>CM061273.1:56032500-57282500 GCA_030848825.1 Tadarida brasiliensis
GGAATAGGTAGTCCATGCCTCCCTCCCCAAAAGGGATACACCATTTTAAAGGGTAATTAATTCATAGCTTGCTTGCAACAAAGTCTGCACTTAACTGATTATATGTCTGATTCCCATCCCCCCCCCCAAAAAAAACTCTGCAAATTGGAAAAGCGAGAGAATCATTTAACCCTAGAGTGGTTTTGCAAAGGCAGAATTAATCTATGCTGTCTACAGCACATTTTTCTCATTAGGATAATACTGCCTAATTATTATTTTAATTTGAAAGCCAGTCAACTAAGCCTGCATCTTTTAGGTTTTATTGATTGAAGTAATCTGCATAAAATAAATAAATATTCTAGGGAACATAACCCTTAGAAATATAAAGTCTATTTATAAAAATGTTTTAAATTTTACAAGTAACTACGTTACAAAATAAAATGGAAAAAAAAAATTCCAGAGTCCCACCACCACCACTCGGTCACCGGATCATTCTAGTACATTTCCGTTTGGTAATTTTAAACATATCTCTTTTTGTAAAGTTATACTTAGAGTAAATATAACAGTAAAATATTACTTTTTCATTTAATATGAGATGAATTTAGTCCTGTTGCCATGACTTTGGAGTAATTTTCAAATGAATGCATAAATAGGTCCTAATTGCATCATCATTGCTTCATTATTGGAAGGTAACATTGTAGTGGACAAATTCATGCATATAACTATATTGTTACATTCTTAGAAGAGATTACTGCAAGCAGAATAGCCACAAACATTTTAGAGCTCTTGATATATATTGCTACATACTTTCTAAGAGTAGTACCAAGTTATAATGTAACCTGAAATGTAGGCAAATGCTGCTTTGATATACTACTCTACCAGCAACATAGTTTTTTTGAATTCTGCTAATTAAATATGAAGAATGATATTTCATTTTTCTAACTTTAATATCTTTGACAGAGTACCAGGATATTTTCTATTTCTTTGTTAATTACATTCCCTCTACTGTGAGCTCTCTTTTTGAAATCTTTTGCCAATTTATCCACTGGAGTCCTTATAAATTTGTCTGAGCTTTCCACCAGGCTTCTCTAACTCTATTGTCTCCTGGCTTATTTTTTGTTTAACTTTATTATATTTAACCCTTTAATCTCTCTTAAGTTTATTTTTATGCATGATATGAAATAAGCATCAAATGAATTATTCTCCTACATTACTGATGAGTTTATTCCAAATATCATTGAATAATCTTTCATTTCCCATTGATAAGTAGCAGTTTAGATTTAAAGAACAATTAAATTTAGCAGCATCCCTCCCCCTACTAAGGTGAGGACATGCTTGGAAAAATCTGGTGGCACAGAAGAGACCAGAACCTCACTGCTATTAATTTATCTTACAAACTGATGACTGCACTTATATATTTACACGTGTATGTGTGTATGTGTGCAAACATAGGCACATACATAACATGTATAAGATATATACGTCTGTGGCTGTGTGTGTAGGCAGGCATATATATGTATATGGAAGAGAAGGAAATATTTTGAGCGCAAATAAGAGCTGGACAATAGCACTGAACACTGGAACATTGGTCTATGGTCTGGGTCTTATCAATAAAATTAAAACAAATTGGTGGTGAGGTGGAGAAACACGCAGCCATCTGATTTCTGTATCTGCATCAGGTTAACTGACATCTGTTAGTAACATCTGTCACAGAAGCCTAGCTCAATACTTTAAGTATTTGTCCTTCTTTTGCCTTACTTTCTGCTTTTCACTATAGGGGACTACATAACATTTATTCGCTTGTTGATTCAACAAATATTTGTGGAGTGCCTACTGTGTGTCAGACAGTTAGTTATAAAGGCCAGTGAGTTAATGGGGAAAAGCCCAACAAGAGCCCTGGTCTCATCGAACTCTCATCCCAGGGGTGATCTCCCCACCCCACCTCCACAGCGTGACTTGTCGTGTGGAAAGTAAAGGAGGATCCGAAGACCAAGAGCAGCGACGGAGTGTTACTGGACACGGGGAGCCAGCCCTCCTGACCTCCCCCCGTCTGGGGCCCTTCCGTGGCCATCACAGGCGCATATTGCTGTGATTGCTGCCCGTGTCCTCACACAGGCTCCATGACCTCAGCCTCTCCCCGGACCCGGCGCAGTTCTGGGCATCTGGTAAGTGAGGAAGTCCCTGGAGGGTGCTGAGGGATTCTGCTCTTACAATGCAACCTAACTACATGCGCGCTGACGGTGAAAACCTCAGACGGCCTCTGGGGACTGCTGCTCAGCTCGGGGCTGTCTCGGAGAAAGTCACTGATGGAAAACTCAGTGCACTTGGGGTGACCAAGGGCTGGTGGCCAGGGGCTCTGAGGCCTCACTGACAAAGGGGGCTGTTCAACAGGGACAGATGACACACAGGCTCCTGGTGACGTGGCGAACACCTGAAAGAGGGCATGGCTTTTTAAGGGTTTGTGGTGGGGGAAGGGAGATATCAGAGGCAAGAGCCCTGTTCCCCACTATGCCTGCTGAGAGTGCCTGACCGTGTCCGCTGCCAAGTCCGAGGAAACGGTCACGGCGGCAGCTGGCCTGCAGGACGCAGTGCTCAGACCCCCTCACCGCCCCGAAGCTTCAGAACCACGGGTCCATGTCCAGGCAGTGGCTCCCTCTTGCCGGAAAGGATGTCTTTAAAAGAGCACGAGAAACGAGCCATCTGAGAGGAGTCTTCCGAGCCCTTGGGAAGGGGAAGATGACTGATAATGAGCATTGTTCGTGGGGTGCTCCTTCCCACCAGTGAACACGAACAGACGAACAAGTCCCCACAGCGAAACAAACTGCTCTGAAAGCACGAGTCAGACAGGGTTTCTCCCCGCGAATGTCAACGCTGTGCCACCAGTGAGGACGGTGCAGGCAGGCCGGACGTTCCCTAACCCCTTTTCAACTATGCACAGGGACCGAGACACAAGTCACACTCCACACACAGTCCAGTGGTTTAGTACAGAGCCCTGCACCCATTACCACAACTTCAGAGCATTTATCACCTCAGAAAGGACCCCAAACTCAACAGCAGTGACTGCCTGTCCCCATGCAACCTCCCCCAGCCCCAGGCATCCATGGCCCACACTCTGTCTCTATACACTTGTCTAGTCTGGATATTTCACATACATAGAATCATAAAACATGTGAACTTTTGTGTCTGGCTTCTGTTCCTTAGCATGATGTCACCAAGGTTCATCCATGTTGGAGCATGTATTGGTATTTCATCCACTGCCCAATAATATTCCATTGTATGTCTCCATTGCATTCATCTACCCATTCCTCAGTGCCTGGACACCTGGGTGGTCTCCAGTGTTGGGCTGTGATGGCACCGCTATGACATCCTTGCACTCGTGTCTGTGTGAACACAGGATTTGGATTCTGCCGGGCGCCTACCTAGGAGGGGAATTGCTGGGCCCCACAGAGACTCTCTGTTTGATTTTTTGGGCAACTTCCAAACAGTTTCCCAAAGCAGGCGCGCCACATGACATTCTCACCAGAAGTTACAAGGGGTCCAAGTTCTCCACATCCTCGCCAACACTTGCTATCATCTGTCTTTTGATCACAGCCATTCCAGGGGGTGTGACATAGTGTCTCACTGTGGTTTTGATCATTAACTCTTCCATGAGACGTCTGGTGTCCTTCCGCCCACAGGGAAACCAGGTTCTAACGGGAAAGGCACCCGTTTCGGAGTCTTCATGGTCTAATGTCACCGTTTACAGGTTGAGTGACCAGGGGAATTCTAAACGGGGCCACAGTTTCCTCAGCTGTGAAATGGTGATAATAATGCCTGTCTCACTGTGCTCAGTTCCTAGGACAATGCCTGGTGTGCAGTGAGCACCTAAGTGGCTGTCCTCATCACTGTCACACACTGGCCGTGCACTAGGAGTAAAACAATGCAGAGTCTAGTTTGCAAACCCTGTGTGTACGCAATGCCAAGACCACGTGATAAGGGTGCTAATGAGCTATTCAGCAGTGGCCCCAAAAAGCGACATCCAAGTCCTAACTCTAGTACCTGGGAAGGTGGCCTTCTTTGGAAATGAGGTCTTTGCAGAAGTAATGAAGAATCTCGAAATCTCTTTAGGTGGGCCTTAAATCCAAAGAGTGATGTTCTTAGAAAAAAGAGAGACGTTTGACCAGGACCCAGGGGAGAAGGCCAGGGGGTGACAGAGGCAGAGACTGGAGTGACATTGCCACCAACCAAGAAACACCAGGAACTGGCAGAGGTGAGCAAAGATTCTCCCGTAGAGCTTCGGGAGGGAGCGTGGTCTTGCTGACACCTTGATGTTGGACTTCTGGCCTCCTGAACTGTAACAGAATATCTTTCTGTTGTTTTTTAAGCTACCCAGTGTGTAGTAACTCCCAGCAGCCACAGGCAACTCATCACCAACCTTGACCTTGCAGATCTGCGTGGAACCCAGCCAGAGCAAGGGGGGTCAGGAAGAACGAGAGAGGAGGGATGAGGGACAGGAAAGCTGTGTGCAAATGTGATGTTTTTTCCTCTCTGCCCACCCAACAGACTTCTGCTTTGAACCGAAACCAGCATCAGCCAGAGAAACCAAGAGCCTGAAATGTCAGCACTCCTAGAATATGTATCATCAGCTTCTCAGAACATTCTCATCGACCCGAGAAGCTTAGGTTGTGGGTCTCAATTCTATGACACACGCGTCTGCAATGTCGGAGTTGCAGCGGAGATCACTGATTTTGGAGAGAGACTATAATAGCTTCCGGTTACTTAAAAAGGCAAATCCACCTTTAAAAAAGGAAAAATACTCATAACTCATAATTCTACCACCCTAACATTATTTCTCATTTTCAAAAATTATCTCTCAATGAAGCTAATTTTCCTCTGCTCCAAACCAGGTAAAGCGGTCACTTTGAGGGGGCGTGTGTGTGCTCACTGAACTAATCATTAACCCAGCAGCTGTTTGACTTTCATCAAAGATCTGAGAGGCCGGTACCATTATTCTTAAGGACTGTTTCCCCAAAGGAAAAACCCTTAACTGAGACTGCCTTCGGGATGTCACTCCAAGTCTCACGGGAGTAAGTTCCTCGTGCGCAGGGACGAAGGCGTTACCGTCCACTCTGACCCGCCGCACTTCGGTATGAGCCCCCAAACAGAAAAGGACCCGTTCAGGAGGCCTACCTGGAGTTATTAGCAATAAAGTGAGATGTGATAGAAAATCACCAAATCATAAAGCACTACTCATGAGATATATTTTGTTTGTTTCTAAAAAATAAATAAATAAAAATCTGTCATTTAACATGTAACTTCTTTCATGGTCATAGATCTGGGAACCTCATCGATCCTCACCAAGCATCAGGACCAAGCGATCACGTGGTCACTAAGTGAAAACCAAGGATAACGACAGCAAACACACAGTGCTTACGCGGCGCCCGCACTGTCTGGAATGTTCTAACACCCACTCACGTACCCTCACAGCAACACCACACGATACTCTTTTCCCCGCTGGACAGACAAGGAAACTGAGGGACAGAAAGGGGAGGGACTCCTATCTCCTAGGCGGTGGGCTGGGATTGCCCCAGGCTGGCCCCCAGCCCGTGCTCCTGACCTCTGTGTGACCTGCAGCGCCCAGGGGAGTCTAACGCAGGGTTCTCATCTCTCACTGGTTTTATTTGGGCTGCTGACCAGCAACAGCAAGGGAGACGCCATGGGGAGGCTGACTCTAAGCAGGCGAGGTGAAGTACAGCTTCCATCCTGTGGCCACTAGGGGAATAGAAAATGAACAAATTTAGACCCACGAACAAAGGTCCCCCAGGTAGGGGGAGTTGGTCGTAGAAGCCGAGCAACCCCTTTTCGCCAAGAATGCCCAGAGCCACTCCCGTGGGAGGAGGAGAAAGAGCGATGACTATCTACTAGGCAAACGCTGGGGATGGCGCCCAGAGGACCTCCGTAGAGAGAACGTGCTCGTCACAGGCGATCACTGGGATATTTAACAACTGGCACAGCCTGGCACCAGATCCGGACCTGAGCACTGGCGTGGCCATCCTGGTGCGACCAGCTGAACATCCTTCCCGTCATCCCCACATCACAAGAGGACACAAGAGACCAGAGAAGTCACGTAACTCACCCAAAGAGACACAGCAAGAGGACAGGGCCAGGCTTTCTGTACCACATTACCCACATTTACTAAGAAACCCGTTACCAGCTCACTCTCAGAATATAGAGAGCTGTTTAAGAATTTTAGAGAGATTCCCTCTCAAATACAGTAAGAAAAGAAAGTGGACTAAGACTTTGTGACAAGCAAACACCATGTGAACGTCACATCTCGGTGTCCACGCACCGAGCTTCCTGGAGCCCCGCCACACTCCTCTGTGCGTGTCTTGTCTGCGGCTGCTTCTGCGTCTCAGCAGCAGAGCTCAGTGGCTGAGACAGAGGCCATTCGGCATGCAAAGCCGAAAAATATGTACTCTCTGGCCCTTTGCAGGAAAAAAATTGCTGGCTGCTGATCTAGGAAATTTATTTAGGAGAATTACTTTTTTTCCCCTGATAATAAAAAATAAGCAAGGCGGCAATGCACTAATAAAACAATTCACAAATAACACAGTCTGTGTAATTACGGAATTCCACCCATTCGAAAGGGTGGCTTTGTGCCAACTGTGTTCGATCTCTGATGGATGAGCTTCCTCTAAGGAGGCTAACTTTCCACGCATCTTATTTCTATTATTTCGAGGACATAGAAAAGAGATAAATATAGAAATGAGTTAAATTGAGGATTGTGGGGAGAAGAAACACATTTCATCTTAGATATACAATCTCCTACACACTGACTGAGTCCATGGGTATAAAGCTCAAACACAGAATGAATGCAGGCCGTCAGAAGCAAGGCTAGCTGGGACCCGCCTGGGGAGGGCAGGGCACAGACGGGACAAGAGGGGGACACAAGGGTGCTGTTATGTCCTGGTTTTGGATCTAGGTGCAGATTACATGGGTGTGTTCGGCGGGCGAAAACCCACCTAGCTGTGGGCTAATGATATTGTAATTTTTATGGAATATGTATGTTTGGGGCCCTGGCCAGGTAGCTCAGTTGATTAGAAAGTTGTCCCAATACTACACCAAAGTTGCAGGTCTGACCCCCAGTCAGGGCACATACAAGAATCAACCAATGAGTGCGTAAGTAAGTGGACTAGCAAATCGATGTTTCTCTCTCTTTCTCTCAAAAATCAATCAATCACAAAAAGTATGTTTAAATGTCTGTACAAATGTATACAAAGCATGCGCAGTCTCTCTTATACGTGGCCGTGTGGCAGGACAGGGCTTGGGTTTGTCCTTAGGCCTCCGACAGGCTGAGATGAATAGAACCCTGGCGGTCTGAGCCTAACACTTCTCTGTGGGCTCCTGCTGGACCACATGGGTGCCAAGTCCCAGGAGGAGAGCCAGGAGGGTCAGCCTGTTCCCATCCCGGCTGGCCCCCCACCACCCAATCCTGCTGGCTTCCAGAGCCCTGCAGAGTCCCAGGTCTTGGAGATGCCCGCAGGAACGCAGGAACACCAGCAGGCGGTGCGTGGACAGCCCTGCAGTCAAGCAACCTTTTGACTCCTGAGAATGTGAAGCTGGAGGAGGGATCCTGGCTCCTCAGGGTAGGAAGGAAATGGAAATTTTAGCTGTAACAACAGACCACTGGGACCCCACGAGGAATGCATTTTATTTAGGGTGAAGGTTAAAGAAAAAATTATTCAGGACACATGTTAAAAACAGGAAGGCAGACTCCATTCCGGGGCCTAGTGGGGTAGGTTAGGGACACTGCAATAGGGCTTTGTCGCCGAGGAGAGATGGAGCTGAACTCTGAATACACGGAGAAGTGGGCACTGAGAGGCGAGGAGCAGGGTGGAGGGCTGTGGAGGGACCATCACGGAGGAAAAACCGGGGGAAGGGGGACTCCTGCGGAAGGCAGGCCAGGGTGAGCAGACATCGCCTGGACGGTGGAGGACGAGGAGCCCAGCAGATACAGGGGGTGACCAGACAGCAAGGACGGGGATGCTGGCTAAGCTGACTTAGCAGGATTCGTGAGGAGACAAACACAGAAGCCAAAAGTCAGGGCCTGGCTGGGAGGCGAGTCTGGAGGAGAATGGCTGGAGTCTGGTCAAGGAGGAGAGCTTTGTCAAAGCCACAGGCAGCTACAGTGTGAACATCACACCAGAAGTTTTAAGATGATGCTGAAAAATAAATTACTCAGTGAAACATCTGACTTCCTAGCTTTGTAAATTTATATCCCCCAATTAAAAAAAATTTTTTTTTAATTGATGTTTTAAAGAGAGAGGAAGGGAGAGAGAGAGATGGAAACATTGATCAGCTTGAGCCTGTAATCCTGGCATGTGCCCTGACCGGGAATCGAACCGGGACCTCTCAGTCCATGGGACAATGCTCAATCCACTGAGCAACACCGGCCGGGCCCCATTTTTTAAACCTACTGAGTGTCCCCCGTGTGTGGGGAAGCCTGAGAGGTGCTGGACTCACCGAGATGACACCCCCTTGATGCTGAGGAGCTCATGCAGTGGAGGGCGGAGGGTCACATAAGGCCATGACACCTGCACTGGGCCTTGAAGGACAAGTGGGAGGGAGCCAGGAGAAAACAGGAGGGAAACCCACCCCCCACGTTTACGTGAACTGAGAGTGCACATGTCATTTCTGCTTGCTTCCCCCTCCTGCGCCCCTCGGACCCACTGCCCTCCCAAGCAAGCAGACGGATCACTTAAAATGCAAATGAGATCAGGTCACTCCCCAAGCGGTCCTCGTAGCTCCCTTGGCCCAGTCTCTGCCTTCCAGCCTCATCTCGCTGGTCTAAGCTGCAGCCACAAAGACCGCTTTCAAATCCCTGATGGGCCAAGCAAGGTAACACAGTGAATACTGCATGGGCGTGGGGTCCAGAGGACCGGGGTTCAAGTCCCACCTCCCCGCTAGCCTCTCTGTGCCTCCATTTCCACATATGAAAAGTGGGGGTGATAAAAGCACCCACCTTGTAGAGTTTTACAGGGATCCAGTGAGTGAGCACAGGCTGTTCCTGGGCCCGTGCCTGGCACCGAGCGAGTGCCATGGCTGCCAGTCCCATTAGCCTCCGCCAGGCTGTCCCACAGCTCGGTGGTCCTGGAAAGATCTTCCTTCCAGCTCACACATCTACCTGAAGCCACGTCCTACCTCGATCTCAGCTTAGACGTCACGCCCCTGACTCCTGGGCTGCCTCTCCCCTGTCCTCGTCACGGCTCGTCATCATGTTTAATGATGTGATTACTGCTGTGATGACCTGTCAGGTGGCTGTCCCCCTCACCAGTCTGGGTGTTCCGGGAGGGTCAAAGCCACCTCTGTCTGCTCGGTGCTGCCCCCGGCCCCCGCGCGGTGCTCACTACCGAACGCGTGCGTGCACACATTCTCGGCAAAGCGGCACAGTCCCGAGGGGCGGCGGCCCACACAGGTGCAAGGAGCCCCCTGTGGGGGAGACAGCGGGAAGAAGCAAGGGACGGACTGGGGAGGATGCCCACCGTCAAATGATAAAGGGCAGCCCGGTGAGCCATGCTCAGGGAAGGCACCGAGAGCTTCGCAATGCCACGGTGTCGGCATCGGGGTGTGGTCCAGAGGGGCCAGGGAACGACGGGGAGGAGGGAGAAGACCAGAGGCAGGTGGCCAGCTGGGAGGCTCTCGCGGCAGCCTCAGGTTTGGATGAGGGCATGAACCACCACGCCAGGATGCAGAGGTGAGGCCAGACTCGAAAGAAAAGGTGTGGAAAGGCTGGACCGTGGCGAGTCCTGGGTGGGGCTCCGTCTTTAGAATGACTAGGGAATCCGTTTCACTTATTTTTGTCTTTATTTACACTCCACTCGGAGGAGGGAACAGTTTGTACAAACCAGATCAACCCCACATACTGCCTGTGGTCTCACAGACGCGCTGTTCTGATTGACCAGATGGCTGGACGGCTTGCTGAGCTCCCCTTGCCTGGAAGGTGCATTTCCTGCACTGGCATCGTTTCAAAGGTGGTGAAAATAAGCAGATGTGGACTCCTCTGTGCCGAATTCCTTTTCCACTTTGTCCTTCTTCAACCCCCCCCCCCCCCCCATTGCACTGGAGGATGTCTGAGATCAAACCACATGGACATGATATGAGGGCGCCCCGTGGGACTCCACCTGCCACAGGTGGCCAGTTCTACAAGTGTGCGGACCCCGGGGAGCCCTGGTCTGGGACAACATGAAAGCCAAACAGCAAAGGCAGACACTGAATGTTGGGATGGTTTCTTTTCACTGTTTTCTTGTTCTACAAAAAACAAAAACAAAACAGTCTCTTCCTCCCTCACAGATGAAAAGAAGAACAGTTTCTGAATGTGGCATTTTGAAGGGAGCTGGGGGATGTGGATGGAGAAAGGTTAAAGCAAGAACTACCGGGGGTGGAGGGGGCATCCGGCACAAACCCAGTGTTGGGCTGGTCCACGGCAGGGGGACAGGGACAGGCTGAGTGGGCAGCTCAGGAGGCGGGGGCAGGGCTGGGAGGATGGGAAACCAGTGGCTCATGGGCATCTGGGACAGGAAAGGAGCAGCCCTCTCCCCTCCTGTCACCCCCACCTTCTCCCAGTGTCATTCTCTGCTCTAAGGATAAATGTGAGGGGGGACTTCTGGTGGAGAGGCCATTGTAGGTCATGCTTTGGACCTCTCTTCAGCACCAAATACACAGACACACACACACAAGGAAAGACAAAAAAGGGGGACATTTGAATGCAGCCCACTTCCACACAAAATAGGCGCCATGGGCTAGAAACGGAGCCGAAACCCCGAGCTGTCATTGGAGCCGGAGCAGCAGGCCGGCCGAGCTCCCGGTCTGCAGCAGGAGCGAGAGCAGGCGGTTTCAGCTCCTGGGGAAAGAGGCTGGCAGGAAGGGCGGCCTCAAGTTTGGCTGCAGGGAGGCTGTCGCTGACCCTGCTGCCCCATCGCCAGAGGACCCCACTGCCCAGGCCACAGGCCACATTCTGGGAATTCCTTAACCTCAAGGACATCATCTGCTTTATTTTGGTCTGGAAAGGGACCTTGTGCTTCCCTGGCCAACACCAGGGGTGGAACTCAGAAGCAGAAACAAAGGTCTTGGCAGCCAGAGCAAGGAATGCGAAAATCCCCAGCCCCAGAAGGCCGACAGCAGACTCGCTGTGCCCCGCCAAGTGCCCTGAAGCAAGGGTCTGTTTCACCAGCTGTTACCCCTCTGCCTAAAGACTGTCGAGATCAAAAGTGCATTGCCATGTTCCACCGAGAATCAACTTCAGGGTTAGAGAAGGGAGACATGAGAGACAGAGCACATGCAGCCCACCACAAACCCTCCGCGCGGTGAAGAGAACGCCGAGAGGGTTCCCTGCTCAGGAGACGGGAGCGCGCAGGGTGTCCCTGCGTGGGTCCCCCACAGAAGTCTGATCTGCTCCTTTATCTATGACTAGCTGAGCAATCATATAAAGTGAAATTTCGAGCCCGGTCAAGTTGTTCTCTTGTTTTGTGAACAGCAGAAAAGAAATTTCAGCATGAAAAAAAGTCCTCAAGCACCTTGCAGAAATCAATAGAAAGCAAATTACATGCCCCAGTAAAGAGCCACAGGCTCTGGCACTTCAAAGGCATTTATTGCAAATTACAGACTGGTCCGGAATTATTCAAGCTCTTTCCTCATCTTTTTTTTTTCCTTTATTGATTTACGAGAGAGGAGAAGGGAGAGGGAGAGAGAGACAGAAACATCAATGAGAGAGAACATCGACTGGCCGCCTCCTGCATGCCCCCCACTGGGGATTGGCCCTGACCAGGAATCGAACCGGCGACCTCTTGGTGCATGGATTGACCCTCAACCACTGAGCCACAACAGCCGGCTCTTTCCTCATCTTTTTTTTTTTTTTTAATCCTCACCTGAGGACATTTTTGCATTTATCTTCAGATAGAGCGGGAGGGAGAGAGGGAGGAAGAGAGAGAGAAAAAAACATCGATGTGAGAGAGACACATCGAGTGGTTGCCACCCACACGACCCCAACTGGGGCTGGGGACAAACTGCAACCAAGGCACGTGCCCTTAGCGGGAACCGAACCCGGGACTCTCCGGTCCGTGGGCCGACGCTCTAACCGCTGAGCCAAACCGGCCAGGGCTCTTTCCTCATCTCTAGGTACATCTAGGGTAGGTGGTTAAGTCTCACGTTTTAAATGAACTTCATGAGGTCAGAATTGAAGCTCCCTCCTGCTGTGTCAATCACCACAGAAGCTGGTACTACAACTGTGACGTTTCTTCCAGTTTGTCTTCCTGTGCACAACAGAGATGCGACAACAGAGTGCACACAGCTGGGCACCCTCGTGCCCACTGCTGCACTGTGTTTCCGTGCTGCGACACAGCTGCCTGAGCCGCTGGAACCACTACGATGCATTTTGCCTTTCCTCCAGTTATTGGATGACCAGGTGTCCAATTTTATGCACCAATATTAACTCCGACACCTATTATCCAGACGTCGACTGCGAATGTTACTTCATTTAATACTCACAATAATAATGTGATAATAAAAGGACCCTGTTTACTGCGTGTTTTCTATGTGCCTATCCGTGTGTGTTTGTTAACCCTCACCTGAAGATATTTTTCCCACTGATTTTTAGAGAGAGTGGAAGGGAGGGAGGGGGAGAGAGAGAGAGAGAATCATCAATGTGAGAGAGACACATCAATTGGCTGCCTCCCACACGTGCCCAGAACGGGGCCAGGGATTGAACCTGCAACTCAGGTACATGCCCTTGACAGGGAATCAAACCCCAAGACCCTTCGGTACACAGGCCAACACTCTAACCACTGAGCCACGCTGGCCAGGGCTCAATGTGCCTATTAAATTTTTACTTTAATCCTTGCAAAAACACTCAGAGGCAGAGATTACTGTCATTCCTATTTAAAGATATGGAAACCGAGGCTCAGGAGGCTGAGTAACTTGCCCAAGGCACAGAGCTGGCCATTCGAATTTAAGTACCAATGAGGTCTGTCAACTGGGTAGTTAGTACAGGGTGGGGCAGAAGTCGGTTTACAGTTGTTAAGATGGAAAATACAAGATTAATAAATAATACAAGAATCGACTCCGTGTTTTGCATACTCACAACTAACTGTAAACCTCCCTCTTCGGCTCCATCCTGCAGACCATCATCCACTGGGGTGGGCATTTCAAGATCTTTCTAACAAGCTAGCTTTTAAAATATGGATTCTTTCTTCAGGTAAATGAACACAGAAGTGAAATGGCTAGGCCAAGGTAATAAATAG
Source organism: Tadarida brasiliensis (assembly GCA_030848825.1). Classification (NCBI taxonomy): domain Eukaryota; kingdom Metazoa; phylum Chordata; class Mammalia; order Chiroptera; family Molossidae; genus Tadarida; species Tadarida brasiliensis. The sequence continues at coordinate 56,045,754 of CM061273.1, forward strand.
CAAAGCTCATCGATACACATTTGCCAAATTCATTTCCAAAAAGACCGTGCAAACTCGCAGGTCACAGACAGGATGTGGGATTGCCCTGTTCTCTGCCCCGCCCTCAGCGACCCTGGGAGCTGGGATCCCCTTCATTCAATAAGCAGGATCTCGTTTCACATTGTTTTATTACCCTTGAGTCCATTTTCTCTAGATGTTTATTTACAAGTGGCATTTCATCTTTTGAGAAAGTGGGATATTTTTATAAGCTGGTGGACGGATATGGCCACTGAAAATGAAAAATAATACTTAGGAGGATGGAGAGAGCTCGCTGAAAACAGCACAGAGCATGAAGTCAAAGCATGGCGATTTGCTTTCTTATAAACGCTTGTCAACGTTTTCTGAACAATCTAGAGTGATCAGCAACCTACAGTTATTTCTAACAATCTGTCGTTACCTCATTGGCTCGACTCACCAATCAAGTGTTTCTATACAAAATGTCGTGAGGGGGGATTCAGGAAAAAGTTCCCCTGTCGTCAAAATACAGCTCCTTCAAATTCATAAAAACAAATGTGCACCTTTTAAGTTCCTGGGCCAGCAGTTCTCAGAGAGGGGGAGGTCCCACTGTGAGTTTGAGAGTAAAGTTTCCCCAATTCTACTGAATTACTGCATGCTGCATTTTTAAAAAACTGAAAATGACTGAGAAGGCGACCAGGTATACACCCCTCACACAACAGCAAAAACTAGTATAAAACAACAAAAATTGCATGACATATTTTTCAATATTTTAGTCAAAAAGGTCTCAGAGGAAAGTTTCAGTGGCTAAAAGGTTAAACGCAAGTTACCTGGACAATTTGATTAACTGAAACATTCCTGGAAAGCTGGTTCATCTTGGGCCTTTTCTTAGAGTAGTTATTGATATTTTTCAAAGCCTCCCTAAGCACAATATTCATTCTGAAAAGTACATAAATTCAGTTGAAGGTTAATCAATCAGCGTCTAGGGGTATCAGGGAGGTAACTCATTTTGTCTTGGGTCACAGACCTCGGACGCCACAGTGGCTGAATCCCGTCTCCATCAGCCTGCTGAACGGACCACCCCAGTTAAATGGAGTGACAGGCTGGGACAGAATTCCAACATGACACCATCACACGTACAGAACGTTCCCTCTGTGTCAGCATGGAGTAAGTTACCCAGCTGTCCACCATGTCCCCAGTCTTTTCAAATCTCAGCAGTAACATATATCAACCCTCCCCTCCCCTGCTTCCAACAGAGCGACCTCCCCTTTACCTGTCCTATATATTGACGGAAGGTTTTAGTTGCAGAATACACATCGGATGCTAAACGAAAGTTTTAAAACCACTGGACTAGATCAATAATCTACTTTCTGAGAATAACAATTTCCAAGCAATTCGCTTAGAAAGGTTGGTTGTTCAATTACACTGAAGTTAATGAAAACATGAAGGTTGTTTTTTTTTTTCTCTCCTCAGATCTATTTCTCTCGACCAATTTATTTGATTTAAAGTTCCAAATTAGCTTTTTCTCCCATCAAGGAGACCGTTCCAAATATCAATGATAAGAGTTAAAATGATTACACAGTGTGTAAAAACTTATTGCTAACTCAGCACATTATGATTTGTTAACAGGTGAGTGATTACATTTAAACATGTCTGTATATATGGACAAAAATTATGTTAGAAAGATGGGTAAGAGATCAATCATTTCCATACAGCCCGCTCCTTTCCTGTATATTCAGCCACCCCCATGGGCTGCTACTAGCATGAACACACAGAAGTAAGTATATGACATGTAGCAATACGATGACAGGCATTAGGAACAAGAATATCCTACACATGAAGATTGCTCCAGAATTCCTCCATCGTGCTGACTCTTTCACTTTCACACCTCACATGTCTACAGACATTTACTAGGAAATTTAAAAAACATGGAAACGTGATGAGACCCTCACTGCCATGTGTGCTTTATGCAACAGGTTTATTACCCAATTGTCACAATCTGGAAATCATGCTCACAGATGTGACCTCACTTCACCTTCACAGCAGTCAGAGGTGGGTGGTACGAGCTCCAGGTGCAGCCCGAATGTTACTATTCTAGGGCTGGGGGAGGATCTGCAGAGAACAGCGACATTCTTTGCCCCGGGTCCAGGACTGGAGGCTGAAACTAGAGCCCAGGCTCCTGGCTTTCGGCCCAGAGCACAGCCCACTGGATCCCGCTGTCAATCGGCTTGGGGAAATGTCACTCCCACAATTCAGGTTGAAAAGTTGATAGCTGGTGAAATACTCAGCTCCAGATGAGCTGTTTTATCAAGACATTACTTATGGTTTTAACAGGAAAACCGCCAAGCCTAGTGAAGGATGGCAGAGAAGCCCCAAAAAAGAGCAAAGGCAGAGGTGTTGATGCCACAAGTAGGTGATGTGGCCCCAGCACCACCTCTCTCCTCGCTGGCCTCGGCCTCCTTTCCCGCCGCTGGACGGGCACCCCGCGGCCACCACCGCCAAGCGCATGGCAGCCTGGGTGTTGGTTTGAAGGCACTTCTAAAATCAGCTTTCTCACTCAGGTATTACAAAATGTTCACACCCACATATCATGTACAGCCTGATACATTATCACATGACCCCTCCCGGCCCCTGTATCCACAACCCAATCAATATTCCAGGACCCCAGAGACCCCTGGTGCCTAGCACTACTGATGAGTTTTGCCTCTTTCTGAACTTTAAATATATGGAATCATAACACACACACACACACACACACACACACACACACACACACACACACTGTGCCTGGATCCTGCAGTTCAACATTATGTCTAACAGAATCACATTTTGTTGCATCTAACAGGTTTGCCATTGTGTTACATAGTATCCCATTGTGGGATTATCCAAAAAAAAAAAAAAAAGAAGAAGAATCCATTCTACCTGTGAGGAACATTTGCGTTGTATCCAAGTCAAGGCACTGAGTAACAGTGCTACAAACACTTTGCACATGACTTTTGGTACACATATGTACATATTTCTTTTGGGTGTGTTCCAAGGAGTGGAATTACTATGCCACAGGGGTGTATTTCAGCTTTAGTCAATACGGAGTTTTTCAAAGTGGTTGTACCAATGTGTGTCTTCCTTGGCACTTCGTAGTGTGGGTCTTTTTCATTTAAGCCGTTCCTATGAGTGGCAGTGGTGTCGCAGTGTTTTATTTGCAAACCCCTGATGACTGATGAGGTTGAGTACCTTCTCATGTGTTCGTGGTCCATCTGCACACCCTCTTTTACCGTGTGCACATCGAGTGCCCGGTTTCCAATGGATCGTCTGTCTGTTCCTTATTGATCTGTAGTTCTTTCATTCCGGACACAAGCCCGTTAGTAGTTACAGGTGCAGCAAATATCTCCCCTCGTTCAATCGCTCAATGCTTTAGTTGACAGAAACTCTAAATTTATTGTAGTCCGATATATTCATCTTCTCCTGCATGGTTAGCACCTTCCACATTGTTTAAACATATTCTCCTCTGGCATTTCATTTTCTGGAACACTTACGGCTTTATAATTATAGTTAGATCCATCTATCTGGAACTGGTTTTTGTGTAGGGTGTCACTTGGGGAGGTTGTTTTAAAAATGGATGTCCTATGGGTCCAGCCTCATTTATCAAAAATATCACCATCCTTTCCTTCACTGATCAGCAGTTGAAGACAGCGCATTTACATGAAAATGTTGACCTTAAAAGTACACAGAAAGAAACTCCCAAGAACCCCTTGTTTTCAGCCTTCCACTCATCTAAGTGTCCTTGTGCAACTCCTATGCGAATATGGAGTGTGAGCCGGCAGATGGAGGGCTTGTTCTCCATTCCATCACCTCACCAAGTCATACAAAGTTACTATTGTTCCTGACTGGTAGGCTTTAGACAACAGAACATGAGGGTATGACTTTTCTTTTTTTTTAATCCTCACCCGAGGACATTTTTCCATTCTTTGTTCAGATAGAGTGGGAGAGAGAGAGAGAGAAACATCGACATGAAAGGGACACATCGAGTGGCTGCTTCCCGCACGACCAACCAAGGCCGGGGACGAACTGCAACCGAGGTACGTGCCCTTAGCAGGAACCGAACCCGAGACTCTCTGGTCCGCAAGCTGATGCTCTAACCGCTGAGCCACACCGGCCAGGGCGAGGGTATGACTTTTAAATCACCTCAAAATGAAATGATTATAATGCCATTCTGTCCCACAAGGAACTCCTTCTGTAATTCTCCAAGCCCATTTCTTAAATTTGATTTTAGAAACATCCCTACTTCACTAACGCCACAGCAGGTTGGCTGAATGAGTGGAAAGCAACCAGATTTCCGCGGTGCAAGCTTCCTGGGCTTTGCTGCCCTGGTGTAAACTCTGCATTTCGGAGCGAACACCTGGACTCCCACTCCTTGAAACCTGGGTTCCCTCTCACCTGCGGCACCAACAGCTTTGCTCACAGGAGCTGGAGACCCCCGCGGGCGAAAGGCTCACCTCTGCAGACAGGCCGGCTCCGTTACTGTTGCTCAGTGAGGTCCAATACACTAATAGTCTCCTTTCTGCTTAGTGTTTCTCATGTTCTGCTGAGATTTCCCCCCGGAGACACGTGCACAGTCTCCTGTGACATGATCACTCTTCTGTTTCCCCGTCCACCAGCTCACTGAGACTCTGGGTAGATCACAGGCGTGGCCTGAAGTCAGATTTCTGGATTTCTTCCCATCTGATTTCCATCTCTCAGATATAAATGCTTGCAAATATTTCCTTGAGGAACACATCATATTGCTGTTTCAACCTCTATGCGCTAACAGAGGATCCACTGTTCTCTTTCCAAGAAACCTGGCGGCAGCGGAGGGCATGGCGGGGAGAGGAAACGGTGACATCCTGGATTGGCGATGGCTGGACCAAAAAACTATAAACTTCCAGGTCCATTTCCCTCCTCACTGGGAATTCTGCCAACAGCATCAAGAGCTGGTGCGAGGCCGGCCTCAGGGACAGACCTGCACATGGCCTGACAGGACCTTTGGCCAGCTTAGGGACTGACACGCATTTCATCCACATCCACAATTTGGTAACAGCCCCCCAGCAGGGGTCAGTCTCGTTTGCCATGCAGAGCCAGGTGGCCTTCTCCAGCCCCAAGGCCACGCTCTGGAATGTTCCGGAAGTTGACTGGTGAGGCTGCATAAAGTACTGCCCACCTTGTCTTCCCATGAAGTCACCTCAGCCCCCCATTTCCTATTCACTCAACACTGCATTTTAATAGAGAAATTAGTTGCTGAGATTTACACTGAAATTTTCATACTGAGCTAAATACATGACTCGAGAACGTTCTCTGTGTCATGCTTGCAGACATTTAGTTACAGGAGCAGAAAGGCTTGTCTTTCCCACATTTTCCTCAGCAAGTACAGGACGTGCTCCTACTTGCAATGGAAAATGTTTAAACGTTATATAACGCGACAATTATATTCTCTAATATTTCCACTTAGGCTTTAACTAGCTATGTGGTAACCTTTTTTTCCTTTCAAAATTACAAAACATCCTTTCATTAAGCATCTTCCCCCAAACACAGCCTCCCCACGCCCCTGGGAGGCTGGCAAGAGGCACTCTGCCCGTGCTCCACAAACCCGAGCTCCCGCCTTATTGTAGGCGGTGTCCCCAATACTGAACAGCAGGGGTGACCACACTGACACCAGCCAAGAACACCTGGTGTCACAGGTGAACCTATTTGCACTTCAAGTTTCAGGGCGGCTGTCATTCAGGACACGTCGCTACACTAAGAAATAGTTCTAGTCGAATAAGTGACATACTGATTATTGATAAGATACAACTATACTTCCATTGACTACCTTTTTCTTAAAAAAAAAAAAAAAAGATTTCCCTCCTTAATCTAAGGCCCGTCCAATACGGCATTCGGGGGGAACAGTTTTTATGACCCTAAAGTGGGGAAAGCTGTTCCCAAAAGCCAGATCTTCTTGTCTGCATAATGTTCTCCTTCCAACAAGTGGCCTATTTTACTGAAATTATAAAGTTTCACCTGAAAGCGTGTTCTCCGCTTCCTTTCTCCCGAAAACATAAAATGTTCCTAAAGTAAATGGAGTCTACCTCACTGACCGAGCCTCAACTGAGAATAAACCGAAGGACCCTGAGATGACAACAGGTCCCCGCTGCCCATTTGCTGGGACGGGACCGGTCATTCTGTGAAAGAAGGGATGCAAGGGTTACCAACAGGTCTGGAAGGAGCCACAGAGATGCGGTCAAGAGCACACCTGAGCCGAAGGGCAGTGAGAGGGCCGAGGACTCCGCACATCCCACCCATCCACCCTTCCTGCACCCTGCAGCTACCGCAATTCATCTACAACTTAAATCTGACCACATCACTTCCCCCAAATCTTCAGGGTTAAGTCACAAACAGCTGGATGGGCCCCGTGACCCTTCTTGGGGCTCCCTTTCCAGCCCCTGCACTTGTCACTCACTCAAATATGATCAGGTGACCTTCTGGAACATAAGTCACTTGCAGACCAGCACTGTGATTGCCAGCTTCGGTTTCCCAGAGTCATCCACGGTCTCAAAAGAAGCATTAAAATGGATACATACATACAGTAGGCTGCAGTGGAGGCCTTAGCAGTAGAGTAGACAGGTTCCAGAAGTTTCTATGTACTGCTGTCTTATCTATCAAGGTGTGGGGAGACTATGTGAATAGCACCGCAGGGCAGAACGAGGGGCCCCCTGGTGCAAACCCGAGGCTGCAAGTCCTGAAGCCCCTCCTGACCTCGAGCTGCGCCTTCTGCCAGGGCAACTTCACTGGCCTTCATTTTGCACAGAAACCCCAGAGGACAACTGGAACTACAGTTCATGTTTTGCTTTAAGGCTTTAGCTGAAGCTGGGATTAAAGCTCAGGTGGGTGCCTCAGAGAACAGGCCTCCTGGGGGATGGCTGGGTGAGAAAGAGAAAGGTCAGGAAATGTAAATGGAGAAGATACAATGGGCAATGAACTTCAGAGCACCCCGCCCCCAGCCCTGAGAGCCACACAGACGTTGCCTCTTTGCAGAGCGGGGCTACGGACCAGAATCCCGAAGCTGCGGTACTTCCCGCAGAATCCAAGCTGCTGAGATCGGACCGAGTACCCCGCTGTACTACTCTACTCCCATGGTACAGACAGGAAGCAGAGGCTTAAAGGGTAAAAACTGCTGGAAGCCACACCTGTAATAAGTATTGGGGCTACCATCTCAATTGTAGATTGCTTTCTGTAGGTAAAAAAAATGCCAAGGTAACCACATGATATTTGTACCTAAGATGTACTAAAACTCATGAGGTCATAGGTCTTTGTTTCTTTCAGTCACTGACTTATCGCAAGTGCTTAAATAGTACTTGGCATACAGCAGGTGCTTAATAAATCTCAGCTGAATGACATACTCAAAGGCGCAGGGTAGACACAGGGCAAGCATCACTTTTTCTAGTAGCACTGCCCAACAGAACTGTACTGTGAGCCATGTGGACAATTTAAAATTTCCTAGTGGCCACATTTAAAAAGTAGAAAGCAACCAGAATAATTTTAATAATATGTTCTATTTAAGATATCTAAAATACTATCACTTCCATACACAATGCAAGAAATTATTAATGGTATTTTACACCCTTTCGTTTATGCTAAGTCTTTGAAGTCCGATGTGTATTTTTCAGGGACAGAACATCCGTCCCCACTCAGACCAGTCACATCACAGGTTCTCCACAACCTCACGGGCTCCTCGAACGAACAGCACAGCCTAGAGTCTGGATTAATCAGACCCCAAGTCAGCGAGGCTAAGACAATAATATTTCTCATGGCCTTTCCTCTCTCATGACATCACGGATCAAATCTGTAGAAAACCGAATTTTTTTTCTTTTTAAAATATGTTTTTATTGATTTCTTAGAGAGAGAGGAAAGGAGCGAGAAATAGAAACATTGATCAGCTGCCTCCCTCCTGCACGCCCCCCACTGGGGACTGAGCCTACCACCCAGGCATGTGCCCTGACTGGGAATCGAACCGGGACCTTTCAGTCCATGAGACGACGCTCAATCCACTGAGCCACACCAGCCGGGTGAAAACCAAATTTTAAAAAAAGCTTCCAGAACTTGGAAGCAACCAAGATGTCTCTCAGTAGGTGAATGGATAACCAAATTGCGATACATCCAAAAGATGGACTTTCCAGTGATAAAAAGAAAAGAGTTATGAAGTCATGAAAAGACAGGGAGGAACCTTAAATCTGAAAAAGGCTGCATACTGTGCAATTTCAGCTATGTGACATTCTGGAAACGGCAAAACTATGGAGACAGCAAAACGATCAGTGGTTGCCAGGGGTTAAGGGGAGGGAGAGATGACCAGGCAGAGCACAGAGGAATTTTAGGGCGGTGAAAATACTCTGTGTGATACTATACTGATGGATACATTTGTCCAAAACCATAGAACTAACTATACATCACAAAGAGTGAAACCCTAATGTAAATTACAGACTTTAGTTAATAGCATATCAATACTGACCGGTTCATCACTTATAACAGAGTATGATAATAATGCAAGTTGTTAATAATACAGAAAATGCCTGTTGAGGGAGGTGGTACTACAGGAACTCTGTACTTCCCACTCAATTTTTCTATAAATCTAAAACAATTGCTCTTAAACAAATAAGCCTATTAATTTTTTTAAAAAGCTTACAGGAAGAAATAGCTGCTACAGTGGTTGGTCCTTTAACCAGAAATCATGGGGAAGCACCATCATTCCATTCTGAATAAAGAAAACCATTCTGTATAAAAATGTCCCAAGCTAAGGAACTGTGGACACTCACTCCGCCCACAGAGGAGACAATACAAGATGGACACATGTCTGCCATTCACAGTGACTCCCAGGCGGAGCCAGTTGGATCCTGGCTCTGCAGCTTGATGCCAAGCTGTGTGCCTTGGACTCTGCTCCGTCCTCATTGTGCTCATCTCGAAAATGGAGATAACAGAACCTTTTCAGGTCACTGTTCTATTTAAAGCATTTCTCACAAGGATTGGCACGCAGTGTTTTTAAGTGTCAGTTATTATTTTCACATACGCTGGAATATCTGTTGTTTTCACATACACTGAAATATCTGAGAATGCTGGCCGGCACACACAGAAGGCTCATGGGACCTGGAAAAATGCTGGGTGACCCACTGATAAGGGAAGAAACAGACCTCTCGAGTGGCTTTCCCTCCATTTGTCCTCATCATGCTCTGGGTTCCTCAAGGTCTCCTTCCCAGGCTGCTCTCAACATCTCTCAATAAGTGTTACTTCCCTCCCAAAGCTGTAAACAAGAAGAGTTGCTGCCATGCTGGCAAAAATACGGAAGAGTTTGCCAACGCTTCCCAGGTAGAACCCTTCTGAACTAGGGTAGAGAAGGCCTATGGATACACCTATTCTTTTGCTATTTTACTTAAAAAAGTTTTTTGTGGTAAAATATGTATAACAAACTTTACCATTTTAACCCTTTTTAAGTGCACAGTTCAGTGACATTAAGTACATTCACATTGTTGCACAACCATCTCCACCACCTTCTCCAGAAGGTCCGCATCTTTCCCAGCTGAAACTCTGTATCAATTAGATAGCAAGTCTTCATTCATTCTCTCCCCCAGCCCCAGCCCTGTTCTGTCTCTCAGAATTTGACTGCATATCCTGTAAGTGGAATCACACAGTAGTCGTCCTTCTGTGACTGCCTTTTTCACTTAGCATGATGTCTTCAGGGTTCATCCATGTTGTAGCTTGTGTCAGAATGCCCTCCCCTTTTCATGCTGAATATCCCACTGTAAGGATAGAACACATTTTCTGATCCATTCATTCATCGAGGGACACTTGGGTTGCTTCCAATCTTTTGCCTGTTGTGACTAATGCTTCCATGAACATGGGTGTGCAAATATCTCAACACCTTGCTTTTATTTCTTTGGGGTATGTAACCCCAAGTGAAAATGCTGACTCATACATCTTATTTTTAAGAGCAGCATTATCCCTGGGTATGGAAATGACACCCAGGGAATGACAATATAACGTCTAGAGGAGTTGCTCTCTTCAGATTAGAAGACATACATTCTCAGTGGCAGGCTTAAAGCTAACCCAGCTTAAGGGTAAAATGCAGCTCCCTCTGCCTGTTTGCTCATCATCTTTATAACTCAAAGTAGCACTGGGCTATATTCCAGCTCAGTTTCACAAACTGACAAGGAAGTTGGATTTCTTCATTAAAACAGGATAATGAATTCTGTACTCAAAATTTTAAACTCCAGCTCCATCGGTAAATACCACATCTTTCATTAATCTTGACTGAATTCAGAAGCATGTGAAAATGATCGTTTCTGCACATCTAACCTGCTACCACTTTATCAGATTAATCTCATCGGTCTAATTTAACAGGTTTCATAATCATTTAAAATGATATGTTTTGAGGAATAGTAGCTCTGGCTCTCCACAGGCCCACCTTCTCATGCAGTTGTCTCGTTAGTACTTCAAACCCCAGCAGGCTTTGGCTGAATCAATATTTAAATGGAGAAACTTCCAGGGAAAACTTAGAGGGACAGGAGGTGAGCAGAGAGACAGGAAGCACTGCCTCGGGAAGACAGCAGACAATCTCCCTGGACCTGTGTCTGACTTCCTGAAGATGGAGGCCTCCAAACTCCTTAGAGCGCCCCCTACCTGTCAGGCATGAGGTCCTCAGCCAGGTTTGCCCAGAATTACATCGAGTGCTTGAAAATCTCCAAGACCTGGTGCCAACCCAGATCAAGTAGAAGGAAAATGCCAGAGATGGGGCTGGTGGTATTTTAAAGTTTTCCAAGTACAGCCTGAATTGAAAAAGTCCAGAGGCAGGAGGAAACTCAGACTTTGTCTGAATGCTTACAAATCGTCTCCTTGGGCCCTCTCAACAACGCAGCGTGGTCAGATGGTTCATGCTCTACGCCTGCTTTACAGATGGGAAATGGAGATTCTGAGAGCTCGGGTGACCTGCCCAGAGTCCCACAGCCGACTCAGGGTTGCATGGTGACAGCTCACTTCTTCCCTCTGCATCAGGCTGCTTCACAACTTGGGAAAACTTTCTGGCAAAAATCAGAAATCCCTCCCTGCCCCCAAACGAGCACACTGGGGATGGGCTTGAAATGCAGACCACCTTTTATACTTTCCTGAGCCTGACGAGCAATGCTTACGGAATGACCCTAATTTTCCACAGAAATGGCTTCAACTTCAGTTTGCGTTGTACATTTTAAATTGCATTCTCGTTTGCTCATTTTCTTGATTTCCTCTGGGCTCAGCCGAGGCCCTCCCTGACAGTTCTTTCGCGTTCTGATTTAACCGTTACACAACTCCCCTCCCACGCGAGAGGCGGTGGTCCTCTGCCAGTCTTCGGAGGGAGAATCAGCCTCTGCCAGGCACACCCACATTCTCTGCTCTCCAATTTGTAAATGACTTCTCTGCCGTTCATCTGGGAGAGGACATCCTCATCTGTGAGGCAGAGCCAACATCCTACATCAAACCTCCAACTGCAAATGTGAACCAGAGCTCATTCCGGGTGACACCCACCCCACCTTTCAAAGCGCTCATCTCCGTGCTCCGAGCCCGTCTTACAGCTCAGAGCGCACTGAACGAAAAGGGGAAAGAGCCACTTAAAAACACTCCAAAGAGCGAATCCCAAAATCTATGTGGCCCAGTGGCCAAGACTCATTAGATCTGAAACTGTTTGACTTCTCACATGAGAGCCTGGAGCCCAATTACCACAGTCCACATACAAGGGAAATGATCTTGAGCTCACTGAGATTCCACTTTCAAGCTGTTTACTTGAAACAATCCTGGGGTTTTTTTTTGACTGGCTTAATCCTTAAATAAATTAATTCCGAAAGGATTTGTTCAAGTATACCCCCAGAAGGATTAAAATGAAGATTTGCAAAAGCATCACTCAGAATTCTCAGTAACACACCAGCTGCTTCAGCGGACAGGCACTCTCCAGCTCTGTCTTTGGAGGAACAACCCAGAACCTCTCTGAGGCTCAGTTTCCCAAACTTTAAGACAGGCGCGCCGGAGGGCTTCTGGGCCATGTCCCTACTCAAACAGGCTCCGGTTCAAGGACTCTTCTGCCCCCAACTGTTCACAGTCGAGTCCAAGAGCTGCAATGGATTCAATGTGTGGGTCCCTGAGCTGCTCCCTTGAGCCCAGAGGGATGCTCAACGTGAAGTTACAGCGAGGGGGAGACCCTCCAGCACCAAGTTCCTCCTGATGCTCGCTCCATCTTGCCAGCACCGCTTCTGCTTTGCACTGGACCATCCATTTCCTCCAGTGAGACCACTCCAGACAGTAACTGACACGCTGCCCAGCCCTTCCCTCCACCCAGGTGTGGGCTGACCTTCCCCTGAGCAACTGCAGCGGCCCCACTGCTGTTCTCACCTGCTCTCTTGCCCATTCTCCCTTTTTTTTTTTTTCCAGGCTGCAGTCAGGGTCATTTTTTTTTTTTAAACCCTCACCAGAGGATATGTTTTTTTTATTAATTTAGAGAGAGAGGAAGAGAGGGAGGGAAGGAGGATGAGCGAGAGAAGGAGAGAAGGGGGGGGAGGGAGGGAGGGAGGGAGGGAGGGAGAGAAAGAGAAACATCGATGTGAGAGAGAAACACTGGATGGTTGCCTCCCGTATGCAACCTGACCAGGGATTGAACCTGCAACCTAGGTATGTGCCCTGACCAGAAAACAAACCCACAACCTTTTGGTGTATGGGATGACGCTCCAACCAACGGAGCCACACTGGCCAGGGCGGGGTCATCTTCGCGATGATCTCCCTCCCGGCACTTCTTGTCTCTGCCCACCTCACCCGTCTGTGCCCAAGTGCTGAGGCCCACGACCAGGCTCCTCTCAACCTGGAACGCATCTGCCTCTGCTCCCCCCAGACGACTCCAGGCAGCCTATGAATCTCAGTGTCAAGGTCTAATCCTAGCAAAGCCATGCCACCATTTAAGAGAAGCCAGCCCTGCCCTGGCCGGTTTGGCTCAGTAGTTAGAGGGTTGGCCCTCGGACTGAAGGGTCGCAGGTTCAATTCCCAGCCAAGGGCACGTACCTCGGTTGCAGGTTCCATCCCTGGCCCCACTTGGGGGTCGTGCGGGAGGCAACTCATTGATGTATCTCTTTCACATCAATGTTTCTCTCTCTCTCTTCCCCCCTTCCGCTCTCTCTAAGAATCAATGGAAAAATATCCCTGGGTGAGGATTAACAACAAACAATAAAATAAATAAATAAATAAATAAATAAATAAATAAATAAAAGCAGCCAGTCCTCCTCTCTTATTCCCTATTAATGCACCTTGTTTTTGTGGCTTGTTTGCATCTGTGTCTGCTGTCAGTCTCTTCAACTAGACCACAAACCCCAGAAGGTGAACTGTCTGTGTCGCAGAGTCCGCAGAATGCCCGGCGTGGAGTTGCTGTTAAAGAAACATCTGGTGTATGAATGAACCGGCAACCAAACCAATGATCAAACCTAGCAATGAGGAACCCAGTGTGTTTCGTGAGAATTTCCTGAGGGTGCACAGCTGTTCCCATGTTGGCTAGGGCTAGGAAGTCATACGCATGTCAGAGCTTGGCAGCCACGGGCTGCATTCAGAAGCAATAGTTGCGTCCCAAGGCCCCCGAGATGCCAGCAGGTGAGTGTGTGCTGGTCGGCATCTGGCCTGCAGGGGGACGGTACCTTCTGTACAGGATGATGACTCAGACCTGGGCCTGCAAGATGGGATCCAATCCGGTGTCTCGGGGCATCTATGCACATGAACTCAAAACACTGCTCTCTGGCAAACTCCCCTTACACGCCTGCAGAAAACCTACCTAGGTGGATCTCATTCATTATGGAAAAAATACTGGGGGAAAATTTTCCAAATTTTGAAAATATGAGATGGGAAACCATTATGTCAGCGGAAGAAATCTATGTGAGCTCTACTGCAACACACCCTCAGAGAGGTACCAACCTTTGTTAAAATCATTCAAAAAAGTCCCTCCCCCACATAAAACATGAACCACATTTGGGTACCTGCTCCATGAAGACAGCTGTTACACCAACAGTTACACTGAATGTATGCACTTGAAAATCCCAATGAGCAACCTTCCCCCGCCCACATTCTAAACCTTGCATAACCCATTCGACTGTGCACATCCCTTTCCGCCTCAGATTCTGCACCCATTCAGAGTAACTTGGGAGCATGGGCGATGTGTCTAAGAAATGTCAAGCAGGAAACTGCCATTGTAAGGAGAGTGCATGAATAAAATGCATTACTAACAATTTAGAATTATAATTGTATCAAGTTGTCTGTCTTTGTGGGACTTATTTCACAGCGAGGTGTCTCTGAATAATTCATTATGTATCTTTCTCAAGTCCCTTAAAAAAAAAAATCAGACAGCATAGATAATAGTCTACCCTTTAAATGAGTCCTACCCATCCCGTTTCCTTCCAGTTGAAGCAATGCCCAGGGGGAAGGAAGTCACTCACTTATCTCGGAGTAGCTTTGGGGACCAGAGGCTTATGACTTTGTGGAACCACCCAGTCCAGTCCTCAAGCTGCTGGACTTCCTTCTTCCCCTACTCTGGTCCTACATGGTCCTTCCCTGGGGAACACCAAGGCGCACCCCCATTTCCACACCCAACTGCCTAGCACACGTCTAAAGACAAGCTCTGGGCGCTTCAAACTCCCCTTTCGTTGGGGAAGTATTTCCATTTCGGAGTCCACTCTTCAATTATCTCTGTGAATAATATATTACGGGCTAAAATGGAATTGGATAGCTTTCGTCGCCTCATGCCCATGACAACTACTGTCATGACTTTAAAAGAAAAAAAAAAAAGATCATTCTCGAAGCACAAGCGTTAACTCATCGGTGCACGGCTCCAAGGGCAGGTGCATGTGTGACAGATGTTTCCTGGTGCTCAAACATAAACCTTGAATCGTTGAAGTGCCTTGCAGCGAACGGCCCAAACGTGTTCAAAATGGGAAGCGTGCAGGCAGTAAACAGACACTCATGCTCCAGTCCCCTGAGCAGAGGCAGCTCCGTGGGGAAGAGCCCCCGTGTCCGGGAGGCGGCTCCCTGGATGGCTTGCCCATGCCGGGCTGAGCTGCAGGGATGCCTTCCTTTCCACAGGACACTTTCTTAAGAAAAAGTGGTAGCAATGGAAAGTTCATTTGGCAAACCAAATGAGAAGGCTCTCTATTGAATGACAGGAACCAAAACATAACTAGTCGCATTCCTCGCCAAGGCATGTATGACAAACTAAATACTCTCTGACTTCTTCTTGGATCCCACGTGTTTTTCATCTGAAGTAGCACCTGCAGGGCAGCCCTTCAAGGGCAGTCTAAAGTTACTCCTGAAACCGTCTGTCAGCGGTCGTAGCTCGTAACAGATGTCCCAGCGATAATAATAACAATAATGGCCCAGCCAGTGTGGCTCACTGATTGAGCGTCGACCTACGCACCAAGAGGTCGCCGGTTCGATTCCCGGTCAGGGCACATGCCCAGGTTGTGGGCCTGATTCCCAGTGGGGGGCATGCAGGAGGCGGCCAATCAATGTTCTTTTTCATCGATGTTTCTCTCTCCCTCTGCCTTCCTCTCTCTCTAAAATCAATAAAGAAAAAATATTTTTTAAAAAATTTAAAAAAGTAATAATAATGATATAAATCCAAGGACGTCTTGTCCTGTAACTCAAATGGGAGTCTGGGTTCCCCAGCAGTGTCACGGTTCCTAACAATGCACGAGGCCAGGAGCCACCACATCGCCTGGACATTTCTCAGATGAAGTCAGAAACTAGGCTTTTTATAAGATATACCTCTCTCTCCCTTCCTCCCGCTCTCCAAAATCCAATAAGAAACACATCCTCGAGGGAGGATTGAAGAAGAAAAAAAGGCAACACAGGACACAGTGAGGGATTCCTTCCTTATAGCTAAGAAACGTCAGACGGTCAGAGTGCAGAATCAGCACCTCCTGCTTTGCTCTCTCGTTGCCAAGGGCTGGGCAGCCCCACCAGACACTTGGAATAACTTGGCTCAGAGGAAGTCTACATGCACCCTGCACGACTACTGGGTATCAACTTGGATACAATTTGTTCTTTCTGCCCCCTTTTGGTGCTGATTAAAAGTGGGTGGCTAGCCCGGCCGGTGTGGCTCAGTGGTTGAGCGTCGACCCGTGCACCAAGAGATCGCCGGTTCGATTCCCGGTCAGGGCACATGCCCAGGTTGTGGGCCCGATCCCCAGTGAGGGCATGCAGGAGGCGGCCAATCAATGTTCTCTCTCATCGATGTTTCTATCTCTCTCTCCCTCTCCCTTCCTCTCTCTCTAAAATCAATAAAGAAAAAAATTTTACAAAAAAGTGAATGGCTAGAACACAGTCAAGTCCATTGTTGCCCACCTCCTGCGGCCTGGAGAGGCGTCTCCCTCCTCTGCCTAAGATTTCCGTTTCCTAAGAGTTCTGGGCAAGGGAATCTGATTCCAAAGAAGAGGACAATGAGCCGGACTGGGTGAGACCCTGGCCAGTCCTCACTCACCCACCTGTTATCAGCCACAGAAGCAAGCCAGCATTTTAGGTACTAAGACTTATTTCTAGTTTGTTATTTTTTTAAACAAGTGTGTATACAAATATTTCTAACCTGCTTTCTTAAACAGAATAAATAAACATAATTAAACATTTTCTCAACAATCACCACCACGAGCCTGAACCGGTGTTTACAGTACTCTGGTCCAGTGCAATGAGGGTCGTGAACCACCCAGCGCTTTCGTTTCTACACTGAGTGGCCCTGAGCAGTCTCATATCTTTACAATTATTGGGCCTGTTGAAATTGAGTCCTGCCCTGGCCAGTGTGGCTCAGTCGGTTGAGCACTGTCCCAGGTACCAAAAGGTCACAGGTTCCACTCCCTGTCAGGGCACACGCCCAGGCTGCAAGTTCAGTCCCCAGTCAAGGTGCGCACAGGAGGCAACTGATCGATGTTTCTCTCTCACATCAATGTTTCTTGCTCACACGCTCTCTCTCTCTCCCCCTTCCCCCCCTCCATCCCTCCCTTCCTCTCTCTAAAAAAATCAATAAAAACATATTTAAGAAAACAGAAATTCAGTCCCGCTCTCAAAGAGTCTACCGTCTCCCTGCCCTATTTTCTGCTTCCGACATTTGATACAGGAAGCCAGACAATGGGCTCATTTTGGGCGATGGACTTTGGGCACCGGCCATTTCCACAGTGCAGGGTGCACGGGCCTCATCACAGCACCCAGGACTGCCCCCGTCTGGCTTCTGCAGCGGTGCACTGTGCGGCCTCATACAAACACCTGCAGAGAAGCTGGACCCACTGATTTCTTTGAAACAACAAAGGGTAGTTGGTATCATCCAAAGCCTTCTCTCACAGTAACATGTTTCAGTATCTTACAGCTTCTCATTATATAAATAAGACATCGAGTGGGGTTTTGGGGAGAAGTGCAAGGAAGAGACTCATGTGTTTGAAGACTGCCAGGAAGCCAAGAGACAGGCATTCTTCTGAACATTCAATTAGTACACTTGAACTGTGGGAAAGAAAATCCCCAATTATCTTTTACATATGATCTTCAGCTGCACTCACTGCTCAGAAATCTGCCATCATAGAACAGAGACAAGCAGAGGACCACTTGTGAGGCAACGTTTATAAAACATCAGGTGCTACATCAAGCACATCGAGTTAAACGTTTTACTGACTGTAAACAAGAGCAGGAATTATGGAAGTGTGTAGCTTTGGCAATTGTGTGAAAATAATAGCACAATTCGACTTCAACGGGATGCCTACAGATGAAACAATAATGGACTGTTTGGCTGTAACGCCGAGGTATGTTATAACTATTACATTTTCCAAGTACAGTAATTGATTGGAAAGATCTCATTGACTCATCAAATGCTATCTTTAACCATCACCATTCTGAGAAAATGACAGGCACACACTAGAATAAAATGACCTGCCAAATATAATTTCAACTCAATAAAACAAAAAACATGTGTTAACCTGTACTTTATCATTTAATAGCATGATGATATCTGTTAAGGGAAACAAGCCCAACGCTGAAATCTCTCCAATCTGCTCCCACGTATCTTTCCAGCCTTCATCTCAAAACACAGGCCTCTTCTGCAGAATTCTGCCCAACTAGTCATTTCTGAATAGAGCTCACACTTTCTGACATTGTGTCTCTGCCCAGATGCTCTGCCCTGCCTCCTTAGCCCCACAGTGTCCCCTCACCCAAGTCTTACTGCAGCATCTTTCCAGGTCCTTCATACCTTCTCTCTCTTTTCCAAGAAGTCTTCTTTGGGCAGAAGCAATACGTCCCAGCACTCAGCACTTCTCATGCTCTGGCTTTATTACAACATGCCCAGGGGTTTACCAGTTGCCCGTTTCCTATCTACATACAGGAAGCTCTTTAGCCCAGTGCCCCCACTGAATGTCCACAGAAACGAACATGATGCACATAATGCTCCTAATAAATGAGACAGAGTAAATGAATTGCAAACCATCCCCTGGAAATCCTAGACATAATAAAAAGAGGAAGAAAAAAAAAGATCCTATTTTTAACAGTCTAATCCAGTTTCTTATAACTGCTCTGTAATAATTTGAAGGTTAGGAAAAATGTTTGGCTTAACTCACTCTGTATAAACTCTTTAAATGTTAACTAGAAAGTTTTAAAAGCACAAGATGACTTTTTCTCCCCTGTGGCTTTATATAGAACCATAATAACTGCCTCAGGAGCTCAGGGCTTCCGTAAACGCCTGACACTGAACTCCCACTACGGGTTTCCACGTGGTACCTCACCATCAGTCTCACATAGAACAAATATGGCCTAAGTATCTATAAAATCTGCTGTGAGACCCAAAAAACGTTTTAGGGGTTTATGCACACTTAGGCCTTTGACATGTAATTGATATCCAAGAAGCATACATTGATGGAAAATCTGAACGACTCAAAGAGTTGTTTTTTTTAAATCCTCACCTGAGGACATTTTTGCATTTATCTTCAGATAGAGCAGGAGGGAGAGAGAGAGGAAGAGAGAGAGAGAGAAACATCGATGTGAGAGACACATCAAGTGGTTGCCACCCACATGACCCCAACCGGGGCCAGGGACAAACAGCAACGGAGGTACGTGCCCTTAGTGGGAACCGAACCCGGGACTCTCTGGTCCATGGGCCAACGCTTTAACCGCTGAGCCAAACTGGCCAGGGCAGACTGAAAGAGTTTTAAACAACATAATTACACATTTTTACAGGGCACACATTTTTCTGCAATTCCCAGAATAGGTAATGCAAATATTGTATAAAGTGGCACTATTTTAGCCCTGCCAGTGTGACTCAGTGGATTGAGTGTCGTCCCATGGACTGACAGGTCCCAGTTCAATTCCCACCTGGGCTGCGGGCTCAATCCCCAGGAGGGGTGTGCAGGAGGCAGCCGATCGATGTTTCTCTCTCACATTGATGTTTCCATCTCTCTCTCTCTAAAATAATCAACAAAAACATATTTTTAAAAAATTAAGTGGCAATATTTTTTACTTGATTTTCAGCATCACGCGTCACCTTGCTCTGTGGCTTTTGTATTCAGCAGGTGCCCAGGGCCTCACGCACCTTCAGAGGGCTGTGCGCCGCCAGCTCCGCTTCACGCGTGTAATTCCTACTCCCAGAGCCGCGGCTGCCATCTGCTGCCCCTGGGCTTGCCTCTGTTTGGACAGTGGGAACTATTTCTTCTTCCACATCCAGAGGGCAAACTAGCTCTGACCCCCCATCAGCTGCTTGGTCTGCTGCAGAAATTAATTTAGGCCATAGAGGGGAAAAATGACGAGGCAGCTAAGCCTCCAAAATCTTTTGGTTTCCCTTGGCCTTGCGGAGGTTCATCGGTCCCTTTTAAGAACAGGAGAGACAGGAGCCCACGGGGGCGGGCAGAGCACCTTCCACAAGACCTCAGCGAACTGTCACCTTCTTCAGCCACCTCTCGCTCATCTCTGCAATGCAGAAATTGCACATGACACATTAAAATCTAATTAAGAGTCCTGGCCGGTTTGGCTCAGTGGTTACAGTGTCAGCCTGTGGACCAAAGAGTCCCGGGTTCAATTCCGGCCAAGGGCATGTACCTCGGATGCGGGGTATCTCTCTCACATCCATGTTTCTCTCTCTCTCTCTCCCTCCCCCTCCCATTCTATCTGAAGATAAATGGAAAAATATCCTCTCGTGAAGGTTAAAAAAAAAAAATCTAGTTAAGAAACAAACCAATCCTCCCTTTCTCCTCTCCTCTCAGTTCATCAAACCTTCTTACTAGACTATTACAAAAAAAATAAGCCAGATGCTTTTGAGAGTCTCTTCTAAACCTCTGACGTCCCGCCGCTACTGTAGTCACTAACCAGCGGTGGTGACCAGAGAACAGGGACACAGGGAAACACTAGGAGCAGCCACTTCCTACCCTGTAGCGTTTTACTGAACTCCTGCCCATACCTTGTCTTACTGGGTCATTCACTGCAGGATGGGATGGGACAGGGGCTGCCACTTGTTCCAGCTGAGGAAACCGAGGCTCAGGGGCTTTGGAGTGAAATGCACAAGGAGCCATGTCCAGGGACAGGCAGACCTAGAGGTCAAACGACATACTAGTAACTACCTGACTGTGCACTTGTCACCTGCCATCAGGTTCGAGCTCCACCAGGGAGGCCTGTCATCCCTCCTTTATGGACAGGGCGACGCATGGAGATGCCGAAAGTGAGGGAGTCAGAGGAGTGATGGCAGAACTGGGCATTTGGCACGGGCCTCACAGACTCCACGGCCCAAGTTCTAGGAACCGTCTGCAACCGTCTGCAAATAGTGCAGATGCTCCAGCTCGGCGTGCCCCCCACGAGGCCACCGTGGCCCCAGCAGACTGCTGCAGCGTCCGGAGCTCAGGGTGCAGGCGCCCGGCACCCGCCGCAGGCTCTGCTTCCGCCAGCAGCCCCCGCACTGCAGCAGCTACACAGCCGACGGCTCTGGGCCGTGTATGAGACAGTCCCTGCTCTCAGAAGACGTCGTCTTTGGATTACTCCCTCCCCCTATGAAGCCAGCACAGGCTGTCCCTTCTGCCGAGCCCTGTTCCAGGCTCTGCAGTCAGCTGCCTCCCTTCTCCACCCCCTCGCTGACAGTCCGGCTCCGACTTGGGCTGAGCCTGCTCGGTGCTGAATGTTACCCTTTGTCTCGGGAGCTCGGGGCTGGCTCTGCCGGCTGGAAAGCCTGAACAACAATGATGAATCAGAGTATTTATTTTTGAGGTTTTTCTCCAAGCTGCCTCTTCAGCAGCTCTGAAATAGCAGCATTCAAAGCTGCCACAGACATTTCCAGAAGTTTGCTGGCCCAGGGTTCCCGGGGAGGGGGGGACTTTGCCTTCCTGGCAACAGAGGCAACGGTCCCACAGCACCCTGTCTAAGGGAGAGACACGGACTGAGCTCCTCTGAGAAAAGACAGGAGGCCTATGCGTTTCAACTGATTTTTCAAATGATCTTTAACTCCCTCAGGTGGCTTGAGGAACGCTGGATCCTATTTCTGAGTGTGGTGACCTTTTCTAAAACTGTTTTATGCTTTTCAGTCTTTTTTAATTGGTGCGACCTAAGACTACACATTGCATTTGTGTGGGACGTTGGAGCGAGCTGTGGAACCCAGGACGTGGGCACCCAGGCTGCATGTCTGAATGACGAGAACCCTCCATGGGCACAAAGTGATTTCCACGTGTCACTCTCTCACAGAAAGATGAACCGTTCTTGTTAAAACGGAAAGCTTACATCCAGTAATGAAATTACCAGGCCTGAGAAGGGGAAATGGAAGAATAATTCACAAGCTGGAAACCTGTTCTTTCTTGTTGTACTTTTGGACTATTAACACAACAAAGATATTCTCCACCTAAAGCATTCATTTACACACACACCCACACACACACACACACACACCCACACACACCCCTTAATGTTCTCAAGAATGTAAAGGAGTGGTTCTTTTTTTTTTTAAGGCAGAGACACTCATGGGGTTAAAACAAAACAAAACCCAACAGTGAAAATCTGAGGATGCTATACAGAAATACGACATCCAAAAACGAAACAGCCTTTGCAAACTATTTCGTACATCTGCCTGTGCACAGATGAGCGCTGAAGAGGTCAGGAGGCGGTGGACTGTTCCTTCTTGGCAGCTTGGAAGATACAAGGACAAAGTCTAGAAGTCTAACCCTCGGTGCGCCTGGGACGAGGCCTCAGGGACAGAAGGTGAGAGAGCTCGCCATCGGCAGAGACGACTGCTCTTCTTTCCAGGAGACTCCTGTGTCCCGTGGGCTCATCACACTGTCAAGTATCCTGCTACCTCGACTGCCTTCTGGCTAAACATACAACTCTGTCTTCCTATGGCGCCCATTCCAGCCTACGACGGGTCATGCTAGAGTCCCCAATGTCACTGATGTCCATACCTGGACCAGGACAGTATTGTCAACCATGGATGAGGCTGAAAAATAAAAATAACAGCTGCCACTTACTATCTGCCAGGCCTTCCCCCAGATGTTTTAGGTTTATGCATGATTCAATCCTCACAACATCGCCCCAGGGTATGTACTATTCCTCCCACTTGGCAGAATAGAAACTAAGGCTCAGAGAGGTTAGGTAACTCTGCAAAATACACATCTCCAGAGATCAGCTCTGGGCCCTCACTGCTCCCCAAACGACATCTTCGGGCGCATCAAGAAAAAGAGACCTCAGGGCAAGACCCCCGGAAATGAAGGCAAGCTCTTACTCAACGGAAACATGGATATTCAAGAACTTCAGAAATGGGGACGGGGAGAATTATCACAATGTTGTTCAGAGCAACTTTTTCACTTTTCCACAGCAAAGATGAGCTGAGAGGCCCGCCAGTCTCACACTGCAGAACGTTCCATCAGAACCGCGTCCCGTGGCTTCTCCCAGTGTGACCCACAGACTCGAACGGCGTTTGGTCAAAGGGAGAACCTGCCCGTACAAAACCTCCCCCCGAAAGTTCACCTTTAAGTGGTACCCTACACATGCGATCTAAAGCACCCCAAACTACAGACCCCCAACGACAGAGCACTTGGTGTTTAATGATTTAGGCGTGACTCTTCCCACTGCCTCCCGACACCCATCCTGAGGACAGCAGAGTTCCAGGAGCTCCGAGTCCACCTCAAAACGTTTTCCTTTCTCAGTGATTCTCACCGACAAGATGATGCTACCTGTGGCCCCAAATACTGCCAATTTCCCTTAAGTGACAGTAATAATTTACTTCGGTTGAGGGGGCGAAGGGGAACTACTGTTCTCGAAAAAAATAATAAAGGGTTTGGGGCAGACAAGATCCTCAACGACTGGACGCGTGCTCAACTGCTATAAGTAAAAAAGCGTCAGAAGCACGAGGGCTCGGGGGCTTCCCTGAGAGTAAAGGTCAGGAGGAAGAGCCGGAGCCCAGAGAAGGAACTGCTGAAACCCTAAGACAGACATTCTGGCACCTCACTGGGGAGAACTGCAGAAAGAAGGCCTGGGTTTGTGTGATCAATCTGGTGCGGGGATTCAGAGGTGGCTCCCTGAAGGCGGGTCCAAGTCATTCACCTCCATCTATCCAGCACCCCTGCAGGAAACGGCCCCAAGTGGTTCTCAGTCTAATGGGAGGATGAGGAACTGACTGGTGACTAGCCAACCATCTCTCTGGACCTGGCCCAGACACCCCAGGATCTCCCCCATGATCCACGACAGTGAACTCTAATTTCCACGGGGGAAGAGCAGTCAGAATCATAACAACAGTGACCATCACCACCGCTGTTCATTGGACACTTGCTATGCATTATGACTGCTGTAAGCATCCAGCCCTATGACAAAGCACTACTGTCACATCCGCATTTTGCAGAAAAGCGCGACGCAGGTTTAAATAAATTTCCCAAGGTCAAAGAGCTAGCAAGCAGCGGCCAGGGATGAGCAGGCAGAACCCCAGTTTCGGTGATCATTGCACTTACTCAGGCAATGAATGTCGGAATGGGCAAATCTCTGATGGCGGCTTGGATATTCTGTCCCATTTCAAGTTTGAATCACTGAGTGTCTGTTTTTCCATTCTGGGTACTCTGGGAGCTTTGGTTATTGCTCCTCTCTCTTCCTGTAACTCCTGAACATCACTGTTCATTTTTGATTCTGTGGCCGCAGGAAGTGAAAGGGGGTGGACATGCTCAATTACCCGACTACCTCCCGGGTGCTCTGTTCACAGGCACCGGTGGGTGGGAGGCTGGAACTGATGACTAAAACAAAGAACGGCCACTGCTTCCAGTGTCTGTGGGTACAATGCCCTCTGGAAAAGCTTTGTCAGAGTGGCCACTCTTTTGGACTCTGGGATTAATGGTTAGAAGAACGAAGCAGCTCTATCTATGGAGAACGAATTCTCCTGCTCACCATTGCAACAATAAAATACAAACCTTAAATCACAGAGAAAAAAGGGGGGGTACTCTTGTCCGATGTTCTCCAAGTAGGTGGTTGGCAGGCTATAAAATCCATGTCCAGACTCTTTCTCAGTAACCCAGGCCAGTGCTGAATAATGCTCTGGGCAGGAACTGGGCCCACGTTTTGCACACGTGTGTGTACTGTAAGTAGAATGATACAGGGCCACCCAGGACCAAACTGCTGCCGTCTTTGAAAAGCTTTGGGAATTTGGAACAGTGAAACCACAATAAAGGAGGAAACTTGGGGCTACATAATTCATTCCATTTGGTTTATTTTGTCTTGCTGTCAGTTTAAATAGCCAAGTCGACAACATGGCTGGCTTTTTTCTTCTTTTTTGTATAGGCATATGTTCTTTATATAGTAAGTAGATCTGTGTGGAAATCAGGCAACTGTTTTTAGTATTGGGATAAAATTCACATACCATACAATTCAGCCATCTGAAGTATACAGTTCAAGGATTTTTATGATATTCACAGGTTGTGCAGATACCACCACAATCTCATTTTAATACCTTTCTCCCCCAAATGAAACCTCATACCCGCTGACAGTCATGACCTCTTTCCTGACCCATAACCTTGGGCAACCATGGATCTACTTTCGATCTCTGGACACGGATTTGCCTAACTCTAGGCATTCCCTATAAATGGAATCATAATATGTGGTCTTTTGCGACTGGCTTCTTTCACTTACAACTTTTTCAAGGTTCATTCATGTTGTAGCATGTATCAGTACTTCATCCCTTTTCACGGCTGAGTAATATTCCACTGTAAGGACAGACCACATTTCACTTGTCCGTTCGTCAGTTGGCGGTCATTGGAGCCAGGTCCCCTTTCTGGGTGTTTTGAATAACGTTGCTATGAATATTCAAGCACAAGTGTCTGTGTGGATATGTGTTCTCAGTTCTCTTGGGTATACACCCTGAAGGGAAACTGCTGGGTCATACGGTAACTATGTTTAGCCTTTCGTTAATCAAATATGAAAATTAATTGAAAGCTTCAGGTGGCAAGTCCCAATTAAGAATTTAACTATCATCTGTCAAGTATAAATTTACTTCCCTCCAAGATAACCCATGTGCCCAGATAACCAGCTTCTCGAGGGAAACAGCCCATCTCTTATTCCACCTGCTTTCCCATGTGGTCTATACAAGCTGGACCTGAAGATTCTAATTTTCCAGGGGAAAAAAAACACTGGTTAAAAAAAAAAAAAAAAGTGCCAAATTCTACTGATTCTGAAGCTCCCACCCCTCGCCAGCCGAGGGGGTACCAACACAAGCCCTCCCAATCCCGTCTCGACTCGCTACGGAGGTCATTAAGATTTCGTGTCTCACTTCCCAATCTGCAACATGACCATGATGAAAAAAAGATCCGTGTTGTCAAGGTCACAGAAACACAGGAAGACAAGAAAGTATGAATACACACATCAGTCATGTCCACAGTATCGAACACTGACCCCTCGGCATCCACATTCTTCTCCCAGCAGCTAACCACAAGTAAGGGAGAAACTGTGGCTTTGAGACACTCCTACTCCCAACGGAAACAATGCAAAGGTGATGAGACACCAGATTCCTCCTCCTCCTGGGAATGTGGCTGATTTGCATATACGCGAAGTCACTGACAGAAAAGTTAAACCTCCGGAATTCCTGGGAACAAGTGTTCCTTTTCAGTACCATTCTGGAAAGTTTAAGCCGCACTGCTTCTGCATTGCAAAGCTCTATTGGACCCCATTAAAGGGAAGTGTTTCTACAGTGTACTGGACCTTCCCTGACTACTTAAAGGGACCCAGGGAAGGAAGGGGAGAAAGGAGAGCTCAGTCAAGCGCCTGCGGAGCTCAGCACTCCCACAGTTGCCCTTGCAAGCCCCGCGCCAAGCCTCTGAAGGTACAGTGCTGAAAAGGATTCTCAGCCACGCCCGAGCCCTGCCCTGACAGCTGCTACCACTGCGTGGTGGTGGTGGCGGAATCAGCACCCCCATCCCACAGCCCCGAGCAGGGAGCAAGGAGCCCAAGGCCACAGAGCCTGGAAGTGGAAAAGCCACTTGGAGCCAGCAACAGGTCAGATAGTGTCACCTGCGTTATCCTTCTTTGCCCAGACAGCATAATCTAATACATGCGATAATCTCATAGAGCAGTTCCCCGGGGGTTTCATTCCCTGATCTGTGTGCTTCTCTGTGGCTCTCCTGCGAACAAGCCTTCCCTGATCAATGGAGGATCTATTCAGATAGCAGACAAATGAATCCAGATGGAAGGTTCTAGCCACCCGACAAATAGCTCTGAGACACCATTTTCCTATCAGGACATCTCAATACTCCCGCAGTGCTCTGGCCCTGGGCCGTGATTAGCAGGATAAGAAAAGTGGGACACGTGCAAAAATGGCTTTAAAAAGAGAAAGAAAAAGATGTCCCTAAAAAGCAGTGAGTCAAAACCCAGGTTGGAAACAGAAAGCGTGAATACATAAACACGAGTGGGCAGAGCCAGCAGCTAGCCACGGTCCGGGCAAGTCATCACCGACCACAGGGGTGAGGTGGCAAAGAAAATAGAAGCTGACCGCCCAGCAGGTGCTAGGCAGGATGCCATTTTTGGCCTAAATCTTTGATTTTGCTTAAATGGAGGCATTTTAGTATAAAGGAGAGTGAGCCAGGAAATTGGACATCCGGCCTGGGTGACACACGGACCTAGCTGTGTGGACCCCTCTTTAAAATGAGGGCCTGGACTAGGAGACTCTGGTCTCACAAGACCCCGAGGTCCTGTCACTCTCTCCTGTTGTTGAGAGAACACGCAGAGGGTGATGGAGCAGCGGAGGCCCCGGAACACAGACGGGCCATCTGTGGATGGACGGTGGCCATCAGGCCAGGGGCTCTTAACCGCAAGCCAGCGCGTGGCAGAAAAAGAAATGTGCGGATGTCTTGAGGGTTAGTTAATGAAACATACACAGACGAGGTGGCTTCTTTAACCTGCTTTATCTTGGACTCACATCCCCTCGCCCAGCTGCCCCAGGCCTCTCCCTGTTGGCAGGTGTCCCCATCAGCTCTGTGCTGGCCCAGTTTCTCAGGGTTGTGTGCCATGTGCTTCCCTCACTCCCCATGGTGTTGGGACGAGTAAACGACGACAGCAGAGCACTCTCTGCACTCTGGTCTCACTGGAATCGAAATATATTCAAACTGTTCCCCTTTGGAGCAATAAAATCAGCATACGCCACCAGAAAGCCGAAGTGTGTCAAGCGACCCTCCGTTATTTCATCGTCAGGTACCAATCATCCAGGTAGGGGTCAAATTAGTATGTCTTCGAGTTTATGTGCCCATTTGTCCCATGCCAGAAATGTATTGATCCACGCACCTTTGGCCCCAAGATCAGAAAAGTCAACCTGTGACTTTTAATGTTCAGAATACAAAATTCAAGAGAAAGTCAGACACTTGGGGGGAAATGGCACCTTCGTCGGCCGGACCAAGAATCACGGATGATGGCAGAAGCTCCCTCCTGTGCCAGAGACCCCGACAGTGCCCTTGAGAAAGAACAGTGACAGTTCCCATCTGAGGGGAGGGCGCAAATGGGACATTCTGGCTCTGACACGGAAGGCGCGGTCAGCTCCAGAGAAGAAACCGGTCAAGGTCAATGGGATCAAAACCAATCATTTTCCAGTGGCGGGGAGGGGGGGGGAGGGGGGGGTGGTGGTGAGATCAGCAAAGGTCATGACCTTCATATGGACTCTCAATACAGAAAAACTTAGATCGGAACTCAATGCTCTGCCTCCCACCTCTCCAGAGACGAAGTGCTCAGTAAATACTTCTGTGTTAAAGAATGAAAGGGTCACTTCTGCCCCACCGAGTCCAGCCACTGTCAGACAACTTGTTTACATGCCTGAGAAGCTGGCTGTCTGGGCCGCGCTTCCCAGCGGCCTCTTCAGGGGGACAGATTCCTCCGCAGCGGCAGAAAGAAGCCTGAGCAGTCAAAGCAGCATTCCTACGCTGACAACGGCCTCTTTCAGTGGGAACCTTGAAGAGGAAAAGACGCTGCCAGGCCAGGGTGGGGGGCGGCAAGGGGAGCGCCCTCCGGATCTTTCCTGGCTGCTCGTGGCTGACCCACCGGGTATCCAATGAAAGAAAGCCTTAGAGGGAAAGAGCGATGGGCAAGACTGGTCTGTGATTCAAGAGGAGGCAGAAGGCTGGCCTCTAAGCCTCCTCTGCCCAGCCAAGCGAAGACTGTTATACACCGAGGGCTCAACAGGCAGACTCCCGGCCTTGGATGTGATGTGTTTCAAGACCCATGGCCTAAGAATTAGCATGAAGCAAACCAGTGGGGTTCAGGACAGGCAAGCACTGAGCCCCAGGAATGGACACGGGAAAACAAGGGGTGTGGCCAGTGCCCCGGGGCCTTCTCGAGGCTAGAGAGAGGCACGTCCTGTGTGGTAACAGTCAACATGGGGCAGAGGACACGTTTCTCCTCTTCGGCAAACCACACGCAGTCACGTTGGTTCAGAGAAGGTGTGAGGAGGGAAAAATGGCTAATTTCATGAAATAAGAGCCCATCACGTTTCAGCATCCCTGTAAGTGGTGCTTAGTAGGAGAGAGGAAGTATGGGAATAAAGAGGTTACTCTAAGACGTATCATGAAAAGCTCTAATGCTTGAAGTCCTGTAGGCCTTAGCATTCATTTCAAAGGGCTGAAGCGTTGCTCACTGCCTCGAGTTACAACCGCGTTCAAGCGTTTTCCGACGCGGGATCCCCTTCCCTGAAAGCGGGAGTGAACCTAGGTCTGCTGTGTGCTGAGAAAGCGCCGCTCTCCCCCGCGGTGTGCTGTGTGCAAGCTGCCTCTCCCCTCAGCGGTGGTGGAGTTGCTGGGAATGAACTCAGCCTCAGTGCCCGCACGGAGGGAGGTGGGGACTGCTGATCTGCAGGAGAGGCAGCGGGGGGACTTGGCAGGGCCATGGCCGCTGATGGCGAGGCCCGATCATTGGTGGGTGAGAACACAAGTCCAAGCCAGTCCTTGGCATTTTGTCCCACACAAAGACGGGGAAGGGTGATGGGGCTCTCATTCAGTTAAAAAGACAAATAGAGGCTTATGGGGGAGGGGGGGAATGAATCAATGGTACTTTAAAAAAAAGGAAAAGCATTGAGTCTGGTTAAAAACACCCAGCAAAGAGCGAACGGATGATCACATGACTTTTAAAAAGCCCTCTGTTGGCTCCGAACTTCCTTCTGCACAAAGGTGGTTGAGAGAGAGACAACCAGGGGCTCAAGCTGGAGCCAGATCCTTACCAGAAGTGAGTCACTTGGAGGGTGGGGGAACCCCTCCCCAAAGGCAAAGCCATCTGCAGTTTTCATTCTTGGAAGTTCACCCTGATCTGCTCAGAAGCGGAACACGGTGCTCCGGCTGCGAAGGAGCTCAATTATGCAGAAACAATTGCACAGAAGGGAGGCTGGGACATGTGTGCAGGCGCCGGGTAGGACCACGGTTGCCTAGCTCCTTGGCCCAGCGGGAAATCAAACGCCACCACCGGGAATGAGGCTCCAGACTGTGAGGTCTGGGGAGGTGAAGCATCAGGAAAATCATTTTCAGAAGAAAGCCCACTTTCTCTGCATCCTGGTTGCTCAGCAGGGTCTGGTAGACATCCATGATGGGCGGTCTCTGTGGGTTCTACTTGCCGCCCTAGAGGTTGGGACTGGGTGAGGAAGAGCGGTGGGGAGAGAAGTCTGAACCTGAACCGGTTTGTTGCGGCTCCTGCTGAGATCAGAGGGCTAACCCCTGCAGGGAGATGGCAGAGACAGGAGGCCCCTGCTCAGGTGACTTGTGAAAACGTGGGCCAGGTCACCTCACCTGAAATAGTCACACTGTAACAACAGGACAGACCCAGGGAGCCCACCACCCAATGGCAATTTCTGCCTCCTGACATCAGCCACAAAGGGAGTCCACTCTCCCCTCACAGGCAAGCACAGATGACTGAGTCCACAGCCAGGCTTCTCAGCTCTGCCTTCAACCAGGATCTCCTGGGGAGCTCTGATAAAACGCCGAAGCCACCGACGTGGAGATGTGGATTTAAGGATCTGGAGATCACCCAGGCCTAGGCCCTCCTTCTAAAACCTGCTCAGGTGATTCAAAGGTCCAGGCAGGGCTGAGAAGGGTCTGCAGAGTCCTGAGAGGGACTGGATTTCAGGCTCCAGAGCTGAGTGTCCGAATGTTCGGGTAGTCTGCCCTGCCTCTCGGCTGGTCTCCCACCACACAAAAGGAACTAACTGCAGGCTAGCTGCCCTGGCTTCCAGGGCGGAGTCCCAGGCCCGTTCAGTGGCAGGCTTTCTTGGAGTCCTGCACTCAAGTGTCTGCCGAGTGAACAGCAGCCAGCAGAGTCCCACTGGGGCAATGGACTTACTGAAAAGCTCCCGATTGTCAACAAAAATCTAGGTAATCAATTAAGCAACTGAATGTTGTCAGGAGGGCATGGGAGGGTCAAGAGGAGGAGGGAGAGGAGGAGAGAGAGGGAGAGGGAGAGAGGGAGAGGAGGAGAGAGAGGGGAGGGGAGAGAAAGGGGGAGGGGAGAGAAAGGGGGAGGGGGAGAGAGACATGAGAGGCTTAGCTGCTTATTCCAGTTGCCCTGTTTTGGGGACTCTGGGTTACAGTACACTGCAGGGTGAAGTTTATTCTGCCACCCACATCTGCATATGTCAGTAAGACTGGGTCACAGTCGTTGGCTTAATGAAAATATATTCATGTGTTTATCCCTCTTTCCATCTTTCAAGTCCGGAGATGACCTCATTTGGAATAAATGTACTCGGCTTCCATCTCCTACTTGGAGAGTTCAAAATATTTGATGAACGTCAAGACAGTAAGGACGGGAATAAAGTGATTCTAGCCAGGGTACATGCAGTGGGGAGTCAGAGGGAACTGAACTTGGGGCAGGAGCCAGACTAACATTATTTACTTCCCAGAACGCCTAAGAGTGCATTCTATGGACAAGTCAAAGCCAAGAGCACGGTTTCTCATTTGGTTCACAGTGACGGGAGGAGCTCCATCTCCTCTCTGACTCGGTTTTCCTTGTTGTCTGTCGCAGATTTGGGATGAGAGAGGACAGAGAAGGAGCAAAGGAAAGGATATGGAGTGAGTCAGCTGAAATATCAAGTCTGTTTGACGCCTGGAACCGTCAGGCAGGATCATGGCAGCTGATTCTGGGGCTGACGAAGGGTGTGGGGCTCTGAAGCATCCAGCGAAGCCACGGACCACAATGTCCAAGACTCCACAGGACGACTCACCAAACGAGCCAGACAGAGGACTTCTTAGGGACACTTTCATAGTGATCTTCATTTACTCTAAATATGTAAAACTAGCCCTGGGGCACATGAAAAATTGCAAAATCTCGTTTTACCTATGGCCAAAAATGCAAAGACCAACTATGAAATTCTGGAATTCCACCTGCGGGCCACTCTCCTGAAAACGATGGGCTTACCAAATGCGGGATGAGTTCCCTCTACCAATGCAGACCCCAGCTCTGCAAGGTCACATGACTGTGGATCAGTAGAGACAGGACTAGGAAGTGACTCGAACTCAAAAGCTGGGAGAAGTGGGCAGCCAGCCTTACTCACTACAGCTTCCTACACCGTGGGAATCGTGGGACAGAGTAGGGATGGAGAGAGAATTGGTACATACACAATGTCTAACTTAGAGAATGCTACGGTCACCTTACAGACTTGGATGGATTTGCAAATGGTTTTAGCTCAGTGCCTGCACTGAAACTTTTGCAAAGATCTTAATTACAAGGATAGCGATCAAAAACGATATTTCCACTCAAAGAAGGTCTATTTAAAACCAGAGAGAGGCTTGAAAGAAAGGAAGAAAAAGGAAGGAAGGAAGGAAGGAAGGAAGGAAGGAAGGAAGGAAGGAAGGAAGGAAGGAAGGAAGGAAGGAAGGCTTTCCTATTCCACCCTGACACAAAAACCCAACCTGGACAACAGTTTTGCTAGGTTTATAAATCATGTGCTTGATTTTTGAACTTCAAATTCTACCATTTCCCCCTCCTCTAACATGTAAAGGTCACGTGCTGCCTCTTAGTCTTAATCACCCAATCAAAATAAACTCACCAACCACCCCATGAAAATATACCAGAGCCAACTAAAATATATACAGTAACGTCCAACTATCGTTTTGAAATATCTTCCCTTCCAGTTATGTGTGCTGTATTAGTTCTCTATTGCTACTAGAACAAAATACCACAGACCTGGTGGCTTAGAGCACCACACAGGTATTCTCTGACAGTTCTACAGGTCAAAGGTCCAAAATGAACCTTACAAGGTTGTGGTCAAGACGCTGGTGGGGCAGTTCCTCTGGAGGCCTGTTTCCTTGCCGTGTCCAACCTCTAGGGGTCACTATAATCTTTGGCTCGTCCGCCTGGAGTTCAACCCTCTTGCTTCCCTATCCTGGGGCCCACTGAGATACCCCAGGGTAACCTCTCCATCTCAAGATCCTCAACTTGGTCACATCCGCAAAGTACTCTTTGCCTTGAAAGGCAACATATTCCTAGGTTCTGGGTATTAGGATGTGGATACCTTTGGGGAGGCATTATTCTATCTACAACATATATACACATATTTAGGATATGGTTGCAACGATGTACCAGCAGAAATTAATTCTGTATGATCTTTTTTAAGGAACACCAGATTACAAGCATTTTCCACATTTCCACACGGTCATCAAGATTACGGTGTCAAAACCATATCAATTCCCATCTGGTTGAGAAAACCATTATAAATACGTGCTAAGGAGGTGGTAGGCACAACAGAGTGTCTCTTCTTTTAAATTTTCTCTATGATATTTTACCAGCAAAGTAATTTTATTAATAAAGTAAAACAAAAAGCAGCGAGGCTATACGCGGACCCAAGAGGCTTGGGTGCCCCGCACCAAGCTGACAGCAGAGGGAGGTCCGAGCAGACCAGGGTCTGCAGCACTTCGCACAGCGGCAGGGGTGAGCGGGTCTGCGGTCCATTCTACACAAAACACAGTCCGGCTATCTTCCAGCGGGAACAATCCCTCTGTTGTCCACCAGCATGAATGACCTCCAGAGCCGCAAAGCATCGACAGTCCAGGCCAGCGCAGCCACTGGCTCTCTGTCTGGGTGTTCTCCAGTCTGTACTTGGTCTGTCTGTAAGCTCTGGTTTCAGGATTGGAGCTGGTGGATGTAAATCGTGTTGGCTGCCCCTGCCAAATCCAGGTGTCTGGATTACCTGATCTGCCCGTTTGATCTGTGTCACACAAACACACAAGAATAAGAATGCACACACACCAGAAAACCCCCAAAGGAACTGGGGTGAGGGGAGGGTCGAGAGGCAGAGACTGTGATGGAATCTGCTTCATATAAATGATTCAAATGTACAGTATAAAAGAGTTGCAAGCTTTTTCTGTAAAGGGCCAGTCAGTCCCTGTCACAAGCACGCATGCTCAAGTCTTGTGGCAGGGCCAAAGCAGCCACATGTAATGCATGCATTAACGACTGGGCACGGCTGTGCCCAGTGAAACACCGTTTACAAAATCAGCCTGGAACAGGATGTGGCCCAACCAGCTCAAGTTTGCAACCCCTGGTGCAGGAGGAGGACAGGTGTCTTTACGTTATAAAAAGACCAAAGTGTCCCCAGATCTAATTTATCTGCTAATCTATCTGTTCCTACATTTTTAGCAAGTCTGGGATCTTCTTAAGAGTCACACAAATAAGGTGGTATATTTCGTTACTGGCCCCCCTCTCCCCCCGCCTCCCTGTATCCATGACCTTTCTCACATGACTTTGAAATCCCTCCCACAAAGGTCAAGCATGTTTCTCTGTCCCTGACCTTGGGCTCAGCCATGTGACTTGCGTTGGCCACTAGAATGAAGCAGAAATGCCAACATGCCCGTTCCACGCCTAGAACAAAGCAGACTTGGCACTTCCGCTTGCCCTCCTGGGCTTCCACCAGCTCTGGGTGAACACGCCCAGGGTGGCCACCTGGTCAGAGGCGGGAGAGAGGCACGTGGAGAAGAGTGGACCTCTAGCCCCACAATCAGCAACCCAGGTGCCCGCCCCACAGTGAGAAACCCAGGTGCCCAGCAGAGCTCCGGGGAAATCAGCCAAACCTCATGTGACCTGCAGCTCACGTGAGTGATAACACCCTTGTCGTTCTAAAGCCACTGACTTCTGGGGTGATTTGTTCGGTGACCGTAGCAAACTGATATGGGTAGGATATCAGTCAAAGCAAACTCTTTCTTTCAAACCCACTCAGTCACCTCCACAGAAATCATCTCCATTGAAAACCTTATCTCCTTCTATGCAACGATTTCTAATTGAGAAGGAAAAATACACACACACACACACACACACACACACACACACACATATGTACTTTGAAACTTGCTTTACTAATTCTAACTTTATTACTAATAAACGTTCTCAATGTTTCCTGAGTAGTGTGTGGCTGCTGTTATCCACTGGTCAGAACAGATACCTATATAGCAATATAGCTGGCATGCAATTTCCAAACAGGAGCATGTCATTTTTAGACCACTTCGTAAAACACGTGGTTCGCCGCCATTGGAAAAGCAATCTGGAGCCATGCTGAAGTACTGCTAGCAAGGCCATTAATAAAATGGTGTTTGTGAAGCCATTATGCACAGAGACTATTCCCAGACCTCCCTCTGAATTAAAAACAAACAGAAACCCACAATGTTCAGAAAAGAGGGAAAAGTGTGTGCAGTGGCCCTGCCATGTGTCTGTTCAGTTTACGGGGACAGAAGTCCCTTTTCCACTGTGGACTGAGACTACTGAGCCATGACTCAGCTACACGTCTAGTAAGGAGACAGGCCTCCGTTCAATGAAAACCTACTGGTCCAGGTTCTGGTCGGGGTCATCTTCGCCCCGTGCCTGCCCAAGTACGTCCAGCCACCCGCCTCCCTGTGAGGCAGGTCCACGCACCGTAGGAAGTTTCTACCGGTCAGTGCCTGCGGTGGCACACCAGCTGATGCTCATCTGTCTCTCCACGACACACACTGCTAGCCGCCCCCTCTTAGGTGCTTCTATTCCCAAAGCTTGTCTGGACGGGGGCGATTTAACATGTGAAAGGCATTTCCAAAGCCAACCTTCCAAAGTCTATTTAACTCATAACAAATGGGAATTACAGTAATATCTGTTTTAATGAAATCTTTACCACTTTATTAATAACGAAACCACTGGCAAGGATGCTGACGGTGAGCATCTGGAGACCCCAGCTGGTGCAAACTCGCGCGGCTGCACCCATCGGTCAGCTGCCGGCACTGGACGGTCTAGGACGGCTTCATCCACAGGCCCGGTGGGTGGGGCTGGCATGGTCTAGGGCTCCTGAGCCAGAAGGCTTATTTCTGCTCCACGTGGCCTCCCATCCTCCAGGAGGCTTCTTCTTCCTAAGTCAGCAGAAATTCCGAGAGAGCGAGCCAGAGTGGGAGCTGGAAAGCCTCGGCTCGGGACTCCCACAATGCCATTTGTGCTGCATCTACTGGGTCAAAGGAGGGCCCTGAGCTAGTCCAGACTCACCGGAGTGGAGAAACGGATGCCACCTCCTGACCAAAGGTGTGGCAAAGTCGTGTTACCAGAGAGCACGCAACAAGGACAGGCGGATCTGTGGCCATTTTTTGCGCGACACCACACATACCTGACCATCACATATTCTACT
This sequence comes from Tadarida brasiliensis, assembly GCA_030848825.1. Lineage (NCBI taxonomy): Eukaryota > Metazoa > Chordata > Mammalia > Chiroptera > Molossidae > Tadarida > Tadarida brasiliensis. The sequence goes on from CM061273.1 coordinate 56,081,851, forward strand.
GTGCCTATGGAAACGTGCATTGCAGTTTCCATGACTCAGTCTCCCTACACAGTCACATGGAAGATCCTGGAGGGAGCCAGACACCTGTCACAGACACTGCTCACCTGGGGCAACGGGGAAGGCACATTTCCAGGCTAATGGCACTGGAACATGAGCACAGGGACCCTTGTCTGTTTAGTTCAACCAATGGATCGCAGTGCCCAGACTGTGCCTGGCCCACAGCAGACAAGCAATGGACATCCTGAAATGCAAGCGTGAACGCCTCCTAGGGGTCCTGAGTGGAAAATTACTGAGCAGTTCTGCAGTGGGAGATGAGGACTGTATCTGACACCCAAGATAATACTAACTTGTGAGTTCAGGCCATCTGAAGTCAACTGTTTACAAGTCAGGGACTACCAGTACTTAAACTAGAGCAGAGAAATGATGTGCCAAGATGTTCCCTGATTAATCTTCCAGAGTGACAGTCGCAGCTTCTTGAGACTAGAAATCAAACAAAAGCAGAATGCAGTGGACTTTCTGTACCATTCCAACAGAACAAAAAATGCTTTCAAGAAGTGGAAATGTCTGCCCTTGTTAACTTTACAGGAATCTGAATTGTGAGCAAGAAATTTGCAAAACACACAGCCTCCCACTGAACAATGGATCTTACATAGCACCGGGAACTGAAAACCAAGGGTGCACAAAACAAGTGCCTTGGAGAGGAAGTGCGGCAGACCCTCGCTGAATGTTGGATGGTTCGTGCTGGAGCCAGAGGAGCCCTGCCTGACCTCTTGCTCCCACAACGAGGAAGCTGAGGCCCCAGAACGAAGCAGCCTGGCTAAGGTCACTCAGCCAGTTAGGGGAGAGTTGGGACAAGAATTCAGGAGGTGAGGCCGAGCGCTGAGCTCTTTCCACTACACCCTGCTGACAATTTCCAGCAGTATAAACAAGCTTTTGAATATAAGCAACTATAAATAGCAATTAGTCAGAGTCTTGTATTAGATGTGTTGACATCATCCAGAAGGCAATGCTGCTCATGGCCCCGCTGACGCTCACTCTGAAACAGCTCTCCAATCGCTGCCTCCTTCACGTCCACCAGCACCACCCTGGACCCTCTCAGGTCCAGGCCATATCCTTCTAGCATCCTCCAGCAAACTCAGCGTCATCCCAACGTCCCCTCTTCTCCCGAAGCTCACCGAATATTCGTGTGCATTTGCTGTTCTCAGCCACCTCCATCGTGTATCTGTCAGGGTAGGGAGCAGGCTTTTTCTGACTCTTTCGCACATCCCCACAGTACTGAGCAGCCATCTGACACACACATATTGGTTAAGTGTAATCATGGCTAATATTTATTGAATGATGACCATGTGACCGGCAGTGAGCTAAGCATTTTACAAGCCATTTCATTTAATTCATCCCCAGACTCTATGTATGATTATTTGTCTGCTGCCCACAGATAAAGAAACTGTGGTTTGTATAGGTTAACTGACTGCTCAAGGTCACACAGCTGGTAAGGGGATTTGGAGCTGAGATTCAACCCTAGGACTATTAGACTCTGAAGTGTATGCTAAGTCCTGGTCCTTTCCAACTAAGACCTGCCTGAGTTTGAAGGGGGGCCCAGGAAATGCATTTTGGGAAATGTGCCAGGTGACTCAGGTGCACAACAGGTTTGGGGGTTACTGCCCCCACACTCTGCAACCCTACGCTGACAGATCCTGCTGATGTTTTTCTGAAACTGGAAGGATGGTATGACCGGAACCTGACCAGCTCTGCTCAGGTGACTCAGGTCGGACACACTGCAGAGTGCTGTTCTCTCTGCTGCACGCGAGCCCTCCCACGGGAACCCTCCAGGGCCATTTCTGGACACTGAGGGAAACCAGAGGGCCCCAGGCAGTGATTCCAGGTGCCGCACTGAGGATCTATCAAGATCTGATAGCACAGCCCAGGAAGGGAGCACAGTTCAAGGCTCCACGGGTTCATGGGGATCTCATGATGAATAATGCTCTAGGCCCTCTTCTTTGGGGCCTGGATTTTTTTTTTAATGACTCACCCACATATCATCTAATGACAGGCCCGACTACACAGTCTCACACCATTTTTCCCAAGTTCAGAACAGACATTATGATTTTCCCTGCTGTGCCCCAACACCAGGCATCACAGAACACCCTCAAGCATCCTTTTAAGAAGTTTGCTTGGAGCAGCTGGTCCCTCCTTCTTCTACAAAGGACTCCATGGGGTTCAGCGTGAACCACCTGCAAACGTGGCCCATTTATATACAATACTACTATACCTAGCACAGGACTGAATTTCTCCAGGAGATCACAGCCCTGTGCTGCCAATCAGTCCCTGAGTTTCTCCTTCATCAGGGGTCTCTCCTGCTTCAATTACTGCTATGGCCCCATTCTGTTCTCTCTGTTGGGCTCTGCTAATACCCAGGAACGCCTTTCTGCCTAGCATAGCTGACTCATAAAGGCATTACTAAATACTAAAAGGAACTAAACACAGAACTTGCAGGCAGCCAAATACAAAGGGGGATGTTTTGTAAAGAATAGGTGTTCCATCCTGCCACTGGCTTTGTCCCAGGTCATGAGACGTCTCAGTCCATCAGCTCTTCCCCAAGACCCAGTACAACCTCACAGGCCTGCCGCCTGGGCTCCTGTCTCCCGGCTCCCAGGCTACATCCACCTCGATGATGTCCATCCAGGACCCCAGCAGCTCCCTGCTGGACATCTTGAGGGGTCTGGGGTCTAGACCAAGAATGGGAGTCACGCAGAATGAATGGGAGCTAAACTGTGGCCAGGAGGGAAAATAAGAGACTGAACAGTAGCTAAGGGGGTCATGGTTTGAAGGAAGGGTTCTTTCAGAGCTAAATGTGAGTGAGTTCCTCAACTCCTTCTTCACTCGAGTATTTTGTTACTTCAAAGAACATTCAGTATTTTGGAGACTGATCTAAAAGCAGAAACCAGGTCTTGCTATTTCCTGAGCCTATGCTCTTCTTTTTTTCAGAGTCAAGGGATAAAAAACATTCTTGGCCCTGTTTTCTTTTCTTATGCACATGGTAAAAATCCGTAAAACCAAGAGGATTTCATCCTCTCCAAGACACTGGAACTTGTCTTACACTGGCCTTCTTTTCAACATACCTTCTTCTAAGTTGAGTCTCCTTAAAGGACCCAGCACTCCATTATTGATGTTTCCTTTTAGGTTGTCCTAATTATCCAAAATGAAAAAAAAAAAAAATCACATTTCAATTTTCCTTAGAACAAAGTTGAACCTCACCTAGTCATGTAAACTGGTCTTCTGGGATCTGAGAGACAGTTCTTATGAGAAAAAAGCAAGTGTGAAAAGCAACTCAGAATTAGAGGAAAAAACATTCTCTGTGGTCACACATTACCATTACCCTTATAGATGAGTTTACATCTGGATGCTGAAGACATTTCAAAAGGATAAAAATGAGAATTCTGACTGTGCTGGCGATCACTGCACTCTGCAGACCCATCGCGACAATGTAGCATTAGGACTGTATCTGTACTCCCCCGCCAGAAAAAGGCGACTTAGCAATTGCCATGTTCTTTCGGTGTCTGTGAATACACTTGTTAGAGAAACTGCAGACTCTGGCAGAAATCCTGTAAATATCAACCATTTTTAGCACTTTTCTTTTTGGGGGGGAGGGGGGAGTAATTTCCAAACCAAAATTAGCTGAAGCTACAATTTGGTTTGTGTTGAGTGGGCAGGTTCCCAAAGAGTCCTGACCACGCCACGTGTCACAGAATGTCTGAGTGTCTCATAAATCAAGACCCCTGGCCTCCCTTATACCAACAATGCCCTGGTTTGAGACTTTTAAATCACTGCCATTAAAAATATATATATTCCACAGCACATTTTTTATAAAGAAATAAAACCGGGAATGACAGACCCAGGAGAACTACACTGAGTCTAAAACAGAAGCTGCAGGCAGTATGGAAACATTCTGCTTTTCCTGTTAAGTCTGGGGCAAATCTTTTGGGTTTTAAAAGCCCAGCCATCCACTGTCACTTAGGAATAAGAAGGCAGGACACCAGAGTTAGAAAAGATGTGGTCCATTGTTTCTTTAGCTCAAGCAAAAAGTAGAAACTAATCATGAATAGTAAATAGGGACACCAGAAATTAAGGGGGGAAATGGTTGCTAACAGCGTTCGCTTTGATAAGCTGAATTAGACATGCTTGTTGATTGCAAGATAAACATGAAGAGACCCTTTCATTCAAAGCCAGCCTGCTCTTCTAACAGCCCAGAACTCCGAGAGCCGCCTTTTTCAGTATTAACAGCAGAGCGGGCGAGTTCTGTGAGTGACCGGGAACCTTACATGGCAACATAATGTCCTGCCTTAATGTCTGAGTGGACCACCTTACAACGTGCATACTTCCTGATGAAACATTCTAACTTGGAGGCCTCGGAGGATTCGAGCGATTATGCTCGGCCATCTCTCATCTAGGGAGCCAATTTCCCCCTCGACACGGTTACCGAAAATTTCTTTAACTTTTGGCTTGCTCCTTTCTTGTACCACGCAACAATCGCCCCAAACCCTCCTTCCTCAGTAAGCCTATGTGCCATGACCTTCATCGGTACACAGTAATGGCCTGCCCCGGACCAAGGATGGAACTCACCACCTGTATTACAAATAGTGAGTGCCCACTGCTCGTACTTTTCAAGGCTCCTACGGCTGACGACCGGATGCTTGCTTTGTGTTTGTGGGTGTCGAAGTTATGTCTTTGGTGTAAGCTCCAAAAACACCGAGTCCCATGCTTTCTGCAATCTGCATCTTATAAAGGCACTGTGTTGATAATGACCCGCAGTAACTCTCCATTATCAGGGAGTCCCTTACACCGTATAACAAAGCAACTCCAGGATCTGTTTCCATGACAACCGCAGCATCGCCCAGGCAAGCGAAGGAAGAGCGTACAGAAAGGCTCTTTAGAAATTGTCATCAAAATGCATATCCAGTTTAGGAGACTAAAAACAATGTTCTGGGCATTCGATTTGAGGCTGAAGTATTTTCTTTCTTGAATGTCTCCTCTAATGATGTGACTATTTTTAAATACCTAAGAGGAATCGATTCGGAACACTATAAATACCATCCATCTGCCAAATTTCAAGTCTAAAATTAGGTTACCAGGTTCATCAATTTCCCTTAGAAGATTCTGGCAGAAACAGACCGAACCTCTCTGATGGCAATGGCAGCAAATGCTGCTCGTTCCTCCAACAGCGACAAGCTTCTAGAAAACTCCCGAACCATCACTTTTCCCGAATAAAATTAAAATGGGAAATAGCTTATGAGACAGGAGTATCGTCTAAGGCCCTTCGAACCATTTACCAAGCCATATACTGAAAATAACTCAGAGCTGTGAGTATTATAACTAAATCACACATTATAAACAAATACAGAGGGGAAATGACATGTTCCCTTTCTACTGCGCTCATGACCAACCTGTGTTTCTGCCTTTCTCTCACGGATGAGGCGAACATAACATGAAACACTGAACCATCCGAGTAACCTCCTCCCTGTCTAATCCTCTTTTCTACCATGATTTTCCCTTCAGCGATCCGCAAAGAAGAAAGGGCCCTCTGAATAAAAATATACTGGAATGACAGCCAGAATCGGGACTGATTTTGTTCTCAGCCCCTGGGAGGTAAGGTTCCTTCACCTACGTGGGTACCAGGTTATTTTTGAAACTTGCCTGTTCTTCTCTGTTTATTCTATTTCGATAAACCCAAGGGAAGCTGGCAGCTGACTGTCCTCAGAGTCCCTCTGAGCACCCGCCCTGCCCCTCGGTCCCTGTGCTCAGCAACAGGGACGCAGCGCGGACGCATCATGTGCTCGGTGCACACAGCTCGACGGGTACTGTTCCACCTTGTCCCAGGCATGGAGTCAGACACTCCGCCGAGATGGCACTGGCACAGAGAACTGTGCATTGTCCTTTCTTCTCAAGAACCAGCCATTACGCAGAGAGGCTGCAGCTGGCTGGAGTGAAGCTGAAATTCTGTATACCATCGAGGATGCCCCGAGCTGAATCCTGCTCATCTCTGTTCAAGTACCTGCTAACTCAATGGCCATTCACCGAGAGCCAGCTGTACGCCAGACCGAGGTGAGCACCGTGGACGGGAGATGCCAGACGGGTCTGCCCACAGGGCGCTGCAATGCTGGTCGAGGCGGACACGGCAGTGCCATCAGTGTCTTCAGAGAGGTAGCACAGGGAGAACGCCATGGGGGGAAGGAGTCCAGGGGGGCGGAGAGGGTGGTCAGAGAGAAGAGATGCCAGATGTGATTTCTGAAGGAAGACGAAGAGCCGGTCAGGTGACATGGGAGAAAGGCACTGGAGAGAGAAGCCAGTGTCCTTGTAGTATCCTCTCCAACGTTAGGGGAGCCATTGCTGCTCCTGGGGGGAGGCGGGACTAGCCCCCTGTGGTGTACTGCTCAGGGCTTCCTGTTTGGGAGTCCTTCTTCTATTGCTAGAAACATCTACTCTTTGGAAGTTCTTCTCAGGGTCTATGCTAAATACTGCCTTCTCACAACACTCACTGAAGGTCTCTGGATCTGGGTCAGCCCCTAGGATTCCAACGTCAAGTCCTCCCTTCTTCCTAGGAGGAGGGGCAGCTCTCATCAACTCCTACAACTTACTCCTCTCTTCGGGCTGAACATTCCTGGCTCATTTTCTGAGTCTCTGAACTACAGTTACCTGAACATACTGGCATCTCGATACCCGCTTAGGATCTGCTGCCCACAGGGCACTTTGCCTGGTACTGACGGAGGAGAGCTGCCTCCCTGGACCTGGGACGCCCTGCTGCGGATGGCCAAAGCTGCTTTAATCAAAAGCGAGTTACTGATACACCTGTTCTGCTTCAATCAAGCCTTACTATATGCTATCAGGAACTACTATGTAATAAGAATAGTATGACTGAATACACACAATTATTGAAACTCAAACTACCTCATTAATACAAAGATGCTTCTTGCAAAAGAAAAAACTTAGAAGCACAGTCACCAAAGAAACAACAAAGTGTTTAAGGAAAGAGGGAGCTCATCGTAAGACACCCTCATTCCTGTCTCCTTTTTCTATCATCAACAGATCAAGAAACTCAGTTAATTTGGTTGCATCCGAAAACCCCTCATGACATCAGGTGAGGAACAGGATCCTCCCTCCACTGCTGCGATGAAGTCATGGCGACAGCAGTACAGACAAGGACATACAGACACAACACACAGTGCAGGCAGTTCTGTCCGGAAGGCAAGCCGTCCTCACCAACACGAGCACAGAATTCCTTGTGATTGCCCATCCAATACTCCCTTCTCCTCTTTATTACTGAACTACCTTGATTTTGTTCTGGGTAGAAACAGACCCAGCTTAAAACAAAACAAACCAAAAACCTACATTTTCCAAGTAGGAGTGGCTAACAGGATGTGAATGGACCTTGTTGGGGTGGGTTTACAGAGTTCTTTTTTTTTTTTTTTTTTTTTTTATCCTCACCCGAGGACATTTTTCCATTTTTTGTTCAGATAGAGTGGGAGGGAGAGAGAGGAAGAGAGAGGAAGAGAGAGAGAGAGAGGAAGAGAGAGAGAGAGAAACATCGATGTGAAAGGGACACATCAAGTGGCTGCCTCCCGCACAACCAACCAGGGCCGGGGACAAACTGCAACTGAGGTACGTGCCCCTAGTGGGAACCAAACCCAGGTCTCTCTGGACCGCAGGCCGACGCTCTAACCGCTGAGCCACACCGGCCAGGGCTCCAGAGTTCTTTAAAAGGGAGCAGACTCAACGGGCATCTGTGTTTGACCTCCCCCTCTCTCTCCTGCTGCTGGGGACACGGATGGGATGCCACCGGGGCAGCCATCTGACAACTCGGGCAACACCAGTACGAATGAAAGTGACACGATGAGACGGCTGAACTGAAAGGCAGAGGAGCTGGGTTCTTTAAGGAATCACGGAGCCGCCGCGGGAGCCCAAGACTGCCCAGTTCCAGACATCCCGTGACACGAGGAAGACAAAATCCCCAGTTGGTCCAGTCCCTGTCTGGTCAGATTTTCTGTTACTCATGTCTGAACCCACTCCCAAACGGAAACGCTCAGCTTTATCACCACACCGCTGGGCAGAGACACTCTCCGACGGGTGGGGGCGCTCCACTCAGACCACGTTCCTGGAGAACACGGCACATATTTCAATGGCATCGATGGGACTAGAGAGAGGTGTGAATGCTTCCATAAGAATTTCAGAACTTTTCAGAAATTGTACTATTCCGACAAGGTGAAATCCAGAAAGATAATCTAAGTCTCATCATCTTAAAAAAGATAAATCAAGCCCTGGCCGGTTTGCTCAGCGGTTAGAGCGTCGGCCCACAGACCAGGGAGTCCTGGGTTTGGTTCCTGCTAAGGGCACCTAACGTACCTCGGTTGCAGTTCGTCCCCGGCCCTGGCTGGGGTCGTGTGGGTGGCAACCAGTCGATGTGTCTCTCTCACATCGATGTTTCTCTCTCTCTCTTCCCCCCTCTCTCCCTCCCGCTCTACCTGAAGATAAATGCAAAAATATCCTCGGGTGAGGACAAAAAAAAATAAAAAAATAAAATAAATCAAGTTATTATCACATGACTTCCATTTCCTGAGGTCCCTTCCAGTTCCTGCTTTCCCACACCCAAACTCCGCCCTAGTGCTCACCCCAGTAATAGCTTCATATTAAGCTTTTGCCCCGAGCATCATAGAAGCATTTTTCCATGTCTTTATAATCATCCTTCTTAATGCCTGCTCACTTTCTGTCACACTGATGGATCACAATCGACTTAACAACTCCCTGCTGATCAACAAGAATGTGTGTGGAAGAAATCCACGGCTGCAGAGGGGAGCGGAGACGGAGAACAGTGCTCCCGTGCCGATACCCAGCCACGCCATCATTCTCGGCGCTCAGAGCCCGCTCCATGTAAATGACTCTCAAGGTTTTAAATTCGACACTTACCCAGAATGGCTGATATGCAGAATCAGGCAATAATGAGGCAGTCTAGCTAAATAAGACTGACTACAGACATATTATTTATAAATGAACTTTACAGACCACATTGTCTTAACATTAAGATTATGAAGAGTATTAAACTACTCTTGACCGGAGTTGGTTTCTTGACACATGAACTCATTTTCTTTATAGAAAAGGGACCGTGCACCTCAGTTAGCTTACAAGCTAGGAGACCACTTTGAATTCTGCATTTCCTAACTGCAAACAGATACAGCACTTGTAACAGGTTATAAATAAACTGGTTTTCAAGCATAAAGCCAGCCCCAATGATAATAATACACTATTTAAAAAGACCCAAGGCAATAAAATCCATTTCCAATAGAAAAAAAAAGAACTATGCAAACAAGCTTAAAACAAGTCTTTATAAAATGTAGCTTTTAATAAAACCTTGACCCAAATGCCAGCAACTTCAGAAAAGAACTGGGGGGTGGGGGGAGGTGATTTCATTTAGGAAAAACAACCATTACCTTCTTCTTAATCTTCAACACACACAATTTAAACATACAGCTGCCGTAACACTTTACACAATTCCTATTTTTGGAGCAAAACCAAGATCTAAACACAATTATATTTTTAAACACTGGGTAAAGCCTTTATATAACAATACCATCCTACCTCCCCCCCCCCCCGCCCCGAGTTTCTAAAATATGATGTACTTTCTCCAGTGTATACAGCCATCCAGGGATTTTTACATGATCTTAATTCCTAATCCCCGGCTCTTTGGGCTCAGTGACACAATACCCTTTCCTCCGTGTTTTATCTAATTACTTTGGTTAATATGGTGATAACTAAAAGTCAAGGTGAATTTTAAATACTAAGATTTCTGATTCGCTGAGCCAGAATTATGCCACGATGCGGGTGTACAAAGGAACGCGGCACCACGGTGGAACCGTGAAAAGTTTCTCAGTCTTAACAATTTTGATCTATTCTTTTCCAAAGGTGACCTCTTTCCCTGCTGTCTCGAACCACAGCAAAAGGATGCCGCGTGTCTTGTTGCTGTCGTGCCGAGGTTACTGAAATCACACGAAACACGTCTCAGCCTCGGTTTCCTGGGAAGTCCTGCAGTCCAGTAAGCAAGGAGAATTAAGATCAACGTATCTCGTGTTCTGCACACAAATTCAGAATTTGTATAACCACATGACTTCATAGTTGTGATCTCAAAAAAGAAGGAATTTCTCCTTCTTCTCTTTCTGGCAGTGAAAGTAACAGTGCAGAATCTCTAAGCGCCTGACCCGTTAGAGGTCGAGACGGCCTAGGGAAGGTGTGGCTGTAATGTTTTATCCATTCAGCATGTGTTCATTTTTCCTGAAGTACTCAAAGGTGATTTATTTGTTCAGCTCAGCAATATTATAGCTAAAAAAAAAAAAGTCATTCGTTAGCAAAAGGAGAAGCAATTTCAACCTAACAAATTGAAAGTGTTTATTATTTTATATTGAGTTGAATCTTTGACTCGGATACTTTTTAAAAAAAGTTTTTTTACTGATTTTGAGAGAGAGAGGAAGGGAGAGGGAGAGAGAGACAGAAACATCGATGAGAGAGAACATCAATTGGCCACCCACTGCATGCCACCCACTGCATGCCCCCCACTGGGGATTGGGCCCACAACCTGGGCATGTGCCCTGACTAGGAATCGAACTGGCGAGCTCTTGGTACATGGGTCGATGCTCAACCACTGAGCCACACCAGCCAGGCGACTTGGACACTTTTCTATGTACAAAACACAACTATCTGGAAGTTCTTCCTAGCTGCATTACAGAGGAATTGGGCATGTCATAGTGCTTCTTCGAGATTGGACATCTGGCTATAGTATCCATAAGTTAGTTAATTTCCTTACGAGCCCCACGATGGAAAGACTTAAAAATGAATTTGAGAATAAAAGGAAACAAGTCAGACTATCAGATTCTGTTCAATTGTTACACGTATCTTGCTTAATTTTTTAACCATATGGTATGACGTTATAATCATAGAGAAGGAAAAATCTCTATTGCTCCTCTGGCATTTCCTTTTAGTTATATTATTAGAAGGAATCCAATGAACAAGACCCAATAAGGTTTTTCATGTCTCTCGTAAAAGTAATATGCAGTCATTCATCCTCCTGACAAATATTAGTTGAGCACTTACTATGTGCCAGTTCTAGGTTAAATAGAAGAGTAAGTAAAACTACGGTCCTGCTTTCATGGTGGTAGAAGAACAGACAATAATCAAACAACAAATAAATAGCATGGTTTAGATGGTAATAGGGGCTATGAAGCACATGGAGGAGGAAAGACTAACAGAAAACAATGAGGGGAGGGTCATCTGAGCAGAGACTTGAGTGGTGTGAATGAGCATCCTCTGGGAATGAGTTGCATGCAGCAGAATCCACCAGTGCAAAGGCCCTGAGGTGCAAATGAGCTTGGCATGTTCTGCTCCCGGAGGTGGACAGGAGCCAGATCGCAGTCATGACAGGCCTTGCTGACCAAGGGAAGAAGTTCATATTTTATTCTAGTGGTCAAGGAAAACCACTGGAAGGTTTAGACAGAGCAATGCAGTGATATAATCTGCCTGATTCATGCCAAAAAACCCACTCTGGCTGCTGTGTAGAGGATAAATGGTAGGAGACAGAAGCAGAAACGAGGAGCAAGTTAGGTGGCTACTGGGCAAACTGTGTGCTTTTTCAGAGGTTATTTTGTTGGCATCTCCCATCACTGGGCTCCTGGATGAACAGAAGTTTACTACATGAGAATATGATCATATTTAAGCAAACTGCTTCAAACTGACGGTGGGCACAGGGACTCACAGAGATGGTCCATCTCACCTACGTATGTGATTCCTTCTTAAATTTTCAACTCACCATTTTCTTCCCTATTCTAGTGCTGTACTAAATTACAGACTTATAATGAAAAAAAAAGTGATTAAAATGAATTACCTTAATCTTGGTGCATCATCCAAACTTAGCAAATGCTAAAGAGAGCAGCTTGCCTGTCTAATTTTAAGACCTGCTGTGTGAACTCCTCTCCTTTTTCAAGCCTCCCTGGTCTTTTGTGATTAATTTTAGTAACGGGGGAATGACCTGCTTAAGAACAAATGAGTCATGATACAGCTTAATATCTAGAAACTTAAAATCACCCTCCTCCACGGAGAATATCATTTCCAAGTAGGAAATACTCATGTTTTAAATCTTTCTATCCTGTGTTAATGCTACGAAGTTTCCTGCCTTGGAAGAGAGATGGGGAGGGACAGGCTAGGGACATGCAAAATGCAGACAGCAGGCAACATGCAGTTGCCTTCTGAACCATCTTTGTCTTGGGCAGGTTTATGACAAGACCAAAAAAACCCAAAAAACTCGCCTGTTGTAAAACAGTTCAGAATCCGTGCATTTTAAAATATACTCTTTTATACCATCATCTCATAACAATATGACTTTCTCGTAAGCATGAACAGCAAGCAACCTCAATGAGTTTTGCATGGATTATGCATCCTGGCACAGGTAGGCATACAACAGACACGCACCTAGGACAGCGGTGGTCAAACTGGAAAGAGACCAGAGGCTACTGGCTCCTAAGGTAGTGTCCTTAGTGCTCTGTCATCTCCCTGCCTCTTGAATTGTGATTGGCTATAAACCTTTCCAGATTAACTGTGATTGGCTATAAACCTCTCTAGATTAACTGTGATTGGCTATAAACCTCTCCAGAGTAACTGCATAATTAGCAATTCCTTCAAGGACTGTAAATCCAAAATATGCACTTGACAAAACAAGCATTTCCTTTTAATGGATTGTTTTTCCTTCCCATCAACATTCAATCAAAAAAATGTTCGCCAAGTTAAAACTGGCCACACAGGCAGCAAGCACGGTTCACTGGACATCTTGCCTCATTTTGTTAGGCTTGATTTTTCACCGAAGGGTCCCTCCATAAGAAAAAAAGCAAAACTTTTTTTTTTTTTTTTTTTTAAGTAAAGAAATTCACTTCCTAAAGACTAACTTATAATCAGGAAATGGCTGGTACTGATTCTGATAGGATCTCATGGAACATTTTACAGATATTTTACTCAAATCAAGGAAACGATTTACATTCTATTTTGGGATCAGAGGTTTCACTTTTTCATTCAGTCACTCTCTTAACAGACATTAATGATCACCTTCTCTGAGTCAGAAATCACACAAAAGCCCTGGAGGTAGAGTGGTGAGTAAGATTTCGGGTGAAGAAAACATTACACTGTAACACCACCAACTAAGTCTTCCTGTGATACATTGTTACACGAATGGCCCGGGTGACTCACCCGTCCCAGGACCCACACCCTGTGTATTCGCCCTGGTGATGGTGAACTCTGTGTCCACCTCACGGGACCAGGGGAGGCCCAGACATTTGGTCAAACATTATTCTGGGAGGGTGTTTTTGGATGAGATGACCATGTAAATCAGTAGACTGAGTAAAGAACTGCCTTCCCTAATAAAAGCCTAAATATAACAAAAATGCGAACCCTCCCCTAAGCATGAAAGAACCTTTCTTGCCTGATGACCCTGGAACGGGGATGTGGGCTCATCCTGCCGCTGGCCTCCAGTCGCAGCTCCGGCTCTCCCTGCGACGCGAGCGCCATCCTTCCGCCTGGAGCAGCACTGCTGGCCCTGCGTCCCCGGATCGCAGACTGGCCCTGTAGACCTTGGGACCTGCCCGCCTCCATAGTTGCTGAGCCCATTCCTATCATAAACCTCTCTGTGTGATCAATAGACATACACAGCCCACGGGTTCTGTTTCTCTGGGGAACCCCAACCAATCCGCCCTCACGGGGACTCCGGGCTTGGCCACGTGACGCTTTGGCCGATGGGACATCAGGAAATGCTACCAGCAGAGGCTTGTTAAGTGTGTGTGCACCACGGCTTGCCCCCTCGGGAAAGCGGACCACCACCTAGAAAGCCTGGGCCAGGCTCCTGGAAAGGCCATCGTGAAGGAGAACCAGGGCATCCTGGCCAACAGCCCCAGCTAACAGCCAGGGTAGTCATCCTGTGGGACCCTTAGAATCCCCTGGAAAACGTCAGGCAGGCGAGGAGCACGATCATCTCTGTTATATGTACAACTGGAGTACCAATGGATGGTCATATGGCAAAGCAAGGTCAATCCTAGGACACGACGAGGCCTGCACTGAGACGGGGCTGTGAAGATGGCAGGACAGACAGAGGCAGAGCCCGCAGAACCTGGGGACAAAGGAGATGGAGACAACCAAGTTCATACGAGGTTCCTGGCTTGGGAGACGGTGCAGAGACAGTGATGATTAAGATGACAGGAGTAAGCTCGGGCTCGGAGCGCCGAGGGGATGCAAGGAGAACGGCCAGGGTGAAGAAACAGATGCCCACCAAGCACAGCATCCTGGCCACAAAGAACTGGAGCCCTCTTTCCATCCCAGGATATCACCTGGGAAACCTTCACACCATCAGGACCACCCAACGCCTAATGGCAACATGACAATTACCAGGACAATGGAATTCTTCTTAGAACCTGGCTCTTCCTTTTGGCTTGTCAGTCTCAAATTAAATGTCTGGGCAATATGCTGGATTATAAAAACAGAACTGCTGGAGGAACAGACAAAATGGTTATGACCACGGGCCTTCCCACTGCGCATCTCACCTCTCGCTAGTACTGCGCTCGGGGCTGGGAGCGTCTGCTCACAGCTCAGCGCAACAGCAGGCTGGGACGGCTGTCGGAGAAGGTGCTCTCCCTCTCGTCTCTCTCAGCCACTATCTCTGATGTTCTCTGACATTCTTCTTCTCTCTTAGCCCCTACCAGAGGCCTACACAGAAGTCCTGGGAAGTGGGTTCACTCGATTGTTAGGACTGTTTTTCTGTCCTCGGCCTCACTGTAAATAAATAAATGTCCCAGTGATAACACTAGCTAGGAAATCCTCCGCCATCTTCCTCCCTCTCTTAGCTCCTAGGAAACGTACTTCTTTTTGTCCCTAGACTCTTCCTGAGTCTCCTGCTGGAAATTCACTAAGGAGCAGAAACAGAAAACAGAGCCAAGGGGAGGAAGGTACCAGCTAATTGAACGGGACTTGGACTTCAGTTTGTAAACCAGTGACTCACTGAGATCCAGGAACAAGCCACTGACATGAGGCAAAAAGCTATCCAGGCTGGCTTTCAGCTTTGGGTGAAGACACCCGAAATGAATCTTTCCAGAAACTCAGTGTCCTGGAAAGTCCGACCTTCCACCTTCTTGAGAAAAACCCAACCTATGTCTCCCACCGCTGCAGGCTGTCACCTGGTCGCATCAACCCTGCGCGCTCCGGTCTAGACTAGTGTTGTTGGTGGTGCTTATGAGTGCTTCCACTGCTGATAGTTTGGGATTTCATCGTTTCAGAGCTCTCTTACTGGTTTAAGATTTCTCCTATTCACACTGATCCCTGACTGTGTCAACAAAGAGAGCCTTCATAGGCAGAGAAACTGCCCTGAAGTTGGCTTTGCTGACCGGTCACATGGTCCCCAGGAAAGAGACTAGGCTTGGACCTGGAGAGACCTGGTTCAAAGCTTAATGCACCACTGACTACTGGACCCCCGGCAAGTCACTGAACCACCCCTCAGCCTCGATTTTCACATTTGTAAAATGGAGATAATAATCTACGCCTGGTGCATTTAGGTATGTTAGCCACTGAAGGAATTATCTGAACAAATAATAATGTTTATTCATATGTATGACTTCCCACTCAGGATAAACTATTCGAAGACCAGGACCCTGTTTTTCTAACCTTTGCATCTCATAGCCCCTGGCACATAATAAATGCTCAAGAAAAGTTTAGTGATAAGAATGACACCATATAATGAATAAACACACGAGAAGCAGCAGGCACAAGAAGTGCTAAATATACGTCAGATAATGTCATAAAGATGCGGTGACTTCTCCAGCAAACTTGTAGCTCGGTTCTCCCAGGGATTCCGGCTCCAATGCTAGGCTCCCCAGACAGCACTTCCAGCAATGGTTCTCAGGTGCAGGTTAATTTGATTATTTGTACATCATCAACTGTCTGATATTCGTTTTGTGGGGTTTTTTTTTAAATAAATTTTTTTTTCTTTATTGATTTTAGAGCGAGAGGAAGGGAGAAGCAGAGAGAGATAGAAACATTGATGAGAGAGAACATCAGTTGGCCGCCTCCTGCATGCCCCCCACTGTGGATTTGGCCCACAACCTGGGCATGTGCCTTGACTGGGAATCGAACCAGCGACCTCTTGGTGTATGGGTCAATGCTCAATCACTGAGCCACACCAGCAGGGCCTGTCTGATATTCTTAAGTCACTTGTATAGGTCAGGAAAAATAAATAAGGAAACCGTCCTACCAATTTTTTGTTGTTGTTGTTGTTAATCCTCACCCGAGGATATTTTTTCCATTGCTTTTTTAGAGGGAGTGGGAGGGAGGGAGAGAGAGAAACACCAATGTGAAACACACATGGATTGGCTGCCTCCCGCTCATACCCCAACCGGGGCCGGGGATGGAACCTGCAACCCAGGTGCACCCCCCTTGCCCGTACCCACTGAGCCACACCGGCCAGGGCTATCCTACCAATTTTTGATCCTAACCAGTCCAAAGGCTAGTATTGCCCACCATTTTTTAAACTCCAAAGAACTGAGACAGTGGTTTCAAGTGGCTATCGTGAAAAGTAGGCAGCCCATCAGCTGTGTCTCCCCCCACCCCCGCTGGTGCCATAAAGATGCCAATGAAACATCCATTCCTAGGCACTGGGGCAGTTCAGGAGCCGGCTCATGTGCAGCTAGAACGATGCCAGTAATTGGAGACCAGATAGAAACAATGGGTGATCAAATTAGGTTATCAGACTATCATCCACTCATTCTCTTTGGTTCAACCATATTTTTCCAATGCCCATTCTGTGCCAGGCTATGTGCTGGGCTCTTGGCTTTCAAAGGGAAAGACATGAGAGCTGCTCATGGAGAATTTACTGTGCAGGCGTAATCATTAAGCAATGCAACAACTTAAACACACACACACACACACACAGAGGCATTAATGCAAAGTGGCCCCGAGAGGCTACATGATTCCTAGGTGCTTTCCACACTTCACACACGGAAGTCTCTTTCAAAGCTGGTGTCAGAGACAGTTCCTAACTTTCACAGGAAAAATCACTTCCTACCTAATCCTCTTACCCACCTTAACCACGCCCCCTTTTCAGATCTGACTCCACCAGACTTTTGGCTGCTTCCCCAAACATTCTCCACACTCTCAAAGGCTGACAATTTGCCAAGAGTGGAGGTTTTGAAAAGAATGTGCTACTGGCCTTCTATGCTATTCTAAGAGCAGAGTTCCAAAGATGTTTGAGCAGTGACCACTTAAACTGTTGAACTATGCTGAAAGGCCCCCAGGGTCCCTTGAAAACAGGCCTTTGGCTAAAATATGAGATACCCTGTCATCAAGCACAAACACCCCTCTTCTCACTGGCCGAAACTTGGGAGGGGGAGAGAATGGACATTCCTACGCCCAGCTGTCCCCCGAAGTTCATCACCGGAACTGCAGACCAGGGGACAAGTCTTTGGGGCTATTTTTAATTCCCAGCTAAATTAATTTGGCGCAAAAGTAGCAGGAGTCCCTTCCCTTGTAGGAAATGCTTCTGTGGTGGTGCATCTGGTACATAAAAGAATCCACCCACCGAGGATCAGAATTAGCACAGGAAATTTCGTTAGGTTTATTTCCCTGAAATAACCCGTTTTCAAGGTTTCCCGTGGCACTCCAACACGTGAGGAATGGCACCTGTGGGCGAGCGCAGGGTGGTTTCAGGACCCGGTGAGGGCGTCCTCAGAGGCGGACCTGGGGGTGAGCCCACCAGGATGTGCAGAAGATTCCGCTTTCTCCTACAGCTGTTCTACTTCCTGGGCTTCTTGCAAAGATATGTTTCCTGAGCTCGTGTGCCACTGGATAGCAGCATCTGGCAAGAGATGTAACTCCCTTAAGCCAGCAGGGGAAACATAAAAATACTGGGCTGTTTGCAAGGGAAATTTTTGAGAAGAACCACAATCCATCTTAAAATGCCACCGCCTTTGGGAAGCCTTCCTGCATTCTCCCATTAGATGCTTGCTCTCCCTCTACCTAAACTCAGCAGCCTTTTATTTCTTTGCCACGTAGGCGGCTATCACATGCAACCTTATAGTGTAACTATTTGCATGCCTGGCTCCTCTGTGTGCTGTGAGAGTGCTGGGAGGCAGGGATGAAGCTTCTTCACCCTCACATCTTCCCAGCAGGAAGTCCTTGATAGATATTTAGTGATGGAATGGAACTGAGGACTGAGAACAACTTGGAAGACCACTAATTCACCCGCACCATTTATAAAAAAAAAAGAAAGAAAAAGAAAGAAAGAAAACCATCATCTAGAAGGTTTTCAGTGAACGAACAGGTCGGGCAGGATACCCAGTTCCCACTCCAGGACCCTCCCACCTCCCTCTGCTGCATTTTAAATGCCCTTTTTTTTTTTTTTTTTTTTTAGCATCTGCACCTTTTACAAACCTCACTTTACTTTGTAAGTTCAAGAATATAAAAATGTTTGGGGTATAACTGGATTTGCTTACAAAAGTGTCCTATTTCCATAGTAAATGTAAAAGCCCACTTTGAGAAAATAGATTGGTGCCCGGCCAGTGTGGTTCAGTGGTTGAGCGTCGACCCATGCACCAAAAGGTCGCTGGTTCGATTCCCGATCGGGGCATATGCCCAGGTTGTGGGCCTGATCCCCAGTGGGCAGGAGGCGGCCAATCGATGTTCTCTCTCATCAATGTTTCTCTCTCTCTCTCCCTCTCCCTTCCTCTCTAAAATCAATAAAGAAAAAATTAAAAGAAATAAGAGATTGGTTAATTAAATTAACGTCCAGATTTTTTTTTTTAAATGTTTTGAGTTTTGTTATAAACGAAGCTTTGAAATGTTGACTTTTGGACGGGTTAGCAGCCTAGAGCAGAGTTCCCAAGACTGTCTGAAGGACGGGGCAGTCCTGCTGCGGGACGCGCAGCCCTCCAGGACCCAGCTTCGCACCGGACCTTACTCTCCCGTGGTGGCAATGTGTTCAACAGGCTCTGTTTGGTTCTGTGCACGGTCAATGCGCTCAGCTTCTTCCCGCGGCGCAGTGGTCTGATCTCCATGGGCTTGAAGCTCTACCGGGTCAGAAGCAAGCTTCCCTGCCTTTCAGCCAGTTTAATAATGTTGTCCCTGCCCGTGTTCCGGCAGGCGCCAGCTCACGTGCGACCCCACCTGTATGGATGCCACTGTCCCCCAGGGGAGGCTCTGATGACCCAGGACGTCGTTTTAAATCACCTGAATTCTGTCCAATGGATGGCTCAGACACAAGAGGCACAAGGTCCTACATGAGGAGTTTCTCCCCAGATGAGCCAGGGACACTGGTGAAAATGTACAAGGCAAAACAATACAAAAAATTAAAGCACGGCTAAACTCAAAATGCAAGGGAAGCTGGCTACCTCCAGGTGCTTCAAGCCTCGTACACTTTCCAAACATCCGCATGTCCAGCGCGCAGAGGAAACGGCCAAAGACAATGTTTAAAGAGCTGTTTAGCACCTGTGTCATTTTATACGTATCACATACGGACTTCTCTACTTCTCTCTCTACAACTTTACAGACAGAAAGGGGTGTGTGCGTGCGTGCATGTGTGCGTGTGTGTGCGTGTGTGTGCACGCGCCTGGCCCGTGTGGCTGTTGGTTGGGCACCATCCCCTGCACTGAAAGGTTGCCAGTTCAATTCCCAGTCAGGGCACAAATTAGGGTTGCGGGTTTGATCACAGGAGGCAGCCGATCGATGTTTTGCACTCACATCGATGTCTCTCTCTCTCTCTTTCTCTCTCCATTCCTTCCTCTTTCTCTAAAAAATTCAATAAAAATAAAATCTTTTTTAAAAAGGTGTGTGTGTGTGTGTGTGTGTGTGTGTGTGTGTGTGTGTGCGCGTGCGTGCAGGCCCACACATTGTGGCTTTAAGAACAGGCTTGAGAATGGTATGACTCTCTGGGAAGGGCCACTTTGCAGCTTTCCTCGCTTACAGCACACAGAGAAAACAAAGTACGGAGGAAAATGACTCAACGGGCTAACAATGTACGTCCACACGTCCACACCTACACATGAATAGGTACCGGGAAGACCCACGTACCCCGTCTTCCCTCTGGCAGGGTGGGCTTCATGAACAGACATAATGTAAGCTGAAGGGAGAGGACTCTAAGAATGGGGAGGTGCTCCAGACTGAAGGACAGAGGCTGGCGGGCTGAAATTCTAACTCGTGAAGGGAAGTGCACGAGAGTTTGAAAAGCACCAGTGAGTCCTGATTCACCAAGGACTGTGCCTTCTCTTCCAAGGAACAAGTGTTGTCCTTGGTGTGAAGAGGCCTTTGATGAGGTTCCTGCAACCACGGAAATGCTGTGTGTGTTGTGCAGGACGATTTTATTTATGTCACAAGCCTGCACAATGAGCTGTACCGGGGGGTAGCTCACTATCCCCCCCCTCTCCCGCCCATTCTTGCTGGGGCCGAAATGAGAGGAGACAGAAGAGAAATGAGCACAGCTCAGGGGAGGATGGAGCTGAGGAGCATGAGCAAGGAGGCGAAAGGACCACTTCAGGAGCCAGGGACGGGAGCACAGAAAAGCTGGGGGAAGACACCGCATAGCTTTTGTGTAGGCGAGTCCCTCAACCTTCGTGGGCTGGGCTTCCGGGTCCACGAGGAGATAAAACAAGATCATCTCCGAGGTCCCCTCTGGCTCCCACATTCTGAGTCCTTGCGGGACGGGGTGGCTCGGAGCTGGGCACCCACTCCGTGCTGCCCCACTCCGTCTTCCCCAAGCAGCAGCCTGTGGCCACGTGCCGAGGGCCCGGAGTCCCTGCAGCACACGTGTTAAAAACGCGAGGCAGAACTGCTCCCGCGAACACGCCGTCTTCTCAGAGGGGAGAACGCAGCCCTGCGCCGGGCACCAGCCGTCGTGAGATCAAAGTGTCCTGACGGAACGAAGCTGAGGTGGGAACGAATCCCTTGGAGCACATAATTTAAGTGTCAGTGACTACAGTGATCCGGCGAAAGCAATTCAGAATAGAAAGCCCTACTTTGCAGGCCTCCCACACAAGCATTTTTTTTTTTTTCACTTAAAAATACTACTTTCCACCCTGGCCGGTTTGGCTCAGCGGTTAGAGCGTCGGCCTGCGGACCAGAGAGCCCCGGGTTCGGTTCCCGCTACGGACATGTACCTCGGTTGCGGTTTGTCCCCGGCCCCGGTTGGGGTCGTGTGGGTGGCAACCAGTCAATGTGTCTCTCTCACATCGATGTTTCTCTTTCTCTCTTCCTCCCTCTCTCCCTCCGGCTCTATCTGAAGATAAAGGCAAAAATGTCCTCGGGTGAGGATACAAAATATAAATATATATATATATATATATATTACTTTCCAACCGGCCCATGTGGCTCAGTGGTTGAATGTCAACCCATGTACCAAGAAGTCACCGGTTCGATTCCCGGTCAGGGCACATGCCCAGGTTGTGGGCCAAATCCCCAGTGGGGGACGGTGCAGGATGCGGCCAATTAATGTTCTCTCTCATCGATGTTTCTATATTTCTCTCCCTATCCCTTCTTCTCTTTCCAAAAATCAATAAAGAAAAAAAATGTGTTTTAAATATTACTTTCCATTGGACAGCCCAAATTTCTTCCCGCTCGATACAGGGTGGGGCAAAAGTAGGCTTCCAGCTATGCGTCGGCGAAACACAGAGCTCATCCCTGTATTATTACTTATTCATCACTGCATTATTTTCCATATGCACAACTGTAAACCTACGTTTGCCCCACCCTGTACTTTCGATGTCGGTACTTCCCATGCCCCCCAAGTCCCACTCTCCTGGGCGGACCCTCCTTTTCGGCACACAAGCGCTGAAACAGAGGTGCTCCACAGAGACAGGCCGAGTCACAACGCGAATCAACAAAACTACGTGTTCACCCACAGCAGCTTGAGATCATCTGCGCAGGGAAACAGACGTTCACTTATTTAAGTCAACAGGGGCATTTGTAATGAAAAGGCAGCAAGGAGCTCGTGAAGCGAGCTGGAAATACTCGGTGACTCTGGACATGGGCAATGACAGACCATCAGTTAATAAACTGCAGGGTGCTTCACGGTGACTGCACAGCGCGTCAGCGTCTCCGGGAGAGAACCGCACTGTGTTCGGGAAAGCGCTTCCTGTCCCCTAGCTGGAGTTAGTCCACGTGGCTGCCCAGAGGCGAAGACTGGAGAGGACCAGCCAACCAGAAATTCTCCCCCGGTCCCTCAGAGGTCCTGATAGGGCTCAGAAGGACTACTACACATCTGTCCATCATCACAGCCTAACAGTACGAGACTAACTGATCAGTCTTCTCATCAGCAGCAGGGGCCCAACAGCAGGTGCACAGGCATTAAAACAATTTAAACTCGGAAATCCACACTGCCCTCCAGCAACAGTTCCCAGATTACTTACATCAGTGTCGGGTCCCTTATCCGCACCCGGACAAGAGAAAGTAACAAATTCATGGCACCTCTTGTGAACCACAAAACAGCAAACTGGGGGAGAGAAAAGAAAGTTTGAGTTAGAATGACCAGATTTCGTAGACAGTCTCTGTTTTCCAAAATGGGCTATGCACTGGTAGGAGTCAATTTCATGTCGCTACAGACAGACTCTCAAACAGCAATCAGAAGGCATTTCATTCAAGACTCAGCAACATTTGGCATTGATTAGACTCAGATCACAGAATCATAAAACGCCAGCACTGCTAGGGCCCAAGGAGACCCAATTCCCTTTCTTTGCAGTTGAAGGCTAGAGGACCAGAGATTGCAAGACTATTTCTCGAGGTAGAAACCAAGCATCAAAATGTAAAGTACTTTGCACTGTCCTATACTAACCACTCATGCTCATATAAATGTCTATAAATGGTACATAAATTATAGTTTATACCTATAAACAGCATATGGGTACCCCTAAATGCGGGTTACAGAACTTCCTTAGCAGAATTCTGAACTTGAGAAATTCATTAAGGCACAAACCCAGTCTACAGAGAACAGCCCTTTGAAAGGAAAAAAGGCTGGGGAACACCCTCATATCTTCATGCTTCTGCCTGTTTGCTATAAATATATAACGAGAGAGAGAGAGAAGAGAAAAAAGAGGGGAGAGAAAGAGTAAGAGAGAGAGAGGTGTATGAAGCCCAGTGAGTGAAGATACGGTTAAGCCGAATCCAGGAAGTAGGATAAGGGTTGATTGTTTTCTTTTTAAATAGTTATCTTTTAAGGTGGTCATAATACAATGTCACAGTAAAAGTACAGTTTTACAGAAAGCAAATGCAGGCTTGGGTGGAGCAGGCAGAGTTGGACATGTGAGGGAACCACCCATAGGGACATGACAATAGAAGATCTCTAAAAATTTAGAGCATCACTTTAGAAGCAGAGATGCCCGGAATGAGGGATTTTTGTTCACAGCCTGCCATACACATTGGGGCGGGAGGAGGTGGGCGTGAACTGCAGAGGAGGGAGCCCTGGGCTGCCTGGGAAGCACCAAAGGCACTCAGCTCCTACCAGCCCCCAGATCACGGCCCTCCTGCTGTGCCCCCCTGAAGGCACATCCATTGCAGCACTCTAAGGATGAGTAATAGAGCAGCACCGCGATGGCACAGAACAGTCTCACTGGCTCCCTTTCTG
The DNA here is from genome assembly GCA_030848825.1 of Tadarida brasiliensis. NCBI lineage: Eukaryota > Metazoa > Chordata > Mammalia > Chiroptera > Molossidae > Tadarida > Tadarida brasiliensis. The sequence goes on from CM061273.1 coordinate 56,105,513, forward strand.
CAGGCACACAGCCATTGTCCGTCCACTGGAACGAGGAGAGGAAGCTACCACAGGAAAAGGCTCCCAGGAGCATCATGCCTCACCAGCATTTCTTACGGACATGGTGTGGCGAAGGGAAAATCAACATTCTTGTTCCCTACTTAATCATTCAAACATTTGGGGGTCTTTCATCTCTGTTTTCCTTTTTTCACTCCATCTGTGCATTCACTAAGAAAACCCCTATCTATCAAATCCCTTTGGAGGGACCGTTCGTTCTTTGTCCTTTCTAACCCCACTTACCCATCTGTGCAATTGCCCGTCTCCAACTGCAAGGATTTCTATTATATCCTCAAAAAATCTCATACCCATTTTGCCCTAAGAAGAACCAGGCCCTCACTGCACAGTATAATTTACAAGGCAGCATAAAGCCCCACCACCTACCCCAAAATACTTCTTCCCCGCCTGCCTTGGAGCCCCCGACCTTCCAGGAAAGCCTCATCCAGAAGGGCCTGGAAGACCCATCAGGCCGTGGAGAGAAGGGTCCTGTGTTTCCAGAGAGCCATTTACACATGGGTCACCTGAAGGATCGAGACCCACTAGGCCTGTCCAAAGACTTGAGATTCAGAATGGATGATCTCCAAAGGAAGATCTCCAAAGGAAGATCAAGACCAGCCTATGCCGGCGTGACTGACTGAAGGAGAGAAAGCTGGGTGAGCCATCCCCCAATCCGACCTCCAGCGAGGGGCGGCGGGAAGAGGAGCACCTTGACGTGGGCTGACGCCAGCATGAGACAGGGAAAGGTTGTCCCAGAAAAATGAGCAAGGGCCAGAGATCCCCAAATCACTGACGGCTGGCCTTGACCTTTGGTTTCAAGTTCCAAACGAAACTGGGTAATGCATATCGTGTAAGACAATATGATGCAAACATCTGAGAAGTCTTGCTAGTGTCGTTGAAAAATGAGGAAAAGACTCAGTCAAACAAGAGAATGCAGTGGGTAGAGCTGGAGGTTGGGCAGTGTAGACTTTCCTCAGGCTGAAAATTAGGAGCTATGGTTCTTATCCTTTTTATTTGGAGTCCTAAAGGTCTTCATCTCACCATGTTATGGGGAGCAAAGGGGGGGAGGGCAAGGGGGTCAGGTGGTACCTGTCAGAGGGTTTGCTTCCAGCGAACAGCTGTCTGGCCTCAGCTCGGAGGAAGCAACCTTAAGGCAGCAGGCACTCCGCGGAAGAAGTGCAGACGTGCGTCGTGCGGATTCCTCCTGCTCCACACCGGGTCCTGGAGCTGGACCCTTGGCCCTTTAAGAAGCCTTTGCTTAAGCAAGTACAGGTGGACCAGTAAGACCCTGAGATGGAGCCTCATGTTCAAAGACGTGGGGGCCCCTCTACTTGTATAACCAAATGAGAGGTTCTGAAGTAGGAAGCTGTCCAGAGCTTAACGTCACGAAGTAACTCTTCATTCAGTTATTTCCTAAGCACAAAATCGCTTTCCTCTAATCCTCCCTGCGATGTGCTTATGCTGCCCCCAGGGAAGGGTGATGCGTGAAATGCACCAATCACACTAAGTGATGACGTGGGAGGGTGAAAACGATAAAGACCACAGGCGTGGCCCAGTCACGCTTCTCGACGTGACGTGGCTTTAAAATTGACCCATATCGCACACCAAGCTTACCTAGGGAAGTACACGAAGTGGCAATTAAGGCAAGTTTTGGCCGTCTGTCAAAAGTATGTTTCAGACCCGGCCAGTGTGGCTCAGTGGTTGAGCATCAACCCATGCACCAAGAGGTCGCAGGTTTGATTCCCAATCAGGGCACATGCCCAGGTTGTGGGCCCGATCCCCAGTGGGGGGCATGCAGGAGGCGGCCAGTCAATGTTCTCTCTCATCAGTGTTTCCATCTCTCTCTCCCTATCCCTTCCTTTCTCTGTAAAATCAATAAAGAGAAAAAAAAAAAACGTTAAAAAGAAAAAAGTATGTTTCCGAGACAGAACAAGTAACAGTCACCTATGTTTGACTCAAGAATTCATAAAAATTTCAAAAACAAACAAAACAAAAGCAGGTGTTGATTGATGTTTTTAGTGGTTCTCAGTGGAGCTCATTAGTTTAAAGAAAACAAAAACCAGCAAAGGGCAGGCCGAAAGCCACCTCAGTGAGAGAGAAACAACACTCCCTTCTGACACTGTTCCCCGCCTCCTACCTCTTCCCCCCGACACAAACATCCATGAATCTGATTAGAGCTCATTTAACTATAGTGAGTTTGGGCCCACTCGATACACCTGGACAACCTGAGACTGCTTTGTGTCAAATGTCATCAGCACACAAAGGGATGACTTGGGCTCTTGATACTGAACAATGTTTCCTAGACCGATCTTGGGCAAATGGCAAGCCCCGAGACAGTTCCATGCTCCACCCATGAGCAGAGCTTTACTGTGGTGAAGCGGTGCCACTTACAAAGGACTTGACTGCAGCTAAGGGACCGCAGCTCAACCGTCCAGATCGCCCTCGGGAAACGCCACCGCCGCTGACCACGCACCGATCAACAGGTGCAGCAACGGCGCCACGCGCGGCAGAACTTAAAGGTGATCAGGCACCACTTCCTACCCACGCGGAAGGCCATCACTGAAAGGAAAGAAGACCATCACCAGTGATGGCAAGGAGAGGAGAAACGAGCCCTCGGATACTGTTGCTGTGGGCAAGAGATGGCTACTTCTCAAGAAATTACATATAGACCTACCACATGCTCCAACACTTCCACCGAGACACCTGGTCACTCAGTCTACCTGTGGAACGTGTGGCCCCTATTTATACCTGACACGGACTGCCATGCTCATGGCGAGGAAGAAATGCAACCTTGTATGTCACTTTCCATTTCTCTTTTAAAAATAATTTCCTTTCACCCTCAAGTCTCAAGTCCGTATTATTTCAAACTCAGGTCACAGTCATGCCAAATGGAAGATACAGTGGCCCACCACCCACCCTTTACCTGTGGTTTCAGTTACCTACGGTCAACCATGTTCTGAAAATATTAAATGAGAAATTCCCCAAATAAACCCTTGATAACCGTTGCATTGCACTCTGTCCCGAGCTGGCGTGATGGGGTCTCACGCCGTCCCGCTCCATCCCGCTCGGACGTGTATCATCCCTCTGTCCAGCTGGAGACGCTCCCCACCCATCCGTCACTCACAGTCGCCCGCTCAGGCATCAGATCAGCTGCTGTGGTACCGCAGTGCTTGTGCTCAAGTCACCCTGTTCTACTTAGTGACGGCCCCCAGTGCTGGCAATTCAGACATGCCAAAGAACAGCCGTCGAGTGCTTCCTTTAATGAGAAGGTGAACGTACTGCACTTAATAAAGCCATTTATCATCTCACACCCCCACGGGGAGACGGGTGAGCACAGGACCATCAGCCCTTCTCAGAGAGCCCGCATTCACACACTTCCATTACAGTATACTGTTATAATAATTGGTCTTCATTGTTAATCCTTGTTGTTAATCTCTTCCTATGCCAATGTATAAATGAAACTGTGTCACCAGTATGCATGTATAGGGAAAAACATAGCACATGTATATAGGGTTCGGTCCAGTCCGAGGTTTCAAGTATCCCCTGGGGGTCTTGGAATGTATCCCCACGAGTAAATGGAGACTACTATATATATACAAGTTCCCTGTTATCTAAAATTAATGGGGGTAAAAACCACCATGTAGCAAGTCTTGAATTCAAGCAAGAACCTACTCAACTTAATCGTTCAACTTTGCTTAGAACAGAGGACTGGCAGCTGAGCTTCTGAGAGTTCCCCTTTCAGATACATAAATGGCTGCCATCGTGTGAGACGGTTTTAATTAAATTCTGCGTAGCTGGAAGGGATTAATGAAAGGTAACGTCACGTCAGAGCGCAGCGAAATGGAAATCTCTAAGGCGAGTGAACTCCTTTCAGCTTTGCAGGGGAAACAATGAAACACGGAGCTTATATTTTATTTGCAAGTTAAAAGGAAATTATCGGTTTCACACCTGTAACAGGGAAAACACTCTTCCCGTGGGATGCACGTTGACGCTGTAAAAACACGAATCAAAACAACGCGCCCGCGTCCGAGGGGTGCCGCTCTGCTCCGCTGCTGCCTCTGAGCACGTGGGCACACACCCCCACCACGCTCTTCCCCAGGCCCCGGGCACCCCTCTCCTCCGCTTCCCCCAGGAGAATCACTGTTAACCTGTGTCTCAACTCCCTTCTCTCTTACGTCACCAGGTCTGACTGCTGCTTCCCTTCCGAAGTCCTCCCTGGTTGGATTTGAGATGTATTTTAAAGAAAGAGCTGGGGGATTAAATATGAGGTGGGAAAGGAAGGCGAGTCCAAGGTGGCCCCTGGGTTATTAGCCAGAGCAACGGGGCAAACGGTGCCCCCATCGTGGAAACAGGAGGGAGGCCCTCAGGTGAGACCGAGAGCACAGAAGAGGAAGGAGAGAGAGGAAGGAACCAGACCTCCATGCGGGCACAGTGCTCACCTCCAGACTTCTCAGTCACGGGAACCACTTTACCCTTTTAAAATGTCATTTTCTTCACACATACCCTTACCTTCATCTATCTAACATAAGTCTGTAGTCCTGGACACGTAAGATCATACATGTGTTGCACTGTTTACGCACGTTTGACCTGACTTCTCTGTACTTGCAAGAGAAAGAATCCTAAATACAAAGGGAGAATAGGCAGGGTGTGGGGGATGAAGGGAAGAGGTCAGGAGGTAGGAAAGGATTAACTTGGCCTTGAGGACGTGCAACCTGGGGAAAGTGTCCACAGGAATTACTCAGGGGGAAGGAGGAGAAACGCTTCTTCGTGTTGTTGAAGCCGGGGTTTCAGCCTTAGACAAGGGAAGCAACACGTGTTGTGGCTTTCCCACACAGATGTGTCATCCAGCAAGCAGAACATCAAGGTCAGAGGTCTAAAGACCGGGGACTGCAGACCGGGCTTTGGAGGCATCTACACGGTTGACAGTTGAAGGCAACATGGTGAATGAGGACTCCCAGCAGTCTCGGGGACACCCACCTTCGTGGCTGATGGTGGAGAGGAGGAGATGGTCTGGGGGGTGAGAGTCAGGAGAGAGCTGGGGCCTGAGGCTGAGGGAAGGAAGAATTTCAAGATAAGCCTTGATCACTGGCCCGTTATGGCCCAGAAGCCACACACTTGGGAGAACAGAATGTAGATCATGATCGCAACATATATGCCCACAGGTAATTGCCAAACGGTCTCCCTTCTCTTCCTTAGTTCAACTTATTCCCATATTCTCCAACTCAGAACTAAAATGGAATAGACTTTTCTGATACCAACTGTGGGGAGAGCTTTCCTTTTCTTCTTCTTCTTTACTGATTTTAGAGAGAGAGAAAGGGAGAGGGAGAGGGAGACAGAAACATCGATGAGAGAGAACATCGATTGGCCGCCTCCTGCATGCCCCCCACTGGGGATCGGGCCCACGACCTGGGCATGTGCCCTGACGGGGAATCGAACCGGTGACCTCTTGGTGCATGGGTTGACACTCAACCACTGAGCCACACCGGCCGGACCAGTATCCACTCTTAATACCATGAGTAACTGTAGTATAAATGCCCATCTGCTTTATGGAAACAAAAAGATCCCTTAAAGGTAAGTTTGTAACAAATCACACCAACATGTTTGAAGGAGAATCCTAAGGTATGGATTTTAAGCTCAGATCCTGCAGCGTTTTTGTGCTGATTTCAAAATCACCTAAAGAATCCCACTTTCCTTTTACATCCGTCCCTCAGGGCATAGAGCCACCGTGACTTGCTCCAGGTGTGAACCCCCAAACCCCCTGTGCGCTTTGATCCTAAAAGAATAGACCATACGCCTTCAACACAAGGGTTTGTCAAGCCCATCATGCCAGCCTTCCCTCCGCATTGTTTTTTTTTTTTTAAAGACTTCGTGGCAAAATTGCGTGGAAGGTGCAGAGATTTCCCGTGAATACTCCCTGCCCCACCCACGTACAGCCCTTCCCGCCTCTGTCAACACCCTCACAGAGAGGTGGGTACATTTGTTACAACTGCTGAACCTACACTGACACATTGTAATCACCCAAAGTCCACGGTTCCCAGCACTCTCATTGCGCTATTTTTATGCCTTTCATCGTTCAGCCTGGGAGGACTTGAACTGGGGTTTCTGAGAGACTCGCAAGGAAGCAGGAGGTGGTACTGGCCCTAGAACTAGTGTGATTAACCATTCTCACCACTTTTCCAGATATTTGGGACTGTACATGATAAAAAGCTAAAAGATCAATTAGACAGGTTTTTACAAACGTGGTCAAATTCTTTTCCCCCTCCGCTGTCAAAGGTCACGGAGGAGTTATTGCAATATTGACAAAGAGTTGGTCAGAAAAACCAGGGTGGAGACTTGAAACATATGGTTTCTCTTATGCTCAGAAAACCCCCACACTTCTTTCCTATGGCAGCATGTATAATCTTGCATTAGCCGTCTCTCCAGCTAGTCTCTGGGGCCCCTCCGTGTCAGCTGTTATTATTTCTACCTCTCTCTGCTTCCAGAATCACCAAATGGAAACATCATGGGATCACATACTTTTATGGGTTGAACTGTGTCCCCCAAATGCACATGTTGAAGTCCTAACCCCAGTGCCTCAGAACACGACGTTATCTGGAATAGGGCTGCTGCAGACGCAATGAGTTAACATGAGGTCACACTGACTGAGGGTGGGCCTCTAATCCAACATGACTGGGTCCTCATAAGAAGGGGAAATGTGGACAAAGGCACACAAGAAGAATGCCCTGTGCAGGCAGAAATCAGGGTGATGCTTCCACAAGCCAAGGGATGCCACTGACTGTCTGCGAATCAGCAGACGGGGGGCGTCGCGGACTAGACCGTCCCTCACAGCTCTCCGACGTCCAGCCTCCAGCACTGACACCATGTGCTTCTGCTGTGTAAGCCTGTCTGTCTGGGGGCTTTGTTCTGGCAGCCCTAACAAACGAATGTACATAACCAAGGCAGTTTCTAGAAAGTAAACGATTCAATAAATGTAAATTTTAATCAGAGGGGGTGTGTGTGTGTGTGTGTGTGTGTGTGTGTGTGTGTGGTCAAGAAAATAGCACTGCTTTCTGAATGGAACCCAGGTTACTAAGAGAAGGTAAAAGTCTCAAGTGCCCAGGTAAAGCTTTGTACATAAATCAGCTTCAGATTTCAACTCAGCGACACGACAGGAGCAGGCAGAGGCGCGCCCAGGCCTTCTGTCCAGCAGCCCGAGGCAGCCCGGGACAGCCCTCGAGTCCGCAGACCTGACCTGCACCGCTGGAGACGGGTGCTATCCAGCTGAAGCAGCAACGAGCAATAACAAACTCAGACATGAAGGTTCTGTTCACACCTCCAAAGGGAAAGTAAAGGCCCACAAAGATTGTGGGTGACTAAGCAAAACAGTTATTTGAACCTCAATTGAGCATATGAAAGGAAATTGTGAAATTCAAATACAGCTGGGTGCCTGTGTAGACTCATTTGGTCGTGATTATAAATGAGTTTAATAAAGCCCAAGCTCTTAAAGGGTTCAGTATGGAAGTATAATCAGGAGCCCCACATTAAAATCATTGGCTTTTTAAAAATATGACATGTTTGCCCTGGCTGGTTTGGCTCAGCGATTAGAATGTCAGCCCGTAGACCAAAGAGTCTCGGGTTCAATTCCAGCCAAGGACATGTACCTCGGGTGTGGTTCATTCCCCAGCCTTGGTCAGGGTCGTGTGGGAGGCAGCTAGTCGATGTGTCCCTCTCACATCGATATTTCTCTCCCCCAGCCCTCCCTCCTTCCCTCTCTCCCTCCCGCTATATCCGAAGATAAATGGAAAAGTATCCTTGGGTGAGGATTTTTTTTAATGACATGTTTAATACAGTAGCTGGTATTTGCAATCAAATGCCTAACAAAGACCATGTTTGCACGATGCTGGCTGACTACATGAAGTACTGTCTGTCTTCAGTGGTGAGATACTGTAGGTTCCCACACAAGTATAAAACCACCCAGAAAGCAAACACTTGGAATCCTCAGGAGACCAACAGCCCAGAGACGTGACCTTTAGCGTTTACCTTCACGAAGGATATTACTAATGCAAAAGGCAGGAAGCATCGCTGAGGGTCTAATGATAATAGAATGAGACAAGACTTCGAAAGCACCTACTGTGGTGGTTTTCAACCCGGAAGCCTTTTGGGGGGACTGGGTAACAAGGTTACGACTCCCCCCTGCCTCTCTTCTGTTCTTGTCTAATCCTACGCTGCAGTTCTGTTCTTAAGTCAAAGTGTTGATAGCCTAGCAGCCTCACGGACAGTCAACATCCTTGGCACATACTCGTTCAGTAAACAAACCACGTGGCTACAAACGGAAGCTCAAGGGCAAAGCCAAGAATCAGGCCACTCTTTACACAAATGGCTGTGAAGCTCCCAGCAGAAAGCCCGGAAGGCTGGCAGACGTGTGAGGACTTTGGGTTTAACAAAACACAATCCTTTGGGGGCATCTGCTTAGCAGAGGTGGTGAGAGCCCCTCAGAGGAGAGGTGGGTATCCTGAACACCGTGTCTAGGAAGATGGTGTGCTGGAGTGGTGACAAGAAGTCAGCGGAAGACGAGAGACAAGCCCAGGAGAGAGGCAAGCAGAGAACCAGAGCCCTGGAATCTGAAGGTGGGGGCGTTTCCAGAAGGAAGACGTTTTCAGCAGCGTCATTCTCACAGGAAGTCAGAAGACGGTGGTTGGGGCAAGTCTGTTGGGTCAGGGACTGGAGGGTCATTGTCGCACAGAGGCCATGTTTTTGGTAGTGGCACAAACAGAGGAACAAAAGACAGGGGTTGGCAGGAAAGCAGGCAGTAAAGAAACAGAGGCAGTGGATAGAAAACATTCAGTTCAGTTATGTTCTGGTCAACAGCCCTGTCCAGCGTGGCTCAGTTGGTAGGGCATTGTCCCATTCCCCAAAAGGTTGCTGGATCAATTCCCAGGGCACATGCCTGAGCTGTGGGCTTGATCCCTGGCAGGGGGTGTGCAGGAGGCAGCAACTGATGTTTTGGTCTCACGTCGATGTTTTTCTTTTTCCCTCTCCCTTCCCCTCTCTCTAAAAATAAATCAATAAAAAAAATTCTGGTCAACAAATATTTACCGACAAGAGCTACATCCCACATACGGTGTGAGGCTCTGGTGGTGGTCAAGGTCAACAAGGCTCAGGTGCCCCCACAAACTGCTAGTGCAGTTTAGAAAACAGTCACAAATAGGTAGCTTCAAGATGATGACGGAAGTATAGTCAAGTCTTCCTACGGGCTGTGAGCAGCTAGGGAAGGGCTCTTAGCCCAGCCTCAAGTTCACGGAAGACTTACGGCAGACGGGACGCTCTTGGCCAGGCTGAAGAGGGATAACAAGTCACAGGACTTCTCCCCACCACGTGGGGACAGCCATGGGGCCGTCTGCAGTCACATCTATGTCAAACTGTGAAAACAGGCGTGGCCACCTCGGGCAGACCATGAGACAGGCGGTAGGTCAGAGGGAACTCCAGCACTGGTGGCAAGAAATGTGATTCAGATCAGCCAAGAAAATACTACTTTGGGGCATGGTTCACAGGAGGAAATTATGAAATCCTTTCAAATACTGTAGTAAACACTCTCGTTTCAGAATCCAGTGCCATCTATTTTTTGTTTCGTTTGTTTTAGTCAAATCGTTTCAAAGCTCCTGTGAGTGAGGGAGAAAGTGTTCCCTACGTAATGTCCCGGGTTGGTTTTATTTCAGTCGATGTTAGAATGGGGGTGGGGACTGTCTCAGAATTGAAAGAAGGATGTTAAATTAACATTTCGTTACAAATGCAGGACATCAGAAAAGTATCTCGGTGCAGCATTACTCCTGAAATTAGAGGGTGACCACGGAGCCATTTTTAATCCTCAGAGATAAATACATGCACCAAGTTTCCATAAATACAATGCTTTCATTTTCTTGAGATTGCATTGAGCTTTTGCAGCAAAATCTGTTCCATTATTATGTAAATTTTACCCATGTAGCACTTTCCTCTGCTTAGCTTGGAGAACAATTCCAAAGAAGCCGTAACACACTAATTACCTCCCTTTTATCAAATAGGTTGGGAACCAATAAAGCATCAGGGATGTGGAACACAACATAATTACAAGGCAACGAGGCCAGAAATTTCCAGAAAGGAAATGTGAAGGTGTCCAGTGCCCAGGGTGACTCGGTGGGCAACTGGGGAGACGGAACACCAAGGAGCCGGGGAAGTTTTCCTGTGAGTAAGGACACGGGGTGTGGAGAGCAGCGGGGAGGCAACGAGAACTAAAAACTTCAACCTTACGGAACAATAGAGTGCCTTCCCAACAGCGTGCCAGAAAACACACAGCACAGTCAATGTGGAGGACCATGAACTGCTATTCAGAATTCTAAGAACAAATTGCTTTTTAATCTGCACTTACACACACGCTTCAGGAAACTTACCTTTGACAAACATCATCATGTAGAGCTATTCACCGATTTTAAAAGATGTACATGTGGCCCGGCCGGTGTGGCTCGGTGGTTGAGCGTCGACCCATGCACCAAGAGGTCGCCGGTTTGATTCCCAGTCAGGGCACATGCCCGGGTTGTGGGCCTGATCCCCAGTGGGGGGCATGCAGGAGGCAGCCAATCGATGTTCTCTCTCATCGATGTTTCTATCTCTCTCTCCCTCTCCCTTCCTCTCTCTCTAAAATCAATAAAGAAAAAAAAAAAAAAAAAGATGTACGTGTGCTTCCCCGCCACCCCCATGGGAAAGAGTTTGCTAAAGATATAGACCAAAGTGGTAAAGGGACTGTGTTTGGGGGGGGGGGGGTGTTTAAGAAGATCTACTTTTACTTTTCTTTTTGTTCACTTCTATTTTCTAATTTTTTTCCAACCATTAACTAAAAATATAACTTTAAAAATGATGTTGATAGTAATAAGCTACAAGATCCTGAAGTGATTTCTGAATCATCACCATAAAATACAGACTTAGTACATAGAATTAAATGCGTTTTGTGACCCTGGAAGTCCACCAGGGGTTTCACACAATGCTGTGCCTCATGCTGCCGGGGCTCGGCCACAGGTGGACACAGAAGCAGAAACTAGAAACAGAACTTGCAAACACTTGAGGACAGTGACTGAGACCAGCATATGAGCAAAAAAAAAAAAAGTACAAAAAATGTAATAACATCTAACTGTTTGTTGTCTGCTTAAACACATTTGGTTTTTCACCCTACCAATTCCACACTCGACAATTAATTCAAAGAAAATGATCAGAGATGTGCATAAAAATGTGGCACAAAGATGTTTATAACAGCATTATATATAATGTCAAAAAATCTAAAGGGAGCTAAGAGTCCAACAATGGAAATGTAGATCACCAGGGGTCCATCTGATACAATAAATTCTACGCCAGCCATAAAAACGGTTGCCAAAGTATACTTATGGAAGCAGGTAAAGGTCTAGGATACATTACTAAACAGAAGCAGAGAGAGCCGGCTACAAAGTAGCACGGTGTACATTTTCCAGTGCATATGTAAGGCCACACATCAAAAGGTAACAGTGACTAGCTGCATTCTGTGGGGCGAGAGTACCATCAGAGTATAATTTTCAAAAATTCAAAACACGACTCCCAAACAAATACAAAATAAAGATGCTGAAACTCTTCAAGTTGTTAATGAGGCAACCACTAAGTTGGCAAAGCTGGTTGGTTCAAACAAGAATCCGAATGCACCAGGAAAGGCACTGCGAAAAGGGTCTGCTGAGTCAGAGAACAGGGAGCTGCTAACAGGTTTCTCTCGGGGGATGACAATGTTCTAAGAAGGATGTGTTGATGGGTGCCCAAATCTGAAAATACTGGAAACCACTGAATCGCACACTTCAAATGAGTGAATTGTGTATTATGTGAACTATATCAAAGTTATTTTAAAAAAGCTAAAAACAAACAGAAACAGTATAACACCATGAATAATTAAATAATCCTTCGATGGCCTCGTTAAGCGATGTCCCTGAGAACAATGACAGAGCATACTGCTCACCTTTATGTGTTCTTTCTAAATTTCAAATCATTTTCTCAACACTGAAATGATATATTTTGTTTTCCTTTTGAGATTTCTTTCCTACGTTTTCTGGACGAAGTGTGGGTCTTTGCGGTGGTTCTGTTCGTGGCCATCTGAAGCATGTTCTCGGGTGTTCTCTGAGCAGGGTGAGGCTGGCACAGTCTCTCCACCTGGCAGGACAGGAGGGCAGTGTCCCGTGTCATCCTCACCCCCCTCACCAGCCACCTGATCTTGGGCACGTTCACTTCAGAACCTCAAGTCCCTCCTACTCTACGAAGACACGAGCGCCACCGACCTCGCCAGGTTGTGACGGGCCAGGCAGGAGGGTGTCAGGTGAGTTCCAGCCCAGACCTGAGACATCACAGGCACTCCACAAATAATTCTTTTTCCCTTGCTCCAGGCTGCAGACAAAGAGAATTTATTTAAAAAAACAAAACAAAACAAAAAAAAAAAAACCCACATTTTAGGGGGTTCCAAAATAATTTGGAACTAGTGACTAGACTGAGGAAAGAGAACAATGGGATATATTCAAATGAAGAAAGGTAAGTACAGACGGAATCGGCTGACATGGAAATGGGTGAGCAGAAGACACAGGCGAGCCTGGGCCTCGGGCATCTGCAGCCTCCACAGGCCAGAGAGAATGTAGTTCCTCCTATTTCCTATAAAACAGAGAAAACATGCCAGGGAATCCCAACAGCCACCTCTGGGGCCGACAGGTAACCGGAGGCCAGGTGTTGACAGAGCCTCAGCCCAGCCGGGGCCTTGGCTGATGTTCCCACAGCTCCTCCCAGCCTCCCTGAGCCCAGGGCCTCCTGAAATCAGGCCTGCCAGGACGCCGCCGGGACAAGGGGAGGAGGTGCCGAGGGGAGGAGAGGCACAGGCCCGAGGGACCAGCCAGCAAAGCTGGAGCCCGGCCCGGCCTCAACCTGGACGGCTTCAGAAATGTGCTCACGGACTTCTCAGGAGGTCAACCGCCAAGGCTCCGGAACCACGGCCTCTTCCAGTCCAGGCTGGTGGGAACCGGGAAAGACTGAACAAGGAGCCAGCACGGCAGGGAGGAGGGTGCCTCAAAGACACGCATCCTGCAAACCCTCACAGAGAGACACCCAAATCCCCCACTCCACAGCTCAATCCCATGCACGTCAACGTCTCAGCGCACAAATATCCGGGACAGAAGCTCCCGACCCGTGGCTGAGATAAAAAGCAGCCACTCTGGACGTGCTGGCAGGGAGACCACCTGCTGAGGGGTGACGGCTGTCAACCGGCTTTCCTTCCAGACTTGGGGGAACCCTAACAAGGCACGTTTCTCAACGGGAAAATGGGAAAGACAGTACACGTCTGGGCTGATCAAATTAGAAACCCAAAGAAAATTCCAAAGCTAGAGCAGGCTGATTCCAAACACCAGACCCTATCAAGATGACATTGAATAATAAGGATAATTCAAATTCCCACGCCAGGCTTCCACACTACATAAGGACAGACTGATAAAGAGATAGATGAACCACATTACAGATGAAAAGACTGAGGCATTTTAACAGATACAGTTAATGATGTGGTATGGCTGCCAAAAGACTACTAGGAGAAGAGGCTGCATTAACAGATGTATACCATCTAGAATGGAGGAGGTGAGAATTCCACACAACTCTGTATTCCTCCTGAGACATGGTTCAGGGTCCCAAGGGCTTTTGTTACTGTGGTTGCAGTCTCTCTTTGTTTAGGATGTCTAAAGAAAACAAGTAAGATGGTGAGATTCAGAATCATATCCTAAGATGAAGGGGATGAGGGTGGGGAGGGGGTTGGGTGTCTGCCTGAAAGGGAAGACAGCCTGCAACTGAGCTCTTGGCAAATACTTGAATTTCTGGTATTTGCAGGGAGGATTAAGCTTGTTCTGTTTGTCCCTAAAGGATGGAAACTCTATAGGACTAAAGAAAGTTCCAGGGTATCAGATTTCAGCTAACTATAAGAGGGGATGATGTAAGGGCTGTCTGAAAACGGAGGCAGCCTTGGCTCTGGGAGGACTGGGAGGTCACCAGAACTGGTGTTTGGGCGGAGCCCGGAAAACGGCTCTTCGTGAATACCGGGGAAACATTCAGAACCTTTACAGGATCCAGATTACACATGAACTTTAGAGCTGGTATAGCCACTCTGAAACCCTGAAACAGCCAAATTCAACCACAGCAACTCACTGCAGCAATCCCATTTACCAAAGTTTTACTTACTATTCATCATGCCTTTAAGTTGAAATAAGTGAACTTCTGGCACAAGAAAACCCACCTAAAGACGACTTCAGAAAAAACAGCTTTACTTGCAGGGGTGGGACCAGGCCTCCAGCACGTCCCACAGCCAAAGGCGGAACGTGGCTCTGGAAGCCGCACGCTGGTCCTTTTCCATCTGATTTATTACAGCTATTAAATGCACAGTGCAGCTCAGCGCTCTGCCACCCTCGGCCATGTCTCAGGAATGTGGTTTAAGAGTGTACCGTTGCCATTTGCATACCAGCAACAGCCTTTCAACGGGACTGCTCTGATGATCAGATGTTCACTGGGTGTCCGTCAGGGGAGCACCCTGCCAGCAGCCCAGGGTCCCCATCCATTTTTAAAGCTCTCGTGAATGCACAGAAATACACACAGACAACAGTGTTACTGGAGACTTTTGTTAATGTCGGCAGCACCACGGGGGTGCTGATAAGCACATGCTGCTGCAGAGGGGTCTCTGGAGTACATCGTACAACGTTGAGTCACCTGAACTGGTTGGTCACATGAGAAAATAAGGACCAAGAAAAAGAGCAAGTCCTCACAACACTGTTACTACACACTTTTATTGAGGACGAGGAAAGAGTGCGGCAGACAGAAGCCAACTGCGGAGTCTCGCTGAGTTCCCCCCCTGCCAGTCTGGTTTGAGGGCTCAAGTTTCTACCAGGATGTAATAGCAGCTACTGGGGCTCTTATTTTTGGTGTTGCTATGGTGATTTTTGTGCTCTAATTTTCTGAGCGTCACACTTGGATGTGAACAGGAGGCTGGTAAAAGACTGGCTGGACATAGGGACTCCATGGTACCCGAGCGTCCAGACAGCAACGCGCTCCCTTGCTGAAGGCCGGTGCTACAGGGCCCGTGCCAGGACCCAGGTGTGAAGACAGAGTTCTGCCCCGGGCAGAGCAGCTTCAGCTGAGAGGAACAGAGGGGTAGCAAACCGGACAAACCCACGCAGTCCCCCCAGGTGTGACAGAGCAGGCAAGGTGACAGGGAAACCCGAGGCTAGAGGACCATCAGAGAGACAGACAGAATCCTGGCCCAGGGCTGACAGCAGGTACAGGCACCAGAACCACATGAACCCAGCGCCTAGGCCTAAGCACTGGGTTGCAGGGGGTGTGGCCCACCTGTTCGGTCAGGTGGGAATACCTGCCGTGGAACAGGAGAGGACGGAGGACCAGAGGCCTCCCCAGTGTGACAGAGGAGGAGGACCAGTGTGCTCACGGGCTCTGCCGTCAGCCTGGCCAAACAAAGGCCACCTGGTTCACCCCCGGACCAGGCAAGCCCAGTCCAAGCGCCTCAGATGGTGGCAGAACAAGCTACTGCCTTTCAAAAAGGCACCAGTTCCTCTAAAATTGAAAAATGACCGACAGTCGTCGCACACGTAACCTGATCTGCCCCTGCTTTTCGTCTGGGATCCACGCAGAGTCCCAAAGACAGCTGGGCCTCGTTTCCAGCGAGCTCCTCCGCACGAAGGACCTGGGTGGAGGAGGCAGCGCAGGCTGGAGGCACCGACCCAGCTCGGGTCTTGCTCCTCTGAGGATATTCACTCCTAGCGATGGACCTAAACTGCTGACTCTTCACTTCTTTCTGGCAACTGAGCACTAAACCCCGGAAGGAAATACCAGGTCAATTTTGTGGAAATACCTGGTAATGGAATTCTGTTCCCTTGACAAAACAGAGAAAACTGGAGAACTGCTAATGGGGTCCATGGGCTATACGTAATGATTTAGGCTAGTTCGACCCTGCTCCCCCAGTGAGCAACACAGGGATGCCTGCACGTGGCTGGGTGGCTGTGAGCAGGCGGGCCTTCCTCCCCGGTGACCACAGCCCCTGGGACCAGCTAGGCACAGCTCAGATCTTCTAGAAGCTACCACCCCCACGCTGGGCTCCACAGAGGTGGCTTTATTGGTTTTGAACCAAGTTTCAGCTTTATTGATCAAACTGACTGACCCAATTCTGATTCTTCTCTTCCTCATTTTCCTCTCCAAATCCTTAGAGTAATTCTGTAGGTGCCCGCCCCACCCACACCACTGAGTGGTTCACACTGACCCTGAAGGAAAGCCCCTTTCTCTCCGGAGGTCAAGTCCAACTTTGCCACACCTGTTCATGAAACCAACCAGGGATGGGGAGCACCACACAGCAAGGCACATTCTCCTCTGTGGGTGTCAGAAATCAGATTCAAATGCTAGCTCTTCATGCCGTCTTTAAAAAGGAACATGCACTGTTCCACATGCAGAAAACAGCTCATTCGCTTTGCCAAACTTGTTCAGACTCCCCAGTCTGAGGATGAGTTTTATATCTGCTCTCCCCAACAGTCACAGAGGGCTGATGGCTCCGCTGTGCTGGAAGTGTCTTCCTGTGACTGTCTTGTCCATACCCGTTGTTGCCACTCAGCTCCACTCAACACGCCTTTACTGGGTATCTATCATGTGCCAGACACTGGCTGTGCAGGAGATGAATAACCCGAGGGCACTCAGGAGCTAATTAGTAACAGACACAGCACACGTTCATCAATGATAAACACTCCCCCAGAGGTACTAGTTGCAATTACCCTCTATCACGTTGCCTGAGAACAGAGTTCAGAATATATTTGATACGGAGTATCCAATCTTTCCTGGTGATGTATTACTTACTGAGGCCACCAACATAAAATAAACTTTGCTCTGGCAAATGCTACTGATGAGAACAAAAATGTTAGGAAAATGAAGTATACCAGGTCAGCAAATGCAAAATGAATCTGAAGTTTCAGAAGTTAAAGAGAATATGTTCAAAATAAGGTAGAAGTCTGCTTACTGAGTATTTCCCTAGGCTCTAGAACTCAGAACAGCTTGTGCAAAAGTAAGAAAATAAACTAAAAAAGTAGGGACCAAGCACAGGCCAGACATAAGGTTTAGAAAAGGGTCCGCTTCCTCTCCCACGTGAAACACAACCCATGGTGCTAATGAAACAAACACTTCGGTGGAGGTGTTCCTAATCAGCCCAGGAGGCGACGCGGACCAGAAGATTGCTTTTCGAGCTTTAATTCACTCCGTTTCCTCTCGTACTCCAGTCTTTGGCGTTTGTTTCGGAGCCGCACTGCCTTGCCTTTGCTGTCTCCCTAATAATTAAATGCTAAAATATCAAGTCCTTCAAGACCATTTCAAAAGGGCAATTGTTGGTATTGCAGGGAAGGGCTCCCGGGACCCTTCAAGTCGGGGCTGTGTGACACGCGGGGAATTACCAGATCTGCACGGAGCAGTCCCGAAAGCCATCTGGGGCCCGGGAGCTCCATGTGTGGTCGTCTCCGCCCCGTAAAAATGCAAACTGGTTCGGGTCCATTAAGCATCAGCTCTGAAATGTGTCAGGGGAATTTTTCTTGGCATGTGACCCTGAGGTTTCATTTTTTGTGGCCTCTTCCTGGGACATGCAGCCAAACCTTGTTCTTTTCTTCCCTAAAAAAGAGCCTGTCTACCCCAACCCCCCAAAAAGAAAAAAGAACACAGTACACCATGATGTCTCAGTGGACACGTATTTATCGTGGGTCACTGCCTAGAAGGGCAGAGCTTTCCAAGTCACCGTTAACATTCTTAATGAAAAGCTAAACCAATCGTCTCTCTCTAGGACTTGAAGTTTATGGACACTCACATGGATGCTGAATCTTTGGTTTCCTCCAAGACTCCTGGCACTTACCACCCACTTCCAGAGTTTTTCCCCTTTCCAAAAACCCATGAATTCTTGTACTTAGGGGCTGGGAGATTTAACCCAATGGATCACGCGTGTGGGTCAGAGGCAGTGGGTCAGAGATGGTCGCGGCCACTCACCTCCAAGCGCAGTACATGCAGACAGCTGCTGCTTCTACTTCCAAATGCTTCGTCAATAACCCAAGGGACCGCATTTGGCAGCTTGGTGAACAAATTAATGCAAACTATGCTTTAAAGGTTTTATAACCCAGTGACTCTCCAATATACAAAATCATACCATTCTTATGAGCCCATAAAGACTACATAGAATGAGAGATCAACTGTTGAGCAGATAGCTAGACAGACAGATAAGTCAGTGCCCGACAATATTTACTCCTAGACTGAACAGATCATCGTACTGGCTACAGAGCAGAAAGAGTGAGTGGGGGAGATATGTTCCAAGCAAGCCCTGTGAAATGCTGGCAGGTCACCTTTGTCTTCAGCAAATTTGTGATCACAGCTAAACACCTGGGAGGCCCAAAGGAGTGCATGCCTCCCCGCAGCTGGCTACCACCAGGGGGCGCTGCTAGCGGTCTGGCCCCACAGAAAGAGGGGGGACACTGCCCACAGAGACTCGCGTGCATTTGGAGGAGACAAAGGCACCCACAGGGGACGCTGGATCAAGTGGGGCTGGATGAAGGCTCCACAGTGCCATCCTCACATCCTTTTTGGTGCTGACTAGACAGCAAGTCTACTTTGAAAGTGATGGTCCCAAAGAGAATGAAGCTGAGCTACTTCCCCTCAATGTTTCTGCTAGGAAAAGAGAAACAAAAGCCGAACTTTCTGAGCAGAACTGCGGAACAGATAGTAATGGTCACTTACAGGGGTAAGAGGCAGTGGTGAGTGGGAAGCTGGCTTTTCTCCCCTGACAACACCCGGCGGGGGGGTCCCTTCATCTTCAGTCCTCCTGCCACACTCCCCACTCCCACCCTCCCTGTCCTATTCTGGGGCTCTTGCTGCTGCTGGGTTTCAGAACACATCCGCACATCCTCCACTGGCAGAGCCCAGAAGGACAACCCTGGGCATTGATTCCAGGTCAGCTGCCCATGGAAAGTAGAGCAACATGTCAGAAACAAGCGGCAGGTACAGCAGGAAGCTCTCTTCTCAGCCAGGTCCACTCTGTCACTTGCAGAAAGTGTCGGAGCTTGGGAAAAACATAAATTACGATTTGCACCCCGCCCTCCCCGCGCCCCCCCCCCCCATGCATCCGCGGGAACAAGTCAGCCAGCTGATTGCAAACTGCTGCACCGAGATAACAAATGTGAGCTAGTGACACCAGAGAGACCCAACCAGCCACACCAGCAGGGACACGGAATTCCTCAGCTATGGAAACTCACTGTCACGTGCTGGAAGAGTATTTGCCAGGACACAGAGACAACAAAAACTAGACTGTTTCCTTCTAGTTCACTAAAAAGAAAATTGAGGAGGTTGGCACCTATTCTCTTTTCCAATGGGTAACTGCACAGTACAGACCCAGGAGAGGAACAAATCAGTCTACCGTTTTCATCTCTGTAGGCCAAAATACCAAATGGAAAATATGTCCTTATTTGAATGCCTGGATCCTTTCAGGGACACAGTTCACCTTGCGTTTTAGCTGATCAGAAGGAAAACAAAGTGTCGCAATGAGACCGCACAGCGCCTGAAAGCAGCTATAAGGAGTCGCGTGCTTTCAGGGACACGGAGCCATCGGCAAGGAGACGTACGCCGGGAAAACAGATGAGTGCCACATCGACACTCATCGGTGCAAAGAGGAGTTTTACAAATACAAGCACAAGTAAATTTCACATGAACACTAAAATGCACTAGAGCAGACTACTTTTCGTTACAGGGTTCTTCTGCAAAATAACAAGTTTGCCCAGCCAAGGTTAACTGTTCTTCAAGTATTTTGCTCGCAATGAAATCCAAGATATCATTTTGTTAAAAGCTGTCATTGACAGATGAGGAAAACGAGGCAGTCAACCAGTAATATCCTAATGTGAGTGTTTAATAACTCCAGATGAGTACAAGAAATCTGGTCACGGCACGTGAAACGAGAACTGTGAACACTGCTCCATTCAACACACTGGTATCCAGGAGGCGCTCATCACACAGGGCTGCACCGCGCCAGGGCCTGCATGCCAGGGGGTAGACCACTATAGAGAAGCTCTCCTGCCCGGCGCTGTGGCTCACTGGTTGAGCGTCGACCCATGCACCAAGAGGTGGCGGGTTTGATTCCCGGTCAGGGCACATGCCCAGGTTGTGGGCCTGATCCTCAATGGGGGGCATGCGGGAGGCGGGCGATCGATGATCTTTCCCATTGATGTTTCTTTCTCTCCCCCTCCCTTCCTCTCTCTCTAAAATCAATAAAGAAGAAAAAAAGGAAAGCTCTCCCCACAGTCCCATCTGTGACCAGGGCAAGTCGTGTCTTCCTCCTCCTCCTCTGAGCTGCCCAAAGAAAGAGGAGAGTAAGGAGTTACTAAGTGAAGAGCCCTTTCCATCAGGCCTGTGTTTGGGGACACGAAGGCATCAGCAAACCACTCTTGTAGGTGCCATCTGAATGTTGGTGTAGTTTCGCTTTCATTTGAAGGAAAAATGCCTTCACGCTTCAGGGCCAAAGAGTTTAGAAAACAAATATATAAGAAAATAGACACACATAAAAATTCCATGCTGTGAGGAAAAATGAATCATTCCACCATTCCACAGTATCAAATGCCAGTCTCAAATTTAAACCAAGGATATGAGTAATTTTCATCTTTTTTTTTTTTTTTTTTTTTTTAATGAAGGAAGAGGCCACAATTCAAGTTCCCATACTGACTTCCCTTTCTTGACCCCAGGCTTGTGGTGTCCTGTACCCTGAAGAATAGTAGGAATAAGGTTGACTATTGAAAAACTCAAGTTTCTATAATTACAATATCTAGATTTTATGTGGAATACTTATTAATTTCCAATCGTAGAGATGCCATCTTTGACTTTTTTTTTTTTTTTTTTTTGAAAGCTTCAATGTGGCCAAATTCTGGCCAATAACACGTAGCCAAGAAGTCTGTTTGTTCTGGGGTAAGGAGAAAAAAGAGTGGGAAGAAAGGGAGAGAAATGCTCCCCAGAATATTTTCAGACCCCACCTCTGATCCACAAGAGAAGACCCGGAAGCCCAGACAGCAAATGGGCACACGAAAAGATGCTCCACAGTGTGTTATCAGGGAAATGCAATTTAAAACAACGAGATGCCCCTGCAGACCTATCAGAATGGCCGAACTCCAGAACGTGACAGTCCCGAACACTGACGGGGGTGGGGCACCAGGAACGCTTTCACTGCGGGTGGGAGTGCAGAACGGTACGGCTACTGTGTGAGATAGCGGGGCAGTTTCTGAGAAAACTAAATATATTTTACCACACAATCCAGCCATCGCATGGCTCAGTATTTACCCAAATGATCTGAAAACTTATGTTCACACAAAAACCTGCACATGGATGTTTACGGCAGCTTTATTCATAATTGCCAAAGCTTGGAAGCAACCAGGATGCCCATCAGTAGGTGAATGGATAAATAAACTGTGGTGCATCCAGATGGTGGAACATTATTCAGCACTAAAAAGAAATGAACTATCGAACCACGGAAAGTCACGGAGGAACCTCAAATGCGTAGAACAACGTGAGAGAAGGCAATCCGGAAAGGCTGCGTGCTGTATGATTCCTACTGCATAACCTTCTGGAAAAAGACAAAAAACCATGGAAATAGTAAACAAATCAGTGGTTGCCAAGGGTTCAGGAGCGAGAGGGGTGAGCAGGTGGAGCACGGAATTTTTAGGGCAGTGAACTATTCTGTCCAATACTGTGGATGCATGTCAGGATACATCAGTCAAAACCCGACGAACACACCACACCCCAGAGTGCGCCCTAATGTAAACTGTGGACTTCGGGTGACAGTGAACGTAGGCTCATCGACTATAACTAATGCACCACCCTGGTGCGGGACTCTGATAGGGTAGGATGTGGGTGGGGGTGGAGGTACACAAGAAATCTCTGTACCTTCCGCTCCATGTTGCTGTGTACTTGAAACTGCTCTAAGAATAACGTTGTTGCTCAGGGTACAAAGTTAACCACTTTGTCCTAAGTGCGGGGCAGGTACCGGTTTGCTCGGCTACCTTGCACGGTTCAAGTTGCTCACCTGGCTCATGGTTTTGGAGACCAGTCCGAAGCAGCTGCTACATGGAGCGACGGACATGGCGGAGCTTCTGATGCTCACACGGCCTCCCCCAGGGATGGAGCAAGGACGCAGGGCTTCAGGGACACAGGCACCTCAAAGACTCCAAGGTCACTGTGGCAGCCTGATGGAAGGTAAACAACTCTACTACCAACACTGGTTTCAATGCTCCAGGCCAGGGAGGCCGCCTCTCTGAAGTCTGCAGGTTTGAAACGGACTTGGCAGAAATAATTTATTACAATTACCAGTGATTCATTAACACAATATACGTCTATGCTTTGTGTATATATGTCTGTGTGTGTATATGGATAGATGTATACATTCTCCCTTCACACCCTACAGTCAATACTTTCTGGGTTGTACCAACGATCAATATGCTTTTAGTCAGATAATCTGTTTTTTGGGAGAAGACATGTTATTCCTCTGAGGTATAAACCACATAATATTTTTATCGAAAGCACAAACTGCAGGAGGTGGGTGGGGGTGCTTGTGTTTTGGTGACCCGCCTCCAGGGAAGCTGCCGTCGCTGGGGCGGACGGCCTATATCCTGGCTGAGAAGAGAGGGGTCCTAAAAATGACACGAGAACCACTGACGTACTTCAGTAAATCAAGAGAGACCGCTGATGTAAGTCTTATCTATGTTGAGAGCGAAACAAATTGATATAATGAAAATGTTTTCAGATACTACAGGTAAGGTTATGAAATAACCTTGATTTGCTGTACAACCAGCTACTCAAAGCATTAGAAAAATGGAATTTCCACACAGATAGGAGTTATTATCTTAAGGTGAACGTTAGCTACTGAATGCCTTTTTCCGGTCTCAGAATTACGCAGCCCCCCCAGTGAATCTGTGGGCTCGCTGGCTGCTTCTTGGAAGGAAGAACCTAACGTGTCTCTCCAGCCCCGCCGGCCTCCTCTGCGTCCTTGACGCTGTTTCACAAGAAAACCAAGAAAAAGAATTACGGACAAACCAGGCTTGGACTTACACGCTTATCTCAGCAACATGGAACACCATTTGGCCTCCATCCACCGTAGGAATTTGCCAGCCTGTCCTGGGGCAGAGAACTTATTACGCACCCTTGGCCCTTAACCAAGGCTTCCTTTAAAAAGTGATAAAGTTAGCCTTGGCCGGTATGTCTCAGCTGGTTGGGGGTCGTCCCGTGAACCAGGAGGTCACTGGTTAGATTCCTGGTCAAGGGCACGTGCCTGGGTTGCAGGCATCCGGGAGGCAGCTGATCGATGCTGTGCTCTCACATCAACGTTTCTCTCTCTCCCTCTCCCTTCTGCTCTCTAAAAAAAAAAAAAAATCAATAAACTATTTTTTTTTAAGTGAGAAAATGATAGATTTGAGAAAGAAGAAAAACTAAAAGCCATTTGTGGAAGACCAAGACACCTGACCGATGTTCCGCAGAACGTCCTCAGTAGTTAGGAGTCCTCATCACACACTCATCTTGTCCATCTGCCAATTACTTAACACCCTGTTGCCAACCAATTCACGAGCAACCGCAGGAGCCCACACAATGCCTCCCCACCAAGCGGGTACTCAGGTTAATGTTCTTTGTTACCTGAGTGCCCAGTGAACACTGATTTCTACTGAGAACTTATCTTTAGATACATTTCCCCAGAAAATTTCATATTTCTGCCCATTGCTGCCTGCCTACCACTTCCGCTCTCTGACCCTCAATCACTGCATCACAAAATGGGCAAAAAAAGCAATTAGGGCAATTATTGAATTGGGATTGGAGGTCATTTTCTTATCCTGAACATCTGAAAATAAAGGACACCTGACAGAACTGTTCATCGAAGCTCACCTGCCTTGCTGTTCCACTGAGCACACGTAGGACATTTTACGACACGATGGTCGCCTTATTCTTTCATGCGCAAGACAACACATGCAGCTCGAGTTGAGACTGATCAACACAAGTCCGGTGAAGTCCCACTAGAAGAATATGCTTATGTACAGATATGTTAGCAGTTGACTTTTTAATTTGGCACACGACCTTCAAAAGTACTTGGGTGTGCTTTTCTAAAGAACAAACATACCAAGACATGATCTCAGAGAAGGGGAGATATGTTTCCATCCTAAACCTGCTTCTGTGATGAACCCTGGGGCAGGAGCTAGGACACGTGAAACCTTCAGCCGCCACTTTGCTGATCTTCGGCACCTCTCGCGTGTCAGATCCTGGGAACGCTGTTCTGCGTCCACAGCCAAGGAGATACGAGAGCCTGGTGGTTTGCCCCTGTCACCTGGTAGGCTGGCACAACACCTCGCAGTCACATTCAAAGGTGCAGTTCAGCAGGTTCTCTGAAGCCTGAGCAGACTGGATCACTGGGAGGACAAGACAAGGCTGCATTCCACTCAACCTCAATAGCGCCAGAGGCCAGAGAGACAGTGATGTATGTACTTCTCCCGTCTGCGTTGCTGGAATTCAGATCCAACAGGTGCACAAAACACACACGCACACAGTTTGAGAGATGGGCTTAAAGGATAAAACAGGTGGCTCTGGGCCGGATGGCTTGCCTTAGCTTACCAACCCTGTATGTTAATTGTGTGTGTGTGTGTGTGTGTGTGTGTGTGCACGTGCGTGCGTGTGTCTATATGTTTTCTCTCATACACAAGATCCTTTTCACATACTTGAAGTGTTTAATTGAAATAAAATCTCAAGGGAGCTAAAGGAAAAAAAAAAAACCCTACATAGCAATAAGAATCATGACGTCACGGTAAGAACCCTGACTTCAGTTATATGAATCATGAATACATACATATATACACACATACGTACCAACCCACACACCGTGTTCAGTCTTGCTAGGGATTTCTAAATCCACAATGGATAATCTTCATAGATTTCATGTACAGAACCCATTGCGTGGCATGGAAACTGAAGCTACAATGCCCATTCCTTCGGACTTACTCAGAAAAAGACACATAACACTGTGGACTTTACATTTCAAAAAACGTGTGAGAAACAGGCAGAAAGGCAAAGGTTAATTGGGGAAAAAAATCACCTTTACAAGAAAAGCCTATCCCGTGAGCGGGATGGAAAACCCGCTTTCATGAATGATTCACCCTCAGAGACCGCGGATGGATTACTCAGGGCGCCGAGGCGAGCCTTCCTGCACGTGTACCGTGTCCCACTGGCAAGCAGCGCCCGGCAGCCGCATGCGTGCTCACTGGTAGTACAGGGGGGGAAAAACTGCCAGGAAAACAGGTGGAGAGCAATATTTGACAGTGAAAGAAAGAAAGAAAACAAAACAGTAATGTCCCAAATAACTATTTGCTTAAAAGCACTCCCAAAGGAATCAGATCATAAATAGAGGAAAAATAAGCAGGAACACCTCCCAGCCTCTGACTATGCTCCTCTCCTGGCTTCTTAATGTCAATAAGGGAGAACTGGACGAGATGGTGACCTCATCAAAATGAGACACAGTGAAATCTCATTGATCCTGCTGCAGGAGAAGACAAGGTGTTCCCCTGGGGGACGTTTCCAGAAAACACAAGCTTGTCCTACACCCACCAAAACTTTTAAAGTAACTCGGACCACTAATATTTCTGACGAGTGTGGTGGTGTACACTCTCCAGGAGCTGCAAAACATGACCTTGACCTTTCCGTGAGTACTGGGTATGATGGTCTTTGCTTAGAGGGCTGCGATGAGCTCTCTGGTGCTTCTGCTGAAGTCAGACCGCCTTTGTCACCACGTAGGTGTCCATCTGCACACAGGACTGAGAAAGCTACACAGACCATCAAACTTGGGTTCAAACCCCAACAGCACGCCCTCGCAGCTGCACCCACCATTTATCATCAGATAGAGTAGGAGGGAGAGAGAGAGAGAAACATCGACGTGAGAGCAGATGGCCTTACCTCTCTGAGCCTCTACTTGTCCATCTGCAAAATGGGGATAATAAGCACCATGTCAAGTGCCTGGCACATAGTAGGCACTTAATACATGTGACTTCCCTCCTTCTACCTTTTCCCTTTGCTTTGTCTAAACTCACATCAACCAGGGAAGTCGGTAGCCAAACTGTAAGGAATGTTATACAATAATTTTCAGCAGATACTAAAAGGAGACCCTAGCAACGTAGGGGTTTGACGACAGCAGTTTCTAGTCCTCGGTATTTGTTTAATTCCAGAGTCTAGGCTCTGTTCCAGAAAGCGGTAGATTTCTTTGAGCCTTAAATCAGTGTTTTAACTATAACTTTATTCCAATGGCCTAAATAGAAAGCCCCTCAGTTCACACACCCCCGAACACTGTGCACCCTGCAAAACAGGTTATTTTTAATGTTTCAATATTTCAATTTTTAGAAATGAAAATCGGTACACCCCCACCAACTAAGTAGTTTGAAATTCTTGTCTCACGCTGCCTAGTTTGGAAATCACCACCTTCACGATACAACTCTGTGATGGTTACACTATTTACATCAGGCTGCGTGCTCCAAACAGGTGTGACAGCTGAGATGACAGGTTAGTATCTTCACTGGGAACCCACAGGGGCATCAGGCCTCATTCGTTCATCCTGTAAAGGAGAAGGCTGTGGTCTGGAAGGGTCGAGGAGGTGACCCCAGCAGCCAATGATAATGACTGAGAACACACGAAGAGCCAGGCACTGTGCTGGGGCTTGACAAATGGGGTTGGCGGGGGCAAAAGGAGTTTTACAGTCGTGAGTATCCTCAACAGAGTTTATCCTTGATTATTTCTCAATCACTGTATTATTTTCCATATTTTCCGACGTGAGAGAGACACATCGACTGGCTGCCTCCCGCACGACCCTGACCAGGGCCGAGGACGAACTGCAACTGAGGTACGTGCCCTTGGCCGGAATCGAACCCAAGACTCTGGTTCGTGGGCCCAGCTCTAACCGCAGAGCCAAACCGGCCAGGGCTTTTTTTTTTTTTCAAGCACGTTTGTAAAATGTGTGGGGAGCCAACCAATATTAATGAACTTTTCTTGCCAAAAAGAACTAGGCTCCACATTCGGTCATGTACTGCCAAACAGACCGTGTGAATAGAGTCCGTTTGGAAGGAAATGAGAACAAGCACATTGAACAGAAGCAGAATGCACACAGTCCCTGACTCATTTACGCTGAGCTCAGACAGCCTCCCCCGAGAAAAGTCAGTCCATGCCTCGGATGGGTCCACCCCAAGGCGCCCCAACACTCCTTCAGCATTTCCCTGCCATCTGCCTCCCCACTCCTTCCCTCTGCAGAGCCCTCTGCTGCCTGGGCCACTGCCCCAGCCCTCCCGTCCGCTGGCCAGCCACCTCTCCTCGCCTGGCCCAGCCCAGGGTCCACGGTGGCCCAGCCGACACAAGGTGACGAAGGACAGGAAAGGCACCTCCTTCCCCTTCACAAGAAACTCCTCTGCCTCGGGGCTGGCTCCCTTGTCACCATTAAACCTGCCCCGACCCTCCCTCCTCCAGCCCTAAATATCTGAATCTGGGTTTTCTTCTCAAAAACCAAACTGTTGCCCTGGCCGCTTTTGCTCAGTGGTTAGAGCATCGGCCTGCGGACCAGAGAGTCCCAGGTTCGGTTCCCACTAAGGGCACGTACCTCGGTTGCAGTTTGTCCTCAGCCCCGGTTGGGGTCATGTGGGAGGCAGCCAGTCGATGTGTCTCTCTCACATCGATGTTTCTCTCTCTTCCTCCCTCTCTCCATCCTGCTCTGTCTGAAGATAAATGCAAAAAAAAATCCTTGCGTGAAGATTAAAAAACACACACAAAAATCAAATTGTTTAGTCCTTCGCTCCCAAAGTCTATGACACTGACCTCCTTGTCTTGACTGTAACCTGGCACTTCAGACCCACAGCCACCTTGCACTGGCTGTACCCGGGGCACTGGCCATCTGAGGCTGTCGGCCCCACAGCACTGCCCCGGGAAGCTGGCACACTGACCCGGAGTCGCAGTGCCTCAGCGCCACCGTGGCCGCCGCCTGCAAGCGACCGCCCCACGGCGGGCACAGGCTATAATTTGAAGCTGAATGCCATTAATTGTATAATTTTAAGTTATTTCATATTAATTCTGCTAAAATCGCATCATACAATTAGGGCATGATGAAGAAATCGTTTTTGGAAGGAAACCAAAGTCTCCATAAGTGCTGGGTTCATATCTAATACTGACAGCTAAATACTATAACAAGTAGAGTTATCGATTTAAAAAAAAATGATTTAGCTCCAATACACAGATCACACCCCACAATTTAAAAAACCTGGATGCCCCTGGTATCGGTCTGGAAGAAACCTAAGGTACTCTGACTCGGCTTTAAGCTAAACGGTCATACTGGAAACCTTGAAAAGATGTGAGTTGACCCTCAGGGAGAAAGCTAGTGAAAAACAGCGAGACCAGTTTTAGTAGAAGAAAACCCAGAAACGTGGTAGGAAGCCCTAATCTGAGCTACGTCCCAGACTTTGAGAAACAGATTAAGGCTTCAATGGTGTAATCTGAGGCACTCCCCCCCAAAAAGAAGGCAAGGGATTGGAGACACTTCTACAGACGAAATGAAAGTAATGGAACTGTCCAGGCCCCATGGATTGGAAGGTCGCCCAACGCCTCCATCCCCTGGGTCCGTCTGGAAGTGTCCCTGCTACAAGGAGGGGCCATCAGCTGACTTTCTATAAATGAGGGACGTGGCCTGCAATGTGAAATGGCCACTGCGACGCAGGAAACCCTAATCAGATTTACTTCCCGGACACGTCCCGGCTTTCAATCCAATTTTCTGGACAGTTAGACTGAGACCAAATCAAAAAGGTATTTGCTAGCAGGAACAGAAAATTATTTCCGTCCCCTGGCCTTTATTGCTGATCACACTAGAATTTGTTGGACTGCACAGGAAATCCAAGGCCCATCCTACAACTCTGCTTAGGAGCCCGTGGTTCGCGCACCATGGCTGGTGGGCTGCCTGTGGAGAGGATTCCAGAACCAAGGGATCCTTCCTCGCCCCTCCGTCCACCAGGGGCTGCCCTGTCCGGCTCCACTGGGAATGGAAAAGCAGACACTCACAGGATCCAAGAACAACGACTCCTGAAAAGTACCTGTTCAACCCTCCAACACCGTCAGAACATGACACTTACAATCCCGTGGACATATTCTAATTAGAAAAGTGCATTATGCCGTTCTACAAAATAACAAAATTTAGACTGTATGTGGCCTGCATGTTATCAGAACAAACAAAAGCCAAAATGGAAAAACAAAAGCATCTTTCACTGAACTTGTCTCAGGGAAAAAAGTATTTCCAATTCTGGGATTTAAAATTTTTTGAAATTAAGAGCACTTAATATTCTATCGTTAGAACCACCAGTTATAGATCAAATATATATGTGTAATATATTATATATATATATCTCCATAGCTTAAACAGTAAGACAATTTAATATGTAGCTTCACCAGACTACCATGTACACCATCCATTTCCTCTAAAGATGAATACCAATGTCTAACTTTCTAAATTTCATCGTTTTTAATCAATACGCTACTTGGCTAAGGAACTGAAGACTCTAAGAAAGAACAACGAGGTCCAGAGACTACATTCACTTTGTGGTTTCTCCTGGATCAATGGAAACTCATCACTTCTTCTTTTTCTTCCCATCACTTTTTCCGGGTAAAGTGACAGAGCCGCCGGACGGGCCATCCTGCACTCAGCCCAGTTGTGAAAGTTCACTCCGCAGGACACCTCCGCATGGCCGTTCCAGACAGTACCATTGTCTTCACAAGTTAAAATGGAAAAATCAACATGTCTCACCAGTTGCACGAAGTTAGTGGTTTTCACGAATAAAGACAGAGGGACTACAGCGCGGGAGCCCATTACCGGGCAACCTAAATATCCATCACCAGCCAGGAGTGCCTGCTTGTGTACTCATCACTTCATATGAAAGCAGACACCTACGTCCCCCAAAAAGTCAGGGCAAGGAGAGTGTGGAGTGTGTGCTCACAAGTCCCCCTGGGGATGATCATTGCTCGGGAGGAAAATGCCACGTGCCCTGGGACCTCTGTCCAGTCCCAAGCTCTCCATTCCCTTAGGTGCCTCCTCTCTGCTGGGATATGTCTGCCCATCTCCATCTACCTCCTCAAAGAAACCCTCCCGCACACCGAGCACCCTCCTTCCACGCACCTGTCCCACGCTGGCCTTTCCCAGGTCCGGCAGACATGACCAGCAGACGGTGCAGCTGGCATCTGTACCTGCCTTGCTGTGTTTAACACAGACCGACCTCTGAGGCACTCTGATGCCTACTCTACAGAGAGGAAACTGAGACCAGGAGAAATTCGCCCGGTTTTCAGAAAGCCGTTCCCAATCCCTGCAGACTGGTGGGATGCCCCGCCTTACGGCCTGTGGGCCTTCCTCAGCTGTCCCCTTGACTATGTCCCTGTCCACAGCATGAGGCCTTAGAGGGCCCTGCATGGTGCCTGGCATACAAGCCCTCGGCTTAGTGATTATTACATGAATTAACAACCTTGTCGAAGGTCACCCAGTTAATGAGGGACAAAGATGTAATTCCAAAGCCTCTGCTCTTCCCACGCTTCCAGTGACATTCTGTCAAGGCTATAAATGGCACTTTAAAGGAAAAAACAAAACAAAACCTCACTCCCCTAAAGATACCTCCTTGAAAATGAAAACCAAACAAAATGAGAAATCACTTCTTAAAAGTAATCGATACAGGAGTCCAGTACATGCTGCGTCCGATGTGAGCCTCCTAGCAACACAAGACACTTACTGCCCACATCTGAGGACAGTCAGCGAGCCAGGTCGCCAGTGGGGGGGAGGGTTTGATCCCTTCTGCCCCCTGCCAGCACCATCGTGGACACAGCATGCTGGACGAACAAGCCCAAGCTGAGAAGCGAGCCCCTGGTGCTGATCCATTTACATGCTGCCCCTTCTCACCTGACCCTGCTGCTGGGCTCTACCCACAGGCGCCTTTCCTGCAGACTGAGCTGCACCTGAACAATGGACGAGCTCACCGCGTTCCGCAAGGGGCGTAGAAGGTACGTTTTGGGGGGTGAGACAAAGGGGAGGAGGTACTGGCGGCTGGGCAAAGATTTTCAATTCGCAGAACAGGAACACGACTAGTGTTGGGGCCGTTTGCTATTTTATATGTGTTTGTTTTTCAAACGAAATATGGCTAAGGAGTTACAAAAATGCCTCATTTTCCCCATCTATCCATTTCTTTAAAGTTCATACAATATGTTGTTGTATTAATGTTAAGTCTTTTCCAAAAGCTGGGATAACTCTCTTTGAAATACTATGAACAATGCAGGGGAGAAAACACACACACACACACACACACACACGAGCAAAACTGATAGATTTGATAAACTTAAAATACTCCAAAAAAATTTTTTTTGGCCAGAATTTCTTTCACCTGTCCACAGAGACATATGATAACATTAGATTCACCTCACTTTGCAAAAACATGTTTCAGGGGTAAAGTTGTCTGGATATTTTCATTGATTACTTCAAGGGATTTGTTATGTTTTCAGGGTTTGTCTACTTGGTTTAATTTTGGGCAAATCAAAGAGTCCAGGAAACCCACAGTGGGTTCCTTTTGAAGTATGGGCTTTTGGTGTAGTCTGAATAATCCACTAACGTAATCAATCACTAAATTTGGATTTCTGAACAACAAATTTTCGAAAGAAAGGGTCAGCACAGATCGAGAGTACTTCCAAAGTTTAAAGGCATTGACAAGAATATGAGTTCCTTCCCAATTTCCACCCTCGTTACACCTGCAGTTTAATGGCCCGGAACCTGATAGGTCTCAGAGCACAGTACAGCCGAGGTGCCCTGCTAACTGCCATCAGGGAGCTTCATTCCCAAAATCGCCTTTCCGCTTTCCCTGAGCTCCAAAGCAGCAACAGTCACTGTTCCCTTTAACTAGACCTTGTTTTTGCAATGCCACATTTACTAAGACAAATTGCAACAATGACACATATGACTAACACGTTACCCTGAAGTTTAGAAGTACCAAGTACGCACTCTGATACCAATAGAACAAAGTAACAGCTGACATCAACCCGATTAAAAGGAAAAAAAAAAGGCGCAAGCAAAACAGAACTCAAAGCCCATCTTTCACCAAGATTTCACTGTGAAGAACCTAAATTTTATAATGTCATTCAAGGTTTTAATTCGATCCATTAACTTTTCATTGAGTGCCTTCTCTGAGGTGTGTGTACGTCTAAGCTACAGACCCAAAAGTGAGTAAGACACCCTTACCTATGTATGCTCAATGCCCAGCAAAGCCACAAAAAATAACCAAATACCCACTCGATGTGAGAGGTGTATACAGGATGCTTGGAATGTAGGAATCGAAGTGATTAGTTCTGTTTAGGACTTCAGCAGATGTAAGCTGCGTAAGAAAACTCCCCAAGCAAAGGGATGAAAATCTTCCCTCTCCTATTCAGAACTCACCTGGCCACACCCAGACAATCAGCCAAAGCTGCATGCAGGAGGCTGAGGGAAGAGTGCTGGGGGAAATGAATTGGGACTTGAAAAGGATATATGTTAACTGCTCCCTACTTTCAACATCCCTGTCACCTCTCAGCTCCGTCACCATTCCATATTCAAGAATATGACACTTTCCGCACTGTCCACACATTACTAACATTTTCAGGTTCCAGCCACAACATTCTCAGGGAGCTAGCCCTCCAAATATAGGACTTATTCTCTTCATGGTTTTCGGTGGCTTGATTTCAAAGTAATTCTGGAACTTAAGATTACAGTAAACTATTTTTTAGATTAAAGAGGAGTCATTTGCTAAGTGGAAAAAAAAAACAGAGAAAAACAAATACATTATATGAGGAATCAAATAAATAAATATATATGCCAAACAAATAAAGACAGAGAACAGATTGGTGGTTACCAGAGGCAGCAGTTGGGGATGAGGGAAATGGGTGAAATTTTCTTATAGTTTAAATAAACTGAACTTTTTTTTTAATAGTCTTTTCAACAAGTGGTATTGGGACAAATACACATACAAAAGAATGATTTTGGACCTCCTACCTCACAGCATATAAAAATTAACTCAAAATGGATCATCTGCCTAAATGTCAGAGCTAAACCTATAAAACTCTCAGAAGAAAACAAAGGAGTCAATCTTCATGACCCTGGGTTTAGGCAACGGTTTCTTAGCTATAACAACAAAAGTATAAGCAGCAAACAAACAAACAAAAATAAGTTGGACATCATCAAAATGTAAAACTTTTGTGCTTCTAAGAACACATTCAAGAATGTGAAAAGACAACTCACAAAATGGGAGAAAATACCTGCAAATAATATGTCAGATACAGGACAATGATAACAAGACAGACCAATTAAAAAGTGGGCACTACATTTATGAAAAGATGATCAATACAATTAGTCATGCAGGAAATGCAAATTAAAACTACAACGAGATAGCACTTCGCACCCGGAGGACTGGCTATCATCAACAAGACGATCAAGTGTGGTGAAGGGTGCGGAAGAACTGGAATCACCCCACACTGACGGCGGACACGTGAAACGGTGTGAGTGCTTGGGGAAATGCCTTCGCAGCAGTACTTCGAGAAGGTAAACACGGAGTTACTGTGTGACTCAGCGATTCCACTCCTAGGTATATACTCAAGAGGCTAGAAAACAGGTCTGCACAAAGGCTGTGGACACTCTTCCGCTGCCCACTGGGACAGGCTCGTCATCTGCTCGACTTTTTTAGCCAGTGCCTGCTTGGTTCTTTCTAGAGAAGAAAGAATTCTAAAGAAGAAAGAACTCTGGGCTAGGAGCCAACTTAATAATAGTAATTTGTGAAAATGATTCTGTTAATTTAAGAATTTCATGAACATATGGATCATGTATACATTAAGTCTATTTCACTAAAAATAAATAAGTAAATATGAGCAGAGTGAATTTCTCCACCTGTTAGAGGGATTTTGCATGTCGTCAGAAACAACTTCGTGATAAAAAGCTGAGCAAGCTAGACGTTTTCATCCTGAGTTCAGTGCAGGAAGACCAACCCCTCTGACCAAATCCTCTATTCATCTCAGCTGTCCCTCTGCAGTCTGGGGGATCATTAGGGCCCCAAGATACTCCTTCAGTTCAGCCCCAGGAGGGACCGCAGTTCTCAGGGCTCCCCAGGCCCTGGGCTTCCTGGGATGAGTCATAGCAGGTGCAGATCAAGGTTCTGCTGCCTCAGAGTGACCTGTGACAGATCCTGGGCTCAGGACCTGCTCAACCGCCCAGAGCGCCAACAGCAGTGAGTCACCGACTTGTAGGGACCCCAGTGCCCGGGGCAGGCCACACCCCTTCACCCGAATGTAGGTGAGGGTCTGTAAGATTTCCCATCCCAGGCTGCATTTTGGGTAAATCTTTCTCCACGTGGAGCAGGTATCTGCCCACACGCTTTCCCTTCTTCCGCGGTGTCTCGCCAGCCCAAGTACCACGGCTTCTGGCAACGAAGAAGTATTCCTCTTCGTTCGGTTGTGTGCGGTCAGGAACTTAAAATGAGCTCAACCTCTCCTCCATCCCCTGTACAATTTACTCCTCTCATTGGATGGGCCACACACGTCACACCACCAACCCCAGGCAGCAGTGAGTCAGTTACCAGGGACCGGTTCTCGAGTTTTGGGGGGTGGGGAGGCTCGCAGCAGGCTTTGTGTTGACTCAGTTCTGCGTATCCCAACATGCCACAGTCTGTCACTCATCCTAACGAAGACGTCTACTTGCGGCTGAAGGAAAGTGTGTAACCCGTTCAGTGAGTTATTTATTGAGTCAAGTTCCTCCTTCCACAAGCTCTCGTGGGAATTCTCTACGGCCAGAGCAAACAAGCTTTCAGTTCCACACATGATGACATCTAGGAGGTCAGCTGTATTTTTCAGTCTTGGGTACTGAGGCTAGATTTCTTTCTAGGAGAAACAGACGCCAAGCCCCTCATCAGAGGTTTCCTTGTTACTTTTGAGCCTTGTGTCAGAGTCCAGTTTTCGAGGGACCAGCCTGTTCATCGTTACAAAATGTAATTCGCCAGCACGGAAACAACTCAAAGGGCGGCCCCGGCACCAAACTAGAATCAGAAGATCTCGATTCGACACCTTCGTCCACCACTTGCAACAACGGGGAAGGTCCTGACCTTCTCGGAGCTTGGCCTAATAAAATGAGGCCCCTGAGAGCCCATGGGAATTCCCTGAGAGCTAAGGAAACACTGTGTGTAGCCGCCCTATCTATGCATGAGGCATTCTGACACGAGGTATCACCAGAAAGAGATGGTGGGTCGAGCTACTGGCGTAGTATGTTTCCCCAAATTGTGAAACTATTAATATAATATTACTCCCTCCTTGGCCAACGGGGATCCAGGAACTGCTCGGGCCACCCAATTCCAGAAGAGTTACCCCAAAAGAAACAGTGTGCATGTATGAAAAAGCAAAAAGACATATTAAAAGTGAATATCTGATACATATTTATTAAGTTACCTATGCTAAGGGTTGGGGTTCAAGGTAAATAAACAGCCAGATGGCCTCTGGCCTCACTGAGCTTGCAGTCTAATGGGAGAAACGAATGTGAGTTAAATAGTTATAAGACTAAATACATCATATCTAGCATGAACACAGGAAGGAAAAATGTGGGTGATGTGAGAACAAATCACAGAGGGACCTGAGATGGTCTGGGGTCCAAGTAAAACTACGTTTCAGGTGGGTGCTAAAAGGAAGAAGCCGCCCTAACCAGGTGACCAGTGGGGACAGAGCATGCAAAGCTCATGGAACAGCCCATCACAGGCCTGGGACAGAAGTGGGGAGCAGGGCACACTCATGGCACCTGGAGAATAAGGGAAAGGGGCACAGGAAGGAGCAGGGGCAGCAGATGATGCAGGGCCTAGCAGGCCAGTGACAGGATTTTGGACTTCATCCTAAAAACAATGGAAGCCTCTCTATCGTGATAAGCATGGAGGGGAGAACAGATTGGGAGTCAGCGAGGGACCCAGGGGGACCCGCTAAGAGGCTGGGGTCCAGACCCAGAAGTAATGGAGACTGACACCATGACGAAATAAGATGAGGCCATGTAAAAATACCCCGTGGCAAAGTTGGGGTCATAACCTGGTATAGTCTTGGGTGACATTTCTGTCCATTCATCCACCACCCACCCTTCACCAAAGACTACTACACGTAAGTGGGGTGTGAGGCAGCGTAGGGTAAACAAGACCACAAGAAGCTCACCATCAGTGTGGATTCATCTACGAAAACCGCCGCCTGGAGATCACCCACTGCCCTCCATTACGGTATAAATACACACACGGCCTCAGTTATCAGGGCTAGGGAGCAGGTCATTTCTGTGTGAGTTACGTGTTCTGTTTCACTTGAATTAAATTAACTGTCTCGAGAACAGAAACAACACGGACACAGGCTTGGTGCTGAGAACAGCCTTCGCTACCCTTCCGAAGGAGCGCTCAGCCTCCTACTTTCCTCGGGGAGCGCGACCGCAAAAACCACCTGAATGGGACGAGCAGCTTCTCCCTGAGAGGACAGTCACATGAAGCTGTATAAAAATAAACATTTTCAAGGGTTTTCAAAAAAAAAAAAAAACCCCAGCAGACAGATGGGGCCTCTGTTCATTTTTAGATACAGAAACAGACTTGGAGAAGAAAGGGGATGTGGGTTCCACCCTCGGGGAACAGCGCTCTCCCTCCCCCTGGGAAAGGAGCCAGTTCTAGCCGGCTGTGAACTTGGAACACCTGACCCTGGCAGCGCTGGTGTCCTGGACTCCAGGGGACAGTGTCGCGGCGCCACCTCATCGGCTCTCGCCAGCCCACCTTCAGTCCTGGCTGCAATGTCCACACCCCTCAGATGCCCCCTTGACCCCCAGCCCCACTAGGTTACGACCCGTCATGTGCACCCTCAGCGCCTGGCGCTTCGCCTTCATGCCCCCCGCTGTCATTAGGACCCTGTAAATATTTGGGTTTATTGTTGAATATCCATCTCCTTGCTGAACTCCAAAATCTGTGAGCCCAGGGGCCCCTTTCCGTATCTCCAGACTCGACCACAGGACTTGAGAGCACGGGAACTTGGTCAACATTTGTCCACTTCTTGAAGAACCACACTAATCAGAAGTAATTGAGTTGAATAAAATCTAAAAAGAATGAAAACATGTTCCAGCCACCACCCTCTCCAGCTGCACTAGGCTTCTTTTCTATCCGCAGCTTTCGGGGGGTGGGCCGGAGGACTCTAACCTGTGGGCCTGGGCTCCTATTATTCAGCTATGATGTCGATGCCCCTCATCAGAAACCCGAGCTTATCAAGTCCATGCCGCCGCAATCGCGCAGAAGTCACTGACTTAAGATATTTCAGGACCCGACGGTTCCGGTATTTCATCGGGAAGAACATTTGGGGAGAGGGGAAAACAAGCCCGTTACTTAGAAGGGGCTTACAGAGCACCCAAGTGCTTTCTGGGAGGGATTAGGAACCCGTCAGCGCGAGGCCAGCAGGGCTCTGTCAAAGGCTAGGAGCAACACACTTTGTCACCTGGAAAGTGTGGGTGTAGTAGTACCTAACTCACATGGTTGTCGGGAGAGTTGAATGAAAGCAGATGAGACGCAGACTCTATGTGTGCGCGTGAAGTTTTATGCACTGAGGTCCTCACAAATACAGTTACTGCTGACAGTGACAACAGTTACTCTTTTTTTAAAAAATGTATCTTCATTGCTGAAAGTATTACAGGTGTCACCTTATTCCCCCATTGACCCCTTCCTCCCTGCCCCTCCCCCACCCCTTCACCACACTGTTGTCTGTGTCCATTGGTGACAACCAGCACTCTGATCGCTATTAAGACGGGATGCTTAGTTCTCTGTCCCCCCGGCCCCTCACACTGCTCTTCTTTGTGGTTTAAATGAAGTAATGGGTGTAAAAGAGTGACTTCCCACAAAGGATCCAAGTTGGGCTGACCAAGTTGTTTCCTCTCTTAACTGCTCCCTTTTTTGAGCTTTTTTTCTGGCCAGGAAAGAGCCTGGATGGACGTTCACAGCCGAGAGCTCCTGTCCTCACACAGTTGCTCATGTCACGTGTCCAGAAGTCTGAGGCCGCCAGTGCCTGAGGCTGGGAAAGCCCGACTCTGCCCTTTGCCTACAGAGCTGCTTTGTGGATGGAGACCCTGAAACAGGGGAACGCTTCCAGACCCTCACTGCCTCTCAGAAACAGGATCCCGAGGTCCCCCAGGCCTCAACACCTGTGGGCTTTCCTCAAGCCCTGTCCCGCCACGTGAGGGCGGAGGGAAGGGGACCCCCAGCTCTTGCCCACGAAGCCCTGTTCTTCCAGGACACTGTTCCCTGACCTCTTTGCGGGTTTGGGAATTCGTTCTCCACTCCCCAGCCCTCAACAGCTCCTATAAACAGCACAGCAGCACCTCGTCAAGAAGCCCGCTATACTGTTGTCAAGTCACATGACTTATGTCACCCTGCTGCCCAAATTTAAAGGGAACCTGTTAACAGATATTTATAGACATGAGTCAGTTCTTAGAAAGAACCAACAGATAACGAGTTTCAGAAAACTAAACAGATACAGGGAGGGAGGAGAGTTCGCCTATGTGGGTTTGGACTGTCTAAGGACTCATCCTACTCCTGCGGCTAATTTATGTGAAGCCACAAAAAAAAAAAGAAAGAAACTTAAAAGAACTTCCCAGTTACTTCTGAAATCCACAGCATCCAGACTTAAGCTACCCAAGGGTTAGCTATGCCTACACGGGGCAGGCAGGGCTCTGGCTCCACAGCCCTGTTCCAGTCAGAGACTCGAGAGTGTTCCCCAACTCACATTTCCCAGGAGAAACCACCTCTTTAAAATAAACGCTTTCACCCTGGCCGGTGTGGCTCTGTGGTTAGAGTGCTGGCATGTGCACCGAAGGGTCTCGGGTTTGATTCCCAGTCAAGGGCACGCACCTGGGTTGCAGGTTCGATTCCCCAGCCCCATGTTTATCTCTGTCCCTCTCTCCTTCCTTCCCTCCCTTCTATTCTCTCTAAAAAAAAAAAATCAATGGAAAAAATATCCAGTGAGGATTAAAAAAATAATAACAAAAAAATAAAAGCTTTTAAAATTCCCCAAGTTACATCTTTCCCAGTGCTTATAAGCCTTATGAATAAGAAACACTGCAAAAAGGAAAAAAACTGGAAGTTCCTTAAGGTCTGAGAAGCATCAACATTCATACAAGGCAAAACCATGGATTTTTTTTTCCTAGAGAGAAAGCCAGTGTGCAGGCCTGTCTGTTCCCCACAGCCGTCCACCTGGGTGGTCCTGCCCTCACTTTGCGGGGGAGGGGGAGGCCCTCTTCACCTGCTCACCGTGCCTTCCTCCTCTGGGAGCACCATGCTGCAATGCTCCCCCTGATCCCACCTGTATTCCTGCCTGCATCCACATTTCCAATTTCTTGCTTTCCACTGGTTGCTTTTCACATGTGTTTTAAAACACTCCACTCTCGTGGGGAGGTTGGGGTGGGGGTTGCACTGGCTCCGCTGGCTCCTCTAAAACCATCTCATCGCGTGCCTTTCACTTCTCCCCTCGGTTCTCAGATCCCCTGAACACTCAGCGTCTGAATGATCCCACAGCTGAACTGCTCCAGCGTCTTTAACAACCCCCAGGCCTAATCAGTGACACATCATTTTCCTCTCAATTTTCACTCCATTCTCATTGTATCTGACTTCGATGACATCTTTTTAAAACAAGAAAAAAAAAAAAACCCACAACACTGCTCTCCTTCCTTGGTTTCCATGACAACACAGTCCCTGGATTTGCCTCCTAATTCTCCAGTTCTTCATTGTCTGTGTCTTTCCTGGGTTCTTCACTGTCCTCCCACTAGTCCACACGGGTATTCCCCAAGGCACCGTGCTGATCTCCATTTATCAACCTCTGCCTTCCTCCGCTGGGAAGATCCTTTCTTCTCCGAGTTTTATCATCTGCGTCTCCCAGATCCAGACTTCTCATCCTCACCCTTACATCTGATCCCGTCCCTACTCATCTGAATTGCAACATGACGAGTGCTAACAGTAACAGCACTGACACGGACTGAGCACTTACTATGTGCCAAGCATCGTTCTAAACATGTCACACGTGTTATCGGATGTAACCCTCACAACCACCTTTGGAGGTGGGTACTAGCATCATCCCCATTTCATAAACAAGGGCACTAAGAACCACAGAGGTAAATCTGGCCAAAGTTGCACCATTAACAACTGGTGGAACTGAAGTTTGAACCCAGGCGTTTTGGAGTCCAGGGTCCAGACTTCTAAGCAGAGACACAGACTCCCTCTCATCTTCTGAGAAGAGCGAATGATGCCCCCGGCCAGGTTCTTCATTTCCAGCTCCCACAGGATCTTCGTTCCACACCAACACCAGCTCCCAAGCCTCGGAGACTTAGAGTTATTTTCCTTCCCTCTTTCTATTATTCAATTTTTGAACAAATCTTGATAGCGTTTACCCCTTAATACCTGGAAATGGGCCCTCCCTTCCTGGCCGGCGCCCAGCACAGCGTGGGCAGCCTCCTCCTGCCCTGCCCCAGGTGCTCCGGCTGGGGGACAGTTGGCACGTGGCCTGTGTTTGCATCGTGGAGCTACTCCTACGATGGTGTCCCCTCACCTACGTTCCTTACCTTGTAACTCAGCCTGTCCCATTCTAACCCCAGGAGCATGGGGTCCTTCGGTGGTCATGTCAAGCAGACACTTTCGTTCCCAGCTCTGTGCCTGCACTGACTTATTAACACGTGCCCCTGTCTCCATCTGAAAAGCTCTCTTCCCCTTTTCTCTCCAAGATCCAGCTCAGAATCACCGACTCCTAAAAAGCCTTCCCTCCTTGCTCATTAGAACCAGTCCACGGGCTTTGTGCTTACTGTGGATTGTTTTACATACACATGTTCACATTTCTTCTTTCTACTGCCTGGCATGCCCCCAATTTAACATACCCCCCCATCCAAGTTGCAGACTCCTTTGTACTTGTCCCCCCTCCCGCTCTGGGAGCCCAGTTCCACACTAACAGCCGGATTTTGTTAGTGGGACACAGCTGCCCCTGGGGTGGCCTCTGTGATCCTCAGCGCGCCCACCTATAGCTGCTCGTAAGAATGGAGCACGCATGCACCATCACACCAACAGGACGAACGGCCAGGGGTAAAGAGCACCAAGCCTGATTATCACAACACTGGGGGCTTTTTGTTTGACAACAGACACTGTACTTTAAAAAAGAAGTCAGGGTAAGAAAGAAAAACTCTCAGTCTATGCTGGGTATGGCAGGGCGCCGTTCCAGGACCTTCTGTGGGTCTGAAGAAAGCAGGGACAGGGCTGAGACGGTATGAAAATCCAGACAACAGCCCTACGGTGGGAGGTCAGGACACAGGCTCAGGCTGAAAACTCTGGACACGGGGCCAGTCCATCCTTGCCCGTGTGCTTAGAACAATCTTCCTTCTCATCTGAACCCAAGCTCACTGGACTCCGAGGCAGGAACCTGGCATTTGAATTTATTTTTATTTCATTCCCACAAGAATACAAATAGCAACGTACAAATACATTGGAAAATCAGCATGAGGAAAAATATGGATCAACCCCTGCAGTCCAGTGTGGGAGATGGAAATAATGCAGATGTTCAAAGCTAAGATTCCTTCCTGGTGGTGGTTTTGCTAATGTTACATGAACAAGGCACTGTGTTTAGAGAAGGCCGTAAGCACTTAACATCATTACTGTACTTTAATCCTCGAAATCACCCCACGAGATAGATAGTATTTCTATAACCGAGAAATGATGACAACTGGGACGCCATAATTTTAATCAAGGCACAGAGAAGCTAGGCAACCTGTCCAGGGCCAAGAGCTAGCAAGCCGTAGAGCCGACGTCTGAAATGGACAGCTGACTCCAACGCCACGGCTGGGGCCTGCACTTCCTGATGACCAGAGCAGAGGGGGAAATCATCCAAACGCCAGCCCAGACCGTGGAAACGGGCGCCTGACGCCACAATTCCCATGGCAGCGGCTGGGATGAATCGACAGGCTTCTGCACTCCCCTCTTCACCGCGGACAGGGCCCACATGCCCAGATCGATGCATTCATCTGCCTTTCAAAAATCATCACTTAAAGCCATCGATTTCCTTTTATTCAGGGCCCCACAGCAGTGGGGGCTGTGGCAGCTTAATGAGGACCACACACACTGCATTTGATTACCAGGTCCAGTATGAGGAGCTGGCTGTGGCTCCCACTCCCAACACCCTTCCTGGGGCTAGGTGACCCGACAGCCGTGTCGAGGGGTGGGAATCGGAACAGCACAGCACTGTCCACTGGGTGAAATAAAGCTGGTGTACAGATTAAGGATCACCTACTGTCCTGTCTCCCACTCACACTGCTACAAACCTCAGGCTCAAGCAGAAGTAGGATCCGTTTGCCCCTTAGCTCTGGTTTTTGACATGCCCAGGATGGCTGCTAGAACCCCAAGAAGACTTTGGTGAAGAGAGAAAGAGGAAGCACCCAGGGAGCCCAGAAGCCAGGCCCCATCCTGGCCGCACAGCTCCTGGGCCGGGAAATTCACCCCAGTGGGCCCTCTTGCTCCACCCCCGCAATCGAGGGAGCTAAGAGAACAGAGCCCAAGAATAGGAGCACCAGGTCATGGGGAAAGTTGTACAAAGACAACCCAGGGCCCAGGCCTCACCATGGGAGGCTCCAAACCAGATGTTTTAGACACACTCCCCGGGGTGTCCTGGGGGAACCTGTGGGCTGGAGGAATTCAAGCCCCAACCCTGTTCCTTCAGCCCCTCTATGCTTACAACTAGCTCACTCCATGTTTCAGAGAACAGACCGGAGAGAGACAGGGAGAGGCTGCTCTCCACTGTGTTTATAGGAAATTTCTGTGGAGATAATTTTATTACAAGACGCCTCGAGGGCCTGGGGTCAGGGCCCAGGGTAAGCTCTGGGCTCTGGGATTTCCTCCAGGGCACATACTACTGGGAACACAAAGACTAATTCACACACAGCCTCCTGAAAGCATCCCAGTTATTGCAACACTTGATCTCTAGAGTTCTCTTTGCTTTAAAAAAATAAAATAAGAGAAAGGCAGTCATGATCTATCCAGGTTAGGAGCTCTTAATTCTAGTCAGCCACCTCCCTGTCTTCTGGGCTTCCTCCTTCCCCTGGCTAATCACCCACATCAGAGCTTTGCTCTGGGCATTCCAGCTTCATTACCTTACGCCTGACAACCTGCCTGGCTTGTCCAGCTGCCCTCTTACCTACTAAAAGGCAGGTAATATGCTGACTGTAAAGGTTGGGGTGTGAAGGTTACGTCAGTACTCAGTCGTCCGGGCTTTTAGAAATAAACAAAATCTGGCAGCCTCACTTTATTCAATCAACAAACATCAACTGCACACCTACTGTGTGAGAAGCACTAAAAAGACCCTCACGAATAAGGCCCAACCCCTGGCACCAAGATGCTTAAGATCTAGAGACTTTACAATGACTCCGGGCTCCTGATGACCAACTGTGGGAACCTAGAAATGCCACACCATCTCCTCCAGCCTCAGTTTGCTCGAATAGTTAGTGTGATAAAAATCAGCCCCCTGCAAATGAAATATCATTGGGAAGGAAAATGATTACGGACAGGAAGACTCTCCCTGAAGGTCTCCTGCAGCTTTGTCTGAGAATGGACCAAAAAGGGGAGGGGGCCTGCCCAGGGGGGAAAAAACCTAACATGTAGTCATGGTA
Organism: Tadarida brasiliensis; assembly: GCA_030848825.1. Taxonomy (NCBI): domain Eukaryota; kingdom Metazoa; phylum Chordata; class Mammalia; order Chiroptera; family Molossidae; genus Tadarida; species Tadarida brasiliensis. The sequence goes on from CM061273.1 coordinate 56,149,347, forward strand.
ACAAGAAACCACCCATTTAAATGATTGATGACAGCTCAGCATCAGTACACAGGCTTGTGCCATCCCCAGGTTCTTGCCAGGAGGCCAGTCAACAACAGGCTCACACACACGACCTGCACAGCCAAGGTCCACTCACGCCCACCTCCTGATGCATGCCCAGCCCCGCATGTCACACGTCCCCAAACCCTCCACAGGATCAGCTCCCGCTGGGCTCAGGGACACCGGCTGCCAGCAGACCTCTGCCCCTACTCACACGAGGAATAAATCACTTTATTGCTTCACACACGGAGTGGAGGTCTCTTTTCCGAACATGAATCATAAGAACTTGTTTGCCTGCCTCTCGGGGTCCATTTCAGTTGATGGATGAAATGCGAAATGGACTTGAAAGTGATTTGGAAATGCTGACTCTCTCTACAAATGATAAAAGGATGAGGATGTCGGGGAAAACTTACTGGATTTTCCATGGGACAAGTCCTTAGGGTGGACCCAGTGCCAATTTGGCCTTGATTTAGCTATAATTTAATCTGCTCTATTATTGGCTTTCCATACCTACCAAAGCTGCCAATGAAACAGGCCAGAGCCCTGGCCGGTTTGGCTCAGCGGTTAGAGCGTCGGCCTGCGGTCCAGAGAGACCTGAGTTCGGTTCCCGCTAAGGGCACGTACCTCGGTTGCGGTTTGTCCCCGGCCCCTGGTTGGGTCGTGTGGGAGGCAGCCATTCGATCTGTCCCTTTCACTTCGATGTTTCTCTCTCTCTCTCTCTCTCTCTCTCTCTCTCTCTCTCTCTCCCTCCCTCCCTCCTTCCCTCCTACTCTATCTGAACAAAAGATGGAAAAATGTCCTCGGGTGAGGATAAAAAAAAAAAAAAGAAAAAAAAAGAAACAGGGCAGAGAGAAAAAGGTGGCAACCAGGGCCATGAGGCCTCTGCAAACTGAACTACAGAACTGTCGCGGTCAGCAGTCAACTCCACTTAGTCCTCACATCTCAGTTTCAGAAGGAACTGAATTGTAATTCATCAGGATGGGGTCGTGAATGAACACAGAAAGGTGTGGGTGGCGCCTGGAGGGTGGAAGCCCACAGCCTTTTTTTTTTTTTTTTTTTTTTTTTTAAATCATCACCCGAGGACATTTTTGCATTTATCTTTAGATACAGTGGGAGGGAGAGAGGGAGGGAGAGAGAGAGAGAAACATCGATGTGAGAGAGACACATCGACTGGCTGCCACCTACATGACCCCAACCGGGGCCGGGGACAAACTGCAACCGAGGTACATGCCCTTAGCGGGAACTGAACCCAGGACTCTCTGGTCCACGGGCCGATGCTCTAACCGCTGAGCCAAACCAGCCAGGGCTTTTTTTTTTTTTTTTAAACCCTCACCCGAGGATATTTTTCCATTGCTTTTTGGATAGAGTGGGAGGGAGGGAGGGAGGGAAGGAGAGAGAGAGAGAAACATCGATGTGAGAGAGACACATCAACTGGTGGCCTCCTGAACAACCTTGACAGGGGCCGAGGATCAAACCTGCAACCGAGATACATGCCCTTGACCGGGAATCAAACCCTCGGCTCTTCGGTCCTCTGGTTGATGCTCTAACCGCGAAGCCAAACCGGCCAGGGAGAAGCCCACAGCTTTAATCAGAGCAAAGCTTTCTCTGCAGACTTCTGCAGAGCTGAGGCAAGACTTTTACAAAATATTCCTGGTGTAATCAATTTCTGCTCTGACCTGCAGAGGAAGCAGTGAAACGCACATCACTTCCCTGAAGACAGAGGGACAGGCGAGGGTGTCCTTCCTGAAGAATGTGGTCTGCTCCATCAAGAAAAAGAGGGAAAGGGCCAGGCTGGGTAGCTCAGTTGGTGAGAGTGTCGTCCCCATGCACACAGGTTGCGGGTTCGATCCCGGTCAGGGCACATACAAGAATCAACCAACAAATGCATAAATAAGTGGAACAACAAAAATTGATCTCTCCCTCCCTCTCTCCTTTCCTCTTCCTCTCTGAAGTCAATAAATAAAAATGCAAAAGAAAAGATTTGGAGTATCAAAGGAAAGCAAAAAATTGCAACGAAATGAATTCATTTCCAGGACTACTGTCCAGCACAGCCGCACCGACCTCAGTTACGGTGGCAATGAAATGGCCCTAATAAACACGAATATCGCACCACCTCAAGGTCCCATTTGAATATCTAAAAGCATTGAAAACAATAAACCCAGTCACCCTAGGAGTACTGGAGACCAAATACATTGTTATCTTTCCCTCCCATCAGAAAGAACAATGTTTCGGTGGACCATTATGACAAGAAAGTCGGCATTCTGAAAGCTAGTTATTCACGGGGCACAAACAGAAACACGTTTTCCAGCGTGAACAATGAGGCTGGCTGTGATTTTATTGCAGATCTGAGGCCAGACCCTGCTCCACAAAGCAGTCTCACCCCAGGAAGCGAATTAACATTCCATTTCGCCCTGGGCCCTGTGATTTCCCGGGAAAGCCCCGTGCCAATCAGCAAGCTGGACGTTTCCTCTCTGCGTGGAAGGGAAAGGATTCGGAAAAAGAATGGAAGCAATCTGCAGTCATCGAGCTATGCTACTGCGAGCCTGGACCTAAAATAGCCATTTTTAACCCCATGTCTAATCACTCAGCCATTTCCCAAAAGTCTCCAGAAACCCACCCTCGCTTCTCAGCGGCGTGGGCCATGGCCACACAGTGCTGGCCGAGAGCTGTTGGTGCACTCAGTTCCTGCAGCTTCTCTCCGCCGTGAATGAAAATCAAGCTCTCCTGGCGGTCGATCTGCAATCAGCTGCGATGTGGAACCCTTCTCGGGGCTCAGGCCACCACAGGGCTGGCCCCCAAGCCCCTGAAGACCCCCTCTGCCCTTGATTCAGGCTTCACCTCTCAGAGCCTAAGCACAGAGTCTGACCCCAGCTGGACGATGACTGGCTCTTGTGCAGGAAAATCTGCTGTGACCTGGGGCATGGCAGGGAGGTCTCTGTCTGGCTGGGAGGCTGGGGCGACAGCAGCTGATGTTACTGGACAAGGCACTACGCTCTCTGCTCTTGTATCGGGTGCTGCCCCCAAAGCTCAAGGGACATGTCATGGAGAAAGGCAGGGGATTTTCTCTCTCTGCATGAAATTCATCCAGGGCCTGGAGAGGAAACATGGTCGCAAGAGGAGGAGGAGGACTAACTAGGTCCTGGCAGAGCAGAGTTCATCAGGGGCTGTGCAGAGAAAGAAAAGGGAACAACCCAAAATAGAGACCTGCGCATCTCTAGTCTTGACATGAAATAGTGTGTAGCTCAGGGGGTCCCTGAAAGATGCACAGACAAAGGGATGCTGGCCAGCATCTCAGTTGTGCAATTATATCCACAGTCCCCAAATCTGGTCAGTGCAAAAGTTTCACTTAGAAAAAAATCTTAAACAGAAAATAAGCAGATACAACCTACTGGGGAGACAGGTACATGGTCCCAGTGAGGGGAGAAGGGACCAGACAGGTAGTAGCTTCCTTCCTTTATTCGTTATAAAAATAATCAGTGGTTGGACCTTGGGTAAGGAAGTTAACATCGGTTTCCTCATCTGAAAAATGGACTGATTCGACCATCACCGAGATCTCCTCCCAGCCCTGACAGTCTAGGCAATGTTCCCGCAACCTTACACTTACCACGAATCGGTTCTTCAGTGATAATCACAAATCAAACCAGAGTAAATAGAAACTCCTTAATCCCTAGAGCCACAATGATATCAGCTGTTTCTGGAAACCTATTTATTACCTTAAATATACCAAAACTGATCATGAAAAGACAGTAAAGCCCAACCAACTCGTTCACTCATATTTACTAGGTTCATGAAACCGAACCGCATCAAAGCTGGGTTGCAAATATTCATTTTGAAGGATGTTACTACCACAAGGGGCTCACTGACAGAGGCACCCTAAAATAGAAGTCCCAGAAAATCAGGAGTAAATACATTCATTTAATGCACATGTACGGAGCACCTACTGTGTGTCAAAAACTCTGCCAGATGTTAGCTGACCAAAATCAGACATCATCCCTACTCCTAAGAAGTTTTGGGGCCTGGTAGAAAAGCAATCACACAAAAAAGATCTCCCAATAACAAAAAGGCATTTCTTCTAATCCTCAAAGACCATCAAACTGCATTTCAAAAGAAGACAGTTTATCTAAAATGTTCAGCTACTAACTCAATATACATGAGCGGCTCGTAAACCCTTTAGGTGGTCTAAGCTTAAGCAAAAGTCAAAAAAAAATTTTTTTTTAAATCCTCACCGTAAGATATGTTTCTATTGATTTTAGAGAGAGAGGGAGTGAGAGAGAGAAACATTGATGTGAGAGAGAAACATCGATTGGTTGCCTCCCGTATGCGCCCCAACTGGGGATCAAACCCACAACCTTTTGGTGTACGACATGATGCTCCAACCAGCTAAGCCACCCGGCCAGGGCTACTGTCTCTTCTTCAGTGATCCCCTCTTCTTGTTTCATCAAGATGAAATACTTGTTTAGTAAAGTAGCCTTCTTCTTCAAATTTCAACTTAACTTTTCTGGAATATTTGTCAACTTTTTTGAAATGTCTTGTGCAGTTTCCCCTGAATGCTGGTATGATATCAACCCCGCAGCTCCACCCCCAGCCCCTGACGTGCTCAAATAAACCATCCTTGGTTCAGGCTGTCTTCCTTTGACATCTCAGCTTACCTGCTCATTAGTGTTTTGAAGACAGCTCAATGTCTATGCTAAAATCATTGCTTTGGGCAAAGTCCTGTGGCTTCACCTGCTCTGATTATACGTCCCTGTCACCAAATCCATCTGTCAGCACCGGGTGCCCATGTACTCCGAGCAGTGCCAGGCACAGACAGTGGGATCTGCTGAAGCAATAATGTGGGTTGGGCCATTACTTTAGGGGGAAGATGTTATCTACGATCAGAAAGATCATAAAAGCTAAGGGTCATCAGTTCAATGGTCCTAAACCGAGGGTCACATGTACTCCTTAACTCAGGGCTGGTACCACAGGGTCAGGGGACAAGAACATGAATCACAGAGACTGTAAAAATAATTTACATAACTTTTTCCTTGTCTGGGACAGATTACACATTAATTTTCACATCTATGACCACCAAGATATGTCTTACTCTCGTGGCTGAAATGTCTGGAATCTTTATCCCAATTTACAACACACTAACCTCCCTTTTGACTTCCTCTTCCTAGTCAGTCCCTCTTTTTAAGCACCTGCTGTCTGGACCCTGCTCTTCCCCGTCACACTGAAACCAAAACCAGTCTGAACTTGACCTTCTGGACTACACACCGTTGGAAACTCTGTCCCACTGGGTTTCTGAGACCCAAACGTACATCTTCAGTCTGACTACGCGTGGGACCTCCAATGCCCCTGTCCGCACAACAGGCTCCAGTCACTGTGTACACAACAAGGCCAGAATCTTTACAGAAGAAACTCTGGCTGCAGGTAAGTAGAAAATCTAACTCGAAATGGCTTAACCCAGGAGTCAGCAGGTTTTTCTCCCAAGGGCCAGACAGTAAATATTTTAAGCTTCGTGAGCCTTGCAGTCTCCTTCCTGACTACTGGCCCCTGCTGTTACAGTGCCGAAGCAGCCACAGACGGCACGTGGGCATGTGGGCACCGCTGTGCTCCAGTACACCTTCATTTACCAAAGGGCAGGCAGGGGGTGGCCCATGGGCTATACGTTGCCAAGCCCTGGCTTAAATGAAAAAGATGATTTATCTTACAAAACAAGGAAGGACCGAGGCAGGAAAATCCCAGGGTTGATTGCTTCAGCCACTCAACCACAACCTAAGGTCCTGTTTCCCTCCACCTTCTGCTCTGCCCCGACCAAGCTAGCTCTCCTCGTGGTCACAGCATGGCTGCCACAACTCCACGAAACATGCACACATGGCAACATCCAGCCGGAGCAGAAATGGCTTTCTCCTTGTGTCCCTTTTCAGGGTAAGGAAACCTTTCCCAGAAGCCACCTGTCTCACTGACAAGAATCACATGCCCACCCCTGAAGGGGGTTCCCACGATTGTCTTAGACCAATCAGGACTTACCATTGAAGTCACGTGGGTGAACCAATAAAGCCCAACCCCTGAGTGTGCACTGGGGGCGGGCCTTCTGCAAACCACCCCTTCCCCGGCCCTACACCAACCTACTGCAGCAGGGCTCGCTGCCCACTGTGCCCTGGACAGCCCAGCTCAGGAGCCAATCTCCCACACCTTCTCTCTCGCTGCTTTCTCAACCTCCAATATCCTCCCTCTTCCCCAAATCACTCCATCTTTCACACTTTCCGATGCTGGAACACACAGAACATCAACCCAACATGGACTTGGGAGAGCTGGGGTTGACTCCCACGTAGCACAGCCGACGCCTGCGGCTGCCGAGTGACTCGGCCACTCTGACAGCCCTCGTCCTCACCCATCAAGTCTGGGCCACAATGAGTCACCATAAAGACAGAGCGTGTGCAGGTGACACCAGGCTGGGCTCGCAGTAATTCCCGTCCTCCTCCTGAAGCACACCACCTCTGAGAATCCTTCCAGGACCATTCCTGCTCCCACACGGAATTTAACCAGAGGGAGCCTCCTGCAGGTTCCTGAGGGCCTTCCGAAGCATCCGTTACGTGCAAACAGTGTGCTACTTGGAACGGCGGGTGTGAACAGGAGACACACCTTTCTTTTCTGAGCTCCGTGCAATCCCTCTCCATGCAGCAGCTTCGTTTCAGGTTCAGAGAAGCGGGCCCCAGACACGCCATCGCTTCTCTCTCCCTAGACGCTATTACTAGACCTTCACCTGTGATTTGTCAGTGAAACTGCATATGTACAATCACCGACACCTTTGACAATGAAAACAAAAGGCCTCAAACAATGGGTTGATAGAGAGTTGACAAACTGCCTTCACACAGTAAGCAGCAAATAGCAATACTCCTACCAAAGCACCATGGGAAGCCCTGGCCCGGGTGAGCAGGGCGGAGAACAAAACCCCACGCAGAAGGTGAGTACCGCAAACCTGGATGGTGGGCACACAGTAGGAAGAGAGCCGGGTGCCTCGCTTTGATTGGAAACGCGTGTGGGTGCTGACAGAAGTCGGGGGAAGCAGCGTCTCACAGGGACCCCACTTTTCTGCATCAAGAACGGGAAGAACCCAGCAGCATTCAGTGACAGCAAGCTTCGGTTACGTCAACTCAAAAGCCATGCAAGTTACAGGTTCCTACAAGCAGCAGGACCAGCAACCGTGGCTTGGATGTCGGCATACACCTGGCACTGTGCTAGACCCTTCCACCTGGAAGTGGCAGCGCGAAGGCCCGTGCATGGTAGGCAGGAGCAAAGACTGAGTCAGGTTACTTACGGAGCTTCCATAAATGGGTTGCTACATTTAGAAGACGCCTTTCCCTATCACTGACTCTTATTCCAAGTAACATTATTTTAGAAAAACGTGACCTTCTAGAAGAATGGGAGTTTATATTACGTAAGCACAAAATCAAGGCCGAAATCTGAACTCTGGCTGTTCCTTTGCGCCAGGAAGGCAGGGAAGGTGCGCAGGGCAAGCTGAGAAACGGGCCCTGGCAAAGGAAAGAAATGCCACTTCTCCGAAGCCACACCACGGGGAAGCCTCCCTCAGGAGTCCCAGCTCTCCTGCACTTCTGGACGGCAGCATTAGCATAATGCTACAAAGTGCCAAAGAGAAGTGCCTTAATAAACAGGGTTTTAAGCTCCTGAAAAACGTGAACACAAGCACTTGATTCTATTAGCTAAAGTGCATGGCAGCGAGAGGACGACTCCGTGGAAATGATCAGCTCGCTGCTCTTTGAAAACCTGACATCACCAGCACTTAAGAGATTGAATTCTTAAACACACTCAGCTCCAGAGAGGCGCTCCCAGGCTAATTAGAGCTATCCCTGTAAGATTCTAGAACTGGAAGTGGGCTTTAAATATTTTTTACTGCATAATATGATTGTGTTTCTCAACTGGGGGCAGGCCATTCAAGTAAACCGTACTAATTATTGCAGATTACCTGGGAAGAACACCAGGACGCATTAAAAGCCTCAGTAACAGTCTACTTTCAAGTACCCAAGGAAGACCAGCATGGGCAAGCAGTGTCCTTAGGGGACTGCCTTCTGAGTCAGGCTAACAATTATTGTACATAAATGATGCCTCTAAAGATACGTGGAACAAACTAAGCCTTTCTTAGTGGTATCGTTCCATAATATTAGTTTGATCAGTAAATCTCTCATTTATAAAGGTAAATTTTAGTCCAATCTCTCTGAACTATCAAAAGTTTCAAACCTGTATATTTCTAATTATCTAAGATTTCCAAGCATGGAATCATAAAAACGGTAAGCACAGCTATTTCCTAAGGTGCATAAAAGGTTGCATCAGGCAGGAATCTGGGCCAAAAAGAAAGCACCGCCTGGATCATGACAGGGACAAAATCCACTCTGCTCTCTGGGTGGGCACCATTATCTCCTATCAGGAGTGAAATGAAATTACCGTCATTCACCAAGGCTCTGGCTAGGAGTCCGCATTCTAAGGATACCCTTTTCCTCTGCAACAACACTTTCATCAAATGAGGGCAGAGCACCACCTTACCTGTGTTGGTTCAATAATTTTTAAGATCACTATCCATGACCCAACCACCTTTTTTTAAATAGAGTATCACAGTACAAAGAAAATGACTTGACATGCATCTCTTACAACCTGTATTTCAGGACGCTGTCAAGTCGAGGCTAAGAGAAGTCTGTCCAGCTATCTTCGGAGCAAAACACTCTACCTTAGGATCACTGCATGGAGGCCTAAGGCTGATGAAAATCATCACTGCCTTGGAGTCATTTTTCTTTTTAATTGGAAACTGACATGGCTTTATGGCTCTCCTTTAACTATCTTACGCATTTGACACGCATCTGTCCAACAACATTCGATATTTATTCTGGGTTTACTTCAGGCTCTGGGCGGTAGGGACACCATTGCATGAATGGAACAGACAAAAACCCTGCCTCACGGTAACTACCTTCTAATTCACAACACATCCAATAATTATAAACTGAGCTCTTGAAACACACAAAATGCCAAAGTTTTGGGGGGTTTTTTTGTCTTGTTTTTTTAGTTTTTCCCTCTCAAAATTACTCAACCAAATCCTTTCTGTTTCACTTCTCTTCTTCCTGAGTAAAAGCAGAAGGTGGTTTGCATGGGGATGCAGAGCGGAAAAGGAGTAGAATGAGCCCTTTGGGCTCCTGCAGCAAGACTTGGCATGTGCAGTAACGTCTGACCGCGACCACCAAGCGTTCACGCGCTCACTTAGAACGTAATGTTTCCATTTCAGTGCAAAATGAATGCACTGTCAATAAGCTATTCGAAATCCCGACCCTTCCTTTTTTTCGGGATTTCTTCCTGCAAAGAGGATTTTTTTTCTTTCTTTTTAACTTTATTTTTCAACTACAGGTTGCATTCAACATTATTTTGTATTAGCTTCAGGTGTGAAGAGGATTTTTGAAACACAAGAAAAGGGAGGAGACCAAGGCACAATGACATCACTGAATTCCAGAACTTCAGGCCAAAAGGGACCATCTGAGTATTTGATCCAAAACTGGCTTCAAATTATAAGACTTTGTCAAACCTGTCAAAAACTAATACAAAAAGTCTCTTCTCTTCCTCTTATTGTAACTGGCTTGTTCTTTCCCCCACATTTAGACAAAGCCCATGCTTCGGTCTTTAGGAACAAGAGTCCCCAGACAATGGATCGGTTTCTTTACTCATTCAACAAATACTGTTTTTGTTGTTGTTTTGTTTCGGGTTATTAAAAGTTGTTGTGTTTTTTTTTTCCAATTAGTTTGCATTCAATATTATTTTATATTAGTTTCAGGTGTACAGGATAGTGGTTAGACAATCACATACTTTACAAAGTGCTCCCACTGATACTTCAAGTACCCACCTGGCCCCACATACAGTTATTACGGCATTATTGACTATATTCCCTATACTGTGCTTTAAATAATAGAGTCAGTAATATTGTAACTACAATTATGAAACTATTCATTTATACTTATTAATTCCCTCACCTTTTTCACCCAACCCCCTAACCCTCCTCCCCTCTGGCAACCATCACGAGTCTGTGTCCATGAGTCTCTTTCAGTTTTGTTTAATTTGTCCTCTAGATTCCACATATAAGTGAGATCATTTGGTGTTTGCCTGACTCATTTCACTTAACACAATACCCTCTAGGTCCATCCACAACATGGTAAGATTTCGGTCTTTGAAGATAAACCTTCTCTAACATCAATGGAAGGAAATCTTTGATCTTACAAAAAGAAGAATGCTTTCAAAATGCTCTTAGATATATATATGGCCGTTTGGTTTTGAAACCTCTGGCCTCTGACTATTTCTGAATGAATAGCTTAGGGCATTCGGGACTACCTCTGGGCCAAAAGTTAATGATTGACAGCTGGGAAGGTATTTCTACTCTCTTATGGGTCACTGTGAAAATTACAGAGAGCATTCCCTTCAAGTGTAGGCCAACTCAGACTCAACCTCACGCTAATCTAATCGACTGTTCTTTAAGGAAGAACATCCAGAGGAGGTTCCCTCCACCCTGGCTATTTTCTAAATGAAAATCACACCAAAATCTAAATTAATTTACAACATCTTTGATCTCCATCGTAGTTAAATATAGAATACTGCTGAACTTAAGGTCAGCAAAGATTATATGGACTTCACTATGAAAATATAGATAAGTTGGTCTAAAAAAAAAAAAAAGAAAAGTTTACTTAAATTACTGATTATAAAAGTAACCCAAGCTCACTTTAAAAAGTTTGGAAAATGTGTAAGGACATAAAGAAAAAAATTATGCTACCACCAAAACATAAACGTTAGCATGGTGTTTCCTTCCAGTCTCTGTTCCTGGGTATATGTAAACATGTTTCCTTTGTGATCGATTTGTAGACATTTGTACCTTGCCATTTTAAAAAAATTTTAACTATGTTACTAACTAGTCTTTAAGAACAATTTTCAGTGGTTTCATTCTGTGTCACAATGTATTAAAACAGCCCCTAAGTTTTCTACTTCCTTTGAACAATGCCTGGTCTGGGCCATGCCTGAGGTCAACTAACTAGAACACCTGTTTGAAGCACACTGTCACCCATAAACAGAAACTGAGCAGAATTAGCAGCAAAGACTCTGGAAGACTAGAACCGCTGTCAAGCTGGTCATCCTACTACAGAAATGCAAACACTTCCCTGGTTCTATAGCAGGGGAAGTGGTGTGTTTTGATGAGATTATTAACCAAAACATAAAACGTATCCATTTTGCAGCTAAAATAGTTAAGGAGGGCTTGACAAACTCACCCAGTAAGGATACCAGAAAGCAGACCAAACAAGGCTCAGACAAGGATTTCATGGAGCCATTGGGTCCCTCGTGTGGAGCCCCGATTTTCCCAGAGCAGCAGTTCTCACACTTCTGGGCTCAGGACAAATACTATCAGCTGTTTTGCTTGAAGTGACAAGCTAACATCATGCATTTTAAAGAAAACTTCTGACAAATGCCCAAATCTGAATGACCATGATTGGTCAGTTGCTTTTAAGTAAAAATGGTGATCCACGAGAAAAGTGGCTAGTTCAGCCGATAACTCAATTTTGCACAAGTCTTTTTCTTAAAGCAGCCATCCAACGGCAGTCCGCAGAGGCACTTTAATGTACTTCCCATCTTATTACAATGAATATTTTTAAAAATATGAAACTCAAGAGTCAAGATTTAATCAAATTAATCATTGTTACTGCTTCATCAAGTGAAATTCCACATTAAGTGGAAATTTTTACAACTGCTAGTACCGTGCAGGCCCAGGAACAAGCAGTTTCACCCCTGATTGCTTTTGCACAACCACGACAAATGTCAACGCCACTAAAAAACATGCAGCTGAGTGTAATCATGAAAGTAAGTTTGACCTTGAAGACCCTCTGAAAGATACCGTAGACCCCCCAGGGATCCCCAAACCACGCGCTGAGGACCACTGGCCCAGAGGACAGGAAAACTAAAGGGACTCTAGGATGGTTTTCCTTTTATTTTTACAGTCAAGTATATAAATAATCTTTAAATGCTTAAGGGTGTCTAAAAAAAAAGAAAAAAAGCTTGTTCTTTTTTTTTTTTTTCAAGGATTCTGAAACAACAAACAATAATCAGAACAGAAAATACTAATTCTATACAAACGTTGGCTCATTTTGGCTCAGTGAGTGGTGGACACATCTCTGAGCCAAAGCAAAAGAAACACCTGGGTCCTGTAAAGCACACATCTGAGGAAGCCCTTTGCTGGTCAAGTTCAAAAGTTCAACCACTTAAGAACCTCCATGAACTGGAACGAAAATTGATACAACTGCTTTCAGAAACCAAGAGAAACAATATATCACTTTTTTTTTTTTAAGTCCAAGATGCAGTTTTCTTATATTAGGGTATTTACTTAGCCGTTTAAGCAACTGTAAACTGTCTTTCAAACCAGGACAATGAATAACTTAGTACAGTTTTCAGTGACAAAGTAACAGACTAGCCATTTGCAAGTCACCACTTGCAAATTCACACAGGAGTTGGTTAAGATATATTGGGAGGTCTTTTTGCAATGCTTAGAATCTACATGAATCACAAATATTCCTCACGTGAAGAAAGGGCATCCTCAAATAACGATGGGACATATATGATTTTCATAACAATCTAAAGAACCCCTCTTACTATCCCCTACAAAATTAAACAATGTGCTAAGGCAGAAATCCATAATTATGTATACTATGAACTTCTGAAAAGGGAACAAGGGAGATGTTGACAGTCATCCATTCATTCCAGCCTGACACAGCCTCTGGCACATTGGCAGGTATCCAGCTAGTCCCCGTTGGCTGAACAAATGAATGAAAAAACAAACAAATGAATGAACATAGTAAATGTTGGTAGAGAGACCAGTAGGATCTACCAACAGTCTGATTTCTATGTGGAACTCTCGGCATAGGGAGGACTTCTGATTTCATCTATTTAAAAAGAACTGAAGAGCACACATCTACACTATTCTCAAATATTTAATTTTCTGAGGTGCAAATAATCTCTAGCAGTTCCAATACATATGAGAGTGAGAAGATATATTGTATAAATCTATTGGATATATTAATGCATTTGTTTTCCCTTCCCTAGAAAAATGAATAATCTTTATTATAAATTATGATTCATCAATGGAACAAACTCTGTACACAGGATACCAAATAAGGAAGCATGTACCTTGGCTGCAGGTTTGATCCTTGGTCTGGGTCCAGGTGGTGCGGGAGGCAACCAATCAATATGTTCTCTCTCACATTGATCTTTCTCTCACTTTCTCTCCCCCTCCCTCCCACTCTATCTAAAAAAAAAAAATCAATGGAAAAATATCCCTGGGTGAGGATTTAAAAAATAAAATTAAAATTAAATGTTTGACAACCTTCAGAATAAATGCTGCCCTGAAATGTAGTGATTTGAATGAATCATGCCATTACAAAGGTACTAATTAACCAACAATTGATGAAATATAGTCAACACATTCTCATAGCTAGGTCTTTTTAAACATGAAATGCTCAGATCAAAATGCGTTTCCTTCCAGACATTTTTCTTTTTGCATAATTTCAGTTTATCTGCAAATAACATGTAGACCTACAGTTGCCTCTGACAGTCTATTTTGATTACAGCATGTTTTCCAGTAAATCTTCCTTATGCTGTGTATCATCCATCAACTCAAAAGAGGTAATAGAAAGCGAATTAGTGTCCATGCCAATTTCTATAACATGTAATTGAGTGTAACCTTCTGGGGAGTTATGGGTGGTTCTAACAGCAAATTAGATAAATACTCAAATCCCCACCCAACCCATTTCAAAACAATGAACTTCTGCTTTTAAAATAATGAGTTTTTAACTGCTTATCCATCACCTATTTCTAAGAAACAAACATAAGAGCGTACACCTATGTGAAAGACACCGAACGCTGCTTGCAGTGTTCGGGAATGAGCGGCATAATCTTTGCACATTAAGACACGGTAAAATTCTGTTAATGTGCCATAAAAGGCAACACTTTCGCCAATGTGATGACTTAACTGTGAAGGAAATCTTTTCTGTTTATTCTTTTTTTTTTTTTTTTAACAAGAAACATAAAATGTTTTTTAGAGTAGCCGAATCACACAAACTTACATGGAGTCTCAGTCAAACAATTCCTGGGACATGTTTAGGTCCAAATACATAGATGGATGGGATAAAACAAATAAAAAGATGACTGAAGATCACTATTCATAAATTTAACTCCTATTTCAACAGGATGCCCTCTGGACAGGCACAAAATTAGTTTCACTGGATCTATACAATGGGTCAAACAGGCTTTCGTGTTTCAAAGCCAGGAAGACTGTTTAGAGGTCACATGGAAAAGACTTTCAGAAATGCAATCATGTTCTTGAAATTAGATTTCCTGGAAATGAAGTGTCTTCTACAGATGAAGTTGCCAAGAATTCAGAGTCAGAAGCAGACGGGTGCTCTCTCTCCAGCAGTGACACAGCCCCAGGGGCTGTGTCCTCTTTCACTCACAGGCAGGGCATGGGAAGCCAGTGAAAAAGGGTCAAGGTCGGAGAGGCCTTTATTTTGACCTCGTTGGTATCAGGTTCCAACCAAATCCAAAAATCAGTCCAGAAGATGAAATGCATTTCTTCAATTTTAATTTTTACCCTCCAGTTTTATATCTAACATCAGCACAACAGATTCATATCCACCACCATCTTTTCTGTGACATCGGAAAACCCAGAAAAGCTCTCCGATGCTTCATGAAGCTGCCTGGGCAGCGTTTTCTGCCCTGCCACAGACTCCTGGCAGGAGAAGCTGTTATTCTGCAGGCATGATATAGAAAGTGATAATTAGTCTCCTGGGAACCAATTTTACTTTGGATTCCAACCATACCCTTAGGTGACCCAGACAAGTCTTTTGTTCAGAGAGTGTTGTCAGCATCAGTACAATGGGGATATTTTTACAAAGTAAAATACTTGAGAGTATCCAATGAAACTTTCTGACCGCAAGACATCCTAGAAAAGAGACTAAACCTATGAAGAAATCCCATTTTTAATTCAAAGCAGCCTTTTTTTCTTCCTTAATGGGAGGCCGCTAGTCAAAATGAGCAGGGAATCAATGTACGGGGGAGCTTTACCGCACTTCACAGAGGGTGCACTTTCCCCGTCTGCAGGCAAGACCCCCACCAGCAAAAAGGTTGTGACTTGCTTTATTGCGGTGGTCTGGAGCCAAACCGGCAATATCTCCGAGGCATGCCTGGACTGAACCCCAGATACGAATCTCTGTTCTCCTGTTTTCCTAAACATCTGTAGGAAGAGGTTTTGGGGTACGTTTGGCAATCACTCTACTGGGCTGCTGCCAGCGCTCATCACTCACCCGTTAACTCAGCATGTGACAGAACAAACTGGGGCAGACACACATCTGACAGTGGGCTGGAAAAGGGACGGAAGCCACTTTTTTTGTTGCATTTTTGGTAAAGAGGTGAGAATAATGTATGCCATTCTCCCTCCATACCAACCATAATAACTGTCCACAGGAAGCCCCAAACCCCACTAATAGGAACACGGCCACAGAAAACCTGGCAGAGCCCAGTGGAGCATATTCTCCTACCAAAATGCTTGACTTCTGCAAATAAAGACGAAAAAATGGCTAATGGAGAACACAGATAGCCATCTGCCAAAGATTTTCCACTACCTCCCATTCCGGCATTAGCACCTATTGGGAAGGATTAATTTTACATGCAAAGGAACAGGGGTTGAATTATTGGATTACAAACCCTCAGAGAAATATGCTTCGCCTACCAGGAGCCTCTACATTTACATTTTAAAGCCAATGAAGTCTTTAAATGTCTACTCTAACTGTGAAATTCAAATAGCAACGACACAGCAGGCTGCTTTCCCCTATTATTAATGAATATGCAGTAGCAGAACACGAACACTGGAAGATCTCGCCGTGACACTAAATATAGGTGCAGGCAGAAGTTTTCCACGGGAAACGACAGCTGGGCCCGATCCAGAAAGCGCCCCAAGAGACAAGTGGATGGCCCACAGGTGAATCCAAGGACAGCAGAGTACCACAGCTCATCGTCGCTGTGTCTATGGGCCATTTCAGACAAATCGGGAGTGAGTGGCAAAACCGGGGCCTTAAGTAACAATGTCTTAGGGACTGTGTGGGGTGGCCAGCCGGCTGTGAGACCTCTCTCACACCTGCCGTGTACAGATCCCTGGGAAGTGTGCGCTGTATGCCCTCCCGCCAAAGTGAACCAAGACCATCCCATCCGTGAGGAGGCTCCCAGCTCTCCGCCTTCCCTCCTGATCGGAGAGAAAGTGATGGGCTGAAATGCCAGGAAGGTGGGTTTCAATGGCATCAAGGAGGCCTTCCAAGCTCTGTAGTACTGGAGTAGTGATAACAAGATGAATAAGTTTCTGCAATTCTTGAATGTTATTGCTGCTGAGGACCAACGTGAGCTAAATATAAAGAATAAGGAACTTCAGACGCAGACACTATTATTACCCAGTCGCTGTTGGCACATTCCATTGTGCAATGCTGCGACACATTATCAAAGGCAGCCTTTAGAAACGTGTTCCCGGAGGAGTCAGAGAGAGGAAGTGACTACTTGGTTATTTGAAAAATGATGTTCGCCAGGCAGAGATTTCCTGCAGAGGCTTTGCGAGAGGACAAAGTGAGAACTCCCAACAAATATTTCCTGGGCGTCTCTTCGTGCAAGGGCCCAGGTTGGAGACTGTCACTGAATAAGTTAATGCCCATGTCCATTATTTTTCCTTTGGGCACCCAGCGCGTGAGCGCGGGGATCAGAGATGGGGGCAACGGGGGAGAGCTCAGGGTGAAGAACAAGTCTGGTGTGCTCCGCAGCCTCGCTCCCGTCGACTACTGAACCCTGAGGCATTGTGACGTGTGCTTGGCTTTGGGGAAGCCACGGCCACCCTTAAACCATAAAGCACAAGCCAAGGGCTCTTCTCGGGAATCCACCTCGTTTTCTGTTTGAACGACCTAAATTCAACAACCTGAACAATAAAACAAAATAATGATAATGGATCTGTGGGATCCCCTGAAAATTAATACCTACTTATTGAAATTTACCATGCCCCGTTTCTCATGCATTCGAGTTACACCTCTGATTTCTCTTAACAACATTAGCGAAAGGTAGCACTGTGCCGCAAAGTTGTATGACCTGGACTGTTCACAGATGGATGTGTGGCGACGGCTGCATTCTCTGAAAGACCGCAGAGTATGTGTTCTCCCTCTCGCACCGAGAACATTCGTAAAGATATTCCTACATCTCCACTGGCCCTCCTACAGAGAGCTGGGTATTTATACCTGGAAAACTTTCCCTTAAATTGCTTTAATGGCCCTGGCCAGTTTGGCTCAGCGGTTAGAGCGTCGGCCTGCGGTCCAGAGAGACCCAGGTTTGGTTCCCGCTAAGCGCACGTACCTCGGTTGCAGCTTGTCCCCGGCCCTGGTTGGTCGTGCGGGAGGCAGCCACTCGATGTGTCCCTTTCACGTCGATGTTTCTCTCTCTCTCTCTCCCTCCCACTCTATCTGAACAAAAAATGGAAAAATGTCCTCGGGTGAGGATGAAAAAATAAATAAATAAAAATTGCTTTAATGGTTTCTAAGTAAATCACTACTCCCAGTGACTCATTTTTCCATCTGATTGGCCAAGGATTTGAATTATAGCTCACAGGGTAAATTCATACATACATAGTGTCACTATGTGACTCGGGGGCTGCAATGCACACTTGTATTTGCCCACCACTGCATGAAGATGCCCCCAGCAAGCACTCCACGGCAGAGTTGTGCAGCTGTCGATGGAGTGGCACCTCATCTGACATAGGCATTACCTTATTTTCCCACGAAATCGGGGTCAGGAGTAAGACCTCCTCTGTAGGCTAAATTAGAATGCAGGTATGTTTCAGAGGATACAATGAGCCGCTTGGTATTTAAGACGTGTAACAACAAACCGTACTAATATGACTTCCATATGCTCCCAGCGTACGATTTCTGGGCACAGGTCACCAATAAAAATGTAACGCATGCTATTAAGTCACTAGGCTATTAAGGCAATTCCAGGAGGTGCTTCTTGATACAACCCTGTTCAAATTGAGAGTGCCACATACCCAGTGACAGCTGAACCTTGAGAGTCAAGAATCAATCAATCCATAAACATGAACCAAAGAATCACCACACACAGCAGGAGGAACCAGAACCACTGCACCCGCAGAGGGTAGAGGTAGGACCCAGGAACTAAATCATCACAAAAATTATCCTTCAAGCGTCTTTCTTCAGTACCAAGTCCACCTAAATTCAGGAGATTTTCTCTATCCAATGTTGTTCATTTTCCCTAAACGTGTTCCCACTATGATTCAACTTTTCATCTTTTTTTAAAAAAAAACACTGACTTCACAAAGAGTGCAGCCCACCCTCTCTAGTATCTTCTAGAACTGCTAGTCTAGAAGACTAGACTGCATCGGCTAGTCACTTCTTCTTTACCCCAAATCTTCAACTTCTTCCTCAAAACCAGGAAACATTTTTAGTGCTGTGGTTAAGTGATACCTATACACACTGCATAACCCAGGGCTCTCCTTTTGTCTGTGTCACCTGGAGCCACTTAAATCTCTTTGTGCCTCAGTTTACTCATGTGTAAACTGGGAATAATAACAGTCACTGAGCAGTGAGGGTTAAATGAGTCCGTCCGTGCACAGCTGCTGAATGTGGTGGACACAGAGCAAGCTCCTTACAGGGAGTTACTTTAATTATTACGGACCTCTTCCCTTGACTAAAACATGTTCAAGTCTTTTCCATCCTAAAATATAAAATTCCCCTGACCCCTTTCCATCTTTCCCTCTTCCCTTTCTAGCTAAGCTTCTTGAAAAAGCACTTCACATACACAGTCTCCATCTTCCTCACTGAACAGCCAACTGAAATTAGCTTCCCACATCCACCAAGCTCGGGTCAAGGTCCCGATGACGTCGTCTCTGACCTCTAACCTCTTCTGCTCCATCTGAAGTAGCTGACCGCTCATTCTGGCACCTCCCTACTTTCTTAGCCCTTGTGACACTCCTCCTTCTGAGTCTTCCCCTAACTCTGATGGCTCCTTCTCCAGCTCCTTCAACACTGGGCCTGGTCGCAGGCCCTCTGCTTCTACTGCCCTGTGTCCTGTTTTGGGGCTACTTACTTCACGCTCATAGTTTTAACCACTGTGTACCTCATGAGCCCCAAGAGTGTGTCGCCATCCCTGACCTCCCTGCCAAGTTTGACTCACAAACCCAAGGTGACTTGGACATAACCATGTGTGTGTCTTACAGATGCATCAACGCATCCAAAAAGGAAGTGATCGTGTCTGTCCTGGAATCAGGTCATGGAACCACGACAGAAATCAGGGTGTTGTCTTCAAGCGTCCCTCTCCCTCGCCACCCACACATGTCATCCACCGGCAAGTGGCTGCTGCTTTTTCCAAGTATTCTGTGAGTCCCTTCGTTCCCCTTTTCCCTACTACCACTGCGTTAGTTCAGTCCTCAACTTCTCACCTAAAATTTCACTGAAACCAAGGACCTGATGTCTCTGCCTCCACCTCCCCACTGCCCTCAGCGCACCGTGCTCACAGCACAAGACTGCCCTGGCTGCCCGTCTTTGATGGGGTAAAATCAAGTCCTTGGACATGCATCAAGGCAGCTCCTGGACTCACCGCTGCCCGTCGCCTCCCTGATCACCAAGTCCGCACAGCACCGTCCGTGCTGCCTGCAGCTCTCCCGGCCGGCCCCCCTCGGCTCCAGCCGGTCCGGCTGCAGGGGCTCCACTCCCAGCCCCACACTCCCAGGTGAACTCCTAGTGTTTCCAAGGTCCAGCTCTGGCTCTACCTGCAAGAAGCCTTCAATGTCCCCACTTCACAAACTCACCTGGTGCGTGTCCCCTTTCCCCTCCTCTCACCTCCCTTTGTCACTTCCTTTACCTCTTCCCCCAAAACTGGCTCCTGCTCACCATCCCTCGAGGACAAGAACTGCGTCCCGGTTGTCTCTGTGTTCTCAACAGTAGGACTCAGTGTTCACACAACGCAATGTTCGCACTAAATGAGCAAAAAAGTAGAATTCTATACGGATAAGTCCTGAAGAAAAATGCCTGGGCTATTCTTGTGCAACCAAGAACTCAGCCGCTTTAAACATCTTGCCCTTCGAGCCCTAGAGCAGCAAATGCACACACATCTCAAATGATAGTTAAGATTTGTTTACAACTATGAGGAAAAGGCTGATGTGATGTATGAGAAAATATAGATTGACCTCACACCCATTAGGATGACTATAATAAAATAAAAAAAAATAACCCTGACTGGGTGGCTCAGTTGATTGGAGTGTCACCCCACGCACCGAAAGGTGGCAGGTTTGATTCCGTCAGGGCGCATACGGGAGGCAACCCATCGATGTTGCTCTCTCTCTTCCTCTCATTAAAAAAATTGAATGAAAAAAATAAATAAAAACAGAAAATAACCAGTGTTGGCAAGGACGTAGAGAAATCGCAACTTTATGCACTGTTGGTGGGACTGGAGAACACTATAAAGGCTACTCAAACGATTGAACACGGAACTGCCGCGTGCCCCAGACTCCGGCTCTGGGTCTACACCCAAAGGAACTGAAAGTGATGTCTCCAAGGGACATTCGCACATCTCAGTCCATAGCAGCACTAGTATCAGCCACCACGTGGTGGAATCAACCCAAGTGCCCAACAATAGATGAAAGGAAAGTCAAAAGATGGTATATACGTACAATAAAACATTATTCAACCTGAAAAAGGAAATTCTGTGGCACAGCTTGGAAAGCAACCTGTGACAACATGGCCAAACCGTAGGACACTGTGTTCAGTGAAATAAGCCGGTCACAAAAAGACAAGGACTGCATGATTCCACGTATATGAGTTACCCACGGCAGTCAAATTCATAGAAACAGAAAGTAGAATGGGGTTCCCAGGGACGATGGGGAGGGAGCGATGGGGAATTCCTGTTAATGGGTACAGTGTTTCCGTTTTGAAAGCTGGAAAAGTTCTGGAGAGCTGTTTCACAACAATGTGGATACACTAATACTACTCAACTGTACACTTAAAAATGGTTAAGATGGGCCCTGCCGATGTGGCTCACTGGCTGAGCGTTGATCCATGCACCAAGAGGTCGCCGGTTCGATTCCCGGTCAGGGCACATGCCCAGGTTGTGGGCCTGATCCCCAGTGGGGGGCATGCAGGAAATTGATGTTCTCTCTCATCGATGTTTCTATCTGTCTCTCCCTCTTCTTTCCTCTCTCAAAAATCAATAATAAAAAAAAGATTTTTAAATGGTTAAGATGGTAAATCTTGTGTGTTGTTGCCACAAAAACAACCGTAGACTGAAATTTTGGTAAGTTAAAAAAAAAAAAATCCAAAAATTCCACTTAGAAATTCCATTTCTGCGTTAAAGAAATGATGATTTTCTGCGTGCAATAGTTATTTTCTTATAAAAATGAGGAAATTCCACAGGACCATATAAAAATGACATCCTCCAGGTAAGTGGACCCTCATGCCCACGGCCATCGCTCCCCTTGCTCTCCGCAGCCGAGCTGTCCATATATCTCGTCTCTAAACTGGATCTGAATCTACATGAGAAAATGCAGAACCAGTCGACACAAAAGTGGAGCGTGAAATGAAATTAAGTCTCTGGAAAGAGCACAAGTCTGACTCTCGGAGTGAACATAATAACCCTGTCTGCTTGCTGCACTCAAACCTCTGGAAGCTTTTAACAGTGGCAGGTCCCTGACTGCATAACCTTGTTTTAAATGAGTAGATGAAATTATGCTATAACGTCCCTTATTAAAAGAGCATATGAATAGCGTAACACCACCCACCTCCCATCATCCATCTGTCTTTCCCCATTCATCAATTACATATGCTTCTGATTCTCCGGTCCTGGTTACTCTGAACGCTGACAAACATCCTCCAAATCAGGGAACTTTCTCTGGTCTTGCTTCCTAATTGTCTGATTAAACCATGGTATTCTAGTTCCCTACAATTCCTACAGTCACACATGGAACTTTCCCCCCCTTCTTTTTTCTCTCCACACCCAAATACCTTCCTCACTCCAACCAGCTCCTCTTATCTACTTATCTTTTCCATTTAATCTTCCAAATTAACCCAACATCCACTGATGGTTCTCTGACATCTCAAAGCCTCCCCGAGCCATTTTTCACTTGAGACATGTGATTGGGTTACACTGTTGCCGTATGACCACCCACCTTGTTTATGGTTATAAATGGTCTGTGAGCGGCAGTTCGAATGTCTGAGCAGGAATCACAATGGTGTTGAGTGTCACTCTGGTCTTAATCTCTGCCTCGTTTCCTTCCGGTCATCAAGGACACTGGGCCTGGACTCTGTACACAGCTTTACAGTTGCTTCAGTCCCCAGGTCTGCCCATTCCTAGCTCTCTGACTCCACGGAAGTCACCCAACCACTCTGAGCTTCTATCAGATCCACCATAAAATGTCAAATTAACAGTCCTGCCATGTATGTTGTGGTGAGGAGGCATCAAGAAATAGAGCGCTAAGGTTCACGGCCTGGGACAGAGTCACTGAATGAAGCTCAGTGAGGGTCGGTGCCAGGTACCTTAAGGAATACAGCAGCCATAATCCTCTGGAGTTTAAACAATGTCACAGCATTGCCCTGCTGAGCTAGTGCGCGCGGCAGAGGCCGTGGGAAAGGCTGACAACTCGGGAGTCAGACTAGAGCGGTGTCTGCAGCCAGCAGCACTGCATCACAGGTACAGGACCTTCAAGAACAACCCATCGTGAGCAAATCATCTTCTCGCTCTGACCTGCTACTGATTACATGTGGGAAGGTTGCCCCAAAGCTCCGCAGTACCCTACACATTCGAGTCTCCAGGATAAGGAGCTATCAGTCACAGAGTCATGCTGGACATAGCTTACTTAAGTGGGGGTGGGGGGCAATGAAAACCACCTGTGACCCAGGTGTCCAGCATCCCTCAGTTAAGGCTCAGAAAGACATTTGCTCCTTACCAGTCATGGACCAGGGCTCCGCAAGATAGGCTGAGAAAAACAGAAAATGTATTATCTTTTTTAATTTTAAAATCTTGCCATCAAAATGACATGCCTATCATTTATCAATTTAATAAGTTTCTTTATAACTAAATCCCAGCGTGGGTTGGACCACGGGGAGAAAGGCACACACAAGTGTAGGTAAGGATGGAAACCTGTGTTGTTTTCGGAAGACAATCTGACAGCATGTATCGAAAGCCCTAAAAAATATCTATATTGTTCAACCCAATAATTTTGCTTCTTGCAACTTACACTGTAATAGTCCGATTTTCATATAAATATTTATGTGGAAGGATGTTCATCCCAGCATTACTTATCATAAAAATGGAAAATAACAAAAGAGGGTCAATTAAAAGTTAAATTAATGACAGGACATAAGGTAGACTATTGTGCAGCCCTTATATTATACAGGGTGGGGCAAAAGTAGGTTTAGGGTTATATGGAAAATAATACAACAATTAATAAATAAGAGTACACTCTGTTTCGTGTACTCACAACTGCAACCTTACTTTTGCCCACCCTGCATTCTTAAAAAATATTTGCAAATGAGAAAAATACTCATGATACATTAACTGTTAAAAAAAAAACAAACAGGGCAAGATAAAAACCACACAAAACTGCATTGTCAATGCATGTTTAAAAATACAGAGAAAAGAAAAGATAAGGGATTATGAATGATTTATTCTTCCCTCTCTTTTAATGGGCTCCAAAGCACACACATTACTCTTACACAGGAAGGTAGGGGACGGGAGTCTGGAAAAACTGTTCGCCTTTTATTTGCAAGTACTTGACCACTCCCGGCATTGCACAACCCCGTTCTCTCGCACACAACACTCCTCAGTGTTCTCCAAGACCCTTCAAACCCGCCTCAAACCCAACTCCCTGCTTTGCAGCTGAACTGCAAAACCTCAGAAGGAAACTTTAATGCCATCTGACAAATAGTATTTCGCCCAGCCAAATGGCTCTGAGTAGGTGGGAGGAAAACGATACCTAATAACCTTACCCTTGTTTAAGTTTAAAATGAATAGCTACAATATTCAATAAAATAGCAGTTTAAACCTGTACTGAAGTAATGCTAAAAATAGTCACGCTGCCTGTGCCAATGACTTTTCCCAGTGGGAGGCTTTCCAGGTCAAACGTGAACGTTGGGTGGGATTCCTTCCCATCATTAAGAACAGGGGTGGCGAGAACAGAACCGACACCTCCAAGTTTCCTGCCTGCAAAAGGAGGTCTCGGGCAAACGTGGCCCCTGGAGGCCCCAACGCTTTCTCTCAAGGAGGCAGCCCTCTCTCCCTGTCACCTCCTATAATACTAAGTGATCTCTCACTGCCTGTCCTCAGGGTATCCCTTCCAACCGTGCCCAGAGCAAGACTGCTAAAAAAAGAAAAGAAAAGCCAGCTGTTTTAATCCGCTGAAGTAAGATAAAAATAATAACGTGCCGTGATGTGTGGGCATACTGGCAGCAAGCATCACTCAAGACAGATGAGTTGTAGGAACTATTCCTTGTCCCCAGTTGATGGGACAGGCACTGCTTAAAAGACTATCACCCAAAGCAACGTGGGCCAGCACCACGGCCCCCAGCACTGCGCCTTCACTGTCCAAAGCCACTAGGGACAAATGCCATCGAGGACTTGAGATGTGTCCAAGTCCAAATGGTGGAGATGTTCTGAGTGTAAAATACCCATCAGATTTAGGAGGCTTGGTGCAAAAGTCTTGATAATGTTTATATCACATGTTATAATGATAACATTATATACATTGGACTAAATAGCTTTTTTGTCTTTTTTTTTAGTGGGTTTTTTTTTTTTTTTTTGCTTCTTTTAATGTGGCTACTAGAAAATTTAAAATTGCATGTGGCTTACACTGTATCTGTCTCAGAGCTGTTCTCAGTCCTCAAGTTGACTTTCTTTAGGGTGTGCCTCACCAAACTGTTCATGTTGGGGTCCCCCACCCACAGAACAGAAGCCCCACCAGAACAGGACTCCTCTGTCCACGGCAAACTACGCAGCGCCTAGGACCCGGGTGCACGCCCATGCCACACACGAATGAATCACGAGTGTGTGGGCATCAATCACCAAGACCGGCATTCCTAGGGTCTTACTTCACACAGGCCAGCTCGTCTTCTAAGCCAACACTCTGGGTGTGAGTTCTTCCTTGAAAACTTGTTCTCACCTTTCCTCTAACAGCCCCCGTGCCCACACCAACGGACCCGAGGGTGGGCTGGTGCTGGGGTGAGATGAGCATCCAGTTCCAAGACTCCTGGGCTTCATATGGGACCTCTGCTTTCAGGAAGCAATAATAATTATTTTTGTTCACGTAAAATGCTAAACCAGACCCTCCACCCCACCTATAGCCACTGTCTCCCTCGGTGCAAAACACACCCCCGTGGGGGCCACAGGCCCTTCTGAGTGTCCCCCCGCAGATGTCTTTCTGGCACTGGAGAGTCTCCTGCTACTCACCTGTTCTAGTCTCTTCTGTCCTAAAGGCCAGTGGCATGAGGGGGCAGGTCCCCCACCGCCCTCAGGAAGCGCTGCGTCCTAACCACGCTCTCTGCCTTGCACTCTGCACAAACTCAGGCTCTGGGGCCTCGAGCTGTCTGCGGCAGGGTGCGGTGGGCCCCTTCCTGCCCATCAGAGCTGCTCCCTCATCACGGGGGTGGCTGCCTTTGCCTGATTGCGTTTATTTGCGTTTCTGTTGTTGTTTTTTGTCCTCTATTGAATTGAAACAATTACAAATTGGATCTGGGTGACAGTGAGAATTGTGTGTGTCTGGGAGAAACTCCTCAATGACGTGATGGAGGGCTGTGCCTGAGACCCAGAGGGGGTTCCACACGTGGAATGAGGGCAACAACCAGAAGCCAGGGTTGACCAGGAAGGGCTGCCTGCCACTGCCCCACCTCGCCCCCACCTCGCCCCCACCTCGCCCCCACCTCGCCCCCACCTCGCCCCCTCCTCCAGGCCTCCCACAGATCTCCTAGTGGAAATACACCGCTCACAGCGCGAAAACCAAAACCACTCGCAAGACGCGAACAAAACCAAACAGTGCTTAATCCAACTTTACCCAGGAAGAGGTCTGGAAAGTCGAAATCAAGACCCAGGTTTGCTAAGGGCGACCTCCACCTCTTCCCAGGGCTCCCTATGCTCCAGGAGCCCACTGGTCCCAGTTCCTGCTTCCCTGCATCTCACACTAGCCGTTGCCCTTCCCACTCCAAACCAACACTGAATATTTATTTTCCACAATCTCCCTTGCTTACCCAGTGAAATGCCTAGAAATTGGGAAGGATACACTCCCCAGCCGCAGGTGCTCCAGAGGTGCCCTTCAGCTTCCGGCACACATTTTCTGAGTTAGCAAAGCCCTCTAGTCTATGGTGGAAACAGCTGGAGTTCTGACTACTTGCAACAGCCCATGCTGCCTTTTAGTTATGGATGTATAGAATTCTCACACATAATTACAAAATTAAGCCCCAGCTATTATTAAAATGCAAAAGTTGGGTTTGCTCCTGGCTCTAAGTCACGAGTTCTCACAAGCGTCTCGCTGAGCCAGGAGGACCGAGCTGACTACACACTTCGCTGGTCTCCTCGGCCCCTCTGCACATTCATAAACCCGCTAGGAACACAAGCACAGTGAAAGGCATTTCTTCGACGACAGCCCCGGGAGGCTACGGAAACACGTGTGGTCATTACAAAACCACAGAGGAATCGGCAAAGCACGAGTTCCAAACATGGTAAAGGCAAATGGGTTTTTCAAGGAGAGAGTAAGTTCTCCTTGGAAAGACGGTACCATTTCCCTGTTAACATGGATACTGCCAAGGGCTGTCTATGTACTCGGCTCAGCTCAGACGTTAGCTTCTCGATGAAGCTATTTCTAATTGCTCCAGTTTTTTAAAAAGGAATGTTCCCCATTTTGTGTTTTTTTTGGTTTAAAAACCTTTTTTTCTTTTCTTTATTGATTGAGAGAGAGAGAGAGGAAGGGAGAGAGAGGGAGAGGGAGAGGGAGGGAGAGGGAGAGGGAGAGAGGGAGGGAGGGAGAGAGGGAGAGGGAGAGAGGGAGGGAGGGAGGGAGGGAGAGGGAAAGGGAGGGAGGGAGGGAGGGAGGGAGAGAGAGAGAGAGAGAGAGAGAGAGAGAGAGAGACACATTGATTGGCTGCCTCTTGCATGCTCCCCACTGGGGATTTGGCCCACAACCTGGGCATGTGCCCTGACCGGGAATCGAACCGGTGTCCTATATTGGTGAGTGGGTCGACGCTCAACCACTGAGCCACACCAGCAGGGCAGGAATGTTCCCCACTTTGTACTCCCAAAGCACTGTGCTCCTCGGTCAGGCCCTTGCTAAGGTGCATCTTATTCCTTCCACGGGCTTGGACTACTTCGGGGAGGCAGGGTGTCCCCATGCCTGCAGCTACTTTCAGATGATGCGGCTCAGAAGTGTGCACGTGTGTGTGTGTGTGTGTGTGTGTGTGCACGTGCGCGTCCAAGTGCAGGCGTGTGTGGACAGAGAGAAAGACGGATGGACAGAGCAGGGTGTCAAGTGGTGAACCATCAGTAGACCCAGTGATCACTGTGCTGTTCTCTCAAATATCCTGGCAGTTTGAAAGCTTTCAAAATAAACTGAAAATTTTTAAGTGACATAACACTGCAGGAGCAGTGCTTGTCAAAGTAAAGAAGTGTGCTTTCAGCCCTGGCCGGTTTGGCTCAGCGGCTGGAGCATCAGCCCGCGGACCAAAGAGTCACGGGTTCGATTCTGGTCAAGGGCACGTACCTCGGTTGCGGTTCGGTCCCCGGCCCTGATCAGGGTCATGCAGGAGGCAACCAATCGGTGTGTCTCTCTCACATCGATGTTTCTCCCCCCGCCACCCCTTCCCCCACTCTGTCTGAGGGTAAATGGAAAAATATCCTCGGGTGGGGATTAAAAAAATAAAAAAGTGCGCTTTCGTGACAAAATGACCCTTTAGCACTGAGTAGACAGGACAAAGGGGATTTTTTACCCAATAAGCACGGAAGCTCCCGCCGCCAGCACCGAGGTAGACAGACAATAAAACAAGCAACCAGCCTATGTCCTGACCCCAGAGACCATCAGCCCATTCAGAGGCAGGTGGCCACGATCAGTCATGCCCAGACACTCGATGGGGGCAAGCAGGAGGGGCTGTGTGAGGAGGGAGGAGGCAAGCACCCACCTTCTCATGGGGTGGAAGAGGGAGCCAAGAGACACTCCAGGAACACCTCGCAACCGGCATTTGTGGACTGAATGACAAAGTACGTGAACACTGAACAGTGCCCTGAAGCACCCACGGTCCCCGTGTGGGGGCAGGGTGAACACCCCTGAAAGGGTGAAACAACCAAAAACAGAGGGACAGACTGCTTCCCCCCACCACGGCTCCGAGAGCTCCATCCCAGGCCGCCACCACTCGGGTGACCCACGCAGGGCAAGGAGCAGCCAAGCTTCGTGGCCAGTGGGGTGGAGAGTGGAAAGTGCCTGTAGGCTTGTTAGTACCTTTAATACCTGGCTGTAAGGCTGGCTGAAGAGGAGTCCACTTGATGTGTCAAAAGGGAAATCCCTTTTCACTCCTAGGTCTCACCAGTAGTCTTCAGGAGGGTCTGATTTCATCCCTGAACGCTCAGAGGTAGCCGAGTTCCCTCTGCTGTGCACATCTGGTCCCTCGGCTCCCGGTGCAAACAGCCCCGGAAGTGGTTCCTGGCTCTGTAAGACTGATCCTCGGGACAGGTGAGACCAGCCTCCCTTTCCAAAGCTGGGGTGGTGGGGCTGCCTGCGCCCTCCCTCCTGCTTGGAAGCTCACGGCTGCCCTTCCCTTTAGAGAATAAGCTCCTGCCTGGCTGGTGGCTCAGTGGTTGAGCGCTGACCCATGCACGAAGAGGTCGCCGGTTCGATTCCCGGTCAGGGCACATGCCCAGGTTGTGGGTCAAATCCCCAGTGAGGGGCATGCAGGAGGCGGCCAATCGATGTTCTCTCTCATCAAGGTTTCTATCTCTTTCTCCCTCTCCCTTCCTCTCTCTCTAAAATCAATAAAGGAAAAACATTTTAAAAAGAGAGAGAGAGAGAGAGAAAGAATAAGCTCCTGAGGGCTTTGCTAGCTGTGCTGAAAGTTTCACGCAATGGACAAGCCCACAGAAGCCCCATGAAACTCCTCCTGGGGACCCCAACACAGGTCACCTGAAGATGGAGCGGCTCAGGTGTGACATTTACAGGACCCAAGGTGGGATTCCTCACCAGGATTGTCAACAGGATCATCCCAGGGATATTCTAAAACCGAAGTTCACAGCATGTCCCTCCACCTTCCACAAAATCTCTGCAGCTGCTGCTGACAATGCAGAGAGAGAAGCGCATCTGTGGAAACGGTTTGGCTCCCGGCCCCCAAGGTAAAAAGCGGTGCTCCTTAAAGAACAAGCTAAGTGGGAGTCGACCGTACGTGTTCCCTTTCTCCCCTCCTATTTGGTGCTTTGTTGGCTCAGGGATATGGCTTTTGAAAATGATTTCTCATAAACCAATTTTGGCTGCTGTAGCCGAAGGAGACCGGGAAGACGCAACTACTACCTTGGCCGTCTGCTACCATAAGCGTCCCCGGACACAGGAAGTGCACCTGCACCATTCGAAACGGCCTACCCTCCACGAGCTCCAGAGTCCAAGGATCACTCACAAATGGACAAGCACGCACTGTACGCGAGCAACTCCTCACAGCTCTGACTTTCTACAGAAGAGTACTGAGACTGTATGTAAGAATGAAACTGGAGGGTCCACAATTTTCAAACCACGTCAAACAGGTGTCTACGTTCAAACCAATCAGCCTGATTCACCAAAGGTGACCCCCCGCCCCGCATCTTAGCCAGGCCCTAAGAAGAAATGGTCCCATTTCCAACAGAACAGGGCACTGCACAGCACACCCACTCACGGTCAACCTCCCTGGCTCAGGGTGACGATGGCATGGACAGGGGGCACCGTGAAAGAGGACGGTGAACATGGTGCTGGCGCCGTGTCCTGGGGATCTGGAAGGAACCAGATTCCACCTTTGTTTTGTTTCTCCAGACACATTCTCTCCATCCCTCAACAATAACCCTACAGAGGTGCCCTTCTGCAGAGAGCGATACCCAGGCAGGAGTCACACCGACCACTGGAGGACCCCCCCCCCCAAGAGTCTCAGCAAGGTCAGCGATGTCCCTCACGTACGCCATGCTGTAGGAGGGGATCACAGACCTGTCCCCGAGGAGCCACAGGCCCCACAGTGGGCCACGAGCCTCTCCTCCTTCCCCCTGGCCAGCCTCCTTACACAAGTGGAATCCAGTTCTACAGACATCGACCTAAGCACCGTCCACGCGTGAGGCCTTCTGATGGACGTCCCAGGGAAGCTGGGAGGGACACAAAACGCATTTATCCCAGGTTAACCTCAGAGCTGTCCGCTGAGTAGGGAGAAGCCACCCTAGTTAAAACAGTTGTACTACGTGATGCTG
The DNA here is from genome assembly GCA_030848825.1 of Tadarida brasiliensis. Taxonomy (NCBI): domain Eukaryota; kingdom Metazoa; phylum Chordata; class Mammalia; order Chiroptera; family Molossidae; genus Tadarida; species Tadarida brasiliensis. Next base: position 56,179,923 of record CM061273.1, read on the forward strand.
TTTCTTAAATACAGTCAGGAGGGCCACCATCAATGGCCTCGGTGAGCCTTTCCCCAGTGCCCACATCTGGTTCTTCTTCCTTCCACAACTCTGTGTGTTTCTTTCCTAGAAATGTCATCCACTTGACATTAAATAAAATATCCTTTGGTTATTAGTCCCAGGTCTTTAAATTAAAACAAAAATTGATGGCACCCTCCCCAACGGGGCGAATGGCAGAGTAAAAAAGGCAAGACCAGGCTCTGAAGACATGACTTCCGGCATGCTCTCTCACTGTGAGAGCCTGGGCGCCGATCCCCGCTCACCCCAGGTCCTTCGTGGGGGAGACGTGGCTGCCCACAGTGCAGCTGCCGGTGAACCTCGGGGCCCTGTGAACTTCTCGACCTGCATGCACTTCTGTGTGTGTGCATAAATACGGTGTGCCTTCTTCCAGGGAGAGGGTCACGGTTTTCCCCAAATTCTGCAAGAGAACCGTGACCAGTAAGAGGTTAGTATCACTGACTCCAATATCTCTAAGGTCCATTCTGTCTCCAAACTTCTCGATTCTAGAAAACAAACAAGCAAAAACAAAAAAGCCGGAAGCACGTCTATGATTCCATGGAAAGCTAGAACGTCACCTCTCCCCTTCTCACCGCACCCCACAGTCCCATCGGGGTCTGACACTCAAGGAAGCTCCCACTGGCGGCTTTGCCCAGACCCAGGGATCTCAGGTTATTTGTGCCCCATCCTGTCTATGGTCACCCCCCTCGTCGAGCTCAGACACAGCCTTTCCGCTCCGCGTCCTTAAAGCTGAGAGTCCTATTTCGGGAGGCAACCACAGCTCCACACCAAGGAAGGAACAAAGGTCTAGACACCGGGGAGTGGGAACAGCTGGGAAGGAGCCAGGGACAGTGCAATTAAGGCTGAGTGGCGGGGGAGGCATGTTCCCACCCAGGTAAAGTGAGGAGCCTTCTGGAAAGCGCACAGCACAGGCTGGCCAGGCTCTCTCTAGCTTCTGCCCCCTCCGCCCTGCGCTTGGCGCTCCTTCTCAGCAAGCCGCTGTGACGGCTGCGAGGCTCCCAGCGGTGAGCAGGCAGGAATTCAGCCCAGGAGCCCCACTGCTCAGGGGGAAGCCGGGGGTTGGGGGGCGATGCTGAGGATGATTACCCAATAAGCAGCGGCAGGGCCAGAGCGTGAGAGAACCTCCACTGTTCTTTGCTAAAAGCCACTTTCCCAGCGATCCGTCCTGCTCAGGCCTGCAGGAAAGTCAACACGAACAGCCCCTTCGACGGGACCACCAGGAGTGTCCACAAAGGGGAAGGGTGTCACCAACTCCGGGGCACAGGAGCTCTCCCAGGAGGCCGGGTCCTCCCCAGGCTTTGCCAAGAGCCCCTCGGCTGCCTGTCACTTAGTCCCGGCTCCCTTCCCTGGTTTCCCGGGGATGGCCAGCTATTAGACATGATGTGACCCAGTGGCAGATAAGGCCTGCCACACCAGGTATAGAAACCTCAACTTCTCTGCCCACACAGCTGCCAAGCTATTACTCATCGGCAGACATGAAGCATGTCACCGCAGCCCACACTGCACCAGCGCCTGCCCTCCAACCCTACCCGTGGGAAGGAGAGGGACACTAAGGTGCGCGCCTGCTCTGCCCTGAGTTGATGCCAGTCATCCCCACGGGTCTCGGCACTTCACGAGGCAGGATGTACCTGCTCGTGTGCAAACGTCAAGCAACACCGACCACGCAGGAAGTAACCTTTCCTCTCAGCCCAGCACATTGTATTGAAACAAGGAGGAAGGACATTTCAACCGCAAGGCCAAGGGCCGCTGCGTTTCTTACGTCTTCATCCGTCCTTCCATGGGAGCCGCACAATGCTCGGATTAGCAAGCCAGCGTGTCCCTCGACGCGTCACTGCGAGCTCAAAACCAGAGATAAGGACCAGGAAGTAATGCAGGAACGTGCTTGCTTCCAAACTTTGCTCATGTTTAAAGATAAATAAATGAACCAAAAACGATGCCCATTAAAGCTCAGCAGTTCAGTGACTAGTGGTGCAACTGGGTGTGAGGCAGCCAGGAATGCCCGGCACCGCTGGAGCTGCCCTTCGTTTTTCTAACCAGCAATCCCACGCATCTCCTTCCAGAAATGTATCCCACTAACACACTGTCAACTGTCAACGAATACACAGCCGCACGCAGTCAGGCATGACGCCAACCACCCGTGAGCACGCCTGTGTCCCAGGCACCTTGCGCACTAGCTACTTAGTTTCTCATGACCGTCCTGCAGAGTGATATTACCACCATCCCCATTTCACAGAGGAGAAACCCCAGGACAGGAGAGGGGATGCACCTTGTTCCAAGTCAAGGAGCTAGCAGCTGGCAGAGCCAGGATTCGAACCCAGGCAGCCTTAGGATGTAACTGCGGCTTCGTTTAACAAGCATGTAACTTCAGTGTTCATCAATAGGAAACTCTAAACAAATGATGGCACCTCCACATAATGGAACACTACATAACTATGGCAAAAAGAAGCTGTGTCTCTAGGTGCCGGTGTGGGGAAAAGTACCAGGATCCATCTTGTTGATGGAAAAAGTACGCTGCAGCCCTGGCCAGTTTTGCTCAGTGGTTAGAGCATCGGCCCGCGGACCAGAGAGGCCCAGGTTCGGTTCCCCTTAGGGGCATGTACCTCAGTTGCAGTTTGTCCCTGGCTCCGATTGGGGTCGTGTGAGTGGCAACCACTCGATGTGTCTCTCTCACATCGATGTTTCTCTCTCTCTCTTCCTCCCCCTCTCCCTCCCGCTCTATCTGAAGATAGATGCAAAAGGTGTCCTCGGGTGAGGATTTAAAAAAAAGAAAAAGAAAAAGTACGCTGCAGAACTGTAGGATCGTATGGTAGCATGTGGGTTAAGAACCAAAAGGGAGAAAGGACAGAGACAGAGATATGTCAAAGGCAAGATTCTAAAAGGATACCAGAGAACTCACCGGTGGTTACATCTGTGAAATGGGTCTGCGACCTGGGAAAGGGAAATTCAACATTTTGTGCCCTTCCATCTGTGTCATTTTTATCAAGAGTGTATATATATATATATATATATATATACACACACACACACACACACACACACACATTTTAATTTTTAAAAGTGTTTTTACAAAAAAGATCAGACATCTATCCATGATACAGAGAGGGAAAAACAGAACTCTGGCCCTCACACTACAAATGTGTCGGGTGAAAGAAAAGCGCAAAGCCTTACAGGATAACATGCAGGTCCCATGTGTTTGTGTGTCTGATGCAGAACCGGCCACTCCCAGGTTAAAGTGTAAGTCTTGCTTCTGGTTCCCACAAAAATGGCACAAAATACTGCCTTCAAATATCATCTACAGCAAATATGAAACTCAGCAGAGCAATTAAATATGGATTCAATGCTCTGTCCTATTTTAAACTCCAGGTTAATGAGCTAAGGACAGGAAGTAGCAAAAGGGTCAGTGAACAACCTAAAATAAGGCACAGAAAGGGATGACCTATGCACGGTGCTGGCCCGCGACAGGACTGGCCCACACCTGCTGTCCCCGGTGGACGGTGTCACCGGCTGCCTCAGAGGTGAGCCCACTGAAACCCAGATGAAGAACTGCTGCAGAGCTCAGAGAGAGCCCATACGAGAATGAGTTTGGACAGCCAACGAGGAAGGAGGCCTTTCTCAAAACCCCGTGCAGGCATGCCTCGTCCCCCGCTAGCACCACGATGAAGTCATTTAAGACATCTGAAGCTGGAGGAGAGAAAAAGAGTCGTTTCCAAAAACAAACATCTAAAGAACAGCATTTTAAAAACTTGGGATGGTTTCCCCAAGGAAGAACCACAACTTAGGGAACATACCAAAGCATGGTAGATGTTTTATTCCCACAGGACTGAGTCTGCAGAACCCGGGGGGTTTTACTGCCCCCTCTCCTCGCTGGAAGTCTATCAGAAAACCTGGGAGAAAAGCCACGCTTCCGATAACGAGTCTCTGAAGCCCCGTTCTAGGCCAATCACTCCTCCGTGAAACAGGTTTACCATGGAAAAAGTGACATAATTGGGGATTTCATTTCTAGTCAACACTTCAACATCAAGTAAATCAGAGCCAAGACTAACAGTCCATCCAAGGCAACACTCACCTGTAACCCTCTGCGACCGTGACACCAGAAAATTACACTCTCGGCCCTCGGTGTGGGTGTACATTGACTCACTCGCGTTTAATACATATTTATGGACCATTGTGCATGCCAAATATTTTCTGTGTCTGAAATGCCAAAGGGTGCTGAGTGTCCATAAAATGCATAAGTAACTAATCAAAAATAGGAAAGTGTAACAGAACCCGAGCTTTTACCTCAATATGTTTTAACCACCTTTAATCATTTCACCAAAACCAATTTTACTTTCTCAGGATTTGTCAGGATTTTCCATGATGCTTCCATTGATTCTGATTCTTTTCAAAGTCCCCCAAGAAAGTTGAAACTACTGCCATGTATTTTCTTAATTTCCCTGCAGTCATTGCAAGTGTCATTCTACGCACCCTGCTGAGTGGTCGCAGATGGTTGTGTAATGGCTTTTTAGAAAAGAATAGATTATTGATATTTAGAGAGAGAGAGAAACACTGATGTGAGAGCGCCTGGTCAATCGGCTGCCTCCTGTATGCCCCCTACGGGGGATCGAGCCCAAAATTCGGGCATGTGCCCAGGAATCGAACCGGCAACCTTTCAGAGTACAGGATGACGCCCCACTGACTGAGCCACACGGGCCAGGACTGTATAATGATTTCTGATGCTGGTGATAACAACTATAAGTATACTGAGTCTCTCACACACACACACAAAAATCATAAATACTACTAATAATAATAATTTTAAAAAATACCACTTTTAACATGCAATTAGCAAAAAAAAAACATTTATTCTCTAACACTGATGCTTTATGCTGACAAGAACGCAGGCAAAGAAGGCCATTCGTTGCTAATGACACTCTGAAGTTAGGACTATGCCTCTGGAAAGCAATGTGCGAATACATGCCAAGAATCATCAAACAAGAAATCCAGCCCTTGGAAAAACCTGAACACTTGTAAATCCTACCATTAGAAAATAATTGGAAATTCAGATAAAGCCAAACGCACAAAGTTGTTCATTATAGGGCATTCGTAAGAGCAGTAATTTAGAATACTAACAGTAAAGAAGCATGAGATACAAAGTCTAGAAGACTACATAGTAACCTTTTAACTAGGATACAAAGCTTAGTGAGAAGATCTAGCTACAATAAACTATGTCCACAATTACATACATGCATATACACTGATGAAAGGAAACAAACCAACACGACACCATTAGAGGCGGATTAGTGCATATCAGGGAGGGGTTATTACAGGGTTTCTTAACCTCAGTGCTGCTGGCATGTGGGGCTGGCCATTCTCTGTTGTGGGGTCTGTCCTGTGCACGGAAGATGTCCAGACACCACTGCACCTCACCACCAGTTGTGACAATCTCCAGACACTGCAAATGTCACCGGGGCAAGGTGCTGGTGGCGACAAATCACCCGACTGAGAAGCGCTAGGTTTAAGCTACTTTTTTCTTTTTCTGCTCTTATTTATCTATTTATTATAGACTAAAATAATGGAGTTTTAAAATAAAAATAGTAATAGCAGAAGCCAACAGGCAGTGACTGACTCCCGAGTCGGGGCTGCAGGCCCACACGAAGGGCACGGCCTCCGGTCCAGAGCACAGGACGGGCGGGTCTCTTTCCTCGGCCCCAGCCCAGGGCCACCTCCTCCAACGCGGCCCATCCCTGTGGCCGCTCCAACGGCCAAGGCTTGGAAGGACATCAGGTTTTTCTCCACCAAAGCGGCTCTCCCAGCACAGCCCTGCCTTACTCCATGCACTCCTCTCCTACAGAATTAATCCACAGCTGAAAGCTTTTATAATGGAAGTCAACCGAGAGAGACACGAAAGGGCACCCTCTCTCTCTCACAGCATTTGTTATTTTGCTGCCACACTCTCGGGAACCTCTCTCTGGGAAACCATGAAACTCATAGTCACCTCCCTAGCACGCAGTCCCGAAGAAGGTTCAAAAACCCTTACCTAATTACTACCAAGTCAACAGATCAGAGAGAAATCACAGGATTACTTAAAAATGACGGCAAAACAAGTTCCACCTCAGAAGCCAGTGAGTGAATCAGTAACTTATAAACTGTAAGAGAGAAGGGAGCAGTGTTCGTTACATTTTATTTTAATTTTGTGTATTGGCAAACCCACGTCTACCTTGCTGCCCCATGCTAATTACTTCAGTGGTAAATCCCTGTGATGGCTTGTGCAATACAGTCCAAACTGGCTTCAAATCCTTTTGCAACCTTCTTGTCCAATCCTCCCCCGCCTACCTGACCACTGGGTAGGGCCTCATCACCTGCAGCTTCCACCTGGTGAATTAATTACCTCCACAGGTCACCCACCCAAACACACCCTTCCTGTGCCCCTAAACTGGGAGCTCCCTGAGGACAGAGATGGAACCCCAAGCTATTAAGTGCTGACTTGTAACTGGCCTGAAGCCATCTCCAAAAAGCCCGATGAGCTCCTCTCGTAAAGCCACGACTTACCTCATGTCTAGGCTGGGAGGAGAACTGCCGGCAGAGTATTCTTTCCAGGAGATCCTCTGTAAGGAACAGACCAGTTCTACAACAGGCAGCATTTCTGCCCGCCTGGTGCCGCTTCTAGCCATCACGGGGGCCATTCACGAAAGGCCCAGCAGCATTCACCCCTTAAGCTGTTGTAAGTCAGGCCCAGTACCCTGACATCAATCCCTTCTCCGTCTGCTTCTGCAACCGCTCTTCTGAACCGAGATTACAACCAAGTAAAAAGGTGTTATAAATAACAGAAATGTTATTAGACTACCTCATTAAGTGACTTATAAAAGCTTTACTATTCCTTCACTGTGGGCAAAATGAATAATTAACATATATGTACACAATACTTCAGAAACACGACAGCAGTGTTTAACACTCAAGTTAGAAGTGTAAATTATGCTGGTGTCTTAACTGTCTACTAGAAATATCTTTTAAATAAATGATATATTTAACAGTAAGCACTTGAGCATTTACTAAGCATTAGGCTCTATGCTAAGCCTTTCCATATCTCAACTAATATAATCCTCACAACCCCATAAGGTATGTACTATTAACTTTCCATTTTAAAAAATGATTCTAAGGAACCAGAGTAGATGTATCTGCTCTCTCCCTGATTAAAACTAGATGGTCTATTTACATATCTAAAGAGTATGGATAAGTATGGGCAGACAACCAAGTCACATACTCTCGAGTCTTTCTCATAAAGTCAAATGTAACACTTAAAAAACAAATTCCCTACGAAGCAACCCACATGTTTACATTCTTATTCTTATAACATGTGCTTCTTGAAATGCTCACTGGGGGCAATGTCAAAACATTTCCTAAACTGGATCTTGTCTTAGTCGTCAGCTCAGTTTTAGAACAAAATTAATTTGAGACTGGGACATTTATTTATTCTTTCAAAAAATGAAACCTATAATTTTGGTGTCCTGTGAATAGTAATTTCGATGACAGGACAGAGCAGAGCATCAATCCTTTTTAGAAAAATCAAAGTGCTATTTTTTTTTAATCCATTATATACTTCAATAACCCTAACCAAATATTACATTTAACAACAACAACAACAAAAAATCAGAAAAGCCTCAAAACTTAACTCGAAAGGGAGCGTAAGACCTAAGTATAATAGCTAATACTATCAAACTCTTAGAAGAAAGCAAAGGAATAAATCTTCCTGACCTTGTATTTGGTAATGGTTGCTTATATATGACGCCGAAAAAAGAAAAGGAAAGAAAAGAAAAAATGCATTAATTAGACTTCATCAAAATTAAAAATGTTTGTGCTTCAAATAACATTCAGAAAGTGAAAAGACAGCCCACAGAATGGGAGAAAATATTTACAAATCACATATCTGATAAGGGACCTGTATCTAGAATATATGAAGAATGCGCAACAATAATAAAGACAATCCAAGAACCTGAAGAGACATTTCTCCAAAGAAAGGACAGCTCATAAGCCTATGCAAAGATGCTCAGCACCATTAGTCATTAGGAAAATAAAAGCCAAAGCCATGAGACATCACTTCATACCAACCAGGATGACTAAACGAACAAGACAAGCAATAGCAAGTGTTGGCACGGACGTGGAGAAACTGGAACCCTTCCTTGCCGGCAGGACTGTAAAGCGGGGCAGCACCTTTGGAAAATAGTTGGGCAGATCCTTGAAACGTGAAACAGAGAAACAACACGACCCAGCGGTTTCCGTCCTAGGCACACGCCCAGGAGAAACGAAGAACACATCCACACAAAAACGTCTCACAGGAATGTTCACAGCAGCATTATTCCTAACAGTCAGAAAGTGGAAACAACCCAAACGCTACCAACCGAGGTACAGCCAACAAACCCTGGTCGACCCACACGGCGAAACACTGCGGAGCTAGGAAAGGGAACGGAGCGTGGACACACACCGTAACGTGGACGAACCTTGAAACACGCCAGATACAAAAGGCCACACGGGATGTAATCCCATTTATGTGAAATGTCCAGAATAGCCAAATCCAGAGAGACAGAAAACAGCTTCATGGTGACCAGGACCTGGAGAGAGCAGGGACTGGGAAGGGACCGAGTGTGGGGTTTCTTTCTAGAATGACGAAAACGTCCTAAAATTGGGTGTAGATGGCTGCACAATCCTGTGACTACCCTAAAACCACTAACTTGTACGCTTAAAAGGCTGAGTTTTATGGTGTGTGAATTATATCAATAGATCTGTTATTTAAAATGGCATATGTGGCTAAGCCAAAAAAAAAAAAAAAATGTTAGAACTTCACATTAAAAAATACGTTGTGTGCAACTGTGCTCATCAACGATTCTTAAGTCTCCCTTTTATTCCGTCACACGGAACAGTGACATCAGCAATAACAGAAACGAGCAGCTGGGGACCTGGGTTCTAATCAGCTCAGCCACTGGTGGCCCTGGGACAAGGTCCCAGTTTTCTGAGTGGCCAAGAGGGCGAGAGGCTTGAGAGTTCCCTAAAATCTGAAGCTCGGGGCCTGGAGCAGGCAAGAACTTGGACAGAGTCCATAACTGCCGAAACCTGGAAGCAACCAAGATGCCCTTCAGCGGGTGAAGGGCTAAACCAGCCGCGGTCCGTCCAGACCACGGGTATTACTTGGCACTGAAGAGAGATGCCCTGGGAAGCCATGAGAAGACGTGGAGGAACCTCAGATGCATATTAGCAAGTGACAGGCGTCGATCTGAGAAGGCTGCCTGCAGCATCATTCCAACTACATGACATTCGGGAGAAAGACAAAAGCAGGGAGACAGTAAACAATTCAGTGGTTTCCAAGGGGTGGGGGTGGGGTGAATAGGTGAAAACAAAGAGGATTTTTAGGGCAGTGAAAATACTCCATTATAACAATAAATAGATGCCATTATACATTTGTCCAAACCCACAGAATGAACTGCCAAGAATGAACCCTAATGTAAACTAAAGACTTTGGGCAAACATGTGTCCATGTAGGTTCATCAACTGTAACAAACGGACCACTCCGGTGGGGGTGCCGACAGTGGGAGAAGCTGTATGTGTATGGGGGGAACAGGGGGAGACAGCGTGTACATAGGAAATCTCTACTCTCCCCTCAGTTTTCCTGTGAGCCTGAAATTGTTAAGAAAAACGCAGTCTGTGGTGGTGGTGAGAGCGGAGCCCTTTGCAGGAGGGTGGACTCAAGCTCCGCACTGGCCTGGCGTATTTCCAGCATCTTCTCTGTCTCAGTCACGTCGGGCTTCTTGGCCTCTGTGCGGCCTGAAGCCAGCAGAGGGGGGCTCACATCCCTGTCCAGGGTGTACTCCAAGCTTCCGTGCTCTCCACACAGGAAGGGGCTCTGTGCGACCACAGTTGGGTGAGGAGTCACAAGACGACCCGCTACCCATCTCCTCTCTCCCAGATGCCCAGGACAGTTGATCAGATGGGCGCATCTTATACCCGAGACCCGCCTGTTCCCTCCTGCTCCCTGGGCCAGCCTCACCCACACCGTTCACCTTCTCTGCTTGTTTCCTGCTGTGCCAGGGCTTCTTCTCCAACCTGCGAGGGTCCATGCCAGCAGGAGGGCTTGCTCAAACACACATTCCTGGGCCCCAGCCCTGGAGCAGCTCACTCAGCAGGTCCCAGCGGGGCCCCGCACTGGCACTGCCACCAAGCTGAGCTGTTTTCCTGGGACTGAGCCCTGAAGGGAGCTGGTAGGGAGCGCTGTGCCCAGCACACAGAAGGAAGTCAGTAAATATGTAGAGTAAACAATGGAATCTTTACCTAGATCATAAATCATGTTTTACAAGTGCCCATCACTTCACTCTCTGTGACCTTGGCTGATCTTTACAGCTCAACACATTAGCAAGGCAGGGACCCACATCCCCCTTTACAGCTGTCTCAGCGACCCAGGCTCGGAGGGATTAAGCCACGTGCCCACTCCATATGGTTCCGATGGGCAGGACTCGCCTGGGAAGCCAGGGACCATGAGGTTTCCACTAGAGCAACCCTGAGCCTCTGTATCTTTATATATTTGTCTTCACTGCATCTGTTTCTCCCCAGTTTAGCATTTCCCTGGTAGATGATCTAAGTGGCAAAACAAATCCAGAAAAAACAAAACTGACTCCTAAAAATGGTAGAAAAGACACACACGCACACTGTCCCAGAAGCTTTAATAGCACATGACCTGTTAAAGGGACGTGTGACTTACACAGAAAATTTGGAACACATGTAAGTGGGATGCTAAACTGGCTTCACCAAGGGGTCCGCAGAGCACAGGACACAATGCAGACAGGTGAAAAGACCAGCTGAGAGCATCACTGGCTCCAGTTCTGAAAAAGCAGGCCAGGGAACATGAACCATCCATCACTAGGCGGCCCCAGAATCATTCCCCGTCTTCAGCTAGCAAGTCAAATGGAAAGGCTGCTTGTGGGTAAAGCCAGAGCCCTTCAAGTCTGCAGACCTGGGTGTTTCCAGGTGACAGGCAATAAATATTCATCAACTGACCTAGGGACTTCCTTTTCCTCAAATGCTTTTACCTACAACTGGAACTATTTCCAATTCAACTCTGCTCACTCTCTTCTGCTCCACGCCCAATCCTCCCAGCAGTTCTGCAGCGCACACAGGTGAGAAGGTAAATCCTTCCATTAGACGTCAAGACCTCTGTGAAGCTACTACCCGCCTGAGGCCACACCGCACACACGGGTAAAGATTCAGCGCAGAAAGCACACACCTCACAGGTGGGGGGCACTCAGACAGTAAAACGGCAGGTGTGATGATGTCATGACTTTCCTCTCCTAAAGACCAGGACCTCCAACCCTGGAACCAGCTCCCGGGGTACAATGCCAACCGAAACTTGTTTGCTTGCTGAACTAATTCAGGGGCTGGAGAAGGAGGAAGGAAATTAGATAGCAGAGGCTCCTCTAGGCTGGATGGGTGCCATGGTAACGCACGCACAAGAGGCCATGTGAGCAGCAGAGGAGACCGAGGCAACATCCCCATGGCCTTGTGAGCCCTCAGCCCAGGAGAGGAGAAGCAGGCCTTCGACAGTCTCTTACGAGGACAAACACCTCGGCACTCCTCCAAGGGGACGCTACAGCCACACAAAGCACTCTGCTCCGCTGCAGGTGACCAGACCAACCCCAGGGGTGAGGAAGCTGGGTCAAGTGGGGAGAGTTGGAGGTGGTGGTAAAGAAAGGATAGGGGGGAAAGCTCCAGGAGAAGGCAAAGTGGGCCAGGATGCAGGCCCCACCCAGGTGGCACAGGTGGGGCACAGCTCACCCCTGCAGAGCCCACATGCCCATTCCCTGCCCCCGGAGACAGAACTGGGAGCACCAGCAAGGGCAGCTCCTCCCCATGAGGGTGGAGGGCATACCCCACAAGGGAGGGGGAAGGCGGGAGACCACTGGCCTCCCCACTGCTGCAGCCCGGCCCCACCCCACCTCTGGAGAGGAAGAAGATCACCTTATTCATCTCAAGGGCTGCCTGGGGTTATCTGATTAGATGCTAAAAACCTGAAGACCATTTAGCCTGGCTTCTCACCTACACCCAAGCCTTGAGTATTTGACATTACAAACCAAGAGCGACTCTCCCCTGTCGTAGGATGGAAAGTGATCATGAAAACAGGAGGAAGGGTTTCAATGGCACCTTCCCTACAGCGGGTCACTGGTTTCACGTCTCTGTGATGGTCTCCATGTAAATCCCTGGGTGGCAAAAGCCATGCCAACCACCACCTTCACACATTTAGAAAACCATTAGGATTATCTGTTGGTTCACTTAAGTAATAACTGGTGGTTGGGGGAAAAGGAAAAAATTCAAAGCAGCAAAAAAATTAAATTCACCATATTCCTCCCACTCAAAATATCGTGGACATGTTGGTGTACATCCTCACAGGCCTTTAAAAAGAGAAAATGTGCACCGATCAATGTAGGAGCAGTATCACGTGACAACTGACAGGCGGCCACCTACTGGCTGTGTGACCTTGGGCAAATCACTTTCCCTCTCTGGACCACCTATGCATCAGAAAATAGGACAGCACTTCAAACTCATCGGTTTAGCATGAGGATCAAAGGAGATAATATACTTCAAGTGTCTGCCACACAGTAAGTATTAGGGGGACCGGAAAGTAGTGTGGTTTTTTTACATTAAATTCAAACAGATAAATTTTTAACAAGTTTTTATTTTTAATCAATGATGTAATCACCTTCATTATCAACAACCTTTTGCCATCTAGTGTGCAAATTTTCAATGCCGGATCGATAAAAATCAATTGGTTTTTGAGCAAAATATCTGGAGATGGCATTTTGGACATCATCCAAATCTTCAAATTTTTTGCCACTTAGAAAATGTTGTAGCAATCGGAATAAATGGAAATCCGATGGCGCAATATTGGGCGAGTATGGTGGGTGAGGCAGTATCTCCTACCCCAATTCATTAATTTTTTCCAGGGTTCATCTTGCGCAGTGCAATCTTGCATTATCATGTTGCAATAATGCCTTTTCTGGTGACAATCGCTGGGCACTTTAAATTAAAGATTGATTTACTCGATCAAATTGTTCACAGTAAAGATCTGCATTCAGTTTGTCCAGGTTTCAGCACTTCAAAATGAACAACCCCACGAATACTCCACCAGACACACAAAAGTGCCTTTTTGGGGTGTAAACCTGGCTTAGCTGTACTTCATGACGATTCCTTCGGAGAGAGCCACTGCCTTTTGCATTTTGGATTATCATAGAGGACCCATTTTTCATCTCCAGTGATCAAGCGATCAAAAATCGCTTCTGTATTGTGCCACTGAAGCAATAAGTTGCATGTGGTGGACCGGTTAGCTTTGTTTTCTTTGGACAGATTATGCGGGACCCAAACACCTGCTCTGCTTACTTTACCAATCTGCTGCAAATGTTCTTGGATGGTCGACCAAGGTTGGTTAAGAGTGTTTGACAGTTCCTCGATTGTCTAACACGGATTTGCTTCCACTTCCGCCCTTAACATGTCATTACTTTAACGACATTACTTTCCGGTCCCCCAATACTTGGTAACTATGTAGCTCTATTATTACATATGCACTTCATGTTCCTTAATCTGCTTTTTCATTTTCCCATACATCAAACATCTTTCAACGACAGCAAATAGGGTCCCACACTTTCATAGTCAGCAGCTCTACGCACCTACTGTTGCTAGTTTTCCCCTATGAAAGATGACAGTGATGGGTACACCCTGAGCTGTCCGTCATCCGTCCAGTTCATGTCTCAGGGAGACTCTCCAGAGAGAAGTGCCGAGAAAAAATACTCACTTGCGTAGTAAGATGGCCTTTTGCTTTTTTTAAAAAACAGGCCAAATTTAAGGGTTGCAGAATGTGTTCATAAGAAAGAATACATCGCACATAAAATAAAGCAAGGTCACAAAGATTCAGCCAAGAGTAAGAGTTTCTTACATTTTGTGTAATGGAGATCACCTCCTCTCAGGAAAGTGAAATGTGTCGCTGCTGACCTTTGGGAGTCATCAACGCCAAACACCTATGAGAGTTGGGCTCTGAAATGTTTCCTTACTAAGCGGACTCAGTAGGTCTCTCCAACTGTGTACACCACACACTCAGGGGCTGCAGTTAGATTTCTAGTTTTTCAGTTGCCGAGGAGCTATCAGTGCACCTAGATGCTGAACTTAAAACTGCTTCTCCACATCCGGTCCACAGACTGCCTGTGTCAATGCAGATGCCTGGTCCCACGCAGACATATCGAGTCAGAATCTCAGATGCTGGGGATGCATTTAAAAATTTTTTTCACACTGCTGGTGGAATGCAGACTGGTGCAGCCACTATGGAAAACAATATGGTGTTTCCTCCAAAATTTAAAAATTGAACTGCCATTTGACCAGTGATCCCCCCCTTCTAGGAATATACCCTAAGAAGCCTGAAACACCGATCAGAAAGAATATATGTACCCCTATGTTCATAGTAGCACAATTTATAACTGCTAAGATCTGGAAACAGCCCAAGTGCCCATCAACAGATGAGTGGATAAAAAAGCTGTGGTACATATACACAATGGAATACTATGCAGCTGTATGAAAGAAAGATCTCTTATTCTCTGAGACGGCATGGAGGAACTGGAGAGTATTACCCTAAGCGAAACAAGCCAATCAGAGAAAGACAAATATCACATGATCTCACTTATTTGTGGAATATAATGAACAAAACAAACTGATAAGCAACATAACCCGGAGACAAAGAAGTAGGGTACAGATTGACAAACCTCAGAAGAGGGGATGGGGGGAGAGATAAACCACAGAACTTATATGCATAACCACGGACACAGACAACAATGCTGGGGACGAGGCGGGGGGGGCGGTCAGGAGGAGGGTGTCAATGGGGGGAAAAGGAGAAACATCTGTAACAAAAATAAATTAATAAAAAAAGGCAAAAATTTTTTTTTCCAAATTTATTGATTTTAGAGTGAGAGAGAAAGGGAAGGAGAGAGAGAAACATCGATTTGTTGTTCCACTTAGTTATGCATTCAATGGTTGATTCTTGTACGTGTCCTGACAGGGGATCGAACCCACAATCTTGGTGTATGGAGACGATGCTTTAACCAACTGTACTACTCGGCCAGGGCTGGGGATACATTTATAAAGGAGGCTCCCAGAAGACTCCTAAACAGTAAGACACAGCAAGTGCTATCTCCCTATGATACGTAACTGTTTCTGATATTCCTGCCTCCACCAGCCTCTAGTCACGTTTTAAATCCTTCCAACGTCAGCCTCTGCATACAGCCTCTTACTCTCCTACACTTGTTTAAATACTAAGTACTTATAAATTCTCAGCTGAATTTAACAAAAAAGTATTAGATACCTATTATGTGCCAGGCCTTGGGCAGGGACTTTCAAGGAACTGCCTCGTGCCCAAGGAAACACTTTTAAGGAGAAAATCCACTGTCCGGTGTTTAGGCTCTATCGCCAAATGTCACAGGCGTGGGCCACTAGATGGTACCTTGCTTGTTCCACTGTATCACCTAGTGGCCTTTAAAAGACAGCATGTAAATTCTAGGTAAAACAATGATAGAATCCCTCTGTGCCAAGTCCTATTATTCTAAGAACTTCACCTATGTTGATTTGATTCCCATGACAATGCCAGCATAGCTAGTGCTATTATCTGTGTCTTACAGATGTAGAAACTGAGAGGAAGAGGGAGGGGCAGGACCTGTCCAAGATCACAGTTAGAAGTGAAAGAGAAGGGGCTTGAACCTGGGCAGTTCAGGTCCAGGGGTGTACTCTTCACCACCAGCCTAGACTGTCTCTCTGAGGTTCAACACTCAACCCCAGTTTCCACTGAGGAAAATCACTTTTATTTATTTAATTTTTTTTTTCTTCATTGATTTTTAGAGAGAGAGGAAAGGAGAGGGAGAGAGAGATAGAAACATCTATGAGAGAGAACACCAACTAGCTGCCTCCTGCATGCCCCCCCCACTGGGGATTTGGCCCACAACCTGGGCATGTACCCTGGCTGGGAATCCACCGGCGACCTCTTGGTGCATGGGTCGATGCTCAACCGCTGAGCCACACCAGCCGAGCAAGGAAGATCAATTTTAAAACAGTCTCCTCCCGAACTCCAGGAAAGTCCACAAACAATTCTCTTAATTCTCAGGCTCCTCTCGACCTCATTAGTGACTGCAGGGTAGGGCAAGCAGTGCGAATGAGGAGACGAGAATCCTGACCGCTGTTGATGCCAAGTGATTAACTCTAGATTTAACACTCCGTGGGTTCAAGATGTGACAGTTTCACTAAAGATGTGGAACTTGGAGAGAAGAATTAGAAAAACAAACGCATAATCATATCTTTTACCTGTAATCATATAATTAGAAATTCACACTCCTTTGGTGAAGATCAACAGCACATAATTCCTCTTTCTGAGGTCACAAAGGAAAAATGCTTAAGCTGACACCCTTCGCACTCTCACATGCCATCATCTCCCCCTGCATCTGTAGGAACTGGAGGATACGGCGACTATTGGCTGAAACTCTGGGTTTGAAACCTAGCTCAGCTGCTTACTCTTCACTTGCAGGCAAATAATGTCTGTATGCATCAATCTCCTCTCCACACACAGAAAACCACAGAACCTCATCTACAGAGTTTCTGAGGATTAAATTAATCTATAGGAAGTGCCTACCTCCCAGCTTGCGCCTGGTAAGTGCGCGGTATGGAGGGACTATCCCGCAAAGTACTATAATTGGTTTATCTGTAATTCACATGCTGCCTTTCAAAGGCCACTAGGTGATACAGCAGAACAAGAAAGGTACCGTCTAATGGCCCAGGTCTTTGTGACATCTGGCGATACTGGCCGTTAACTGCTAACCACCCTGGTTACTTACCATCCCCGTTCCTCACGTTTACCAAATTGTTTTATTCAGTTCATTCAATCACTGATTACATCTGTGCCGCTGTGGCGGCTGAGATGAACAGGGACTGGACTTCTCATCGAGAAGGCTTCAATCAAGTGCAAGTGACAAGCAGGGCGACCATATGTCTAGGTTTGCCCAGACAGTCCCGGCTAACACCTGTCCTCCCAGCTTAAAACGAATGGCACTCCCAGCTTCACTGTTAAAAGTGTCCTGGTTTGGATGACAAATTGTGTGTCCAGACTAGTGATAGGATACCTGAGGAAAAACAAAAAAAAAGCCCACAGACTGTTCTGTGGCAGCACCTATTAGGTCCCGCAGCGGTGACATGAGCAGTCTCAGGTTCGCGAGGGTGGAGAGCACAGCAAGAGGACAGGGACATGGCCCACTCAAATGGGGGGATAAAGACACTGACACTCAGTGAGCTGTCACCCCACTTCCTCCCCGTTTTCCCAGAAAAGAGTGGGTTGTACCACATTCAACAATGAGGGGGGAAAAGGCAGGTGGATTGTTTATGGCTAAATGACTCCACAAATTTTACCGGACTATTTGGGGTAGGGATGGAAAATATCGGGAGATTCAGTGAGTACAAGGCCCCCAAGTTAATGAATCATTCATCTCAGCATCCATTGCTTTCATCTGACCACCATCTAGCTGGAGTCAGCCTCGGGAATTACGTGCAGAAAGAACAGGAAGAGAAGAAATCGCCTGCGGGCGTTTCCGTTCTCCTCTCCCAGGTCTCTCCTCCCCCAGACCCCTCTCCTGTGGTTTTCTGAGGGAATCTGGGGAGCACACAACAATCTTCACACGATCCTCCTGGACAAGGACAAGAACACCTTAGCCCTCATCGGAAGGGTGGAGTCGCCGAAGCTCACTCAGAGGAGGCTAAACCTGGGAGGCGCTGGCTGCAACAGCAGGCTCCGGGATGAACCCCCAGCACTTCACATGTGTAACTGGCCTTCCCTTGGGCAGGACTTCTGATCAAACCACAGAAGCTCAATTATAAATAACAGTATCTAAACTGCAGAAAATATACAGCTCTGACCTAACGCCTACCAGCCACCCTTGTACAGCCCTTGGGAAGAAGGTGCCAGTCAAGGATCTCCGGGAGCGACTAGATGGAATAAGAAAGGGCTCAAGGAGCCGGGCTGGGTAGCTTACTTGGTTAGAGCATCATCCCCATATGCCAAGGTTTCGGGGTGGATCCCCCATCAGGGCACATACAAGAAGCAACCAATGAATGCATCAGTAGGTAGAACTACAAATTGACATTTCTCTCAAGTCAATAAGGAAGGGAGGAAGGAAGGGAGAGAGGGAAGGAGGGAGGAAGGAAGGAAGGAAGGAAGGAAGGAAGGAAGGAAGGAAGGAAGGAAGGAAGGAAGGAAGGAAGGAAGGGCTCAGGGAGTCAGCTAGCCAAACTCCCTCAATTCACAGATAAGCACACTAAAACCTAGAGATGTTGAGACTTCCCTGGGCCAGATGACCTGGGCCAGGGAGCAAGACTCAGGCCCCTACCTGCCACCTGCACCGTAAAACCCAGGAAACCAATCAGGAGGCTCAATGTGAATCACAGTGTTTTGCATCTGAATGGAACTTAATATTCTAAAAACTTATGCTCATATGCACCTTCCCCTGTATCAAGAAGGTATCCTTATATTATGAATGAGAAGCACGAAATAAAATAGGCCAAGCGATTTGCTACAAGCCAAGAGTCACTAGAATAGCCGCTGATTGAGCCCCGATTTTCAAAATGCCCAATCAGCCACAGCAATTTAAATCAAATGCACAGAATTCAACACAAGGTAAGAAACATCGCAATTATGAGCTTCATGGTCTCAGACGTGCTCTGACAGAATGCTGCTGAATGGACAGCTGGGATGCCACGGCTGGGGTGCTGAGTTCACAGTACTAACCGATCTGGACAGCGTGCCGAGCACCTCAGAACAGGACCGTAACTTCATGCCACTCACTCACGTCACCCCCCGTGGAGGATCACCGCACCTGCAGGTGTTGCACTAACACAGGGAATTCATCGGGAGTGAATGCCGTACGTGCTCGTTTAGGGTCAGCACGCATCGAGTTCATCAAGCACCCATTCTGCAGGGCGACCCCCACACACATCACCTCAGCGGGTCACTGCATGCATACAAATCGGTCTCGTCCCCCTTTAGTGAGGCGACGTGACAAAGCTGAAGACTGAACACCTGCTGGGAACCATCAGGCCAGCAAGGATGTAGCTCAGATCCAAACCTGGTCTTCGGAGAACAAGAACTAGTTGTTTCAAATGTAACAGAACTGCTTTTATTTACCCCCAACTAGTCATTTCACCAGGAGAGAAAAACAGACCTCGTTAAGACCATTTCACCCCATTTACTATCAGGACTCTCTGTTGGAATGACCATAGCTTAATAGATCCTGAGGGACTGAGTCAAGAACTCAGAACAGTCTAGAAATAACAAAAGCCCCCGTTTCTGAAACGTAGAGCTGTACGTTCATTTCAGGTGTGGCCGTGGCTTTCGCTGGATGGCCCCGTCTCCTCTGTATTTACACTTCACAGCCTCTGGCTTCCAGACCATAATTTTTCCCTGTCCTCCAAGCTTTCATTAGTCTTTTCTCCACCAGTGTGACCAAGGGCTTTCTCTTCCCTCAGGGTCCAAGCTGGGGGGAGTTCTTGGCCAACGGCCCAGCTAGTTCTGCAAAGAACTGAACGGTGGGTTTCTTCCTACTTCCTAGCATCGATTTCCACAAAGAACACTCGGACCTTTTTTGTTTCCTTTAGAGAAATTGGATCTGTCCAACTCAGTATGGTCCAGTTAAAATCTTCCAACTGGTTTGCCAATTGAGACCAGTTGCACGTGCTTTATTTCTGGCACCATAAAAGCAACATTTTCAAAAGATTTTAGCTGCCCTGACACAATAATTATCTGAAAAGGGAGGGGAAGGGGGGGCAGGGAAGAGGGCAAGCTGAAAAGATCACTTTGACAGCGCAAGTATTGTTCCATAAAGGCCAACGTGGAATAAAAATCCCAGATGTGCTTCCCAAACCATTTAATACATTCAGATAACGATTTATTTAAAATTTTTGTCACTATAAAGTCATTTTTAAGACCGACTTTTGGATCCTGCGTGTCTTTTGTTTTTATCTTCAAGCATATTGAGTCGACGGCAGCTTCTTCAGTGAGAAACGTGTGAGGTTCGCCAGAGTCAGCCATGCCCAGATCCTCTCCTTTCAAGGAAAGCAGCCCGAGTGGGCCAGCTACTTACAGACCATTCTCTCCACAGTGCAGCTCGCCTACCAGTCATTCATCATGCTGCACTTTCTCTCCTAGTCCTGCTATTTCACCCCTTCAAATCCATGGCTCTTACTTAACTCTGACAAATTCCCTACAATTCACAGGTCCAATTCAGGCAGAGTCCATTAATGTCTCTTCTGGATGCACTATGGAAAGGAAAATGTCCCAATCAGCTTCTAATCTTAGTACCAGGCCCTGACCATGAGAACACAAAGGCGAGTTATTTGTCATAAGCTAGGCAGGTGCATGTCGCTATGAAAAGTCTAGCTGGGGAAGTCACTCAGAAAACAGAGGAAGTTTTGTTTTAAGAGACATTTCCCACCAACAGCAATCTATATTTTATTTATTGAAGAGCTTATAAAACTTTTGGCTTTGGAGGTGATTTCCCCTCCCCCTTAAGATACTACAGTTGCATCATGGATAAAATACAAAAAAAATAAAGTCATCTGTGTTGACATCTAAAAGGTCATCGTGTGACAGTTATCTTTAACGCTACAAATCAAAAAACAAATGCAGAAACAGAGCGTTTTTGTAACAGGGAAGACTGACAATGTGGGATGGTTTCAGTGGCAGACTTGTAGCTACTATGATCTTAATTACCAAGCACACTTTAGAAGTACAAAAGTATCACGGACACATAACAAACATCTCCATTCATACTTCTCTGACAACTTGGGAAAGATAACAGTTACCTCTTTCAAATGCTTTCTGTACATAAACAAAAAGAACATGAAAGCTACATTACTGTCAACACTCGATGCATAACAACAATGAAAAACCATGGCTCGGGTGACGTTAAACGGTGTGTAATAAATCATTTATGTTCGGCTTTGGCATGGGTTTAGACTTCTGCTTAAATAAGGGAGTCTATGATAATCAGGGGGTATGAAACATTCATAAGTCTGTTTTCTCGGTGGACGTACAATGGAATAAAATCAGTTTTCTGTCAAGGAGCATCGTCTTCATTTTAACAAATATTCACCGAGCATTTAGGATGACATGAGGCTTATTCTAGGCACCACAGAGGACAGAAAGAGTTCATCTCTTGGGGAGAGAAAATGTAACAGTAACTATAAGATAAGGGAAGCGTAAAATGATCAGTAAAGAGTTTAGTGGTGAAGAGCATAAAGTCTTGGGTCAAATACACCTAAGACATGCAACTTCCTCTGGTGAAATGGGATTAAATGAGATTGTGCATGTACAGCGCTCAGTCCAGGGCCGGATCATCTACTCACACCCTCCGCTTTTTCTGCTTCTCCATCAGGCTGTAAGTAGCCAGCAGGAGTGGAAGACGTTTCTCCCCTTCCTCCTCTCCTCTCGTGCAGGATGTATTCGGTGCCAAGCCTTGTTAGCCCACTGTGTTGCTCAATACATACTACATATCCAACACAGTGCTGAATGTGGGGACTTTCCAGGAAGTCTGCCCGCCTCATTCCAGTTGGTCCTTCTCCCAAAAGCCTTAAGAAAACTGCACAATACAGGCAAGAACCTGTTCTAGGAACATCAAGGCAACATGAGACCCCTTTTCTTTTCTCCTAACGTTTGGGATGTAATTGTTTCTCATAAGGGGGACTTACAGGTTTTACATTCTTCGGTTAGGATACAGTCTGCAAGTGGGAAGATACTTTAAAGGGTTCCTGGAGCCACACATGTACAGGAGAAATCACATCGATGTGTCTACAATTAGATGTGTGCAGAAGGCCATGATGGGATGGAAAAGCAGAAATGAGACAGAACACAAAAACCACTGGCTGGGAATATACATTGTGTGTGCACAAAGAACAATCAGCAGCCACGGAAAAGTGGAAGCCCCCCCAAATCAGGCAAGAGCCACCCCTGTCACATGTCCCAGTCAGAGGGTAGGCATCAAACCCGCCCTTTTCCCGCATGCCCTATACTTCAACTACACCGACCTCTGCACTGAATGAACAACATTCATTCTTCTAGTAGACCTGGTGCCTTCCAGCCTCTGTGCCTCTGATCTTTGCCCACCTGCTGCGCCCGCTCCTTACAGGGCGACTTGCATCAAGTGCATGCAGTCTTTAAGACCAAGTTCACATGTTACCTCCTCGGTTCCGAGTCCTCCTCTTTGGCTCCAAAACCCTGGTTTTATCTCTGTGGTGGCATGTATCACGATTTCCCTTTTGGACTGTCGGTTGTTTCCTCGCCTGTTACTTCCAGGAAATTATAATCGTCTTTAAAAAGCCCATCCCTAGCTTGTCCATCTGTCTCTCCCCGGTGGCTAGCCACAGTGCAGAGCACACAGAAGATCCCCCTTTATTTTTTGTGAAAGTAAACTGGCTCGTTGGAACAGCATTTCTTCTTAATGAATCTACTTGTAATAAACACTATAAATTTATTACACAGACAACCTGCCTCATTAAGAAGTCATGACTTATTACTTATGGAATGTAAGGAGATGTCTTTACATTCAGATGGCTGGTTGGGGGAGGGGGAGTATTTGTTCTTTAATCAAGTATAAAGGACAACGATTCCAAAAGGAGCGATCTATTGCTTCATTCTTCTGGTTTCACACTACAACTCATTGTTTCTTCTAAGATTCATGCCATGCAATTGCAAAGGGAAAAGACTGCCCTGTGTAAGGAAAACTGGGAAAGAAACACAAGGGTTGGCGGATGAAACCGCACACACCCAGTGGTCACGCCGTGTTCACACCTGGGGCTAGCCAGTGCTGAATTCTGCCAAGTCTTTCCATCTAAATGCTCTTCTCCGCAAAAGCAAACCAGGTGAGTTTTAGAGTGAATGAAAGAACGCATGGTTCCGGAATTGCTGGGCACATTGAGACCGTCTCCAACATCGCAGATGTCTGGGACCTCAAGCTCTCGAGGACGCCGCCACCATAAAATAAGGCATGTTTGAGGAACCTGCAAACCTGCAAGGCACCTGCTAGTTGACAGGGATAGAAAAATACATTCCCCATCAAGTAAGTCAACAGATGTTACCTAGTGCCTCCTGTGCACCAGGCCTGGGAGACAGACACAAAGGTAAGACTTGATCTCTGCCCTAAGGAGCTCAGGGCTCAGTGAGGGCGGCCGACACCAGGCGATCACAACAGAGACATGAGGCAGAAACAGTGGCGATACCATGGGACAACTGGGCAGAGGACAGAAATAAAGCCCACCCTGAGGAGCCCAGAGGTGCTCCCCAGCAGGCCGGAAGGGGTCCACTGAGCAGCAGCAGTAAAAGGCAGAGGTGAGGAGTGCTCATGCTCCTAGAACATGCGAGCGGCTCAGCGCGCAGGAGATGAACCCTCTGCAGAGAGGCTGTGGGTCAGCAGACGCCTCGCGTGGCTGTCTGCAGGGAACCACATCCCACGGGGTGGCTGTGACGTCCAAGGGCGCTCAGAACACTGCCTGATGCGGAGACGGTGCTCAGGAAACACTAACTCCGGCCACTGTCACTGCAGCAGGCCCTCCAAGAGTCCTTTCACCCCCCGTCATTTCGTTATGAGCCTGATGCGATGCGTAGGAACTGAAGTCTTATTTTTATCAGTTAGCCTATGTATGGCAACATTGATTTCACTGACGTCTTGCTTCAAGTCCCAGAATCTACTGATCAGCAATTTTCAGCCTTGTGCATCTCGTGGCACGCGTGAACTAATGACTAAAATTCCACAGCACACCAAGAAATAGGTATAATTTTGATTCATTCACACTGGACGGCTATTGTTGTGTCGGCTGTTGTCATTTTTTAATTTGACAATCTGAGGGAAAAGAGATCAGTGCCCCTGACTAAATAGTCAGGTACTGCGTGTGTTAAAAATTCCTGCAGCTGCACTGGCTGGAAATCCCTGCTCTACATGATGTACCCCGATTACTTTAAGACAGGTACTTCTGATTCACTTGCCGTCTCAATGGAAATAAAAGTAAATCTACTCATCTGTAGACACTAACGCAGCAGTGACCACCTTCCACAAAAGGAAACTACTTGAAAAGCAGACTGGTAGATTCCATGCTGTTAGCCAAAAATAAACAAATAAATAAAATAAAGGAACCCAATGTAGGCATCTATGGAAAGAACCATAAAAGGAGGATGAAGAGATCTGTCCTGGACTCTGAAATCTGAAGATCCAAAAAGGCTGATTTATGCGGAATGGCTGGTTGATATCCGGGCTGCAGAATGTAATTACTGACACACACAAGGACAAGTTCACGGGCTCAGATTCGCTCCCCTTCGAGACACTCTTGGGGTCTAATGCCCTGGACCCAGCCTAAGCAGCGTTCAGGCTTCCCCAGCCTCGTAAATAATCCCCACTGAAAACATGGTCACAGATCCTTGGGTGCTTGCTGAAACTTAACTTTTGTCTCCTCCTCTCCTTTCTGTTTTTAACTGCCTACCCAAAACAAAAGGGAAGGCCAACCAACACAGCATGTAGACTATCGCCCTAAGTTCCTTCAACCAGGAATAAGGAAGCTGCTCCCAACAGATTCCCTAATCTTCCTCGGCACTTCAGAGACGTGCTCTCTCCCCGACTGCCACTTTGGGACCACCCAGCCACCAGCTCAGTAGTTTCTGGGCCTTGGACTCAACCGAGGACCAGAAGAGCCCAGATGCCGCATTCCTCAGTTCAGATAGGGAGTGCGGCTTTGAGCCTCTCCACGGAGGCGCACAGAAAAGACGCTGCCAAGAAGCCCCGTGCAGCCCTTAAATCTGACCTGAACCACCTGCTCCTGCACGATCACCCGTGCTCCCGGCTGCCACAAGCTGGTCCTTCCTCATGATCACCTGTGCTCCCGGCTGCCACAAGCAATGTTGAAGAGCTCCTCATCCACCTTACAGCTCCTTTCAATCCATGTCCCCACCTCCCAACTTCTGAGCAGAGCTGAAGAAAAGGGCAAGACCAGGGCCATGCTTGCTGAACACATCAGGAAATACTGTGTCAAGGCGCCAAAGAAACAGCGAGCATTTTTCTTGTTAGCAGCTGAGATCCTCACAGAGGACTAATTCCTTCCAGCCCTTCCCTGCCCTGGCCCCACGTACTGAAGGGGAGTTCCAATCAATCAAGGGTGGCCACATAGGGATCGATAGCACTTCTAATACCCACCTCCAGCCGGCATGGAAAGGTCTCATGGTTTGCTGAACCCGACAGCCATGAAAACTTTTCCCTCCAAGTCTGAATATTATCAAGAAGTAAACGATATTTAGGGGCTTGGTAACCAAACGCAGCAACATCTGAGTGGAAAAGTGATTTTGCAATGCCGAGTCTATTTCACAGCGACAGGAAATAGTCCTAGTTCTACATATAAACTGTCTTCTCACAATCTAATTGTCTTTAAAGAGGTCCCAGCCATCATTCTGTAATTCTGGTCTAGGGAACATGACATTTAAGGGATGAGAAAAAAAAACACACACAGGGAAATGAGAGACCCGGAAGACACGAGCATGGCTGAGGAGGAGTTAAACAGTCAGGCTACAAGGAATACTTATTCCAGTTCTCCAAAAGAACCGCGATGAACTTGCTTAAAGTACTTGGAGTTTATGTGCAAGTTTATGCCTACTATAAATATTTCCATAATCCCTTTCTGTTCCCAACTCCTTGAGAGAAGCCTAAAAAAGACTCTGAAATATTTTTGGTGTTGGCCTAGAATGAATTGTTATTATTAGCATTTGGGACACAATTTCTTGAGTTGTCCGTCAACATCCTTCAACCTACCCCTTGTGTAATCTGAACACACCACAGGTATTCCACGATGGAAGACCTCTGGGTCTCCTCTGTAGAGGACAAGGAGCCCTCCAGAATGTCGTGACACACATGGCCAGGTGGGGATTCTTCTGTAGATGAGGCCTTAATCCTGTCAATGTCACAGCTACTGAGAGTTTTATGTCATAACATGGCATGATATATTCCTAAGGAGGCAGGGGACCCAGTTTTCTGTGTACCAAGTCCAGTTCTGAACATACTGTAAAGAAACAGTGAAACACCTGCGGCAGATTCCAAAGTCATTTACAAGTTAATGATTTTGATGCGGTCTGGAGTTCAGAATGACAGCGAGGCCTGTCATGAGCCGTTAGTGAGGCAGGTGGGTGCCACTGAAGAAGTCTCAGTCATCTTTGTTGGAAACCATCTCCAGTTCTATAACATCTAAATTCACTTCTTTAAATGACTTGGCTCTTCCCAGATGCGTTCTGGGAATGGCAAATCTGCAGGAAAATAAGATTTTATACTGACTTCCCAAACTTTATTTTAGTTTTAAGGTGAGCTCGGCTAAGAAGAAAAGGCAGCCAACCGATGACACGTGAGGACAGCAAAGACTATGCTGAACGTCGTAATTAACTCTCAGCACATTTTAGATTCATTTCATTATTCACCAGGGTGAAACATTTCCTTAATAGAACTATTTTTTAGGTACTCATATCCTAATACCCTATTAAATTTATTTTTAGCCCTGGCCGGTGTGGCTGAATTGACTGGGGCATTGTCTCATACACCAAACGGTGGCCGGTTTTATTCCCGGTCCGGGCACACACCTAGGTTTCAGGTTCAATCCCCAGTTGGGGCGCATATGGGAGGCAACCGATCCATGTTTCTGTCTCTCTCCCTTCCTCTCTCTCTGAAAGTCAATTAAATGTTTTTCTTTTTAACTCCTCAGACTGACACAATCTATATAACTATGGAAACCTAGCAGAAGAACACGCTTGTTCGTGTGAAAACGAGACACTGGTCTTTGTGCCATCTGAACTTGAATCACTAAATGAATCAGCCACGATGAGATCTTGAATTTATGTGAGCAGAGCCAATGTGCCAGCATCACTGAGTGGAAGAAAATGTAAAAGAATAAGCAAGGCGGCACTGAACATGTTTTCTGTGCCAGCGAATGAACTGATGGAAGGAAGGAAGGAAGGAAGGAAGGAAGGAAGGAAGGAAGGAAGGAAGGAAGGAAGGAAGGAAGGAAGGAAGGAAGGAAGGAAGGAAGGACAATACTGTAGTCCCACAAATTAATAAATGTGCTGTTGTACTGAAAGGAGCAAAGTAGTTGCTTGTGTTGCTTCTTTTTCTCAATATTAGGTTAGCTTTAGACTTGAATCTGTAAGAAAGGAACTGGGTGGACTGTCACAGTTTGCCATCTAATCATTACTATGTGAAAAGAATATTCTAGATGCAGGAAGGATTAAAAATAAAATGAATCGGTCTCTCACCTCAAAGAACTTCCATGTTCTGCAACCACTAACAGATCATCAGTTAGGTCCACCTGGCACCAAAGGTGACGCGGGTTATTCAACTGCAGGTAACACTTCCTTTGCCTTCCTGGGAACAGTTTAAATTCAGTCTTCGAAAAAAAATGCACTCTGCCTACACATCAGCACTTCAAACACGTATGTTTCACCATGTTTCTGCTTTTCAAAATGCTCAAAGAGATTGTATTATACATTATAAAATATGAGAGAGCAAAACAAAAGATAATTAGATCGGGATTGTCATATTAATTCTAACTAACAGCATTCCACTCTGTATAACTTGTTACGCTGGTCTCGGCCTCCGAGTTCTCCAGAAAGACTGTCCTGCAGAGGAACTCGTCCTCCACCGTGCCGCTGTCCACTTGCACTTCCAAGGAACCACTCAGCATCTGGACCGGTTTCTATTCTGAGCTCCTGTAATGCAGACCGTGCTCCCCATGACACAGCAGTCAGCGGGTCTTTAAATAACAACACTGACTTGACTCTTAGCTCACGACAACCATCGCCTCCCAAGTACACAATGAATCAACTCTCTAGTTAGAGCCTGGAGGTATGTTATCTCTTATTTAATAAGCACCAACCTCTAGGGGAAAGGTAGTATTATTTTCCATTTTATAGCCAAGAAAACCCTGACACGGAAAAAGTCAAGTGACTTGTCCACGGTTCAGAGCTAATACGCAGCAGGGCCAGAATTCAACCCCGTTCTGATCCCCGAGCCCCACAGCCATCCTACCTTCCTCAGTGAAACAGAATTAGGAATATACACGGTCTCTAAAGACCATAACACATTCTCAGTCTAAGCTTTTATTTTTTATTATTTATTGAGATTTGTTTATTTATACCTCTGCTACCTCTATTATCAGAAGAGAGCTTAACTCTTCTTAATTCAAGGCTGACTTTGCAATAAAAAATATAATGGCAATCAAAACACAGAAAGCTAAATGCAGGACAACTGGTCCAAGACACACAGTTGAGACCCCAGTTGCCTTTGGTGCCCTCCTCCCACCTGCCGGAGCACCCTCCCACCTGCCGGAGCACCCTCCCACCTGCCGGAGCACCCTCCCACCTGCTGGAGCACCCTCCCACCTGCCGGAGCACCCTCCCTCTCCTTCCACCGGCTCCTTTAGCCCTGACTTAGAGCCGGCACTCAGGAGCTATGACACACGACCAAGAGAGCTGCTTGTTGGGAACTCTCACCTCCAAGCAACACTGTCCCCATGAAATTCTCTTTACAAAAGAAAAGACTTCGTCACTCAAAAAGACTTCATTTTAAGGGCTCCCTTTATAACCAAAGCATCCATTTCTACCTGCTTGGTGAGTCTTGTTCACTTTAAAAATATCCATCTATGTAGCATTCCATTATTATAATGTGGCTCCCTTTTTTAAAAAATTGGACAACACAGAAAAGTAGAGAAAATGATGACAAGGAAAACAGTCATCCCTCATTTCGTCACTTATCACCACCCACATTCGGGTTTTACCTCTGGACTGTTTTTCATCACTAGAATCATACGACAAATATAGTCTAACATCTTATAAGGGGCAGAGTATTTTCATGAGCTTTTTTCCATATTCATCCTGAGCAGTGATTTGAAAGACTTTAATAGTCAACCTCCTGAGTATACAGTACTAATCATCACTGAGTCATTTCCCCAAAAACTGGACGTAAAGGATGCTATTAAAGTTAACCAGCAATGGACAAGCCTGTTGAGCACAAAGATTCCATATTTCAGATCACTTCCTACAGGCTGATTCTCAGAAGCTGGATCAGATGCTAGAATGACTCTCAAATCATAATGAAAGTGGCCATGATAATGATGATGAGAAAACACTTCAGACATACCCAAAAGTTTGGAGAATGCTATAAAAAACACCACACCCTCATCTCCGGACTGAAATTTAATGGTGGGAATTCAAGACCGAGGAGCAAAAGCAGACGCACATCAGGAACTTCATCACCAGCAGATAAGCAGCTGCAATACTTAAACTCCAAAAATCCTAGAAATTCACTGGTTAAATCAACAGGCCACAGGGGAGTCTCGCCGCCTCCTTTTCGTTAGCACTCTCTAGGTTCTCGTTCGCACAGACAGCAGGGTTTAAAGGATCTGGGTTGGCTGCCTGCTGATCACTGAATTAGAATGAAGCCCTTTTTACATACATAAACAACAACAACAAAAAACATATTCAATGAGAATATAACCTTAGGAATCTGGAGAACATTGTTGTTAGCAAATACCAAAAAATGTGCTTATTTCAAATTAATCTTTCAGAAAAGACCACTTGCCAAAGATCATTTCAGCGTTCGCTGTCTTCTCCCCTCTGGCAGCAAGGGTTTACGATGGGTTGGTAAAACGTAAGCATGGATGAGAAAGAGCAGCCTGTATGTTATGATGCTGAAAATAAGTAGAATATAGTCAGCACTGACAACAACAATAAAAATTATGTCTCTCCTGACTACACTAGACGATATAAAGAAACATCACAAAAAGGCAAAAGCATACATGAAAATTAAATCTCTGCTTAATCATCCTTTTCCAGAGGAAAAAAAAAAATAAGTACTTTATTTATTTATGTGCAAGGCAATATCATCTCTTAATAGCGATGGGACACATTACTATGGCCCTGCTGCTTCTGGGCCAGAGAAATAGGATTAGCAGCCTAAGAGGGAAGAGCTTAAACTGATTAGTCAAGGAGGCAGTCCTAGGGCAAATAAGCAGGAGAAAGGAACAGCCCGCCCCAGTCTTCTGTGAACACACGTCCTGCAGAGTAAGACCTGGGCGATCCAAGGTTGGGCCACGACTTTGGACTGTGACGTACATGGAGAGGGTTTTTTCATCTTCCATTTGCAAAAGAGACTCCAAATGACAGAGGTCAGACTTGGGTTGGCTCGAAACACAGCATGTATCCTACAGAGCAGTTTCAGGACGGCCACCAAGCATCTACTCGTTCATTTACTCAACTGACAATGCTTATTAAGCAGCCACCATATTAGGCATTGTGTAGACAGTGATGAGAGACCCAGAGCCCCCATGCAGGGAGCAGAGCTAATAGAACTGATTAATGACTCTGCCTAATCAGAACTTTAATGACAAAGAACTGAGTAACTCGAACCTGAGACCTTGTGTGTTGCGTCGGAAGCTATTTCAGAGATCACTGCAGCCACCCTCCTTCATTTTGCAAAACAAAAAAACAAGCGCATAGACTCATATGGACTAACTCGAGAATGCAATCTAATAAGAGGGAATTGCTCATGTCTGCAATCCCAGCCAAAAGCTCTTTCCACAAAACAGACAACACACATTTATTTTAAAGAACTCGATGTTCGAGACATAAGACGTTTTCAAGATGTGACGTTTTCCAAGGAAACAACACGAGCCAAGTAGTAATGAGCCTCTCCCTATCCTACATTCTCACTCAGGACAATGGGAAGGCAACTCTCATCAATAAAAAAAAAAAGCTTCCCGGCAACTGCGGGTGTTTAGAGGCCTGAGTTCCAAGGTTCTGGAAGAAGCCCACCAGAGAGGGCCACAGGACTCCAGCAAGCCCCAGACACCCAACACCACCGTGAGTCCTTCACGCCCAAGTTCTACACCGTCTTTCCGCTGGGGAATTCCTCAGTGCTCTCATAACCGAAGTCAGAGGGAAAGCAGCCTCCCTCTCTGAATCAGATGAGCCGATGGTACCTGTCGTGAAAAGGAGGGGGTACCTGTCACACCATTCAGCAGAGAGCCCAAACAGGAGGTTACCAAGAGCAATTAGAAAAATTAAAGGAAAGATTATGATCCAACTGAGTCATCAAACATGGTTAAGCTTCACCAAAATGTGCAGGAAAATCTGCCTGTACTATACTTAATGGAAAGGATTTCCAATGTTAAATCTAGGACACACCCCTTTAACCAGGGGACTGTATTAGTTTAATGCAGTCATAGCTACCCAGCTGTTTGATAGTTCTCTGCAGAGCCTAGTATAAAAAATAAAAAAAAAACTATCTTCGCTGCAATCAGATATAGTTAGTTGACAGTGAACAAAAATCTTTGACAGACTTAAATGTCTAACATGGTATTAAAAAATGACTGAACAATCGTATCTGAGAAATATTTATGCATCATGAAGTGGCTGATAAAATTATTTTGTCTGAGAAAAATTCAAGAACATCCATTATATACCATTCTCTACCACTTCCCTCATCCCCAAACCCCTAAAAACACCACAACTCAAAAACAAAATAAAACAAAAAGAACAAAAAACCACACACACATTTAAGATGTTCTTCTCTTTCCTGCCATTTTCCCCTTTCATTTGCTCCGGAGCTGTCCATGGAAATTCTACCCCTTTGAGAGACGTCTGTTCAACAACCCTAAGGCAGAGACGGTCTGGGCTGTCTGCACGACCTACGCCCAGCTCTGAAAATTCATCTCATAGGCAAGGAGGAATCTCCAGGCAGGCACTGAGTTTGCCAACAGAAACCATGGAAAACAATCGGGAGGAAAGGAATTACAGCGGTGTCAGACCCTGCGGCTTGCTCCGAGTGTTACAGCCCTGCTGACTGTTTCCAGACTCTCCAGATAGCTTCCGGGTGCTGGGATCTCACTCCAGCCCTCTGAGCTACTTTTATTCCCCAGACTCCTTCTCCACGGGCAGAATCCATGGGATCGGGGTGGGCACCTGACCAGACTCTCTCCCAGGAATTTGAACTGAGACCTGTATCTGTTTGCACTTGAACTTGGGGGCTGGTACGCTCAGGACCTGACTTGGCTGTTTTGGATCCTGTAAGCAGGGAAATGGGGAAAGCCCGACCGTTCCCGACAGAAGAATGAGCCGATCCAGGGAAGGAAGTGGGGTGAGTCCCAGGGGGTTCCTGGTGCTGCCAGATCCTAATTCCAAGCCCCCGTAGCCCAGCAGCATTTCCTGTCCTCGTCCCTGTAAAGTGCCCTGTGGATCCTTACATAAATTCTACTGCTATGGCATAAGCAGGTTTGAGTAGACATTTTTTTGTAACCATTGAGATGTAGTCATATGTTTAATCATTTAAAAGCTAACATCTGATGATTTATAACCCAGAAGAACAGCCTAGAAGACCATTTGCTGAGCAGCATGCACTAAAACATATTTGTCTCCAATTTCAAAATGTATTTTACAGTGTCCCACATAGCCCTTTCTAAAACACAGCCGCAAGGACAGGAGGAAGTTTAAATAAGTATTAATAGTCACTCTCCCTGTCCTAAGGGATGAGCTGTTAAAATCTAAAAACCCTGGGTTTAAGGTTTTACTTTCAAGTCTTCAAAATTCAGAGTCTCAGAGACCAAAGGAATTGCTACAATGGTGAGAAAGCCCATTCAAGGCTCAGAAGCAGGGGGCACCCAAACGGTGCTGTGGGTTAGGTCATCCACAGCCTCTAGCCATCACTGCCTCTGTCTTGTAAGGGGGCGTCAGTCAGAGGGGGAAATAAAATCAGGGTAGTGCTGACACCCCACGGTTTTCCTGGCCAGTACATTTGGCTGTACTTATTCAAGCATCCACCCCCACCATGCACCAGGCTCAGTACCATGTAGTGGGGAGTGCAGACTCTGTTCACTCAGTTTCTTCCATCAGACATTCACACTTTAGTAAGAGAGAGAGAAAAACGGAGACACAAGTACAATGTACTGTGGTCTATGACGAGGTGAGAAGAGAAGCACAGTCCATTGCAGGACTGAAGCGAAAGTAAGCTGTACGTAGCTCCACACGTCGGGAGGGAGGGAGCCAGAACAGGCCTCAGGGCACTCTGAACTTGCGTATGGATTCTCTTTAACTGCAGTGACTCTCAAGAACTGGCCCCGACACAAATGCTCAGCCTTCTGAAGGTGGAAAATTACAAAATTTTGAATATTTTAACTTTATTTCATTTTTCTATTTTAGAAAAGAGAGGATGAAATTGTCACCCCATAATCAACCCCTCCCTGTCTCTTAAAGGTCCACTGACACCTACCCAAGGGAGCCCAGCTCCCTGCCTGGGTGTGCCCTGGGCTGGACTGACCACGCCACCGGCCACCCACACAGCTCACCAGGCTGTGTGCCTCTCCTAAGCCCTACTTCAGATTGGAAATGCATGTCACCTGCTGGGCATCTAAGTGTTTTCCCAGCACCACTTCAACAGGTGAAAAGCCAGTCCCCAAAGGGAAATAAAAAGTACTGTTATCACAAGTCTGTCCCCTCATTTGTAACTGGGCTGAGCTGTAAGCAGACTCCGTCCGGCCAGCACCTGAAAGGCCATAGCTCTGAGGACACTGGCCCGAGCTTTAGTTACAATATCTTTTTTCACTGCCCCTTAGGTGCTCATCCTCCCCCTCTCCTTCCCCCACACCCATCCACCACCCCTAGGGTGGACTTTTTTTTTAACCTCTGTAACTAAAGAACCTGATAGGGCCATGTGATAAGGGAACAGTGGCCTAAAAACCCTAAGTTTCCAATTCCAGCAGCTATGGCTCACTTTTCATGTTTCACACACAGAAGACATTAACGAAGGCCCTAAAAATAAGCAGCACCGGAGGCAGCCAGAGAGACACCTAACACTCAATCAAAGCTGTACAGGCGAGGAGAGCATGAGCAGTTTTGGGGACGCAGGCCAAATGTTTTTCTACCGGAGGAATGAATTTAGGGTTTGTGCAAAGTCAGCAGCCTGCAGAAGGTGGAAGAACACAGGAGCTGGACAACTGGGAGGCCCCGGAAAACCCTCTCTGCCCTGCCAAAGTCCACCACGTGGGCGAGCCCTTCGCAGCCAAACTGGTAGAAAAGGATGATTCATTTCTTCCATCCGTCAGGCCAGGGGAAAAATGAAACACAGGAGGCGAGAGGACACTAAGGATGTGACAACTTATTTGCAAACCTGCGCAGAGCCCCGGACTCACCAAGACGGGTCTGCACAGCACAGTCTGGTGCAAGCCACTGGCTCCCCGCCCTCTTTCTAAGGGATATGCAACACACCAAATGCACAGGTGTCTTCAGAAACCCAGCTCCTGCAGGGATTGTAACTTTTCTCCTTTTTAAAATACAGCTCTCGAGAGGAAACCCATATTCTCACATTTTTAATGGCAGGCAAAAATAAAATAATTTGCTTTATCCCTGCTGCCACAGGTATAAAATAATTTTTTATTGGAGGACTGTCCACTACGAGTCAACAGGGACTCTCCCATTACGCACAGGAAGACGGTCAAGTGCACTGTGCCACAGGAGGGGTGATCCTTAGAGAAGCAACCCTAGCTTCTCATTCCCATTCGTTCAGCGTCCGGTGCAGTTGGAATACTTCATAAGAGAAATTACTTAAGCTCTTACTAACAAAGTTACGTTCCAAAAGAAAAAGGCTTTATGAAAATTCTCAACCCAACCCAGGTCCATTCTCAGTTAAATGCTACACGGAAAAGTTTGCACAAAGTATCTATTTTGAAGACCTGTCAGTTTTAACTACATAGTTGCATTGCTTTTCCACTAAGCAGCTGACCAAAGCTAAGTAATTCACAGCTCCGTGGTCTACATGTGGATGCACCTGTTCAATCATCCTAACTGCAGGCTCCCTACCTGCTCTGCTGTCCAACCCGCTGGTATAGCCTAAGGGTGTACAAAGCAATTTTAATACACACAAACAAAATGAGAACAAAATGCTGAATGCCTTGAAGGCATTTCTCCAAGACAAAGATGAATTTTGAATAATGTATTGCTTTTGGACATTTGGTACCACGATTTCAATTCGTTAAGTATGAATTTTAATGTGCTATTCCCAAACTCTTAATGTATGCTTCGAAGGATGCTCCTCACACCTCCAGGAACCAGCGTGATCGAAACTGTTTTCCTGATAATGCTGTCATTATTTGCCTCCTTCCCTATGTTGACATCTGTCCTGAAGGTGGGAATGCAATGCTGGTAAGACTGCTGGTGACCGAGCAAGAACCAAGACAGCAGGACGCCTCTGTGCGGCATGACATTCATCCCACCACAAAGTCCCAGGTTTGTTTGTTTTTTAAATTTATTTTAGAGAGAGAAAGGGAGAGGAGGAGGGGGAAAAGGGGAGAGAAGGGGGTTGAGAAACATCAGTCAGTTGCCTCCCACACATGCCCTGACCTAGGATGAAACCCACAACCTGGACACATGCCCTGACTGGGAATCGAACCCACCACCCCTCAGTGTACCGGGTGACATTCCAACCAACTTTGAATCCGACCAGGACTTGGGTTTTTCTTTTGGTTTTTTCGTTTGTTTGTTTGTTTGTTTTTTAATGCCAGTTTCATGTTTAGAATTTCTAGGTGACACATTAAAAAGTATTAATTCTATGTTACTACTCTGTGTGACTCAGGCGGCACTCTGGGTATGACGGTTGTCACGTCTCTTCTCTCCATGAAATACCACTTCTATCTGAAAGAACTACAAACTAGGGTTATCCAGACTAGGATATTTGGCAGATCCTTTCTTGCAAATGAAGCGAGCCTGTCACTTCGTGGAAAAGAACTGACAGTATTTATTGCCAATGATAAAAGCCAAGCTTTCAAGTGAAAAACAGAACTTTGGAAACGTATCTGCCAAGAGCTTGACAGCTCCCTAGTACAGAAAGGTCTTTTTCTGTTTGTTTGTTGTTCATGAGGTTGACGCTGATCTGAACTGATTTTTTTGATGTTGGATAATGAAATGTGTCAAGGTTACGAAGACCTGCAAGACTAAATGAAGTCGTGTTTTCCAAACACAGAATGAGGTCACACAGGCGTGTGACAGAGGCACTCCAGACACACCGGCGGTCACACGTGGTCTCACAGTCCAACTAAACTTTCAGATGCTCACTTGCCAACTATCACTATCGAAGAAGAATGCCTCCAACCATCTGTAAAGGCTGTTAAAATACTGTCCCCTTTTCTACTACAAATCTGTGTTACACACAAGCTTCAACAAAGCGACACATCACAACCGATTCTAAGCAAAAGCAGCCAAGTCCAAGTATTTCGTTCGAGTCAGACATGAAACAGGTTTCTAATATGTAGAATACCACCACTCTCAATTTTGTTCTGAAAAATACTTTCATAAAACTATGTAATTTATGTTAACATGTAAAAGGTTTATTTTTAACTTGGTTATAAAGTGAATTAAATATTTTTTTAAAATTTTTTTAATAAGGTCAATATTTTGGTAGATAAAATCTACATAAACAAAAGCCCTTTAAAATCCTGAATAATTTTTTAGTATAAAAGGGTCCTGAGACCGAAAAGTTTAAGAACTACAGCCTTAATATAATTTATATCAATTTTTTTTTCAAAATGTGAGTTCCTATTTAATATTTCCAAATAAAAAATGGGTTTCCGGTATCATAGGACATCAGTGATATTTCTAAAAAGCATGACTTTTTAAACATCCTTTGTTATCTCTTAGAGTCTGTAGCTTTTATGCTAAAGTCTTATCTTTTGCTGGCATTCACTGTTATCCACTCATAATGCACTTATTGGGTACCTTCCACATCATGTTAGAAATACAGCAACTCTGCCCTCATGAAACTTACATTCTAGTGCCATTCGCCCACCCACCTACACATGCATTTGTCAATAAACTTAGCTAGCCATTTGTGATATGCCAGGCACTAAACTTGGCCATCTTCTCAGAATCACAGTGTTGATGTACTTCATTGCACTTTTCATCAGGGCTATGAATACTTCTCAGATGTTCTCAATTTTTGCTCATTTCCAATTTTCTTTGGAGTTAAGAGATTTCTTCACCCTAGATCTGAAGGCTATTGCTATATTCAGGTTTCCTGTCCACAATTTCAGGATAAAAATAAAGTTTCATGATAAGAGAAAGAGACCTGTTACCAATCAGAAAGACTATGGTACACTCAGCCACCCCTGACACTCCCTTTTCTCCCCTTTTCCATGGTCAAGGACAGGTCCCCTGGCCAGGAGCTCAGGGAGAGCCAGCCTCCAGTACTAGACAGGGGACCTGAGACCCCTTCTCAGGGCTAAGAGAAATGGAGGTTGCCCCAAGACTACATGGATTTCCTCACAAAACTAATCAGGCAAGCGATGGCATATATAAACACTGCTCTGAACATCATTAAAGCAAGATTCCAGAGAAAACCAAAAGATAATTGTCCATTAGTTACACAGGCTGAACACAAATGACTACTTCAGAAATTCAACTTCCCAACAAGGTTTTTAATTCAATCAACTTAAAAACCAAAATAAAACAACAACAACAACCAGCACCACCATGTACACGAAAACTGGCTACAAACCGGTGTGGGAGGTAAGGATGGTCACACCGAAATAAATCTCCACTCTGTAACACGGGTGTAATAATTCTGTGAATCTGAATAGTTTTGCCATTTCCAAAGCAAGACAGGGTATACAAGTTGCTAAGAAAAACCCAGCTACAGAGGATAAAAACGGGGATTTTGTTTACAAAAGATACAGGAAACAAATCAGAAAAATAACAGGGGTGATCTTTTACTCTGGGCATTTCATAAAGATGCTTGGTCAGACTACAATATGCTTATTCATGCTGGCAGCAACGACCTGAGCACAAAGCACCAGCTGAGATCTAAGAACAGGCATCGCTCTGCCAACAGCAGGGCTTGTCTACGCAGTGCGAGCAGTGAGTCTCCGAGTCAGACAGACTGAATTCACACCCCACTGCTGCCACTGATTACCTACCATTTACTTACTACATTTTCTATGCCTCAGTTTCCTCATCTGTTAAATGGGAAGGCCAATACTAACCTCACTGGGATAATTATGTAAATTACCTATCATGCGGATATACTAATCACTGCTAGCTGTTTCTATTCTAAAGGCTAAGCTAAGTACTAAAAATATATATATAAATAAGGCAATAAGTTATAAGTATAATAACTGCTTACAAAATTAAGAGAGCGAGAGCACTGTTCTCGGGCGGTCGGGGACGAGCAGTTCCAACTCCCTGCTACAAAGCTGAACAGGAAATTCTCATTCACCAGTACTGTTTCTTGTGCTTCGTGAGCCCGTGACAAGTATTTACTGAACGTATTGAACGGTAACTGTGATGAAACGTACTTAGTGGTTCTTAACCTTTCTTGAATCATGGGCCTCCCTGAGAGTCTAATGAAAGAATGGAAGGAACCTCTCCCCAAAAATGCTGCTGACAATTACTTCAAGTTCAGGAGGGATGGGCCCATTCACAGGCTATCGATTCTGAAATGAAGCCCAAGGTCACCTGGTCCGGCGTCATGAGTCAGGCGCCATCCAGGCTGTCTTGCATCACACTGCAGCCTCAGGACCTGGCACCACCATGCACCCTATTGCACAAGCTCAGAACCGAGTCACCCTGGACACTCTGCTCTCACTCCTCCTTCCACAACTACTCTTCCAGTAGGGCCTGTCCACTTCTCAAGCATGGCCTCTGGTGTCCACCTCCTCCCCAAGTCACTGTCAGCCTTCGGCAGGACTGCCTCCGTAACATCATAACTGGTCTGCTCACATTCCGTCTGGTCTCCCTCCAGCCTCGTCTGCACCGCAGGCTGAGTGAAATTCTAAAACTCATCATATCAGAACCACCTTCCCGCACATCATACCCACTTAAACAAAACAGACAAGGAAAAGGTTTTCATCGAAAGGAAGCCATACCATCTATGAGAGATACACACCCTGGCATGGGTGGGGGGAAGGGGAAGGAAAGGGATGCGGAAAAAATTCAACATGTCAGAGAAGAGAGAAATTAAATATCAAAAATATCAACAGCCCCTAAGTAGATTCTCCGTTGCTTCGGAAACTCGGGTCTGTGTACGTAACACATAACCAGTCTTCAGTATGGTGACTGATATTCCCTCCCTCTTCCCCCTTCTCTAATGGTAGAAATTAAAAATATTAAAAAATATTATTATTCATATCCCTAACACCCAAAAAATATCTACTTTTAAGATCCTGGCATATTTGCATAATTTTTGAATATTTTAAAAAGAATTTATGCAATGCAGAGTAGAAAACCAAATGCAAAAATAAACTCAAACACCAACACATAGAAACAATATCATTAACATTAGGCAAAAACCATTCTAGGCATCTTTACACATACATGGATGGGTGAATGAAGATACAGGTAGATAGAAATAATTTTACGAAAATGGGATCATATTCCACATGCTATTTCATGTGTGATATATTAAATTTAAACTTGCCTGTAACAAAATTAAATTTGAGATGAAGAGATGCTAAAAAGAAATATTGAGAAACTGGAGTCGTTTTTTTAAATGGTGTGCTTCGATTTTAAGCAGAATTGGTTGACTATTTTGAAAGATGTGGACACCAGTATGCTAATACTTCCTCTCATTTTTCTTCTCTGCCTCCATATTTTGATTTGGTTATAAATCTAGAGACTGTAGGGAA
Source organism: Tadarida brasiliensis (assembly GCA_030848825.1). NCBI lineage: Eukaryota > Metazoa > Chordata > Mammalia > Chiroptera > Molossidae > Tadarida > Tadarida brasiliensis. Next base: position 56,219,739 of record CM061273.1, read on the forward strand.
AAAAAAAGTCATTTTCACATTCTGTCCTGTTCCCATAATTCCCTTCATTGTTTGGCATTGTTTCTACCTACATTTATTTAAATAGGATCATACGGTCACCCTGCTTCCTGCAGTATAGTATCCCCATGTCTGAATTCCTCATTTTGACTCACAGCCTGGAAATGGATGGATTTAAGCAGCCTTTTCAATGTAGGGCCGCCCCGCTGCACCCGGAGTGCCTGTGTGCTCTGAAAACCTCTGTTGAATCGTGGAATTTATAACTGCAAAACGGTGTGAAAATAGTTTATCCACTAAACCACATATATCGTACCTGTGGCACACATAAGGTAATTCACAATCTCGAACTCCTTGTATAAGAGCTGTTAAGAAAGTAATTCACTAAAAACATTATCACAATTGTGTAAGCTGCCTTCCTGTTTGAGACTTTTCTTTAATAAGCTGCAATAAACCGAAGGTGGCTTTTTTATATAAATGTCTAGGGCAACATGCACAAAAGATGTTCCTTCACATAAAAGGAAAACACTCAGAAGATAACCAGGTCAAGTCCAACTTCAAATTCCAAGCTGCTATCACACTGTGCTAGGATCATACTGGCACAGTCAAGTATCTAGTTAATTATTTGCAACCGATTACCATTTCTAAATTTCTAACCGATTACCATGTCATCAAAACAGTTCCGTAGTTATAACCACTCTTCAAGAATTCAAAGCCAGAAGATTGCTTATAAAGTGACTTATTTTTTTTCTTAACCCTTTCCAACATCTTTCAAGGCTAGATCTTCAAAAACCAACAAGCGGTCACGATGCAAATCACCAGCACACACTTCTGAACGATAGCCCTCACTCAATTCTGCACCTCTAAAAGGAGACTTCACACATAACAAAAGTTACTAATTTTTTAAAATAGTTCATAGCCATCCATTTGCACCTTAGAGATTCAATGCAGAAAAAGTGGCCGAGAGCTGCTGGAACGAAACTGAATTTGAAGAGCTTACCTAAGACTTACGTGCTGCCAGCAAACAGTAGCACAGTGAAGAGGCTGAGCATCTTGACACACAACCCTAAACGTCTCCATCATAAAGTAGGAAGCTAGCACCTTTCTAGACACAGGGGTTCGGGACAAGCAAAAAAATAAAGATGCAGCAAGGTGTCATAAAGGTGGTTTTGTTTTTTATTGTCTTCCCCCCAAAAAAGTAAAAAAAAGAATTACAAAGACCCATGCAAGCGATTTTTCAGATCTGTAAGAATGCATGTGTCCTTCCTGCAGGCATAAAGACATGAGGAATCCCCTGCCCTGCTGTCCTCTGACCCCCACATAACTAGCCTTGGGCTACCCTGACTGCCAGCATTGGCCCTTTTAACAGGAACCCACTGTCAAGGTCTCCCTGGGCCCTACAGGATTGTAACCGGCTCCCCTACCCTCTTAAGTGCCAAATAATTTTAGCAGAATTATGGCTTCTGGCCTAACAGCACTCACAGTTGCTCTATCAATGATGAATAGGAATGACTTCTAAATGAAGGATTTCTGCGATACTCAAATTCAGATAGGCTTTGATGGGACACCACCACCTAATTATGACATTTTTTTTCTTTGTTCTCCCTTGAACATTTTAAATATCCTAATATTTATGCTCTAACATTTCTCCCTGAATGGTTACGTGCTCCCTTCCTTAAAGAAATTAAGAAGCCACGGTTATGTTTAGGCCAAATTCACCTATTGGAAAAACAGTGTTTGCCTGTCAGAAGCACCACGTCTCGGCTGGCGCTTCTGGAACATTCACAACCTAAACCTCGCTGAGGCCTCATGCTGACAAACTACATCCGACACTCTGACACCAGCCAGGATCCCCCAGTGCCTGCCGAAGGTCATTCACCCGCTCCAGCCAAGTCCCCTGACCTTGGTCATTGTTTTCCATTACTGAGATTATCTTGACGCAGAAGTCCACCGCTATTGTCTGAACAACTGTCTGATACATTCTGTGGTGTGCAGCTTGTTGGTAAGGCTTAAACATCCTTTTTCATCTGTTCCCCGCAGACTTTAATGCAATACGTAAAGAAGATGAAGGTATGTGTAGCAGAGAACTAATCCGCACCATTTTCACTCCCTCAAAACGGTCCTGCTGCTAAGCCTGGAACTGATCAAGTGCACATCAAACGTTAAGGCTTACTTGAGCTCCTGCAATCCAAGTTATAATCAGACCTTTTGCTTTCACCCCGATGGTAAAAGCATTTGAAAAGCTGATTAACCATGCATTCAGAGCATAATTGGCAGATTTCAAGGCGGGCTGTTACTATTGGGTTATTCTGTTGCTTTGGGGAACCTTTCTAGTTGGAGGACCTAAGTTAACATCAGGCTGTTTCCATAAAACATTTCTGTCCTTCTTGGTGGCCTTCAGAGGCACACTGCCACCCTTTGCTCGGCAACTGGAAGAAATCAGATAGGGTCTGGGGTTAACGCAGCAAAGGAAACAGCTTCTATTTAAAGGTCTTTGGGGGAGAGAGAAGGGAGGCAAGGAAAAACAGCATATTCTGGAGTTTCCAGTTCTTTCAAGTGCTGCAGAATGCCTGTCGTATTTCTTTATCTCCAAGTTCCCCTCAAGTAGTAATGACAAGACAAAATTAGGTAGTTAAAATGCACAGCAGAATAGAAATGAAACTTCCTTTACAGAAATGGTTTTTCAATAACTCTAGGAAAACTGTAGGAGTCATGTAAGAAATTTTTTTTTAGCATACACTAAAATTAAAATTAAGTTAGCTTCAAAGTGGTTTGTAAAAAAAAAAAAAAAAAAATCAAGAAGAAGAAAAGAAAACTCCTTGTCCTGGCTGGGTAGCTCAGTTGGTTAGAGCGTCGTCCCAATATACCAAGGTTGTGGGTTCGATCCCCGGTCAGGGCACATACAAGAATCAACCAATCAATGCATAGATAAGTGGAACAACAAACTGATGTTTTGTTTTCTCTTTCCTATCCCCCCCCCCTCTCTCTCTCTCTCTCTCTCTCTCTCTCTCAAATCAATAAATAAAAATTTAAAAAAGAAAAATCCTTGAATTAATGAGAGGAATCCTAGTCCAAGTATAAGCTTAAGAATTGAGTTTTACAAAAGAAAGAAAGATGCATTGAATACTAGGACAAATAAACAGCAGGGCCACAATACCATCTCACTGAGGCACTGATGTAAGAAGTACATTCTTATGGCGTCTTGGAAGGGTACACGCCCAAATCTGAGCGCGGCAAGTCAGCTTGACAATGCAGTCATCCCCTTGCCCCGCGGACACTGTAACAGTAGCCATTTCAGTTGGGCCCTTCCATTCCTTTCAGAGTGATCAGAATCAAAACGCTCTTCCACCCAGTCTATCTCCTAACCCTCTAATACATCCACACATCCCTACAACAAACAGTTAAGGAATGACAGCGAGATAGATCAAAGCCTGTTTGAGCATTGCAGCAATTAGCATCTTCTGGAGATAAAACTAGAACACAGCCACCAGACAAGCAAGCCTAGGATGGGGGCCACGAGGATGTCCTTTTCATTTCCTTCTATTGCCTTGAGGATCAGGAAACACGCTTCCGAATGGAGTAGCCATACAACGGCCTGGTGAATTCTGTGGCTACATACGACAACCCCTTGTACCATAAATAGTCTGTGTCAGTGTCTCTGAGAAACAGCTGTATGAAACCTCTGCCAGGAAGAGCCAATTAAAATTGCAAAAACATCCTATTTGTCCATTCCACAAAAGAGGCTTCCCCTCCTTCCTCCCCCTGTAACCTCCTCAGAACACTGTCAAAGCCCAACGCAGCTGCGGAATCTTGGTTCATTTATATTTTAAAAATGTAGCTTTGAACATCAACCCCCAAACCCCATATGTTTAAGATGCGTGGGGGAGGAGGGGTTGTGATGTCCTTAGCATACCAACTTTGCTTATTTAATAGTTGCGGAATGAAAATAATCCTAGAAGTCAGACAAACCAGCACAAGGAAAATCTCCAGTCCCAGAAGATGCTCCCTGTGCCAACCTTTGCCCATCCTCTCCTCTCAACAACAATTTAGTGAAGCACCATTAGGTGCTTATGCTAACACGCAGAACATGGTGCGCAGCCAGAGAGGGGGGTTTGCACAGTAAGTCAAAACAGCCAGTTCTGAACACTGGCTTGAAGTCCTCCGTTTAGAGCCAGGCAGAAAGGACGAGAGACAAGTTGGGTGAGAGACCAAAGAAAGCCAATGTTTTCTGGCGACTGCAACAGACTGACCTGGCAGCCTCAGACGGTGCCAACTCCAAACGCTCCCTGAACAGAAACAAGATGACGTGTGAGGCCAGGTCACCCCAGAATGCCTTAGAAGCCATTAGGAAGAACTGGACCCTCTACTGGAGGAATCCGCCCGGTTAAAACGACCTCACCAAGAATAAGTCACCTGTCAAAAGTGGGAATTTCAGGAAGAAAAAAAAAAAAAGTCCAGGTTAAAAAAAAAAACTATGCCGCTTATACATTTTGGTCACAAGAGTTAAAAAACTGACTTTCAGATTCATGGAACAGCACAGTGATTAATCATCACGGGCTGAAGCTTCAGCATTTAGGATTTCTTCAAGAATTCACTGAATCGAACTCTTTCCACTCCAAGTCAACTTTCCTGGTTTTCCTTTAACAAAGAGCATCAAGGTTTATCAGAAAAAGATGACGTTTCATTACCAGTTTGACCAGGTTGCAACCTCAGGTCCACCACAAACAATTGCTCTTTGAACTTGGGCAAGTTACTGACTTCATGGAGACTTGGTTTCCTAGTTTGTCAAGTGGGAGCAACTTAGTTTTGAGGGCTGAGAGAACATGACAGGGTGCTGGGCGTGGCTTCTATCCCTGCCCCCACTCCCTCACCAGCCATCCGTTCCAAGCCCTCAGGCCATGCAGGGTCCCTGTGGCGTATCCCTGTTCCCTAACCCTTCCTTCCCTCCAGCATTTGTACTTGGGACTCTGCAGAGGAAGTGAAAATAGCGATGTACTCTATCTAATCAAACAGATTCTTACACACAATAAAGGAGACATGTCCTTCAGCAGAGTCACTTCTGGAAGAAGGAATAAATCTGAAATCTCGAGTTCCGTGCAGGGATCCAACTGGGATCAGGTACGTCCCAGAACAGGTACAAACAGCACAGAGCAGAGCCCGGGGAGCAGGGGCCCAAGAGAGGATCAGACTTCAGTCCAGCACACGGCCTGCCTCGCCCAGGACGGCCACCCGCACGTGGAGATGGTGCTGACCTCGCCCTACTGCACAGCTGCAGCCTGAGACTCGGGGGACAGTGGGGCTGTCCTCTCCTCTCAACTCTCTTCAAATGCAAGGTCCTTCCTGCCACAGACTGTCATAAAAAATCACATGCAGAAGTTACAAGGGGCAGGGCGGGGTGTGTGTGTAAATAAACAGAAAAAAGGTAAAAAATTAAAATATATGTGACTGGCAAAGGGGTAATAATTTACTATATAAAGGGTACTTAAAAATTAACCAGAAAAAAAGTGAATAATAGGAGGGGAAAAAAGCAAAGGATAATGAGTAGCCAAATCCTAAGAAAAAATACATATATAAATACAGAGAGAGAGAGAGAGAGAGAGAGAGAGAGAGATCGAGATCCAGATCTAGTCAATTTTGGTTTGCACCTTTTTTGGAAACATTCCTTCTCTGGGAGCTGGGTACCCCCTCATCATCCTGAAGTTCCAGAGCCTTCTCTGTCTCTTGTAGACTGGTTGAGAACCAGCAATATTTGTTTCTCTGTCAGGCTGACTTCTCATTTGATACACTTTCAATGTTATCCTAATTGTTTAATTGCCCCTTCCACTTGACCGTAACCATGGCGAGGAAAGGATAACACACATCAGTCTAGTTTGATGCTATGTCCTGAAGAGGGCTTGGCACCCAGTAGGTGCTCAAATCCATTCAATAAAGTGCTCCCTGGGTTCCAAGGAACTATTCACGGGAGTGAGAAAACTACTTCAAGTCCCTAGTAATAAAATGGATGCAAATAAATTTAATTTTAAGACAGTGAAAATGAAGACACACCATTGCTTGGCTTAATAGGCCATTTGTTTTTCACAATAATACAAAGTGTCTGAAAAGAGAAGATGAAATGCGCGCTCGGTTGAAATGAAATCTAATAACCCTCCTGAAGGTAATGTGATGATAAGGATCTAGGGCCTTTAAAAGGTTCATACCACGTAGCTTAGAATCTCACTTCTCGGAACCCATCCTAAGTAATTAGTCATAAAGAAAAATAAACGGATACATGAGGATATTCATCACAGCGGTGCTCACGCTAGTGAAACGTGGAACGGTGTCAATGTGTAACGATGAAGAAAATGGTAAGAGATAATCAGTATAATGCAATAGTATACAGATCGTGTGTTCAAAGAATACTTAACGATGTGGAAAATGGCCGTCTACATTTTAAGTTGCGGTACTCTGCACGTAACATACAAAGTACCCTCTTAACCAGTTAAGTGTGCAGTTCCATGGCATTAAGCACGTTCGCGTTGTCCTACAGCCGTCCAATCCCCACCACCCCAGCACGCGCTCAGCTTCCCAAACTGAAACCACACATTAAACACTAACTCCCATCCCGCTGCCCCAGCCCCTGCAAAGCACCGTTTCTTCCTGCCTCTGTGGATTTGACTCCTCTAGCTCCCCTAAGTGAAATCCTACAGTATCCATCCTTTTGCTACTGACATTTCACTGAGCATAATGTCTTCAAGGTCCACCCCTGTTGTAGGACGTGTCAGAACCGCCTTCCCTTTTTAAGACTGAACAATATTCCACTCTAGGTTTTCATTTTTACCTAAACAAAGACTCCAGCCTCCTTAAAAGCACAGGACTCAAATCCCCCCAATACCAGGAACCTCATGTAGACCTCACAGAAAATGGAAGAATGGACCTCATCTGGATGACAGTCAACAGTTTAGATGCTAATGACCCCCTGCCCCCAATACCCCCAAACCCTACTGCAGCGGCTATGACCCTACTAAAACCCATCAGATGCCCTGGCAGCGCCAGAATTCCCATGTTCTAGTCCAAGAGGTATGACATGTATACATCCTGTTGCGAACGGGGCAAGTTTTCTTTTGCACTAGTATATTCTGAACCCAAAACAATGGGTTTGCTACCATTGTACGCAAAAGGAAAATACTGACCAACTATTCAACAACAATAGGAAAAGTAACTATAGCAGTGCTTTGACAAGACAGAGTATGTGCTATACGTTGTCTTCAAGACGGTTTCCACCAAGGAAAGGCTAGAGCAAAGCATTTAGCAGCCAAGAGTTCTATACCCAGTTGTGCGGAATTTCCTCTACAGAAATAAAAAATATTACAGCTGTGACCGAGATAAGAACACTCAAATATTCCCCTTCTTCCCTGTAGGTTCCATGACTTCCCTGCCCCCACCGGAAGGCCATGTGATTTGCTCTGGCCACTGAGCTGTGAGCAGAAGTACCATCCCTGAGTTGAAGCAAGGAGTCCCTGGGTAATAACTCTACCCTCTCTTTCTTTCTCTCCTGGAGCCCCTGAAGGAGGCAGCCGCATGTTCTAGATGCTAAAATCCTACAAAACTGAGAAGAGTCCCCTCATCAACTCACAGTGGATGTGTGTGGGGAGGGAGAGATTTGGGGATTCATGTGTTGCTATAAGTTGCCCATCTCCACTAGTACAATGAAAGTGTAAAGATTATTAAATATATAACGTGGCATCTGCCACCTGGGAGAGCATAATACATACATATGAGAATCTTCAGAGGTGAAAGAGAGGGAGGCGCACAGGGGATCCTATTTATACTCGAGCTCAGAAGAATGGATCAGGGCTAAGGGGAAGAAAGGCTGGCAGGACAGGAAGCATGGGACATGGCTGTTCAACCTAAACTACCAACACCAGGTTGTCAGAATACACAACTAAAACGGTCCCACACCCAAGCCCCTTCCTTGATAACCTGAGCTCTAGGAGCTGCAATTCCAAAATCTTCTTTCTGACGCCCCTTCTCTACACATCACCCCAGAAGCTCTCGACAAAAACGCATCTTCAGGGCTGCCTTTATCAACAGCATCGTAGGCATGCCCCCTTGTTAATTCATGGAGTTGCTCCAGGGATTCAAAATATGGAGCAGTTACTAATACAGACACAATTCTTGGGAAGAAAAAAACAGAAATAAACAATGTATCTAAGAGTAGAAAAGGAAGTACGAGCAGCCACGTGTCTTCGTGTCTGTCACTCCTCCCAGGATCCCGCAGTCAGAGCCCAGTAATCCTACGACTGGCCGCACTCACACAGATGAGTCCAAAATCGTTTTCCCTGTTGCTGTTTCAAAGTCCACCTCAACTTATTTATAAAATTCTGTAATCTAGTTAATGTCAGGGCGCATGACCCTCCAAATACCCCTTTGTCCTGCAATCATCCTGAGACCCTTTTAACAAAATATTTGAAGATGGAGTTGAGTCCCTAATGGAATATTCTGGCTTAATAAAATCTCTCCCAAACACTGACGAATGTTTGCTTGCCTACTGATCCATTTTATCTTTTCTGATAGGATGAGTAGGTATTACAGCTGTGTGACTAAAAAAAATAAATAATCCAACCGTCGTTTTACAGATGTATACAAATGTCCTGGCTGAGTAAATAAAGGCACAGGGCAATGGCTGGGTTGATACCTCTCTGAGTCACATACAAATTAATGATCTGAGGACAGCTTATCTTCCCAGCTGTTTCCTTCTGGATTAATACCCAAGAGACAAGCAGAGAGAAGGCTGAACGAGATGAGCTCAGTAAAAACTGGGTGCTGAATGCATAAAAACTTAAAAATTAAAAAAAAAAAAAAAAAAGCCCTGGCCGGTTTGGCTCAGTGATTAGCGCGTCGGCCCACAGACCAAAGAGTCGTTCTGGTCAAGGGCACGTACCTCAGTTGCAGTTCAATCCCCAGCCCTGGCTGGGTAGTGCAGGAGGCAACCAATGTATCTCTCTCACATCAATGTTTCTCTGTCTTTCTCTCTCTCTCTCTCCCCACCCCCTCTCTCCCCCTCTCTTTTCCTCTCTCTCATTCTGTCTGAAAAATCAATGGAAAAATATCCTCAGATGAGAATTAAAAACTAAAAATTTTTTAAAAAGTCAATTTTGTCCCTTTCTTTCTAAAGAATGAAAGCAGGGTAACAATGTTTACCCTGATTGGTTGATAGAGAGACATTTCTAGGAAGCCATAACCTTAACAGCAATATATGGGAAGCTAGAACTACCCAATATATGGGACGCATTGAATTGAATAATCCTCATCCTGTCCAGGGCGTTATTGCTCAGATGGTTATCGCCCCCATTTCCTTACTCTTTGCCATGACAGTAAAGCTCCAACCCCATCAGCCCTGAACACAGCTTCTGTCTGGAAACTTCCCCGACCGACAGCAACAGGTCCTCCTCTTCCCTCTGCTTTCCTATCCCACCGCCCCTGGCTTTGTTCCCACCTCCTTGACCCCCCCCCTCCCACCCCCCTTGCAGGGTCATTCTTATCCACACAGCCAATGCATGTCGGGGTTCTACTACGCTGAGGGCACTGCCCCTCTCGTCTTTTCACCCTGTGCCCTCTCCCAGGCAAGCCAATCCTTACCATTCATTCAGCTCCACCTGGGAGCAGATGGCTCTCAGGCCACCCCTCTCATCCCGTGCCTACATCTAGCTTGTGTTCACCCTCCCCTACCCTGCATCTGGAAGGCACCTCTCACTCAACAGGTTCAACCCCATGTGCTCTTCCCCAAAACCTAGTCCTCCTTCCTCTAGCCTGCTACTCCACAGGAAATGGCTCCACCCCTCTGCTCTTTGACCTGCCCCTCCCCTTCCGAATCCAATCCATCTCCATGCCCAGCTGAGTCCACCATCTCACGAGCCCCTAGACTGGTGAACCTCTCTCCACTGCCACCCCTCCACTTTCAGGAGCCAACTCTGTCCCTGGAATGAGGACTGGCCTCCCCAGCGGCTGCCCCGTCCATCCGCTCCGGCCCGCTTCTAACTGGTGCTCCATCCAGAAGCAGGCATGGTCCTTTCCAAGAAATTCTGATCAGGCCACCTCCTTCCTTAAAGCCCTCGATGGAGTCCCACGGACGCAGGACAATCTCCAGCGTGGCCTAAGACCTGCAAGGTGGCCGCTGCCTCCCTCTCCAGAAACAGGGCGGCTCTGGTCACTAGAGTACACAGCCCCCCTCCTTGCTGGGCCTCTGCCATGCTGGCTGCCTCGCCCAGGAGGCTTTTCCTTGTTTCTTCACCCAGGTAACTCCTTTGCATCCTTTAGAGCTCATTCAAATGCTGTTTCCTTAGGTGAGATTTTCCTGACCCCGCACGAAGCTAGGCCCCCTTGTTATCCAAGGCCAGAGTCCCAGGCCCTTTCCTTTACAATTCCATAAGCGGCCTATCCTTCCTGTCCACATGATTACTAGATTAGTGGCTGGATCCATCACTGGGGGGATTATGGCACAAATACTCTCAGTTTGGCTTATTTATAGCTCCAGCACTAGACACCAGGCCTGGCAGATACAGCAATATATACATACATACACACACACATACACACATTCACATACACACACACACACATACATACACACACATACATACATACACACACACACACATTCACATACACACACACACACATTCACATACACACACACACACATACATACACAACCATATATATAAAATAAACATCTAAAATTTTAGACCTAAATTTTTTTTTTAATTCTCCTCCAAACTTGTCATGCTAATATTCAAATAAAAACTAAAAGATGACTTCAAATTTCAAAATCATGAGAAACGAGAAATAAAACGATATAAAGACAGAGCTGCTGCCCTGGCTGGTTTGGCTTGGTGGTTATAGAGCGTCGGCCCACGGACCAGAGAGTCCCGGGTTCGGTTCCGCTATGGGCACATACCTTGGTGGCAATTCGTTCCCAGCCCTGGTTGGGGTCATGTGGGTGGCAACTAGTTGATGTGTCTCTCTCACATTGATGTTTCTCTCTCTCTCTTCTTCCCCTTCTCCCTCCCACTCTATCTAAAGATAAATGCAAAAGTGTCCTCAGGTGAGGATTAAAAAAAAAAAGAAATATCTTTTAATCCTCACCTGAGGATATTTTTCCATTGATTTTATTAGATGGAGTGGGAGGGGGAGAGAGAGAGAGAGAGAGAGAGAGAAACATCGATGTGAGAGAGACACATCCATTGGTCGCCTCCCAAACGATCCCGATCAGGGCTGGGGATCAAACCCAAAACTGAGGTGCGTGCCCGTGACCGGGAATCGAACCCATGACTCTTTGGTCCACGGGCTGATGCTCCAACCTCTGAGCCAAACCAGCCAGGGCTATAAGGAATATTTTTAAATAAGCTGATTATCAAATGTAAAATGAAGGCTCCATCTGATACCCCTTTCAGCAGATCTCCCCTTTATTAAACTTTAAAACGGTAAGAATTCACAGACTGATAAATGAGGGGCCTCTCTGAACAGAAGCCAGAGCCATGAGTCTGGTGAATGTGTGTGTGTCCACACCGCTAACTAAGAGAAGCCGAGCTGGAGATGGCCAGACGGCTTCCCGACTCGGGGGAAGTTCAGCGTGATTGATCTCAACAGTTCAAACGGACAGACGGAGCAGGCACACAGATAATCACCAAGTTGTTTCCCAACCTCGGCTGAGGACAGAAAAGAGAACGCTCCTAGAGAGTAAGACGTTAGGCTTGGATTAATCTTTCATTAAATGACAAACCCATTCCGTGCGTCTTTGAAACGTGCCCAATTTAACGTTTGCTAGGCTTGACTGTACTGTAACATCCCCACACACCACCAGGATATAAACCAGGAAATTAAAGAGCGTGTTCCTGCAGACAGGTTTTCCACATTTCATTCCGTGTGATGGGTGTTGGGGGGCTGCCAGGAGGGAAGGCAACATCTGGATCCAAATTGTACAAATGGGGAAATTGTTTTTAAAAAATATATACAGCCCTGGCAGGTTTGGCTCAGCGGTTAGAGCGTCAGCCCACGGACCAGAGAGGCCCGGGTTCAGTTCCTGCTAGGGGCACGTACCTCGGTTGCAGTTTGTCCCCAGCCCTGGTCATGTGGGTGGCAACCACTCTATGTGTCTCTCTCACGTCGATGTTTCTCTCTCTCTCTCCCTCTTTCTCTCTCCCTCTCTCCCTCAAGATAAATGCAAAGAATGTCCTCGGGTGAGGATAAAAACACACACACACACACACACACACACACACATCCATGAAGAATTTATCTTTTGAAAACCATGTTTTAGATGAAATGTCACAAAAAAAATCAACAAAATGAATCAATAATCAAGATCTACATTCAAATACTAACCTAACCCAGTCACTTAGTTGTATGATTCAGGCAACAACCTCTGCGCCTCATCCATAAAATAGCCTGCCCTCACTTGGCTGTGAAGATTCATTAAAATATGTATGCAAAGTGCTTAACACTGAACCATACGCAAAAGACATATTCACTAAGTGTTAGGTACCATTATTATTCCCAGCAACTAGCCCCGTGCCTGGCAGATAGTATGTACTGAGTATGTAATTGTAAGTAGATGGATGGTAGCCAGCCATATATGGAGGTCTTCGGGCCTTAACATCAACCATACAACTAAAACTTCACACAAATGGCCAGCTTTTTTAAATAAGGAGAAAGGAGGAGAGGGATGGGAGACAGTCATGGAAATTATTTTAAAGGTCAAATTTGCACAAATAGGATTTGTACATGCAAAAGCATGCCGTCTTATAAACTCAAAGTAATCCCGGGGCTCTTCCAGCGCAAAGGATTGTAAGCAAGCTTTCAAAAAAAAAAAAAAAAGGCGCAGCTATCCACCCTTCCGAGCTTCTCTCCTCTCCCTTCACTCTGTTCTCAAACAGCTTTAGGAACATTGCATCCTGGCTTGCCGCTCCAAACATAATTTCCTTTCCCGTGCTTTTCTGAATAGAGCAATCTGTACTCCCGCTATCGCCAGCCCTCGCTGGGCTTGGGGTTCCATTATTTCAGCCTTCATTATGGTTCCTACAAGATCAAACACAAAGCTCAACTCCTCGTATTTTATTTCCTCTCCAGATTAGAAATAAAGGGGGGGCCGCAGAGTGATTACTTGGGTCACAGAGCTCTGGTAAAACACCACGAAACCAAAACATGACTCCAATACCCGATTCCGACGATAAGGAGTCCACCTAAGTTGGAGAGTAAAAAAAACACAGCCTTGGACCCAGCAGCAGTCAGGAAGATTTAACATTTTACATGCTGCTCAAGAAGAAAAACAACATCAAGGCATGAACAGGGTTTGTTGTTTTCTGTCATCCCAAACCAACTCGATTCCTGGCTTACGGCCAATGCCCAGCAACGGATGGTTTGTTTTGCATGAAGCTTTCAATATTTCATGATAATATTTTTAGGGGAAAAAAAAATTTCAGCACCATAGATTATTTTTCCAAGCTATTACGTTTCTACGGAAGAATTAAAAGAAGTGGGGGGGGGGGATATAAACACTGAGTAGCAAGGAGATTGAGCACTTCCAAGGAACTCCTTCCTCAGGAGATGGACAGCTGGGAGGGACCTTGGAAAGCAGACAGCCTAGAACTGACCGACAGATCGGGGCTTCCGTGCTGTTTCCAGTCAGATGACGTGCAGTGGCTAGTTGGAGCACTGAGTTGAGAAGGACAGGGAAGTTGAAAGAGGACCATGATTATTTCGTGGTATCTGCCATTCGCTACTGGCAACAATGTCGCACTCACTACCCTTCACAGAGCCCAGCTCCCCATCCAGCGCGCGGAGGCCCATGCTGGATTCACACCAAGACTGCTGCTTTCCAGTCTAGTGCTGACTTCTCACATCGAAAGGTCTCTTTGGACTTTTTTGTGTGTTTACACTTACACACTTCTACATGTTGACTTTTTTCTAAATAAAAGAACTCTTTAGTGTCAAAGTCACCCTTATCCAGTTATATTTTAAACTCCCCAGTAAGAGTGACGGGCCCTCTAGCTCTTATGAAACCCCGCCTCCTCCGCGTCAATCGCTCAAGCACTGTTCTGCACACAGCAGGTCCCCGAGGTGCTTACCACCTGCTCCTTCAAATAAGCACACACCCAATTCACCTTGCACGGGCTTATTCCCTTCGCCCCTAGGTATTCCGGTGTCCAAAAATAACTCTAACGCCCAATTTGGTCTTGTGTTGGAAATTAAAACCCCGAGAACAAAAAAAGGAATACTACGTACAGCCATGTGGGTGAGGTTTAGACAACTAAATGACTATATTACAATAAATTAGCAATTCTTTCCACCGCCCCCAATCGGCAGACACACACCTACCTACCTACACACACACACCCCAACCTCTTGCTCACAGAAGTACTCACTAAAAACCAAAACATACATAGAGGTATTATGAACACCACACATTTGGAAAGACCTCTGATGACCTGGTTTTCCACAAGTAGCATGCAGAAGTTTCCATGTGGCAGACTGTACACTGAAACTTTTAGCATAAGCCAATTTAACTAGGTTAACTGCTCCCAGTTTTGGATACTTTATTTGATGGAAACATACTCCATTGGTGTTCCTTCCACACTGATATACACAAAACCAACAAGCATGTGAAGTTATAAAGGCATTAAAAAAAATATCTGACCCAGACCTAACCTGAGTCCAGGCAGTCAAACCTCTGGATCCAGCTGCCAATTTGCAGAAATGAGCACATCATCAGCAAAATGCCATAGGAAGCGCTACAGATCCCAGAGCCCAGGGTCTCCCCCAGATAGATAAAAAAAAAAAAAAAGAAGAAGGGGTGGAGGATGAAGTTGTTGACTGCAAGATTCAAGGGCACTTCCAATTCTTTTTAAATGTACAAGATTACGCCCTGGCCTGTTTGGCTCAGCGGTTGGAGCATTGGCCTGCGGACCAGAGAGTCCTGGGTTCGATTCCCACTAGGGGCATGCACCAAAAAATAAATAAATGAATGAATAAATAAATAAATAAATAAATAAGTGTACGAGATAACACTACAGTGTCTAAAGCACAGCCGCTGGGCTGATGAAACTAAAAGAAATGCACATCCTGATGAATCTAAAAGTCACAGCAGTGGTCACTCTGGAGGAAGAGACAAGGCAAATGGAGGACTTAGCCAAGTCCTACTACTTGACCCAGGTGGTGGTTACAGGAACATCTGCTTTATAATAATTCATTAAACCATACATCTTTTGTGTGGTTTTATAGATCTGTTTCACTTTACAGTGAAAGGTTTTAAAGCATGACCCCATTTCACTCCCTACGGATGCTCTAAAGTGGAACTCTCCCACGTGGTAGCCACTTGCCACGTGTGGCCACTGAACTTAAAGCTTTCACTGAAAATAAAACAAAAAGTCAGTTTCACATTTCAAGTGCTTAATAGCCCCACAGCGCTAGTGGCTACCATATCAGATAGTGCAGATGAGAGAACATTTCCAGCATCGCACAAAATTCTATCGGACACCAACAGTCCAGAAAACAAGCCGGCTTTCTGGGTGGGTCTCCGAAGCTCTGTGAATTCATAACTCCTCTCTCCAGAAAAGCCCAGGCATGAGATCTCTGATCTTCAGAACAGGCTTCCATTCCTATTATCCTGCTTGTAAGTAAGAGCCCAACAATGAGAAGCAATACAAACTCACAGTGACAGCCACCCAGCAACCCCCGTGAGCACAGGCTGACCCCACCCAGAATAGCATTCTCCAATGCAACAGTATTGTTTTTAAGGAGTGGTCTGATTTATGATGAAGGAAAACATCAGTGTTCAGATGCATGACCAGGTACACAACACCCAGACAACTCTGGTCAAAGCCTGTTATCTCCAAGACAAGGGAAAAATAACAAGATGCAAGGTGGGATCCTGGATAGAATCCTGAAACAGAAAATAGTGGAAAAACTGATGAAAAGTCAAGTAAGGTTTGTAGCTCAGTTAAAAGTACTGTACCAATGTTGATTTCCTGTTCTTAATGATGATTATACTATTGTTCTTGATGGTTATCCTATGTCAACAATGGGGGAAGCTAAGTGAGAGAGATATGCAAACTCCCTGTATCATTTTCAACTCTGTATCCATAATAAGTTCAAAATAAAAGTCTACATGAAAAAAAAAAAAAAAAGATTTCTCCCAAAGGTTTAAGAGGGAGCTTGACGAGGCAGAACTCCAGCGAGAGCCAGGCTGACTTCACCACCCGAGTGGAGATGTGGTTGGCACAGTCTCAGTTCACGAAACAGCAGCAAGTCCCTGCTCCCCTCCCCAGAACCAGAGATTTTTTCTGAAAAAAACGGAACAGAATTATTTGAAAAGAAAGGTTATTATTAAAAGCAGGCAGTGTTTCCGGGCCGGTGTGGCTCAGTGGATTGAGCATCATCCCATGGACTGAGAGATCTCGGTTGATTCCCGGTCAGGGCACATGCCCGGGTTTCAGGCTCGATCCCCAGTAGGGGGTGTGCAGGAGGCAGCCGATCAATGTTTTTCTCACAGATGTTTCTATCTCTCTCTCCCCTCCTCTCTAAAAAGTCAATAAAAACATTTTTTAAAAAATGTGACATGGGAAGTGGCTGTCCTTAGCGGGTAAGTCCTATCAAGAAAATTTCAAAATTATTCATACGCATCAAATCAGCAGTGATCATTTCGAGCTAGAATGTCCTCATTTTGAACATGGCCCAAAGACTCCTGGAGCAATAAAAATGGCCAAGGCTACTGCAAGGAAATTCACCAAGTGGGGAGAGGGAAAGGAACCATCATCTTGGGCTTGTTTTTGAAGCAACTCAGAAATCTATGGCATGAAGGAAAATTCTCCAAGCAACATTTCAAAGACATATATTGCATATGGATTTAGAAAAAGATAAACATAGAAAAATGTATGCATAAATGTCCATGTGTGTTCTCATTAGAGCTATCATTTTGTATATGTAGTGTATTTACTGTATCTGTAGTTCCAAGATCAGCACCTCAAATCAACCCCAAAACGATGAGATAAAGGCTCTACTTCTGCAGCTGGCCCAGAAATAATTTCAATCCTATACTACAGAAGGCAAAACTACCAAATAATAAACTCGATGGTTATAGTCATCCTTTGAATGAATCTTGTTTAGGGGCTACTAAAAATATGTACATGTCACTTAGCTGGTGTGGCTCAGTGGTTGAGCGTCAACCCATGCACCAAGAGGTCGCCAGTTCGATTCTCAGCAGGGCACATGCCCAGGTTGTGGGCCTGATCCCCAGAGGGGGGCGTGCAGGAGGTGGCTAATGGATGTTCTCTCTCATCAATATTTCTCTCTAAAATCAATAAAGAAAAAATATTTAAAGAAAAATATGTACATTTGTAGATTAAACACTAATTGATTTACACATATTTTTAGGTAATCTAGAAAATGTAAAATTTAGCTCTGATGTAATATCTCAATGTAAGATAAACAGTAGACTAAGAAACACAGAGATGGAGCCTGTTCCCAAAGAATCATTGTAAAAGACTTAAAAGTAGACAGAGGTCAAAGAAAAAAATTCTAATTTCAAGTAGATTCCTTTTCCTTGCCTGTGAATTCTCCAATACCAATGCAAAGTCTTAAGCTTGTTTAATGCAATATTTTAAATGAGCTCTTTATATGTCATATCCATACTGGCAGTCTATAAAATATAAGAGATAAACTTACGATGCTTACCCAGTAAAATTCCAACACTTAGATCAAGGTGCCTATTTATCTCTAAAAGGCACTGCCAGTTTTCAAAGAAAATAAAAGGAACCTTCTTGTTTGCAGATTTCCTCATGCCTTTTTTTTTTTTTTTTTAGTAGAGGGTATTGGATGAGCACCTATACTCACTGACGATAGCATTTAAGATTCAAGGCTACAAAGTACAGGAAAGTACAAAGGTTTCTGAGCTACCAAGAAGCAGGAAGGTATCAGTGGGCACAGTGTCACTCCATAGATGTTGGGAACCAGGTTCAGGTGGTCACACCCTTGTGCTGGGTTTACAGCAAGTCACATGGCCACCTCCACAGCTGTAAATTTAAGGAACTCAGCTACACAAGCCCCATAATCCTTTCTTGCTTTAAATTCTAAGAACAGGGCTCTTCCCGAACCTTTGACTAAAGAATTCAGCGAGAAGGTAAAGCAAGGTCAGTACTTCAATGCATATGAATTCAGATGTCAACCCGCATTTCAAAGCAAGCATGCTCATCACCTACAGATACGTAATTTAAGCCATGTTAAAGCCAGTGTTTAACAAGAGCGCTACCCTGGTTCTTTTTTATTGCCCAAAAGTTTTGTCCATCTGACATGAATATATTCTACCACTTCGCAAACACATAACTTGTTAAAAATCCTAAGGAAAAGCTTCCCCAGTTTCGGTCTGTTAGGACAACATATACAGAATATCGAATATGACTTGACATTAAAGGAACACGCAGGAAATAAGTAGAAACAGGCCAGAAGCCAATGATGCTCTTCAGAATCCTGGGATACAGGGTGGGCCTTCATGAATTCTCTACCGATAGGCAAGTTGGCCAAAAGCATCCTGTTCACAAATGATGCTCTCAAACCCAGTATCACGAACGCTTTATTCTTGCCGTGCTGATGCTTGAAATTTAAAATAAATCATGAAAAGCATTAGCATTACACCTCTCATTATCACAGTAACCGAAGAATGTCATCAGCCCAGAGCCTCGCCCACGAGTGATCCTATGCTCTCTAGCATTTTACTTTGTATCTTAATTATCCTTCCACAGCATTTCATTAGAGTCCTCTTAGACCACAAGGCAAGTCTTAAGCATCCCAACTATTCCAGCTCCCGCCCAGTAATTCATCTTTGTAGAATGCGATCTTGCAAGTTACTTTGCGTCACACAAGCAGAGACGTGGCTCAACACCGGCAGGTGCGCTGGTGCAATTAAGCCCCTCCCCCCACCACACACACCAAAAAAAAGTGTGTGGAGGTAAGGACAACGCAACCCTCAGCCCTTATTCCTAATCTTGAATTATGGACCCAAAGAATAAAAAAATTTTAAAAAATCAGTCCTGTGTGCTTCTGAACTGTTTAAAATGAATGAACAATTGACTTTTGAAGGCACCTATGTGGTAGAGGGAAACAGAAGATGAAATCAAAACAGAAGAATGATGAAGTTTTCCATGTTAATGAGTCACTCAGATCAAAGTAACAAATGTGACAAATATCACTTTAGTGATCGAACAAACTCAGCATGTGAAACAATTAGATTTACTCAGAAGAAGACTTCAAAGTTATTATTAGGCAAATGACTCACAATGTGGCATTTCATAATCTGCCTATTAAATGGTAAACATCCTTACACAGCTTTCTATGATCACAACTGCATTTTTAAAAGCACCTTTTGTTTAGAATGTAAAAAAAGTAAGGATGATCTAAACTACTTTCTACATTGTAAATAGTTAAAATTTAAGTTGCAATGTCTAGTTGTTTTTTTTTAATGATTTATCTCCCGTGCTCATGTCTTAGGATACACAGTGACATGCATAAATCCAACAGGAAAATAATTTAAGCGCGTTTACTACCACTTAAATTCAAGACACGCCCAAACGGAAGCTAACGGAAGCCTTCACAAGCATGAGCCTAACTTTCTTGAATCAATGAGAGTTTTACCAATTACAACAAACAGCGTCACAAATCATTTTATTAGAAAACCTGAGGGAAGGAAAAAAAAAAAAAAAAGCAAGTGGAGATATGAGTAAAGGGGATTGGCTACTTATGTGTATAGCTTCAGATACTAAAAAACGACTGCATTAGACACAGTTGCTACATCTGCCTGGTCTCAAAGCCCAGGACCACAGGCAAGGGCCGTGCTGGGCCCCGGCGTCCTGCAGAGCGGGCGTACTGCCGGCTCCCACAGCCTGGTGGCACGGCCTTAAGCACATGTCAGCACAGTAGCAGTATGATGTGAGTTTTTATTTTGCAAATGTGAAATCCAGATGAGAATCCACCTTATGCCCCAACCTGGAGTGCTCTGCAGCACCCCTTTCCCATCGTTTACAAACGTTTCTGATTAGGGTTAGAACACATTTTCCTGAGTTTGGCCCCACAGAGAAGGAAAGAATAAGTACTGATAATAAACCAGAAATTCAGACAGAGTAAGTCAATAGGCAGTTTTTCAAACAGAAAGTGCTGGTTTTAAATATGTAAATGTTTTACTTATCATTTCCCTCATTAATGCATATGAACGTGTCTAAGTAGAACTCAGTGTGTCTATCACCTCCACTCATAACGTCCATGCTGTAAGACCCTGGCCTTCCAGCGTGATGCTGTCATCAATAGCAACAGCTTGGTCACAGTAGAGACCCTTGAAGAGTGTCCAAGAGGCAGTTTCTAAAACAGGAAGTTATTTTCTAAGCTTTGATACAATAGATCTTTCATGGGGATACAAGCTTTAATCTCCTGTAATTGCAACATTTTTCTGAAAAGGAAGCATGACATACAAATAAAAAAGCACAAAAGAAAATAATGTATCAGTGTAGAAGAACCACTCCATGTACATTTCTCCAATGTGTTCTTCTGCTTCCAGCTGGGCACAGACCTCTCCCAGTCTGGCCTCCCTCCAGGTCCATAGGGCTCCCTGAACGTACGAATCACTTTCACCCCTCTCTTCTTTCCTTCATGTTTTTTTTTCTCACAGATCATCTTTCCCCCCTCTCTCCAAAGGAAATCCTTGCATCCTACAAGCCCAAGTCAAAGCCACCTCCTAATGAGCCCAGAAAACATTTCCTCACATGCGTCAACACTATTTCATACAGACTCATATAACATTAAGTTGTTTCATCTACGTCGTTTCCCTCTAAGCTCCGACACCAGACTGTCCCATGCCCTGCAGTGTCTGGCATCATCTCCCACGACAGGTAGTGAGCACATAAGTGTCACGGAGTTGAACAGCTCTTCCTTCTTCCACACCTCCACAATCAGGTTGGTGCTGTGAGGTGGCAGAGAGCGCACCATGGAGTCTGGACCCACAGTGCTTGGGTCTGAATCCCAGCTCTGCCATTTTCTAACTGTGTGAGCTTGGGCTAGTTACTAAACTTCTCTGGGCCTCGGTGCCTGCTTCTTCTTCTGTAAAATGGGGATAACACTGCTCACCCTTATCAGAACTGTGAAAATCAAATGCATTAATGAAGAGTATGTAGAACAGTGTTTAAGAGTAAGCACCTGAGTGTTAGTGTTTGAAGTACAGGAAATGGTCTACATCAGACTGTGTACACTGGTGTCCGTGAGCTACTGTACACATCCCTAACCAGTCACAGGCTCACTGACAGGGTCACGGGCTCCGAGAGCAGTAACAGCAGCTCTAAAACGGGGTTTTGCTCTCGGAATTCAGCTGGTACCTGGACTCTCCTCTTATTCCATTTCTCATACAGGTTTGTCCAAGCTGGAGCTCAACTTACACCTTCACATCCCATATTTCCAACTCACTGTCTCCTAACTGCCTCCTGGAGTCACCCAAATAATCTAGATGGCGCCTGTGTTTCCCAAAATACCCCCACTGGAGATAGTGGAGAAAAACACAGCAAGTGAAAGCATTAGAGAGGAATTGCCCTCCTGCTGATCTTACTGTGTGAACTTCCCAAATAATTCTTATCTTGTGCTGCCAATTAATCAAATCATTCCCTTCCATTCCATTTTTTTGCTAGAAATCTATTTCCAGAAACCATTTTCCACTTTGTATAATTTAATAGAGGGTGAGGTTTTTTGCTCTTTTTGGTGTTTTTTTTTTTAAACATAGCCTTAGTGATTTCAATTAGATCTGACTGTTAATACTGCGCCAATACTGAAATGTTCATGTATCAGGTTAAAGTCTAACATGAGGTTTCAAAGTCTGGTGGAAAACAAGACCTGAAATGAAGGGTTTGTCATGGAAATTGACGGACGGCTGGGAACAGGGAAGCCTTAATTCTGTCACCAACAAATGTTTCCCGTTTCCCATAAGGGCATCCTTCTTCCCTCTCCTAATATAAATCCAGGCTTTGTAAGGACCCAAACGTTTCCAGCTGGCTCTGAAAAATGTTTTCTGCAAACGTGTTAGAATCTGAACCCAGGCCCCCTGCCTGGTCAATTCTTCTGCACTCTCGTTTCTAAAAAGGGGCTAATATCTCACGCGTGATGGGGTGCTTTTGGAATGAAAGTATATAAAATGTGAAAGCTCCTAAAGGCCCAGTGTATCGCACCATTTAATTAATATTAGTTTGTCTTTCCTTTCAATTGGTTAAGACCTTTTAAGTGGTTGTAATTCAGGTGTAACCGTTCTCCTCCGGGGTCTCGACTGCGCTCTCCTCCTTCCTCGCACATCAAGGCACAGACACCTCGTAGGTACGAGAAGTTTAAGAATACCAGAATCAACCGAGTTGAGCTACTACTCCCTCTGGAGCCATGACAATCTGGTTTCGGCTATTAGCAATCCCGAAATAAAAGGGAACATTTAAGTGACTGTACCAAACACGTGGGCTGGAGCTGGTTTCGGTTGTTCCCCCCTCCTCCTGCGGCCCATAACACGCTTGTTTTATTTGTGGCAATAAGACTCATTTCTGATGCTTGGGTCCCTTTCTAAAGATAGGATAGCACGTGAAGTGGTGTATTCCTCTTGAACTAATGTTGTAGGTTTAGCATTATATATAACTCATTACAGATACAAATTAAAGTTTTCTGCTCCATGTATTGAATAAGTATGCCTAGCTTTGGAAAGTACTTTTTCTTAAGCCACCTAAAAGATCTACCCTAGTTGACATAATTTTGGATTATAAACTAGATTTAAAAAAAAATAGGCAGGCAGAAGTCCCTGTAATCCTCCTGGCCATGGACATTCCTATCATCTCTCCTAATATTTATACAGCGTCTACTGAGTGCCAGGCACGGCCTCAAACACTGGAGACAGAACTAAGCCTCCGTCCTTGCTCTCGAGGCTGGCAGAACAGACAAGCAACGGTACAAAGTGAGGGTTCTATGACCAGGAGGGCAGGAGGGCGGAAAAGGTCTGGGCT
This sequence comes from Tadarida brasiliensis, assembly GCA_030848825.1. NCBI lineage: Eukaryota > Metazoa > Chordata > Mammalia > Chiroptera > Molossidae > Tadarida > Tadarida brasiliensis. Next base: position 56,242,772 of record CM061273.1, read on the forward strand.
AAGACTCACAGGTGAAACAGGCACGATCTGGGCAAAAAGAGGGTGAGGAAAGAATCGAAGAAAACACTTTCTTAGAAACTGCAACATCTTCAGAATGACTGGGAGGGTGGGAGGAAGGAAAGCATCCCTAGATGAGTCTGAAAAGGCAAGGCAGCAGGATCTGAGAGACAGAACGGCCTTGGAGGAGCCGGGCAGCAGGGAGAGGGAAGCTCTGAAATGAACGCTGTTTTGAAATTAGAGTACTCCAAGGAAAACGAATGAGCAGGCTAAGGGTGAAGGCGCCTGAAAATTTTAATTTGAATAACACCATCCCGGAGCGTGAAACACTCAGAGGGCAGTAAATCATTACCCAAAATTAAAGAAAAGGAAACTTAAATGTCAGATTCATCCTCAAAAATAAATATTAGGTTTCTACTGTCTGGTAGGAAGAATAACCACTCACACGCTACAGCATCAGCTTCTGGGGGGCGGGGTGTGTGTGTGTGTGTGTGTGTGTGTGTGTGAGAGAGAAACAAAACACTTTCAGTTAATGTACTAAGTACGATCCCGAAAGCCATTCATCAGAAATCATTTTGTGACAAGTCTGTGGCACCAAATGGGAACACCCAACATCCGTTTTGTCCATGGCCCTATTTCTAACAAGTATTAATGAATCTTTGCGGAGAAAAACGATTGAAAAGAAAAGCAGTTTTTTAAAAGTTTTTTTATTGATATTTAGAGAGGAAGGGAGAGGAGGAGGGGAGAGAGAGAGAGAGAGAAAGAAAACATCAATATGAGAGCGGACGGAACACGGATCGGCCTCCTGCACGCCCCCTACCAGGGATCAAGCCTTAAACCCAGGCATGTGCCCTGACGGGAATCGAACCAGCAACCCTTCCATGCACAGGACAACGCCCAACCAAATGAACCACACTAGCCAGGACAAAAGCCATTTTAACTGCCCCCCTCCACTGCATTTTTCCATATTTTGGGTATTACTGACGATTTCATCTTCAAAGCTGAAACGATGCTTTGATCTGACCGAAGTACAAAACTTCCCGGTTTCAAATTATACTCCCTCTTCCCTGGGCCTGTCTTTCTGAAACTAGAGCTAACCCCCTGAGTTCATCTACGGTTAGCATCGCTTCTATTCCAACGAGAAGCGTGGAGCCAAGAGGCTGACCGCTGTTTTGAAGATGAAGGATGGGAAACCCTGACATCAGGTGGGTACTAGACTTACGGGGGGATCACTTTGTGAATTACATAAATGTCTAACCACTATGCTGCACACCTGGAGACTAAACTAGTGAACGTCAGCTGTCACTGAGAAAGAAAAAAAAAATCTTGGCATCCACTTTGAAAATCAGTGGCCTGTCCAAGCTCAGGGATGGCCAACCCCATCTACAGGAAAGACAAATGCTGTTTAAGAAGACCAACCTCACGGTCCGCCCAGCTCAGACCTCAGCCCCCTGCTATCTCCTGGCACTTGGTACCCGCACTTCTTGGCTCTTGGACCCTGCATTCTGATGAGAATGACTAGACATCCTTTTCTGAAAGGCTGCCAACTCGATCCCCGCTCTGTTAAAGGTCACCCTCCCCTAAACTGGCCTGGTTTTCTGGAATTCCTCAGCTGGCACAGCCAAGGAGGATGCATTCTTTCTTCTTCCCTCGAACATCGCATTTCATTCTTACAGGAGGAATAGAAAACACCACTCTGCTCAGGTGAGCGCATGGAAATAAAGCAGGCCTTCAAAATGGAATGCCCTCAGCAAAGGCGAAGGGAAGCCGATTTTTAACCCTTAACTACAAAAAACAAAAACAAAACACAGCTTCAGGGAGAGACACAGGATAAGTACAATATTTGGTGTGTTCTTAGCAGGGAAAAGGCTCAAGATTCAAAAGTGCTTCCCAGTGGCTGATGGAAAGCACATACATGTAGATGAATTCCCTGCAGACCCCTCAAATATACCGAATCCCTCATTCAGAGCCAACAGTCTCCTGTTGACCTTGGCAGGGATGAATTCTGATGCTCCCTTTAGGGTCCCTTCAAAGAGCCTCAGTTAGCAGTGCGTTTTCATGTGTGACATTAAACAAAAGAGAAAGAATAGAAAAGGCAGGAAAAGCATGCGGAGGTGAACCAGATGTAACAGCCTGGGAATGACTGTTTGGCACTTCAAAGAAGCAGGGCATGCTTGCGGAGGCTGCTGCCAGCACCGTGACTAGAGAAGCAAAAGGGTCTTGCTAACCCTGAGGAGGAAAAAGGCAAGTTGGCTCGTCCCCTTTTCCAACAGTGAAAGTCTTAGGAAAGACTGGGCTGCGCTGCCCCAGAGGAAGAGACCTTGGAGCAGCTGTGGGGGGTGGGGGGCAGGGGTCCTTCTGCTCTGTGAAGACTGCCTTTGGAAGAAGCCAGTGCAGGACACAATCCCCGACTGGAGATCGACCTCCCAGATTTGAATCTCAAGCTCATCCATGACCAAGCCCGACAAAACCACTTCCCTTTCTCCTTTCTCTGAAAAATAAAGGGGCAAAACCCAGCTAGCTTCAGAGAGACAAGGAAGCACGGGGCAGGCCAAGCCAACCAACAACGCTATGCCCAGCGAAAGGCAAATTCGAGCCCTTTGATTCCAAGGGTTATTTCAGATCCACAAAGGGAAAGCTTGTCTTCATCCCTAGGAACCCTAAGGAAAATGTTTCATGGCTTCGAGAGCCACCCTGCACCCTTCTGTGTTCTCCCAGTGTTTAAGGCCCTTGGTTTCACTATTTCAGACACCAAATTCTCACAACGGGACCCTCCTGGGTTACCTGCGCTAGTAACATGTTTTCGAAGTGAGAGTGGGAATAACCCCATCAATCTCTCTCCGGTAAAATTTCCTACTTCCATTTATGCTGTTATTGTGGAGAAAGGAAGACAGGGAAATGAACTTACACACTCTTTGTACACGCTTGTAAAAGATAATGCTTTCTAAGTGGCATGCATTACAAACCCAGTGTTAGGACCAAAACTCACTTATTTCTGTAGTGTTCCAACCCTTACTTAACACTAAGTAAAATGATGACGACTGTTGTGGATCGAAAGCTCTCTCGCTACCTGAGTGCGTGACTCGTCTGGAGCAGAGGCACCTTTAGTTTAAAAATGAATCCTCGGCTATGGATAGTTTATTACTGACCAAAGCTACACAGCATATGAAGAACTAGAAGACGCTGCATCAGGTAAGAAAACTGATGGAGAAGGAAGACAAAAAGCAGTCTCCAACTCCAGCTGCCATCGCCAGAGGGTGTGCCGTCAAACGCACCAACGATAATGAGTTTTTCTCCTGAATGAGAATGAGACTATCACACAGAACCAAGAGGAAAAGTTTAGAGTCAGAGAACATGGAGAAAACATTCTGAAACAAATTAATTTCAAGCAGAGCACCAAAATAGGAAACTATGTAACTATGTTTGTGCAATTAAAAAGCACTGTACCGAGCTAACATATATTTTTAACTTACAACAAACAATGAGCTATAATGGATTAATCAGCATGCCTACTCAAAGTCAAATACAGATCACATACTGGAACTGTAACAGGCAGATAGCATGTTACAAATAGATTTGTACTTGAAATTGTTTCTGTGAATTAAAATTTGTAAATGCAGAAGTTGTTAAAGAGATCCGGTGTTTAATTCTTCAAAGCAAAGGACAGTGCATAAAGTACATGGTCGCTGCTCTAATCCGTCTCATTTGTAAATCCTGAATTCAAATAACAGGTAGAGTAAGACAACGCACAGAACACATCCAAATGGCTCAAACATACTTGAAAACATGCTCCACCTCACCCAGGAGATGGAATTGGGGGGCGGGGGACAGGGGTTCACCTACCAGAGCAAAAACATAAAAGATTGATATTAACCAATACTGTAAGAGTGAAGGGAAAAGGATACTTTTCCTAGATTAATACTGAAAATGTAAATTGGAAACTATCTGGAGAGCAACTTAGCTGTACTCATTAAAATTTTAAATGTACACACACATATACTCTTCCAAATGTTTACTGTAGAAATACCTATGCATGTGCCCAAGGATACTACCAACAGCAGTATTTATACTAGTAAGAACTTAGAAACAATTAAAATTCCCATCAAGAGAGAAATGAGTGAATAAATCTGGTATATCCTCACATGCAACTACTAAATAGAGCAGCAGTTCTCCACCTAGGGGCCGAACAACCCTTTCACAGGGGTCACCTAAGACATAACAGTAGCAAAATTACAGTTATGAAGTAGCAACGAAAATAGTTTTATGGTTGGGGGTCGCCACAACATGAGGAGCTGTATTGAAGGGTCGCGGCATCAGGAAGGTTGAGAACCGCTGAAGCAGAGTAAGGTAGAACTGATGTTTTGACATGGAAGGGTCTCCGCCACACACTGCTGAGTGAAAAAGTTAAGTTGCAGAAGGATTAAAAGTTTGATCTCTTGAAAACACTAAGTACGTGTGATTGAGTGAATGAATGCATGCCTTAAACAAGTTATCACTGAGGGTGGGAAGGGAGAAAACAATACAATTTTATTTTTACAGCGTTCACAATACTGGGACTCACTTTCATAACTTAGGTTAAAGGGAGTTCTGCTGAGACTATTGCTCTGCTCATTCACCAAAAGTTCAACAGATCCTGTGAGGGGAGACAATCCAGGTTCCCCCTGAGGACTAATGACCCAGCCATACTTTGATTTTACCAACAAAATCTGCTCAGAAGAGCAGGCCTGAAAGGGAGCAACTTGATCCTGAGTTCTTTATATGCAGAAAATCATAGATTTTAACATAACATACCCACTTTCTACAAGCTATTATTTAGAAAATTTTTTTAAAAATTGTTTTTTAATCCTCACCTGAGGATATTTTTCCATTTATCTTCAGATAGACAGGGGTGGGGGATGGGGGAGACACAGTGATTGGTTGCCTCCTGCATGACCCCGACCAGGGCTGGGGACCGAACTGCAACCAAGGTACGCCCTTGACCAGAATCAGAATCAAACACAAGACTCTTTGGTCCATGGGCCAATGCTCCAACCGCTGAGCCAAACCACCCAAGGCGAAATTTAATAAAATTTCTTGTAAGTTTCCACAGGTCCCCACCCAAACACAGTACCAAAAATGACAGATGTGAACCACCTTGGGCCACAATCACAAGTTGACATCTTTAAACTTCCTGAAGTCATGTTCAAGCGTAGGCCCAAACATTGCCGAGGATGTTCAGGTCCACAACTTCGGGAAATGGAAAGAGTTACACCTTCATCTTTTAGAGAGATACTGGTGGACCACATCTTTCTCTATTCTCTTTTCTAAAGGACTATCCCGACTTCCCAATGCAACTCTCAAGACGATTTATTCAATAGGGGTTTTAAGTACATTGTGAGGAAAGGTCAAGTATTAATTATACCATAAAATACCTACATCTAAAATGTTTACAAAAGGCACAGGGTGGGGCAAAAGTAGGTTTACAGTTTTTCGTATGGAAAATACAGTTAATAATACAAGAACAAACTGTTTCGCATACTTAAACCTACATTTGCCCCACCCCGTATATAAAAAACAAGTTCACAAATTTGCACAAGGTTTTAAAGGCAATCAATTTATTAGCACAACTGTAAATTACAAGAAGTACACAGTGTCTCTCTCTCCTTCCCCTGCACTTAATATTAAACTGTGTTAGGATAGTATTTTCCAGGCTAGGCTGTACTTTCCACATGCCCTAATAATAAACGTATGCCCAGATGGGAAATGTAACCAGAACTAAGTAAACACCATATAGAAGTGAGCAGGAGGGCCAGAAGGTAGGCTAATAAACCTGGGATGCCTTCACAAACTATACAATTCTTTTTTTAAAAGTTTAAACAAATAGAATGGAGAGTATAAAACGTTATATATTTGACATGTGAAATGCAACTAGAAATCAGAGGAGGAGACTGATTTCTTTCGGGATGAAATGGATAGTATCATATGTTGTCACAGATTTAAGCTGAAGGAAAAATGTGCCTCATACCACAGCAAACAGTCATGATCAAATCATCTACACAACTTTAAAACGTGTCAACTTTGTTCTGGATGATAATCACTAAGCAAATAACAACCAACTTCCTAGTATAATATGTGGCCTAAAATTAGGTAGGAGTCCAGCTCAATGCACGGGTAAGAGATGAATAAAAAGGACGAAGAACAAGAAAAGCCCCACGATTACAAACTGATCCCATTTTTTCCTGAACACCCACACAAAGACAGCAGTTTCTGACAAGAATGTTCTTGGCAAAAGATGAAATTACAGAAATGTTTTTTCTGTTGTTGTTTTTCAGTGAGGAAAAGGCAGCTCTATATGTATATTACCAGGCAATACTGCATGATTTTTTTTTTTTTAAGGCCCAAATTTACAGCCCTCCTATTTTGAAAACATCTAAATAACTTTTTTGGATGACGAGGAAAAGGAGACTGAAAATACAGTTCCTTGTTTGGAATGCTTGTTTATTTCATGTTGTACTTGAAAATAAAATCAAACATGGCAGCTTACCTTGGCACTGGAAACCTTGTTTCCCAAACCCCCTGAAAAACAGAAACAAGAACAAATTATCTTAACATGTTGTGTTGGAAGCCGTATTTTAAGCTACTTACGTGACAAAGTATTCTACAGAGTTAAAGGTATATACTTTAAAACCCAATGATTTAACAGGAAAAAAATGCCTCAACAGCAGGGAGTACTGTGTAAATTCAACTTGGAAAAAATCTCCCTGGCTCCCTGAACTATTTCAATGTACCAAGATTCTTTCCAAATTTTTACACAGTTACCAATACTTAAAATTTTCAAGACAAGCATATAACTGCATATTCAAAGTTGTTGGCCACAACATTCAAATAACATAAAGGTCCTTGTGGTTAAAGAAAGAAAAAGTCAAAGTGGCTTAATTTGGTCCCGAAAGACCGATTGAAAATTTTTTTTCTCCCTAAAGACAGCTAAACAGTGGTTTCCTCATTCGTTATGAACTTGTTCAAAATATTTTCTGTCTAGAAATTACCCCGCAGCATCACTCTTAATATTAAATTTTGGCTTAAAGAAGCATTCCTGTTGTTTGCATTGGAGATTATGATCTAATTTATACTGAGAAGCAGAAGTATTTGAAACACATACAGAGGCTATTCTGTTCTTGTAAATTACTTTAGAGAATTTACTCTCCAGGTGGAGAACCTTGACATGGGCATTAAATTGCAAACATGGTTCCAACTAGGATGAACTGAATTTTTTCAGGTTATTAGTCATAATCTCTTGCTTTATGTAACTTTTTAAATTTACAAAGCACTTCATTTTTTCAATAATTAACTTAGTCATCCCCCCCAAAACATATTTAAAATCCAAACACTTAAAGTTATCAGTGCTTTAATACTTAAATAAAACTCATAAATCAAAGACCCAGAGAAACAATAACAAAAGAACACTAAAAAATTAAAACCACTTGCTAGACAAGCCTGGTGAATCTTCTCCTACAACTTCCAAGCGGTTGCTTTACAGTAGAGTAATGTTGCAGGGGTTACGCAGGGAGGAGAAGAGAGGTTGACCTTTATTTTCCACTTAACCTTACACCTAGTGACCTGACGCTCACATCAGTTCACCAGGGGCCAATCCTTCAGGGTAACTGATAATGGCAAGATCTTTGCTAGCCCGGGTATGTATGTTGCAGACCCTTCTCTAACTTAACCTACTTCCTGCAAAAGTCATCAGCAGTCTGTTCCCTTTTAATGGGATTTCACAGTTGACAGGAAAGGCTGAGGACCTCCCCTTAACTAATGCATTATCTTTTCCCTGATACCTCAAGGACTTATTTTAAATGGCCTTATCTACAATTACCTACTCCTTTGAGCACAATTGCCTCAAAGGCTCACTATGTACAATAGAAATTATTCACAGAGGTGGCTGTGCTTTCCTTAGATGTGTACTTTTGAGCAAATTTCTAAAAAGGAAAAATGAACCACCTTAGCACCAGGATTATGGGACTCTCCCTTAGAGATGACATGCCGCAGGTGTAACAGATGCAAATAAAGCCATCCATTTAACAACTAAGCACCTTATTAGCACCACATTTGTGGGACTCTGGCCCTTAGAGATGATTTCCCCCAGGTGTGATGGATTCACACAGAGCCACCCATACTTCTCCCTTGGGCCCCAAGATACATATGGGTGGCAGGGTGCACTCTGTGGCACTGTCACCTTGGTGTAGCTCTCCATCCATCCCTGTGAGAGATGAGAGCTAAGGAACCCTAGCCACAGCTCTGACTTGGGGACCTTGGGAAAGCTACCCATGAACAAGCCATAGAAAAGGCAGGGTGTCTGGCAACTTAGGGAAAAAAACAAGCAAACAAACTTCCGGCTCTTCAAACTGCAGCACCTAGAGTTCCTTTAATTCTAGCTTTCTAAACTTTCGGGTTTATTTGGGGGGGGGTCACCAATCTTTTGAGAATCAGCTAGTAAAGCTATTAATTATCTCACCCATAAAAGGCACATACAATGTCACCCAGTTTTACAGGATTCAGTGACTCCTGAAGCCCATCCATTTATCAAGTCCTCCCAAATCCCCGAGCCCCAGAGTTAAGAATAGCTGAGTTCATTAGAAGTTACCTGAACTCTGATACCTTTAGCCCTTACAGTATTTTTCTTAAAGAAGGCCTCTGTCCTCGTAAACAGGGTTACGGGTCTAATCTCGTGTTGACAGGGTCTATTTTAAATGACTCCTTCTGTCCTTCTGCCATTTGCCTGCTGCTTTATTTCCCCCTCCCCCACGGCAAGCTTTCAACAGTTTGTTGCCTCGCCTCTCTTTGGGCTCACCCAGTAAAGTCAAAGTCTTTCGGTGCCCAGTAGATACAAGCTACAGTAGGCAGCGACCCAAGGTTCCAGTAGAGTCCACGCCCGCTGCGAAACATAAAATACACACCCCCCGAGTGCGCCCAGCCTGGCTCGCCAACAACTTGGACCGCGAGGCGCATTCGCCCGGCTGCCGCGGTTACTCCCGGGCGTGTTCTCCGGGAAACTCTGCCCGCTGGATTCTCCTTTCCACTTTCCCCTTTGCACACCCGGCACACACGGAAGGCGGGAGCGCCTGGGGAACGGGGCCACTAGACCCGGGGAGGGGATCGATGTCGCTACCGCGCGCGGCCAGCCTCCCCCTGCGGCAGGGGGTGTGTGACCGGCGACGACTTCCCTAGGAGTACTGCCCGCGTGTGCGGCGGTGGCCGGGCTGCCGGGCGCGCGCGTGTCATTCGGGGCTTGAGTTCGGACTCCCGCCGGCTCTCCAAGTTCCCCGAGTGAGGCAGCCCTGGAGTGGACACGCCTGGACCCGGGGCTGGGGCACCGAGCGAGGGTCCCCGGGACGGAAGGACCCCGGACTGCGAAGGACGGGCCGCCAGCCGGAGAGGGGTGCGGAGTGGCGGTCCGTGCGCCCCGCCCGCGCGCACCTACCAGATGAAGTCGGTGCAGTGGCTGCAGAAGGTGGGCTGCTTGAAGAAGCGGGCGATGAATTTGTGGTCCTTCACCTCGTGCACGTTCTTCTGTCTCAGCGCCCCTTTGCGGGCGAAGCGGTTGGCCACGTCCTGAGGCGCCGTGGAGTCGTTGGCCGGGAAAACGTCAGCCATGGTCCCCCCCAACCACCTCTTGCCTCCACCGGGGAGCAGCAGCCGGGGAGGGCCGGGTGGGCGGGGGCGGGCAGGGGAGAAGCAGCGGGGCCGCGGGCGACCCCGGGCGGGGGGCGCGGGCCGGCGGCGGAGGTCGCTGCGAGGAGTGCGGCGGCGGCCGGGGAGAGTCGGGCCGGAGCGGCGCGGAGCGGAGAGGGAGCCGGAGCCGCTCACTCGCTCGCTGGCCCCACGCTCACTGACAGCCCGACGCCCGGCGCTCGCGCTTCCTACTCTCGGCGGCAGAGGCGGCCCGGAGCGGCGCCGCCCACCGCGCATGCCCCGAGTGCGAGAGCCGCGCGTGCGGGGGCGCGGGGGCGCGCACGGGGCGGGCGCGCGCGGGGCTGAGCGGCGCGGCGAGGGCGCGCCTGCCGGGGCCGTCGGAGGCTCCGGTTTTCGGAACAGCCCAGAAACCAGAGGCGGCGGCCGCGGCCTGGGGCGAGCCGGCTCGAATCTGGGCGTGGAGGCGGGCGCTGGGCGGGGCGCACCCGTCTCCTCCGCCGCCTCCTTCTTTGCCTGCCTTCCTCCGCCGCCTCTCCTCCCTCCTCTGCTTCCGCTCCTTCGCTTCGCCCGCTCTTCTCGCGTCTTCGTCCTCCCACTCCGCACGCTCCCTCCAGCTCCTCTCTCCGCTCCGCGCTTCTCCTTTCCGCTCCTGGGTCGGAGGTCTGCCTGCCCGTGCGTGGCCGAGGGGAGCGCGGGTCCCAGGATGGCCTCCACGCTGCCGCCGCGCCCGCGCCGCTGCCACGAGCTCCCGCTTCGCACGCACCGCAGCTGCCCTGCCCGGCGCCCAGCTTTTATCAGCTGCTATCAGTCTGAGGTTTCACCTGGCTAAGCACTCCAATTGTGTCTGCCCTAAAACGCCTACCCCCCACATCTTCACGCTGTTTATATATGGATGGCAGGAGAAAGGGAGCAATTTTAAATCTCACTCGTATGTGGGATATAAAACTGAAACGCATATGGACACAGCAGCGTGGTGGTAACCGAGGGGAGGGAGTGGGACTGATGACGGAAGGCGATTTGACTTTCTGTAGTGGGCACACGACGCAATTTACAGATCGTGTATCATAGAATTGTGCACTTGTAACCTATATAATCTTATTAACCAGTGTGATTTCAATAAGTTTAATTGAAAAGTAAATAAATAATTGAATATTGACCCTTTCACCTGCCCCAGTCGTCCTCTATTTCACCTGTGCCTTGTAGAGACCTCTGACTTACAGGTAGGTTAAAGGACTTGTTCTTAGTTATCTACCCCCTTGTTGCCTACCTCAGTTACAACGTTGATCATCAGGCTTTCTTGATTTTACAAGCCTAGAACTTTAATTTAGAAATCATTTGCACCCTAAGCTAATTACTTCAGTACTGGCAGGTGCAGAGTGCAGCCAGTACATTTGTAAATTACCAAGTAAAATTGCTTGTGAAAGGCTGGCTGGCATGCATATGCAAAGGACGCACTGGGGATGTACCAAGGAATCACTTGCTGAATATTCATTAGTTCTGGCTGGAGGATGCTCGAATACATAAGGGAAACAACCATCTCCCAGCTTTTCATTAGTGCTTTATTTTATGGTCAGATTCACTAGGTTCACAAATCAACTTCATGAACCGAGGACATCAAGGAAGAGATCATGCCATCTCACACCTGTCAGAATGGCTATCAAAAAAAAAAAAAAAAATCAACAACTAAGTGTTGGCGAGGATGTGGAGGGAAGGGCACTTTCGTACATTGTTGGTGGGATTGAAAGTTGGTGCAGCCACTCCACTATGGAAATCAGTATGCAGGTTCCTCAGAAAAATAAAAAATAGAGCCCTGGCAGGTGTGAGCATTGTCCCATGCACTAAGAGGTCGCTGGATAGATTCCTGGTCAGGGCTCATGTCCCTGTTGCAGCTCCATCCCCAGTAAGGGGCATACAGAAGGCAGCTAATTAATGTTTCTCACTCTCTTTCTCTTCCTCTCCCTTTCTCTCTCTAAAATCAATAAAAAACATTTCAAAAAAATAAAAAATATGCCCTGGCCGGTTTGGCTCAGCGGTTGGAGCGTCGGCCTGCGGACCAGAGAGTCCCGGGTTTGGTTCCCGCTAGGGGCACGTACCAAAAAATAAATAAAAAATAAAAAATAGAGCTTCCATAGAACGGCCCAGCAATTCCACTTCTGGGTATTTATCTGTAGGGAAAAAAAAAAACAACAACACTAATTCAAAAAGACATGCACCCCTATGTTCATTGTAGTATTATTTACAATAGCCAGGATATGGAAGCAACCTGTGTCCATCAATTGATGAATGGATAAAGATGTGACTTTGGGTAGTGAGCACATAATGCAATATACAGATCAGGTATCATAGAACTGTACACATGAAACCTATATACTCTTATAGGAAGATGTATATACATAGTGGAATATTACTCAGCAATAAAAAAATGAAATCTTGCCATTTATGACAACATGGATGGACCTAGAGGGTATTATGCTAAGTGAAATAAGTCAGAGAAAGACAAATATCATATGATTTCACTTATATGTGGAATCTTTAAAAAGAAATGAGTAAACAAACCAGAAACAGACACTTAGATACAGAGAATAAGCTGATGGTTGCCAAAGGGGAGGATGGGTGAAAAATAAAATAAAATGCCATTGACATCTATAAGCTCCAAAAGAAAGAGAGAAACAGAACATACTGTTTAACTCTTCAAGAAGTTTAAAAAAGAAAAAAGAAAACTTTTCTAAGATATACACTATTTTAGAGCATTTCACATAGACCAAGTCAGGCTACCATTTTTTAAGGTTGCCTAATTGAATGTTAGATGATAGGAATGGCTTTTATAGTCTAACATGTGCAAGCTATTGACTGGCCATTCGTGGGGCATGCACACACTTTGCTGACCCATGTTCAACCTCCTGAGCCAATGTAGTTGGTGCTTAAAGAAACTGCACCTGCTTGATATTCTCTCTGGTCAGAAATTTCACCATACATAGCAGCCCTCTCCAGCACAAGGAGGTAAAAAAATAAAAAAGAGAAGAAAAGGAATGGAAAGCAGAGGATATCAGGAAAGTAGATCAAATTCTCCACCAAACACACCTTATGAATCTCAAGCCGTGGTTGTTAATTGCTTACTAATCATAAATCAAAGGGAGCGCGGTAGAATGAAACAATTCTTTCCTCGCAGCCATCTTTATCGAAGACAGAGGTTCTCACACATTTTGTAAAGACAAGCTTCTTTCTATTTCCCTTGAAGCCTTGATGTAATGGTGGAGAAAGAATATTGGGGAGTTGGAGGGTGGGGGTTGCTGGTAGCGGAATCCCTGAGCAAAGTAATAGGGAAGCTGAACTAAGAACCAATGGACCTTGGCAGCAGCCAGTACCCGAGTGACTGATTGCAGCAGTGGTAGACCAGATGGAGACAATATATCGCTTTTCTTTTGTGTTGTGGCTTTGCTTTCTTGCCTCATTTATTACTGTTGTTCCCTGTGAACAGAACACACTGGAAGTTTGTTGATTGATAGCTGGGCTGAGCTTAAATGCTCAATTGCTTATAGTTTGGCTCAATTGTAGGGGTGGGGTGGGGTGCACCTGGAGCGGGGAATTATCAAGCAGTGTGACACTGCCCCTAGCAAGGACTGCTGGGAATGTGAGCCCCAGGTGGCCCCTGCCATCCACCTGAGAAACCCCCTTGGTAGTGCTAAAATGGAGGGGGTTACAGAAAGAACCACTGGGGAGGGAGTGATGAGTCCGTTGTGGGCATCAGAGATTATTTCACATCTGCTGTTTCATGGGGACTTTGCAGGAAAGAATAGGAAATGGCAAACAGAACTCAGAGTTTCTCGATCCCTCCTCTGTGACTCCTGCTTTAGAGGAGCGAGCTTGAGACTCTGGAGAGGTGTTGCCGAGAGCAGGGGGACCCAGAGGCTGGAGCCTGGGACCAAAATCAGGCCACTAAATCGATGACTCCAAACCAGAGTGGTTTAAATAAAACTGTCGACCCCCTCCTCCCTGTTAGCCCCAGTCCACAAGTGGACTGCCCAAGGAAACTTCTTGGAGTCCAGGATTTCAGCTTCCTCCAGAAAGTGTTTTTTTCTCCACTTTGTTTCAGTTTTTCTGCAATAGCCATGGCACAAGATATGGCACTCAGAAGACCTGGGTTCGAGTACTAGCTCCAGCACGACTGGTTGGTGGGCCTCAGATAAATTAACTTCTCCAAGTCTCTTTCTCCATCTAAAAATGGAGAGATTCATAACTATCCTAGGAATTTCTTAAGAATTTAACCAGATGATCCCAAAGTCTCATACAAATGCAAGGTATGTTGGTCCTTCCCCGCTTCACCAAGTCTGTGTTTGAGAGAAACTGAGTTGAGAGCTCCCCTCTGCTCAGCCCATTCCCCCTCCCAAAGTGGCAGGTGGATGTCCCTGCATTCCCAGTGACTATGAATTAGGAAGCAAGACATGACACAAGGAGGAAGTATACAAAATGTATCTTGGAGTCCACATTTCAAACTTACAACATCACCCACCACCCTCACTTTTCAATTGCTTTTTAGCAAAGATCCTAAGTTGGGGTGCAAGTGAACATCAGGATAGCTGAGCAACGGGAGAGTGCTGGCAATCACCAGATTCTTGCCCGTTGGTTCAACAATGAGTGTTAGGTCCTGGAATGTTAATATATTGTGTGTTTACTATATATTGATACAGTGGCAAGCCAAACAGACATAATCCTTGCCTTTGTGTAATTGACATTCTCTTTGGTGGTTTGAGTGGGAGAGGGAAGTTTGTGGACACTCCCAACAACCAAGATTTAACTCATCACTTATGTGCACTTCTATTTTTATGATAGCTATCATTTAATACACATGCATAACTACCTTCAAACTTGGCTCTTGTTTTATTTTATTTTTTAATATGTTTTTATTGATTTTTTAGAGAGAGAGGAAGGGAGAGAGAGAGAGAGACATCGATCAGCCAGCTCCTGCACGCCCCCTACTGGGAATCGAGCCCACAACCCGGGCATGTGCCCTGACCAGGACCTCTCAGTCCATGGGATGATGCTCAATCCACTGAGCCACCCCAGCTGGGCTTGGATCTTGTTTTAGGTGGGATGTGTTAGGCTGTACACAGTAATGGAATGAAAACAACACACCTCCCTGCAGTTGGTAGAGGGCGAAGACTCAAGCACAGCATGGAGAAGCAGCGCGGAAGGAATGTCCACCAGGGTTCATACAGGCAAGTCGGTAAGGGACGTAGAAGGCCAGCCTCTCCTTGGGTGGAGCTGTCTCAGAGTCACACTGCGATGCCAGCCTGTTTCTTTTGAATGCATACTTAATGTTTTCTGGCCAACTGTTCAATCTGCAATTGTTTCTGTGGTTGGCGCAGCCTTAGAACTAGAATGGTGACACCTCCCAAAGCCTGGAATCCATTAAAATGTCATTCAGGCGTCTGTCTGTATCATGGGTGGCTCTAACAAATAGGAAAAATGGAAAAAGTATTCAGAAACACATTTTATTAAATAAATACTGCATTTACTGCACCCTCAAGCACTGTTACAGATATTGGAAATGAACAGTGAACTGAATAGGTTCAGTGGGGGGGGTGGTGTCAAAGCTTGTTTGGGGGATTTAAGAGAGAAACTGAAGTTAGAGGTTATAGACTGCTGTTGCAAATAGAAGTAAAAAAAAAAAGTGGAGGAGGGTGGCAGTGAGATCTAAGTACATTTTTATGAGAAAATAACATTATGTGAGTATGATAATGGGAATGACCCTAGAGAGGGAATAGAAACAGATATGTCAAATAGTTAGGTTGGCTAAGTAGGGCTGATGGGTGATGGAGAAGAAAACCTTTTCCTCTATACACTTAGGTTCAGTGATTAGGAGTGTGTGAATTAAATTGACAAAGAACAGATGAACAGGAAAAGAGACCAATTTTTATCCACACGCTTCCACGAAGCACCCAGAAAAGTATGACTCAGGACTAATTAGACTTTGGGGCTTAATACCATCTTCACAGGGGAAGGGAAGGAGGAGAAAGGGCACTTACATGAAAACAAATGACTTTTGCCCTAGCCAGGTGGCTTAGTTGGTTGGAGTGTCGTCCTGTACACCAGAAGGTTGTGGGTTCAATGCCTGGTTGGGGCTTCTGCAGGAGGCAACCAATTGGTGTTTCACTCTCTCTCAAATCAACAAACACATATCCTCAGGTGAGGAGAAAGAAAGAGAGAGAGAGAGAGAGAGAAAGAAAATGACGTTTTGGAAAGATAAATGAACCCTTAGGATAATAAATAGAAGATAACATAATTTTTATGATATCTGTGTATGTCATCTTGGGGACTTCATCTCTAGGGATCAAAGTTGTGAAATTCCTGGGAGGGGATTTATGACAGTTGAATTCTTTAGGAAGGCTCTGCTTTTAGGCAGATAAGGGGAATTCAGAGAAAAAGTCTCTTCCTGCAAATGTTGATTCTCAAATGATTTCAGCTCAAAATAATTTTTGCGCCGCAGTGACATATTCTAAATTTTGGAGCCTATGGCGGAGTGACTATTAAAAAGAGCCCAGTCCTGGCCGGTTTGGCTCAGTGGTTAGAGCGTTGGCCTGAGGACCAAAGAGTCTCGTGACCGATGGGCATGTACCTTGGTTGTGGTTCGTCTCCGGCCCTAGTCGGGGTCGTGCAGGAGGCAGCCAGTCGATGTGTCTCTCTCACATCGATGTTTCTCTCTCTCTTCCTCCCTCCCACTCTATCTGAAGGTAAATAGAAAAATATCCTCAGGTGAGGATTAAAAAAAAAAAAAAAAAGAGCCCAGCTCCACAGGCAGTCATGTGACACCCTTGGTGTCACAGCTCCAGACCACATTATTTTTTATTGATTGATTTTAGAAAGGAAGGGGGGGAGGGCAGAGAGAGAGAGAGAGAGACTGACTTAATAATGCACAAAGTTTAATAAGAGAGAAATGACCATAAAAAGTATTCAACATTTATAGAGAGCTTGACTATGTCCCAGGAATTATTTAAGCTCTTGACAGGCAAGTGTTAACTCATATAAGAGGTGGATGTTAATATTATCGCCATTAAGAAAGGTCTCTTACCCTTGGAGACGACATGCAGGGACCTGGAGAGCATTATGCTAAGTGAAATAAGCCAGTCAGAGAAAGACAAGTACCACATGATTTCACTTATTTGTGGAATATAATGAACAAAATAAGCCGATGATCAAAATAGATCCAGAGCTTGGTCAGTGTGGCTCAGTGGTTGAGCGTCGACCCATGCACCAAGAGGTCGCCAGTTCGATTCCTGGTCAGGACACATGCCCGGGTTGTGGGCTTGATCCCTAGTGGGGGGCATGCAGGAGGTGGCCAATCAATGTTCTCTCTCATCGATGTTTCTATCTGTCTCTCCCTCTCCCTTCCTCTCTCTGAAAATCAATAAAGAAAAAAAATTAAAATAGATCCAGAGACATGGAAGTAGGGAACAAACTGACAAACCTCACAGGGAAGGGGAATGGGGGGGGGCGCAGGAAGAGATAAACCAAAGAACTTCTATGCATATATGCACAACAATGACACAGACAATAGTGTGGGGAAGGCAGGAGGGGGGTGGGACAGAACATGTTGCTGCCCCTCTTGCCCTGTCCTGTCCTCTCTCTGCACCCTCACTGCCCTTCCTTCATTCTACTGCCTCCATACCCCATGCCCCTGGAATCCCAAATGAACCCCAGTTGCCCCAGGGAAGCCGCCCCTTTGCCATGTCGCCTCAAGCATGGTGGGCAGAGTCCATGGCTCCTGGTTCCTGACATCTTGCTGGACTCCTGGAATCAGAGGTGAAAGCCACGTTTCTGTCTTCTAGGAGCTCAAGGTTGACTTGCTTTGTCCACTGACTGATAATCTGTTGGAGATGCCCCAACTTCACCTCTTGATTGATCATCTATAATGATGACCTTTCACACTTAAAGTTCTTCCAATCCAACCAACTAATCATCTTCCGATAAACACTACGGTGAATTTGAAGAGCTCGCATCTGATGACATTCTTGATAGAGTCAAAAAAGGAGTTAGGCCCTGGCAGGTTTGGCTCAGTGGTTAGAGTGTCAGCCCTCGGACCGAAGGGTCTCAGGTTCGATTCCAGTCAAGGGCACGTACCTGGGTTTTGAATTTGATCCCCAGCCCTCAGTTGGAGTTGTGTAGGAGGCAATCAATCGGTGTGTCTCTTTCCTCTCTCTCTCTCTCTCTCTCTCTCTCTCTCTCTCTCTCTCTCTCTCTCTCTCTCTCCCCCCTCCCTTTTTCCCTCTTACTGTCTCTAAAAATCCATGGAAAAATGTGGATCCATGGGTGGGGATTAACCAAAAAAAGGGAGATAGTAAAAACCATTTGTAATGCTTTTGTCCTTTTGTGCAATTGAATTTTCAGATATAGGGATTCTTTAAAAAGTGTAGCTATATCCATTTCTACCTACTTTAGTGTCTAGGAAATATTGAATTATTGGACTAAACTATCAAACCGTTTTTTAAAAGAACCCTTATAAAATAGCTGACAATCACTGGTGTGCCTCGTGTCACCTCCTATGAAAAATAAGATGTGTGTATTTTAAGGAAGGGTATGCAAGAGATGGAGAGAACATCTCTTGCTAGTCTCTCTCCAATGACAGTCATGTTCCCTGGAGGGCCACGCACAGTGGAGTCCTGGTTATTGGAAGAGATTCCGTGTGGGTTCTGGCTGCAGCTGTCTGAGGTGCTGGAGGCTGGTTTTCCATGCAGAACCAGCAGGGGCCCCTAATGAACGAATCCCTGAACTGGAAAATCTCCTCCTGCCAATGGGGATGCTGGGGCCAGAGGTTCTCAACCAAAACAATGTGATGTCTCCCGAAACAGCCAGCTGCTTGCAGCCCCAAATGTTTGCCCTCAAGTTTTCAGGGACAATGCCCCACCTTTCCCCTTCACCCTTAATGGAGTGTACATGACATGGAGAACCAACCAGAGCAACTCAGAAGTCAGGGTCAGACGTGAGACCCTTCCGTCCACATCTGTCCCTTAGTGAGCTTAATGGCCTAGGTGCTTCGTGAACCTACCACAGGTGTGCCAGCTGGTAAGCAATGGCAAGGGCGTGATTCTAGTCAGCCCACAGCGGGGCGTTTCTCGCAAACACCTACTTGTCCCTCTTCTGTGGGGCTGTTCTTTTTCTCATTTGAACTAGTTTTTATTTTTTAAAAGAAGGCTCAGATAGGCACATGCTTAAAACCCAAATATTAGACGAATGTTTTTCTCCTCTCCTCCCATCCCCCAGGGGTAACCTTTGTACATACTTGCATTTTAAAGCAAACTATTCATGTTGCATAACAGTGTCTTGATGAACGTTTTTAAAAAGCGAAAGGCACAGTGCTTCAGATGGGCTCCATCACTGCCCTGCCCCAGGCACTTCTCGTCTGAGAAATACCAGTAGTTGGTTCCAGCAGACACAGAAGGGAAAGGCTCGTGGGCACTGGCACCGTGGCTCAGGACATCTTTACCTAACTACATCAATCATTTCTTTTCATGTTCACTCACCCTTACAAGAGATCAATCCATGTTTGTTGATCAAATGGGTTATATTTGGCTCCCTAAAGGGTCATTTAATGAGTAAATAATAAATAAGCATATAGCCAGCGCTTGTGGCCTCTTTTACCAAATAAAATAAATTCTAGGGTAGGTTTTCACAAGTGAAAGAGCCTCAGTGAATGATCAGAATGTAACCTGGCCTGAAGAGAGACAGAGAGAGGGGAGAGAGAGAGGGGGCGGGAGAGAAAGAGAGAGAGAAAGAGAGAGAGAGAGAGAGAGAAGAGAGAGAGAGAGAGAAGAGAGAGAGAGAGAGAGAGAAGAGAGAGAGAGAGAAAGGAGAGAGAGAGAGAGAGAGAGACTAGTTTCTGGGAAGAACTCAAGTGGATACATTCCAGATGTCTTATTACTGCTGATAACCCAAGGAAGGGCCAAAACCCTCGGTTATTTTTTCTGCAGAGATTGGAGCCATGACAGTAGACAGTGTCTCTGTTTATTAAGAACTCCATCAATGTCAGGTTGTTATGACAGTCGCTGCTCCTTTGTCCATCGTCTGAGAGGTCCTATAAACCTCTGCTCCTGCTCTCCATCACTCCTGGTCCCCTGAGGGGGAGGGGAGGTGGCTGGCTCAGCACCCGGAGCCCCTTCACCTGCTTAGGCTCACAGAACACAGACGGCTCGGACTCCCCAAGCTCAGCCTCCCAAGGATCTCTATTAGCAGGTCGGTGGCACTTGATAGAGACAGATCGGGACTTTATGAACAACAGAATTCCGTGTCTATTTTGTGAATTTGCACTCCAGTAAGTAAGTGACATTTCTGTCCCTCCCTCACGGCTCACCGTGGGTCCTCAAGAAATGAACGGAGACAGTGAAGGTTTGGGAGTCAGCAGAGCTGAACGTCGTTTCCAGTGGCATCCTATGTAACAGTTTAACCTTGATGGATTATTTAACCTCTGTGAGCCTCAATGTCCTCTTCTGTAAAATGGTGGTGATAATGTACATCCCCACAAAGGCTGCCGGGAGAACTTAGTGAGATAACGAGGCCCCAAGCCCAGTACCTGGCAGATAGCAGGTGCCGGATACATTTAAGTTCCTTATTCAAGACATATATATATTAGGGATGGAAGAAAGAAAGGGTCATAAAGGAAGAATAAAAAGAAGAGACAGAAGGAGAAAACAAGGACCAGCAGTAGTAAGAACCAACACAAAGCTTTGTGTCATGGACAGAGTCTCAGCTGGTACACGTTCTAGGGCCTCACTTCTCCCTCTTGCGGGTCAACCTTTGGCCATTTCACCCCTCATTAGCACCTTTCCTGGGAAGAAGACGAGAAAAGCCGAAGCTCAGCTCAATCAATCCTGCTGTTAGCAAGCCTTGTGGAGTTGGGAAGAAGAAGATGCAGTCACCGCAAAGGCTGGAAATTGTGTGTGCATTGGAAATCGTGTGTGCATTGGAAATTGTGTGTGCATTGGAAATCGTGTGTGCATTGGAAATTGTGTGTGCATTGGAAATTGTGTGTGCATTGGAAATCGTGTGTGCATTGGAAATTGTGTGTACATTTCCGTGTCTTTCTCCTCCTCTCTTTTCTCTTTACTCAAACATCTCTCTAGAACAGTCTGGTTCCACATCTTACTCCCTTACCTTTCGTTCCTTTTTAGCCCTTGTCGATGGCCTTCGACCCCACCTCTCTCCCAACCCCGCGCTCTGCGGAGCTTGCCCTTTCAAAGCTCTCAGTGACCTCTCGGTTGCCCAACTGTATCGTGTGGCATTGACACAACGGACCTTAAAGCTTGCTATTCCTGTAACTAGCTGCTCCTAGAGTCCACCTGACTCCGTCTGCCCCTTCTTCCTTGTTGTCCTGTCTTCGAGGCAATGTGTCCAGCTACAACATCACATTCCCAGCCTCCTGCGCAGCTAGCTGCATCCTGGGAGAGGTAAGCAGACTTGTGCGCAGGGAAGGGCAGCCTGGAAGGTCACCAGCCAATCTTCTGGTGGCAGAACCCTGACTTGGGGGATCATTAAGGAAACATTTCTCTAGGACTTACTAGAATTCAGTCCCAGTGAAAGTCTCCCTCTTCTCTCAAAGATATGCAACAAGTGTCCTGGGGGGTAGGGAGGCTCTAGCTCCACCTTTGTGGGTCCCCAAGAAGGGAAACGAAAAACCCATTTGGGAGAAGAGTGTTTCACCGTGAAGCGTCGGGAATGACTCGAGGTTGTCCTTACCGGTGATGGGTGATATATCCAGAGAGTGATTGCTGCAGGGGGTAGAGGAGGGAGGCCCTGAAGGAGAGAAGTCCCACCCTCAGTGCCAGCAAAAGTCAGGTTGGAAGGGGGGGACACTCTTAGCTAATGCAAGATGGAAATGCCCAGGTTCCTGCTTGTGCCCAGAGAATCCAAGAAGGTGTTGGAGGGCCGGGTGCTCAGCAGAGGACCCCTGGAAGGCCAGTCAACCTGCAACCTCAGTAGGGATGAGACCTGGCTCATGGAGGGGGATCTGGTGTGGGGGTGCAGCATGTAGAAAAGCCAAGTAGGAAAGGTGCAGTAAGTTGTGTAAAGGTCGCCAGGTGATGCTCACAATCAGAGGGGGGCCCGTGGGCTCCAGTGAGTCATCGTGGCTCGACGCACAACCCTTGCTCGTTTTGTTTGCTGAGTGACACGTTTTCCTGCTGCACTGAGGTCACTGTACAGACTAGTTCAGAAGTCTGTGCCAGATTACTTAGTCATCCACTGGGAAGACTGTACTGGACATGTCATACCTCTCCGAGCGAATCCACAAGTCAGCCAGGAAGTAGGTAGGAGTCAGGTGAATCCCTGTGGCTTCGAGCAAATTCAGTTTCTCTTTGGAGCCCGTGTCCTCGACTAAGATGGTGATGGTCCAGCACACCTGTCAGCTCGTTCTAGGACCGACTGAGGCCGCCGTTCACAGCAGTGGCTCTCGACCGTCAGCCCCCTGAAGTGTGCTAATCTTGTTAAATTGTATTAAATTGAAAAATCGTTTTCATCTTGTTAAACGTAGGTTACAGGGCCGTACCTCCCGAGTTTCTGAATTAATAGGTCTGGGTGGGGCCTAAGAATTTGCATTTTGAACAAATACCTGGGTGATGCTTCTCCCGGTCCCGTGATCACACTTTGAGGACCACTGCCTTAAAGTATTTGGGTTCTTTCTGAGACGTATACATGGGTTTATTTCTATTTATTTATTTATTTAATTCTCACCCAAGGGTATTTTTCCATTTATCTTCAGATAGAGTGGGAGAGAGAGAAACATTGATGTGCGAGAGACACATCAAATAATTGCCTCCGGCACATGCCTTGACTGGGAATTGAACCCACGATCTTTGGAGCTGCAGCTGACCCTCCAACCACTGAGCCACACCGGCCAGGGCAAGGCTTAGACTTCCGAGCCATTCCTTTGCGCAGACCCTGTGAATGATTGCTCCACCCTTCACCTGTCCCGGCTTTGCAGCGAGCCCTCTGTAGTCTGTATGGCCTTTCTAGGGATAACAGTAGCAAAGCTGATATTTGTGTAAAACTTTCGCAAGGATAATTTCACTGGATCTTCGCCAAAACCTCGTTTTGTAGAAGAGGACATTGAGGTTGAGAGAGAGTAAGTGACTTGGTCACACTCACACAGCTGAAAAGTGACAGAGCCTGGACTCAGATGGGGGTGTCTGACCCCACAGTTGGTGTTCTTTCCATCGAATTCAGCTGATTCAGTTTTTGTGGTGGTGGTTGTTATAACCTGGCGAGAAGATGCCCCACCCCGCCCATTATCATATATATTTTAATGAGGTGGGTGAGTCACAGCAAAGTCTGTAAGTTGAATGACCTTCTGGTCTCCAGCCCCGGGGAGCAGCCACAGTCGCAGGAGTGGATGGTTTTGTAGTCTTGTCCCTGAGGCGGGCCCCGTCTATCCAGGGAATAAGCTGAAGCAGCTCGTTACCCGGGACATGCTGCCCCATGTTGGACTTTCTCCTTTAACAGGGGTGCTCCCTGCCCTGTGGGACTACTTGGAGGCGATGGATGAAGACATTTAAACCGGGTTCTAGCAATGAGGTTGCTGAAAAGCAAATGGAAACTGTGCTCTATTGAGGGAGGAGGGGAGCCAACCACCTCCTAGGGATGGGCACTCCCAGGGCAGAGCGAGGAGCCTGGCTTCCTCTGCACGGGACGCGGAGCCAGAGGACACCGTCCCTTCACTGCAATCAGGAAATTAGAGTTTCCTGGGAGCAGCCCTGGAGGAATGCTGGGCCAGGGGGAAGAGGACAGCCCAGGGAGGCGACAAACCTGGCTGCCAGTCAGGGCTCCTGCACTTCCGGGACAACCCTGGGCAAATCCCCAGGCTCTCCGACAGCACCTACCTCCCGGGCTGTTGTGCGTGGAATAGGATAATGCACCCAGTCCCTGTTAGCGTGGGTGCACGCCCTAGCTCACTTTCTCCACCTGCTGGGATCACCTTGTAGCGGACTTTGGTCTGGGTGGTGCTGTTATTTTGGTTTTCCTACCTGACATCAGAAAAGCCTTCTTCTTCGGGGATGAGTCTTTGGGGGCAGCAGGCCCCGTCTCCCTTTTTGAAAGGTGAATAGGCCACCCGCTCCTTCTCTCTGACCCTGGGAGAACAGGTGAGTGAGCAGGTGTGGCCAAGGACGGGTTTATTTCTCAGTCTGGGTTTCCTAAAAGCAGAGCCAGACAAGGGCTTGGGCGTGGGGAGTTTGTGTTGGAGGTGAGCCAGGGTGCGAGCCTGCAGGAGCGGCGGTGGGGGAAGCTCCAGGTAAGGGCGTGTCACTGGGTTGCTTACGGCTCTGGCACCGAGGCTCCAGCCTGCTGAGGACCCTCTGAGGACAACACAGAACGAAGCTCACACTTGTTCCTTAAAAACAAAAGGCCAGAGCAATTCCACTCGAGAGAAATGAAGACCCGTGTCCACACACAATCATGTCCCAAATGTTTATAACAGCACCGTTCACAACAGCCAAAAGCCTGAAACAACCCGTCCATCAACATGAATGAGCACATAAAATACGGTAGATCCGTGCAATGGAAAATTATTCAGCCACAAAAAGGAGTGAAGTAGTGCAGCATGCTAGAACACGGACGGACCTGCAAACATGCTCAGTAAAAGAAGCCAGACACAAACAGAGCACGTATTGTATGCTTCCATTCATACGAAATGGGCAGAGAAGGAAAGTCAGGAGAGAGAAGTAGACTCGTGGTTGCCTAGGGAGGAGAGGACTGTGGGACAGAGGTGATGGCTCACCTGGGCGGGTTTCTTTTTGAGCTGATGGGAAGGGACTGGAGTGATGGTTGCACTTCTCTGTGAATATACTAAGAAAATCATTGAATTGCACACTTTAAATGGGTGAATTGTAGTGCGATATGGAAACCATCTCAATAAAGCTGAACCGAAATGGCCACTGCACACTCTATACTTAAAAATGGCTGAGATGGCAAAAATGTTTTAAAAGCCAATGGAATACTGTACAAATATAAAGAAGACGGGAGGGGAGAGATTAGTCAAGGTGGTTGTGTAAGTCCTGCGATCTGTCTGCAAAGCACCGTGGCTGGGCTTCCTGCAGGCTCACTTTTCCTTAGTCTGCCTCTTCCAAGCCTCGTTCTCCTGCCTTCCTGCAGAATCCCTGACCTCCCATAGCCTCCCAACACATTCCTTTTGTGCTCACGGCCGCCGGGGGCCTCCACGTGCTGTTACTTGCAGCCCAGAATCCTGACTCAGACACATCCAGAACAGAATTAGCGAAGCGGAAGTTTCTGAGCATTTTCACAGTATAGCCACTGATTAATGCAAAGCCTAGGGCCAGACTTCATATAATGGACGTGACTGTTTCTAGGCAAGATTTGACTTTTCTTAAACAGCAAAACTAAACAGGTTCAACGAGTGACTCGGAAAAGTGTATTTTGGGAAATGCCCGCCATGTGGGGGGTGGGAGTGGAGTGGGGGCCACCTGGAGAGCGTGATTGCTATGACTGCAGGGCTGCCAAAGCCATTCCTGGTTGGCAAATGTGTCTGTTTCAAACCTGCTGAGGGCAATGAAAAGAGAAGGGAGCCATCTCAGCCCCTAAAACCAACCCTAGGCTTCACAGCAGGAGCAGGAAGAATTACTAAGGAAAAACTAGGTCTTTAGCTGGGGTTGTTCTCTCCATCCCCCGCTCGCTCCCGTTCCTGGGGAGGAAAAGCCAGTGTGGCTTGTCCAAAGGCTCACTGCAGGGAACAGCAAAATGGGAGCAGCTGGAAGGGAGTGCGGGAGGCAGAAATGCACAGAGGGCGTGGCTGCTCCCTCTTTGGACACATGAGCATACCTCTTCATGCAGTACCTTCAAGCCAGTGAGGGGGCCTCTGTCGGGGTGCTGCTGAGATCCCCCCACACCACCAGAGCAGCACTGCCTGAGAGTCAGTGGCCATGCTTTGGCAGAGACTGGGGCTTCTCTGCAGCATCTTGGAGCCAAGAGCACCTTGAAAGATGGTGATGATCATGGACTAAGGCCTCCTCCCCAGCCCTGCCTCATTTCTCTAAGGCCACAGAAGTTGGAGGATTTTATCACCAAAAGGAGGCGAGTGAGACCCTCCAGAATCTCTTGGGATTGAACTCTCTGTAAGTCATCACAGCTGCGTGACCTGGGGCAAGATACTTAACCTGAGAGTCTCCATTTCTGCATCTGAGAAGGGAGGAGGTAACAGTACTTATGTCACAGAATTGTGAGGATTATAGAAGATCAAGTGTGGAGGGCATTTCACACAGTACCTGGCACATAGGCAGAGCCGTGCATCAATGTCAAACAGGTTGAAAAAGGAGTTCGTGGAGCCAGAGCGGGGAGGAGAGGCAGGGTGCCCTCCTTCTGGAGCAGGAGCTGGGCTCTGGCTGTGGCTGTCTCTTCCACCACTGTTTCCCACCCCGCCCTGCGTGCTAGCCCAGCCCTGGAAATCGCTGCTGCTTTATCATCTGCTCTCTCTCTCTTTTTTTTTCATCCCCACACGAGGATATTTTTCCATTTTTATCTTCAGATAGAGTGAGGGGGGAGAGAGACAGAAATATTGATATGAGAGAGACGTATCAATTGGTTGCCTCCTGCACGACCCCGACCAGGGCCGGGGACTGGACTGCAACCGAGGTACGTGCCCTTGACTGGAATCGAACCCGAGACTCTTTGGTCCGCGGACCGATGCTGTAACCGCTGAGCCACACCGGCCAGGGCTATCATCTGCTCTTTTGGTGAGGCTTGTTCGGATGGTGCTGGTCGAAACCGGCACCCTCGAGTTTCTCTTGAATTTGGGGGCACTGCATCTGCTCAGCGCCCGTGCCTCGATGTGCTTTAGATCAACTGCTCTAAATTGCTCTCCTGTTGCTTTCGTCCGACGACAGAGAAGCCAGTGATGAGTCCAGCCTGCTGAGTGATTCAGGCAGGAACATTCTTTTCTTTCCCCGGTGAGACTTCATTGACTCCCCAGGCAAGACCCAGCGGGAGCTGTGAATTGTTAGCGGCTATGGCTTCCCGTTGGCTGGGCACTGGCAGCGTGTGGCAAAGGATGCTCATGGGGCAGGACCCTCAGGCAGGCCTGCTGGCCTGTTGAGTTTTTGTGGCCAATTTCCTGGATTCTCTGTACACCTCTTTGTCCTATTTCTTCTGGACATCCAAGACTCTGATATGTAGGCTGCTGGCTCCTCTTTTATTTGTAACTATCAAAGCCTGGTATAACTCCATGAGCAAAAAATATCCTGGTTAGGAATGTTGCAGAAAAAGAAATCTCTGAAAAGCGACCAGTCCCGCAGTAGCAAGTGACTTAGAAAGCATTTGAAGTCCCTTCTAGAGCATCTCATGGGCCTCATTTGCTGTATCAGGTGGACAAAGGGAAAAGTCAGCTCCTCCAGGATTCCTAACTGGTAGTTCAGGAGCCTAATGACTTACACCTGAGCTTCCGGCATTCTCGTTGTAACTGTATCCAGGTCAGGACCTCAGTCTCTCCAGGTTGTAGTCTAGGCATGGGCTCACTAAGGGGTCCTTGTTAATTCTCACTCGAGGATATTTTCCCACTGATTTTTAGATTGAGTGGAAGGGAGGGGGCGGAGAAAGAGAGAGAAACATGGATGTAAGAGAGACACATTGACTGGTTGCCTCCTGCTCGATCCCTACCAGCATCAGGGATCAAACCAGCTCGACCCCTATGGGGACCAGGGATCAAACCTGCGCCCTTGATTGGGAACTGAACCCGAGACCCTTCGGTCAGCCGGCTGGTGCTCTAACTGCTGAGTCAAACTGGCCAGGGCAATAAGGGGTCCTTTAACAATAAAAATGAAGCAACAGGAAACTCAGGCTCAGGAGTCCAAGACCAACTTGGTTTGAGGCAACAGGGTCCTTGAGGAATGGAAAATTCTAGATGGAAGGTGAATTCACCTGTGCTCAGGTGAATTATACTCTGTGCCTCACGAGCCAAAGCACTTCTCACTTCAACCATTTCTTATGCAGCTGTTTCTGGAGTTGACTTTACACGTTGTTATATGGAAAAAAAATCTGTTTTCAATGGCCAACTCACCATTAGGATATCCATTATTATGGTGTCAAGTTCAAGAACTGTGGAAGTGTTGACCCTCACACAAAATACCCCCAGATTTTCAACTTTTAATAACTAACCTTTATTGTTTTTCCTGATTATAGAATTATAGTCTTAGTTTTTTAAAAGGTATTCACTTTTTAGCCCTGGCCAGTTTGGCTCAGCGGCTAGAGCATCGGCCCACAGACCAATGAGTCTTGGGTTTGATTCCGGTCAATGGCATGTGCCTGGGTTGCGGTTCGTCCCCAGCCCTGGTTGGGTCATCCGGGAGGCAACCAATCGATGTGGCTCCATCACATCGATATTTCTCTCTGTCTCTTTCTCTCCCTCCCTCCCACTCTGTCTGATAATAAATAGAAAAATATCCTCGGGTGAGGAATAAAAATAATAATAATACATTTTTAAAAAGGTATTCACATTTAAATAGTTTTTACTATCTCCTTCCAGACTATTCACATGTTGGTTACTTTCCATTCCCTTCGGTATGATTCTGTTATCTCCCTTCTCACTTGTTATCTTTGCCCTGGACGAGGGCGGGGAAACCATACAATCCAGCTGGTTACAGTTGTGTGTGGCATATCCTCAGGACACACACTCAGCTGATCAATATCACTGTAAGGACAGAACTTTCTAGTGGGTTATGGAAGAAGCTTAGGCTGTGGGCTGAGAGAGACCAAAGAATAAACTGCCTCTCTGACTCTTACTGGTATTGGGAGCTACAACACATAACCTTGTCATCCTCAGCTTCAGTTTGCTAGAGATAAAGTCAAAGCAATAACACCTGATGGCCATTGTGAGGATGACAATGAGGAAGACACGAGGCACCCATCTCAGTGTTTGCCTCGGGGGCCTGGGTGACCAGCTCCCCTCCTCCTGCTGCTGTGAGAGGACAATGCCTCTGGGATAGTGGTTCAGAACCAGAACTTGCATCAGAATCTCTTGGAGGGCTTATACAAATACAGATTACTGGGCCGCCTCCCCAGCGTTTCTGGTCCAGTAGTAATAGGTTGGGGCCCAAGTGTTTGTATTTTGAAGACATTTCCAGGTATGCTGGTGATGCTGATGCTGCTGGTCTGAGGCCCACGCTGACACCCTAGAAAGAGTCTAGGAGATAGACTTTGGTCCAAACCCTGCTCGGCCACTCAGTCGTTGTGTTAATCTGGGCTTCATTGAACTTCTCTGAGCCATGATTTCCTAGCACTTAATAGGTCTTCATAAACCTGATCCGCCCCCCACCCCCACTTTGAGGCAGGGTCTCTTCCTGTTTAGCTGAAGTATTTTTAGTGTCCCAAGGAACTACAGCCACTAGATGATTTAGCCCCTAAAATTATGTACATTTCATCTGAGATACTTCACAAATAAGACACCTATCATTTGATCAGGAGGTAATAGGTAGTAAATACTGGTCCTGTAGAGGTCACTTAGGAGATCAATTGCACTAACTTTCCACCTGTTTACCTTTTAGGGAAATGATGGATTGATTAAAAAGTATTTCTCCCTGCTGACTAGGAAGCATTCTACAGGTGAGTTCATACAAGTCGATGAGTTTTTCCCATTGGGTGTATGTGGGCTGTGGGTTGGAGGCAGCTATGTACACTCACAACTGAAAGTATATGTACTCATAAATTGCAAAGCAGATACAACTCTAGTTGGATATATTCTGTTCAAATGACACACTCTCCAGGAAAAAAAAAAAAACAATGTTTTTCTGCTGTGAGATTGGTTTGCTGGTGTTCTGCCAAATGGAAGCCTTATCATAGTAAACACACCAACTTTAATTATTCATTTCTATTTGGTTGAAGAAATACTCTTATGTGACATACATATGTTCATACATTTCCCTGTTGCAGAAACATGAACTAAGTAAGTCACGTTCACACATAAATGCAACTCCAAGAGTTACTGCTAACTCGTGTTTTCTATACCATTCACACATTTCCCATTCAGCTGGAGAAAGTGTAGTGTTTGGGTAATGGGGAAGGATTATGGAGCAAAAAATGAGGATCTTTTTAGTGTTCTTCCAAGTAAAGGGGCGGGGCAGCACAGGCTACCCATCTGCTCTAACTGACACACTGAAACATCTCTTCTGTGGAAATTCATCAAAGTACAACTGATTCGCCAAGTTCATCTGCGGGGAGCCAAGCAGCCAGCCTGGCTTCAGGGACAGCCTACGTAACCAGGTCACCATGGCCCGCCTTAGGGTCCATTCCGCCATCTGGTGGTCATTGAAGGGAGCATCCGCTGAGACGAGGTAAATGGCCAGTATTTATTTCACACATTATTGGTGGCTGTGAAATTGTTACAATCTCAGTGAGAGGGAATTCCGTAATCTCTGCCAAATTCTAAAAGAAGGAAAATTGAAACTATCTTTTAAAATTTTAAATGCATATACCCTTGCTCTAGTGATTCCGCTTTTATGAATTTATGTTATGGATATATTTATATATGTGCACAAGGTGATGTATGCACAGGAATATTCCTAGTAGACTGCTCGTAATAGTGGATAACTGATAAGATAAATATCCATCACTAGGGTACTGGTTAAATAAATTATACCAATACAATGTGTGTATATATATGTGTTATATACAATCAGAAAATAAATAATCGAATTAAATTAATGACTGTTACAATATGGATAAGGCTTAGCTTTTCTAGGAAGCATTTCCATTTCCCAAAGAGGTTTGTTAGCAGAATCGAATCTCAGGTTGATGAGTGTTGCCAAGGAAATGGCTTTGAGCAACTATGTTACTTTGCTCCTTCTCCCACCAGTCAGCCCATAGCTGTTTATAAAGCATGGACTGTGTGTCAGGCACAGTTCTAGGTGCTGAGGATGCAACAGGTAAAGGCAGAGCCAGCCCTTGAGGGGCCTGCACTCCAGGAGGGGAGGCAGACAATAAATGCACGAGCACATTAAGAAAGGAAATTTCAGGTGCTGGTAAGAGTGACGGAGGAGGTGTGGTGCCAGGCGAATGGGGACAGGGCGGTATTTTCGCCAGGCTTGGAGAAGGCAGAAGCCCCACGTGGTGAGAGGGAGGGCAAAGCAAATATCCCGGACAAAAGTGTTCCAGGCAGAGAGAACAAGTGCAAAGACTCTGGCATGTGTCAGTGAAAGAAATAAGACTGTGGATTTCAGTAGCTGTACAGTCTCCCAGATTCATCTCTTCAGCCTGTACTTAGCTCATCAACCCCAGACTCTCGTATCCAACTTGGCTCTATTAGGTATTCCAAATCTATCGGGTAAAAAACTGAACTTTTAGTTCCACAAACCAACCTCAAATGGAACCCCTGCCTGGTCTCCCCAGCTCAATAAATGGCATCTCTACTTCTCCAATTCTCCAGTTGCTGAAGCCGAACATTCAGGTCATTCTTGGTTCTTCTATTTTTCTGGAATCTCACATCACACCCATCACAGATCACAGCGACTGCTTCTTCTAAATGGAATTGAATCTGATCATGGCTCACCACTTTTTTTTTTTAATCCTCACCCGAGGATATTTTTCCATTGATTTTTTTCAGATAGAGTGGGAGGGAGGGCGAGAGAGAGAAACATCAATGTGAGAGAGATACATCAATCTGTGGGCCAGTGTTCTAACTGCTGATCCATACTGGCCAGGGCACGGCTCACCACTTTTATTCCTACCATCTTGGTGCAAAAGAAGAGAGAG
Organism: Tadarida brasiliensis; assembly: GCA_030848825.1. Lineage (NCBI taxonomy): Eukaryota > Metazoa > Chordata > Mammalia > Chiroptera > Molossidae > Tadarida > Tadarida brasiliensis. The sequence continues at coordinate 56,274,173 of CM061273.1, forward strand.
AGAGAAACATCGACGCGAAAGGGACACATTGAGTGGCTGCCTCCTGCACGGCCCTGACCCAACCAGGGACAGGGACAAACTGCAACCGAGGTACGTGCCCTTAGCGGGAACCAAACCCGGGTCTCTCAGGACCGCAGGCCGACGCTCTAACCGCTGAGCCAAACCAGCCAGGGCTCTTTTCTTCACTTTTGAAGCAGGTTCCTTCTATTTCAGCCCACAGAAAAGGAGGGCAAAGAGTGACAGAGTGTGTGTATAGGGAAAGGGAAGCTTCCTTTTTTAGGATGCAACCTTGAACATAGAACTTATCCATTCCACTCACATCCCTTTGGTCAGGACATGGTCACATGGCCATGCCTAGCTGCAAGGGAGTCTGGGAAATGTACCATCCAGCTGGGCAGCCATGGGTTCCTTTGGGCTCTGCCTCAGCTGCAGAGAGCTGCCTGGCCTGAGGTTATACCCTTCCTGGGCAACCAGCATCCAGTGACTGAGAGAGAAGGGGACATAAAGGCCAAGCCATTCAGGACACTCTGACAGGCAATACTTGCTCCAGAGCTCCCCACTGGGTTGCCCGAGGCTTGCTGGGTTTGCATTTTAGTTCATCTTCTTTCTCTGCCAATCTTGCTTCCTTTTCCTTCACAAGTGTTGGTTCCTGTTCCTAACACACCCCTTGCACTCCAGATTCTGTCTCAGTGACTGCTTCTAGAGAGCCCAGCCTATTGTCTCCCAGACTCCACTGCGTTTACCTGCAGAATATTTCCCACACAGCCTCCAGAGGGTCCCTTTGAAATATCATTCAGATCACGTCACTTCTCTTCTCTGAACCTTCTGGGGGCTTTCGAGATTCTATTGCTCAGTGAAACTCTGTCCTGACCCTGGCCAACGCACCCCATAAGATCTGCGCCCCTCGCCTGACTTCCCTCTCGACCTCATCTCCATCCTCACTCACTCCTTGCTCATTCCCTCCAGTCTCACCAGCCTCTTCCCTGGACATGCTTATCTCCTTCCAGACCTAGAGCTTCGTCCCTGATGCTTCCTCAGGGGTCCATAGGGCTCACGTCTTTTCTTCCTTCTGGTCTCTGTTCTAACATCACCTCCTCAGAGAAGCCTGCCCTGATTGCCCTGTGTAAAATAGCACTTCCTTCCATCACTCGCCATTCCTTTTACCATGTTTATTTTTCCTCACAGCACTTACCACTTGACACTTCATCTATTTGTTTATTATTATTTTTTGGTTTTTCTTTCCCAACTAGAATGCCAGAACTTCAAGGTAGAGATTTTTGTCTGCTTTGTTCATGGCTGTTCTGGTACACAGCCAACCTTGCAGAATATTCATGGAATAAACACATACATGGGAAGTTGAGAGTGCTAAGGATAGAGGTCAGCCGGGGCCAGATCACAGAGGACATTGTACACCATGATGAAGAGACTGCATTTGGTTCTCATTTTAATGGGGAGCCATGGAGTGTCTAAGTGGGACAGTGGCCTGATCTATTCTTTGGATGATCATTCCACTGATCTCCAAGAGCCCAGAACCTCAGTGTTACCAATGATGGGCTGCTCACCACTTCCCAAAGAAACCCATTCTGTTGCTGAAAATCTTCATTAAACATTTCTTTCATGTATTGAATTATTCTTCCTGATTCTTCCCATTACTCCAAGTTCTGCCTGCAGGGACAACTCAAAACAAGTTTAAAACTACTCCCACATAATGGTTCTTAATATATTTGGAGATAGTTTTCTTTTTTTTTTTGTAATCCTTCTTTTGTGTGCCTTTTCCCATGTTTTGTTTTATTTATTTATTTATTTTGAGACAGTGTTTTAAGTCTTCCCCACTCCAGACTTATTTTAAGTCTTTACTCCAGGGTAAACATCCATACATCCATGGTTCTTTGAATTACTATCCCATTATCTTACATTCAGACTTTTCATTCGTAATCCTCACCCGAGGATGTTCTTCTATTTGTCTTCAGACAGAGTGGGAGGGAGGAAGAGAGAGGGAGAGAGTGAGAGAGAGAGAAACATCGATGTGAGAGAGACACATTGACTGGGTGCCTCCCGCACAACCCCAACCAGGGCCGGGGATGAACCACAACCGAGGTCCGTGCCCTTGACCAGAATTGAACCCGTGACTCATTGGTGCCGCAGGCCGGCACTCTAACTGCTGAGCCAAACCAGCCAGGGCAAGGTCTGGCTTTTTTTTTTTTTTTTTAATTTTTTTTATCCTCACCCGAGGACATTTCTGCATTTATCTTCAGATACAGCAGGAGGGAGAGAGGGAGGAAGAGAGAGAGAGAAGCATCAATGTGAGAGAGACACATTGAGTGGTTGCCACCCACACGACCCAACCGGGGCCGGGGACAAACTGCAACCGAGGTATATGCTCTTAGCAGGAACCGAACCCCGGTCTCTCTGGACTGCAGGCCGACGCTCTAACCGCTGAGCCAAACCGATCAGGGCAAGGTCTGGCTTTTCAATGTGCTGCTTAAGAACTGCCAAACTTTGGTCTGACCAGCACAATACAAAGGAGCAATTGTGTCCACGACTGGGTTGTCTATGTCTTTGGACACAGCCTAATTGAATTACATTTCAGCTATGTTTCTACTGGGTCAGGCTATACTTGTGAACAGACACATCTGGAACTTCTTTACGCTAGAAGTGCTTCAGTCCCTACCTAATCAACCTACGTACCCAGGGTCACATGGATCTGCGGACATTTAGGCTGTGGTTTCTGGCTGATGTGTTGAGATTTTGGTGATCAACTCTGTCTGCATTTTCTCAGCTGGGCAACATATGAAAATCTGTAGTTTTTTTCTGTTCTTCATCTAATTTGTTGAGAATATTGAATAGACTAGGACTGGGGACAGAATTCTATAGTTTTCTTCTTGAAATTGTTTCTAAATTTCTAGCCTTTCAAATAATGGACTGAGTGGATACAGGAATGTATTGTATCTGTAGCGTGAGTATCTTGGTAGATAAATACAAAAATTTTGGAGCAGGGCAGATGAGGGGGACATGCTATATTGAAGAAAACTAATATGAGAACACATAGGAACAAAGGGAAAGTCATAAATGGCTTTGACAGCTTAAATAATCAGGTGGATTTATTTTTCCCTGGGAGACAAGGGAAGTTGTTTGTAAAGGCCCTTGATGTATTTGTGTATGTGCATATAATGAGATGCTTTAAGAATGTTTCTTAAAATCTATGATCTTCTTGAAGGGTCCGTATGACTCCACATTGTCGTGTGTCCATACTCATTTTATATATATTTTTAAAATAGTCTTCTTCCCCTCTCCCCCTTTATTGATTTTGGAAAAAGAAGAAGGGAGAGGGGAGAGAGATAGAAACATCGATGAGAGAGAACATCGACTGGTCACCTCCTGCATGCCCCCCACTGGGGATTGGGCCCACAGCCTGGGCATGTGCCCTGACCGGGAATTTAACCAGTGACCTCTTGGTGCATGGGTCGATGCTCAACCACTGAGCCACACCAGCTGGGCAATCCATACTCATTTTATTTTATTATTATTATTTTTTATCCTCACCTGAGGACATTTTTGCATTTATCTTCAGATAGAGCGGGAGGGAGAGAGGGAGGAAGAGAGAGAGAGAGAGACAGAGAGAGAGAGAGAGAGAGAGAGAGAGAGAGAGACATCGATGTGAGAGAGACACATCGACTGGTTGCCACCCACATGACCCCAACTGGGGCCAGGGACAAACTGCAACCGAGGTACGTGCCCTTAGCGGGAACTGAACCCGGGACTCTCTGGTCCGTGGGCTGATGCTCTAACCGCTGAGCCAAACCAGCCAGGGTAATCCATACTCATTTTAAATTTAAAGATTTAAATTTTAAAAAAGCAATCGGTCAGATTCACGGGAGACATGTATACTTCTTATTCTCTTAAAAATAGTGATCCATTCTCCAAATCCTCCTTTACTTTCATGTAATCTGAACCTATCAGAGCTAATGAAGCCACGTGGGGTTTGGCTGGTTCACATTGTAGCCTCTGAGCGGAACTGTTCACACACACGTTGTACGAGCAGCTGCTAAAGCCACTCATAGCACTCTCGTCCCGCCCACAGGCCAGCACCGCACTCCCGAGGACACCATCAGAAGGTCAGTCATCAAATGCTTCGTTAAAATGAAAGCATGTGTTATAATGAAAGCATGTCCCCTAACTACTAACCTAATAACTATGTCAAAAACACAATTTAACAATTGATATCATTGGGCTGTGGATGTAGGTCAACTTAACTGATGCTTGGTTCTCATTATCCATTGCTTTCCTCCTGTCTTCAGACATACCTCTTATTTATCATTAAAAAAAAAATTCCTCTTCCTCTCACTGTCAAATGATACAAACACATTGCATGTAATTTGGAAACAGGGAAAGGAAGAAAAAAAATCTCCTAACCCAAATACTTGATATTTTGGTGCATTAACTTCCAGAATTTTTCTATATGTGTTCTTTATAATATCATAATACTGTACATATGTTTTTAAATAAAATGTTCCTGTCATTAGACGGTCTTCCTCACTGTCCTATATTGTAAAGCTCAATGGCAGTGATGTTGAGGTCACAATGACAGGTTCTCACAACCTGGAGTCTATTGTCCTGGGTTTGTAGCCCCAAAATGCATTTTGGACAGCTAGTTGCTTATATTATTTTATTTAAAAAAATTTTTTCCCTGTATTGATTTTAGAGGAAGGGAGAGGGAGAGAGAGATAGAAACATACATGAGAGAGAACATCGACTGACTTCCTCCTGCATGCCCCCCACTGGGGATTTGGCCTACAACCTGGGCATGTGCCCTGACTGGGAATCGAACTGGCGACCTCTTGGTGCACAGGTTGATGCTCAACCACTGAGCCACACCGGCCGGACTCTTATATTATTTTCTTACTGAGCTTCCGTTCCACCTCCATGGTGTCCATTTCACTTTTTCAGTGTGAGTATAATTTTCTTCGCTAGATAAGCCAGAAGAAAACTAAAAATTAAATAACTGAGCTCTGCCTTTGTTGTTAACATTACACTAGGTTTAGATCCCCCAAACACCGTAAAGTGGGGACATAAACTGGGCTAACCTCCTGGATGGTGGCCAAGCAATATGTATCAAAATCTTTAAAAATGGTTTGCCCTTTGTCCAAGTAATCCCACATCTAGAAATAAGATCCTAAGGAAACAATCTATGCAGATGTTTTGCAGAGGATCTTCACCGTGGGGTGATCCATCATGGTGTAAGATCTCACCCAGATGTCCAAAAGCAGGGAGATGGTTAAAATATAGATGAGGGAGGTTATATAGTCACTTTCAAAAAAAGCATGCCTTGTATACGTAAGCAGTGGACATAGACAACGATGCTGGGGATGGGGCGGGGAGGGGGCGGATCGGGAGGAGGGTGTCAGTCGGGGGGAAAGGAGTAACATCTGTAACAAAAATAAATTAATTAAAAAAAAGCATGCCTTTAAAATGTAAACAATGATCTGGGAAAGTGCGTATGATATGAAAAGAAAACACAAATTTGTATACTGAATATGATCTTAATTTTGATTTTGATATATACAAATGCTGATAAAATATCATTCTACATGATAATAGTACAGGATTTTTTATTTGCTTCATAAATTTGTTCTCCAGATTGACTCAAATGACATAAGGTTACTTTTATAATGAGTAAAATAAACATGTAATTCCCATGTATCTGAACCATCTTCCTAAGTAAAATACCTCTTTCTCCTCTTCCTGTGCTGACCCCACCTGCGGCTGTGTTGGCCTCTCCTTGCCTTATCCTGGACCTCGTTTAGTTAGCTGAGTTCCTGGCAGCGTGCAGCCTTGGTTTACGCTGCATTAGAACCCATTCCATGTCATGCTCCCCTTCTTCCATCTGCCACCCTAACGTGGTCTGTTCTGTCTGAGCTCATCAGAGAACTTCTTGGGAAGTCACATTCGTTTCTCAGGCTGCCTCCGCATTTTCTTCTAGAAAAGATCAGGTCCACATCTGGTAAGCCTCATTCCCTTGTAGAATTTCTGGCGATGAGATCAAACCGATCTTTTCTTTGGCTTTCTTACAGTGTTTTTCTAAATAGTGTATGACCGTTAAAAAAATTCACCTTAGGCCTGGCCCGTGTGGCTCAGTGGTTGAGTGTTGACCCATGCACCAAGAGGCCGCCAGTTCGATTCCCAGTCAGGGCACATGCCCAGGTTGTGGGCTGATCCCCAGTGTGGGGCATGCAGGAGGTGGACAATTGACGTTCTCTCTCATCGATGTTTCTATCTCTCTCTCCCTCTCCTTTCCACTCTCTCTAAAAATCAATTAAAAAAATTTAAAAAACAATCAGCCTAAAAAAATAACCTTAAAAAAAAAAATTACCTTAGTGTGAATTTTCCAGTGTTCTCTCCTTTGTGCTCCAAAGGGTCATGGCCTTTTTTGTCCCAAACTTGACCTAATTTGGGACTTCACATGAAGCAGGAAAAGAAAGGGAGTTGGGACCTCACAGCAGACCCACACACCAGGACTGGACAGAGGGCTGAGATGGAGCCAGCAGAGGGCCTGACTACAGGACCTGGGGGCTCCTGGTGACCAGCAGGTGTTACCTGGGATGTGATGACTCTACTGAACCACGGGGGAAACATCTCTGGTGTTATCTACGCAATGATGAGTCCCCGGAGCAGGGCTGCCCATGGGGACTAAGGCCAGGGAAGCAGCTCCCAGGAAGGTTCATTTAACATGCATGGATTTGTAGATTTCCATATAAGAAATCCTACTTTTGCCCCAAATGTGGAAATAGATTTCCTGTCTTATCCACTGATAAGAATTTTTAAATCAGCAAAAACAAAATAAAACTAAAATCAGACATAGTATTTTTAAAAAAGGAAGGCCCTAGCTGGTGTGGCTCAGCAGATAGAGTGAAGGCCTATACACCAAAGTGTCTCGGGTTCGATTTCCAGTCAAGGGCAAGTACCTGGGTTGCAGGTTTGATCCCCGGCCTCAGTTGGGGCGTGTGTGGGAGGCAACCAATTGATGTCTTTCTCACATTGATGTTTCTCTCTCCCTTCCTCTCTCTTCCCAACCTCCTCCCTCCCTCTCTTCCACTCTCTCTAAAAACCAATGAAAAAAATATCTTCGAGTGAGGATTAACAAAAATAATAAAAATAAAAATAAAAAAAGGAAGAAGGTCCATTACACACATTCTACTACCTACCGATATTACCACTCTCATTGCAATGGGGCATGGAATGTAGCTTTTCCTTTTTGTCTTTTATTCTGTTTTCTAGTGCTGAGCGCCAATTCACCCAATCTCATCGAAACCTATCCGATTGTATGGTTTTGTGCAGGAATTTTCAGTACTTGGGGCTAAGACGTCTGAGTCACTGATGTTCACGATGAGAGCAATGTTAGTGATAGCTACATTTCGTCACGCACTCAGTATAACCAGGCACTTTGTATGTGATCTGTATGCATTCTAATGTAATCCTGACAGCAGCATTTGAAGTAGGTTTTATTTTCACCTCCACTTTAGGGATGAAAACTTGACCAGAGGAGGTTACTTGGCCAAGATACCACAGCTGGTGAGGACAGAGTCAGGACTCACCCTCCAGTGTGCCAGGATGAAAACCTCTGTCCTTAATTAACGAGGACACCGCACTTCTTTTTCACTGGGAGCTCATTGGCGGATATTGGTTAGAATCCCAACCCAGAAGGAGACAACACTGAAAGTCTTTTTTTTTTTAATTTGAAACTATTGCTAAATGTGTAAGGTTACGGTCAAAGTCTCTGCTTGTGAAGTAAATAAGGACGTTTTTGAACATGTGATGCAATGTGATTTCGGGAACACAGCCTTGGACTCTGAGTCTAGGCCTCTATGGTTTAATTTACAAAGTAAAGTAGGAGAGGATATGAAGTCACTAAGAGTTTTAAGTGCAAGGTCTTATGTCTCCTGTAAAACAACTGTCATGTATTCTTCAGCCTAAGCACCTCTGCATCTATGTATTCTGATTTATGGTTAATAAAAGGTACGAAGTGCAACACTAAATCTAAGAGTTGGCCAATCTTCAGCGGTGAGTATATACCTCAACAGCACAGCCCTGGCTGGTTTGGCTCAGTGGTTAGAGCCTCAGCCCAAGGGCCAAAGAGTCAAGGGTTTGATTCCTGGTCAAGGGCACATACCTCGGTTGCAGGTTTGATATCCAGCCCCAGTTGGGGTCATGAGGGAGGCAGCCAGTTGATGTGTCTCTCTCATGTTGATGTTTCTCTCTCTCTCTCCTCCTTCCCTCCCTCCCACTCTATCTAAAAAAAAAAATCAGTGGAAAGATATCCTCGGGTGAGGATTAAAAAAAATTAAAACTCAACAGTACAAAATAGCCACTTGATTTGCCAACATTTTTTGGATTTTTTTTTCCTTAATGGTTTTTCCATTTGCTCTGCCAAATTAAACTTCAATGGTAAATTTAAATGTGTCTTTAAAATGTCATTTATCAGCCAGCTCCTTGGTTACTATCATACGTTAGTTATTGGAGTGTGAATTGAACTATATGGAGGGGACAACAGACCAGACTGCAGGTCAACCACAAGGCATTCAAGTACACGACACAATAACTCAAAGAGGTGAACAACTACGTCAAATCTTGTGGCTCATCAGAAAGACCTTTCATTAGACCCACGTGTGCTTTTAGAAGAGTTCTGGGAGCACCTTTCTTTTTTAAGTTTTTTTTTCTTTTATTGATTTTAGAGAGAGAGAAAGTGAGAGGGAGAGAGGGATGGAAACATTGATGAGAGAGAACATCAATTGGCCACCTCCTGCATGTCCCCCACTGGGGATTGGGCCCACAACCTGGGCATGTGTCCTGACCGGGAATCGAACCGGTGACCTCTTAGTGCATGGGTTGACGCTCAACCACTGAGCCACACCGGCTGGACATCTGGGAGCATCTTATACTTGTCAGACATGTTCAAGTGGCAAACATTCAAGACTAGTAATAATTAAAATTTATGAATTGTGCACATTACCATCTGTTATCTTTGTATTGAATTATCCAAACCAGGGAAAATTTTACTAGTCCAAAACAATTACCCCCCTCCATACACACACGTGACTTTCCCCAAAAGCTGTCAAACTAAGTTTGATTTCGTTGTTTCTTCATTTTCCGTCTTTGCCTTTACATCTTTGTCCAAAGTTCAATAGCTGCAAATAGGGGCTGAGTGTCAATGATTTTATATATATTCTTCAACCTAAGAATGAATACACACACACACACACACACACACACACACACACACACACACACTTAAAATTGATAAAATTTTATCCATTACCTTGACTTAAAGGGGATGATGTAAATAAAAGCTGAGGCTTCATATGGTCTAGGTGAAGAACAAGACGGAAAATTTCCGAGAATAAAACAACAACAAAAAACCTTTCATATCCTTTTTACCCGGGGACCTCATTCCAGTTTTACCAGCTACCCCCAGGCTCTTATAGTAAGAGGATCGCACGTCCATTTGGTGTGTTGCCCTGGGCTCCCTCAGCCTCCGTTGCCTTTTTGAAGATTATGGGGCAGTCATTTTGCATTATGCCCTTCAACTTGGGAATATGTGATCCTTTCTCATGACACAAGCCAGGTTATGTTTTCGGCAGGAAGATCTCAGAGGAGAGGCTGTGTTCTTCTCATTGTATCCCACTGCGGGGCACAATGTCAACTGGTCCCGTTAGTGGTGGTATTAATTGTGATTATGTGATTAAGATGGTGTCTGCCAGGTTCCTCCACTATAATTTCTTTTCCCTCATTGTAATAAATAATTATTTTATGTGGAGACACTTTTAAGTCTATAAGAGTATCTTATTTCTCATCTCACCAACACCTGCTAGTTTTAGCACCCATGCCCATATTTCTTGCCAGAATTAAATATTTTTATGGTGATTTCCAAACTGCAATTTTCTGATTCCAGTATTCCTCCTGTATTCATTCTACTTTAAGGAATAACTTTCTTATCTTCCTATATATTTGTTAATATATTTATTGCTCTCAATGTGGACTCATTGATTCCTGTTTTGGTCAATGGATTGTAACTCATTAGTATCATTAATCATTTTGACCCCCAGATTGTACCATATTTGACTAGTGGGATCTCCTTCAAATGACTTCTGGGTCCTTTGAACACGTTCCCTACCACGCTCTGAGCATTATCTGAGTTCTTCTTCACAACATGGTGTTCCAGGCTTATCTTGCCCTTCCCCTGCCCCAGTCCTGGAATCAGCCAATTTTCCAAGGAGCCTTGGTGCCTTTCAGTGGAGATTGTATTTAGAAGCCAAGATCTAGGCACTGGGCATGCTCACTGCTACTGGATGCATTGCCATTCCCTGACCATCTCAGTGGAAAGAGCTAGAAATGATATGTGTACGCAGGCATACATACATACATGCACACATGCACACACCTTCATCTATAATTATTTCTGTATGTGTCTATATATATGCACAATTTGTACTTATTCCTCCACTTCCAATCAACACCACAAGGTTCATTCGAGCTTTCCTTCTTTCCACATTGCTACTTCTCTTCATCAGTAAGAATCCCGACTCCCATTATCCTCCATGTATTTGCTTTTTTGCTCAATCTCTTGTATGTAGCCAATCCTGTGATGATACTGGGATGCTATCCTCACAAGGGCCACCACGACTTCCCCACTCAGGTCCACCCCATGACCTTTGGACAGAATTGGGAAGGAAGGAAGGAAGGAAGGAAGGAAGGAAGGAAGGAAGGAAGGGAGGGAAGGAGGGAGGGAGGGAGGAAGGAAGGGGTTTATTGATTTTAAATTGAGGTATCATTAACATATAAAATGCACTGATCTCAAATGTTCAGTTGGATGAGTTTTGACAATTGCATGGACCCAAGTAACAACATATAAAATAAAATATAGACTATTTGCACCCCTCCAGATGGTTCCCCCAGGTGAGGAAGTACACCCATCAGTGAGCATCATGAAAAACCCCCCTCCTCATCGCTGATCCTCTCAGTGGCTATCACTCAGATTGCAGCGACTGCCAAAAATGTTCTCTCCTCAATGTCAAAGCTCTTTCCCTGATGTTTGGTTTCTCTCTCTCCATCTACCACAGAGCTTCACCATGTAGAACAAGGTGTCTTCTCTTCACTTGTTTTGTCTCTTTCTCACCCACTGAAGGAATTCTCCACAGTAGCACAAAGCCTGGTAGTGATCTAGTGATCTAGCAAACAAGAATCCTTTCCATGTTTGACCATGTGGAGTGTGTGTGTGTGTGTGTGTGTGTGTGTGTGAGAGAGAGAGAGAGAGAGAGAGAGAGAGAGAGAGAGAGAGAGTAAGAGATTGGGATTTAATCACAATAGGAGAAGGACCGCCATTATTTCATATTAGTGGCAGTATACTCTTCTTCTTATCATGGAACACAATGTTTATTAGAAACATCATTGAAGAATCACTGCCTGACAAGAACATTTCTTAAACTGATGTGTCTCAAGGGACTTTAGACCTGTGGATATAAACCAAGACCACCCCAGTGAGAACAAGCCAAGGCTATTTATTCTGAGTTTGCAATAGCCCGGGAGTCAGCCATCATTATCTGTGTCTGGCAGAGACTCAAGGTCAGTTCGAGGAAAGGGAAAGCTTTATAACGGACAAAGGGGGAAGGTTCCAAGTATGCCCGGCTGGAGCTTGCTGGGATGGGGAAGATGGAGGTGGACTAACTAGAGGCCAGGCAGCCTATGTGATTGGTTAGAACATATTTGGCTTTTCTGGTTGGTCCTAAGCTGGGCCAATAGCTACAGAGGTTGTGATTTGGCTTCCTGGATTGGCTGCTACAGAGATATGGGTCAGCATGCTATTGTCTGGCCATTGTTCATTTGTATATTCAGTTTCTTAGAGCAAATGAAGTATGAGAGAACTGGAATCATGAATGGTCCCCTCTGATCCTTCCCCATCAACATCATCGCCATTCTCTCCTCCTACTCAACTCATTTTCTTGGAGTCCTGGTCAACTTTCCGATCCCTCAAACAGATCTAGAAATCTGTCTAGACAGATCTAGGAAGTATTAAGAAGGCATGAGCAAGACTTTGCGTTGCTTTGATGTGAGCAGATTGAGGATTCAAGGATAGCTCTAAGGTCATAACTGGAGCTCCCAGGAGGATCTTGTTACCAACTGCAGGTAAAAGAGGAATCTGGAAGAAATGATCATTGTGTGAGAGAATGACGAACTCAGTTTTTTAGGCATTTTAGTCATAGATGCCTCTGTGATGTTCTTTAGGATTATACATCTAGAAACTGGAGTATCATTTTAGAGGTGTGAAGACTGAAACCCAGAAAATAAGAGATGGTCCTAAGTTTATATGCCAAGGCTGCGGGTGAAGCAGTCACTTCAGTCTTTTGGTGACCCATCCACTCTGAACACAAAACACAGGATGGAGAATGAGAGGTCTGGACCAAAGACCCAGCAATCTAGGACTCACCGGGATTCTACCAGTGGAAATAATGACCTGTTCTGTGCCTTTAACATAAATGTTAGGAAGATAGAAACCATCAACCAAAGATTTCACAACAGACCCACAGAAGTGGAAAGTAAATGATTAAAGAATGTAGGCCTCAGAGTTCCTTTCAAATCCTGATACTTTATCTTCTATTTACAGAGATAAAAGTACACAAGATGGTTAATAGTTAAGCAGTTTTATATGTGCATCTCTCTGGGTAGAGGAAAGCCACTGTGGTAGTGCCAGTGAGAACCATCCACAATGATTTCTCCAGTGTTCGTCTTGTTCTCCGGCTTTCTGTGCCATGTGGTTATTGCAGGACGGAGTAAGTACTCTTTGCTTTTGCAAAAATAATTGATGTATCCAACCCCCTGGCATATGCTGGGAATCACTAAGGATAACTTAAATTCTCTTTAGGGTGGATGCTGGAGAGGCTAGATTGATACTTATTTTTTTAATGTTGCCATGTTTAAAGGTCCTCCAGAAGATCCTTAGACAATTTAAGCCTCAGTGTACTGACCTGTACAATGGGGATAACAATAGTATCCTTCAAAAGGTTGTTGAGGAGATTAGATGAGATATGGCACAGGACTTGGTAGAGTTACTTTTGGGCAGCATTAATGAGTTTAAATTTCTATGGCAGCTAAACTTAAAAATGCACGTACAGATTTCTTAACCAACTGCTTTATGCTCTATTTCAGCCTGTCCCAGGCCAGATGCTTTACCGTTCGCCACAGTTACTCCCTTAAAAACATTCTATGATCCAGGAGAACAGATAACATACTTCTGCCAGCCAGGCTATGTGTCCCGGGGAGGGATGAGACGGTTCACCTGCCCCCTCACGGGAATTTGGCCCATGAACACGCTGAAATGTACACGTAAGTCGGTGCCTTCTGCACGTCCTCTCCCCTCCTTTGGATTCTGGACATTTTGGGGGGACAACCTGCCTTACTATGTTCAGGCTGCAGAAGGCCAGCAGAGCTGTGGGGGTGGGAGGGCTGTGAAGAAACAAGAGGGCCTGGGGCTTCCTCATGGGATATGAGACCAAGGGCAGTAGGTACTATTTAGAGAAGGGGGCACAAGCTTAGCCTGGAACTGGGAGCGATGTAGAAAAGAGACCTGGTATCATGAAGAAGGGGAAACAACGCAGGAGTGAAAAATGAAGTGCAGATACTCTGAAATGTAAACAGATGCCAGGAGACCCTTGAACAAGTAAGACACGAGGAATCACCATCTCTCTGGACTTTGCCTCAAGGTGGAAGCAGATTTAATAGTTACTGAAATGACAATAACTTTCATCTAAATTATGTATATAGTACATGTTACATTTCTAGTAAAGTAGAAATATATTATAGATTATACTAAATTAGTATTATAACATAAATTATATACGTTTGTATCTCATTATTGCTTTATGATAGATGGTTGCTTTTATTCGTCCTCAGAATATGGGTCTGTGATATCAAGCTGGCATTATTTTCACAGCCAAATATTGAGCAATCGACCAGATAGAATTTCTGGCAATTTTACATGGAAGTTAAGCACTAAAAATAACTATATGGATGTATCTAGCCTCTGGTTATTTTGGTCCTATGGACATGACCTTTGTGAAAATTATACATGTTCATACAAGTGATTTTAATATACTATTTGATGAAAAAAGACCAAACATGATTTTTAGTGAAAAACCACTATTACATCATTAGGGAAATTTTTTCTTTAAGTTGGCCATAACTCTAGAACACTAACAATTTCATTTTTCAAGTTATTTTCCATGTGTATATTTTTGCATTATTGCAGAGAGAAGACACCCTTTTGTGTTTTCCAATTTTCATCAGCTTATCAGAAACATTGACTATGTCTCTATGGTCTTCAGAATCAAAATTTCATTGGCTGCATTATATATAGTTCAACTGTTGATTTACCATCATTAATTAAAACAATACCCCAATAGTGAACTTTTAGGCTGTTCGGGTTTTGTTATTAGAGGTAACTATGTAATGAAGACGTTAATGCGTGTTTCATTTGATTTACTTGAGTTATTTTCTTAGAACAGTTACTAATAGAGTTATTGGATCAAAGGTTAAAAATAAGTTTACATATTTTTATTTTAATAGGAAATTCTATAAATAGATATTTACCCTTTTATCTTTAAATCACAGCCAGACAGTGTCCTTTTGCTGGGATCTTAGAAAATGGAGCTGTACGCTATACAACTTTTGAATATCCCAACACAATCAGTTTTGCTTGTAACACTGGGTAAGGACTTCTGGGTGACTGAGTAGCTAAAAGAGGAAGCACGTTTCTATGTCCTTAAGCTAAACATCAAATCTAGTCCACACTTCATTTCTAGCTGTGGACTTGCTGAATACAAATCACTGAATATAAATACACAGTGGTGTTGAGGGTGGGTAAGGGGTGGACAACATGATAATCACTGAACTATATTTAATTTTCCTGTTCCTGATTACTTATCCGAGGAGATACATGGAAATGATTGAAACTGGATGAGACTTCCTTATAATGTCTGGGCCAAATCTTAGCATGAGGATTAAAATATTTTAGGAATTGGAGTTGGGTTTTAGCTATGAGGCTAACTTGATTGACTGCCCTGGTAGTCTCTAGAAGAGAGTTCTGTGGAGAAGGTCGGGAGTGTGAAGATGGAGACCATAGTGCTCTTAATTCTCAGTGCAGTACAGCGTCCCCAGGGAGGAAGCGCTGTGGTTGGTAATACAGCTCATCGCCGCATGAGCAAAGACACCACTGGCGCCCCTGGCAGCAGCACGTTGGCTGAGATACAGTAGGGTAAACCTTACTGAGGACCCTTGTTTGGGATTGGAGACTAAGAACTGCAGTGTGTGAAAAGCAATGCAGTCCTTTCATCTGAAACACAAATGACTGGCGGGTCTGATGGCAAACAACATTGAAAAAGATCGGCGCCGGGCTGGTGTGGCTCAGTGGGTTGGGCGATGTCCCAGGGATTGAGAGGTCCCGGTTCGATTCCTGGTCAGGGCACAGGCCCGGGTTGTGAGCTCGATCCCCAGTAGGGGGTGTGCAGGAGGCAGCCAATCAATGTTTCTCTCTCATGGATGTTTCTATCTCTCCCTTCCTTTCTCTCTAAAAAATCAATAAAAACATTTTTTTTTTTTAAAAGGAAAAGATTAGCTTTAAGGACAGAATGTTACATTTTTAATGAAAATAGACTGCATTGGTTTTTTGTTTGTTTTAAATGTTTTTATTTTTGTTTAAAAAAATTTTTTTTAATCCTCACCCAAGGATATTTTTCTATTTATCTTCAGATAGAGTGGGAGGGAGGGAGAGGGAGAGAGAAACATCGATGTGAGACACATCGAGTGACTGCCTCCTGCAGGACCCCAACCAGGGCCGGGGAAGAACCACAACCAAGGTACGTGCCCTTGACCGGAATCGAACCCGTGACTCATTGGTCCAAGGGCCGACGCTCTAACCACTGAGCAAAACTGGCCAGGGCAGTCTTTTTATATTTTTCAATTACAGGTGTACAATATAGTGATCAGACATTATATAACTTACGAAGTGATCACCCTGATATTAGGCTGCATTGTTTTTACACATTCGTGTCAGTATCCCCTCAGAAAATGAATAGTAGAGATTACTCAGTTTAATTCATTTTGTGATCCTGAAAAAAAGAAATGTTTTTTTCCTTCCCATAAGAATCAGTTAATTTATCCAGCTGGTTGGAGATGAGGGATTGGGAGGTTGCCTTCTATACCCACCAGCTGTGGAATCCTCTCACTCTGCAGTGATTCCC
Source organism: Tadarida brasiliensis (assembly GCA_030848825.1). Classification (NCBI taxonomy): domain Eukaryota; kingdom Metazoa; phylum Chordata; class Mammalia; order Chiroptera; family Molossidae; genus Tadarida; species Tadarida brasiliensis. Next base: position 56,290,459 of record CM061273.1, read on the forward strand.
CTGCAGTATTATGCGGGGAGACTTGCACCTTAGGTGTGTGTTAAGCTCTCAGGAAAACCACATTACGGGAATAAAGCCAATAGTATTAATCTAAAGCAATACTCAATGGAGAAGACATGTGAGATGCTCTTGGTGGATTATTTTCCTGCTCGATGGACTAAATTTTCCTTTGGTAGGTTTTATCTGAATGGAGCTAACTCTGCTAGATGCACCGAGGAAGGGAAATGGAGTCCGGACCCTCCTGTCTGTGCCCGTGAGTCTGTGGGTCCCAGGGATGGGGAAGATGAGGTTTGCCTGGGACTTCTCTGGTTTCAGCACTATCAGTCTCATGCCCTGGAAACCCTTCCGTCTCCGCTTCGTGAGATGATTGGTTGCCCTTACGGGGAATGTTCATCCTGATCAAATCTTACTCTGGAGGAGGAAACAAGCTCTTTGGAATGACAAAAGGGAAGCATTCTACTCATGAACACATTTTGTATCCTCTACCTAAGGGCGCCGGTGATCTCTGGGTTTATGAATTCCAACACTCCCACAAGGTTTTGGATATGTGTGGCATGGGTCTATCAGGGACTGACACCATTTGACTAGAAGAACTTCTGGATCAAACACCTTCTTCCCACTCTGGAACCTCATTCATTCATTCAGTCACTCAGCAAATATATATGGAGGACCTAATATTTGCCACATCCTGTTTTCAGCATTGAGGCTGCAAAGCTAAGGGAGACTTAGCTCTGCCCTCAGCAAACAAGTCTAGTGATGAGGGCGACAAGGAAGTCACCTTCACAGTGAGCTGAGGGCCCATCCAAGGGCCCTGCATCTTAAAAGCGGATGGTGTTTCCTCCAAAAGGCTCTGCTGATTGGGTTCGTTCAGGGGAAGCTCAGCCGGGCAGTCAGGGTCAGCGCTGGGCTCTGCTTTTATAGGGAGGGACATTCCCTAACTTGTGATTTATGTAAGTCCAATCTTTGACCAAGAGGCCCAGGCATTATAATAATAGTTACGAATTTTTAACATTTCACTGAGGTGTGTCCTAGCAAAAGAAGTGGAAAAGTAAAGTGATTTCAAATAAACAATAAATAGAGAAACACTGAACTACAAAAAAATTTTAAGGATAAATTAACTAGAATTTCTTACTCAGCCATAGGCACCATCATGGTTCTTATAGTTGCCTTTAAAAAAATTTTTTTTTCTTTATTGATTTTAGAGAGAGAGGAAGGGGGGGGGAAGAGATAGAAACATCGATGAGAGAGAACATTGATTGGCTGCCTCCTGCACGCCCCCCACTGGGGATTGGGCCCACAACCTGGGCATGTGCCTTGACTGGGAATCGATCCAGCGACCTCTTGGTGCATGGGTCGATGCTCAACCACTGAGCCACACCGGCTGGGCTAGTTTCCCTTTTTAAGCAGATTTATATCTACTTCGTAAACTCATTTTTTTGTTTTTAGTTACAAAACAGATAGACTACTTCAGCTTCAGTCTAACTTTAATGTGCATACGAATCGCCTGGGAGTCTCATTAAACTGCGTGTTCTGTGCCCACCGGGCAGGAGAGGTACCACGATCTCCAAGGTGGTTTCCCAGGGCGAGGCTTGTCCATTGCACTCCGGACGTGCTGACCCCTGCGATTTCCCCAAACGTGGGAAACTCCACTGCATCATTTGTGGTCAGGGGGGACTGCATTCGCACTCTCCTCTGCAAAAAAGAAAAAGAAAAAAAACAGTTTCTGATCCGTGGGTCCTCGGTAGGACCTGGGCTTCTGCATTTCTAACAGGCTTCCAGGCAGTGCTCAGGAGGCTGGTCCATGGATCACAGGTTGAGACTCTAGATAATTCAAGTTCAGTCACATTTGGGTCTGCACTAACTTCCATTATGTTAATGTAATTTTCCCCGGACTTGCTCAACCTTCCTATTAGCAGGTCAGGATGACAACCTAGGCCATTTCTCCGTGGAAACTCTTTGGATAAGCTCCAGCATGCAACAAAGCAGGAGGTATTCAACAGGAATGATGAACCCAAACTAGCAGTGGATCTCAGAGGTCACACATGACTTTGCACTGAGTCGCTGTGATCAGCGATGATTACAGGATGGTCCCTTAGCAATGTTGTCCACCTACTCTGACTTCCAGAAACATCTTCCGAAGGGGCATTGGGACCAAAGGCTCGTGGAAACCTAAGCACTATGTTATTGTAACAGGCAAATTCCTGATGGCAACACTTAAATTTACTTCCGTTTTTAGTTTTTGGACTGGTTCAGACATCTGCTTTTCAGATCAAATGTTCTTCTTTGGCTTCTACAATTGACCATGTTTACCCTGACATTCGATGAAATTTTGCCTTTTCTCACGTTAATCTTCAGATTTTTTTTTCCTTCCTGGAAAGAGTATACCTAAAAGACTCAATGATTTTCATAAAAATGATATATATTTTTTCTTTTTCCAGCTGTAACCTGTCCTCCACCACCCACACCTAAATTTGGGGTACTTAATGCTTATGAGCCATTGTTTGGAAACAACACCCTCTATGGAAAGCAGGCGGTCTTTAAATGCTTGCCACAGTATGCCATGTTTGGAAATGATACCATTACCTGCACAGCACATGGAAACTGGACTGAATTACCAGAATGCAGGGGTAAGGGCTGTGAAAAGAGAAAATGACTATGATCATGTAATTCGCATTCTTGAAAACTATTGCACATTCTGCTATCATTGAGTGTTTCAAATGATCTTGTTTGGCTGCCTTCCAGATGACCTTGCTCAATAGATGTTTGGGGCCTCTACCATGTACCAGGCAGGGTGCTAGGTGTTTGGGATACCAGATGGATGAGACCTGGCTTCTGACCTCAGGGAAATTATATATAATACAATGAACTGTCTGGAGCTGTCTGGGAAAGCTTTCCAGAGGAGGGGCTTGGAGGATGAGTGGATAATGAAAGGAAGGCATGCCACACAGGGCGTGGAAAGTCTGGAAGGCGTGAAAGAACAGGCTGTGTGCACAGAGGGCTGGATATTGCGGTGAGGCTAGTGAAGAGAAGCTTGAGTTAAACTGGGGTGTTCTAGGAGATGAAGGTAAAAACTGGGTTGCAGTCAGATTGTTAAAAGCTTTTACCTAAATTTCAGAATCATAAAAATATTTGATGTTAAAGAATTATGCAAATTCTTCCTCCTTGAATTTGACCTAGCATCACTATCTTTAAATTTGTCAATTGCATAACAAGTAGACACATTGGAGAATTTATCGTGCACATGAGGAGTCACACCAAGGACTATTGACTTCTCCTATAGTAGATATTTTAGATATCTGTCGAATGATTCAAAACATAAGTGCTTTTTAGCATGAGGAAACTATCAGTAATAATACCTAGAACCATTTGGGGGACTTAACTCTGGGCTGGGCACTGGTCTCCTGCTTTGTATATATTATCTCATTTAATTCTACCAAGTCCTATTCAATAGATACTTAAAAATGTATCTAGATGTATCAACTGTCACCATGTTGTGACATTCTCATTCTCCATCCCCTCCAGATATTTTTTCCTGAACTATCTGAAAATAAGTTGTATACATCATGACACTTACCCATAATACTTCAGCATGAATGTCCTAGGAACAAGGACATTCTCCTGTATTATCACTGTACCCAAGACATTTAACATATTTTGAAATATTAACAACAATAATTTGAACAATTATAATAATATAAACAATTAGAATCATCCCATATGTAAATGTTTCTAATTGATCCAGAAGTATCCTTTATATATGTGTTTTATATTATGTGAGAGCTAATCAGGAACCACACATTCTGATTGGTTGTCATGTCTCTTCAGCTCCTTTAATGAAGAATGGTCCCCTGCCTTTTGAGTTGTCTGTCACTGACATTTTTGAAGAGCACTGGCTAGTTGTCTTGTAGAATGTCTCACAATCTAAATGTGGTTGATTTTTTTAACACATGATTAGATTAAAGTCATAGAATTTGTTAAGAATTCATTTCATCACATGTCAGTCCATCACTGGTCATGTTTAGTTTGATCCCTTGGTCAGGTGGGGTGTGGCAGATCTTTTCTTAATAAAGGCTCTCTTTCTCTTTGGAATTAGTAAGCTACCTGTGGGTGATACTTGACAATTGTGTGGATATGCATGCTCTAGGCATTGTTTTTACATCTATTGATGATCCAGTTATGACATTGGTGGTTGCAAAACTGTGACTTTCTCATTCTGTCTGTGCTACATTGACTAACTGGCACTCTTCTACAGAGAGGAGCTTTTCTTCCACGGACTACTTATTTTAGTATTATTATAGACTCATAGATTCTTTTTCACTTAACGTGTGGAAGAGCTAACATTGAGCCAAGCAGTCCAACTCTGAAGTTTGTCCTCAAACTACCTCATTAATCTACCTCCCAAGAGCTCTGTGCTCCTGGCTTCACCCTTGCTTTCTTGTGTTGAGGTAAACAGGGATGTGGGTTTTGGGGCTCTGCTGTTGGGGATCCTAAAAAGGCCTGGTAGAAGCATTATTTTTCTCCTTCATATTTTGTGCTGGCTTCTTGTTTAGTCTGAAGATAATAATAAAAATTAGATTTAACATTTAAATCCAAATAATGGTGTGCTAGTTAATTTCATGGTATATGGATGAAAAGAGACAGACTTATTTTATTCTTTCAAGCTCACCATCTTAGACTATGTAGAGATGAAATTCACGATAAATAATACCTTATGATTATGTGAAAGCCCAAAGAACTTGGTAACTCATTTATATACTTTCAGGTTTGTTTCTTTTTTAATATCCAGGTTCCCATGAGTATAAGACAAGGGGGTCAGAATTAAGCACTAAGGTACCTAGAAATTGCATTCTAGTCATAGGAACATCCAGTGATCAACGGTACAAGGGAGGTTAGAATGTAACTACGTATTCCATGACCCCTGGACAGTATCACTATGTGTATACTAATATTAGTATACTAATATGCCTTGCTGAACACACTTTTTAGAAGTAAAATGCCCATTCCCATTAAGACCGAACAATGGATTTGTGAACTATCCCGCGAAAGAAGCACTTTATTACAAGGATAAAGCCACATATGGTTGCCATGATACGTATGTCTTGGATGGCCCAGAAGAAGTAGAATGTGACAAATTTGGAAACTGGTCTGCACAGCCAAGCTGTAAAGGTATGAAATATGGGTGAGGTCTTAAAACATCTCTGAATTTATCCAATGCATCACTTTTACTTGCCATTTTCTCAGCAAGCCTGTTTGAAATGAAAATGTATGAACTAAACAGATCCTTTATAAGCATTGATAATACAGTGGATTATACAGTGGATAATACAGTGGAAAATTGTGTGGGCTTCTTATAATGCTTCGAAGTCTTTGCCTGTGAGCATCCATTTCTGCATGGTTGTGGTCGAGACTCTCCTCACTGTTGCAAAAACCAACCACGTATTCGAGCTAGTTCAAGGAAACAGGGCCTTTATAAACGGGGGCAACAGGCAATCAGATGGACATTGAAGAATAGGAAATGAAACACAACCGTTCTTCCTAAGAACTGGAGCTGAAAGTCAGGAATAATTGTCACTTCTTTTCATATCTCAATGGCCTCATGTTCTCTCTCATCTCCATGTTTCCCTGCTTACTCACCTCGAACCTGGCTGGATTCTACTCCAGGACCTTTCAACTGAAGGGTTCATCACTAACGCATCTTTTTCCTGAGACACTTGCTTATTTTGAGTTAGGTGTTTATTCTTGATATGGTCAGTGTCATGCAAAGAACCACAACCTAGTACCGTATATCTGGTTGGAATTAGTAAGCTACTAATTGTTGTGGGCGGAACGGTACAAGCAGAAAAGGAGATTAAGCCACGGGGAAAATGATGTATGGCGAGTGCCTTAGGTTGGGGTCCCCTAGAAGCAGAGCCTGAGACAGGGGTTCAAGTGCAGTTGATTCATTAAGTGTGTCAGGAGAAAGAGAGTGAGGCAGGGAGGATGGAGTAGGAGACTGTTCCCAACGTCACTGTGCAGCAGAATCCCACGGAGTTTCCGATGTGGTAGATCTGGGATGGGACCTGAGAGTTTGCATTTCTATTGAGTTCCCAGGTGAGGCTGATCCTGCTGATGCAACCAAGTTTCGAACAAATATGGTCTCAGCTAGAGTCTAGCCTCAGTTCCATGTCCTCGGGAGCTCTGGGCCATGAATTCTACCTGGAGTTGATCCCATCAAGAGGCAGAGGAACCTGCTTTCTGTATCTCCTTGTCAGTCAGTCATTGGCTATGGGCTGCTTCCTTCTCTCACCCTGGGGCTGGGACTGATTTGCATTACCTCCTGGGAGAGGTGGCTTTCTTAGGCCCAAGGTAATTTTTCAGAGAAAGGAGCATTTGTGAGCTGCTATCAGCCAACCCTTGCAATGGCTGGCGGGTGGGTGTTTTAGCTCAATAAACGGGGTCTGAGTGGGCTAGTGTAGGCTTACATGAGATGACAGTATCTGGTAGAAGTTCCTGTTCGCTGAAGCCTAGAATCTGATGCTTCTGCTCTGCCTTCTTATGTGGCTACTGTAGGGGACGAAAAGGCCTTCTTGGAATCCATGACTAATGGTTCTGTTGGTAAAGAACTGTTATTAGCAATGATATTGATGTTATGCACTATGTCCAGTCTTGGGATCTTCTTGAGCAGTTCATTTTCAGGTGTACTCAGCTACAGATTCAAATGCTAAATTCTCTTTAAGAAAGACAAACAGAACTCCTACGTCTTGACTGCAAATATGGTCTTTTTCAGCATCCTGTCAAATATCTATTAAAAAAGCTACTGTGATAGTCGAAGGAGAGAGAGTCAAGATCCAAGAAAAATTTAAGAACGGAATGCTGCATGGTCAAAAAGTTTCTTTCTTCTGCAAAAATAAGGAAAAGAAGTGTAGTTACACAGAGGATGCTCAGTGCATAGACGGCACCTTTGAAATCCCCAAATGCTTCAAGGGTAAGTCACATACTGGACCTTTTAACTAGGACTTCCATTTGCCCCTCATTGGATCACTACTTTTATTACATAACGCCCGTAAGGAGCCATGTCATTATGGTCACTGGACTTTTTTTTTTTTTTTTTTATCCTCACCCGAGGACACTTTTTCATTTTTTGTTCAGATAGAGTAGGAGGGAGAGAGAGGAAGAGAGAGAGAGAGAAACATTGATGTGAAAGGGCCACATCGAGTGGCTGCCACCCGCACAACCAACCAGGGCCGGGGACAAACTGCAACCGAAGTACATGCCCTTAGCGGGAACCAAACCCGGGTCTCTGTGGACTGCAGGCCGACGCTCTAACCGCTGAGCCAAACTGGCCAGGGCTGGTCACTGGACTTTTAAAAAGAGATGGGGCCCGGCCGGTGTGGCTCAGTGGTTGAGCGTCGACCCATGCACCAGGAGGTCGCCAGTTCAATTCCTGGTCAGGGCACATGCCCAGGTTGTGGGCCTGATCCCCAGTGGGGGCACGCAGGAGGCGGCCAATTGATATTCTCTCTCATTGATGTTTCTATCTCTCCCTCTCTCTCCATTCCTCTCTTTCTAAAATCAATAAAGAAACAAAAATTTTTTAAAAAGTGAGAGATGGGGCCAGGAGGCAGAGTGAGATGAAGCAGTAAGCTGCATTCCGTTTCTTGATTTGCATAAACATTTTTCTTTCCAATTCTTTTCCTTAATACTTGGGATTGTGGCTTTATTTGATGACTATTGAGGTGAATTATGCTGTCTTGTATAATTCCAAATTAAGCTTGAATAGTTTAATAATAATAATAATAATAATAACAAATAAGTGGAATATATGCCACCTCTTGGTCCCAAATTATAAAGAACTCACCCCAAATTACAAAGTAACTCATAGCAATGTAATTGGTTAATCGACCTTGTGACATTTTCTCCCCCTTCCTTCAGCAATTCCTAGAGTTTGAAAAGGATGCACTAGAGCACAGTATTTGTCAAAGTAAAATGTTTTAAGGAAGCTAATTATGTCTGTGTGCAATAAAGAAGTTTATCATGGCCAGCAGTTAGAGCTGCCAACCATGTAAGTTTTCAGGGGTAGGATTTAAACATCTTCGTTGTTCGAAGGAAGAACCAGCAGCAGCGGAAGCTATTGTCGGCGCTAGGTCTAGGAATAGTCCGAGAATGTGGACAGCCCGTATCAGCAGGCTGGAGAACGGAGCTGGCAGCAGAAGCAGAGAAGAGGAGAAGGGCCTGAGAGGTGGCCAGCTAGAGAGACAGAGGGAATGACAACTAGTAGATAATACCCACCTCATAGGTTGGATTATTAGAAATATTAAGCATGCTATTGAGTACTGCAAGGCTCAACCAAGGACAGTCATAATTACAGAGTTAGAAATGCGCTGAATAAATTGTTATTCTTCAAAACAGAGCAGAGCCCTGGTGGGATGTTAAATACCCAAACTGACAAAGCACCATAAGCCTAGTACAAGTCAGTAAAAAAAACTATTAGAAGAGGATAATTAAAAAACAAAAACACACAGAGCTTTGTTGACATATTCCTTCAGGCCGTTCTCCCTCCCAGTCTTGAGACAGATGCCACACGGTTAGTGCGTTGGAGAATAAACACAGGGCTGATGTGGTTGTGTGTTGTTTTTAAATTTTAATCTTGACTCTCAGAGTTATATAGAACCTTTTATTTTCTTTCCTGGAAATGAGTGCCTAATCGTTTCCCTGATGCTTTCTAGTATCACATAAACCTTACAAAAAATGGTTTTGCTCATATAATTCAATTTATTCTGCACACTTGTAAAATGTACTTGATGTGCCTTAGCCACTTAACAAATTTAAGAAATGGTTGTTTCTCATAGAATGCTTATCTTTTCCTCCCCAAACAGAACACAGTTCTTTGGCCTTCTGGAAAACGGACGCGTCAGATTACAAACCGTGCGAAACTGACGTTTAGATTCAAAATCAAATGTCCTATCTGTGTTTGTCCAAGAAACCCAATGGAAGTGGAAAAAATAAAGTGACTGAATTTATGTCCTTGCCAATGCATCACAGCGTCTCCTGGGCTTCGTTTTAGCTGTGTCACCTGGTTCAGAACCCAAACGTGTGGACCATCACCATTTCATGGCTGTGTAAACAATCACCTGGGTGACCCAGTTCCCCTTTCCCTAATTCTGTTCTCAAGTGCCTTCACCTAAAACAACTCCAGTTCCGTACTTTTCATAGACTGGTCCCCCAACCCCCGCATCGGCATCCCCTGGTCCTTATCACCGAGAAAAAATGCTGCGTCCCAGAAATTTGTGAGGATGGCCCAAGAATCTGCACTGATGACACAGTCCCCACGTGTCATCATTCTCGAGTTTGAGAGGCATGGCCAAAAAGGAGTAAGCGTGGGCTTCCAGGTCAGGAGGAACTGGATTTGAACCCTTGGTGTTTGGTTTACAAAATGCCTAGAACATATCTTTCCTTAGCCACTAAGATCCCGTGCTCCGTCGTGACGCTGCTCCTCTGCTCATATTCCGGTCCCTGCCCTTCTGTCCTTCTGTAGCAGGAGAGACCTACCCCAGGCGCCAGCTGCCTTCCCCCTGCCTGTGTCAGCGCAGCTGAATGTTGCTGGAAAAAGAGAGAAAAAATCCTGATCAGGCGAATAGGCCCCACTTTCAGTTCATCAACACAAGTGCTGCGTAAGCTCTCGGCTCTGCCTGAAATTCTACCACGTTTCTTTGGGTGGGTCACTGCCCTGCACCCCAAGGTGGCTTTCTCTTCCTAACCCTCCTCAAACCACCTTCTCTCTCCTCACCTCGGCTGATGACCTTGCTCCTTATTTCACCCAGAAAATAGAAAAGACCCTTTAAAAAAAATCTTGACATTACCCAATCCATCATCTTAGTGCCTGTGCCAGGTATTCTGCCCTTCATCTTGTTATGATGGGTGAACCCTGAGATCCCATTTCTGTCCCCCCAACCCTCTTTCTGTGGAGCTGGGGGTTGGTTTTGAAGAGGGTGTGGGCCTCCCCCTTTTTTAAACCTAAAAGCTCTATTTGGGGATTTTGCTGAACAAAAGAGCCACCCACCCTGGATTTCCTCCCTTAGCACAAAGATTTCTTTAACTCGTCACATATTCATTCAAAAATGGACCTCTTCCTGTCCAGCCGGTGTGGCTGACTGGTTGAGCGTCAACCCATGCACCAAGAGGTCACTGGTTGGATTCCCGGTCAGGGCACATGCCCACGTTGTGGGCCCGATCCCCAGTGGGGGGCATGCAGGAGGCGGCCGATCGATGTTCTCTCTCATCGATGTTTCTATCTCTCTCTCCTTCTCACTTCCTCTCTTTCTGAAATCAATAAAATAAAATAAAATAAAATAAAATAAAATAAAATAAAATGAAACGGACCTCTTCCTCATCCCACCTAGCATCTCTAGGAATGCAAAGACAGCAGTAAAGATGTACAGCGTCTCCCCCTGCCCCACACATATTCGCCGGGTTTGTCCAGAAAAGGAGAGAATGTATTTTTCTATTATCCTCTCTTTTGTTGCAAAGTCTTTCATAATTTTATGGTATCAAAATGTATAACTATATGAACTTTTTAAATTGCTCACTTTCTCTGAGCTCCCTGCGAGGGAATCTACAGGGCTGATCACAGGTAGAGCAGTGAAGGTAAGTAATGAATTCTCTTGGCATCCGGTGGGTGGTAATTGGGAGCCTTCGGATACAGACCCAGCTCCAGGCCTTTTGCTCAGTCTCTGCGGGCTCCTCTATAAAAGTTCCCACCGGGCTTTTCTCTCCTTTCACAATTACCATCACCTCCTCGGATCAACTCAGGCATATTAATACAGATTTACAGATTTTTGAAGTCCTGTAGCCCAGCTCACACCTGATGAATGAACAGATTCAATGGGCGATTTTTAAATTTAAGTGTTTATTACTTATGACCTTTATTAGGGGTATAACCAGTAGGACATGGGGTCAGTCAGAATGGATTGTGATCCTGGACTGGGGGGTGGGGGGTGGAGGAGGGAGTCTGGGCTGGAGGCCCCCAATGTACCAGGCATTACCCTTTAGTTGTTAGACTGTGGGAAAGCGGGGGCGGGGCCTATGGGAAGAGCTGGTCGCCTCACTGTGGCTGGCACTCAGAGCGCCTGGGCAAAGCTATGTGCCAACTGGCGTGAAGCTTTTCAGTGTTTTAACTCACTGAAAGCCTTACTGTGCCTGCCTTCAAGAAGGATTTGGGACAACATTGTTGAGAGAATATAAACAACATAAGAATAAACCCCACACCCCAAAACCAAACATGCACACAGATTTTGTCATTTATGGTTATTCCATCTTTTTAAGCCTTTTTTTTTTTTAAAGCAGTTTTAGGTTTACAACAAAATTGAGAGGCAGGGACAGAGGTTCCACATGTGCCCACTGCCTTCACACACCACAGCCGCCCCATGTCAGCATCGCTTCTCACATGGATATTTGTTTTTTCTTCACCAAAGATGAACCTACACGGACACATCATTATCACCCAAAGTCCATAGTTTACCTTAGGTTTGTCTCTGGTGTTATACATTCTATGGATTTGGACAAATGTATAATGACATATATCCACCACTACAGAGTATTTTCACTGCCCTAGAAACCCTCTGTGATCTGCCTATTCATCCCTGGTCTTTTTTTTTTTAATTTTTTTTCTTTATTGATTTTTTTTTTTTTTTTTTTTGAGAGAGAGAGAGAGAGGAAGGGAGAGGGAGAGAGAGATAGAAACATCGATGAGAGAGAACATCGATTGGCCACCTCCTGCATGCCTCCCACTGGCGATCGGGCCCACAACCTGGGCATGTGTCCTGACCTGGAATCAAACCAGTGACCTCTTGGTGCATGGGTCGACGCTCAACCACTGAGCCACACTGGCTGGGCGAAACCACTGGTCTTTTTACTGTCTCCATAGTTTAGCCTTTTCCAGAATGTCATGTGGTTGGATCACACAGCATGCAGCCTCTTCAGGTTGGCTGCTTTCACTTAGAAACATGCATTTCAGTTTCCCCCATGTCTTTTCACGGATTGATCGCTCACTTCTTAGTGCAGAATAATATTCCATCGTCTGGATGTACCAGTTCATTTATTATCCACTCACTTTCTGAAGGACATCTTGTTTGCTTCCAAGTTTTGGCAATTATGAATAAAGCTGTTACAAACATCCCTGTGCAGGTTTTTATATGAACGTAAGTTTTAACTCTTTTCGGCAAATACTAAGGAGCATGATTACTGGATCATACGCTAAGAGTAGGTTTGTTTGTTTGTTTATTGAGCCATAATTGACATACAGCATTGCATTAGTTTTATGTGTACAACATAATGATTTGAGGTATGCATACATTGTGAAATGATCACCACAATAAGTCTAGTTAACACTCATTACCTCACATAGTTACACTCTTTTTTCTTGTAATAAGAACTTAAAAAGTTTTTTTTCTTTATTGATTTTAGAGACAGAGGAAGGGAGAGGGAGAAAGAGACAGAAACATTGATAAGAGAAAACATTGATTGGCTGCTTCCTGCATGCCCCCCACTGGGGATCGGGCCCTCAACCTGGGCATGTGCCCTGACCGGGAATTGAACCAGCGACCTGTTGGTGCATGGGTCGAAACTCAACCACTGAACCACACTGGCTGGGCATGACAAGAACTTTTAAGATCTACCCTCTTAGCAACTTTTAAATATCAACACAGTATTAACTATAGTCACCATGCTGTACGTTACATTCCCGGGACTTATTTATGTTACAACTGGAACGTTGTACCTTCTGACCACTTTCACCCATTTCACCTAGAGTATGTTTAGTTTTGTAAGAAACTGCCAAATTGTCTTCCAAGATGGCTGTGCATTTCGCATCCCAACCACATCCTCACCAGCATTTGGTGGTGTCAGTGTTCTGGTTATGGCCATTCTAATGAGTTGTAGTGGTATCTTGTTTTAATTTGCATTTTCCTGATGACCTATGAGATGGAGCATCTTTTCATTTGCTTATATGCCATTTTTATATTTTCTTTCTTTCTTTTTTTTGATCCTCACTCGAGGGTATTTTTCCATTGATTTTTAGAGAGAGAGGAGGAGGAGGAGGAGAGAGAGAAATATTAATGTGAGAGAGACACAGTGACTGGCTGCCTCCTGCAGGGCCCCGATCGGGGATCGAACCTGCAACCCAGGTATGTGCCCTTGACTGGGAATCAAACCGTCGACCCTTGGGTCTGCAGGCTGACACTCTAACCACTGAGCCAAACCGGCCAGGGTGCCATCTGTGTATTTTCTTTGGTGAGGTGTTTGTTAAGATCTTCAGCCCGTTGTTAAAATCAGGTTGCTTATTTTCTTAGTGTTAAGTTTTAGGAGTCCTTTGTATATTTCGAATAACAGTTCTTTGTCAGGTTTGTCACTTGCAAATATTTTCTTCCATCTATCTGTGGCTTGTCTTTCCATTCTCTTGATATTGTCTTTTGCAGAGCAGAAGTTTGTAAGTTTAATGGACTTCGGCTTATTAATGGTTTCTTTCATGGATCATTTTTAGCTCTGTATCTAAGTCTTCGTCACACCCAAATCATCTAGGTTTTCGCCTGTTATCTTCTAGGTCTGTGGTCCACGTTAAGTTAATTTTTGTGAAGGGTGTAAGGTCTATGTCTGGATTCATTTTTATTTTTTTTTTTGTATGTGGATGTCCAGTTGTTCCAACACCATTTATTGCAAAGACTATTTCTTTTCCATTGTATTGGCTTTGCTCCTTTATCAAAGATCGATTGATTATATTTATGGGAGTCTATTTCTGGGTTCTCTATTCTGTTTATTGATCTGTCTGTTCTTCTGCCAATACCATACCATCTTGATTACTGTGTTTGAAACATCAGGTGTTCAGAATGCTAACATCTCCCAAGCCTACCACTCCTACATTAAACCTACAGTACCTCTCCACCCCCCACCCCTTAGCCTATTCCACAAAGAAGCTCCTGGAATATGGCAAGTCTGCTGAAGATGGCTTTTTGTGACATTTTGTTCATTGGAAGGCATTTCAGGCTGCTGGATAGTCTTGGATCCCTGAAAAAATAATCAGAGTAGACTTTGGAGCTTAGGCCACAGCACTGATTCCTCTAATTTAACGATATTTTCACAGAAAGAAAAATCTGCTATTTTTGCAATCTGAAGAGGCAATTTGAATTAGAGGAGCCAGCCCATCAGTACAAACTACCCATTTGCAGCTTCTCTATTTAGTGATTATGTGGCTCATTTGGTCCCATAAGTAAACTCTCTTCTCCAAATCTTTTTTTTCTTAAACACTTAGATCAGCAGGTTGCCTGTTAGAGAAATTCAGCTATACCCTCCCTAGCCACAGCCTGCAGTGATCTCCCCTGCTGGCTGAGAGTCCGGGGAGCACTCCCCCCAGCCCCGGCAATCCACTGAAGGAGGAGTGAAGCTAGAAACACACGTTACTGGTCACCAGCCCATATTTCAGCATGGCTGAACGTCGTCTTCCATTCTAGGTCATGTTACTTCCCTAGCAACTGCAGACCCAGTGAACCTGTAAGCTGCGTGAGGCCAACGAGGCCTCCTTCTGAGACAAGGGGTTCCTGGATGCGCTTGCCAAGGATCAGCTTCTCCTCTGGAATTATGACCGGATAGGTTTATAAGTGTAAAGGTGCCATGTTTTAACTTGTCCCTTGTGCCATAATAGACTCCTGCAAGAAGTTTATAGTACAGAAAATAAATTCTTTCACTGGGAAGACATTGATCAATCCTTCAATATATGGGGTCTCATTTCTGAGCCCCCAAACTCAATAAGTATTCATCAGTGAAATTTCCCACTTACTTGCCTGAAGATTATTCCCCACCTTGATCCCTAAATAAAAAATTAAAAAGATAAAAAGAAAGAAAAGGAAACAGCTTGGGATGTGTGCATATGTGTTTGAGTATGTCTGTGTGTGTGAGTGTGTGTGGTTGGTGTGTATACATGTGAACGTTTATCCCTCATGCGTGTGAGTGTGTATGTTGTTTGAGTGTGTGTGCTCTTTGTACATGTGAGAGTACGTGTGCATGCGTGTGTGAATGTGTGATGGATGTGTGTACATGAATGTGTGTGTGTTTATGTAGAATAACTAGTTCTTTGTGTGCTAATGCTGCCTCCTAGTGGCATCTATTACTTTTGAAAGTGCTCACAAAACAGTTGGGAATGAAAAGAAGATTGATATTGATTGAAGTTGCCTCGTGTCAAGCACGGGGTAAAATTTTCCATGCATCTCATCTTCGTTAATTCTACCTTCTCGATCATGCCATAAGGAAGGTAAGGAAAGTGAAGCTCAGGGGAATCATATAACGTGATTTACCTGGGTCACAACGCTAATCAGGGACAGAACCAGATGTCCAACCTGAAGGTTGGACTATGTCTTTTCTACCATTCTTAGACTGCTAGTTAAGCAATGCATTTTCCCAGTGGCTTCCTGGAAATAACTGGATTCTACAGTTGGAATTTTACAGCGTAGGAAGACGTACTGAAACAGATTGGTAGAGAGATTTGTGTATAGATGAGGCTATAAAGTTCTCTAGTAGTTGGTTGCCAGTTGGTATGGACACTGGCTGGGGCGATATGCATATCACTGAAGGGGAGGAAGGATGAATAGCCAGTTTATCTCTGTTAATAGGCTTGAGCATAGATTGCTCAGGAAGGCAGGATAGAATGAGCCACAGAGGTAAAGGTGGAATGGTTCTGACATAGGGAAGGAGCCAGAACCATTGTGCTAAAGGTAGTGACTCTTCTTTTTTTAGAAGTGAAGAAAAGAATATATGCCTTGTAATTCTCAGTTTCTACTTCCTTTATCTGTATCTATTTGTGGTATAGGTCATACTTTTGTGACCTGTAAATGGAACGTTTGGAATAATTTCCTATCCAATTTAAGAGATTTACTGGCTGCAGGATTATTCTGATATTTATCTCTAATGTGTTTATGTAATAATAACCATCATTCTTAGTATTTATAAATTGCTTTCCATTTAGAATGCTAAGAGTCATTCATGTATTTCATTCTAATGATACAGAGTATCTTAATAATGCAAAATGGTGAATCACTGACTGAAACTTGATTATTTAGAATATCAACTTATGCATTAGTACTGTGTACTGAACCATTGCTAGTTTTGAAACAATAAATAAAAGTATGGAAGCTATGTATATCCTGTCAAATTCCAGAAAAATGGACAAAGGGCTAAAGAGAAACTTTGCAGAAGAATAAAAGGGCTAAAAGAGATAGCAAATATCTCAACTTTTCTAATAGTGAAAATGAAAATTAAAGAGATACTTATTTATATACATACAATTAGCACAGATTAGAAAAATTGTTAACGTGAGATAGTCACTCTCAGGGACAGCTGAGATTGTAAATTTGCAAAACATTTCGGGGAAGCAATGTGACAGTACTGGTCAAAAGCCTTAGTTGTTTTTTTCCCCCCACAGGAATATCTTTTATGGAGATAGCTGAAACTTCGACCAAGATGTATATTAACAGATATTTATTCCAGTATTATATATAAGAGCCCCCAAATTGCTAGTATCCAATCACAGGAGAAACATTAAACAAATGATGTTGTATTCTAATGATGGAATAATAAGTAGACATTAAAATGACATATATTTTTATTATTTTATATATATTATAATTTTATTACATATAAATATATATGATTTGAGAAAATATATACAATTATTAATAGTTGTTATTTTTAATTGAAAGATTACAGATAATTTTTTTTCTTTATTTATTTTAGAGAGAGGAAGGGAGAGGGAGAGAGAAATGGAAACATCGATGAGAGAGAACATCGATTGGCTGCCTCCTGCATGCCCCCACTGGGGATTGGGCCCACAACCTGGGCATGTGCCCTGACTGGGTATCAAACCGGTGCCCTCTTGGTGCATGAGTTGATGCTCAACCACTGAGCCACACCGGCCAGGCACATTACACATAATTTTTATTCTCCTCTTTAAAACTTTCAATGATTTTTAATTTCCCTATAATAGAGTTAAAACTTTCACAATCTGAAAAAAATGCAATTCAAAAATATCTCAGTCTAGGAAGCAAGATTTCATTTCTCCTTACAATTAACTCTTTTTTAAAAAATTAATTTACTTTTGTTTTACGGTTAACTCTTGATTATTTTTGCTAGTAAGTGGAAATAATTGCTTGATAATTCACCACAGTGACTCAAAGTCAGTAACATTTGTTCTTATGTCTTGTACTTACATTTTATGTATTTCTTTTCTTTTATCCTCACCCGAGGACATTTTTCCGTTTTTTGTTCAGATAGAGTGGGAGGGAGAGAGAGGAAGAGAGAGAGAGAGAGAGAGAGAGAGAGAGAGAGAGAGAGAGAGAAACATCGACGTGAAAGGGACACATCGAGTGGCTGCCTCCCTCACGACCAACCAGGGCTGGGGACAAACTGCAACTGAGGTACGTGCCCTTAGCGGGAACCGAACCCGGGTCCCTGTGGACTGCAGGCCGACGCTCTAACCACTGAGCCAAACCAGCCAGGCCATTTAATGTATTTATTCACAATCCTTCAAATTACTGGATAAAGTCACATTGGCGTTGAAACCTTAACTCCACAATGTTTTAGAGAAAAATATAGTGAATTTCATAACTTTGTGCCTAAGTCAGTGTTTTCCAAAACAGTGCAATTTTTGGAGAGATTTGAGGATGTTTAGGAAGTAAAATTGACAGGACTTAAACTATCTTTAATTCTTTCACCTAGAGAATCACTGTCAAGATTTGATTCATATTCTTACAAGTTGTTTTCCCTTCTGTGTGTGTTGGCAAGTATGTAAAATAATAGTTTGCAAACTATTTTGTAACTCACTTTCTGTATTTACTAGCATAGACTTATACTTTTGGTATTGATCTTTAGGACAATTAAGGTATCCAAAGAATGCCTTTAGGAAACATGTACATTTTATATGTATATAAGTTAAAGTTAAGAAAAGTAAGTTACTGTATCAGGTGTACATTTCACTTTATAAAACAGAAAACTCAAACAACAGTGGCTTAAACAGAATGGAGGTAACCTGTAGGTCTCTGCTATAGTTAATACGATTTTATAGAGCAGGAGTTTAAAATATAGATACCATCAGACTAATATTTATAACAAAATGCAGGCCTAGTTCATTATGTATGAATAATTATTATCTTTATAATTAGGGAAAGGTCACATTTTTCCATGTTTTATGTCAGGAATAATTGAATTCACATTGTTCAGTATTATCTAGACTAATTCTTAATTTTAAGTTTATCTTTTGAAAATAAACAGATCCTTTTCTACATGAGAAGTATAGCATAATTAACTTCCCACACAGGAAAGAAAAACCATTTTTTCCGGTCATGTTGATGCTATCATTATCAATTATGTCACCATTTGATTTTTGTTGTTGTTAATCCTCGTCTGAGGATATTTTTCCATTGATTTTTAGATGGAGTGGAAAGGAGGGAGGGAGAGAGAGAGAAACATTGATGTGAGAGAGACACATCAATTGACTGTCTCCCGCTTGACCCCGACTGGGGCAGTGGATGAAACCTGCAACCCAGGTACACGACCCTGACCAGGAATCGAACCTGCGACCCTTAGGTCTGCAGGCCGATGCTCTAACTACGGAGCCAAACCAGGCAGGGCAACCATTTGATTTTTAAAAATGTGAAGTAAAATGTTATTTGTTTTTGAAACAAACCTTCTACTTTCATTTAAGTCATTTGTAGCTGATAGGAAATAATATTCTCAATGGAAACAATGTTTCAATTTTAATACCTTTTTAAATTCAAAGATAAAACAATATCCAGTATATATTTCCTGTAGATATTTTCATAACTGACTTTATAATTAAATTAGACCCATCAGATTCACTTTCCTAGAAAGAAATTTGGATTCAGAAAAGTTAGTCTTCCAGGCCTATTGAATGGAAGTTGTAAAGTAGGAAGCTATGGGGTGGCCATATTCCACCCCAGGTGCAGAGAAAAGCACAAATGAACCATCTGCATTTATTCTTTAATTCAATAAATGCTTATGGATCATCTTTATGTGTTAGGTACTCTGCAAGGTGCTGGGTCTGCAATGGTGAACCCAATAGATGTTGTCCCTGTCCTGTGGAGCCTAAAAAAGAAGAATGTTGATATTAGTTAATATTTGATTGCAAATTTTGATAAATACAATGAAGAAAAAGAACAAGGGGCTTTGAAAGAGAATAAGATGGTTTGAGAATCATGAAGGCTTCTCTGAGGATGTGATAGTTCAATAAATATATATTGAGATGACAAATTATTATCCTTCTAGACATAGAAGTCATATTAATTGGTTGCCATAGATATTTGGCCATAAAACATTTATGTGAAACTGTATTTTTCAGGCCACACATACTGCAACAGTTATAAAAGAGTATTTATCTGGCTTGAGGTCCCTGAAGGGACTCCAATTCCAGCAATTTCTTCCCAAATATACCTGAAGGCCCTCAGGGTGGGTCTCATGTGTGCTATTCATTTTACTAAACTATTATATAGTGTGCATCATTAATTTTTCTCTAAGCGTTTGTGGCTGTGAGGACGTTACTATTATTCTCATTTCTTGCCTCTGATGCGTCGTAAGTCATCCCAGCTGCTGCTACTTTTTACTAATGCCTGCCCTGAGGTTGCTGGAGCCCAGCGTGAAGGTTAATGATGTCTGTAGTGAGTTTGCTATCTTCAGAAATTATGGATACAATACTGCTTATGGTTTCTGTTCTCAATATTTAAATGGATATACAATTCACAGAGCAGGAGTTCTTAACCTAGACTCCATGGATGGACTTCAGACCTTTGGGAACCCTTTGATTTGTACACACATTTTGGGGTATGTGGGCAGTTGGAGGGGGTGGAGTAAGGGAGGTGACTTATAGCTTTTTAAGATTTCAAAGGAAGCTCCTCACCTCAAAGGATTAGGCATCACCCTAGTACAATAAGGAGGAGAAATGGAAGTCAAACCATAGCCAGCACTGTGCTTTATGTAGAATCACCCACCTTTCCTTCAATATTTCTATACTATTATTGAAGCAGATCCGCTTACCATCTCTTAGGATGAGTTATAGGAGGGTCCTTGGTTCTCGTGTAAGGAGATTCCACTTGGACACCAACCACTCCCCTAAACATGACATACAGGCTTGACTCCTAAGGTGAACACAGCTCAGCCTCAAGCTAAATATGTAGGATATAAATGACAGTAAAAACTCTCCATGCATATCTTAATATTTTTGTTTGCATAATTATATGTATACATGCATATATAGGTATATATATTAATGAAAAAGTGACAATCTGCTAGTTCTTGAAAACGGAAAGGGAGATTTTCTCATCTTTTTACTTTCTCCTGATCAGAGAGTATATTTTAAGAAATATACTTATTTTTTTACTTTCAGTCATATTTTTTCTGCTGCAATTATTTCCTTTCAGATGAACTTGACTTTATTGCATTCCCCCCTCCCCCTTTTTTCATCTTCCACTTTTCTGCTCATTTTCATTTAGACATCATTTGTCAAATTCCTTTTATGTTCTTCCAGCAATGTAGTTATATATTTTGAACCTCTTTACTGAGCGGTCAAATTCCTGCAATTGCTTGTGTTGGTTTTGCATCCCTGATTCGCAGTGCAAATGATCTGAATTACTGATTATTTATTAGCTATAAACATGTTCAAATCTACTTTGGAAAAACTAAACATTCTTTTTTTTTTTTTTTTTTAATCCTCACCCGAGGACATCTTTTCATTTTTTGTTCAGATAGAGTGGGAGGGAGAGAGAGAGAGAGAAACATTGACGTGAAAGGGACACATCGAGTGGCTGCCACCTACACGACCAACCAGGGGACAAACTGCAACCGAAGCACATGCCCTCAGCGGGAACGAAACCTGGGTCTCTCTGGACCGCAGGCCGACGCTCTAACCGCTGAGCCAAACCCACCAGGGCAAAAAACTAAACATTCTTAAAAGCATTTCATACCTTCTCTTTCCCTTAGCCTTCATGATTTGCCATTGAAACATTGAAGAATTGTTAGTTTTCACTTCCAGTGGGATGGGTTTGAAAAAGCACCTTGGAAAGAATATGCCTTCCCTCTGGAAGTCTGAAAGTAACTAGTTCAAAATGAACGAATCTTCTCTTTTCTTTACAGAAAATTGAAAAGATGCCTCAAGCTGTGCTTATGTTAGATTGGGCACCACATTGAGTGTATTGCATAGACACTGAAGAAGGAATCCTGTTGTGAAATTAGATGGAAAACAGTAGTAAACTGAATTTCATTTAGGTGAGTGTTTTTACAATTTAAATGTTGTTTCTGCCTGTGTATTTAAAAAACATAGTTCAGAATTTTCCCAGAAATGTAAGAGAAGACCAAAGAACACCACAAGATAGCAATGCAGACGTGGAGCCTGCCCTGAGGAGGTGGACACCCTGCGAGCTGCAAAAACTCATTTTCCACTAGATCTTGTTCTTCTACACAGCACTGGTAAACAGAAAGCTTTTTAATTTTATTTCAGCATCTTCAAAATGTGGGGTCAGTTTTTTCAGACCTCAGATAGTTCTGAATGCAATCAATCAATCAATCAATCAATCAATCAATCAATCAATCAATCAGGCAATGCTCATTTGCCCTTTAACACAACCCCATTGTCCTCTGGGTTGTGAGAAAGACATCAGGCCGTAAGTTCTCACGTTTTTAGACTCATTCAAGTCCTACTTCTGTCCAAACAAAGGCCACACCCTTCTGTGAACGTCCTCTAGTAATCCCATTTTCTTTGCCCTTTACCTGGTCTTCCTCCACAGCCACTAAAGCGTCCACAAACTACACTGGTGATGCTCGAGGGCAGCAGTGCCCAGACATAGGTATGGTCATCCTGCCAGCCGCAGCCTGGGGCCCGCCTAGGAGCCACCAGGCTGGAACGCGAGCCTGGAGCCTGTGCGGCGGGCCCGACGGTCACCACGGCAACGGTGCCGCTAGCTTGCTGGAGCCGCGTGGGGCGGGGAAGTGGGGGGAAGAGGGCGGGGAAACGCGAGCGCGGAAGTTCCTGCCTCCGACCCGCCGGGCGGCGGCTGCCGTCGCTCCAACCGTCGTCATGGCAACCGCGCGGCGCTCCGGCCGGCGTCGGAGGGGTGGGGCGGGGGCGGGGAATGCGAGCGAGGAAATCCCCGCCCCCGGCCTGCAGGGCGGCGGCGACTGCGGCGGCCCGCAAGGATTTGAAACCGTTTGGCGGCGGCGGCGGGCGATCAGAAAACTTGCATGTAGGGGCGCCAGGTTCTTGTTTTTCCGATTTTCCCTCCCCGCCCCTACACCCGGGTTCTCGCGTGGAATTTTGCCTGGGGTGGCGGTCGCCCCTCCCGTGCGGGCTGGTGCGGGGAGGGGCGTCGTCCCGCAGGCCCCGGGCGGGTTCCCGAGGCCTGGGGGGCGCGCGCCGCGTTCGGGGGTCTCGGCGTGGACCGCTGTGGTTTCACCTGCAGAGGGAGAGCGAGCGGGGCCCGGGAGGGGTGGGGGCGAAGTTCTGAGTGGAGTTTGACAAGCGGTCAGCGTGACGAGGTCCCGGAGTGGGACCAGAGGGTTTGCCGCTCTGGAGAGGAAGTCCGTGTGCCGGACCCGCGGGGAGCGGCCGCGGCCTCGCGGGCCCCGCGCCCGGCCACCTCTGCCCACGGCGGCCGCGGAAGTGACCTGTGCGCGGGCACACTGCGCTTGTCACGTTCCTGCCAGAACTGGATCAGCCACTCCGGGTTGAGGGCCGGACCAGGTCCTTTGTGGGGACGGTCCTCATCACAGCCCCCCGGGAAGGCCCTGTCCCAGCCTCGAGGGGCTGGGAGCGACGGAGTGTTTCTGCGTTGCTTTATATTTTTCAAGTGTTTAAGAGAACAACTTAAGTAACTATGAACAGTTCTTATTCTGATCACTGTGCAGCTATTTTTCTTATTTGTCCTTTAAAGATGAGTAAAAATAAAATAGGAAAGGCAAATGAAATGACAGGTGCCTTTTCCTAGTGGTGCAGCGGAGTCTGGGCACAGTGTTCAGGCCCCGCTGCCAACTTTCCGTGGGACCCCCGGGCTGTTACTGAACCCCGCTGAGCCTCAGCTTTCGTCCTCCGTGAAATGGTCACGAGTTAGTGCCTGTCTTCTAGGGCGATGACTGCGATACATTTGCAAAGCACACAACATATTCCTGGCACCATCAGGGCACAGTCAACCCTGGCGCTGGTAACGGTCCGCACACCCAGATGTATAAGCCAGGAAAGCATGCACCTGGAAGACTTTGATGCACTGATGTACACATTTCAGGTTTTCTTCAATGAGCCATCATATATTTCAGATTGATTACATGCCACTTTCAGGAATATGTTTATTGTATTTGGCAAGGGGAATGGTATTCTGAGGTGTACTCGTTTAGCAGTTGTTGGCTGCTTTTTCCCCCCAAGGCCTTTGAATATTTGTGGCTTGCTCAAGCTTTGCTGACTCCTGTGGCAGCTAAGACCTTGAGAAGGTCTTAGCCCTTGAGAAGGTCTTAGCCCATTTTGTAGCTGTCCACGTAGAGTCAGGTTTAAAAAGACAATGCCAGTTAGTTAAAGATAAGACAAGATTCAAATACAGATTATCGCTATGAGCAAACATTACTCTGTTTATTTCTTTTTTGCTTTTGAAGTAATTTATGTGACTGGTAGACACACTCTAAGCCTAAATCAAAGATATAGCTTTATTTTTTTTCCAATTCTAATAATTTAAATCTGCAATTCTAATAAATAGTATTAAAATGGTTTGATTAGCTGGAACTAAGTAGATATAATTTATTTATAAGATGTAAATTGTGTAGCAAGAATTCCTTGAAGGTTTGAAATCGTAAATTAATTTTTTTGTTTTTGCTTTTTGCATTTCATTATTTTGCTGGAAAATAAAAAGGGGATAAGAAGAAGCAGATTTTTAGCTTTTACCAAATATTACCTTGACTCTTTACTCTTTTTTTAAATATGTACCCCAGTATTGTATGTTATTATAGCAATTCTGATTGCCTTTCTAATTTTCAAAATTTTTTACTATTGAAGATATTGCTGACTTATAGGTAAATGGCCAAGTGGTCAGATAAAATGGATCTGAAAGCTAGGGATTTCAGAATTTTAATCTGAGCTTTGGGCTTAATTTCATGATTTGGGTGAGTATTTTAATTTTGCATTTTAGTTTCCTTTAGCATTAAACACTATCATCTCCTGCCTGTGTGAAAGGATTTATCGAGTGATTATTAGGAATCTTTTTGCTTTAGCCCTAACTATGGGTATTCTCAGGCAAATGTTGGAGTGCACGGGCGGGATGTTTAAGCCTGGGAGTACACTTCTGGGCGAGAGCTGTGCTTAAAATTCTGGGTTTATGAATTTTTATTTGTTTGTTCATCCATTTAAATAGTTGGTTTTCAGCTTTATGATCTAACCTCCATCACTGGTATCATAGCCTTCTGTTACCAAGCACATAACTGATATAGTCATGGAGGAATGCAGTTAGTTATTGTAGGAACTGAAAACAAAACCAAGCAACCAAACAACCCAAGCCAACTAACCAATCCGAAAAAAAATGACCTTAATGAAGTTTGAAATTTGAAAATATGTTTCTTCTGTAATGCAGAATGCAGGGTAACCAGTTTTGGTAACTAGAATTAAGGACATATGATATTTCTATTCTAGAAGACCTACTTGGTACTCAGAATGGGATCTTAAAAACAAAACAAAACAACACATAGTCGTGTAAAAGTAGGACATTAATCCCTTATGTTAACATTTATTTACTAATGAATTCATCTTCTAATACATACCACATAATGTGCTAGATACCTACTAAAATATATAAGTCATGGTCCCTGCCTTCCAGGAGCATCTCTCACATGGTGGAAGACATGTAAGTAATACACAGATGTGTAAAAAAAAAAAAAAAAGCATGATAAATGCTGGTATGCAGATGTGAGCAGTGCACACTAAGAACAGAGTAACAGTGAGTCTATGAGAAGTGGGACAAGTTTTGCTCAGAAGGGACATTTGAACTATGTTTACCTGGTTCCAGACAGAGAGGACAGCCTGTGAAAAGGATGTGGACTCACATGAGGGCTTGGAATGTTTGAAGAATGGCAAGGAGTTCACTGTTGGTGAAGTGGTCATTGGTGGGTTGTTGTAGTTAGGCAAAGTGTGTGTGTCTGTGTGTGTGTGTATAGGGAGGGGGTGAGAGATGCGCTCAAAATGCAAAGGCACCGGTAGGCCTAACTTTGAATTTAGAAAGCATGCTGTTGTAGCATGCAGCCATGAGAAGTTTTTAAGTAAGGAGTGATATGCTTAGTTTTGTACTTAGGAAATTTAGTACCAGTGAGGACTGAAGTAGGGAAAAGTAAAGTAGGCTATAGGTAAGTGGTCAGAAGGGCTTTCTCTGAGAGTGGCAGTTAGAATAGAGATACAGGCAGGGTTTGGGATATTTCTGAGTATTTGTTGATATATTGGTTTATGGGGTTTAGAAAATGGGAAGTCAGTGGGGCTGGAAAGTTTGACACAGTGAGGAGGTTTGACACAGTTGATAGGCCGTAGAGGTGTTGGCATTAGAAGTAGAGTTCATGCTTCTGATTCAGGATGTGTTCTCTAAGAGGTACGTTGAGAGGTGGAGGGGATAGCATTTTGGGATGTTGCCATCTGACTGTTATTTTTTCCCACAAAGCAGGAGGTAAGATTTTTAAAATTGAGAGTGAGGGGAGGCTGGAGTGCTTTATTTAAGGGGCATTAAGATGTCCAGTAAAAGTTTAAAAGCTGCTTTGTGGAGTAGGAAATATTAAAAACCTCCTGTGGATTGAGGTAAGATTGGAAGCCATCTAACTACAAGGCAGTGCCATTTTTCTCCAGCAAACCCTTAGTTAGGGAACAAAGGAGGCTGTCAAGGGATTGCAGTCTTGCTGGGTGTAGAGAGAAGATCGTGTGGAATAAGGAGAAAGTCTAAGAGGATAAGAGGCTATGATCAGATAGAAGGGTCTGGGAGGTGACAGTGATGAGAATGGAGAGTCAGATGGTGGGAGCCTCATGCGAGGGGAATTTGGGGGTTGAGGTTGAAGAGCAGTAGTTAGGAAGGCAGTATGAATCTCAGAAACTATTTTCCTTCCTGGGCAAGGTTGAGGGAGAGAGTTTAAGACTCCAGAGAGCATAAGCATGTACTCGACAGAGAACTGGAAACCTCGGTTCACTTCTAGACAGTGAGGGAAGTCAGGTCAGCCAGTGAAATCTAGGGTTTCCTTACAGAGACAGGGTAGAGAGAACTTTCTCTGAAGAGGCCATTGATAATAAGATGGAGAATACTTTGATAAATATTAGAAGCTGCTTTAGCAGCGCGTGGGTCCTCTGTGGAGCAAGAATGCCTCTGAGGCAGAACAGAGCCTTATTCCAAATTTGTAATTTGTAAATTGAATAAATGACAGTTGGAGACCTTACATAATGTAGAGGTAGTTCATGTCCCTACCAAGATGTTTCATAACTAAAAGGAACATGTGGAGTGTGGATAGATTTTTAACTTAAGGGATTTTGTCAAAACCCACGTTTCTGATTTTGGGGATTCACCCCTTTATAGTCAGTGTTTTTCTTGCTAATTAGGAAGAAATACAAGGACCAATATTTTAAGTTTTTTGAGGAGAATTAAAAATTACATTTACATAGTTAAAATAACTTTTTTTGGGATACAGTTCCATGAGTTTTTATGCATGCATAAAGTAGGGTGTTACAACCTCCTCCATGGACAGTGTGCTAAACAATTCCAACACCTAAATGATTTCCTTGTGCCACCTCTTTGTATTCAGTTCTCCCCCCACTGCTAACCCCTGTGGACCACTGATCTGTTTTCTTTTTTTAATTTTTTTTTCCTTTATTGATTTTAGAGAGAGAGGAAGTGAGAAGGAGAGAGAGATAGAAACATCGATGAGAGACAACATCGATTGGCCGCCTCCTGCATGTCCCCCACTGGGGATCGGACCCACAACCTAGGCATGTGCCCTGACCGGGAATCGGACCGGCGACCCCTTGATGCATGGGTCGATGCTCAACTACTGAGCCACATGGGCTGGACTGATCTGTTTTCTGTGCTCAGATTTTTTTTGTCTTTTCCAGAATGTCATGCAAATAGATTCATACATTATGTAGCCTTTTGAGAATGGCTTCTTTTACTTCTCATAACATGTTCAGAGTTTATTTACGTTGTCATGTGTATCAATAGTTCATTCTTTTCTGTTGCTGAGCATTGTTTCATTCTGTGTTTTTGCCATCATTTGTTTATCCATTCCCCAGGTGAGGGACCTTTGGGTTGTTTCCAGTGTTTGGTCATTACAGAAGAAAATAGCTGCTATAACATTACATTCAGGTTTCTGTGTAAATATAGATTTTATTTCACTTGGGTAAATACCGAAGAGTGGGATTTCTGGGTCATGGTAAATGTATGTTTAACTATATAAGCAACTGGTAACCTGTTTTCCAGAGTGGTTGCACCATTTTGCATTCCTACCAGCAGTGCACGAGAGTCCCTGTGGTTCTGCGTTCTTACCAGCACTTGGTATTGTTTGCATTTTTTCTTTTAGTTGTCCTACCAGGTGTGTGGTGATGTCTCATTATGGTTTTAATTTGCGTTTTCCTAGTGACTAAACATGTTGAGTACCTTTTCATGTGCTTAGTTGTCATCTATATCTTCTTTGCTAAAGAGACTAATTTTTTTGTAGATTATTATTATTTTTTATTTTTATCTTTATTGTTGAAAGTATTACAGATGTTTCCCCCCATTGACACCCCCCCACACCTTCCCCACACTATTGTCTGTGTCCATTGGTTATACATATATGCATGTAAGTTCTTTGGTTTATCTCTTCCCACCCCCACTCATCCCCCTTCCCTCTGAGGTTTGTCATCTGTTCCCTACTTCCATGTCTCTGGATTTATTTTGATCATCAGCTTATTTTGTTCATTATATTACATAAATAAGTGAGATCAAGTGATACTTGTCTTTCTCTGATTTATTTTTTTATTGGATTGTTTGTTTTCTTGTGGTTTTCAGAGTTCTTTATATGTTCTTGATGTAAGTCCTTTATGAGATAATATAATTCACAAACATTTTCTTTTGAGTCTGTGGCTTTTCTTTTCAGGCTCTTAACAGAATCCTTTGCAGAGCAAAAGTTTTTTATTTTGGAGAAATCTAATCTATCAATTTTTTCTTATATGGGTTGTACTTTTGTGCTGTATCTAAGAAATCTTTGCCTTTTTCAGGGTCATGAAAATTGATTCCTGTGTACTTTCTTCTAAGAGTATTATAGTTTTACATTTTATACTTAGGTCTGAGATTTATTTTGAGTTAAGTTTTGTATATACTATGAGATGTAGGTTGAGGTTTATGTAATTTTTTTTTGCATGTGGATGTCCAGTTGTTATAGCATAATTGTTGTAAAAACTATAATTTTTCCATGAATTACGCCTTTGTGGAATATCAGTTGTCCATATTTGTACTGGTCAATTTCTGGACTCTAGTCTGTTCCATTGGTCCATGTGTCATATCCTTTGACCAATACCACATTGTCTTGACTGCTGTGTATCTTAAAATTGGGTAATGTGAATCCTCCAACTTTGTTTTTCTTCAGAATCATTTTTGTAATCCTAGTTTCAGTTTATTATTGATTCAAAGAATACTGTTGGGATTTTGATTGGAATTGCATGAAATCTATAGATCAATTTGAGGAGAATTGATATTTAATACTAATGAGTTTTCTTTTATCTCTTTCATTAGTTTTGTAGTTTTCAGCATACAGGTCCTTAATATTTTTATTTTAAATCTTTTGCAGACTGAATTATGGAAATGGACAGTGAAGAAGAACAATGGGAGAAGCTGGATGCAGAATTTGATCACTTTGTGGTAGATATGAAGCCCTTTGTTTTAAAATTACCCCATAGGCCAGGTAAGATTATGTTTGAAAATTAGATTCTTAAGATTAATTTTTTCTTTATATTATTTACTCAAACCAGTGAACCATCAAAATGGATATAAAGCTGAATTCTTTTAATACCAGTTTTCATCTTAAGCTGATGTAAGATAGTTTACTTTGAGCTGTTCAAGGGCAAATAGAAATTTAGTGATAATATCCTACCAAACCATGGAAAGATGGTGGAACCACTTCTTATGTCATTAACTCAAAGCACATGCATCTCTAAAGTGAGCTGCAACTGCTGCTTCCTGCATCTTTTTCCTCCCACGATGGGATTGTTTCTTCTTCCAGTAGCCTACTGTCACCTGCTTTCTGACTCTTGTTTATAAAAGTGGGAAAGAATCTATTGGTTGACTGAATAAAATTAAGTGTGAATGAGTTTTTGTTGCTATCTTTTTAAAAAATATATGTTTTTATTGATTTTAGAGAGAGGAAGGGAGAGAGAGAAAAAAAAACATCGATGTGAGAAACATCAGTCTGCTGCCTCCTACAGATTGATGTCTCTCACATCAATGTTTTACTGGGGATCGAGCCCAAAACCCGGGCATGTGCCCTGACCTGGAATTGAACTGTCAACCTCCTAGTGCACTGGACGATGCTCAGCTAACCGAGCCACACCGGCCAGGGCTTTGCTGCTGTCTTGTCTGCAGTTTCTGGCCTGTTACCTCTAATTATGGAATGAGAGTCTTTGTTTCAAGTCGAAGAATTTTCAAATAACTTAAGGTATACGGAATAATTGGAAAGAGTTTGGGGACCAGGAAGATTCTCTGAGTCATACTGGGTATAAGGTTGGCTGTAAAGGTAAATCTGATTGGCAGCTTTTGAGTAGAGGATTTAGAGTGGGGCCAAGAAGCTGGCTTTTACTCTGTCCAAGTTTTCTATTTCCCTGAGTTGTGTGAGGGAACCCTGTAGTCAAAATGAGGAGCCACGTCAGTATTCGATATTTATTCCAGGGAGCTGCACTTGGAGAAGGGAGGGTAGTGGATGAGTTATGCATTCTGTGGTCATCCATTGTTCCAGGCCTGCAACTTTTTGTTTAATCCTCACTCAAGGATATATTTTTATTAATTTTTTTAGAGAGAGGAGAAGGGAGAGGGAGAGGGGACTTGGGGAGAGAGAGAGAGAGAGAGGAGAGAGACATCCATATGAGAGAGACACATTGATCAGTTGCTTCCCTTATACTCCCCAACTGGGGATGGAACCTACAACCTAACTATATGCCCTGAACAGGAATCGAACCTGCAGCCTTTTGGTGTGCAGAACCTCACTTCAACCAACTGAGCTACCCAGCCAGGACCAGGCCTGGGACTTTTCTTAGTCCCCAGTGGCTTGGCATGGTCTTCCCTCCAAGCTTCTTCCTCTCCTCACTTGCCTGTCAGACTAGAGTTGGCCCTTGTTTATTGCGGTTAATCAGTTCCAGACTCTACCGTGATAAATGAATTTCTGCGAAGTAGGATTCTTTATTTATACACAGTCGTTCCTCCCCACTTCCTGCTTCGACGGTCTCGGCTTCATTCTATCATGGGAGTGAAGCCACGACCCTCGAAGCGCGAAGTGGCAGGGACGACTGTGTAACCTTTTCTTTCCTCCTCAGCTATTCTTCAAAATGATTATTTCATGTCTCACAGCTCATTCATGATTTTTTGAGTTAATATTTAATGATATTTCTATATCGTCAGTCATCTCTTTATGTTCACTACCTTTTTTTTTTCTTTTTGTGTTAGATCTGCTGATAAGGAAAAAATTTTTATTAAAATCTCCCACTATAAATATGTTTCAAATCAAACTTCTCATATTTATCTTCTTTTTAAAAATGGATTTTAGGTGTAAGAATTGGATTGATTGTGATCTTGGGTTCATGACTCATTGTCAGTATTGGTACATCTCTGGCCTTCTCTTATTTGGTTAATTCTTAATGAACACTTGAGAAATCACACCCCAATCAAGAATCTGGACATTCATAACAACTTACATCTTCTTATAGCTAAATTCTACTTTGGAAGATGGCTTTTCCCATTATTTTAAGTAGGAGAATGAATTCTTTTGTATTAATCAAGTTGTACTGAATTCTAGCCATTCCAGAATTATATAGATTTTAGTTTGCTGCTGGGCGTGTAGAAAGTACATTGTTTGAAAAACTGATTAAGTTTATCAGTTTCACTTTTGCATATTCTTTTTGCACAAAGTATGCTCAGTATTTCATGAAATTCGCTTTTTGGTTATATAATTTTCAAAGCTAAAAATATAAAAGTTATTTAGAGGCTGGCTCTCATACCTGTAGTGATAAATCTGGTATGATCAAAGTAATAATCCAGCCCCAGCGATTTTTTTTTAGGTAAAACAATAAATGAATATGACCTTTAGAAACTAAGAGATTAAAGCAGGCTTATGATTGTGTTAGGTATATAATCCTCAAACTGAGTTAGACTGAGAAAAGATTAGTGTCAAAATAGTTTTCATGAGACCTAAAAACGATTCTATGTCATGGCAAGATAAGATAGTCAATAGGTCATTATATGTGGATTAAACTGTGCTATATTTATTAGGTAGTTTTTAAAAGGATTATTATTTTACCAAATTACATGTAAATAGCCTTCACTTATTTTTAGACAGGTTAAAAGGAAACCCTAAATAAATCAACTACAAATCTCTGAAAATTATCAGCTTTAATAAATTAAACATTTGAGATTTAATTTTAGATTAAGTTTAAAATGCTTAAATAAATAAGACTGCATTTTATCCCTCTCTTGGTTTGTATAATGAGAATTATAGAAAGATTTTTCAACACAACTACAATTATTATAGAGAGGTTTTTATAGCAAACTTTTTATCTCATCACTTTATTTGACCATAGTCCAGGGATTTTATTTCTGAGAAAATAGTTCTTTGTATATGTCTTCCTGATCACTAATTAACTGGTAAACTCTAGACCAGGGGTTGGCAAATTGTAGCCTCTAGGCCAAATCCAGCCTGCTGCCTTTTTGATAAAGTTTTATTAGAAAACAGCCATGCCCATTTGGTTACAGGTGGTATATGGCTGATTTCATGCTCCAGTGGCAGGGTGGAGCTGACTCCTGCTCTAGACAAAAGCATGTTTAGATAGGTCTCTCATTTCATGTTTATTTACTGAGAAATAAGTCTCTAATAGTTCTTATGTATTTCTAGAACGGCAGAGGTGTGCACTTTGGATTAGAAAGCTATGTGAGCCTTCAGGAACAGGTGCGGGAATAATGGGCAGGAAGAATCGGAACCTGTATGCAAAACTGTTACTGCATATGCTTAAGCGGGGAGTGATTGAAGGCCCTTTTATACACCGACCGGAACCAGGGACACTAAAAACTTTACCTTCGTACATGGTAGGTGTCACTGACCAAAAGATGCAGTAGTTTAGTTTCTTTAAAACTGTTAATTTATCATTCTTTTTGGGAATGGCCATATTAATATGTTACAAGTCCTAGATAATATATTAGTTAAAACTAATGTTTTCTTTCTCTCTGATTCAGTTTTTTCTACCTTGAATAGAAATCAGATAGTGGCCTATAAGGGGCCTATACTTATTGATTTAGTCATCCTACAGTATTCTGCAGTATTTCTAAAACATTTAAAGTGGGTTTTAAAATTTTGAGCCTTAAATTTCCACTAATTTCCACTGTTTATAATAATATTTTATGTATGTCAGTAAATTTTAGTTATTAAACTCTTTCACATTTAAAAATATATGAGAAGTTGGATTGAGTGACTTCTAAAGTTCCTTTGTACTCTAATAAAATGACGATGGTAAGTTGGAGTTTAGAAGTGATTTTCTGTAATTCATTTGATTTCATTATCAAAATCAGGGTTGTTAAAAGGCCATTATAATTATACTTGGTTGATGAATTTTCACTGTCTTGGTGCTTGTCACATTAAATATGTCTTGGTTTGTATGGTGTTGGAATACTTGAGAAATCTGAATAGAGTTCTAGGGATTGGTAGTTGCTATTAGGATACATTAAAAAAAAAATGAACTGCAGAATTCTTGTGGAATGTATTTTAAGATTTTTTTTTTGTATTTTATCAGTTAACTTAAACCAAAAATTTATTCAAGAGGCATGCTGAACAATTAGACCATAATGTGTTATCCATAGGAGAATGCCAACAGTTTTAATGCTATTCCCAGTCATATGTTAAAGTAGAGCCATGCATTTTGTTTGCTTAAAATCAGTACTGTCTT
This sequence comes from Tadarida brasiliensis, assembly GCA_030848825.1. Classification (NCBI taxonomy): domain Eukaryota; kingdom Metazoa; phylum Chordata; class Mammalia; order Chiroptera; family Molossidae; genus Tadarida; species Tadarida brasiliensis. Next base: position 56,323,655 of record CM061273.1, read on the forward strand.
TGAGATAGTAGTTACTTGACTTAATAATTGATTAAACATTGAAGTGACTGTCTTACTATTGAAAAAGAAATTACTATGCATGTCTGATTGGGGATAGAGGGTCGTATTTCACCCCTCCCTTGAGGATTTCTGTGTAGGATTGGGAGAATTGTTGCAGAAGTATCCAGTTAATGCAGAACTTTCTTCAGAAATGTGTCATGAAGACTGTCTCATTTAAAGAGAAAGAAATGGGCTAATGTCATTCTTCTTAATGACTAAATGTAGAACATTTTCTGAAACACATGCCGATGTTAAGATATGTTTTCCCATTTACACTCAGTTTCATAAAATCATAGGAAAGGGTTTTATGTTACAAATAATAATGAGAAGGCCTAGAAACCTGCCTTGTATTTTCCAGCTCATTTATGGCATGGCCAAAACTAAATCCCAGGTCTTCAGCTCTGTTGTTCTCATCTTATTAAGGGATTCCTAATTTTTATTTATTGTGGTTTCTCTGCCCACTGATTTTTTTGGGCTGCAGAACAATTAATGATCACAGAAAGAAATCAGAGGGCACATGATTTAAAAAGAACTTTCCATTTATGTTTACATAAAGCTGATATTCCTTTTGTAATACAAATAATTATTATCAGATTTATCTGTTATGCAATTTTGTCATTCATCAGATTTCTTATATAGCAGAGTACAACTAAAATGTAAATTTATCCATTTTATGTATTTTAATATTTCACAATTCATTGTGCATTGAATGACATATTTTTATATACATTTTTGTAGTTGAATTTGAGTATTTGAAAGGTTGTTACCAAACTTGAAACTTGATGGAAATCTTAACTAATTATTTCATTATAGTACATTTTGAAAGAATAATTTTTCTAATTTTTAAAAATCAGTCCATCTATTTTGATGAACCAAATTCAGCACAAGCAAAAGGTTCAAGCCCAGAAGGATTGCCGGACTGGGTCATGGGTGAGCTGGGGACGAGTGAACACAAGTTAAATGAATCATGGAAGCTTTCTTCTGGAGACAGTTTCTCTTTGGTGCAGTCGCCAGCTGATGTCCACAGGTATGCCATGGAAATGGGGTTTCCAATGTGTTTCATCATTTAGCCTGTCTTTGGAACTGGTTCACACATTTCCTTTTTCCTTTTTTTTTTTTTTAATGGTAAATAGTAGGTTTGCTTTATATTTTTGTTAAAGTTGAGGTCTGTGAAGGGATATTGGGAAGGTAAAATGACAGTTTTGCTTTTCATTTACTGTATATTCAAAATTATGACATATTTTTAGCCACCTTTTGGATATCTGTTATACATATATTCCATTGCTTGGAAAGTGGTCCTGAGAATCTTATATAATTCTCTGTTTTCCTTTATGACAAGCATGAATTAAGAACATTGTCAATGACTGCAACAAACTAATATCTTGCATATCCATCTTAAATCTCATGCTTGAATTTCTTCCCTTTTCCCCTCACTGAACAATTTGTTTTGATTTAATAAAATAATGAATATAAATGTAGACCTCATTAAACTGTGCTTTCTTACTAGATAGAGTACTAAGCTTAAGTAGGATTTTTAGTGCAAACAAAAGTAAACATCTAAGTTTTTGAAATACACAAAAAGATTATTGTTGTAGTATAACTTTTGGCCTTTAGGAGGGATAGACTTAAATTGGACTTTTATCAAATGTTGAGTTTTACCTTTGGCGTTGTTCCCTCAAGTGTTAAATCATTGGACAGCGTCAGTTGACACGTACCATGCCTCATACTTCCCTCCTCGCCATTCTCTTGGTAATTTTAATTTTGGAATTTGAGTTGGTTAACAATATATTCTTTTCTACCACACGTTTTTCAGTTTATTACTTAATCAGATATAGAAATGTTATTAGTAATTTGAAAAGTCCTCATAGTTGATGTAGTCTGGTTGTGTTTTCAGATATGAGTTATTATGGAGGAAAAGAACAGATGAACACAAAGTAAGAGATCCAGTCCTTAGGAACTGTTTTGATTGGAAAGGGGAAACAAATTAAAATGGAGAGACAAAGAAGGAAGAGGGGAATATAATTAAGGACATGTTCAGAAGAGTAAAAAGACATGAATAGATGAGTCTATAGGAGGTGGTATAAAATACTTACTTTTGCATTCGTAGGATATTTAAAAATAGAAGAGGTGTAGTTGTGGAATTTTTGTTAGCCTTATAAACAGATAAATGGAGGTATAAAGTGACTGTGATGTGCATACAAAGAAAAATACAGTTCTTGGTTTGGTTGTGAAATGCATCAGGTGTTTGCCAGAAGATTTGTTGTGTCTGACTAGATACTGGGTTCCTTTCTGGGTGTAATGAACATGGAGTGTACAGTACAATGAACTAAAGGACTTTCCTATGTCTTGGAGTTTGATGAGGTTGAAAATGGGTGATCTTCCTGGACTGAGTGAATCATGTGCATAGATTGGTTTTGTTTGACTTACATAATGTCTTTATTATTATTATTTTTTATTCCTCACCCGAGGATATATATATATTTTTTCTATTTATCATCAGATAGAGTGGGAGGGAGGGAGGGAGAGAGAGAGAGAGAGACAGAGAGAAACATCGACGCGATAGAGCCACATCGGTTGATTGCCTCCCGCATGACCCGACCAGGGTCAGGGACGAACTGCAACCAAGGTACATGCCCTTGGCCGGAATCGAACCTGCTGAGCCAAACTGGCCAGGGCACATAATGTCTTTAAAGCTTTTTTTAATGAGTTGTCAAAATTGACAGAGAATTTTGTATAAAAACCTAAATTTCTGGCTTATTTTAAAAAGTGAAAGCCTAGCAGTCTTTCCGGAAGACAGCTCTAGGTTGGAGCTAAGTAATACTTGGTTACTCCCCTAATGCAGCATGCCTTCACTGTTTCCTGCTGATTCCTGACACTGGGTTTGAGGTCAATTGTGTCTGTTACTGAGCTTGAGCTTTTTTTTTTAAAGTAGGGTTAAGAGGATATAAAGTATTTGTTTTTCCATTTTTATATTCTATCAAAAGTAGAAAGAAGAAGGGTAAATAAGGGGGGATCACATGATTTAAGAAGAGAAGCGAGACTAGATCTTTGTAAAAGTAAAAAATGTCTGGTACTATAATCACCCATTTGTTACCTGTTTCGTCTTACAGACCTTTGATCTAGAACCATGATTTAAATGAGCAGGGAAGCGAGATAAGTACGTGGATGATTTCAGTAAAGTGGTTCTGTGTAGCTGTGGAAGTGTTCCTGAAGACTGAGGTGTGTATAAGAGTAGGATTCAGGACAGGAAATAGTCGAGATCTCCAGTTTTCTTCCTCATAGTAGAGGACACAATTTGAGAAAGCAGTGAGAAGATTCTTCAAATATTAGTGATTTTTTTGGAAAATGAAACCATAGTGAAATCTCCACACAAGTTTAACAAATAACTTATTTCTCTTTGTTGCTTAGCTATAATAAAATGGCATTTTAATGCAAATTACTAGAGTATAAGGCTTTAGTTATCAGTTATATAATAAGTAATTAATGGGAAAAGCAGGCAATCCTTTGTTCCTAGTCATTCTTCAGATCTCCTAACTTCATAAAAGACTTCCCTGACCTCCCAGGTCTGTTTAGGTGACTCTTATTTACGCCAAAATACTCTGTATTCTTTGTTGCACTCATCACATGTGCAGAGGTTCCCTTTCTGTCCTTTTTGCTAGATTGTAAATTCCATGAGGCAAGAATTGTGATTTTCCTGTGTGCACCATATTTCCAGTGCCTAGCTCTGAGCAGGAAGCTGTTAGGAGCTCCATAAGCGTTTCCATTTGGCCAGTGCATGCATGCTGGAAAGTTGGTTGTGTTAAGCACTGCCACGTTAATTTAATCTGTACAAAACCCCTCTGATTTAGGTGTAATTGTGGCAGAGAGACTGGCACACAGAAATTAAAAAAAAGAAACTTAGAAAAAGTTAAGGGAAGGATCAGATTTAGAAGAAATTAGGAGAAGTTTGGTTGTAGGCTATGGAGATGCCCTTCACACACCGTGAGGAATGTAGAGACAGTGGAGGAGCCGGGAAAGACACACTTAAATACCTTTCTGGTCAAGTGTCAGGATACCAGTAAGGCCCACCGCCAGTCAGGGCTGCAAAACCAGACTGCCCAGTCTATCTTTTCTTACACGTTTCTCAATTAATTTACTTAAAAATTTTAATGTAATTAACAGATCTTTGAAATTTTATTTACATGAAGGCATTTGGAAACTAAAACTACCAGTTAGTATAGCTAAAGGCAATAAAATTGATTTTAAGGCCAAATACATAATGTGTGAGTTAGATCAGAAGTGGTGGTGAAGTCTAATGGTCTGTCTTCCTATTTCTGTTCTAAAATTGCTCCTCTACCCTGAGTGGTCATACTGTGCTAATGGAAAAGTATCTGCTAGTGTGGACCTAATACATCTAATCAGTTCTGCAAGAGATTGTTTTTAAAAAGTTTAAGAGGCTTATAATATTTGACACATGTATATTTTTATAGTGAATAATTTATTGTTACTTAGAACTGAAGTTTAAGGCTGCCTCATAAATTTTACAACCACTTCAACTTGTCCTTTGAAAAACCTCTTTAATCTTAAAAGATTTTCCCCCTTAGTGTTTCTTTTTTGATCACTTTATAAAATCCTGCTTTACTTAGACCTTTTTGTATGTGAAGTATTTCTAATGGCATTTTAGATTATGCTGTTTGTGTCCTAGCCTTTTTATATTATTAAAGATGCAGAGTCCTTTTGAAGCCTCTTTGTTAGGGCTCCCTATTCAGTAGAGATGGCACCTTTCCTTTACCTTTATTCTTCCTGTAGGATATGGTATGTAGCCTGGTTCTAAACAGCTTAGAAGTATTATGAGGTTATATTCCATCAGGCTTATTATCGTGCTTTCTTTTTTCCACCAAATATACATTATACTCTAGTAAACTTAGCATTTCACATCAAACAGCTTTAACACTCGGCTAGGTCCGTCCTGGTTTTATTCTTTGCTTTCTTTTCTTTCTCATAGTTCTTGGTTTAAGGTTACGTTATTAGCCATGTTTTCTTCTAGAAAAATTACTTTCCAAATTGCATTGCTATTTTATGAGATCTCTTATTGTATTTTATGTCAAAGATCTGCTCATTTTCTTCACAATGAAATATGTTAGTTATAGTTGAGTTTGGAGCATGGTTTCTGAAATATAAAAGTTACTATGAGATCATAGACTTAGATCTCATCCTGTACAGGTTGGTTAATCTCATTTAGTTCTACAACCATGAGCTACATCCATTATATTACTTCCTGGTCATTCCTCAGATGCCTGCCATTGACATCTGGTAAAGACCTTAATTGTCTTTGTAGCAGGCAGACTTTCAGGTGGCCCCATGATCCTCCTCTGGGTGTTCACAGTCTTCTCCTTGAGTGAGGGCAGGACCTGTGACTTGCTTCTACTAGAATATGGCAATGGTGATGGGATGGCACTTCCACGATTGCATTACAATATGTAAGACTGTCCTACTAGCAGACTGCTGTAGAGTCCTGCTGTCTTTTCCTTGCTGGCTGAAGAAACGAGCTGCCAGGAATTCTATAGTCATAAAGGAACTGAGGCTGCTGACAACCGTGCGAGTGGGGAGAGCGTATCCTCCCCTAGTTGGGCCTCCAAATGAGAACCCAGCTCTGGTCAAACCCTGATTGCAAAGGCCCTAAGCAGAGGACCCAGCTCAGCTGTGCCTCCACTTTTGACCCACAGAAACTCTGGGAAAGTGGATATGTTTAAAGCTGTTCAGTTTGTGGTAATCTGCTATGCAGCATTAGATGATTGATAGAGTTTTTATCCTCATTTTAGAGATGTATGCAATCTATATGCAATACATGCTTATGTTAAAAACCTCAATGTAGCCCTGGCCGGTTTGGCTCAGCGGTTAGAGCGTCGGCCCGCAGTCCAGAGAAACCCGGGTTCGGTTCCAGCTAAGGGCACGTACCTCGGTTGCAGTTTGTCCCCAGCCCCAGTTGGGGTCGTGTGGGTGGCAACCAGTCGATGTGTCTCTCTCTGTCTTTTCCTCTCTCTCTCCCTCTCGCTCTATGCAAAAATGTCCTCTGGTGAGGATAAAAAAAAAACAAAACACCTCAATGTAGAAATATGTAGAGTAAAAAATCAAAGTCCTCTCCATATCCTCCTTATTCCACTTTCCTCACGAGAGGTAATAGTCATCAACAATTTGGTGTGTATCACTCTACAATAGACACATACCCTACCCCACATATGTAATTACGAAATTATGCATTGACTTATACTGTATGTACGGTTCTGAGACCTGCTCTTTTGTCACTCAACGGTGTCCTAAACCTGTGTCATGTAGTCTGTGTTGTCTTTTAATTACAGATAATAGCCCGTAGTGTGAATTTACTGTAATTTAACCTGTGTCTGTTGCTTTTAATTCTTTACTGTTATAAAGAATGCCTTTATAGAATGTTAACATCCTGTTACGTATACCATTATGCCCCTGCATGTGTTTTGGGCCATCACTGATTCCCAGAAAAGGACCCGATATTTCAATAGCTAGGCACATTAATAAGTTGAATACATGAACAATTAGTGGGGTCATTAGTAGGTTCAACATCTTGTGCAGTGGTAAGGGAAATCCACATGGGCTGGTATGGCAGGATCTCGAAGATATATAGAGTTCAAAAGGAGTACATAAAAGTATAGTAAGCTTCCATTTATGTGTGTGTGTCTGTGTGTTTTAAAGAGGGTATATGGATACATGTGCATGGAATATTTCTGGGTGCCATATACAAACTGTTTCACCTTCAAGGAGTGGGACTAGTCTAGGAGGAAAGTCACAAACTTTTTTGTGTGCAATCACACACTTATTTTTTTATTGTTACAGTCAATCTGCCTTTTATATTTATTTATTTATTTATTTATTTATTTATTTATTTATTTATTTATTTATTTATTTTTATCCTCACCCGAGGACATTTTTGCATTCATCTTCAGATAGAGTGGGTGGGAGAGAGGGAGGAAGAGAGAGAGAGAAACATCAATGTGAGAGAGACACATCGAGTGGTTGCCATCCACATGACCCCAACCAGGGCTGGGGACAAACTGCAACCGAGGTACGTGCCGTTAGTGGGCACCGAACCCGGGACTCTCCGGTCCACGCGCCGATGCTCTAACCGCTGAGCCAAACCGGCCAGGGCTCAATCTGCTCTTTAAAACACTATCTTGTTTGGGCTTATACATCGTCAGCGTTGGTGATGCACATTAATACATTTACTATATATAACAAATAGACAAATTTCAAATGAGAATGACAGTCTTCTAATAAATAAATTTATGTATTCCACTTGATTTCTAATTTGTTAAATCAGAAACCAAGTGGCACAAGTTTTACCATTGATGGAACACTTACTGCATGCTGGATACTATTTCAGAAATCTCTCAGAAGTTACCTGATTTCATCTTTTCTACATTTGTGTGAGGCTGGCATGATTGCCCTTTGTATTTGTAGATGAGGTAACAGCTTCAGCAAGATCAAGCAACTCCTCCGGTGGTGGACCCAGGTCTGATTTCAGCCCCCATGTTCCTTCTAGTGTACCATGCAGGCATGAGCACTGTGTGCAGCAAATATGGAAATTTCCCTTCCATCTGTCTTTTCCCCACTTGAGCTACATCAGCAATCCTGGGCAACTGTGCCTTTGTTCGTGCTTATTTCTAGGTTGAGCTGAAAGGAGGCGGTTTGCCTTTGTTCAGAGCTCACTTCTGACACTTGGCAACCATGTGTCCTGAGGCGAGTCACTTAGTTTCTCTACACCCCAGTTTCATCTTTTGTAAAATGGAGATAGAGAGTCTTCAAGGGACCTGTGAAAGTGTTAGCTGTTGCTACTGCCATCCATCACCACTGCTATGGTGATTGTTATTTTCATAGTTCATATAGGGGCTTGCATGCTAGATTGTTTGACCATTCTCTTGTTTCTCTAATTATGTAATCCTCCCAAATGGTATTTTCTTAAAATTCATTGGTCATTCATTATATTGAGTTACTAAAAATCGTTTTGTGTTCCTGAGAAAAATTAATAAATTAAATTAATGACTATGCACAAAGGTTCTGACTATAAGTATGAATCCTGCACACTCTCAGAGTACAGTGGTAGTGGTATTTTAAAAGAGACTTTGAAGAAGAAAAAAATGAGACTTTGGAGGAATCTTTATTTAGTTAACTCAGCAAGTTCATTTTTCCAGGATAGACAGAATACAGTGTGTGGATGACCTTTTTTTTTTTTTTGTATTTTGCATTTGCCACATTATGTACTAGAAGCTGCCTAAGTAATATTAGATTTCAGTTCATGCCGTCAGTTCGTGCATTTTCCCAAAGACCAGAACACAAGATAATAGGTTGTATTCTTGTCTTATAATTTTGTGAACAGTGTTTTTATCTTTTTAATGGCTTGTAATTATTTCTATGCCTTTTTATTGAAATATGATGTGGTCTGATAGCTTAGCTTATCACCACAGTGCATTTAGGTTGTGGGATAGGAAAAAGTGCAAAATCTTTACTTGAAACTTTGATTAAGACTTATGAATTAGGAGAGGGTGAAGAGGAGTCAAGTTGAACCAACCTCGACCTTTAAACACTGCTTTGCAGTGGAAGAAACACATTAATTCTGCTTATTATAGAGGACTTTATTGATGAAAAAGAAGGCATTAGTTTGGATTTCTTTAGGTGCCATTTTATAAAGTGCTGCCATCCACATTACTTAAAAATTCTAGGAGTGTGAAAACGATTATTTATTGTATATTACTTTTATCATATTAGATTTAGGTTAACTTTATATAAATTAAAATATTTTAATTTGTGTCCTCTAAATAATAAATATGTTCATACCTATAAGAAAGGACTTGAGAGTAATTATCCTATTTTAAATGATTATAGAGGACTATAATTTTTGCATCTTGCTTTAATGAGATCTTTCCAGGGATTATTTGGTACTAGGTTTTAGTTTGGAATGAAGAATCTAATTATGGTCCTGCCCTTATGGAAAATATGATTTGCTTTACAATGATGTGGTTTTCCAGGAATGCATTGTGGCAAAAAGCTGGGACTGTCCTTTAAAAATGTCCCCCGATATAGCTAGTATTTCATTTCTTGTGCAGTTTTATAACATGGCCAGCAGGTGGTGCCCAAGTATAATGAAAATGTACTTGTGATTATGTTGATTTATGAGAAAAAACATTTTTGACTTTAAAAATATTGATTTAGCCCAGCTGGTGTGGCTCAGTGGTTGAGCGTTGTCCAATGGACTGAGAGGTCGTGGTTCGATTCCTGGTCAGCGCACATGCCCAAGTTGCGGGCCGATCCCTAGTTGGGGGCGTGCAGGAGGCAGGCGATCGATGTTCTTTCTCATCGTTGTTTCTATCTCTCTCTCCCTCTCCTTTCCTCTCTCTCTAAAAAAAAAAATCAATAAAGAAAAATATATTTTAAAAATAAAATAAAATAAGAATATTGATTTTAAAAAACTATAATAGGATCGTTTTACCTTGTTAAACTCCATTTTTATATGTAGATGATACTAATACTATAAATAGCTACTGCTTGTAGGTTGTTGGATGAATTTATGGGTGAGCCAATCAATACCTTTCCTTCTAGGGATTCTTTATGTCCATTGGCATAGATAAGTATGGTTAGGATTACACATACATAGTAAAACATCCTTAAATATTATTCACAAAAAGTACACTTATTTTACTTAAGAATATCCCTATTGTTTGGGCAAAGATATTCCACAGCAGCACTGTCCAATAGAACTCTCTGCAGTGGTGGAAATATTCTGTAGCTGTGCCATCTAATACAGTTGCCATTATTCACAGATGAATCTTGATCACTTGAGATGTGGCTAGTGTGGCTGAGGAACTTATTTTTATTTATTTATTTTAAATTTATTGGGGTGACATTGGTTACATAGCTTTCAAGCGTACAGTTCTATGATGCATCATCTGTATATTGCATTGTGTGTTCACCACCCAAAGTCAAGTCTCTTTCCGTCACCTTATATTTGACCCCCTTACTTCTTCTACCTCTTTAATTTTTTTTTTTTTATCCTCACCCAAGGACATTTTTTCATTTTTGGTTCAGATAGAGTGGGAGGGAGAGAGAGGAAGAGAGAGAGAAACATTGACGCGAAAGAGACACATCGAGTGGCTGCCACGACCAACCAGGGCCGGGGACAAACTGCAACCGAAGTACATGCCCTTAGCGGGAACCGAACCCGGGTCTCTCAGGACCGCAGGCCGACGCTCTAACCGCTGAGCCAAACCGGCCAGGGCTACCTCTTTAAATTTTAATTAATTTAAATAGCCACAGGTGATTAGTGGCTCCCTTGCTGGGCTTGGAATTCTAAACCTGGGTCTTCTGTTGGGCTGTTGTAAAACCTGACCTACTAGATGAGCTGGGTATTGGTGCATGTCAGCTGCCCCTGCCCCAGGGAGACCTTCATTCTGTGCTTGCGTGCAGTTCATGGGTATCTCCCTTTCCATGCTGATCACGCATGATCAGCTTCTATTTGCTCCTCTGTTGGTCCGTCTCAGGTTTCAGAGGAGCCGTCCCTAACTAGTCTTTTCAAAAGGAAGAAAAATTAATCATTTATCTTATATTAATTTAAAAAAATCATTTTCATCATTTTGTTTGGGTAGAACACTTTATGGAATTTGATATTTTTGACACAAAGGACATTTGTTAGACACTTAACCTTGAGCTCTAGAAATAAGACTGCTACATAAATGAGGAATGAAAACTGTTTCTTAGAGTATCAATAGAACGAAACTTTCACACACTCATAAAACCACTTAGCTACTCATTAATTTTCAACATTAAATGCTAATTAAATATCATTCTTAGATATTTACCAAGGCAAGGGCAAGTGGTAACAAATTATAACTGAGTGGAATATGTTTGAAAATAATGGTCTTGCATTTCTTTTAGGCTTTTTTTTTTCCCCTAGTGAGTCAGATTTTTGACAAACGTAGTCACTTTTTTCTTTTTTTAATCCTTAACCGATGATACTTTGTCTCCATTTATCTTCAGATAGAGTGGGAGGGAGGGAAGGAGAGAGAGAGAGAGAGAGAGAGAGAGAGAGAGAGAGAGAGAGAGAGAGAGAAACATCTATGCGAGAGAGACACACTGACTGGCTGTCTCCGGCATGACCCAGCCACGGCCAGGGACCCAACCGCAACCGAGATACGTGCCCTTGACTGGAATCGAACCTGTGACTCTTTGGTCCATGGGCCAACGCTCCAACCGCTGAGCCAAACTGGCCAGGGCAGTCACTTTTTTCTTTTAAAAAATGTTTTTTTTATTTTTTATTTTAATTTTATTTTATTAATTTACTTTTGTTACAGATGTTTCTCCTTTTTCCCCCATTGACACTTTCCTCCCCCTCCCTCCCCGCCCCATCCCCAGTTTTGTTGTCCATGTCCATTGGTTATGAGTACATGCGTACAAGTTCTGTGGTTCATCGCTCCCCTCCCCTACCCCCTCTTCTGGCAGTTGTCAGTCTGTACCCTACTTCCACGTCTCTGGGTCTACCCTGTTCCTCAGACTGTTATGTTCATTATATTCCAGAAATAAGTGAGATCATATGATATTTGTCTTTCTCTGCTTGGCTTGTTTCACTTAGGATAATAGTTTCCAGGTCCTCCCATGTTGTCTCAAAGGATAAGAGATCTTTCTTTCTTACAGCTGCATAGTACTCCATTGTGTATATGTACCATAGCTTTTTTATCCATTCGTCTACTGATGGACACTTGGGCTGTTTCCAGATCTTAGCTATTGTAAATAGCGCCGCTATGAACATGGGGGTACATATATTCTTTCTGATTGGTGTTTCAGGCTTCTTAGGGTATATTCCTAGAAGTGGGATCACTGGATCAAATGGTAATTCAATTTTTAATTTTCTGAGGTAACACCATAGTGTTTTCCTTAGTGGCTGCACCAGTCTGCATTCCCACCAGCAGTGTACTAGAGTCCCCTTTTCTCCACACCCTTGCCAACACTTGTTGTTTGATGCTTTGTTGATGGCGGCTATTCTGTTTTTAATGAGTGGGGTTTTGTAATAGCATCTCTTTATTTCACAAGCAAGTTTCTTTTTGTGAGATCATAATATGGAACAGTTTTGATTGTCTTTTTAATAAACAAAAGAGGGTGACAGCTCATATGTGTATTGTAAAACGTAGTTTTAAGGGAGTTAAAATGCTTTCTGAACATTATACTATTAAACCAGAGATACATTAATAAATGTAGTAAATGTGTGACTTTTAAAGGTGTTTTTATTTTTAATTTTTATAATCAAATGCGTTATTTTAAAGGAGGAAATGGGGAAAATATGAAGTCTTAAAATGTTTATGAATCTGGTCATTTTTTAGTTTTGTCAAACTGCTAATTTTTTAAAATTTAGTTTTGTTTTTCTTTTTATTCTTAATAAAGTTCCCTTTGAAAAATTAAAATAAATATGTTGTGGATCATTGGAAATTACTTTCATTTTCTTATTTTCAGTGTTGTTTGATACTTACCTGCATTATTATTTGTTGCTGTTTTTATTTTTTATTCGTGCTTAACAATACCGTAAGGAGACCATTCTGCAGATGGCATAGAACAGTATTACCTGCTGCTCAGGTGAATGTAGTCATGAATCTAAAGTCAGTTCTCATTTTAATGTTCTGGTCATTTCATTTAAAAATTTTTTTTAAATTGGTTTTAGAGAGAGAAGAAGGGAGAGGGAGAGAGAGATAGAAACATTGATGAGAGAGAACATTGATTGGCCGCCTCCTGCATGCCCCCCATTGGGGATTTGGCCCACAACCTGGGCATGTGCCCCAATTGGGAATCAGCAACCTCTTGGTGCATGGGTCGATGCTCAACCACTGAACCACACCAGCTGGGCTGTTCTGGTCATTTCTAATGCAATAGCTGTAGTACTCTTAAAGTGTTTTACACCTGTGAATAGCACACCTGTAAACTGTGTATGAAAATGCACAGGTACAGTTTAAAGAACAATTATAAACATCCCTTGCCTTGTAACCCAGCCAAGAAATAGCTTATTGTAACACTCCAGGAGACCGTCAGTGTCCTTTCCCCATTACCTCCACTTCCCTTCTCCTGAGAGCGCCACTGTCTTTTATGTTAATTATTTTAAAAAAAACTTTATATAAGTGGAATCATACCATATATATTATTTTGATGCTTGCATCGTTCTCTCATATATTTCAGATTCATCTAAGTTAATACATGTAGCTGTAGTTTATTCTTTTGTTTTGTGGTTAACTTTTAAAATCAATGTATAATGTGTACATCAAGACACAAATCTTAAATGTAAAGCTTGAAAATATAGGGGAGATGCTTTACGACAGTGCATTTGGCAGTGATTTATTGGATATGACACAAAAGCACAGACAACAAAAGAAAAAAAAAAGATGAAGTGGACCACATCAAAATTTAAAAACTTGTTCATCGAACTTTTCAATCAGCAGAGTGAAAAGGCAAACCATGGAATTGGAGAAAATATTTGCAAGTCATATATCTGAAAAAGGGTTGGTATCTAGAATATATAAAGAATCTTACAGCTCAATAACAAAACAACCCAGTTGAAAAATGGACGGAGGACTTGAATAGACATTTATCCAAAGAAGATATACAGATAGTCAACAGCTACATGAAAAGATGCTAATAAACATCACTTATCACTATGGCAGTGCAAATCAAAACCATAATGAGACACCATCTATTAGGATGGCAATTATTAAAAAAACAACAGAAAATAAGTGTTGGCAGCGATGTGGAGAAATTGGAACCCATGTGCATTGTTGGCGGGAATGTACAATGGTATAGTTGCTGTGAAAAATGGTATGGCAGTTCCTAAAAAAAATAAAAAATATAATTACCACATGATCCAGCAATCCCATATGGGTATGTATCCAAAAGAATTGAGAACAGAGACTTGAACAAATATGTGTACACCCATGTTCATAACATCATATTCGCAATAGCCAAAAGACGGAATCATCCCAAATGTCCATCAGTGGATGAATGGATAAACAAAATGTGGTATTATATATACAATGGAGTATTATTGAGCCTTAAAAAGGGAGGAAATTCTGACACGTTACCATATGAATGAACCTTGAATATATTATGCTAAGGGAAATAAGCCAGTTACAAAAAGACAAAGACTGTATTACTGCACTTATATGAGGTACCTAGAGTAGTCAGGTTCATAGAAAGTGGAATGGTGGTTGCCAGGGGCTGGGGACAGAGGAGAGTGGGGAATTAATTGTTAAAAGAGTATAGCGTTTCAGTTTGGGAAGGTGGATGGTGGTGATGGTTGCACAACAATGTGAATGTACTTAGCAACCACTGAACTGTACATACAAAATGTTAAGGTGGAACATTTTATATTAGGTGTATTTTGCCACAACTAAAAATAAATAGAAAGAAAACACAAACTGGCAGTATCAGGAATGAATGGAAGAGGAGGCGCCACACACATCCTGCAGGCATTAAGGCTGTAAGACAATATTACCAATGACTATACCAGTGAAAACTCTGATGAACAGACATATTTCTTGAAAGACACAAAAATCAATACTGACTCAAGGAAAAATGGGAAATATAAGTTGCCCTATCTGTACCAAAAAAATATAATTTGTAATTAACCACCTTTTTACAAAGAAATCTCCAAGCTCAGATGGCTTTCTTGGTGAATTCTATCAGGCATTTATAGAAGAAAATTATATCATCCTACATGATTTTTCCCATCAAGAAATAGAGAAAGAGAGAATGTTTCCCAATTCATTTTGTTACGTCAGTATTTTTTGATTCCAAGAGAAGACAAAAACATTAAAAGAATATAAAACTATGTACCAATATTTCCTCACGTACACAGATTTTAAAATTTATAATTAGCGTACCATATCCAGAAAATATAAAAAGCATATTATGACTAGATGGACCTATCCCAGGAATAAGTGGTTGGTTGGCACTGGAAAATTTATTTCACTATATAAATAAGAAAGAAAAATCATATCATCTCAGTAGATGCAGGACCCCCCCCCCAAAAAAAAAAACCCATTTAACAAAATGCAACAGCCATCTATGATAAAAACTTTCAGCAAATTAGGAATGGAAAGGAACTTCCTCAGCCTGGTTTAAGTTAACCATGAAAAAACAAAGCAATTATAAAAAAAGAAAAGAAAGAGGTCATAACATTCCTGATTTGTAGACTTAAAGCTGCAGTAACAAAGATAGCAGTGTTAATGAAGGGCTAGAGAGATCCATGAAAAAGAATCTGAATTCTAGAAATAGGTCTCCACCTATGTGTACGGTAAATTGATTTTTCACAAAGATGGCAATGGAAGTGAAGGAAGGAAGAAGGCATTTTCATCAAATTATGTTGGAACAACTGGATATCCACATGGGAAAAAAAATGAAGTGGGTTATAGACCTAAATGAAATTGCTAAGAACTATAGAGTTTCTAGAAGAAAACAGAAAAATCTTTGTGACCTTGGCTAAGATTTCTAAAATAGGCTATACAACATGAAGAAAAAACTATAAACTAGACTATCAAAACTAAACATTTTTCTTTGAAAAACACCATTTGGAAAATTACCTGGCAAGGCACAGAATGGGAGAAAACATTCTAAATACATCTATCTGACAAAGGACTTGTGTCTGGAATATGTGAAGACTCTTACAACTCAAGAAAAGGTAGATAACTCAATGTGCAAAAGACTACAGACACTTGACACAAGAAAATATATAAATAGCTAATATACACACATGAAAAGATGGTCAACATAATGCTTTATTGGGAAAATGCAAATTATAAAGCATTATGTGATACACTACACACCCATTAAAATGGCTAAAATCATGAAGACTGAGAAGACCAATAGGGTTACGATATGATGAAACTGGAAGTCTACAGTGTCGACAGGAATAGAAAATGGCACCGCCACTCTGGAAAACAGTTTGCCAATTTCTTTTTTAAAAAATTTATCTTTATTGTTGAAAGTATTACAGATGTCCCTCCTTTTTTTTTCTCCCATTGACCCCGTCCTCCCTGCTCCCCCGACCTTCACCGCACTGTTGTCTGTGTCCATTGGTTGTGCATTTATGCATATAAGTTCTTTGGTTTATTTCTCCCCGCTCTCCCCGCACCCCTCCCTTTGAGGTTTGTCAGTCTGTTCCTGCTTGTTGTATTTTCTAAGGGACCAAACCAGAAAGTAGCGAGGTGGTGGTACTGAGGCCAATTTCGTATCAAGTTTAAGATAATTTACCATATGACCCACAATTCTATTCCTATTCGCTCCTCAAGAGAAATTTAGAGTGTGATAGAAAGAATCTGTCTCTTTATTGTGTTGGTTATACCAGTATTATACATTTGTCAAAACTCATCAAACTCTGCATTTTAAATGGGTAAAATCTTATTGTAAATAAATTATATCTCAGTAAACTTAATAAAAATTATATCCAGGTGTAGCCAAAGCTTTTTTGGTGTGGCTTCCTCCAGTCTAAACACCTGTGAACTAAAGGAGTACGTTATCTTCCCACCCCACCCCGTCTACCCACACAACCACCACAGTGATGAGAGAGGACTGGAGAACTTCCATTCATAAACTGAAAGTGGGAGACAGATAGCATGACGATTCTACAGCATTCTGAAATCCAGCCAGGCATCCAGTCTGTTGCCTATTTCTTGTTAGGGCTTTGCTGCTTCCTGGGTTTGCTTTTCATGGCTCTGGGCTTTTCCCTCTGAATTATCTTTCCTTAACCATAAGAAATGATTTGTTTTAAGCCGAGTCATTTTCTCAGCCTGCTTCCCATGTGTAGTAATTTGGTGACTCAAATACCTCTTTTCATTTCGAATTCTCTGCCCCTTTCACACGAAGCCAGTCTGATTCCTTGTTTTGGAGGCTGTTTGTGTTCTTGGCCTTTCTGTGGCATACAGCTTCTTATGAGCCATAGCTGTCAGAAGTGATCACCGCACTGGTTTTCAGCTTCTCAAGAGCAAGGAGTTCCATCCCTGCCTCTGGTTTCTTGGTGAATTTGACTTTATTCCTCTACTTTGAGGAACTTTGGTTCACTCCTCTTCTTTCCAGTCACACTTCCTGTTGTTTCTAGTTGTTTCTGGAACCAGAGCCAAGCAGACCTTCAGTTTCCATCCTTTTCATGGCGTTGCACTTTTGTTCTAGCTCAAAGCGGTACAGTACATTATTCTTTTAGGCTCTTCTCTGATGCACTCTTAACTGCCACTATCACTGCTATATCTTTAATTCTCATTTCCCAAGTTCCTGTTGTATTTACTCCTTCTGGAATTCACATTATTTCAGTGTTGGTGATTTTGGATCTATCTTCCTTATCTCTTGCATTTTCACTTTATTATGTTCATCTTTTTATTTGTTCCTTTGTGATCTTAGAATATTTCCTGAACCAGTTTTCTAATTCACTGATTTGATTTAATGCTATATTTACTTGGCTATCCTCTTCTTCCATTATGGTTTTAAAATTTGGTAATCACGTTTTTCATTTGTAAGCACATTTTTATGATCACAGATGGTTCATTTCCCTTTTACATCTGGACTGTTCCCTTGAATCACATGAAGAGCACAGATTAAAAATACATTTTCGAAGCTTCTCCCTTTAAAAACGTATTAAGTTTCTTTTGCAGGAGGATATCTGATGGGTCTTTAGGCTTTCAAATATTGTACATGTCATTGCTTATCTCTTCATCTTTATAGGGACAAGTCTACGTTTCTCTAGTATTTGGAATCAACAGAGATGCTGAGAGAATGTTTCTGGATTCCTGTTGAAATATTTCAGCATTAGGAAAAGGTGAAAGGGAAAATGTATATTTCCTATAGTTTTACTCCTTAAGAGGAATACAAAGGTATTTTCCTGTCAGGGTGTCTTGTAGTGTGCTGAAGCTTTTCTCTCTGTGTTAGTTTGGGCACCCTGAGATTAATCGAGCCACAGTCCCTCTTTTCTAACTGGCCCAAGTACCATAATCCTGAGCTCGCTGTATTCCTGTGCCCTGTACTAACTGTAGGCTGTCTTTATGAGCACCACGACTTACTAGTCTGTGAGGCAGGCAGCACCTGTTATCCTTCAGAAGAAGGCTTATAGGGTTGAGCTTTGCCTTCTACCCTCTGCCTCACTGTTCACCTTGACTTCCAGCCCCCACCACTGTGATTTTGAGCTGTCTTTGTACCTAGAGTTTCAGTTAATTGCATTATCAGCTGGAGACAGTCTTGGTGGCAAGAAATGAAATGTCTATGCCTAATTAATGTCCTATGTTTCTTGTGCCAGCCAGATTTTAGCAATGATACTGACCTCCTTCTTTTGTTGGGTCAGCTGCCTTCACCTGGAGCTGGCTTCAGCAATGCCTCTGCTTTACTTGGCCTGCACGGGAGCATGTTCTAGGGCAATATGATGAATTTAGTTATGGACATGTTGAATTGGAGGTATTCAGCTTGTATTTGTAATGGGGTTGGAGGCCAAGAGAGCAATTTGGGCTGAGATGTGGATTTGGTAATCAAAGCTGCTTCTTATCTGAAAAACTAATAGTATATTGAATTGTCCAGGGAAAGCATGCAAAAGGGAAATAGATAAGATTAGACACAGAACCCTGGGATTTTAGCATGTATGGAAGGGACAGAGAAAGAAAAGCTAGTGAAGGTTACCATGAAGGAGATTTCTTAAGGAGAGAGCAAGGGAAGGATGGTTCTATGGAGCCAGTGAATTTGGCAGCTTTAAAACATTGTCCCTAATGTTTTGGTGAGGTCAGCTAGGGAGGGTAAGGACATTTACGGCTCATTTGCTTGAGCAACTAGGAGATCGTTGGTGACTTGACTTACAGCGCTTTCAGGATGAGTGGGAGTCAGATTGTAGTTGATTGAAAAGTATATGGCAGGTTGGGACATGAATCCAATAACTTATTTTGAAAATTTATTGTGAAGAGAAAGAGGTAGATTGGTACAGAGGACAGCTACAAGTGAGTTAAAAGGGTGTGTTGTTTTATGTATGCGCCTTGTGTAATAAACCGATAAATGTTTCAGACCTCTTTTTTATTAATATTTCTATGAGAAGAATTACTTTTAATATTTAAGCATTTTTAAATTTTTAAGTATAGCTCTTTTTATGATTGTTTAATCTATTCTTAAAGAAGAACAGGCCACTGCTTAGTATGATATATCGGGTTGCCTCTTCCCACAGAATGAGTTTTAAATGCTTATATCAGCCTTAGCACATTGGCTGATGAGATTATTCTCAAAATATTACTTTATTTACTTTTCTCATTTGTTTTTAACTATTTGGCTATGTGGGACATTGAGTAGGAGTATAAAAAATCAATAGCTCTTTTTAAAATAGCTTTTCCAGTCATTCTAAATGATTTAGTAACTTGTCTAAGGAATGTTATTCTATTAGAGTTACTACCAAAAAACACATTCATTGTAATCATGTCTTTTTGAACTACTATTTTATCTTTTGGGGGTGCTCAGTGCAGCTCACTGTGCAGGCAGTCCTGACTTGGCTTGTGGTTGAAAGACAGTGACTTTGCTTCATTACGTTATGGTTAGTTTCCATTTCCTATGTATCGAAGCAGCTGTTCAGAGAATAGATATTTGTCGTCATGGAACTTCCATTGAAGCAATGTGAATCAAAACGTATGAGAGACTCCAGGCTAGGGCAGAATATTGAGAATGGTGTTATATTGTGTTCTACACTGGAGAAAAGTCTTTTTGTCCAAGTTCATTTGAAAGCTTACGCTGTTTTCCTACTCATGACGTACTTATCACATTTTACCTGAATTGACATGGTGCATTTTTAAATTACAGATTTTGATTTATCTATTTTTTGACAAGGTTTCAAAGTAATTTCGACTGTCAGCTACATAAAAGTTTTGTTGTTTTATATATTTTAAGGCTTCATCTTGATGTGGAACATGAATCCAACAAAACTTGCTAATAACCTTTTAAAACAGTTATTTTCTCTGAGAATATATGCTTTATTTTTTTCCTCTTCCTACACTTAGGATAAGGGGAAAGGAAGAGAAAAATTTAAATTCATGTAGTTTATTATAGTCTCACTTAAAAATAGCATTTGCTTGTAAGCAAGTATGTGGCATTTAGTTTACATTTTATTTATAGTTTAATCTAAATGAAGTAAAATGTGAGAAATACAAGTTGTTACTATTTAGTTTTTTTCTTTGCTACTGAAACATCATTGTTAATATAAACAATTATCTCATTCTCCCCTCCTTCCCCCCAAATATTGGTAATCCTAGATTTGAAAACTCCTGTGTCCTCCGAATACCCCCAATTCTGATTGTTACTATTTTGGTCTGTTAGTAGGGAAAAGTACACTGCCAAGCTCCAAAGGAGATCACCTTCTGTGAGTCCAACCTACGGAGAAGATGGACAAAGTACTAACCCAAAGAGTTGTGTAAGATCAGATTCTACTTTTGTTTATTTGTTGCTTTAAAATAACTCTACAAATTTTTAGTTTCATTTTGTCAAAGTTCCAATGATTACTTAGAAACAGTGAATAAAGTCTGAAGGTTTTGGTGACCACCCTGATGTCAAAGAAATGGTGTCTTTGCTATATTCCACACTGTTCCTTCTGCTTTCTCAGTGATTCCAAGGCATCCTGTTAATCAGTCTGTCGTTTTTCTTGTGCATCGAAGAATAACTTTGGAAAGCTTTGTTGTTGTTGTTTTTAAATATGCTTTTATTGATTTTTTAGAGAGAGAGGAAGGGAGAGAAAGATGGAAATATCGATGTGAGAGAGAGAGACATCAAGCGACTGCCTCCTGAATGGCCCCACTGGGGATGGAGCCTGAAACCTGGGCATGTGCCCTGACCCGGAATCGAACCGGGACTTCTCAGTCCTTGGGATGACACTCACCAGCCGGGCACGAGCTTTGTTTTGTAGTTATTATTATTATTATTTTTTACTTTTCTCTTTTATTAAGCGTATGTATACAAATAATGAGACACTGAATTGTCACAAACTTAAGAAATTGAGATTAACTTGTAGTGAAATAGGAGATAATGCCTTTCTGATGAAGTAAACTCTTTATATCTTGAGCTATGAATACCTCTCTTGCTTCTAATTGCTTAACATAGATTTGGTTTGAACAAGGTGCCAATGAGCATTGCAGGTAGCTTTGTGAAGGGAAGGACTTTGCCTGCCTGCTAGGGTCTTGCTTGTGTAACTGTGGCTTGTCTTAGGTTACAAGACTTTTAGTTCCAAGAAGATCACAGTGATGAATGACTGTTTTAGCACATGTTGCTCCAAACATAACTCCTTGCATCTTCTCCAGTGATAGTGTGGAACTTCCAAAAATATTTTAATAGAAAGGGGAGCACATTTTAAATATTTGTGGGTTTATTATCAATGATTATATTACTGAAAATGAACAGAGCAGGTACATTTTCTTAAGGCGTCCTTATTTACAAAAATAAAAATAAAAAGGGGACCAATACTAGAAGCAATAATGAATTTTAATATATAACAAACAACATTTTGTTCCATAGATATTTGGAGACTCAGTAAAATATGAACATTTTAGTATATTTTTATCACTTCAGATAATTTAAATGACCATAGGTAAATAGATTTATTTGTTAGTTATGAGGTTTTCTTAAAAGCACAAAATGCTATACTAACAAATTTAATTTCAAAACATTTTTTGGCTGTCCTTTAGAATATACATTATTATTTTACACAGATTCACCTTTCGAAGTTTTTAGTGCTTCAGATCATTGTTCATTTTTGTCACAGACCTCAGTTAATTGTAATTTCAATCTGGTTTGATAAATGTGTAATTTAATAAATATGTGGGAGGGGAAAAAAAGCATGGAATTATACTTTTTTCAAAAAGTAAAGAATCACCGTAATTGTGTTTTTGTGATGTGAATTCAAAGCTTATTTTTCTTTATATTTAGTGTATTCAGTGTATGAATGAGAATTAATTTAAGAACAAAGAGCTTCTTGGACATCAGCACAAACTTTCCTGTTAACTAATTTTAACGAGAGTAAATAATTCATCTTTTCAAGTGTTCCCCCCCACCCCCTTTAAAGCGACTGTGGTATACCACAATTAAAACTTTTTGTAAAAGAACTTAAAGAGAAGAGTCTGGATTAATTTTTAAAATATTCTTTTGATGTTTTTTTTTTTTTGAAATCTAGTTACTGTGTGAATATATTGTGAAGGCATCTCATAGCCCTAAGCAGCTGTAATAAACAGTCATTACTTAGAATTGAGAACTAGCTCAATTGTAACATAATCCTTTCCTCTGAGGGCAATATAGCATTACCCGAAAAGCTCACAAAGTTCTCATTGCTCTGAATGACATATATTTTGTCCATCTCCCTCCCTTTTTACCTCCTCCCGTTTCTCTTTTATTTCTCCCCTCCTTCCTTCTTTCCTTCATCCATTCTTCCTTTTTCTCTTTTGTATTTCAGGAAGTTCACTTGAAAAAACCTGCTATTTCTTTGGATGACAGCGACATCGAAGCTCGTCTTAATAGTTGGAATCTTGGGGTAAAACAAGTGTTTGTTTTATGTATGTATATTAATGTGGCAGAATTGTATTGCATTTGAAAAACATTTGAACTAATTTAATTCTCTTCAGTGACTAGTACTGGATATTAGACGTCTAGTACTGGGTTAGCATTGAGAAGGACTTTGAGTACAGGAAAGAGAAAGAACATTCCGAATAAGTGTAAAATAGTCCTTGCCCCTGACAAGCTGACCTTCTTGTTGGGGAAATAAGACATATACACATAAATAGTGAAATAGTAATTTAAGATAGTATACGATAAAATACCAAAATGAGTTAGATACAAAATAGAATACCAAGGTGGAGGGGAGGGGAGAGGGGAGTTGGAGAAGCAAGGACATTTGAGTTGAAAAAGTCTCCGGGAGACTTCATGGAGCGCCGCCGTCATGGCCAGCAGTTTTCAGATCCACAGGCTGGGGGCATGGATGCACTTGGGTAGGTGGAGAGGACAGAGCTAGGAATTCAAGGCAGAAATGCGCACGAAGAAAGGGGCGCTGTGTAAGCGAACTGTCATGACTGGGTCTTGTGGTGTAGGTAGGGTTAGGGGGCGGCGTTAACAGGCTGGATTGCGTGGGGGTTCCGAATGCTAACGTGAGAGGTGTAGCCTTTCCATTGTAGGCGACAGTGAGCCCTGGACGTTTATTTTTTCCCTCCACATTCCACTTTACATATATGCTGTTTAAATCCTTTGAGGAAATGAAAAGGGATTTAACACAATTTTTTTTCACACTTGGTTACTATAAAAATAATTTATAATTTGAATATTTGAAAAATACAGAAAATGAGAGGAATAAACTATATTTTAAAATCATAACACTGAGAGATGTAACATTTTGTTTTATGTATATTTCTTTTTTTCTGTGTGTATTTATAAAATTAAAATTTAAACAAAATTGGAGTTATATTTAAATACTATTTTATCATGTGCTATTTAAATTTGGCTTAAGTTTATAAATAGTTCTGTAAACATGAATCCTAATGGTGGCACTAATTTTTCTTTTGGATGGATATTCCCTAACTTATTTAAGCATTCTGTTATTTTTGGACATTCAGGTTGCGCCCTGTTTGTTGGTAATAGAAGTAACACTGCACTAAAATTACTTAGAAGAGTCATTTGATACATTCTTGGTTGCCTTCATAGGTCGAGAAGGTGTATACCAGTTTATTTTCCAACCAGCAGTGTATGGGATTGTCTATTTCTCACTTCTTCACTGACAGTAGATATTATTGTTTTTAAAAAGCCTGAAACCTTCCTACTAATGATAGACTTGAATGAAAGCAGTGCTTTAGGAAAATCGACTTGGCAGCATTGTGAAGGTTATAGTGGATGTGGGTAGACACAGAGAAAGGGGACTGATCATCTTTTAGGTGTTTGCAGTGCACTCTACATGAGTGTGATTTCTGTGAAGTTGGAAAGGGTAGGAAGGAAACCCATTTCAAAGAGAAAAAGAATGCTTAGTGACTGATGGGTAGGCCGAACAGAAGGGCACCCAAAAGGTTTGGTTTTAGGAAATGGGAATGTTGGCTCTATGTCAGTTAATTGATTGTCCGATGGGGGAACCCACTTTAGGGTTTTAAAGTCCTCTTTTAGGCTGGTGGAGTTTGAAGAGATGGTATGATTAATTGGGGAGTTCAAAGTTTGGCGTTTCATGAGACTCAAGGCCTGGAGTCTTATGTCGTAGTCACTCTGCTAGAGGGGGTAATTGCACCTGAACACTGGAACAGCCCTGTCCTTAGAGTGAGGAGAGTGGAGAGCACAAGGTGAGGACACCTGGCTCCTGCAATGGCCATGAGTAGAAGGCAGGGAGATGGATAAGAATTGAAGCAATGTGAATGTCTAGTGATTTTGGGAGTACGTTAGTGAAAGAGAAGAGAGAAACAGAATTGATCACGAGAGCAGAATAGTTGGTCAAAAGGAAAACATTTTCATGTTTGAAGGTGTCGGGAAGTTGTCTAAGTTACCAGTATGGGAGAAGAGCACAGGAAATCCCTCCGAAAGACAAATTATTTTTGCCGGAAAGCAGTATCAAAGTGAAAAACAAAATTCAGGGCTATCCTTTTAAACTTGCCTTTGCCCTTAACTGTTTGAAACTTCTGATGTACATTTCTTAGCACAGAATACTTTTCACGAGTATTTAACTGTTCAGAGGATTAAAATTTTCATTTGTATAATAAAATAAAAATAAAAAATCTAAAATGTTTTGAGGTAATGCAGTAAAACTAGGCCTGCCTGGGGTTTTGTTTCACATTTCTATTCAAAGAATGCACTAACTGTGTAAAACATGAAAGTCTTGCATTTTTATATATTTATAACATATATGCATTAATCAGGCTGAACTATATCTCTTGATCACAGTAGAATAATTTAAGTATCCAGTGTATTAAAAGCTTAGATTTTGCTTTGACTTTAGTTGGTATGAGAATGTGCCATGGACATTTTTTTTCTTTCTTCCTCTGAATGATCAGTTAATAGCTCGTTAATTTTTGTGCTTTATACGATGGGTACATTTTTTATATTGCTAATGTGACTGTCAACGCCTTCATTCTGATGCATTAGATGTTCTGGAGTTGGGCTTTCCTAGTTTATGTTAAAAATACATTTTTTTTCTCCAAATGCATTCTTCCCACCCCCCCCAGAAGTGTGTTAATATTTTTTCTAGGAATACATATTTCAAGTAGATATTTACTTACTAAGACTAGCAATTAAATTTTAATCCTCACCCGAGGACACCTTTTCATTTTTTGTTCAGATAGAGTGGGAGGGAGAGAGAGGAAGAGAGAGAGAGAGAAACATCGACGTGAAAGGGACACATCGAGTGGCTGCCACCCGCACGACCAACCAGGGCCGGGGACAAACCGCAACCGAGGTACGTGCCCTTAGCGGGAACCGAACCCGGGTCTCTCAGGACCGCAGGCCGACGCTCTAACCACTGAGCCAAACCGGCCAGGGCATTTTATAATCTTTTTTAACTTTTAATTTTTGGAAAGCTTTCTTTCTTTGTGTGTGTGTGTGTGTGTTTGTGTGTTTAATATTTCATGTGTAACTCTCTTAAATCGTTTTTCTTTTTTTCTGAGGATGGGGTGAGGGGGCGCGGGGAGGGCTTTTCTTGGGCTTTCATCCCGGTCACCCATCCATCCTGGGTCCATGTGCTGTCTGCAGAGCCTCACTCCCCCCAGGAGCAAACTAACAGTGAAGACTCTGGGTAGACCTTAGGTCCCTGGAAGCAGAGCCTGAGAGAACAGGATCCAGGGTGGGGATTTGTGCAGGGAAAGCTCTCAGGACAGGAAGTGGGAGGGAAGGAGAGGGTGAGATCAACAGGAGTGAGTCCTCTCCTGATCCTTCAGGGAGCTCTGGAGGGTAGACAGCAGTCCGGAGTCAGTGGGCCCCACTTGGAGGCCCAGGCCCATGAGGAAGGGGTCAACTTCCCCATTGTGGTCAAGGGAGCACCTGTAAGGCATTAGCAGCTGAGGAAGCTCCCTTACTCTCCCTGTGAGGAATGGGGGGCCTGACTGTTCTCCTCACTGTGGCCTTTGTCATTGTGGCCTCCTGAAATCTGTTCTCATCAGTCACCCAGGGGCAGCTGTCACTCTAGTGGAGCAGACACATGAGTATGTCCAGTGAGATGAAGTGTTCCAGTGGGTGAGCTGCTGAAGTTGCCTACCCACAGGATTGGGAACTAAATCCAGTGGTTGTAGTTTGAAGTCACCAAGGTTTGGGGTGATCTGTTATGCAGCAAAAAGCTAATTGATACAGTAGGTACTGCCAAAGAGTTTCTGGAGTGACTGCCCCTTTGATCCTCATCAGCAGTGTGCGTGTTTCTGCTCTGCTTTCTCTTCAGTGCTTGGTGTTGTCAGTTAATTATTTTTAATTAAAAATATGTCGTCATTCTTGAGAGTGGTTAGTGACATTGCATTTTGTGGTTTTTAACATGTATTTTCTGATGACTAATAAAGTTAGATGCTTTTTAATATGTTTATTGACAGTTTGGATAGCCTGTTAGAGTGAAGTGCCTATTTAAGGCTTTGTCAATTTTCCTGTTGAGTTGTCAGCCTTTTTCTTATTAACATATAAGGACTTTGTATCTATTCTGGATTAGAGTCCTTTTGGAATATAGTATTCAAATATTTTCGTCCACTTTGTTGCTTTCCTTCATTCTCTTTCTGGTGTCTTTGATGAACAGAAATTTAAAATTTTAATGCAGATCATTTTCTCATTTTATCACTTTATATTTAGTGTTATTTTCGGTTCTGTTTAAGTTTTTTGACTATCTTAAGGTCCTGAAGATGTTCTCCTATGTTTTCTTTTAGTAGCTCTATTATTTTACTTTTTCTGTTAGATCTACATACCATCTGGAGGTGGTATTGGTATATATTGTAAGATATGGAATTAAGATGGATTTTTGTCTTGTATATCTATCCAGGTGACACTCCCGTTTATTGAAAAGACTATTCTTTTCCAGCTGCACTGCAGTGTTATTTGTCTCATAAATCTGGTGACAGTACATGTCTGTTTCCATTCAATTCTTTTGGCTTATTTGCTTTTTCTTGTGCCAATGGACTGTGTCTTTATATTTGTATTTTATATGTACTCACTACATGTTTGTTGAAATGTGAGTAAACCAATGAATGAACCTCCATTTGTAATATTACTTCAGTGAAAAATGTTTTTCAAGTTCTAAAATATTGACTTAAAAACATTATGTTGGAGCATAATTGATTTAACATTGAGGACTGAACTTATTTTATGCAATAGAGTTTTGGCAGTTTCTCTGACTGATGCTATGACTTAAAAACATTTGTTCCTTTAAGACAGCTAAAATACCAGATAAAATGTCTTTGTATTTTTCTGGAACCATACACCATCTCTATTTGATCAACATAGTCTATAAGGGGGTATTTGGTGAGTTTGACCAAATCCTGAATAATATGAAGAAACAAACCAACAGAACCCTTTGTAACCAAACAAACAAATCTGCTAAAGAACTAAACAAAATAAAACGTCAAAGCCAGCTTTCATTAGAGAACATTCAGATGTCTATATTTATGTCTAGTTCAAATTATTATATATTTTATTATTGTGATTCTATTTGCTTCTTAAACAAGAAATGTTCGGTCATGTGACTCATTCATGCTATTGGAACTTAATTATTTTTGACTTTGCTTTTTGTATAATATTTTGTTAGACTTTAATGTTTCACATAAGTCCTTTTTATCTCCCAATTTGGACATTCTTTATTGTGGTGTTCTTTCTTGAGGTATTATAAGAGGACAAGAAGTTTTCTAAAAGAGCATGAAAAAAGTAAACGTTAAGACTGTTTACAGATTGCTTCAAGTCCATGTTACTTGTGGATTACAAAGTGGGAACATTTAACTTCAAAGCACATCTGGCTGCTGTTATAAAATCAGAAAATAGATTGCTATTTTTCCCAAATAGACTCAAGAACATGCATTGCTATGAATAATTCTCATTACATATTAAAAGTGGTTATGAGACAAACGCAGTATATTGTGAATGAATAACAGCAACAGAAGATTTATACTTGTTTACAGTGTTCATTGTTGCTTTTAAATATTAGAATAGATTTTTTTCTTTTTTTTTTTTTTGGCCCATTTAAAGAAGGAAATTTATGATAACAGAAGGAATCATTAACTTCTGTATTTAATGGTTTTTAAAGATGAAGAGGATGCACTAGGAGTTACTAATGCGCAGTTGAAAGGCTACATTATAGTTAGCTCAACCAATATTTTGTACGCTGCTTATAAACGTAGATCTGAGTAAAAATAAGTCACAAATGGTTTCCTTGGCTTTTGGTTTTACATTTTAAGCTTAATTAGAGCTTGAGCATCTCTGAGAATTCCCTGCTTCCCTCTTCCTTTAGTTTTCCGCTTAAATTTAATTCTCCTTCATGAATTAGGGTTTTATATATTTTCAGATTTTCATGTGTCTTTGAAGAACTTACTTTCTATGCTGGTTTTCTCCATTCCAAAAATAGAGACTAGTTATTTACTTTTCGTATATATACCTTCAAACAATAAATATTTATTGAGTGCCCTTTGCTGCCTGCTGGACCTTTGCTGCCTCTATTTTTAAAACAGCTGTGTATATTTAGTACAGTGTTATTTACTAAAGAATATGTCTCTTTTTCTGGTATGCTATTTAAGTGGATTTTATTGTCTTTACTTAACAAATGTTTCCCAAAGTATTAATAAATATACTAATTCATACACCCACCAGTAGTGCGCCACATCTGGAACACTCTGATTGTCAAATTTTTAGTGTATGCCAGTCTGGTGGCTGTAAAATACCATCGCATGTGGTATCACTTTACATTTTTCTTATTTGTAAAATAATTTTAATTATTTGATAAAATACAGTGAGCGTATTTTCATATGTTTACTAGTCATTCAGATTTCTTCATCAGTGAAATGTGTCTCAGGTTTTTCTTATTTTTTTTTCTAATGGGTTCATTTATAAAGAGCTTCTTTACACATTTTAGAGACTAAGCATTTGTGCAAACATCTCCCAATTTATGACTTATCTTTTCACTTTATTTATGACATCTTTTTTGGAGATAAGTTCTTATTTCAAGAGGTCAGATTTTTTATGCTTTTTTTTGTTTCTTGTTTAAGAAATCTATACTACGAGGCCATAAAGTCATTCTTCTAGATTATCTTCTGAAAGTATTTATAGTTCTGCATTTGATTAGAAGTATTTAATCCATTGGGAATTTATTATATATGGTGTGAGGAAGGGATCTGATCTTATTTTCTTCCATTTATTGAACACATCCTTATTTTCTCAACAGTTTGCAATGCTATGTCTTTCATGAATAATATGCTCTTATACATTTGAATTTCTGGTACTTTCTGGTTCTAGTGACTTATCTTCATTATTGTAGTTTTATTATGTCTCTGTGAGTCAGTCCACCTTGATCTTTTTCTTCAGGCATGCATGCCTTCGCTATTCTTGTCACTTTATTTATTTATAATGAGCTGCTTAAGTTTCCAAAAAACGCTATTTAGATATTGATTTGGATAAATTTAGTTGCTAGATAAGTTAAGGAGAATTAACATTTTTACAATATTGAGGCTATTAAAAATATAGGCTGGGAGAGGATTGTGAAAGTACAATTACAATTGTGTCTGCAAAGGTAATGTTTTATATTTCATGTGTTAGTGGGCCACTAAAAATGTATTATGCAATAGCCATTCTAAAAAACAAAGTAAATATTAAGACATATAGAAAACATTTTCATAAAGCAGCTTATTTCTGTATTTTATCAAATAATTAAAACTCAAAAATTAATAAGTCCTTATTTTATTTTTAAATTTTCAGATAGAAAATCCTCGGTACCTGAGACAGAAGCCTATCCCAGTTTCTCTGGTAGGTGAAAATTCCATTGGACTTTTCCTATGGACAGATATATTTTTTTTTATCCTCACCCGAGGACACCTTTTCATTTTTTGTTCAGATAGAGTGGAAAGGAGAAAGTGGAAGAGAGAGAGAGAGAAACATCGATGTGAAAGGGACACATCGAGTGGCTGCCACCCGCACGACCAACCAGGGCCGGGGACAAACTGCAACCGAGGTACATGCCCTTAGCGGGAACCGAACCCGGGTCTCTCTGGACCTCAGGCCGACGCTCTAACCGCTGAGCCAAACCGGCCAGGGCATGGACAGATATTTTTAAATAAAATAATCATTAAATCATTTATAGAAAATAATGCAGGTCCACATTATGAAGCGTAATTGTCTTATTAATCCTATCACTTGGGAGTGGATAAATCTTTTTTTTCTCCAGTGTTGACATTATTTTGGCATAAACTTCAGGCTATTTAGAAGTTTACTTTGGGGTTCAGGATAAACCAGGCCCAAAAAAGTATTGAATAACTCTTACTCATTCTCAACAGATGCCACCCAAATTCAGCCTGAGAAAATCTAGCAGTCTCCACGAGGATCATTTACTCTCTCGAATGCATGAGAAAGAGGTAGGATTGAGATATTTTTGTTATGTCTAATTATTAACACCATTTTTATATTTTGTGTATCATGAGTTTTCAGGTCCTAGTTAGAATAATGTGCATGGTAGGAAGAGGCTGTCCTTGATACAAATGTAAAGTAATGATGCAGGGTTTGTCTTTCTAGTTTTTAATGCCCATATTCCATTTTGTGTGTCCCAGCTCCATGCCGACTATGCAGGGCATGCTGAAGGCTCTCTCCTGACTGTCATTCCTGATTCTCAGGGGGTAGGGGAAATGATAGCTTTTAGAAGCTCTATCTTTGACCTCAGTGAATTCTTCCACTCTCCCTTTGTCTCAAATTATTTGTATCTTTCTAGTTTCACTGTTTTTACTATTTAAGTTGATTGGCTAAATTAAGCTGTTATAGCTGATATATGACATAACACACTATCTTTCTTTGGTCATTTGAGAGTAGAATGATCAAAGAGGCGATATTGTTTATTGGTTAAGAGCATAGGCTATGGAGTCAAGAATACATGGATTTAACCTACTTATTAGCTGTGTGAAAATGAGAAAATACTTGTATTCTCTGAGCTTCAGTTTTCTCATCTAACTTGGGGGAATAACTGCTTTACAGGACAAATATAAACGTTTTGTAGTCTGTAAGGACTTATACGCTCCGCATACAGTAGTCATTAAACAAAGGTTAATTAGCTTTATTATTTTCTGTCTTAAAATTTTTATTCTGGAATATTTAAAAATCCTCATTATTATTTTTATTTTTGCTTCTGACACCAATGAAACACTTTGGTCATCTGAGTGTGACAGAACACTTTTACATGAGGAACCTGAATGACTATATCCCTAACCTGCCTTTACCATTCTCCTGTCCTGTGACCCAGGGAAGTTAAGCATATTAGTTCAGTTTTTGTTTAAAGAGAGGATACTCATTGATCTCGCAGGGTTGTTACCAAAATCAAATGGGAATAATGAGTATGTATGTAACTTGTAAATTGTAATGCACTATTTAAATGTGCAAATGTGAAAAATGTTATTGGACTTAAATGAATATTTCTAATAAATTCAATTTAATAATTTATCTTTTATTTTAATGAGGATGCTTCTAAGAATTTCTAAAATTTAATTTTAATTTAGTTATTTTCAACATGATACATTTTTCTTACCGCCCTATTTATAAACTATCACAAAAGGCATTGACTTTTTTCTTAGATATTCCAAATAATATCATGAGTATATAAGTTTATTTTTGTTGGTATGGAGAAAGAAGGGCTAGTTTTAAAAAATTTCTGTCTTGTAGAATTATCACTGCTGATCTAAGTAATATTCTTTATTTATTGAATTTATTGGGGTGACATTGGTTAATAAAATTATATAGGTTTGATCTCAGTAATATTGTCTGTTGTTTTGTAGCTCCAATTTAAGACATGCAGGATTTTTTTCTTAGTGCTATCCTAGTGTTAAAAACAAACACATTAAAATAAAAATAAATTACATTTAAAAAAATCTTTCTGAGGGTAATACTTCTTATATTCAGATGCACCTCCTTTTGAGCTCTTGTAGTGAACTTCCTTCTTTTCAATAATTATCAATTATTTTTGCAAGTCATTTCTCCTTTTTATTTTATTTTGTACTATTTCTTACTGTTGAGGATGCTCACCATAGAATAATTAAAATATTTAGAAGGAAGTGGTGGTTTTTTGAAAATTTTTTGGTCCTTCATGAAATAATATCTTTATGATGACATTTTGGGTCAGGGATAAACATACCAATGCTACCCACATATGTGTTGAAAGAAAAAATATTTACAGCTATCACATATTTCGTCAGAGATTCATTTTTAAATGTGTGTGGTTTTATTTTTTCCACACCCTTATGTTTTTGTTTTTCTTTTTGGCATACTGTAAAAATATTTTGGCATCATTGAGAAGTTTTCATGTAAACATCAACTTACTCTATATCTTAAAATATATTCAGTGTACATTTTGGCTAAAATAATCCTTGTGCAATTACATAGTCATTTCTGACTTGTTTGAGAAAATGTTTTCTTCATCCTAAAATATTTGAAAGTATATGCTGAGTGGCCTTGATGTGTGAACTATCTTAGTTTCTTCTTTCTTTTAAAGTAGTATTTGTGGTTTTAAAATCATTTATGTGGATTTCTATTGAAGAAATTTTGGAAATTATAGACATATGTAAAGAAGGAAATAAAATCACATATAAAATTAACATCTGGAAATAAAAACAGTGGTAAAATGTCATTGTATTGTCTTTTAGTCTTTTCATTGTGTCTTTAAAACATATTTTCCTTAGAAATTTGAGATATATCATATATATTATTTTGTATATCTTGAGTTTTTTTTATGCCATTAAGTATTGCTGATGTTAAAGAATGCACTAAGTGTGGAGTGTATTGAGTGATATGACATTTTATATAGATTACAGGGTTTATCTGTGTCATGAAGCAGTTAGTAAAGGATTTAATTCTGTTGAAATTTTAGAATCCTAAAATAGTTAACTTTTAGAAATCAAACTTTATAAACACAAAGTCTATTTTTAATTTATAACTGTGGAAAATAAATAGATGTTAAATGACTAATATTTACAACATTATAATAATAGTTATTATTTTAAACAGGCTTGCAAGCATTTTTATTCTAGAAGTTAAATTATTTATGATACTATACTTATAAAAATCTATCCTTTCAGTTTTATCATGTAAGATACAATTTGTTACCCCAAAGAAATACTTAGAGATGCATATAAAAATAGAAATATAAAAATATTTTCCCCAGAGTTATTTATTTTATTGAAAATGATAAGTAATATCAATACCTAAAAGTAGGAATAACTTAAATTAAGTGGACATATGTCCATAATATGAAATATAATACAGCCATTAAAAATAGATTCTTAGGAACAATATTTTTATTGGTTTTTAGAGAAAGGAAGGGAGAGGGAGAGAGAGAAAAACACCAATGTGGGAGTGGAGCATCGATCGGCTGCCTCTCACATGCCCCGCACCAGGGATCCAGCCCGCAGCCTAGGTATGTGCCCTGACTGACTGGGAATTGAACTGACAGCCCCTTTGTACGTGGGACCATGCTTAACCATCTGAGCCACAATGGCCAGGGTAATATTTGCAGTATTATTTTATTAGAATTAAAGAATTGTAGTAGTTTTATTTTGGTGGCTAAATACACACTTATACGATATTTTAAGATGTTCTTTAAATTTTCGGTTTATTTTGGGCATTGTGAGAAAACATGTTCAGTGACAGTGATCCTTTATTTTAACTCTAGCCTATCATTCACAAACATACTTGGACTTGTTTGACTTTGTAATTGCTAACACATTTCCTGTGATATCCACATCACAGAATTGTGTGACAGTGAGCATCATCAAGCAGTCGGTTTTTTTGGTTTTGTTTTACTATCCTGTAAAAGATTTCTGACATAGATTAAGACGTTTTGAAAACTGTTGTCACTGAAAATGAAATAAGAGACAACACGAGGGAGATACATTTCAGAGCAACCATCAGTTTGCAGAGAGCAGATGGTAAAACTTGCTCTTCTGGGAACTAAAATAGAACATTTCCTTTGAACCTCACCTCCACCCATATCGAATGCTCCCACCTACTGCCCAAAAAGGGCTGCTGCTTTCTTACATGCAATGCCAGTTAGGCAGTTTTTTCCTTTGTGAATCTGCTAGTTAAATGTAAAAATTAAATAAATCCAAGATAATGAAATTCATAGTCATTGACATAATAAATGAAAGAACTGATATTTTAAAACATTTCTTAAGAATATAGCATTCAGTTACACACAGTCTCACAAAATATTATAAATAATTATACAAAGGAATACCATTGTAAAAAACACCCAGGCAAAGATTAGATCATGGCCAATGTCCCAGAAGCTTGCTGTCTGGCCCTTCCCATCATAACTCTCTGTAGTCTTCCCTAGGAGTGACTACTGTCCTGATTTTTCTGATGATAATTTCCCTCCTTTGTTTCTAAAGTTGATTTTACCACCAATTCCTGCATCCTTAAAAATTTTTTTATTGTAGTAGATTTTGAACTGCGTATAAATAGAACTAAACTTTATGTACTCTTTTGTGTCTTGCTTCTAGTAGTATGTTGGTGGCATTCCTCCTTGATATGTCATAGCATTATAGTGGGTTCATTTGCATTGCTTTCTATTAAATTAATCTGCCATCCTTACTGGACATTTTTTTGATGAGTCTATTCTGATTTTCAGCTTTTATAAACAATAATCCTATAAATAATCTTACACATGTATCCTGACACACATGTGCGAGAGTTTCTCTAGGGTAGTGGTTCTGAAAGTATGGTCCATTGAGCCCTGCAGTCCCCAGGACTCTTTCATGAGGTCTGTGAAGTCACGTTATTTGGTAAATAAATGTTATTTCTTTTCTTTACTATATTGACATTTGCATTGACATTGCAAACACAACGCTGAGTAAAACTATGTCTTGGCCTAAATCAAGGCAGTGGCACTAAGTGGTACTGGTAGTCATTATATTGTTCACTGCTGCATGCTCACAGGGGAAAAATGACCAATTGTACTTACGAATGTCCTTGATGAAGTAAGCAGTGAAATTACTACTTAAATGTTGCACCTCAAATATGTGTCTTTGTGATGTCTGAGTGATGAACCGGAACGTGCTGCCTGGAGCAAGGACACTGGTGTGCTTCCCGCGGCGAGGAGCCGCGAGCGCTGCTGCTTTGTGATCACCATCCTTAGTTGAAAGAATGACTGACTGGCAAACCATAGTTATTCACACATGGATATTTGGCAGACCTTTTCTTAAAAATGAACAAAATGTAAAACAACTGATAATGGTTATTGCTAATGATAAAATTTGACCTTTTATTTCAAATTAGAATTTTGGAAAACTTGTATCAGTCACTGTGAGCTTGAGAGCTTTCTAATACTGAGACTTTTCTGATGAGATCGGTGGTGATCTTAACCAATGTGAAGTTCTGATATTGTACAATGAAATTTTCAATGTTTGGAAATCCACATAACTCATCAAACTGATATTTTCCAAATGAGTAATGCATAGTGTTATCAAATCACACATAGGTAAGAGATCCATTGCAAGTTCAAGATAGACCGACAGAACTTACGCTGGCAGGGTATGAAAAGTTTCAGATTCTACTGTGCAAGCAACTTTAAAAATCTAGCACTTGTGAGTACTGGTTTACATTAGAAGAATATCTACAATTATTCTAAAAGAGTGCTAACATACTCCTTCCCTTTACAATACATATTCGTGCAAGGGAACACTTAAGGAAGAACTGATTCCAATATTCAGAGATTCTTGGAGGTAATAGAGAAGGGACTGCTTCTTGACTCATTTTATGAGGGAGACCTTGACACCGTTACGAAAAGGAGCTTACAAGAAATAAATCCCAGTGAAAATAAAAATTTAATAACAAAGTTGATTATCAATACATTGAGAAAAGACTTATTTAATAAATGATGCTGGTATAACTTTCATTTACCTGGAGAACAAAAAACTGGGTCTTCATCCTCTAAAAACAAAAACAAACATGAATTCTAGATGTACTAAAATCTTAGCCTACAAATGCTCAATCAAAAAGTTTCAAAACAACACAAAAATCTTGCAAAAACAAAATCCAGCAATTGGAAGACCTTTCTAACCCTCAAACCTTTCCAAATCCAGAAACTATAAAGAAAATTATGGAAATATTTAACCAAGTGTAATGAAAGATTTTGTATGGTAAAATATATAATAAAAAAGATCAATAGAAAAATAATAGATTTAGGAAAACTATTTGGGACAGACTGTATACTCATGTGTATAGCCTACCAGGAGGTCTTACTGATTGACAGACAAAACATGGGTAAAATTGTGAAAGGGCATTTCACAGAAAAACATATTCACATGGCCCAAAAACATCTGAAAAGGAGCTAAGATACAGTAGTGTTCAGGGAAATGCAAACTAGAGTAGTAATGAGGTATCTACTCTTCTGGTAGAAATGTGAATCTACCTTTAACAGAGGGCAACATCTATGAAGGTGTCTCCACCACTGGCTCATCTGCATGTCTTCTGAGAATCCATCCTGTAGAAATCAAAGCCCCGTGTGTAGGATGCATGTATGACAGTCTTTTTGTGTGGCTTCATCTGTAGTGTAAACGCACTGAAAATAAAGTGAATATTCATTAAGGAGAATGAACAAATTTTTTCTCCTCATTAAGAAAGAATTGATAGCAATGAAAAAGAATGAATAAAACTATAGCAGGTATTTTTTGAGAGCATTCCGTGAGGTAGTGTTCAGAGAGAAAGCAAGATGCAGAAAATAAATATTTTTTGCATGTAAAATATTCGTAATAAAAACTGTGTATTGCTAAGGATATAGTGCTTTGAAGAAGAGAATTTATTTAGCTCTCATATGACAATCCAGGGTGTATAGGAAGTGCTCTGCTCAGTGATGTCATTAGGGACCCGGGCTAGGGGGAATTTCCACCATCCTTAGCATATGACTTCAGTCTCTGAGTCAGAGGGGTCAGTTGCCCTCCAGTACCTTATCTTTAAGTGCCGTCCTTCAGAAAGAGAGAGACCATGGAAAGAAAGCCACTTAATTTTTAAAAACGTCCAAAGTTGCCTGAATCATTTCTATCATCTCCCTTGATACCTAGTCACATGGTTATGAAACATCCTTGTGCCCTGCCCGTATTTGGTGGTGGCCGTTGGGTTCCAAAGAAAGAAGAGGGAAGTAGATATCTGGGGACACTGGCAATGTGCTGCAAAACCCCATGCTGCTTCATGCATCCTTGTTCACATTTGTGTATGATTCTGTGAGCATGGCAGAAGACATGAAAGTATACTGGGTTATGGAATACATCATACAGATGTTGATATGCGGTGAAGTAGGAAAGAGAGGGAGAGGTTTAAATAAAAAAGCAAATGAACACCAATGAGTGCAGAGAAGCTAACCAAAATAAATAAAAACTCTACATAATTAAATTATGTTTGTTTCGTATAAATTATGTTTGTATATGATGCATGGCAAAATTTAAAAATTAGAAAAAATATAACCAGCATGCACTATGTATGTTAAATATTACATCTTCCCTTAATGATGAGAAATCGTTGTTTAGGGAAAATGCGTACATCTCTAAGACCCAGGGAAAAGATAACAAGAGAGACGAATGCCGTGTTTTTTGCCCTGTGTTTATAAATAATCATGGTGAATAACAATTGGCAGTATGGAATATTACAAATTAACATTTTGAGAATAGGGTACACTGGAGATATTAATCAGGAAGAATCTTAATGACTAACATATGATAATTTCCTCTCACTAGTAACTAACAGAATTCTCTAAAAAATGATTGTAACAATTAGGTTTCTGAGTGAGTAAAGTGATGATTATTTTACAGATCATTTCTTCGGCAGTTTGGTGGGATGACTGTTGAGATGTAGAAAGAAAGTGTGACTAAGCAAAGACATCATTCAGTTGTGTTGCTAAAAATGCTTTGGAAACTGCTGGACAGTGCAGATGGGGTGACATCAGTAATATTTTTGATCTTACAATTTAACTGCTATGTGGTTACAGTAAATAAAAGCAAATAAAAATTTTTTTAGTAAAATTACAATGGCTATATTTTATACCTTATCAGAGACCGTACAGTTTGTAGTTCTTCTCTACATCAAAATAAATCTTGATTTTTTGGGGGTAGCAAAAAATCTTGTTCCTTTTGACAAGATTGAGATAGTTGGTTAATATTCAAGCTTTGTAATAACATGAAAAGGAATTCCTTGGTATCAAAATGTGTAGACGATGCCCATCTAAGCAACTTGAATACATTTTCCCCCTACAAACTCATTCATGATTATTATGCCATTACATTTTGTTTTCTGCTAAATTCAGTATCAGATGTTAAATACAATTTAAACATGAAAAACTGTTAATAGTAAAAAGTAGCATTTTGAATAAGAAATCTATTTTTCTGTAGAAGTGAATGTCAAATGCCTGAATGAATAGATTGTGTTCCTTAAAAAAAAAAAAAAACAAAAAAAAAACCTCAACAAAACCCTTAATTTAAAGTTTGTGCATATTCAGTTGAGTAAAATGACATTGGTAATTGTCCTAAAATTTAACAGTTATCCTGTTAGTTGGATCTTTTTAAATCCGAGGAAATACTTGTGTAATAAGTAAGTGAGCACTTTCATTGGCTTTATTCATTTGGTAGGAATGTCCGTCTTCAGAGCTATTCTTTGAAGTGCATACTTCAGAGAAAACAGGGCCCAGTGGACTTGGTAAATAAAATTTCTTAAAGTCTTTCTAAGTAGAAATTTCAGAAGTTCTCTCAAAAATAGCTGTGGGAATGCCCTCTGGAAGACGAAGCTATCCAATTTCAGTTCTTTGCTTTAGCAGTAGGTTATCCATCGAAGGGTTTGTCATACACGCCTTTTATCCTGTGGAGTTGTCTCAGTTCCAGGAAAGAAGGGAAGAAAGTATAGTGCAAACCAACTCTACGGCAACATTGAGTAAGAGGCATTATGAGGTATATTGAGGGAGGAAAAGTTGCTTTTGTCTGGGGAGCTTGAGGAAGACTTCATGGAAGAAGTGACATTGAGCCAGGAGTTGACTCTTGTGTGAGATTTTAATGGGCAGAGGAGATGTGGAAGCGGGTAACCCACGGGCAGGTTTAGCTGGCGCCCATGGACCGCTTGGCTGGTGTACGGGGAGGGGAAAGAAAAGGCAGAGCGCGCAGCAAAGTCAGAAATGGGTGCTGCTGCCAAACCCAGGCCAGGGAGCTACTGAAGCTTGACCAGAGAATGACAGTATCACAGCTGTGCTTTAGGAAAGAAACTAGGCAGCCGTGTCTGAGATGGATTAGGAGGAGGACTGGAGTGAGGACTCCCTAGTGGAGGCTGTGTAACAGCTGGGGAGAGGGTGAGCCAGGGGCTCTGCTGAAGTGGACGCAGGGGGCCGAGACAAGGCGCTGTGCACTGGGATGGGGCTGGGTGACTCGGGTGGTGAGGGTAAGGGAAAAGGAGGAATCACAGATAAGGGACTTAACTGGTACGTAGTAGGTGCTATTTTTTACTGATGGTTGAATTTGATGTATGAGAGGATCAGCCAACTGGAGCTGATTGAGAGGCGGCGGGAACCTAGGAAAGTCAAATGGGTCCTGCTGATAAATGAAATGGAGAATTGTGACTCATCTCCATGGGACATTAGAGTTGAATCCAGGTAGAATCACCAGAGGCAAATGTTTATACATGGTGAAGATGAGTGGGGGCTACATCTGGGAGATGCTGCCTTTGGGAGTGGAAGGAGAACAGGACAATGCAAAGGAGGTAGAGGGACCTTCCCCAGGGTGAGCGGAGGACCAGACTGGCACACTCACGGAGCGAAGGGAAGAAAGATGATCGCAGTGCAAACTGCTGAAGACAGAGGATGACATTTGCCCCATTTGGTGATCAAAGGGCCTTTGGATGAAACCGAAAATGGTGTCATGTGACCTTTGAGATTACAGTTTTCATAAAGGACAGATAAATTGTGAAGGGATGGGAAGAAGTGAAAGTCAAAAGTATGGAATACTTACTGAAATGTTTTTAATTAAAAATAAGAAAGGAAAAAAATGATACTTTATGATAAAAGCTGAAATATTTAAACAGCAAATTCTGCCCGTAACTCTTAATTGGGATTTTAAAAAATCTATTAAATAAATCTTTCTGAGGTAAATGTGGCTTCAAACAATGTGTAAAGTCCTAATTGGTCTAAAAAAAAGGTAGGAGCCCTTATTTGATTTAAAAAAATTAAAAACGATCTGTAGGCAACAAAAGTTGAACCACAATATGTATGTTTTAAACTAATGTAATGATATTGGAGTTGTCTGCCAGTCCCTTCTCCCCTCCCCAGTGGTGCCAGGTTTTTCTGTCTCAGGCAAGCATTCCTTATTAAAACCATATGATTATTTATGTAGAGAGCATCTTCCTGTCCTCGTTTGAGTTCTGTTTACATGTTGAGCTGGTTAGAATAGGTGAACCGTCGTCATATTTGAAAGCTGCTCAGCAGTATTTAGCTTTCATTGATTAGCTGGACCCAGACTCCTGAGTATGAATCCAGGCTTTATGCTCCTGGCCATGTGACCTTGAGCAGGTACCTCTTTGTGCTTCAGTCTTACCTGTAGAGGGGAGAGAGTAAAAGTACCCGCTTTTGTCCGTTGTGAGGGTGACTGCATGAAAGAAGGCATGTGAATTCTAGGAGCAGTGCTTTGCATGTCGTAGGTAATCAGTCAGATATTTGTTGCTTTTTGTTCTGCGAGTTCTTCTTCCTACTCCTTGCTGCTGCTGCTACTGATCTTGCTCCTACTTCAACAATAACTGCTGCAGTTACTACTACTGCCACTGCTACTTACTATGCTACTACTGACGACTGCTACTGACTACTTACTATGTACTATTATGTACTATGAACACCACCACTACTGCTGCTGCTGCTGCTGCTGCTGCTGCTGCTGCTGCTGCTGCTAATGCTACTGGCAGTATTACTGCTGCTATTGCTACTATTACTGCTGCTTTGCTGCCACCATGACTCTCTTACATTGTTTAGAGGCTCTAGTTCATGTTATAGTTTGTCGTTATTGTAATGGCATCTCTAATTGCTTAAGAATTTTTGCCTTTAAGTGGCTAGTACCACTTTTCTATTTTTTTAAAATATGTTTTCATTGATTTTTTAGAGAGAGAGGAAGGGAGAGAGAGAGATAGAAACATCAATGTGAGAGAGAAACATCGATTGGCTGCCTCCTGCACGCCCCCTGCTGGGGACCGAGCCCACAACCTGGGCATGTGCCCTGACGGGAATCGAACTGGGACCTCTCAGTCCATATGGGATGATGCTCAATCCACTGAGCCACACCGGCCGGGCCATTTTTTCTATCTTTCTATCTATACCTCTATCTCATTCTGTGTTCATGTTCTATTAATGTATGGGTCACCCAGTTTCCTCTTACCTTTCCAAACTTACTTGTCTTTTACCCATATTCTTATTGATTTCATAGATAATTTAATTCTTGGTGTTAATGGCCGATAATGACTTCATATGTGAATGACTTTTTACATTGACCCCAGAGACTTTATCATTGTAAAGTTCAAGAGTAAAAATATATAATTTATTGCCTATGATGTTTTCAGCCATTTCGTGTGACTCTCTGTATTACGTGTACTCTTCTATCCCCAAATAGTATAGGTTTTGTAGTTGCCTTTTTTCTCCCTTAGAAAAGTTATCGTCA
The DNA here is from genome assembly GCA_030848825.1 of Tadarida brasiliensis. NCBI lineage: Eukaryota > Metazoa > Chordata > Mammalia > Chiroptera > Molossidae > Tadarida > Tadarida brasiliensis. The sequence goes on from CM061273.1 coordinate 56,365,546, forward strand.
ATAGATTGTGGTGTATGTATATTGATTTTGTAATGTTCTGTAATCATTACTGGTCATCGTCTGGATGCCCAGGTAGACCCCTAGGGAGGCGTCTCCACTCTGGCTGGCTGGGCCTTCCATGTCTCCCAGCACTGTTTAACCTGTTGCATCTGATGTATTTTCTAGCTCATAGCTGCCTTGCTTTGTTCTTCACCCAGTGATGCACCAGTGCCCCGAATGCACACACATCCCAGTCCGCGGTTAAGGACTGGAAGGGGACCCTGCCGGGCAGTTCCCACTTCCCTAGTGCCCTGTACTTAAGATTCCAGCTTCTTCAACTGCCCTGAACTCTGACCTTTGCTTTCTTAGTTCAGCAGGGCTGCAGGGCTCTATTGCATTTGGTCGTTCTCATACAGAGGGCTGGACACTAGTGGGGCTCAGCTTGTGAGGATGACGGTATTGCACGGCCTGCTTTCTAACACCTGAGAGTGGTTACCTCGTTTATTCTACCCCTTTTCATGGTTGTTAATGGGGGAAGTGAGTGAGTTCAGTACTAGTTACTCCACTATAACCTGAAGGGGATCTCCATGCTTCTTAAGTTGAAATCAATAGTGTATGTCTGAGCCCAGTTACAGAGAACTTAAATGTTGTTTGGGGTCAGTTACGTGGAGGTCAAACAAATTAGAAGTGTTATGTTTAGCCTTTTCATTTCAGCCTTCTGTGTTAAACTAAATTAAGCAAGGCTGTTTACGGTCTTTTACATATACATACAGGGTGGGGCAAAAGTAGGTTTAGAGTTGTTCCTATGGAAAATAATACTATAATTAATAAATAATAATACAAGAATAGACTCTGTATTTCACTCATTTACAACTGTAAACCTACCTCTGCTTCACCCGCATATGGATGTGTATATAGACGCACACGTATGTGTCTATATTTACATCTATGCCTTGTACCCTATGTTATCTTTCTATACTATACTACTACGGTTGCTTCAGTATTCTAATTCTGATGGCTTATGAATCATGCTCTAGAGTACAGGGCAGAGACACAGAGGTGTTCTGTGGTGTCAAGGTAAGTTTCCAGAGAAGAAATACTACTGTTTTTGTAAAGGATGCCGGTAGAGAAACATTTTCTTTATACTACCCTTATAATAACTTGGTGCTCACTATTGTAAGCAAGTTTTCAAACCTCACACTAGCAATATTGGGACAAACCAGTCTTCTCCTAATAAGATGGAATGAAAAAGGACACAACATCACTCTAGTGCCATTCTTGCCAAAGTCTAATGAGTCTAATCATGAGGAAACGTTAGACAAATCCAAATTGAAGGACATTTGATAACTGGCTGTGCACTTCAAAAAGTGTCAAGGTCAAGAAACCAAAAGAAAGCCCGTTCCAGATTAAAGGAGGTGTCGTTGAAATGACAACTAAAGGCAACACATGATCCTGAGTTAAAGCCTGGCCTGGGAAAAATAGCTATAAATGCCATTATTGTGATGATTGATAAAACCTGACTGGAGACTGTGCATTCGATACTGTTATTGTGTTAATATTCTATTTCCTGATTATGATAACTGCTCTGATTTTGAAAGACAGGGTGCTTGTTTTGACACTGAGGATTTTAGGGATAAAGAGGCATGCTGTCTCTAACTTTCTTACAGGTGGTTTAGAAAATAGTTTATGTGTATATCCATGTAGATATAGATATAAAGTAATAAAGCACAGGAGGGAAAATGTAAACAATTGGTGAATCTTGTGCTATTATTGCAACTTTTCTTTCAGTTTACTTTATACCAAAGTAAAAATTCATACTCAAATAATAGAATTTACATAAATCTCTTTGGTTGTAAGAACAGAGATTCATCAAGCTACCTAAAATAAAAAGGAACACAGAAATCCTTTTGAGTTCAAGTACACCTAGTGTCATGGAGACTATTGTAACCTGAGGTTGCTTACTTCCTATTTCAGATGCTGTGTGGTTTCTAGACTGCTATGTTTGTGTATTTACTTTGCTTTCTTCTGTATACGGGATTCATCTGCTTTCTCTTGGTTGCTGCTCCTCTAGAGCTTGGGTTTGTTCCCCAAAGTAACTAACTTGCTGTCTTCATTCACATTCTCTTTCTCTGAATGATTATTCTCTAGCTAATGATTACTTAAGTATGTGTCAAGTGTTTATTCCTAATCTGGTCAGCCAAAGTTGAGGTGGAGCAGATGGGAAGTGGTGGGTTGGTTTATAGCAGCAGAGTTGCATGGTATTTAGGGCTGACCCTTAAAAGCTGAAGGTAGGATACATTTTTAAGGTATTATGGAAAGATATGGTAATAAATTGCCCTATATCCTCCCAGTTTTGTCAGATTACATTTTTGTGTTTGATTTCTTTCTTTTTTTAATCCTCACCCGAGGACATTTTTGCATTTATTCTGAGATAGAGTGGGAGGAAGAGAGGGAGGAAGAGAGAAGAGAAACATCGATGTGAGAGAGACACATCGAATGGTTGCCACCCACATGACCCCAACTGGGGCTGGGGACAGACTGCAACCGAGGTACATGCCCTTAGCGGGAGCCGAACCCAGGACTCTCTGGTCCGTGGGCCGACGCTCTAACCGCTGAGCCAAACCGGCCAGGGCTTGATTTCTTTTTAATAGTCCCCCAAAATGCTTCTGTTAAGGATCTTCACATAGACTTAGGCCACCCAGCCCCCCTTTCTGCTAAAATGAGGAAGAAGCATCATGTGATTTAGAGGCAAGAGAATGGAAACATTCAGATTTTTTCCTTTTGCATAGCAAATGGATGACTGCCTCCCTCTCCACCACCCATACCATTTAAAAATAATGAATCTGTTATGTTAATTTTTATTTGTAAAATTTTATAATTTCATTTTGGTATGTTGATGTGATCATGCATGTTTATCCTAAGTTCAAATTCATTGTTTTTTTTTTTTTGAAGCAGTAATTGAAAAATGTAAAGTGTATTTTTTAAATTTTCAAGAAAAATGTTTTGCTAGTACATTTGTAATATTTTAAAAGGAAATTTCCCTAACGGTTGTAGATTAACATTTTTTGTATACCTACTTTGTGACAAACATTGTACTGAATATAGTTACTTAAATGGTATCATTAAATGTAAGTTTCAAAATTCATAAGGATAATTATCCTTAATTAGCCAAAGAGGAAATAGAATCTCAAAATGGTGACTTGCCCCAAATCACAGCAGGTAGTACATAGTGGGATTAGAACTAGAGTTAGAAATGAGATCTGTCAGACTCCAATGTACATATTCTTTTAAATGATAAGGAATCGGGTGGTCCAATATTTTTATATTTGAGATAACCAATTTTATGTTGTTCTTAAAATCTGTCACTACTAGTCTTTTAATTCCAAGATACACTTACTATTATCAACAAGTATTGGTTACATTTTTGCTGGTTTTGCTCTGCACACTGGTGCATTAGTATTGGTTTGAGGAGGATGGGAGTTAATGAGTGCTGGAAGGGAGACAAAGTCACTACCTGGAGCAAGTCGGGGTCTACTGTGCATTCATCAGTAATATGCCATATTTATGGACATTCATTCTCAAACTGCCACATAGGCGAAAAGTATTTTTAAAGGAGCACATAGATGTAAGAAAAGCAAAAAGTAAAATGGTTGAATAGAGTCTTCCTCAAATAGAAAACAATAAACGCCAAAATACTGAATGGATTTAGCAAAATATCACTTTAAAATGACTCTTTTGGGGATGGGGTGGGGATAATTGATGAATCCATATTTAGTAGTGTCAGTTTTACCAATCAAATGAAATTTATTTGCAAGATTTTTAATTAGGTTGGGAGTAATCAGGGAATATAACCAACATATTGGTATATGTATGTGATTTCTCGACCTTTGGCTATAGGGTAAAGGTGGAAAATGCTACTCTCTTTCATATAGGGAGTTATTTTAATTTAATTGTGTATTTTTGCCAAAGTAAAAAGCAAATTATTAACACCTTTAAAATATTTTCCTTAAAGTTGGACATGAGAACCAAAATGATAGAAGCTAAATGTCATGAAGAGAAGCTTAAACTTCAACAGAAACATGATGCTGATGTTCAGAAGGTAGGGTATATACCGTTTGTTCTTTTATTAATATTGAATATTTGAAACATTCTAGGTCTTATGATGATTTATCTATCCATCCACCCACCCATCCATCCGTCCGTCCATCCATCCATCCGTCCATCCACTTATTTACATACTTATGACAGTCTGTTATAAATGTAATTTGCTAAATTAATATTCCAGCAAAAGTTGATTTTTAAACTTTATTTGCTAAGCATATATGTTTATGTAAATTCTTACAGTTTATATTATTTTTAGTTCAACTGTAAATACTAGTGTTTGTTTTGGCCTAATATTTTTTTCACTTTTTGGTATTTAAAATGTCCCTTTTAATTTGAAAAGGAACTCTTGCACTTAGTTCCATTTGGTAAAGACCACATGCCAGCACTGACAATGTAGGCTTCTTTTTTCATTACCTCATTGATATTTATGCCTTCCAATGTTTCAATATGTATTTTTAAATAAAATTAATTTTTCTTTTTAATGGATATAGAAAAAATCATCAATTTATGGTTATCTTACGTGAAATTTGAATCAAAACTATATTTCAGTAATGATTTTTAAAAATTAGTGATATATCTCTATATCTATATATCTTTAGATATATAACTGTATATATATCTATATATCTCCAAATAGAAACTTGGCATTTACTGTTTCAAAAAAGCAAGCTTATGATTCTGCTTCACAAAACTACGTGACAGAAATGGAGGCCGGGAGTGAGGCCACAGCGTCACACAGCTAAGCTTTCTTAAATGCTAAGATGGAATACTATTTAGTCAGCTGCATACTGGGTGCAGCTTTCAAAGCAACAGGAAGGAAACCACTGATTGAATACTAGAAAGAGAAAAAATATTTAATCCTTTTTCTTCTCCTTTCCCCTCTCCCATTCAGATTTTAAAGGCAAATACTACTTTCTGCTCTTATTGGAATTTTACCTACGTTTAAACTGGTTAGATAAAAACAGTTCTCTGTCATAAATATATTAGAAATTTAGTAATATAACTTCAATATAACATGTGTTCAAATAAAATGGAGTCTGTTGTTGTATAAGATACAGGAATATAAAATATATATTGGGAAAAATAGTAATAGAGTTTGAAATAGGCTTCTGGTGTGTCTGTTACACAGATCTATTCTAAGAAAAACTTTTAATAATCCTTTCCAGAATTTTCTTTTTTAAAATAAATTCTGTGTGAAAAAGGAAAGCAATGCAACTAGTTTGAAATGCCAGGTAAAATATGAATACAGTCCTTGACATTGTACAATATTTGGAAGGTATATTCATCAGTTTGTTGCTCGTATGGCATTTCCTAAGTGTCAGGAATTGGGGAAGAACAAAATACAGGGTGTTTTATCTATTTGCCTACATTCTTTTGTTTCTTTCTTTCTTTTTTCTTTTTTGCTTTTTTATGGATGTTAGGATCAAACTAGCTCCTTTTCTTATTTACCAACCATTCTTACAGGTGGGACTAAAACAATGAAAGGCAAAGTGAAATGCTGGTAACAAAAGCACTAAGAAAAAGTTGGTTAGACATTGGTGAATACCTTTTTTTTAGCTGACTTTGGGTGTATAGAAAGTATACCCAACCATAAGAAAAGTGAATAATTATTCTCCTGCCTCAATTTTCCCCTCCATTTGGTTAGCACACTTTTTTATCGTGGCTTGTTAATTTTCCTACATTTTGATTATTTCTCTGTTTTTGTGTGTTTTTTTTAGTGTAGATGTATTTAGAAGTATATAACAATCATGATTAAATTTTGTTAAATGATTAATTTTAAAACTTCTGACACAATATAAATTCATGATGTAAAATATTCATGCAATTTTGACATATATTGAAATGATTTTTCTGATTCACAATAGCAGAACTAGATATAAAAAAAAAGCTTATTACCTCTCATCTTCCCATGTATCTGGGGATTCTTGTTATTGTGCATGAAAATGATAGGACACTAGTGGGAAGACTCAGAGGTGTGCTCATCTGAAGATGTTCTATTCCAGTGCAGTAGGGAGGTGAATTGTACTATCTCAACGTGTCAAGTTTTGATGGCTTCTCCCTGCTACTTTGTGACAGTTTAATCTCTGAGTTATATTTTAGAGAATCACCTAATTTATTATTTATGGTCTCCTTAAAGATTGATACATGAAAATTAAAAGCAGATAGCAGATATCTCTTTCAATAATCATTTATTCTAGCATATTTACTATTTTCTCAATGCACTAAAATATAATTTTTACATCTTGTATGGGATTAGCTGAGATAGACTTGCAAAAAATATTGTGCTCATTTAAAAAATTATGTGTTCTGTATGTCAAACAACATAGTATACTAAAACAGTTTAAATTCCTTTGCAGATTTTAGAAAGAAAAAACAGTGAAATAGAAGAATTGAAAACTTTATACAAAAAGAAACAAAACGAAGCAGAGGAAACTATTAGAAAACTTGAAAAGAAAGGTGATGTTGTATCATTACATAAATCTTAATAATATTTCCATTTTATTTTAGTAGTTATACAAAGTAAAATTTTACCTCTGACCTTTGTAGTATGAGAGAGCAATCTTTACGTGGGGTTCCATCAGTGGATGTGTTTATGAGAGCTTTCATATGACTGGGATAAAACTGTGTGTGTGTGTGTGTGTGTGTGTGTGTGTGTGGCAGTGGTGGTTCGTTTGGTTAAGGAATTGGAAGCATCTGTCACTGTTACTTCCTCTTCTTAACTCTCTGCCTCCTTATTGGGCTGCTATAGGTCAGTCACGAATTAGAATTTATTGGTTTTCACAAAGAAGTCTAGGGAAATTATTCCTCTTGGTCTAGTAAAATTCATTACATTAAGTATCTATAACACCCTGTTATATATGCTAGTATTGTGATGGACAGAACAAGCATTTAAAAAGTATTCCCCATTTACACTTTCATTAAGAAGGAAAAGAAAGCGTGATCAAGTGTTAAACTGACTGTGATTATAAGTCAGAGCATCTAAGGGCAGCAGGCAGCCCTTAGAGTGTTGGAAACACTTTTGGGGAAAATAACTGTAAAATTTTTCAGGTGCTGCAATAGGAATGCTGATATTGTTAAGTTTTGGGAGGGATGCTGCAAAACCATGTAGTTAGAGTGGATATCCTATACATTAAGAGACAGACTGAAATAGTTAAGGTAGGTGACTTGGCATACTTTAAGCATGACCCTGAATTTCAGATTTAGAAGTTTCAAGTTTATTCTGTAGATTCTGGGGAGGCAGAGAAGATTTTTGAGAGGTGAGTTTTAGCCTTGACTTTCAGGAGAGTAGCCTTGTAATGGTGGGTGTGCCACCATGGTGAGGCCCAGTACCTGTCCATTATAATAGTCAGAGGGAGAACAGAGTGAGAGGGAGAGAGAGCATCCCATTTACTAGAGATCCAGGCTCTAATCCCAGGCCTGCTATTCAGTGTCTGCTATATGACATCAGGAATTCTCTGGACCTTGGCCTACTCATTATAAACGGTGAGGCTGGAATAAGTAATGCATCAAGTTCCTTCCAACTCAAAGAGTTTATGCTTCCATGCTTCTGTAATTTTGCATCTAGGGTGATAAGGGCCCAGAATATCTGAGTGATGGAAGTGGGTTTACTGAGAATGGAACTGAAGAAGAAATTTTGAAGGATTTGGTGAATGATAAGATACAGGCAATGAGTAAGAGGAAAGGGGAGAGAAGGTTTCATTTAGGTGTTCCCATATAGAATTTACTGGTTCTGTCACCAGTCACCAGCCTTGAGTGTATTTGAGAGATCGTAATGCCCTCGAAATTTAATATGGCAATTACATATATAAATTACCTAATGAAATAGGTATTTTTAGGTTTATTCCTAGCCTTAAATGTTGGTTAGAAATTTGTTCAGGTTCTTTCTTCAAATATCAGTGGCTACAAAAATATTTTAAATTTATTTCTAGGTTTTTGTTTCTTAGCCTGATTTAAACCAGGCAATTTAAATATGCCAAAGGTTTAAAAATAATATTTTAAAAACTTTTTGAATTGCAAATAGATCTTAGTTTAATTTTGGGATTGTGAATGTTATAGATACTAAAAACTAATATTAGGTTCACTTGACTTCTTCTCTTTCTCCCCTTAATTTGGTACAGAGTTGAGATGTAAGAATGAAAGAAATTTCTATGTAAATGTTTATGAAAACTTTGCTATCTTTTTTTGAGGAATAATTGACATACATTATATTTGTTTCAGATGTAAAACACAGTGATTTGATATTTGTATATATTGTGAAATGATCGTCACAATAAGTCCAGTTAACATCTGTTACCATTCATAGTTACAGAATTAAATTTTGGTGTCTTGAAGTAAGTGAATAAGAACACATTCAGCAAGCTAAGAAAATACTACATTTAAGCAAACATACAAGCTGAATTTATTTTACTGTCCAGATGACATGAATATATTAAGCAAATTTTTGCTGAAATCAGTGACAGTTAAGCTAATTTAAAGAAGATTTTATTGAAAATAAATTTTTAAACAGTGACCTATAAGGGAAATATTTTATATGATTTAAAGAATATTTTATTTTAGTAACATAAACAGTGGCAGTGATTTTAAAGTACATAGGAACATGAATGTAGTGAAATGACTGGTTCCTTCCCTTACTCAGTACACATCTCTCTGAGCACTTGCCTGCGTGGCACTGTCGTGCTCTGTAGCTGCTGAAATAACTCTCCCCCCAGGAAGTAGGCACGTGAACCATTATAACACACAATGTAATAAGTGGCTTAATGGAGAAATATATGAGGTCCCTTGGGCATGCAGAGGAGTTTCTTTCTGCCCTGCGGGATGAGGAGTCTGGTTGGTGAAAGGTTCACAAAGAAGGTGATACTGGAATTGGGACTAGGAATTAGTAGGAATTTTTCGACAAGGGACTGAAGGGCGTTCCGGGCGGATAAATGATCATATTTAGGCAGTAATGTATGAGGTTTTTGGCTTTTATTTTTAGGTGAGGGGAATTTTTTTTAAGTCCAGGAGTAACATTACTGAATTTGCGCTGTAGAAAGGCCTTTTTTAAAGCAACAGAGGGCCCGTTGGAGAGAAGGGATACTGAGGACAGCACATGGTCAGAATTGTCTGGGGGGTGAGTAATGATGATTCCACCAAGACTGTGCTGGTGGAAATGGAGAAAAAGAGAGGAAAAAATAAGGTATTTTATAAGAGAGAATTGAGAAGACTTGGTGAAAATAGAATTATCTAACTGGTACACTGTATTTTTTTCTCGTCAAACTCTGATGTGGTAGCTGGAATTGGTTTAACTATGTTTATCATTTTTGACAGTTCAGACCCTTATACGTGACTGTCAAGTTATCAGAGAGACTAAAGAAAACCAGATTGCAGAGCTTAAAAAGATATGTGAGCAAAGTACAGAATTTCTGAATAATGATTGGGAAAAAAAGGTAAGCTACATATAATAAAATAGTAATCAAAAACATAAAGGTTTATGCTTCAAAGTAACATTTAATTATGAAAATAATGGATGTTCACAGAATATACAGAAAGGTATATTCACAGAATATACGGAAAGAAAATTAACTTAAAATTTTAGACTAGGAATAGCTATTGTTCATGTTTTGGTATATTTTCTTCTAGAAGTCGATTTATAAAATAGTTTGCATTTAGAAAACTTACTTTTGACTAATTCTTGAATTTAATTAATGTTCTGAATATTTTTGTCAGAGCCAATAGATTTCAAGAAAAATGAGTAGGGAAACAGAAATAGGATAATTTTTGGAAATTGAACTTTAAAAATTTTGGATTTAGGCCATTGAATTATTTCCTAAAATTTCAGATAACTTAATTATAGTATACTTGTTTTTGATGTAAACAAAGCCAGTAGTGGATGGCTTGTTCTTGGAGGAGCATTTAATTTAAGTAAGAAAAATATTTTCATATAATTTAGCAGTGCCAAGAGTAATGTAATGAAAATACTCACTGTGAATGAGTTTCACCTAGTCATATAGCGCTTTCACTTAGGAGCCCTTCGCCATTAGAAATTAAATGTTACTTCTTTTGAGCTATTCTATGATAAAGATCTTCAGTTAATTCATACTGATATTCTCTCCATTAGTCTGGGTTCAAAAGATTTTACTGGCGATGGCAAATGCCTCCCCGAGCAGACCTGGTGGGAAAGGTGGGCCGTTGCTGCGGCTGCAGGATGTCTGGGAAGGCCCTGCAGGCGGATCGGGATGGGTTGGGTTGGCTCTTCTCTCGTTTCACTTTGTTAATCGACGAGGTTTTTCTTCCTCACATTTTGTTTCATATTTTCTATGAATCTGTCATATATCTGTGCTTGCTGTGGGTATATTGTGTACGCAGCAGGCCCCATTCCCTAGTTTCTTATTTCCCAGTTTAAGTTGTCAGGTATTTAAAAAATCTTCTGCCTTTTACTGTATACAGGGGTACATTCTGTTCCTTCAGCTGGATTAGTAAGTCTTTCTGACAGTTACCCCAAAATTAGTAGATGTGAAAACATTGCAGACGTGGTGGGAGGTCTTTTTGTGAAGTCCAGTTCCGTCAGTCTAGGCAGCGAGGAAGACCTGGTGCAGGCAGGGTGGGTGCCAGCAACTAATACGCAGATGATAGGTTTACTTTGTGGTTCTGTAGTCATTCGTTAACAACTTATTAAGCATCTATATGGACAAAGAGATGTAATATATGTGTGTGTATATCCTCTAATAGAAATTTCCATCTTACATATCTCACTTTAAATTTTTTTTTTTAATCCTACCCGAGGACATTCTTTCATTTTTTGTTCAGATAGAGTGGGAGGGAGAGAGAGGAAGAGCGAGAGAGAGAAACATCGACGTGAAAGGGACACATCGAGTGGCTGCCACCCGCACGACCAACCAGGGCTGGGGACAGACTGCAACTGAGGCACATGCCCCTAGCGGGAACCGAACCCTGGTCTCTCTGGACCGCAGGCCGACTCTCCAACCGCTGAGCCAAACCGGCCAGGGCACATATCTCACTTTAAATCCCAGTTATCCAACTATGTGTTTAAGATCTCTCCTTGATCTAAATTGCCATCATTATCCCCAAACTCCATCTTCTTCCTTTGTTGCTAAAATAGTTTCCTCTGAGGATTTCCCTTATTTCCTCTTCCCTCTGGTGTTGCTATCTACCCAGCTACTCACTCCTCTTTTTGCCTCACCTCTCACATCTCATCACTTGCCAAGTTCTGTTCATTCCACTTGTTTTGAATTATTCACCATTGTTTCTTCTCTAGTTTTCGGGGACCATCGTCTATTGTCTGAATATGCTGTAACTGGACTCTGCACACCCACCTCTTCAGTCCATGACCCACAATACAACCATGTGATGATCTTTCTAAAACACAGATCTGCTTTGCCTCACCATCGTGTTTAAATTACTGTGATGTTTTCTGATTACCCTTAGGGTTTCCAAAGCTCTTCATGATCGAGCCTCTGGTGGTCTTCCAGCCTTGCCTTTCGTCACAATCCTACCGCCTTCTTGGATGTTTGTACTAGCCGTACAGAACTTTCCCCAGTTATCTGACTGTCCCATGCTGTTTCTAATCTGGGGGTGTTTTTAAAAACGGAGTTATGACTTGTGCACCATACAGTTTACCCTCTTAAAATGTACAAGTACAGTTGAATGGTTTTCAGTATATTCACAAAGTTGAGCAACCATCACCACTGTATAATTTCTGGGACATTTCTGTCACCCCAGAAAAAACCTTATGCCCATTAGCAGTCACTTACCATTTCCCCTTCCTCCAGCCTCCTGCAGCCATTGATCACTTTCTGTCTCAACAGTTTTGCCCATACAATCATGCATTATGGGGCATTTCGAGACTGGCTTCTTTGACTTACCATGTTTTAAGTTTTACCCATGTTTTAGCATTAATCAACAGTTCAGTTAGTATTATGGCCAAATAATATTCTATTGTATCCACATTCTATTGATCCATTCATCAGTTGATGAACATTTGAGTTGATTCAATTTTTTGGGTGTTGTGAATAATGCTGCTATGACAATTTGTGTACAGGTTGTGTTATGGACATATGTTTTCATTAATCTTGGCTATTGTATAGGGAAGAACACTGCCTTACTGCCTTGTTTTCCTTTACTCACACACATAATGCTTCTGACATCAGATATGTTGGTTTTCCACACATTCAGTAATTCTCTTTATTTATTTTCTTTATTGGTTTTAAAGAGAGAGGAAGGGAGAGGGAGAGAGAGATAGAAACATTGATGAGAAAGAACATCGATTGGCCACCTTCTGCATGCCCGCCACTGGGGATTTGGCCTACAACCTGGGCATGTGCCATGACTGGGAGTTGAACTGGCGACCTCTTGGTGCATGAGTTGACGCTCAACCACTGAGCCACACCGGCCAGGTTTCAGTAATTCTCTTTAACACATGCTGGACATACTATAATTCGGTTAAATCTTAACACTCTCTATTTATCTAGTGTTAGTGTCAAATCCCACAAATGAAGGGCTCAATCCCATAAGACTGGCCCCACTTCAGGTGTCAATCGAAAGTCCCAGGTTGTTACCAGTACTTCTGATCAAGAGACTATAAATAGGAGTTCCCACGCACCCTTCCTTGGGTTCTATGATTTGCTGGAATGGCTTACAGAATTTAGGGAAACACTTACTTATGTTTACCATCTAACTATAATGGATATGATAGAAGATACGGAAGAGCAACCAGGGGAAGAGAAACACAGATCAAGGTGTGTGGGAAGGAGCACCACTCTCCCAGCACCTCCAGATCAAGGTGTGTGGGAAGGAGCACCACTCTCCCAGCACCTCCAGATCAAGGTGTGTGGGAAGGAGCACCACTCTCCCAGCACCTCCAGATCAAGGTGTGTGGGAAGGAGCACCACTCTCCCAGCACCTCCAGATCAAGGTGTGTGGGAAGGAGCACCATTCTCCCAGCACCTCCAGATCAAGGTGTGTGGGAAGGAGCACCACTCTCCCAGCACCTCCAGATCAAGGTGTGTGGGAAGGAGCACCACTCTCCCAGCACCTCCAGATCAAGGTGTGTGGGAAGGAGCACCACTCTCCCAGCACCTCCAGATCAAGGTGTGTGGGAAGGAGCACCACTCTCCCAGCACCTCCACGTGTTCACAGCCTGGAGCTCACCGAACCCTGTACTTTGGGGACTTTAATGGAGGCCTCATTACATAGCATGATCGATAATAAACTTAATCTTCAGCCCCTCTCCTCTCTCTGGAGGAAGAGAGCTGGGGTGGAAACTTCAACGGGCACATTGGCTTCATAAAGCAATTGTGGGGTACACCTGAGAAAGCACTCTGTATTAATGGGCTACTAAATACAGTAGATTTTTGACAGTCAGTAGGCATATGTCCTTGGACCTTTGAGAGACCATAAACGTGAAGAAACCATTGCAACATAAATGTAACCACAAACTTCTAAGTGACTTATTCAGAGTGTAGAGTTACTATGCCAGTCAGTTGACAGCTACAAACCGGCACTGAAATTTAGGTGCTGTGGGCGTGGCTACATTCACGTACCAGCTAAGTGACTGACTTTTGAACACTAGACATAACACCAGTTTAAAATGTATACTTTGGCAAAGATACAAATACAGCATAGCAGGGATTTTGAGGACCACTTACAAATAGTCAAAACGGCCCATGTTAAATTTATGAAACCTAAGGGTCTTCTGTATGGCTCTCACTGAGACATCCTCACTCTTCTCGTGCAGCTGGAAGCTAGCACAGTTCTTGGGATCCTTAGCAATAGTTAGCATATAGTGCTTGCATTCTTCCTCCGGTTTCCACCGGCTCTCAGGGCTTCCCTGGTCCTTCAGTACCTTCCTTGTCCAATAGGAGTCTGTAGCATGTGTCATACCCTGTTCTCTCTCCTGCTCATGAATGGGAAACCAAATATGTCTTTTAGACTTTATTGAGTGAGCCTGGGGTTGGATGCAGAGGACACGAGTTAGACTCAGAATTCCACTCCCATTCAGATAAGTGAAGGAATGTCTACAAGGCCGCGAGTGCAGATTTCCTGTTCCCTCTGGAAGCTGTACCTTAGTTACATAGATGTTCAGAATGCAGTCTTGGTAAAGAAAGACCTGTATACATAAGGACATACAGTATACAGTTTTATTTTATTTTATTTATTGATTTGAGAGAGAGAGAGGGAAACATTGATTTGTTGTTCCACTTATTTATAAATTCACTGGTTGCTTTTTGTATGTTCCCTAACTGGGGATCAAACTGGCAGCCTTGGTGTATCGGGCCAACGCTCTAACCAACTGAGCTCCCTGGCCAGGGCCTAGCAGACAGTCTTAAAGAATTCTTTCTCTATTTGATTTATAATGTTGTCTTTGTGTCCACTTTTGTGTAGATTATGGAATGGATAAAAATAATTTTTTGTTGGGGATAGGGTGAAGGAGAGAGAATGTTTAACATAACTCTTGTGCAAAATGTCATGCAAATAATATGAAAATGCAGACAGTGAGATAATATTCCTAATCAATAATATTGTAAAGATTTCTGTGTGATTTAGTGTTGTTTAGCTGGGACATTGTTTTATCTATTTATTTACTGTTGCTACCGGAGGTGGATAATTCCTTTTAATATTTGTTGAGCCATTAAAATCTCCAATTCAGGAAAGTAAAGAAAAAAAATAATTTCTTTGTTATGCTCTTTATATGCTACCTTACTTTGAATGTTTATTTATGAGTTTTATATCTTTTGTTGTTTGGGACACCATATAAATAAATAGAGAAATATAGGAAAACATTTTTTTCTGAATTGCAAACTAGTCTACTTTATAATCGTGATGAAAGAGTCCAGTCTTCATTTCACCATGTAGCTCCACAATGCCGTCGCAGAAATGGAAAAGGAGAAGTTTGAACTTCAGAAGCGGCACACTGAGAACATTCAGGACTTGCTGGAGGACACAAACACTCGTCTGAACAAGATGGAAGGTGAATACGTGGCGCAGACCCAGTCCACAGTGAGTCTTCTTTCTCTTTTCTTGCCATTTTAAAAAAATATATATATTTTTTCTTTATTGATTTTAGAGAGAGAGGAAGGGAGAGGAAGAGAGATAGAAACATCGATGAGAGAGAACATCGATTGGCTGCCTCCTGCATGCCCCCCACTGGGGATCAGGCCCACAACCTGGGCATGTGCCCTGACTGGGAATCGAACTGGCGACCTCTTGGTGCATGGACCAACGCTCAACCAGTGAGCCACACCAGCCAGGCTTTTCTTGCCATTTTGAGAAACTAACTCCCCCTCCTTGTTCTCCATGTCCCCCTGCTTTTCCGATGTGCGCATTGACTAAGTAAATGTGATACAGAATTAGAAGAAATCCCTTTACCTTCCCTCAGGTACAGACTTACATGTGCCAGTGGACAGTCTCATGAAGTAGCGTGGATTTCACTTTGGATTGTTTGAACTCCCGCTTTATTTAACACCCAGAAACCTCACAGATCTTTCTTATTTTTTCACTGACTTTCAATCTAGAGATAATTTCTTTCTTTCTTTCTCTTTCTTTCTTTCTTTCTTTCGTTCGTTTCATTCTTTTTAACTAAAGACTTGAATGTTTTTCTGAAAATATGTAATACTAGTGTGAAGGCAATGGGGAGATAAGAGCAGTGTCTGTGACCACTTTAAGACAGGTCTTCTTAGTAGAGTCATCTTGACTGAAGGACTAGACACAGTTATCACATGGGTAACCCCCACGTTCCCTTCCTGTAAGGATGCAGAAGGAGGTGACGATAGCACACAACAGAGACCAGGGAGGATGGAGGGTCCCTGAAGAGCCCCTCACAGAGCTCCTAGTGGAAAAGGAGAGGGCTGAATGTCAGCAGCCTTCTAGACGCTCAGCTGACCCTAAAGCACACAGCCTGGATCAGGTAGGCTCATGGCATGCAGACCAGGGCTCCTCACATCCAAGGCAAGTGCACCTCACCAACCTTGTTCCTAACATATGATACGACCTCAGAATGGCAGGGCCTCGTGTCCCGCGCATGAACCCAGTCCTCATTGGCTGTACACGGCCTACTCAGCCCAGCCTGGCTGGTCCAAGTGTGTCCTTGAGTTTAAAGCTGTGGAGTTTGAGCAAGAGTCAGTTACCTAGACAGATCTCAGAGATCCTTAGACCAGCTCGAGAGCCTGTCTCACAGGGTTAAAAAGTGGGAAGCCAGATCTTCAGTGAGGCCTATCTCTGGTTCTTGGTGGAGAACAAAATGTAGGGGCCCAGAGTGGAAGCAGGGACACTATTAGGAGGCTGTTGTAGTCGTCCAGGCAAGCGAGGTGGTGACTTGGACCTGGATGTCCATCTGGAGGTGAGGACTGGCAAATGATGGTGCAGGTCAGAGAGACGGAGAAGGCTGAGCTAGATCCAGGGTTATTGGGGAAAATATCAAGAATTTGTTTTCTGGATAATCAGTATAATGATGATATTCAAAGACATGGACAAAAACCAAATTTATATCTGAAATACATTTTTGTCATCTCAACATCCTAAATTTTCACATATGCGAATTAAATATATTAAGTAATGTAAAGTTGAAATTTCTGGAACATGTTGATTGCCTAAAATGCTTTTGCACTGTTATATATTATTAAACAATATTACGAGAACAGTATTTTTCATAGTGGAATTTTTAATTTTTATGAATTTGGGATGTAAAGAAAAGTGATACTTTGGAGCCAAGAGGTCACTGTCTAAAAAAACTTCACTCTATTTTTAATGAAAGTTGTCTGTTAAAATTAGCATTCAGAACTTGTCATTAGATAATAGTAAATATAGAGGAAAATGGACAGAGTCTGTCAGCAGGATTGAATTTAGGAATCATCAAAACTAGACAGCCCTTGCCGAGCAGCTCCTGGTTTAGTAATTAAACAAGGCAGAGTTCAAGGCCAGGCTAAAGATGAAAGATGAGGCTGACACTGAGAATTAGTTTCTTGGTTTTGTTTTTCTTCCAGGCTATTTTTCTTCTTCTGTTGAGTCTTGTTTCAGCACCATTTGCTGTGAGCAGATACAGGTATAGGTTATTAGATTTATGACTTTCGGTATCGGTAGGGATTCTCTTGTATGAAACTCGTATTTAAACATGTAAACACTGGATTTTTAAAACAGTGTTAGAACTTATAAATATGAATTATAGCAAAATGATTAGACACTTGGGGAGGTGAAGGCTGTAAAACGTCAGGCTCTCTCTGTCAGGGTCAGATGCACTGAAAGTCCGTGTAGCTTCATCAAGACTCCTGGCTTTCTCAGTAGGTTCCTGATCTTCTTCTGTATCATGAGTCTCCAGGCAGTTTTGTGAAGTCTATTCAGTCCTTTCCAGAATAATTTTTTTTGTTTTGCTAAACCTCACCTGAGGATATTTTTTCCATTGATTTCTTAGAGAGAGTGGAAGGGAGGGAGGGACGTGGGGAGTGAAAGAGAATGAGAGAGAAAGAGAGAACCATCGATGTGAGAGAGAGACATTGATTCACTGCCTCCCACAATGCCCTGACCAGGGCTGGGGATCAAACTCGCAACCCAGGTACATGCCCTTGACTGGGAATCGAACCCATGACCCTTCTGTGGGTGAGCCAACGCTCTAACCACTGAGGCACACTGGCCAGGGTCAGAATAATATTTTTAAATTTAATAAAATATATTAAATTACAAAGAAAAGAAATTATATTGAGTTACAGTTGTCAAAATGTTAATAAAAGTTGTGATAGAGCAACAGACATGCTTCTAAATGAATGCAGTGTACATCACGATTTAGCAGTGGGCCTATTAACTGTTATTGTAACCTATGAGTAGTGAGGAGGGTAAACAATATTCACTGGAATGGACTATACACATATCTGTGGTTTGTTAGTCATAGGTATTGCTAATGCTACCTTGGTTTGTTGACTGTATATATTTATGACTGAAGGATGTGTTTAAGGTCAGTTAGGAGAGTGAACATAAAGGTGATCTCTTTTCCCATTCAAATTCCCACCTGAGAAAGTATCAAAAGGCCTTAGGTACCTGAAATATTTTGTTAACCATTATTAACTATTATTGTAAGTACTGACATGAAGTAATCTATAGAGCAACTTATCTATTATACTCTCTGATATAGCTAGAATTTCTCATTTTATAGTCATCACCGGCATTTCTTCTCCCAACGTACGATTATAAAGAAGAAACTCCTGAATAGCACCAGTTCATCATTTTGAATAGGATAACCATTTTCAAGATAGATTTTATTTTGTAGAATGGTTTTAGATTTACAGAAGATTTGAGAAGACAGTACAGAGAGTTCCTGTATACTTCACCCCTGATTTCCCCTCTTAGAAACATCTTGCACTATTTTGGTGCATTTGTTACAATAAATGCATTTATTTAGTTTCTTCAGTTTTTACTCAATGTCCATTTTCTTTTCTAGGATCTAATGCAAGATACCGTATTACACTTAGTGTTCATGTGTCCTTAGCTTGTCACAGTTTCTCAGCTTTCCCTTGTTTGCATGACCTTAACAATTTGAGGAGTACTGGTTGGGTCGATTGTAGAATGCCCCTCTGTTGGATTTTGTCTCATGTTTCCTCATGAGGTTCATTTTTTGAGGCAGTAAGATCACAAAGGTAAACTGCTAATCTCATCACACCATATCAAGGGTACATGGTGTTAATGACTTATCACTGTTGATATTAACCTTGATCACCTGGCTGACGTGGTATTTGTTAGACTTTCCATTGTAAAGTTACTCGCTACTTTTCCATATTGTCCTCTTCGGAAGGAAGGTACTGTGAGCAGCCCATGCTTAAGAAGTGGGGAGTTCTGCTTTCCATACTCGGGGGTGGAGTTTCTGCATAAGTTATTTGGAGTTTTTCTACATGGGAGATTTGTCTCTTCTCCCCCATTTATTAATTTATTCAATCATTTATTTTTATCAGTATGGACCCATGGATATTTTTTATTTTATACTCTGGGTTATAATCCAATACTACTTTATTTTGCTGCTCAAATTGTTCCAGCTTTGGCCATTGAGAACTCTTTTGTTGGGCTCCTGTATCCCTTTGACATACCCCCATCAATGTGGATCATATGGAGAACAGTATTAGACACTAAGATCTCTGTGGTAGGCATACTCATTACTGCTGGGGTGACATATTTTTATGCCCTCTCACCTGACAAAGCAAGGGAGTATATGTGTATTACTAACCTGTGTATTTATGCATATCTACAAACAGTTCTCTATATAACCATCTATGTCTACTTTAATCTCAACACAATTTCTTAATGATGTTGGTAACTCTAATCCATTACCATATGGATTATTCTAGCCTTTTCCCTTTGCATATATGTAAATTCTCAATCCAGCAGTGGAAACTTGGCTTCCAACACCTTCCGTCCATTTATTAATTGGTCAATTCCGGTATACATGTATAATGTTATCATGGGAACCAACTTTGTCAACTAGAGTACAGTGCTTATGTGCAGTTCCTTTTGCTTTTGGTCTTAGAGACTCCATTCATTTCAAAATTGCTTAGGTCAGCACCCTTTGCCTCCTTCCGTTCAGTGAGGTTTCTTCATGTATTTTTGATATAACTGGATTCTCTTGTCACAGTCTGCATTTTGTCCTGGGATCCCCCAAACTCCTAAATGTTCTTTTTTAAATAAGGTTCATTTTTTAGGCTTTAACATTCCATGGGTTTTGCCAGGCCAGAGTGGCTCAGTTGGTTGAGCACTGTCCTGTGCACTGAAAGGTTGCCAGTTCCATTCCTGGTCAGGGCACATGCCTGGGTTGCAGGTTTGATACCACGTTGAGGCACTTATGGAAGGCAACTGATTAATGCTTCTCTCTCACACTGATATTTCTCTCTCCCTCTCTCTTTCCCTCCCTCCCTCCCTCTCTCCTTATCTTTGGGTGAGGATTTTTAAAAAATTCCATGGGTTTTGACAAATACATCTTGTCATATATTCGTGATTATAGTGTCATATATAATACTTTCACTGTCCTAAAAATCACCAGTGCTTCATCCTATTTATCCTTTGCCCCTCTCCCTAGAATCCCTGGCAACCACCAATCTTTTGTACTAACTGTATAGTTTGGTATTTTCTAAAATGTCATATAATTGGAATCATACATTACGTAGCCTTTTTAGACTGGCTTCTTTCATTAAGAAATTATACATTTAAGATTTTTCCATATGTTTTGTGGCTTGATAACTCATTTCTTTTTTTTTTTTTTACCCTCACCCGAGGACACTTTTGCATTTATCTTCCGATAGAGAGGGAGGGAGAGAGGGAGAAAGAGACAGAGAGAGAACCATCGATGTGAGAGAGACACATCGACTGGTTGCCACCCACACAACCCCAACCAGAGCCGGGGACGAACCGCAACTGGATAACTCATTTCTTTTTATTGCTGAATAATATTCAATTATATGGAAATACCATAGTTTGTTTATCCATTTACCTATTAAAGAGTACATCTTGGTTGTGTCCAGTTTTTTTGCAACTATGGATAAAGCTATTCTAAACATTTACTTGTAGGTTTTTGCATCATGGATATATTTTTCTTTTCTTTTTTTCCGTTATTGATTTTAGAGAGAGAGGAAAGGAGAGGGAGAGAGAGATGGAAACATCGATGAGAGAGAGAACATTAACTGACCGCCTCCTGCATGCCCCCCACTGGGGATTTGGCCCACAACCTGGGCATGTGCCCTGATCGGAAATCGAACTGATGACCTCTTGTGCATGGGTTCATGCTCAACCAGTGAGCCACACCGGCCGGGGATGGATATATTTTTCAAATCAATTGTGACATAGAAATTTTATTATGGGAAGTACAACCAAAAGAAATAAGTGCATGTATGTAGCATAAAACATGTATGAAAGTGTTCATAGCAACATTATTTTTAACAGTCAAACACTGAACACAACCCATCAGTAAAAGGGATAAATTATTTTAGGTTATTTGCACAATGGAATATTGTATATAGCCTTGAAAAAGTTTAATCTACTGCTAAATGCCATGATGTGGATGAATCTTACAGACGTATAATATGCACGATGAAGCCTGACCCAAAAGAGTTCATACGCTATGATTTCATTTACAGAGAGTTCAACAAAAGGCAAAGTTAATTTTTGTGGTAGAAGTCAGAATAGTGGTTACCTTTGCATGTAAGATGACCAATCAGGCTTTGAGCAGCTGGTGATGTTTACATCTTATAGTGACTCATGGGTGTTTTCAATTTGTAAGAAGTTATCAAAATATATAGTGAAAATTTGTGCATCTTTTTGTATATATGTCATATTTCAAGAAGTTTATGAAATAAGATAAAATGTGTTGTTCCTGCCATGGCAGGTTTGATTCAGCAGTTGGAGCGTTGTCCCACAGACCAAAGAGTTGTGGGTTCGATTCCAGTCAAGGGCATGTACCTTGGTTGCGGTTTATCCCTGGCCCTGGTCGGGGTCGTGTGGGGGGCAGCCAATCGATGTGTCTCTCTCACATTGATGTCTCTCTCTCCCTCTCTCCCTCCCTCCCCCCTTGCATCTGAAAATAAATGGAAAAATATCCTTGGGTGAGGATTAAAAAAAAAATTGTGTTGTTCCTTTTGCTATAGAAATTGAACTTTGGATTCTAAATAGTTGTCAAATACTAACCCTTTCTAATTTTTTACTCTTACGGGATTTCAAAGTTTATATGTAAAACTCCTACATTTCTTACTCTGTCTGTTGGTTGTATAACTGAAGGCCCATCGGATATTTTACAATTTCCTAATACTTGTTGAAAATCATGTCTATATTTCCTACCAAAATAATACCCTTTTCTAAACTTTCTCTTAATTCTCAATGTGCCAATTCTCTTGGCATATTAGATTTTGAATCTAGAAGATGTATGATTTTTGCCACTTCTCACCTCTGTCATGTAGTATTTTACTTAATCATATTAGTTACTTCTCCAAAAATTTTCTTGGCTCTGCTCTCTTTCCCTTCTGTTTCCACAGCTACCACTTGAGTCCAGGCCATTGTCGCTACATTCCGGGACTCTTCCGGTAACCTGCCAGTAGCTCTCCCTGTCTCCTCTTGTTCCGTAGCTCACAACTGCTATTTGTCCCATTTTCCCATGACCAAGAGCTTGAATTACAAATCTAATGCCTATTATAACTACTGCTTACAAGCCATGTCCACTCAAGAACTCCAGTCTAGTCTTCCGAGTGCTGCCTTTCAGTTCACAATGTGGGGACACAGTCTCTGTACCCAAGGTAATGTTTGTCATCAACGGACAGTTACTGTTCCTTCTCTGATCCTGTTGTTGCAAACCCCTGACCTCCCCTTCTACACTGTCAGTTACAGCCTGAAATAGGATGCTACATCAGCATCTTTTTTTTTCTTTTTTCTGAATAACTCTGTTTTCCCCATTTTGAGGCCTCTGCTATTTTTTATCTCCTCAGTTCTTTGTATTCAGTTTAAAAAAGATTATTTTGGCCAAATACTGTTGTTGTCCTTAAAGTACTTCATGTATGTCTATAGGCTTTCTAAATTTTTAAAATTTCCTTAGTGCTTACTTTGTTTTGTGTAAGATACAATGAGGGTTAAGAACATGCTTTAAAAATAAATAATAAAAATAAATAAGTAATAAAATGAATAACTGTCATCATATATTTGCTTCTTGAATGAGAAAGTTGTATCAGTATATATTAAAGTACTTGTTCAATAAATATAGATCTTAATGCTGAGGACTATTGATGTCATGGATTATATTAATTGATTTTCGAATGTTGAAATAGCTTTGTATTCCTGGGTGAGCTGTTCTTCATATTCATCTCATTGATGAAGTAACGGAGTGCTCTCTTCATACTTGTATGGTGCTACAGTCCCTTTTCTAATTACTCACACTTAGTGGAATGTAATTGTTAAAATGAAAATTAGTTGATCATTTTGTAATGTATATAACATAACGAGTCACTGTGATGTATACCTGAAATAAATAAGATAGTGTATGCCAATTATACTTAAATAAAAAAAATCATTGTCCTTTTAGCTAATGCTTGCTGACCCTAATTTTAGATGGAGTACATAGTCATAAATACATTTATTTAGTTCTATAAAGATGAAAAATTTAAAATAAAAAATATTAAATAATAGGGAATTATTTATTATGTGACAATTATGAAGACTGGAAAATAGAAGTGCTTTTTTTAAATAAAATGATAAGTAAAAAAATAAAACAAATGAAAATTTTATTCACTAACTGCAACTGTCTAATAAAATATTCCTATACAGTTATGTGATAATACATGTATCACATATGTCATAACCCCTGTATTAAAATATTTGGGTGGTGAATTTCCTTTTTTAAAAAAAATTGGTTTTAGAGAGAGAGGAAGGGAGAGAGCTCGAGAGAGAGAAGCATTGATATGAGAGAGAAACATCAATCGATTGCCTTCCATACTCTCCGTGACTGGGTATTGAACCTGCAACTAGGTATGTGCCCTGACCAGGAAGCAAACCCACAACCTTTTGGTGTACGGGATGACACTCCAACTAACTTAGCCACCCGGCCAGGGCATGCATTTCCTTTTTAAAATGTTATTATATTGCTTTTATAATTTTTAAAAGTTTTTAAAACTTCAAACGAAGAGCAAAAATACTGCTAAGTACTCACCTAATAATATACATTTCTTAAGTTGTATAAAGAAAATGTAACCTTCCTGAGGATAGGGACTTCAGTAAATATTTGTTGAATGAATGGATGGATGGATGGATGGATGGATGGATGGATGACTAAAAGCATATAAACATGATGATCTTTCTTTATGGCAGAAAGCATTTTTTTAAAGACTTGATTAATTTAGAGGTTGGTTTAATTTTTTATTAGTATGGTTATGATACATTTGTTTTCTGTATCCTTATCTCTAATAGGGTATATATTTTCTTCAGGGTACTTTATGATACTAAAGTGTTACAAAGTCAGTTGGAGGCTTTTTTAACAAGGTCCTATTCTTTTAGAACCACATGGTCAAAGAACTGGAGGCCCGTGTCCAGCAGCTGACTGGAGAAGCAGAGAACAGTAATTTACAGAAGCAGAAATTAATTCAAGAAAAATTGGAACTTGAGAGATGTTACCAGATAACATGTAGTGAGTTACAAGAAGTAAAGGCAAGGTATTGTCTGAAGCCAGATATCTCTCAGGTGTAGCTGTAAAGTACTGATATTAACTCTGTAAAGTTATCTGCCAAAATTAATCACACCTTGTACTTTAAACTTGGGAGGGTTCCAACCTAAATACTGCCATTTGTTTATTTTTTAAATTTTATTTAATTTTTTAAGTTTAACATAAGAAGCATAATGCTTTTAAAAAGTTGATAAAAATGTAGATAATTATTTGATATATTGAAAGATAATGCATTTGAATTTGGTTGACTAAAAAATTCCATTCTAGGAATTGATTTGAAATATATTGGGAGTATATTTTATTCTCATTGCTTTTAGGCGCAATACCCTGCATAAAGAGAAAGATCATCTTATAAATGATTATGAGCAAAACATGAAACTATTACAAACCAAATATGATGCTGATATGAACCTTCTGAAAAAGGAACATGCACTTTCAGCTTCTAAGGTATTATATATGTGCTGGTATATATACATACAAAATAATTTACTTCATATATGTATACCATACAAAGTACTTATTTACTTTACTCAGCTTATAGCCATAGGTAGCCATGTAGAAACTATTTGGCTTTGGAAATTAGTCTCTCCTTTGCTTTATTCTTGAAATAATTGAAGTAATTTGTATTGGCATTTAAAATACTAAATGTCTAATATATAAGATGACATAAATATTTAATAAACTGAATTCTGCCATAATAAATTAACCCTTGTACCAAAGTTTTTATTTTTATTTTTTATTT
Organism: Tadarida brasiliensis; assembly: GCA_030848825.1. Lineage (NCBI taxonomy): Eukaryota > Metazoa > Chordata > Mammalia > Chiroptera > Molossidae > Tadarida > Tadarida brasiliensis. The sequence goes on from CM061273.1 coordinate 56,390,532, forward strand.
ATTTATTTATTTTTATCCTCACGCTCCAACCGCTGAGCCAAACCGGCCAGGGCATGTACCAAAGTTTTTAAAAAAAGAAGCAAAAATCTGAAAAAAAATGTTCAGTTGTGCTAATAATATATTTTTAAGGTGATGATATGCATTATTATTATTATTTTGAAAGCTTGGTTATGCTTAGTTTTCCTGTCATACTATGCACATGTATGAGCCCCCAGACACCCCACTGGCACTCACACACTTTGTGTCCGAGAATTGACACTTTCTGCAAAGAGAATCCCAGAGCTACAATTCTTGGGTAGTCAATTATGTGGTATTTCATGAATTAAATGTTCCAGTGGATTTGGTTTTAAAATTAAAATTTCAAAAGATTTCTGTAAAAGCAATGATTTCTCCATTACTAGTATATTTACATAACTTTAAATACTAAACAGAATTTCATACGTATTTTTACTTTAAAAGATGAATTTTTTGCCCTGGCCAATTATGGTCAGTGGTTAGAGCATTGACCCGTGGACCAATGAGTCACGGGTTCGAGTCCAGCCAATGGCACGTACCTCCATTGCAGTTCGTCCCTGGCCCGCCCTGGTTGGGTCGTGCACGAGGCAACCAGTTGATGTGTCTCTCTCACGTCGATGTTTCTCTCCCTCTCTCCTTCCCTCCCTCCTTCCCTCCCACCCACTGTATCTGAAGATAAATGGAAAAATATTCTTGGGTGAGAATTAAAAAAAAAAAAGATACATTTTTTAACTTTTTTTTTTAATCCTCACCCGAGGACATTTTTTGCATTTATCATCAGATAGAGCAGGAGGGAGAGAGGGAGGAAGAGAGAGAGAAACATCGATGTGAGAGAGACACATCAACTGGCTGCCACCCACATGACCCCAACCAGAGCCAGGGACAAACTGCAACCGAGGTATGTGCCCTTAGCGGGAACTGAACCCGGGACTCTCTGGTCCGTGGGTCGACACTCTAACTGCTGAGCCAAACCGGCCAGGGCTAAATTTTTTTACTTAAAAAAAATTTTAAATTCAGATTTACAGATCATTTTAATTTTGATTGAACCGTCAGAGGGAAAAAGGTAAATTTATTCAACCAGAAATTGTAAAATGGTACAAAAATCAATATTCTTTTTTTATTATTATTCTTAAAATCCTTCTAGGCATCTGGTATAATTAAAGAACTAGAACAGAATGTCTGTCAACTAAAACAGCGGTTACAGGAATCAGAACTTCAAAGAAAGCAACAACTAAAGGTGAGTCTTGTATTTTTTCACAGAATAACAGTGAGTAAACTCTCCTGTCCTTTTCTTGTTTGATATGTACAGATAAGAGTAAAAAACCCTTACACATGTAAGTAGCCATTTCTGAGTCTTTAATTGCAGTGAATCATTTTTCTTCTTATTTATTTTATTTTTTTTAACAAAAGTAGATGCTAGTGGGATATAGAGACTAAAGAATAATAATTTTAACTTGAATAATCTTTCTTTTGAAATTAATTTTTTAAATTGTATTTAAATATATTTACTTATTTATTTATTTTTGACATATAATTGACATATAGTATCTTATGAGTTCCAGGTGTATATGATAGTGATTTGATATTTATATGCATTAGGAAATGGTCCCTAATAGGTATAGTTACCATCTATCACCATACAAAGTTACTACACTATTATAGACTATATTTCCTATCTGTACATTATATCCCCATTACTTATTTATTTTATAGCTAGAAGTTTGTAGTGCCTCTTAATCCCCTTCTCTTCATCTATTTTGCCCACCCCCAACCCCATTCCCCTTTGGTAACCACTAGTTTGTTTCCTGTATCTATGAATCTGTTTCTGTTTTGTTTTATTTGTTCATTTATTTTGTTTTTTAGATTTTGCATATAAGTGAAATCATATGGTATTTGTCTTCCTCTGACTTATTTCACTAAGCATAGTACCCTCTAGGGTCTAAGAACAATTTTCTCCCTTTGAGTTATTGTCTGCCATCCTCATAATTTCTCTCTCTCTTTCTCTGTCTCTCTCTCTCTGTCCGTCTCTCTCTCTCTCTCTCACACACACACACGCACACGCACACACATATACACACACCGTTTAGATCCTTCCTTTTCCCTTATGGTCAAAAAAATGCCAGGGATTGGTATATGGTATAACTTTAAGTTTATTGTTTCCATATTAATTCAGTTGGTCGGTTTAAGTAATCTCCTAATCCTAAGGGTCAGAGAGTTTCTCTTCCACTATAAAGTACGTACTTCTAAGAGTAGTAATATCTTCAGATAATTAAGGTTTTATGACCTCTGACATAAAACTAATGATATTTCTATTTGTAGTTTAGAAAATCGGACAGGTAGGGTGCTCTTACTAATATGCAAAACTCAACATTTGTCATCAAGTAGATTTATTTATTTCATTAGATACTAATTTTTATTAACTTTAGTCTATTTTAAGTATAATAAAAATAAATACTTGTCATTCACAGGATCAAGAAAATAAGTTTCAAATGGAGAAAAGTCATTTAAAACGCACCTATGAGAAAAAGGTAATATATTTTGTGGGAAGGTACATTTGAAATAGCAAATGAGGCAATTAAGAATGAGGGTTGATTTTTATAAAGACATGTATTCTAGCCCTTACAGAATAATTTATTTCTAAGTTTATTTCAGCTAGCCAGTAATCAAATTTTGCTTTTTTATATTTTATATTAACAGCTTCAGTTCTATGATTAGTTATATCAACATTAAAACACCACTTGTATGTTATATTTAATGAGCAAAGAATATACTGTGTATGTTAACCTCTCATAATACTACTATAAAATTATGTTTTCTTGCTGTCATTTAAAAAATATGATACAATTGATGGGAGTTATTTTGTATTCTGTTGTATCATATGTATACTAAGAACTCTTAAATATTTAACCAAAGAATATAAAACAAAGAGAGAGTTATCTACTAAAAATGGATTAATGATTGTTTCTTGTCATTTAGAATAGTGAATATTTCTCCTGAAATAAGCTGGTGTCCCTGTCATCAGTAATAACTGGGGATTCATTGACATACCGTTAACACCTTCGGCAATAAAGTGCAGAATTATTTACTTTGTGACTGCAGTTTTGAATTTCTTGTTCGCTGTATAACATAGAAAGTAAAAGTAGTTGAAATAGCAAAGATTTTGTTGCTCCTTTTGTAATTATTTACTGTTCTAACATTTACCAAATTAAGCCATTTGTAAAATATACACATAATAGAAAATGCAAAAAAGGTTAACCCTTCAACTAATTAAAAATACATACAAACTAAAATTAAACAGGTTTTATAGCACAACATTCTTAAAAAAACTGTAATTAATATCACAGCTTATCTATCCATATAGTCACTCAGCAGGTATTCATTAAATGCTTTCACTGGGCACATACCATACTAGGTCTTGGGAGTGAGGAGAGGGGGAGAGGATGAATTAGACATAGGTTCTATTCTTCAGGAACTTAATGTCTAGGAAGAAGCATGTTTCTGTCATTTGAAAAAGTGGGTATTTCTACAGACATGTATTGATCTGAATATGTGCTCTTTAAAATTATAAAAAGTTGTCTTACTGTTGAAGGTTTTTTTTGTGTGTTTTTTTTTTTTTGCTGCAGTTTGAATACAGATCAATGCAAGATCTTAAATATAGTTTATGTCTACAAAATGGTATCTGAACAGGAGAGGGAAATATTACTCTCACTGAAATATAGAATTTTTTTGGTTTCTACTGTTGAGCCATGCAGCTTCATAAATATTTTACTTACCAGAAGAAGACCATACATTGTGCTAAGCCTCACTGCCCACTGTGTAAGGCAGCCACATCCTCTGGGTGTACTTTTTAGTCCATTGTTCATTCTTTGGGCAGATATCTGGCTTCCCGTCCATTAAGGAACACCTTCCTGGCCTCCCGCTCCTGGCCTTACATTCTGAGGTCAGCCCTCTTCCTGAGAGATGGTATCTGTGTACCTGTTAGACACAGAGAGGGCTGCAAGCCAGCAGAAAGGCACGCACTAACTAATTTTTAAAGAATGTATTCCTATCCCAGACTTCTTTAAGTTCTACTGAGGACTTAGCTATAGAAATAGAGCTCAAAAGAGTCTTCCTCCTACCACTACCTTTGCTCGGTGTCTGTCTCACCTACTAGGTGAACCAACTCTGCCTAATGGACACACACAAGAGACAGAATGGTAGAGCCCAGTCCATCCTTCTCCAGAAACCTACCCACCATTCCTGCTCTCGTTCACTCAGAGCAGACCGAAACCCTTTTCGCTAGGCAGTGTATCTGCAGCTTGCCCCTTTCCATGAGGGATCAATGGGCCTAGCTTTTTAATAATGGAACTAGTTAAAGCGTGTTCATTGTTTTCAGTATAAATAAGGCATGTTTAAAATAATAGCAACTTTAAAAGAAAAATAAGAGTATTTGTTCGTATTGCGTATGTTCCCACATTATTTATATTGGAAGAGACAAGGCTGCTCAGCATGTCCCTTTTTGTTTTACAATTAATTCCATAATCTCCCCCTTTTAAATTGACATCTGTTCTTCTTTCTTTATTAAACCTGCTGTGATCTCAGTCCTTGAAGATTTGATGTCTTGTACTCCCCTCAGGGAATATCCCTTTTGACTGCTCAAAGAGCTGACATAAATCTTACATAGCCCTGGACTGTGTAACAGGATAGTGAAGTGGGATGTGTAGGGCTTTTGTTTGTTAGACAGTGCTACAGGTGTGACAGGTGTGCACATTCAATAACTTCGGGCATACAGCTTAGTCCTGAATATCTGTTCAGGAGGAGGAAATGCCGTCTGAGTGAGATTATTTCCTCATGCCAATAAGAAAGCAGCATGAGAGATCCTAGCTTGTCTGAGGTCAGAGAAACAGCATCGGATGCTGTCCCCGACTTAAGCGCATGCACATTATCTAATGGTCTTTATTGATCTCTGGTGGCTGTTGCCTGCTCTTAAGATCTTTGAACATCAAACAAATAATAGGTAGTAAAACGAAATGTCATTGTTTGATGAAGTGTCCTAATCTGTTAAATCAGGAAATGGTTTGGCTAAATGATTTTACTAGCAAGGAAACACCTGCCTCCTACAAATAACCCACTGCTTGTTTTCCAAACAGCCACCAGAGTAAAAGATGGTGGTGTTTACCTAAAGAAGTTCATGAGACAGATGTTAAGCATGTATACGCAAGAATGGGCTAGAATTGAAATACCTACTTAGAACTATAGACGTAACTGTAACATATGAGATAAAGCCTGATGGCGTTCAAACCACCAGTTATTCCAGTGTTCAGCATGCATTAATAATTCTTTTAATTAGGTTAGAAATAACTTAAAATTTCCACAACCTTACATATAATATATTACGTAGTATTTTCCGACTACTACTGGCATGATTTTATTTAAGAGACACGTGCCTCCTGGAGTCTTTAAAATGGAATCTCTGCAGTGAAATGATTTATGGAAGTCCTGCAGCCCAGTCCCATATTTTCCTGTTGGGAAGTAGAGGTGGGAGCAGCTGAGAGGCAGGACAGCGGCCCCGCTAGCGGATGTGTTGAGGGCAGCAGCCGTCTGGGCTCTGCGGTGCCGTGATGTGTGCACAGTGTCTCTGTTCCCTTGTACACAGCAGAATCCCTTTCTGATGTCCACAGGTACTCACTCACCCTTGTTACTTCAATTCTTAGGATGAAAGGGAGTAAAATAAACATTTACTAAATGTTCAATAAATGTGTTTATGGCTACTTACATCTTAAATTATTTAAAACTTAAATTGCTTACAATATTCTCGTGTTTGAGAATATATGCTGTATCCGTGACTTTCTGGTTTGTTTTTCATTATTTAAATTACTAAAATTCATTTTTGGTATTAACGATGTATAGTGGGAAAGGCTTACAAGCAAATCAATTCAAGCCTTATTCTTCACTGCCGTTAGTACATTAAAAAGGAAAGCATTATCTCTGTTACCCACAACTATCTGAGACATGGGTAAAAACTAGAAACATAATCCAAAAAGGCCCTTAAGTATACAATACAAACATATTCAATTGCGAACAAACAAACAAACCTAGGACAGTATTTATTGACTGTTCTAGTGAGAGCCAGGTATGGATTGTGCTGAGTGCTGGGGATATAAAAATAAATGAGAAACAGCTTCTAGCTGTAAGGAACCCCCAGCTCAAAAGTCTGTGCTCTGACACATGCATGTTCAACTCAGAGGGAAGTCTCTGCTTCTCCCATTCACATAGTTCCAGTCCCGCCATAGAAATGGCTCCAATATTTCAGAAGCATAAATTAGATCAAGGTGCCTGAGTGAGCACACTGACCACGCATCAGAAAGTGGCCGCTGAGACGTTGACAGAGGTTAAGAGTGAACTGCAAATGATAAAAAGCTTTTGCAAGAACTCAATTCTTAGCAGTTCAGGGACATTTTTTGCAAGGGCAAGCCATCCATCTATGGAATCTCAGGATTGTGGCAGACTGTGTTTTTGGGTGTTCACAATGATCTTGAGGTTTCAAGAAAATGTTTGTGTACAGAGTATTTATCTGAGAAGATGATGATAATAATCTTTAACAGTTGTTGAGCATTTATTATGTTCCCAATATTGTTCTAAGAGCTTCACATGGAGTAACATTAACTGATCACAATTTTTATATACTCCCTGTTATCTCCGATTTTCAGACGAGGCCGCTGAGGCACAGGGTGCTGAGTAACTCGAGAAGGAGGCACACACCCGGCAGTCTGACTCAGCGCTTGCACTCATGAGCACCATTTAATTTTAGATAGAGTTTTCCCAAAAATGGTTCATTTTTTGAAGTTTTCACTTAAAGGGGCAAATCTCAATAATGTTTTCATGCAGAGTTCTGAGTGCCAGAAAACAATTGAGCGGCCAGTGCAGGGGAAACCCCTGCTAGCACAGCACACTGGGGGCACCGTCCCAGCGTGTACACCCCCAGTGGCTCATCAGAACTTCTGACAGCGCTCCTTGTTCGTTTCCCGTGTGCGTGATGTATTGTTCAGAGGACCGGAGAAGGAGGCTGTGGGTGTGGAGGAAAACTCCTCCTCCGTGGAAACCCCAGGCCCTGGCGATTTCCTGGGAACTGGATTTTAGCTGCAGCTCTGAGCAGGAGACCACACTGGGAAACGTTATGGAAACGGGGTTATGACCCCTGTACTTTTTGTCAAGTACCAGGTCTTAACAGATGATGCACTCTTCAAGAACGAGTAGGAGAAAAGTCAAAATGGGGTTTGTGGCAAAATACTGTGGAACCAAGGAAAGAGAGCATTACACAGAAGACTTGGAGATGGGAGTTTCTTCTGGAAATGTGCTGCTCTCCAAGAAAACATCAAGAAATTCATCAGTGGAATAGCAGGGAATATGGTGTCTGTGACAGAGGAACAGATTTCATAAAGAAAGAAAGGAGTGAAGTGAAAATGGAGGTCGTTGTCATCAGAAGGACGGTAGGAACCTACAGCACAACAGCAGAGTTCAAATCCTCACGGGAGCTGGACCGCAGTGGACGAGTGTTGTAAAGAATTAAGTTGGGGCCATTAAAGACAAACCATTATTTTTTAGACTGCAAAGGAAAATTTTTATTTTAAAATAAAAAATTTTGAAAAGGCGACAGATATTAAGGCAGAAAAATAGAAAACCAGTGTATAACAATTGCTATTTCTGAAGAGGGACTCAGAATAAATTAACACAAACATAATTAAAGATACAAGGAAACGTTTCTGAAGGTCTGTGTATGCAAACGTTAGAGGATCCACCCTGTATCAGATAAAAATCAATAAAAAGATTAAAATGCATTTGAATTGCAATCCAAAAAAAAAAAAAAAATAAGATAAGTACCCAGACAAGGGTGAGGGGAGAGCAAAAGTCAGGTGACCTTAGTCTTCTTAGTTCAAATCTAAATTTCATGAAAAGCAGAGTGACATGTGTTTTTTTGTTTTTTATCCTCACCAGAGGACATTCTTCCATTTTTTGTTCAGATAGAGTGGGAGGGAGAGAGAGGAAGAGAGAGAGAGAGAGAAACATCGATGTGAAAGGGACACATCGAGCGGCTGCCTCCCGCACGACCAACCAGGGCTGGGGACAAACTGCAACCGAGGCATGTGCCCTTAGCGGAAACCGAACCCGAGTCTCTAGTTTCTGCCGTTAACCCTCTTCCCACTGTCATTCCCAACCTTCCACTCATAGATTTGCTTTCCTTTGTGTCTTTAAGTTAGTGTTTGGATTTTCACTTAAGATTTTATTTCAAGAAAGGATTTTACTGATATAAAAACATATGTTTCCAAAATGTTTATATTAGTTCATGTCTGAATTTAATTTTCAGATTTGAATTCTTTGATTCTGTACATTAAAAAGACCAGGTCTGTGTCGGAATGGTGCTTTCGTTGCTTTAATAATATAGTTGCTCCAATTTAGCAAGCCTACTGTGTGCCAAGCACTGTAACACATACTAGGGATCCAAGAAAAGTAAGATAGTAATTTCAGTCTGAACCTGAGAATAGTTTGGACAGTAGATCCCCCCGCCACCCCTCCCCCATGTAAAGTAAAATAAACGTAGTGGCAGAAATTTGCAATGCATATTAGTTGCTCTTTCTCTTCCTAATAAGATAGGTATTTGTGAGGCATTTTGATTTTCCCATTTAAAAGATGGGAGAGGGGCTCCTGTCTGCTGATTCTCCTGATGGTGCACTCTCCCCACCACCAGACAGGTTCCAGTCTGTTCTGCTCTCACCTTGGCGTTCGCCATCATAGCAGCCAGCAGGGCCTTTGTGCTCTCAAGGAAAATGCCTCTCTACTCTCACTTCTTTCAGTTTACAAGCAGACATTTTATGTACGTATGTATGTATGCATGCATTTTACTGAAACACCAAGGGGGAAAACACAAAAAGAATTATAAAAGGAACAGGGCAAAGAAGATAGGGTTTTCGAGTTAACAGCTCTCTAGCAAACTATTATAAATAGCCAACCACAGGTAATTTTGGCCAGCACCAGTTCATTTGGGAAGGTTTGTGATGTGTGTGTGTGTTGGTTTTGTTCTTGTCGTTCCTCTCCTATCCCATCTACCTAGCAGTTGCTCTTTCAGCCTCACCTGGATTGGCAGCAGGTGTGTAGCTGGCTGGTATCTGCACCCCTCTAAGTGACGTGAGTTTCTTTCCTACCAGCTGTTCTGCACTCTCAGTGGCCATGTAGGTGGAACCATGGCTGCTGTTTTACTCCTCCCTTTCCCTCCAGCTGTACCAGTTTCCTTTTTCCATTTTTAGATCCATTTCCATCCACCCTGGGTATGCTTATCAGCATTTGCATATGAAGAGTTTTCTGTGAAGCAAAAATTTTCATTTGTTATTATCATTCATGCTGCAATCCCACCTACTCAAAGGATGCCACATTTAGGAAAGAGATACTGTACTCATGGTGGGAGACTTCCTCCCAAACTCAGTAATAGTTACAGGGCTCATTCCTGGAAGTGGAAAAGAAGACTGTCATCACAACCCCTATATGTTGGGAATATAGACACATTATTTCTTGTATTTTCCTGTATCTCATGAGATTCCTTTTCTTTGGCTAATATGTATTTTTTTAAAAAAGTTTAAGTGATTCCTCCCTTTTTGAGTTTTTTATACATCAGTTTATTTTACAAGGAATCCACACGCAGGTAGATTCAAACAGTTATTAACTTTGACCAGAAAATCGGTATTGGAAGTAGGGTATTGAAATAATTATATGGTAAATGACTATGGTTAACACAGTCTCTCTCTTGAAATATCTAAATCTAACTTTATATTAAAAATGGACTTAGGATTGCAGTTTCATTGTTCGTATTTTCCTGTAAGCAAACTTTTCTTGTCTTCTAATGAATTTTACATGTCTTGTCATGGCAGGTTCATGACTTGCAGAGTGAGCTTGATAAAGAAAAGGAAGATACTCAAAAGAAAATCCATAAATTTGAGGAAGCTTTGAAGTGAGTTAAATTCTAATATATTTAATTTTTTAAATATGCATATTCTAAATTGTGAGCCGGATTAAGTAGCTAGAACCTAAACATCCTAATTTTATAATAGCCTTGCTGTGGTTTAGTTTGAGTCAGTTTTCGTCATGAATCTCTATTTTCAGAATTTTATTGCTAGCCAGTAATTTTTTTAAAAAAAAGGAAAAATCACTTAGATAGGAATGTAAGAAAATAGAATGTAGTAGTTTCATATGCTTTCTTCGTCTTAAATGAAAACAGGTTTAAAAAACAGTAAGATTTAGGTCTCAGAACATTTAGAAATTCCTCTGTAGATTTTTTGGAGAAATGTGGACAATGAAATCTTCCAGTCATATTTGAAAATGAACTACTATACAGGCATTGTTTAGGAAAGGTTTTGTCTCATGGTATAAAATTTAAACATGCACATTAGAATATTAGATTTTATTTGTCTTCTCCATTTGTTGACTAAGTTGATTAAGCCCTACTTATCACTAGGTTTTACCTTACAGTTTTTATATGGAAAACATTGATTTATTCAATAAATACTGAGTTCCCACCATGTTTCAGGCAATGTGTAGTCCCTTCCCAGAGGACCTTATAGTCTGGTTGGAAAGATATTCAAGAACTTGAGCAATTATACTACGGAGTGATAAGAACTTCAATGGGAGAACAGTTCACAGGGTACCTGACCCAAGAAAGTGATTTAAGAAGGGAAGCTTACATGAGCTCAATGTGTCTAGCTAACTCCCAGAAAATCAGCTAATTCCCTTTTTCTTGCTTCCTCAAACCTACAAACAGGAATCACTTACAGAAAAGCCAAAAGGAACACCCAGGATCAAACAAACATATCAAATTCTTTCGGGGAAGATTGCATAGGCATTCCCTCTCACTCTTGGTTAAAATGTATTGGCTGAGTTGCTGAATAGAACATCTTAAAATAATTTGTGTACCATGGCATCACAGGCTACTAATTTTTTATTTTATTTTTATCCTCACCTGAGGACATTTTTGCATTTATCTTCAGATAGAGCAGGAGGGAGAGAAGGAGGAAGAGTGAGAGTGAAACAGCAATGTGAGAGAGGCACATCGAGTGGTTGCCACCCACACAACCCCAACCTGGGCCGGGGACAAACTGCAACCAAGGTACGTGCCCTTAGCAGGAACCGAACCCGGGACTCTCCGGTCTGTGGGCCGACGCTCTAACCGCTGAGCCAAACCGGCCAGGGCCAGGCTATTAATTTTTTATCTACAAAAGGACTCATTGCTTATTTGTTCACATCACCATGTGTGAATTAGATGATATCAGAAGAGAACTATAATATCCATTAATCATGAAGCCAAATAACTGTATTTTATACTCCAAGTTGAATAATGACAAAACTAGGGCGTTTTTGCTTTCTTTATAGATGGGATGCCCACCCTTTATTCTTCATTAATTCATTTTTTCCTCCTAATGCTGATTAACTACTTTGTTCATTTACTCAATATATTGCACTTTGGTTTCTCTTTTGTTCTACTTTGTCACTGTTCTTTTGTAATTTTATACATTTTAATTGATTTGTTGATGTGCATGTTATATCCCTAAAGGAAGAGATAATCCTTTCAAATAACAGTAAATCAACAAATATTTGTTTAGTACTTACAATGTCTACATGTTGTAGTATTATACTAAAAGAAATAGAAGGCTTAGAAGATATAGCTCAAGACATAAGGCTGTTTTTAAAGATTTTTATAGTCTTGATTAGGCATTTGAAATACTTAGAATACTAGGTATTAAGTTGTTGACCATAAATGCAATAGGAATTCAGAAAGGTTTTTTCCAGTGGGGCATTGGGAGTTTGTGTAAAACAGAGTAGTATCTTTTAATGTTCACCAGGAGAACCCTGAAACCTCCATAGTTTTCCATGTACAACAATCAGTTACTGAGCCAAGTAACACTCTTGACAGCTTTAAAGGTCTTTACCAAAATACCAAATTTTACTTGGAGTTAAAAATGCTATTTTAGATTTTTGGTAAAATTCCCCTGTAGATCTATTTCTCCCATTCCCTGTGTTAGTGATGTCTTCATTTTGACTAAATGTACGATCCTGACAATATAACACCTGGATAGCAGGTGTAATCTGGTCTGAAAGCAGAGTGAGTTATTGTGTGGTCTGAACTTCAAAGTAAACAGCACAAGCTGGCTATATTCCCAAAGGAAAATATTCTTGGGGTGGGGGCGGGGGGCTGCTACTGCTTTTGAATCTAAGAATAGAGTTAGACCTAGTTAGTCCAGAAATAGTTCTATTTTTCTAAAAGACAGCTATATTATATAGAAATTTCCCTTGATTGTTAGAAAAAATTCTTAATATATGTACACAAAGGTGAAAAAGCTTAGTTTTAGAACGTGGTGTTATTCATTCATTTAATCATTCATTCACTCAATAAGGGCTTATTTCTTCAGTGCATGTGACATTTGTAGTAGAGGATATCAGAGAACAGGAATATCTACATATGAATTCATATCTATGTGCATGAAAGATAAAGGTATTCGACTCAGTCTTTGGTTTAGAGCTCAAGTTGATACTTCAGTACTTATTTTTATTTTAGAGGGACACTGATTTGAAGTCAGCATTTACTTTAAATGCTAACTCCTTAAAGCTAATTTGTCTATTGTTACTGTTTTTCAGAACTAAGACTAGTTTGATATTACTGTCTGTCCTACTATGTTTGCAATTATTATTCTATACATATCCTAAACATTTTTCTTCCTATTTCATTTCTTATTGTAGATAATTTTTAATAACTTCCAGTAACTGAAAGTTATCTGAAGCTGTAATTATAAGTGGTATGAATTGTATATGTTCATTTTCATTTGTCAAAGATAAGTATATGGAAAACTTAGTAGACTAATGAATGAGAAATGACCATATATAATAAAATAATTTGGTGTAACTCTTTGAAACACTAACACTGAAAAAGTATTTATTTTTTTGAGGAGTTAAAATTTATTAACAATAGATATAGATAGTGTAGATTTGATTTATTTCTTTTAAAATAGTCAATGAAACATTCCGAAGTCATCCTTTTGAGTGATACCTTTTTCAAAGTCCTCTTTTGCAATAAAATACAGAAATACCTTGAAACAAATTTATTCTGATCCACTTTAACTTTTTGCATTGTCAAATTGTAAACATTATATATATTTCTACCCTGACACTATGTATCTATATCTATATCCTCTATAGGCTTTCTGTTACTCAGTTGGTATTGAAAATATATAGTAGAAATTTCACTAGAATATATATTATTGGTCTTTAAATGATATGCTTATTTATTAATGACTCCACAAGAAGTAAGCCCTTCTTGAACTAAAACATTGTTTTGGATGTAGTTGTTGTACATACATACATATGTATGGAATTTCTATCCAGAACTCCTTTTAATGCTGAGTCCAGACAGCACTATAAGTTTGAAATGCTTTCAAGGTTATATCATTTAAATAATTGATGAATATAAGAAAAGTAAATAATAGTAATTCCTGTTAGAGTTTATTTGGATTAGTAAATAGGTCCTGTATTTATTTTTCTTTTTAGATTTTGAGTTAGGGTTAGGTTTGTTTGTTTGTTTGTTTGTTTTTTCAATTATGGTTTACATTCTTGTATTGGTAGCTCTTTTTTATTGTTTGAAAATGTGTAATGATATTTGCATATACCATTGCCTATATAAATACAATTTCACTTGCACATAGAATTTTTAGAAACAAGTTCTTGATATTTTCTAAGTAATTCAGAATGTTCTTGAATTCTATTTTTACTTGACCTGTTCTGAAGCCAGCTTTCAGTGTTAGTTATACTCAGCAAATGTTCACCGTCTAGTTTATTGAAGTCATTGTATAAAATTAGTTATTTATATAAAAATTAGCAGCACCTCTTCTTTTGTCTGACTTTATCTATAGTTTTGTTTAAAATGAGGAAATTTATGAAGAGTTAAGGGTGTTATTTTTTCCAACAAACTGTCATAAGCTTTTGAAAATGTTTTTTTTTCTTGCTCAGTACATACAGTATTTATAATCTCCCGTTACAGTGGAAAGCAGATTATTTACCCCTAAAGTTATATTTTAAAAGAAGTTATATTTTTAAACATGAGTGGAAAAGCTTTCCTATAAGGTTCTTTTAAATCTCCTTCATTTATCTTTGGTTGCTTGTTTGCTGTTATAAATCAACATTTATATTTGTAGGAACAGGGATTAATCTTCAAATAGGAATGCCTTAGAGTAAAGATAATAAAACTGCAAAGTTATAATGACAGTGTTTTTGTACTTTTATTTGCTAGAAACTAATCTTAAAAGAAGCTGTAAATGGAATACTAAACAATCTTGTGATAATTCAATGGAATGGACTACATTTTGATTAGGTTTGTTTTTATGGAGCATTACTTACTGCAGAAATGTGGATGGAGTTGCAGTCTAAGCAGATAACCTTCCAGTTTAGCCAGAAGCTTGAATTTTGAATTTTGGTGGAAAGGGAAAGCTAGGTTCAATCAATCTTGTGTAGGAATTTTAAAGTATAACTGAATAATATAATTCTAAATTTAGTTTTATATACAGCCAAAGTGAGGAACTGTGGCTTGGTCATTTGGTTGGTAAGTTTGGTGAACTATCTCAAGGAATTAATAATGATACCTATTTTAAAATGGAAAAAAATGTGAATTAAGGAGCTATCTAGAGAGAAGTTAAAAGGAAGCCTGCAAACTTGAATAGTTAATGTGAAGATTTCTAAACTTAATAAGTGAATGAAAATATCTATATAGGGTCACCTTGACAAGAAATTTTATTCTTTAGAAAACAGATTTAACTTAGTTTTTGATAGAATATTTTGAAATGTAATATGTATACCTATCCTTTTTATTGCTGCATAATAAAAACAATTTGTGGTAAGTGGACATCATCATTTTTGGAATCAATTATTGTGACTTGCTATAGATTAAATTATAGATTACGATGTGTGACTCAGATTTACATATACAGTGACCTTCTGTGACCTTGAAACTTGATTTTTAAAAAATGTCCTTGATCTCAGCTTGCTTTGTGGTCTTTTGACTCTTTTTCAAGAGAATAGTGAACCTTGTAGAGCTGTGTGACCTCCTGAGCAATATAACTCTGTTGGCTTTCTGCATAGTGAGTGAGTCAAAGGCTGCCTCAGCTCTCTCAAATGTTTTTTTTTTTACTCCAGAAAATCATCATATTCTCTGTTGCCATGAGTGTTCTTTGATTTTTCACACCATTGATATATGCTTTATTCATATAATAGACCACAGCCAACTCCTTCTGAACTTATACTCCCCTCCCCACCCCCCCTTTAAAAATTTCTGACACCCTTTGTTCATGGAGTATCTAGGGAAGCTTTTGTCATCACGTTATCATCACCCCTCCTCTCCAGTCACCTGTCACTAATACATGTAAAATGGGTGCTATTTCTATTCTTGCAACTCCAAACCAAAACACTGTTTCTAATTACAATAATGTTCTTGTAAACCCTTATTTGCTTGTATTCTGTTAACTTCTAAGGTGCGTCCCTCATACCAACCCTTGAGAATTCTTTGCCTCTTCTCACAATCATTGCGTGTTTCTCCATTGCACAGTCTAATTTAAGACCCCTTGTTATCTGTCAGCTGCATTGGTCCTTTTGACAATTAGACGAGTAGGTGTGCACCTTAAAAACCGCTTTCTCATCCTGCACCCTCCCCCCTTTCTTCTGTGGTCCTTTCTCTCTTCGCTTTTATACTCAGATTTCTTTAGAGTGATTCTACTTATTGTCTCTGTCTCCTCATCTACCACTTCCATTCTTCAGCCCAATCTAGTCTGTTTTTCTTATATTACCAAAACTTAGGGTGACCTCCAATGTGGATTTTGTTCAGACTCCCCTCCTTACAACATTCTCTTCTTCAGTTTTTTTGACACACAATCTCCTGATTTTCTTCCTTCCACTCAGTATTCTTCGCATGTTTCATTCTATTCTCTACTCATGCTACAGTCTCTCCTTAGATAGTCCAATCTAAGACTATCCTTATAGCAATGATTTACAAATATATACATATACATCCTAGTCTCAGACCATTTACTTCCTCAATTTTCTTTATAGCATTTATTACTATGTGATATTTTAGTATTTTTATTTATTTTCCACTTTTTATTTTTATTTTTATTTTTTGACTATTTATTTATTTATTTTTAATATTTATTTTTTGGTACGTGCCCCTAGCGGGAACCGAACCTGGGACTCTCTGGTCCGCAGGCCAACGCTCCAACCGCTGCTGAGCCAAACCGGCCAGGGCTATTTTCCACTTTTTAAATTCCACTTTTAAATTCACTTTCTGTAGAGTTCTAGGATGTCGTATAAGCCATTCCTTTCCCTTTGTCTTTTCTCCTACGTGCTGCTATTATCTCTGCTGCCTCTGTGTTCTCTTCTTGCCCATTTTGATGTTCTCCTTTTCAACTTCCTGCTCTCCACGAGCTGTGACAGATTCCTGGGTGCAGGTTGAGTCATTCTGCACGTGTCCAATTTCCCCTGCAAACTATTTTGAAAATTTGAATTATTTTTCAACATGATAAAATCAGGAGATTTTACATGAAATTTGAATTTCTGGTTCCTCTTGATACATGCAAGATCTGGCAACACCAAGTCTTCTCTTGTGGCAACAAGTAGCTGGAGCTGACTGATTAAGGCATAAGGAAGTCACAATAGTTTTCAAAGAATCATTGTCATCGAGACCACATTTTCTGTTCTCGGTGCAATTAAATTAGTAATCAATAAATAACAAGTAGTCAGGTTTCTTTTAAAACCCTCATGTTTGGAAACTTAAAAATGTACTTTTAAATAACAAATATTTAGAATTGAAAGATAACGAAATTATTACTCATCAGATGTTATGAAGTATCTCTAATCTGGTATCTTGACTGAAGTGAGCTAAGCCTCCACCTCAAGAAGCTAGAGAAAGACAGCAAAGTAAATAGAAAATAGATGAAATGAAAAGCAGAAATCAGTGAAATTGGAAACATCATGCAGCACATCACCAAAACCACTTTGAAAAGCAGTTAATAAATTATTCAGGTCCTATTACACTGGTCAAGAAAAGACTAAAAGGAAAAAAAATGAGCAACCTTAAGAAAAGAAAATTAAACCAGGAGCATGACTATGTGGAGAACATGCTGTTTTGGCTCACTCGTCTCATTGTGTTACCTGGCCCTGCCCCCTCCACAGTTTCAGACATTGCCTTTTTTTAATATTGAGGTAAAATTCACAGAACATAAAGTTAACCATTTAAAGTGAACAACTCAGTTACATTTAGTATATTCACAGTATTGTGCAACCACCACCCATATCTAGTTCCCAAACATTTTCGTGACCCCCGAATAAACACGAGTTAGTCCCCATTCCCCACTGCTCCCATGTCCTCACAACCACCACTATGCTTTCTGTCTCGTTGTTTTACCTGTTCTGGGTGTTTCATGTAAATAGACCTTTTGTGTCAGCTCCCTTCACAAGCATGATGTTTTCCAGGTTCGTCCACATTGTAGCACAAATCAGTACTTCATTCCTTTTATGGCTGGATACTGTTTCATTGTGTGTATATATCAGAAGTTTTAATCCATTCAACTGTTGATGGACATTTGGGTTTCCACCTTTAGGCTAATGTGAATAGTCCTATGAACACTCATGCACAGGTGTTCGAGCCCGTTTTCAGTTCTTTGAGTATACACCTAGGAGAGGAGCTGCTGGGAGAGCTATTTGTACTTGTACTTGGTTTCTTGTATTGGTCTTCAAAGTGATACTCTGGGAGGTCGCTGACATGTTTCCCTTTTACACTATGTGCAGCGGCTGCTAGAGCCACGTAAGGAGAGCAGTCACTGAGAATTGCGTAAAGGGTTTCTAGGCAGTTGGTAAGAATATTCCTTTCTAGTGGGTTAGTGTAGTCCAGAATTCACACTACTGATTAATGTATTGTATGATAAACATAGAATTATAACTGAGAGATTTGGGTGTTCTTATGTGGTATTCCTATCAAATTAGGATAAGCAGTTAAATTGGGTAAGTTGCCCTTCCCTACTTGGGGGTATTTTGCCTGTATCTATCTCCTTCACTAGGCTTCATAAATAAAAATGTTCTCTGCTAATCAGTGCTAAAAGTACTCTGACAGATGTTTACTGTGCATATCCTTCCATGTATAATCATTATCATAAAAAATAGTAAATGAAAAACATCACTACCTTATGCCAAGAGAGTTACAATAGAATTGTTAGCTTATTACACCTGCGGGCCCTTGGGTAGTATATGTGTTGTCTCCTTTTGCTAGAGCAGCTAATTGACATAGTAATTTTAATATTTTATTGTATTTTTGAAAATGAGAAAACTAGTGCCAATGCTGGTGATAAGAATTCAGATCTTACAAACAAAATAACTCAGAAAAGATAGAAATCATTGGCCATGTTGAAAACAGTGCTTCCTTAATCTCAGTTAATTTCATATTGGACTTAAGCCTGTGTGTTAAAATATAAAGGAAGAAAGGAAAATTAAATAATAATACATCTGAAATACTAGAAAAGCATCCTCAATGTTGGTAACTTCTCACAGTTATTGTCAACTGTTAGCTATCAGATACTTAGGTTTCTTCATAGGACTCAGAAAATAAATTTAATTGGTAATAAATGTGTATAATCTGACTCTCAATTTGTTATTAATTTAAATTGTAGATCTCTTTCTGATGGTGTCCCCAAGTTATATGCTGAACACAATGGCTTATATACCTGATGTATTTATTCTTATATATAGTAAAAGTCATCTAAGAAGTTGGAAGAGGATGAACATGAGATGTAGAGATGGAGAATGCAGAGTGTATGTGAAGTAACCCGTGAAGATGAGCCCAGCAGGAGCAGAAAGTACAGAGACTGGTGGTCCAGATTGAGGATCCCAAATACCCCTAAAGTGTGGGGCAAAAGGATGTGCTTTTTCCCATAGGGAACAGAGTATGGTTGATGGATTGGTAGCAATGTGGTAAACGATAAAGGTGACATTGGAGGAAGGCTTCTTTTCCTGAATATTTCTCTGCAATAAGCTAGGTTTTGAAGGAAGGACAGAAAATGAGCTGGTGGAGAAGAATTTCCCTGCCTGAAGGAATAAAATGTTTCAGGGACATGAATCTGGTAACATGTTAATGTCCAAGCATGAGGTTAGGAGTAAAGCTAACAGATCTGATTTCCTGGAAGGGGATAATAAACACTAGATAAGCAAATGTCAAACATTTCCATCCTTAAGAAACCATGCTTTTATTTCCTTACTGAATTTCCTTTATTCCTCACCAAATCGTAGTTCCTGAAGTTTGATGTCATGAAATTTAACAAAGAAATTAAAAAATTGGTGACTTTAAAAAATTCAAATCTTCGAGTTTTTTTATTATTGATATAAAATGTATTCATTTTAGGTGTGGAATACAGAAATGTCAAGGAACTTTGAAGAGACTTTCAGTAATTTGAACCATATATCTTATTCTTAGTGAAAAATGAAAACACCCCAAAGGAGGTTTAATGTGGAGTAAACCAGGTCTGGAAATGGTCTATATTGAAAGACCTCATGGTCTTTTGATGTCTGATTCTTTGATTTGGCTTTTGCTTTTTAAAGGGGTGCTATGTGATTATAATTAGAAACATTTCAAGTTCTTTATTGGGAAGTTAATTGTTCCTTAGCTTGCTCCATTGTGACTAATCACGTAGTTGTGAGTGGTGGCAGTGTTTGAAATGATTACTAAGGAGATTCATTCACCTTGTTCAGTGAGAAAGTTCCAGGTGATCATGCAAGCTTTACCCTGAGGTGTAGTCATTCATTTTGCAGGTGGGGCTATGATGTGAACATATATTTACTACATATTTAAGATGTTTCATTTTAATAATTTTCTAAGTAATTAATGGGAATATAATAGTTTACTTTTCTTGCAACTGGTCCCATTATGTTTGAGGTCGGAAATTATTGATAAATTACCAAAAGGGAGTTAAAATTTACATTTTTTTGTTAAAAAAATTTTTTTTCAAGGTTTTTTTTAAAGTATTCAGTTTTGCATTGATACAAACATTTGTGTGATATTGAGAAAAGTTATCTCTATACTTTGGAAAGTGTCTAAACACTATGATTATAATTTTCTTCTTAAAAATTGCTTTCTTAAGTATCAATGGTGGTGGTGGGGACCCATCTGTTCTCTTTTCTGCAGTCTGCTTGAGCATCTGAAACCATTTTAGATGGAGGGCAGTCAAAGTTTCCAGTTTATTGTAAGCATTCCTTAGCCCCAGTGAGCATGCTGACATAACCCTCCCTCTAAAAAGACAATGGAAAGCCTGAAGAGAGGACAGAAATATGTGGTGACCTTGTTTCAAGTTGAAAAGGAAATTTCTAGTCTACTAAGTATTTCTTTGTAGACATGTCCTCATAGAACTCTGCATTTCTTCTCACGAGAACACCCTGCTTTCAGTGAGTGTCAGTGTAGTATGACGGTCGAGACCTCTGTTGGCGGAGACATTTGTGACACCAGTCACACGATAGGGTGGGGAGTTGATAAGCTAAGAATGTACAGCAATATTTAATTTAATGGTTTTGTAGTTAACAAGATAATTTAAATATATATTCTCTTTCATTTGTCTTCAGAAGAATCTTAGGTGGTTGTTTGTGATTATCTGCATTTTCAAGGGAGAAATGGGTTCAGAGAGATGAAGCAATTTAACCAGCATGGCGTAGCTCATCTGTGGCTGAGCTGAGACTTCGACCCAGGCCTTCTGATTCCTACTTCAGGTCTCTGAATGCTGCCTTTTGCCTTTTGTGTCACTCAGTAGATTTCCTTTTCTGCCTTTTTAAATGACTTGATCCAAATGATGCATAGATGGCAGAATGTATTAGTTACATCATTGCTGATGGCCCAGTTCCCAAACGGGAGAGGTTGCCTATCCACAGCTCCTGACAACCGCCTACCAGGTTCTCTGCATGGCACTACCTCCCTCTTGGCACACTCACTGGGTCCAGAGTGGACACCTAACCCAGAGGCAGCATGTTCATTTCACTATCAGGTGCAAAGAGCCTGAGGTCACACAGCTGGGAGTGGAGGTGCCAGGGTTTGAAACTGTGCTTGACTCGAGCCCCTGTTCTTAACCATTCTTCTGTGCTGTACTGTCCTCCTCCCGCTCTCGGGAGCTGGGAACCGGCACACCTGAAGACTCACTAAACAGTGCAGACGCTGGAAACGTGGCAAGTGACTATGATGAAGGTTGGCTGGGCAGCTAAAGTTTTGAGTAATGTTGACGCCAAGAGGACAAGAGCGCCGATGCACAGAGAGGAGCAGAGAGGGTCTGAGAAATGCGCCGCGTGCAGAAAAGCTTCGTCAGTTCCATCCCTCGCTGGAGGAACGCCCGCCGAGGGCTCGGAGTGGGAGTGGAAGGTATTCTAAAAAGTTCTTTAGGTAGTTATGTTTATTTAAAAAAATAGATTAGATCCAGCCTATACAATGTTATTACAAATTATTTTTTAAAAAACACTTTTATCTTAGAACAAACAAAGGTGAACTGAAATGTCTCCTCTGTCAAAATTATCACCAGTTCTTACTAACAAAGCCTGAATTAGTGTGGGAATGGCATACTTCAGTAAAGTCCTTAGGAATTCTAAGGAAGGTTAGCCATAAAAATCAAGTTAATGATACTGCTTTATTAGAAACACGTAGGACTTATTCTGTAGGAAAAAGTTCTTCATGTAAACGTGTATAAAAGCTGAACATTTTTTACTTTTTTTTAAATTTCAGCGGGATTAGAGGCTAATAAATAACACCCCCTTTCCCTCTCAAATTTAGAACTAATTTGAAAAAAAAATAGAAGACTCAGGTAGCTGGAGTTGTGGGTTAGGAGTGTGGCCAGCATGAGGCTTTGGATGAAATGTGCTCACCTGGGCACAGCCAGAACCACCACCGAGAGCCTGTGCAGGGCCATTCCTGGAGGGAGGAAAGGGGCCGAGCAGGGCGGTCACCATGGCTTCTCCCAAGGCCAGCGATTGTTAGTGTGCTTGGGAGAGAGCAGATGAAACAGGGCAGAAGTTCTCTGTTTGTTGAAAGAGATGCCCAGCAAGCATGGCTCAGTGGATTGAGCGCTGTCCCATGAGAGGTCCTGGTTTGATTCCCGGTCAGGGCACATGCCCGGGTTTCAGCTCGATCCCCAGCAGGGGGCGTGCAGGAGGCAGCTGCTCAGTGTATCTCTCTCACATCAATGTTTCTCGCTCTCTCTCTTCCCCTTCCTCTCTCTCTAAAAAAGCAATAAAAACATACTTAAAAAAAAAAGTTGAAGTGTTTACTTTGTGGGCCAGTTAAGGAAGGAAGGAGGAGAGCAAAACATACTTAGTCTGCAAAGGGTAGCATTTTTAAATTTTTACTTCAGGTCCATTTTTGTTAAAGAGGAAAACGTTACAGGTACGGGTTTTCTCTCTTTCCATCTCCAGAGACTATCAAATCTTTCTTGTCCACATTTTTTGCTTTTTCATGTCTTGTCAAGGCTGTGTTACTCCCTTGAAAAAGTATCTGATTTGTATTAGGATGAGTTCTCTCCAAGAATTGACTGTCCCCTATATAAATATCCGAGCAGTTTATCACACATGAATCCCACATCTGAGATCACAGATTAGTCCCCAATTAGGTCTCTTACTACATGTACTTTCAGTAAAACAGCATAATTACAAAAGAAGATTTCAGTTGCTTTTCTTTCTTTCTTTTTTTTTTTTTATTCTCACCTGAGGACATTTTTCCATTTTTTGTTCAGATAGAATGGGAGGAAAAGAGAGGAAGAGAGAGAGAGAGAGAAACATCGACGTGAAAGGGACACATCGAGTGGCTGCCTCCCGCACGACCAGCCAGGGCCAGGGACAAACCGAAGTACATGCCCTTAGCGGGAACCAAACTTGGGTCTCTCTGGACCGAAGGCCGACGCTCTAACCGCCGAGCCAAACCGGCCAGGGATCAGTTGCTTTTCTTATTCTAACATGCATTTAAGGTTTTAAAGAAATGCTTAAGTTGTATTCTACAACTTTTCATATGTTGTGTTTTCCTTGTGGTTCAGTTACAAGTATACTAATCCATGATTTTCAGGATGATTTCTTTTTTTTTTGTTGTTCAGATAGAGTGGGAGGGGGAGAGAGGAAGAAAGAGAGAGAGAAACATCGACGTGTAAGGGACACATCGAGTGGCTGCCACCCGCACGACCCAACCAGGGCTGGGGACAAACCGCAACCGAGGTACATGCCCTTAGCGGGAACCGAACCCGGATCTCTCCGGACTGCAGGCCGACGCTCTGACCGCTGAGCCAAACCGGCCAGGGCTCAGGATGATTTTTTATCTGACACTTAGAAATTCCCTAAAGGTGTGTTTTTTCCTTTCCAAAGAAATTGCTTTTACCCCTCTCAGCAGGCAGAGAGGTAGGAAACAGGTGAATGTGTACATCTATACGTGCATATACGGGTCTGTGCATGTATATGTATAAATACACATGTTCTAATACACGTACACACATCTCTATTTCTATATCAAGCAAAATATATAAATATGAATTTCATGCTAATTTCAGATCCAATCAAATACCACAGGGTTTCTTTTCCTCTTTTTCCCCTTTTCTCATTTATTTTCTCCTCTGACAGTAAGAACCCTGACTTCCGTTATATATTTCGTTATTTGCTCAAACCTTGAACCCCTGGAAATGGCTTTTGAATTGATAAACCGTATCTCTGTGAAAAGGAAACCTCAAACTAGAGTAATACTTTTTTGAGTTTTTTGTTTTTTTCTGTCTTGAGCCCGAGAGCATATGATCCAAATACTGTGTTTGAAAGTTTATTTGGTTATTCCTTGCCATCATTAGATTTTTTTTTTCTCTTGGTATTTCATTTTAGAATTTCCCACCCCTACTCCTGTTTATTTTATTTAGTTTTTGAGTAAATGGAACATTAATATTGTTTCAAACACCATGTACTAAAAGATAAGTTCAGAGAAGTGTTGTCCCCACCATTTTGCCTGCCCTTTCCTGTCCATTCCCAGCCTTCTCTGCAGACATAGTCTTGTTCAGATAGAACAAGACTGGCTGATGCCGTGTGTGCGCACAAATGAGCGTGTATACCTCATTGCTTTCTCTTCTTTCTTACACTTTGCTTTTTTATTTTATTATAAACTGGAAGTCATTCATTCCTTTTACATCAGTAGAGTATGCTAGTGTGTAGATGAATTATACTTTATGCAACAGCCGTCCTGCCTATGGGCATCCAGGCTGTTTGCGATACGTATTTGCAATTACAAATGATGCTGTAATGAATAGCCTCGTAGATAAGTATTTTTTATTGTTTGACATGCAAATTCAGGGAAACTTTGTAGGAGTGGGAATGCTGGGTCAAAAGATAAATACATATGAAGTTTTGTTATATGTTGCCAAGTTCCCCTCCTTGAAGGTGTACTGATTGAATTTCTACCGGTTACATATTAGAATGACTTTTGACCCACAGACTCCCAAGGAAAAGGTGGTGTTATACTTTTTAAATTTCTGTAAATCTGATAGGTGATAAAGTATCTCAATATAGTTTTAATTTGCAGTCCTCTTATAAGTGAGAGTAAGCATATTTTCAGATACTTAAGGGCCATTTCAGTGCTTTAATGAATTACAATTGAAATCCAATAAATTTTACATATTTAAAGTATACAGTTTCACCATTTGATATATGTATATACTTGTGAAACTACCAACACACACACAAAATGTCTTGTTGAGTATATATTTATTCCCAAAAGTTTCCCCAGGCTCCTGCGTAAGCTCTCCTGCCCACCCTTTACCTTCTCCACATGCAGCCAACCTCTAATCTCCTTTCTGTCACTCTGTTTTAATCTCTAGAATTTTAAATAAATGCAAGTAAATAAATGGAAGTAAATGATCTCACTTTCTTCCCTATGCATAATGATTTTGAGATTTATTCATGTTGTACCATAGAGCAATAGTTTATTCTTTTTTATTTTTGAGTAATATTTTATTGTGTGGATGTACCATAATTTGTTGATCCATATACCTGTTGATGGACGTTCAGACTGTTTTCAGTTTGGGATTATTATAGGTAAAGCTTCTCTGACCATTAGTGGCCAAGTCTGTGGGTGGACATTTGCTTTTTGTTCTGTTGCATAAAAACCAAAAAGGTGAAATGTCTAGATCATATGGTAGGTGTATGTTTAACTTTTTAACAAACTGCGAAACTATCCTCCAAAGTGGCTGTGCTTTGTGTGTATCCATATTTCCATCTCATATCATTATCCTTCAGCCCGAAGGATTTTCTTTCTTTTAGTGCAGGTCTCCTGCTGACAAATTCTTCTGTACATCAACAGACAGTTGTATATCTGAAAGTCTTTTGTTTTGAAAGATATTTTCACAGGGTATGGAATTCAAAGTCGAGTTTTTTTGCTTTCAGTAATTTAAAGAAGTTTCTTCACTGCCTTTTGCTTGCATGATTTCTACAGGAAGTCTGCTTGTTATCCTTATTTTTGTTCCTCTGTAACAGGTCTTTTTTCTAGCTGTTTTCATATTTCTTTTTTCTTTATCACTAGCAAATTGATTATGATGTGTGTTGGTATAGTTTTCTTTATTTTTCTTGTGCTTAGAGTTCTTAGAGTTCTTGGATCTGTAGATTTATCATTTTAATTAAATTTGAAATGCTTTTGGCCATTATTTAACAAATATTTTTCTGTCTTCATCTCTCTTTTCCTTTAGGGACTCTAAGTACACATAGAGGGGTGTGGAAAAGTATATTTACTGTGACACTGTGACATTCTTTTAAGTTAATAAAGCTATTGTGAAAATCATAGCCTGCATGTCTGTTTCCATCTGGACAATTGTAAACCTGCCTTTGCCCACCCCTATACATTAGGTTGCTGAAAGTTGTCACTGATGATTTGTTTTGTTTTGTATCATTCTATTTTTCTTTCTATGCTTTGTTTTGGTGAGTTTCCATTGCTCTGTCTTCAAGTTCACTAATCTTTTCTTGAACAGTATATAATCTGCCTTTAATCCCACCCATTATATTTTTCATCTCACACATCATAGTTTTTCTACAAAACTATAAAAATTCTGCCTCTAGACTTTCAGTATGAGAACCAGCCTCATCACAAACCCTCTTTTCTCCCTTCTCTATGTTTTAGTTATATTGGCCCCTGTTCTCTTCCTTGTGTTAACCACAATCTTTCCTTATTACAGCTTCTTCATTTGTTGTCCCTTATGCTGGAATGCCTTTGTCTTGTATTTTCTTTTACCCACACCTCCATCACTTTCTCACATTCTAATTCTTAGGCAAGTTTTCCCCCATCATACAAATCCTCAATACCTCATATTCGTCTTTGTCCACTGAACTGAATATTCGTTGTCCTTATTAGTATTAATTCAGTGCCTTTTTCCCTGCTGGACTTAAAGCTCCCTTAGTGTAGGAACTGGTGTGATTAATTTAGTGATGTTTTCTCAACCTCTAGCAAGGTGCCTGGCACACAAAGGGTACTTAACACATTTAAAGGTAAATGAATTAACTATGTTGGTAGCAGTTAACAGATGACTGAACTTACTATTAAGCCCATGGAAGATAATCACTGAAGCTGTTGGAAAAGTTTTGTATGAAATTGGAAGAAATGGTCAGCATGACATGGATGATATCTTTATAAATAAAGATTGGTATCTTAAAACTAACATAAATCTAGATATCACACTTTTATGCACTTATCAATAGAGTGATGCTTTTTATAATCAGTAAAAATATTGTATATTTCATTATATCTCAAAGAAAACTTTAATCCCATCTTTAGAAATGTCTTGCCCTGACCATATTTATCATCCTCTTGAAATAAATAAAAACCTTCAGATGGAGATCTGCTTTCTCATGGAAAGTGTCATGGTAAGGAGAAAAATAAAATATATTTTACAAATATCAAATATGTATTTTACAAATACATATACATTTTATATATATAGTGAGCATATGTATGTAACATGCATATATATGTGTGTATGTGTATATATATGTATTTTACCACTTAAACATTCTTAGTGGTGATCTTACAAAATGACATGCTCTTTATGAAGCTATTCTGTTCTACTCTAGGCACAATGAATTCCTCTGGTCCTCCTTCGCTCATAACATTGTGTTCATGTCATTGTGTAGCTGTTATCACACTGAAAATAGTATAGAGTCTGTCTTCTTTCCCACATTGGAAGCAAGGACAATGCCTTGATTATTTTTGCATTTCTAGCCCAAGCATAGATCCTGCCATACAAGAGGTATTAAGTAAATGCTCAGTGAACATTTTAAACTTCCAGATGTTTTAAAAGTGATTAATGCTTTGTAAAGATAAATTATAGTAAGAACCTGCTGTAAGTTCAGTTAATTAACATCAAACAGTGACTTATTAAAATTTACATATATATATGTAAAGAAATAGCATGAAGTAGTGAAACTACTTTGGATTTTGAAGTCAGAAGAGCTGGTTTAATTTTTCCTCTGCCATTTACTGTGTAAACTTGGGCAAATCACTTAATTCTTTTAAACTTCATTCTTTTCATTTGTGAAAAAAATTAAATAACTTTTTATAGTAATAAAAATGAAATGAAATAATATATGAACTGCTTAAACAGTGATGAGCATAGTAAACGCTCAGTAAATGTTCACACTACTTTATTTGCATAGACATTTAAAAATTATGATTACACTATAAATGTTACTGATTATAGCAGCGTCAGTCACTAAAAGTACTGGAACATATCTGTTGTGACTTTAAAGTGATATATTTAACATAATTTAGAAATTATTTATGATAAAGTTCTCTCATTGATAAATATTGCATTTATACTTGGTAAATAAAATTTCCTACTTATAATTTGATCTACTGTGCATAGCAATGAATGTGAGTAAGAATATTTTCCAGCTACTTTGAAATATTGAACTGCCCAGGGACAAGGCATGGATGATATTTTGAAGGAGATAAATATTTCAGCTTCACATTTCAGCCCTTTTTCTTTATTCCTTTGATCTGGCTTTGGTTTACTTATCATTCTGCTTGAATGACTTCACACTGCCTTTTTCTGCTCCCTAGTAACAAGACGTCTCCCTATACCTATTTCAAAATATTTAGACTTTGTCATTTTATGGGATGAACCTGTATTTCCTTATTTATTTTTTTTTTTTTTTACTGATATCCTACTGTCTGTAAAATAAGATGTATTGGTGGGTATGTATGTAGCTTTGCATGTATGATGTATAATTTATATACAGTACTTTTAGTCAGTACTTTCTTAAATATAGGAACCTAAAAGGAAACAACATTAGATTTGGGATTTATTTTGAAGTTTAAAGATTTTAAAGGATTTTTTTCTTCAAAACACTGTAGCTGTTTTATTTTTAAGGATCATTTTTCTCAAGGTTTTCTTGTTTTACCATAAAAATGTCAATTGCTC
The DNA here is from genome assembly GCA_030848825.1 of Tadarida brasiliensis. Classification (NCBI taxonomy): domain Eukaryota; kingdom Metazoa; phylum Chordata; class Mammalia; order Chiroptera; family Molossidae; genus Tadarida; species Tadarida brasiliensis. The sequence goes on from CM061273.1 coordinate 56,419,043, forward strand.
TCCTATTTGCTGAGGTAGAGTTCTTTTAATTTATTTATAAACCCACATTATAGGCTGAAGTTAGTTTAGCACAGAATTATTATGGAAAACTTTAAACTGTTTAAATGTTTCATCACATTTACCTATATTGCTGTATTTATACTTTCCACACAAATCTGATCGTCTGAGACTGGTTTTCTTGTTCCTGTAGCACTTAGAATTTGTCACAAAAATATATAATATTACACTACTCTTTGATTGTTTTCCTTGCATTTTTCTCTTTCACCTCAATCAGGTTGTAGTTTCTCCAAGATAAGAATTTCTTAATACATACGTCTCTGTTTTCTGCAGTGTAGACCAAGTGAATCTCAGGCTTTGCTGCCAGAACCCTTGCCTCAGCAACTGGAACATGCTAAGTTACCAGGAGGGTGGTGCCAAGACTTTCTGAATCATGATTCAAATCCAGTTGACTTCAAAGGATTTGTGGACCTCCTAGCAACCACCAATCTGTTTTCTGTTTCTGAGTTTGGGTTTTTTAGGATCCATAAATCATTGAGATCATGCAGTGTTTGTTTTTCTCTGTCAGATTTATTTTACTTAACATAAGTAAAATAAGGTCCATCTATGTTGTTGCAAATGGCAGGGTTTCCTTCTTTATTGCTGAATAATATTCCATTGTGTGTGTGTGTTTTCTTTATCCATTCATGTGTTGATGAACATTTAGGTTGTTTTAATGTTTTGGCTTTTGTAAATAATGCTGCAATGAACATGTGGTGGGGGATAAAGACATCTTTTCAAGATAGTGATTTCATTGTCTTCAGATATATATCCAGAAGAATTGCTGGAACATATGGTAGTTCTAGTTTTAATTCTTTGAGGAACTTTTATACTGTTTTCCACAGTGGCTGTATCAGTTTACATTCTCACCAAAAGTAAACAAGAGTTCCCTTTTCTTTCTATTTTTTAATCCTCATCCGATGATATTTTCCCATTTATCTTTAGATAGAGTGGGAGAGAGGGAGAGAGTCAGAGGGAAAGGGTTCCCTTTTCTTCACATCCACGCCAACACTTGTTGTCTTTTTGATGACAGCCATTCTAATAGATTTGAGGTGATATCTCATTGTGGTTTTAATTTATATTACCCTGATGAAAATAAAACAAACAATACTTGTTATTATCTGTCTTTTGATTATAGCCATACTAAGTTGTGTACTGGTATCTCATTGTGGTTTTGATTTGTTATTTTCTTGATCACTGATGATACTGAGCGTCCTTCCATGTGCTTTCTGGCCAGTTGTAGATCTTCTGTGGAGAAATGTCTATTCAGATTCTTCACCTACTTTTAAATTGTTATCTTTTTATTATTGGTTTGTAGGAGTACTTTATATATTCTTGATACAAGTCTCTTTTCAGATACAAGATTTGCAAATACTTTCTCTCATTCTATGGATTTTTTTTTTTTTTTACTTTTGACAGTGTCCCTAGCAGGACAAGAGTGTTTTAATTTGCCAAAGTCTGTTTATCTATGTTTTATTTCCTTTTTTCTGCTTTTGATGTTATATCTAAGAAGGCTTAGCTTAGCTTAATGTAAGAAAAATTTACTCCTATGTTTTCTTTTAAGAGTTTTATATTTTTAGCTCTTACAGGTTTGTGACCCATCTTGAATTAATTTTTGTATATTGTGTAAGGAAGGAATCCAACTTTATTCTTTTGCATGTGGATATCTAGCTGTCATACCACCATTAGTTGTAAAGACTGTTCTTTCCCCCATTGAATTGTCTTGGCACCCTTGCTGAAAATCGACTGATGATCATTTCTCAAACCTGAATGCTGGTCCATTGATTGAAATGTCTATCCTTATGCCAGTAGCACACTGTTTTTATTACTCTAGCTTTGTAATGCGTTCTTCTTTTTCGAGATGGTTTCACCCAGCCTGGGACCGTTGCATTTCCATATGAATTTTAGGGTCAGCTTGTTGATTTCTTCAAAATGCCACCTGAGATTTTGACTGAGATAGTGTTGAATCTTTAGGTCAATTTGAGGAGTGTTGTCATTCTTCCAATATTGAGACCCATACTCATTTCTATTTTATCAGGTATTCCTTTCTGACTCTTACAGTTTAAAATGTTTAGATGTCCATAGTGTTTACCATTTTTTAACAAAAATTTAGCAGAGGCCACTAGTCTTAGCACTCATGTGAAGAAGAGGCCATTTATCATGCCTAGTGAAAGGTATTATTTTTAGTGCTTTTTAAGTCATAGCTGTATCTTAATGTTTTTTACTAACTCACTTTAATCAGTTTAAGGCCCAATAGCAGCCATGAACATAGATGATATAGCTGCTTAAAAGTCTTGTTTACCAGCTCAGATGGAAAGGGAATGGCGACTCCTCTAGCTGCCTTTCAGACTTGTTTGAAGTTTTTTTATTTTGTTTTGTTTTTCTTGGAGTTTCCAGTGGAGATGCCAAGCTGGCAGCAAGCGCAGTATTCTGTAATGTGAAGCCTTGTAAATCCACGTTGGATCCCTGCCATCATTATCAAAAGTGCTGGTAAAGAAATGTGCAAAGGGAAGATTTTCAAATTAAGGTTGGCCTGTACATATAAATGTTAGCTTGTAAAGCTCAAGAAATACGAAATTGTACTCCATTAGTTGCCTGCATTTTATTGCCTTTTTGGAATAATCATGTGCTTCAGAACATCCTTTAATCTGAGCTGGCTTGTGGTTATATAAGAATGCAGCTTCTTTTTTCTTTGTGCTCTATGTACTCAGATGAGGAAAATTTACTGCATTTTATAAATAAATCAGAGCTAAAAAGCAAATCTTCTTCCCACCTTTTTATCTTCATGGAGACCCAGCTTTAAGGCATTTGAGTGATGCGTTTATACTCAGCCCCACAACTAGTTCCACTGAAAAACGAATCTTCAAAGTCACTTTTTTTTTTTTTTTGCTTCTTACAGGACACACTATTCGGAATCATAAAAAGAAATACTGTGCTTATGTCAGTAAGGAGCAGATTTTCCTCTTTTTCAAACGCTGAAAGTCTTTACTTCCACTTCATGACCTTGTTAGAGATGAAAATAGATCGCTTATTAAAATGAATATACTCTATTTAAATTAAGACAGATATTTTATTTACATTAAAACAGAAGATTCCTAAATATTAGTGGAGCTCTATGTGTCTGCCATGGTTTAACTGGACAAGAGCATTGATTTACATTGAGTGAGTCCTTCTTTGATATTTAGTTTTACTACTAAATTAGCTCAGCCTGTGTAGTGGGACTAAAATTGGTTGGAGATGTCATGCATTTCCCCACACTTGCTATTTAATACAAAACAACACTTTTTATTTGTAAATCAGGATAGAAGTTATCAATTAAAAGCAACATGCCTTATTGCACAAGGTTTTATTTTAACAATATTACAAAATTAAGCTCCGCTGCCCTGGCTGGTTTGGCTCAGCGGTTGGAGCATCGGCCTGTGGACCAGAGTCATAGGTTCTATTCCGGTCAAGGGCATGTACCTAGGTTGTGGTTGGGGCCTGGCCCTGGTCGGGGTTGTGCAGAAGGCAACCAATCGATGTGTCTCTCACATTGATGTTTCTCTCTCTCTCCCTCCCTCCCACCCTCCCACTCTATCTGAAGATAAATGGAAAAATATCCTTGGGTGAAGATTTAAAAAAAAAATTAAGCCCAGCTGGTGTGGCTCAGTGGATTGAGTGTCGTCCCATGGACTGAGAGGTCCCAGTTCGATTCCTAGTCAGGGCACATGCCCTGGTTGTGGGATCAATCCCCATTAGGGGGCGTGCAGGAGGCAGCCGATCAATGTTTCTCTCTCACATCAATGTTTCTATCTCTCTCTCCCTTCCTCTCTCTCTAAAAAATAAATTTAAAAAATATATATTTTAATATGGTCTGTAATATGTACTTGATTATAATTAAAGTTTATGACTTTGACGTATGTGGTCATAAGTTAGTTATAAAGTAAATGAACTAAATGCAATAGTTAAGAATGAGACAAGATAGAGAAAATATTGGTCCTATTAAATTGAGAGTGTTTAACAAGCTCCTGTGAATTATGGGACAAAAAATGTAAGACAACTGACTTTCAATATTCATAGAACAAAGTTGTTATTTCAGCCATAAGTCATGCATTTTTATAAAATATTCTTTTGGCTAAGTGATGGGAAATAATTTAAAATAATATACATAAATTTTGAAAGTTTTTAAATATTCAATATATTTTCTTTTTTATTTATAGACAGACTGAGCAAGCAAAAGTAGATCTTTGAAAAATTGTAATACCAATTATGAAATAGTCTCCCCAAATGCTTTTAAGAGGGCCCCCAAAATGTAAGAGTCACATCGGGTGGACTAGTCTCTATAGTATGGCAGAGAAGTAGCTATTGCTCTACCCTAGCCCCAACCCCCTGCAGTGGAAATATTACTTATTCATCAACCACGGCGGCCTTTTCCTCTGGGCCTGGTCTCAGAATCCTTCTGATAGAGCCTTCAAGGCAGACCTTCCAGTCATTGGGTCAGTCACACCAGAACAAGTGTCCATCCAACATTTGTAACAACTGCCCATCATATTTGCCAACCTAGGTCTAGGCATGGTACCCAATATGACTTACATGATTTTATGTTTTTCACATATGCTGTTTTAATATTCAAATATTTGAGTATTCAAACAAAATAGTCCATGTGTCTCAGGTATTCCCTACATACAACTCAAGGCTTACTGCTTCTTCATCAAAATAATATAACAAGGGTAAAAATGCACCAGACCAGATTAAACTTCCTGATAGCCATCAGAGGGCTCAGTCTGATATAGTGATGTCCCTTGAATCACTTCAGTGTGACATCCGTTTACTAATCACCAGTGTCTATGAGCTAATATTAACATTAAGTGGCAAAAAAGCATCACTAATATTGAGGCCTTGGAATTTGGCAACCAGTCAACATTAGAGACATTTTGTTTTAACAACATGCAAGGGAAATGGAGAACAACGAGATACCAAGTTCCTGTGAAATGGTGAACTAAAAGTGAACAACCGAAAGAAACGCTTTAAAAGTGTTCCAGATTGGGCCACACTGCCATAAAATGCAGTAACTGGAGCTCCATCTGGCGTCAGGGTGACCTGGGCTGGCTTCACTCCCGTGGCCTCACATGCCTTGGGGGAGAGTGTTAGACCCTGCCAGTCATTCAGATGGTGGCTGTGACTGTGAAACAGACACCCGGCAGAAAAGGGCTTTCAGTTTACCCGAGAAGCACCGATTATTGTCATCTTTAGTAGAAGGGTGTGTAGTGGATATGAAGAGATGAGTAGTACTTACAGCGACAAAGGAAAGATGGACACAGTGTATTCTTCCAGCCCACCAATAGAGTGCTGTCTATTTGCAGGTACTCCAAGTCCAAACACAGGGCTGGGACATGTGCGTTGCTACCTTTTGTTACAAAGCGACTAGAGAGTCCTGCTGAAATGGAAACTAAGTGACACTTTTTCTTATTTGTCCTTTTTTCCATTTAAGTTTTGAGAAAAGTTTAGTATTTTGATATTTTATATTATGTGTGTGTGTGTGTGTGTGTGTGTGTCCTATTGGAAAGCCTAGAAATTAAGTATCTTACAGGGAATTTTAAATTTAGATCTGAGTAACTCCAAAAAACTCAGATTACTTTTTGTCCACATCTTAAAAGACAGTGGCATCAATGTTTGGAAAATTTCTTCCTCCCATTATGATGTTTCTCTAAAATTTGATTTGTGTGACTTAAATTATGATATTCCTTAGCATTCTTCATTATTATGGTTAATAATAAAGTAATGTTTTATATATTTACAAATATTCCCATTTGGGAAGGTGAGGCAAGTTAATCTTACTTATAATGGTCCTATTTGAACTCTATACCGAAATACCACCCATCGGGGAGGTTATAAACTACAGAAACTTATTTCTCCCCATCTGGAGGCTGGAAAGTTGAGGACAGGCACTGGCATGGTGCCGTGTTGATCAGGGCCCTTTTCGGTTCATAGCTAGTGCCTCTCGCTGTGTCCTCACATGGTGGAAGTGGCGACGGCTGTCCCTGGAGCCTCTTTTATGAGGGCACTCATCTCATTTGGGGGCGCATTCAGACCGTAGAACACGCCATCTGGGCAATCAGAGAAGCAGCATAGCGTAGTCACCAACAGCATGAGCTCTCAAAGCTGACTGCCAGGACTGGAATCCTGGCTTGACCCCTGCATAGATGCATAGCCTTGGAAATATTCTCTAAGCCCTAGTTTCCAGTTCTGCAGAAGTAGGGATACAGTAATGCTCTGATACAAGCTTACTGAGAATAAATGCGAGAAGACAGAACTATTTTGCACAGTGCCCAGTACCTAGACAGAATTCAGTGTTAGGCATTATTAACCCATGTATTTATAACCTAAAGCCTTTATTTTTTTATTCCATCAACATACAAAGATATCTTTTATTTTATTGGGCTCTTTTGACTGTATAATTTGAGTTCAAGGTAGAAAGAAATTAGGTGGTATCGGTTCTTTTAGGCAGGTTGCTGGCGGGCAGCGGAGTGATTTCAGGCGGTCGCGTTGCGCCGCTGCACCTGTCGTCCTGCAGCGGAGCTCCTGCTGGGCACACTCGAGAGACATTTCCACGGGGACATATTTAAACTAAGATACACTTCATGTACTATAATATTCATACTTTTAAAGTGTACAATTTAGTATATTCACAAGGATGTGCAATTAACACTAGCTAATTCCAGAACATTTTCATCACCAACAAAACAAAACAAAACAAAAAAACAAAACACAAAAAACCCAGAAAACCAAAAATATTCCATATATTAGCAATTACTCCCCTTTCCTCCCAGCTCCTCCCCTCAGCCCCTGACAACCAGCCATCTACTTTCTGTCTCTATGGATTCATCTATTCTGGACATTTCACATAAATAGAATCGTACAATATGTGACATCTTGTGACTGGCTTCTTTCACTCAGTATGTTTTCGAGGTTCTTCCCTGTTGTGGCACGTGTCAGAAATTCACTCTTTTTAAAGGCTGACTAATACTCCATCGTATGGATATACTACAGTTTACTTATCCATTCTTCAGTTGATGGGGATACACAGTTTTAAACAGTTTGGTTTCTAGGGAAATCTTTGCAAGTATTGTGCTTTCATCAGAACACGTAAGCATCTATACCCCCTTTTTCCTGAGACAAGTTATGTTACTGTCAACTTTTTATTTTATTTTATTTTTAAAAATTTTTTTCCCTTTATTGATTTTTTAGAGAGAGAGGAAGTGAGAGGGAGAGAGAGATAGAAACATCGATGAGAGAGAACATCGACTGGCTGCCTCCTGCATGCCCCCACTGGGGATCGGGCTGCAACCCGGGCCTGTGCCCTGACCGGGAATCAAGCCGGCGACCTCTTGGTGCATGGGTCGATGCTCAACCACTGAGCCACACTGGCCAGACAACTGTCAACTTTTTAAAGAGAAGTTTTATAGAATTTGGATCAAAAAAATCAGAATCTCAATTTTATTTTAGAGAAGGTTAAATAGTGTTCTTTCAAGCCTAGCTCTTTTATATTTGAACTCAGAAGCTTTCTGAACTTTTGCAGGGAGAAAGAGGAGCAGCTAACTCGTGTGACTGACGTGCAGAGGTTGCAGGCCCAGCAGGCAGATGCTGCCCTGGAGGAGTTCAAGCGGCAGGTGGAACTGAACTCGGAGAAAGTCTACGCCGAGATGAAAGAGCAGGTGAGGAGGCCACCCAGCCGTCCTTCCTGAAAGCCACTCTCTCAGTAGCAAGGCACATTCTGATCTTAAATATGACAGAAACATATTTACTTTTAAAAAAAAAAAAGCTTTACCAAAATTAGCGTGCAATTGGGTCAGGAACTCAGAATGAGAAAGGGATATCAGCCTTGGCAGAGGATGCCCCACTCCACCAGACCCTGACAGGAAGAGGTGGCCCCTACTGGTCACGAACAAGAGCCCTGGTGGAAAGGGGTCAGTCAGCGGCTCACCTTGCTCTGTGCAGACCATGTGAGGGAAAGGGGCTATGATGTGCATCTTTGGGGGGCCTGCTCCTTGCTCCTCCCGGGCCACTGGGGCGCACTGATTAGCAGCTCCCTGGTGGCAGTGCATGGAGGTAGCCGGTGGAGAACACCTGGAGCTGTGCAGACAAGGAGGTGAGTCCTCTGTCCTCCTCAGGATTCCTTGATTCATCCTTAACTTAATGCCAGGATAACCATTTTAAAGTTGCATCTACAAATGTGCAGATGACAAGAATGTATCTCACTTTGGGAGCATGGATCAGTCTACAGGTGAAATCCCAGGAGCAGTCGGGCTTTGTAGAGCAAGGATTCAAGTTAACCATGTTTGTGTTTGTTCATGTTCCATAAAGAGTGTTTTATTGATCAGTTACAGCAAATTATTTCCCACTGGCAGTTCAGGAAGACAGAGGCTGTCTCCAGTTCTTTTCTTTTTCTTATCTTTATTGTTGAAAGTATTACAGATGTCCCCCTTTCCACCCCCCCCATTGAAGTTAGTGGTATGTTTTTTAGTTTTAAGAGAAAATAAAAAAGAACAAAGGGAACAAACACCAAGATAGCCATCATAAAGAATCAACAATTGTTGACACTGTTTATTTAAACTAAATCATTACAGATGACATTTTAGTTTGCTTTGTTATTCATATCTAATCACATTGCTCTCTCCACCTCTGAGAAAAACCACTGTAGCTAATTTAGTGTTAATATTTCAGTCTATTATTTTATATGTATGTATCATGTGGATGTATTGTTATATGCATTTTTTGTGTCTCTATTTTTAAAAAGTTAGATAGGACTACCGATTTTATATATGAGTTTTGTTTGCTCTTTTATATTTAATTTTATATATCAAGTGCCCTATCTGTGTTGATTTAGTGCAATCCTTTTAACATGGAAGGCATTTTATCGTAGGAATATACCATATTGTATTTATCATCGCCCTGATTGAAGGGTATTTGCTTTATTTGCATGCTTTCTTGATAGAAAGAATGCTGCAGTGCTTGTCTGTGGTTCATCGTTAGCTGGAGCTTTCTTCCTCAGGAGTCCCGAACACACACTGACTGGGTCATAGAACATTCCTCTGGAAGGTTTAGGACTGAGCCCTGTGAGCTCTATTAGTTGAGAACTGGGTTTTCTTGGTGTTATTTTCTTGATTCAGATTTCCATTCATATTGAGTTGTGTGAATTTGGGTCCTAAGAGTAGGAACTGATACCCCATTCTCTCTGAGAGTCCCACTCACTGCCTGGCACAAAAGCGAGATCCTGTTGAGGGTGTGTGGAGGCGACTCAGTCCCTGCCGCGCAGGTGTCATCCCTTCCCAGCTCCCGCTCTGATCGGGGTCCAGGCCCTAGAAAGGGTATCTGGTCCCAGTGTGCAGTGGGCTTGCATAGGACATTCTCTGCTGGCTTAACGTTTAGAAGGTTACAAAAAGTACTGGAGGAGGAGACCTTCAGGAAGTTTTAAGTGTGCAGTTAAGAAGGCTAAAAATGAGGTGTTTGAAACTGCTGAGGCTGACAGTACAACTTTCTGAGAAAAGCTGAGACTATGACTGTGACAGGCACCTTTGGCCCAGTAAAGGTACCTCTTAGAACTGATGATGCAATATGAATGGATCACAGAATTCCCATGAATAAGGGAACAAGCAAGCAAACAATAGTGGGACTTGTGAAAACATTCCATAGGACAAGAAAAAGACATTTGTATCCAGCAGTTACAGAAGAAAGCATTCTTCTGAAAATGATCTACTATATAATTCAGAAAAAAATTTCAGAAAAGTAGTACCTTTATAAAAAGACATGATTTATAGGAAAGAAGCCACAGATCAAGTAAAATTAATGCAGTGAAACCTGGATATGTTCTGGAAAAAGAATTGAACCTCGAATAGAGGTATGAATAAAATGAAAATCCTGCAAGTTTCTAAGCAGGATGAAATTGGCAAAACATTTCAGAAAAATGGAGTAATTCTTCAGAGTATTGAAGGAGAAAGGTATGACCTAATTTTATACATAACCGAGGAGTTTTTCATTTGCAAAATCAACAGAAAAACATTTCTTAGTAAGTGCTCACATAATGGCTACCACTTATTTCTTTTCTGGAAAAAATTATATGAGCACATCAGTCATTCCAGAGATGAAGTAAAAGACATCACACACATGGGGAGACCATTATAGTAAAGATGAGTTGAGAACAATGGAATCCAACAGACCAGAAACAAATTTAACTGTTACAAATTCAGTTATAAGATTGAATGCTAATGTTACTGATTCTTGTGTTATTAAACACAAATTTAGTCTGGCCGGTGTGGCTCAGTGGTTGAGTGTCGACCCAGCATCAAGAGGTCGCCAGTTCGATTCCCGGTCAGGGCACATGCTCAGGTGGGAGGCATGCAGGAGGTGGCCAGTCGATGTCCTCTCTCATCGATGTTTCTGTCTCTCTCCCTTTCCCTTCCTCTCTCTCTAAAATCAATACAGGGAAAAAAAAAATACAAATTTAATAACAGTGACTTAAATCTAAATCCCTAGATTACATGAACAAAGATCAAGAAGTAGGTAGGTAGTGAGAGGAGTATAGTATGCCAAAGCACTTTATCATGAAATAGTTCAGACTCAAAGGTTCTTAAAATTAGGGAAATGTAGATTAAAACAAATTTGAAATATATAAACACAGGCATGAATGAAATTAACATTCTCATAAAAATATTAAGAAGATAAAAGCAAAACTTGAAAGGAAATATTGCCAAAGAACAGAAGCAGAAACAAAACAAAATGTCCAAAATAAGACAGAGTATATAATAATGAATATTAATAGGTTAAAATTTTCTAGTAAAAGTATTGATTAGCTGACTTAAGTATATACTATTTATAAAAGATACAACTAAAATTATACAAAAAATATATTTAAAAGATGATGAAGCTATATTACTTGTATTCAGATGAAAAGAAAGAATACTGTTGTATGAATTAACATTAATATAAGTCAATATACTAGACAAAGGATATGTTTTTTTCATACTAAAAGCAAGAGTACTTAATCAAATATGAAAAAGTATTAGGAGTACATGGAGAAATAGACATAAATAGTTATGGGGTGTTTTAATATGCATATTTTTGTCCATCTTTGACAGATGGGGGATAAAAACAAATAGGAGGTCTAAATAACAGTTAATAAAATGGCTATATTTCTACTTTCTGCCCTTTAAATACAACACATTAAATTTCTACTCCATGGAATCGTTACAAAACACAGTAGACCTCATAAGAGAACACCCAGTATATTTCTAAAACTTGACATGACAGAGAGCACATATTTTATTACCACAATACAGTAAAACCAGAAATTAAATTTCAATTAAAGCTGCTACATTAGTCTTCACCAAAATTAAAAACTTTTGCTCTTTCAAAGACACCATTAAAAACAACAAAAGTAAGGCAAGCCGAAGAATGGGAGAAAAGATTCATACATTTTTCTAAGAACTTGTATCTAAAATGTAAAAGAAATCTTATAACTCAGTGATAAGAAGAGAAACCACCTAGATAAAAATAGGCAAAATATTTGGACACCTTACAGAAAAAGATATATAAATGACTAATAAGCTCATGAAAAGATGTTCAATATCATTACTTATCAGGTAAATGCAACTTGAAACCAAAATTAAATGCTATAGCATGCTCATTAGTATGCTTGTAATTGTAAAGATTGGTTGACAATGAAGATGTGGTCAAATGGAGCTCTTATAAACCACTGGTGGGAAAACTGCCAGTTTCTTAAAAAGTTAAACATACAATGACTATATGTCAGCCATTCCATTTCTATGTGTTTAACCAAGAGAAATGAAGAAATATCCTCACCAAGACTGTACACATACATATATTGACAGCAGCTTTATTCAAAAAAGCCCCAAACTTAAATAAACAAAATATTCCTCAGAAATTGAAAGGACAATCAAAATATAATACAGTTGACCCTTGAACAACAGAGGTTAGGGGCACCCACACTTATCCACATATATATTTTGACTCCCTTGGTATCAAAACTTAGTTGTCCCTTGGTATCTGTGGGGGATTGGTTCCAGAATTCCCTGCAGATACCAAAATCCATAGATGCTCAAGTTCCCTATATAAAATGGCATATGCTGATGCATACAGTCAGCCCTCCACATCCATGAACTCCCAACCACAGATTGAAAACAATACAGGAATTTATTGAAAGAAAAATCCACATATAAGTGGACCCTCACAATTCAAACTCATGTTCTTCAGGGGTTAACTGTATATACAATGGAATACTACTCAGCAATGAAAAGTAATGAACTTCTCATACCCACAACAACATGGATGAGTCTCAAGATCCTGCTGAATGGAAGAAGCTGAAAATAAGAGTATATACTGTATGTTGTATAGTCTCTGAGTAATGTTAGAATTTCCTAGATAATGTTGAGTTTTTTTTGTTTCCGCAGATTATCAACCCATAATCTGGATTTATTTTACAGTGAAAGTCCTCTTATTTTCTGTGGGTGGGTTCCAGTTGCAGTTAAGTTCCAAAGCTTTTGCTCTGCTCTTTGGGATCTCTTTCTACTGTGCCACTCAGGAATGAGTCTGAGACTGGGGTGGTGATTTAAATCACTCCACCTAATGACTGCAGGCACTCAAGGAACAGTCTTCAGGACACATTTTATGCTTGGCCATAAAACAATTTTAAAAGGATTAAAAATGTATTCTTTAACCCCAGTGATAATAAATTAGTAATATACAACAATAAGAAATCTAGGAAATCCCTACATATTTGGAAGTTAAATAACATACTTATAAATAACTCATGGGTCAAAGAATATATTATAAGGAAAATTAGAAAATATTTTTAACTTTGCCCAGCCAGTGTGGCTCACTGGTTGAGCGTCGACCCATGCACCAAGATGTCGTTAATTTGATTCCCGGTCAGGGCACATGCCCAGGTTGTGGGCCCAATCCCCAGTGGGGGGCATGCAGGTGGCGGCCAATTGATGTTCTCTCTCATCGATGTTTCTATCTCTCTGTCCCTCTCCCTTTCTCTCTCTCTAAAATCAATAAAGAAAAAATATTTTAAAAATATATATATATAAAGAAAATATTTTGAACTGAATTAAAATAATGCATAATGTGGATTTATAGTTGTGAATACACAAAGCAGAGTTTATTCTTACATTATTTATTAATTATTGTATTTTCATATGAATAACTGTAAACCTATTTTTGCCCCATGCTGTATGGCATATCAAAATTCATGGAACGCAGCTAAAGCAGTACTTAAAGAAATGTTCATAGCTTTAAACATCTAGATCCAAAAAGAAAGTTCTCAAATCAGTAACCTAAACTTCATTTTAAGAAACCAGAAAAAGAAAAGCAAGCTTTTGACCAGGAAAGCAGAAGAAAGGAAATAATATCTTCATGTTTCAGAAAACAAAGAAATAGAAAACAGAAAAATAGAGAAAATCACTGAAGCCAAGTTGGTTCTTCGAAAAGATACACAAAATTGACTTTGTGTATTGTTAGCTTGTCTTATGAAAAAAAAAAATGACAAGAGACAAATTACCAAAGTTAGGAATGAAAGAGGAGAGGACCTTATATGGTGATATTTTAAAAATGTTATGCCAACAATCTATCCAATTTAGGTGAAATGGATAGATTTCTAGAAAGCTGCAAATTACTAAAACTGTCTCAAGAAGAGATAGAAAATCTGAATTGTCCTATAGTACATAAATATATTTAATTAGCAATTAAAAACTTCTCACAGAGAAAAGTCTCAAATCAGGTGGCTTCACTGGTATATTCCATCAAATATTAAGGAAAAAGAATTTTAGGTTTTTTGGAAGCTCTTTTAGAAAATTGAGGGGGAAGGAACATTTCCTAATTCATTCTGTAAGGCTAGTATTACTCTAATATCAAAGCCACAGGCACTGCAAGACAACCACCTAGTAATATCTGTCATGAATGTAGACACAAAACCCTTAATGATATTTTAGTAAACTGAATCCAGAAACATATACAAATAATTATACAACACCATAAAGTGCAGTTTATCCCAGGAATCCAAGGTTGTTTTAACATTTGAAAATCAATTTGTATCATACAGCATATTAATAGAATAAAGGACAAAACCACATGTTTATCTTACTAGAGACAGAAAGAGCATTTGAAAAAAATTCAACGTTATTCATTATTTTAAAAAATATCTCGACAAATTAGGACTAGAACTAAACTTAGCATTGGCTAATAAGGACATTTATGAAAACCCTACAGCTAATATACTTAATGTTCCCTTCTCCCCCACAAACCCTCCACCTGTGTCCTGTCATTGCAAGCAGTCCTCATGAGGCCTGGTCTGTCTAGTGAGGCAGGATTTCAACTCCTTCAAAATAATGGTGATGGCAACCAATAAGCAGGAAATTCTTTCACTTGTTTGTTGAAGAAATGTTCTTCAATGGTTTCAATCGTAAATAGTTTTGACAAGTGCAATTGAGTTTCTGAAACAGAGAAAGCACCTTTGGTGTAAGTAAAATAACAAGGAACCCCATTTATAATAGAATTCTTATAGTTAGGTTCATTCACACATCAAATAATTCTCACAGGGCAAATTTTAACTAACGTTGAATAAAATACATAGGTTGAAACATGGTAAATTAGAATCCTCTATTCCAGATTATCAGTTGATTAAAAAGTGTGAATGGTATATAATTTAAATTTTGAAAGAAAATCAACAGACTCATTATTTAGAGAATCATAATGCTTTCAGATTGTTCCATAGTCTGTATTATTAACAGTCTTTCTTTTCTGTTGTTTTGAACTGCTGTTTTCTCTTCTTACTAAAACCTTTTGTGGAAAAGCCAGCAGAGCTTAGGGCATCTTTTCCATTTGGAAACTGCTGCAGACAGCAGACAATGGGATTTGAATTAAAAAATAAAAGCTTTGAGTTTGTTTTTGAAAGTGAATTGCTGTTTCAAAAAGGAGGCCCGAGAGAGAAAATGGAACAAACTTAAACTTAAAAAAGAAAAAATAGCTTCACACTGTTTCTTTCGCTTTGAAGAACTTTTTTTTTTTACCTCATTTAAGATTGCTTAAATAACCTAATTTTTACTCCAATGGCGAAATCCACTATAAGTATTAGCTGTCAGCAATTAGTTGTGCAAAACATACATAATTTAACTGTGAAAATGTAATACTGTTAGAATTATTTCTTTATATAAGTATATAAGCATATTTTTTAAAGGAATGGTGTTCTATATTTACCTGTTCTCTGTGAAACAAATAAATGACTGAAAAAGACAGCTATATTTCTGAAGTATTGGCAGCAGTTCTACAGTGAAACTTTTTAATCTTGTGCGCTGACTGCATGAATGTCAGCTAACTGCTTTCTCCTGAGGCTGCCACAAGCCAGCTCACTTTTGGAGTTAATTTTTCTCCTCTTAAAAATACACCCTCATTAAATGGTATTTGCTGCTAAGTATCTGGCTTTCAGTTTTACTCCTTTTTCTTTATAATTGTTAGCTACATGATATTAGCTTTATACTTGGAAAACCCACTGGTTTGCCATGAAAACAAGGTTCTAAAACACTGCTGTTGGCCAGTGAGGTTTCTTCTGGCTCCTAGAACAATTGAAACTGGTTAGCAATTTCTTACATTCTTAGAGACGATACATTTAGTCATCATCCTGTTATTGCTGTTGAATTAATGAAAAAAAAAAACACACAAAACCTCTCAAGTTACCAGGAAAGAAGAATGCCATCTGCATATATTTGTGCCATTAAGTGTAGTTGGATAACAAACAGACTTAAAGAAGGAGAGATCAGCATACAGACCGTTCATTGTGACCTAAACCTTTGTACTCTTGTCCTTTAAGGGTCATGCTGGCTGATGTAATTTTGCTGTTGTTGTTGTTAATCCTCACCCAAGGATATCTTACCATTGATTTTTTTAGATAGGATGGAAGGGAGGGTGGGAGGGGGGGAGAGAGAGAGAAACATCAATGTGATAGAGACACATTGATTGGTTGCCTCCCACATGACCCTGACTGGGGCTGGGGACAAACCTGCAACCCAGGTACGTGCCCTTGATGGGGAATTGAACCTCTGACCCTTCAGTCCAGGGGCCAACACTCTAACTGCTGAGCCAAACTGGCCAGGGCAGCTCATGCCATTTTAAATAAGTTTTTTTAGACCAGTTTTAAGATGATAGATTCAATATAAATTGAAGCATTTTCTCTCAGTTATTTTTTATGGCAACGAAGAAATCTCTCTTCCCTTTTAACTTTTGGAATTCTGTCTTTACATGATATTTAGGTCGCAGAGGTAAAATTAAGAATTATATTTATATGTTTTGATATTGTGATAATTAATCAGTTCCAAATGGCAGCATCCAAAGAATATAAGTATTTGGCTTTGAAAAATAAAAATAAACAAAGAAAAAAATGCCTAAAACTCAAATTATTAAAAGAAATCTTAACCTTTATCCTTAAATGCTAAATAGAGTAGTAAGTGAAACTTTTTCCTAATAATATTCATCAGTGATTAATCTCTTTTGCCAAATTAAAATAAGCCAAAAAAAAAAATTCTGTGAGAACATTGGACCAGAAAACATGTCATTCTCTCTGTATTTTGCTGATTTTAATAGTTATCAATTGTGAAACTAGTAACATTGTTATTTTTTAATACCTCAATTGTTTTAATGACTCACTGGCCAAGGATTCAATAGACTTGATTTATTCTTCCATTCATTTATCAAAAATTTATGAATGCGTGCTCTATATCAGCCATTGTTGTAGATTCTGGGAATTTAGAGATTAAGACATGTTTGTGGCCTGTGTGATAGGCCACTGCATAAAATAGGTACGATTATAATAGGTGGTATAACTAGTGGAATAAATAGGTCATTAAGAGAACACAGAGGAAGGACATTTAAGGTAGCCCAGTGACTTATGCATTTATTTGCAATTATGGCTTCTTTGTGTAACTATGAATTTCTCAAATGTTTACTTGGTAATTACGTACTCGGTAATTAATTTAACAAAGTCACTAGTCATTAGGTCAGATATACAATTCATTTTTATTTCTCTATATCAGTTACCTGCAAACAGAAAATAAACCTTGAAAAAGACATCATAATACCAGGAAGCTTCACTTACCTAAGAATAACTAACAAAAGATGTGCAAGGCCTCTGTTTTGGAAACTAGGAAATACTATTGCGAGAAGCCAAAGAAAGACCTACATAAATTGAGGGATGTATCGTAAATGGATTTGAAGATTCAATGTTATACAAATGTCACTCCCTAAATTAATCTACAGAATCCACACAATTCTAAAAATCAAAATGTTAGTAGTGCTTCTGGGGAGGGAGTGAGGGAAACTGACAAGCTGATTCTAAAATGTGTATGAAAATGCGAAGGGCTGCGCATAACTGTGGCAGTCTGGGGGAAGAACACGACTGGAGAACGGACACTGCCAGGGCCTGAGCCGGATAGTAAGTATAGCAATTAATAGTGTGGGGTGGGCACAAGGCTGACCAGTGTTACAGAAGAAAGAAACCAGAAATAGACTCACACACGCGATCAATCTGATCCCCGTCAGAGGAAGTATTGTGGTGCAGCAGGGAAAGAAGGATCGTTTAGCAAATACTGTCCACTGGACGGCCACTTGGAAGAATAAGAATTTTGTGCCTTACCTTACTCCATTCACGGAATTAATTCTAGGGTTGTAGTGATAGAAAAAACAATACAACTTGCAGGAGAACATGTAGGAACATTTTTGATAATTGGAACTACTAGGCAAGGATTTTCTAAATAGAAAACAAAAGGCATAAAAATAATATTGTTAAATTTAACTTTATTAAAAAAGTGACAACACAAAAACTTCTGTTCATCAAGAGACCTGTAGAAAATGAAAAGGCAACCTCAGAGTGGGAGAAGATATTTGCAGTTCAGATTCTGAACAAAAAGTTCATGTCCAGAAGAGTTAAAAACTGCTATAAATCAATAATGAAAGGACAGACATTAGACATATTGTCTGTCTTATATTAATTAATGATGATCTTACAAAAGAACTACAGATATAATCAATTATTGTGTTCATTGATTTTCCCTGTTAAGGATATTAGTTCTCAGTCTTTATTTTTTATTAATTTATTTTTGTTACAGATGTTTCTCCTTTTCCCCCCATTGTCACCCTCCTCCCCCTCCCTCCCTGCCCCGTCCCCAGTTTTGTTGTCCATGTCCATTAGTTATGAGTACATGCGTACAAGTTCTGTGGTTTATCACTCCCCTCCCCTACCCCCTCTTCTGTCAATTGTCAGTCTGTACCCTACTTCCACATCTCTGGGACTACCCTGTTCCTCAGACTGTTATGTTTATTATATTCCAGAAATAAGTGAGATCATATGATATTTGTCTTTCTCTGCTTGGCTGGTTTCACTTAGGATAATAGTTTCCAGGTCCTCCCATGTCGTCGCAAAGGATAAGAGATCTTTCTTTCTTACAGCTGCATAGTACTCCATTGTGTATATGTACCACAGCTTTTTTATCCATTCGTCTACTGATGGACACTTGGGCTGTTTCCAGATCTTAGCTATTGTAAATAGCGCCGCTATGAACATGAGGGTACATATATTCTTTCTGTTTGGTGTTTCAGGCTTCTTAGGGTATATTCCTAGGAGTGGGATCACTGGGTCTTTAAAGCACAGAAATAATTATCTGTTTGCTAGTCTGTCTACCTACCCACCCATCTCTACATATATTTGAAAATATCTGAAGGACAATTTCTTATAATTTATCTAAATGTGTATTAAATGCACTAAAATATATTTTGAGTTGTATATTTCTATACAGTTGTATACTTGTATAATATGGATTGTACATGTCAAATGACCCAGAATATGATGACACGGCTGCTGCACTAGAGAAAGAGCAGTGAGTTATTATGGCCATATTTGACAGAGACTGCCAGATATTGGCCCAGTGTTCATCCGTGCTTTTAGGGCAGCATTAGACACAGCGTTAGAACTGCAGTCTCTTACCTTGTAGATGGAGCTTGCCTTTTATTAATGTCGTTCCAGTGAATCAGATGCACACGGCATAATTAATTTACTATTGACAGGATCCTGCAGGAAAGCCCCTTGAAGAGGTATTTGAGTCGACTAATATGGACCCTTGGCCCTCATCCCCCCCCCCTTCACCCTTTGCCCTTTCCTTCCCAGATGTTTAGAGCTCCAGAAGCCATTTCACAACCATTATGGGAAGGTTGAATGGCAGAGACCTTAACCCTGACATCTTTGAACTGTCAGTATCGCAGCCCATTTCTGAACTTTCTGTTACATGAGGAAAACATAAGGGCCTATGTTGTTTAAGCTGTGGATACTTGGGTTTTCTTTTACATGTAGCTAAAGTAACGCCTGAGGCACCATATAAGGAAAGTCAGCACCTCTTTTATCTCTTTGTTACTGCTTTAAACACCAACCATTCATAGAAATACAGCCAAACCCTTCTCTGCTCCTAATTTGACCACCATGTTTTACTCAGAGGTTTTTGGAAGCCAGAGTTACACAATAAAGGAGTGTGTTATTTGTTTTAAACACTTGAAGTTGAATGGAATATGGAATGATGTATGATAAAGCAGAATCTTTTGTATCTATGGCAACTGAGAACTCTGTGTTTCTATAGAAACTTTTTTACAAGAATTGTTTTTTTAGTTTTCTTTTGTTAAATTGTGGAATAAGAATGGAGTGGGCTCTTGCATTCTCGGTCAGTATAATCTAAAATAACACGTATTTTATTATCTTATCAGTTATTATTTTTTTTTAATTTTTCTTAATGTTTAGGCATAAAGGGTCTTTCCATGTGCTTTAAATTGTGTGCTATTTTTGTTGTTGTTAATCCTCAGATGTTTAGGATATGTGTCCATTCACTTTTAGAGAGTGTGAAAGGGAAGGAGGGAGAGAGAGAGAGAGAGAAACATTGATGTGAGAGAAACACATTAATTGCTTGCCTCCTGCATGACCCTGACTGGGGCGGGGGATCGAACCTGCAACCCAGCTATGTGCCCTTGACTGGGAATCGAACCTGAGTCCCTTCGGTCCGCGGGCAGACACTCTAACCACTGAGCCAAACCAGCCAGGGCATTGTTTGCTATTTTGATTATAGAAGATAGTTCTATTTTTTGATAGAAGGTATTTTATTTTATAAACTTTGAGTATATAAAGTTCTTAATTTTTATTTTAAGTATTTAATATTTGAAATATTTACATATTTATTATTTATTTTCATATTCAATCTGTGCTGAAGGGAAATAAGAACCAAACATCAATTTCAATAAAGATCTCTCTTAAAAGTACTAGATAAACCATGTCTTCCCTCCTTGATGAATCTTCTCTTTCTTCTTCCCCTTTTGCTTTTGCCTGCCCTGTCATTCATCCTTAAGGATTGAATACATATTTATTATGCATACCAAGGCAATTAGTTAATAATTAGAATTCAAAAGAAAGAATTTTGTCATAGTTCCTTTTACTTGGGAGCTCAGGATCTAGGTGAATAAGTGAAACTCAAACCTTTGAAGCACTTCCATGCTATAGAGAAAAACAGTGTCCTAGAAAATAAAGATGTTGAGTCCTAGAGCTCAGAGAGAAGGACAGCACGCCTGTCTGTTGCTGGGATTAAAGAACACCTCAGAGAGGAGAGGAGACTTGATTTGACCTTGAAGATTGACTGGATGAGGAAAGACAGGAAGGGGCTTTGCTACTAGTGGGAGGATCAAGAATAGCCATGGCTTGTCTGGGAAACGCCAAGGCCATCGGAGTGCAGATTGCTGCGGACAAAGTAAGGAGCCACCTGCTTGAGGTTTAATGTGAAAAGCATTGAGGGAGAGCCTTGTCTCTTGAGTTAGAGACAAATGAAAACAAAGTGGACTTGACTGTGCTTCCTTTAATGATTTCTTAGTAAATTTATTTTTGATCACCATACTGATTACCTATGGATCAGTGATCTTAGAACTTTGTTAAAATTGGAAGCTAATCACTTAATATTATCAGTGTTGCTATCTTTGGTATTTACAGGGAAATATTTCCATGCTAAATGTCACGTCATGATCTCTAGCTTCTCCAGACTTCTTAAGGTGTTAGATGGCTGCAGTAGGGGGTCCAATGCACTTTGTTCTCATCTAGTGAGACTCGATACTTTTCACTGAGCGCCTTCACTCTTGGAACTTGCCAGTTTAATCACACTGAATTAATGCATTTGAATGTTTTTTTTCAAATGTAACACGAAAAATTGTGAAGGAAGCATTTTAATGGTTCAGTTACCCTAATATCCATCTTTTATCTAATCTTAGCACTTACCAGAAGATAACTTGAAAGAGGGTATTGTGTACAAGTTGAAAAGAAGAAAGATCTCAACGTATCAGTGTAGCAGAAGAATAATATAAAGTAGCCAGTGATACAATGGTTGCCACATTACCTGACAATTACCTTGGAAAAAAGACTTCTCCGAGTTAAGCCAGGGGTAGAAAGATGAATGAAATACTGCACAACTTTGAATAACGGTGCCATTTTCATGTTACTGGTATGGAGAGCTTTTTCATTACTATATGTAAGACTCTCTTCCTGTTGCATACAAAGAGCAACTGATAAGAAGAGTAAGGACAGTAACATATTATCTAATTTCCTAAGTGATGGAAAACATTATTTTCAACAGCATTTTATTTATTTTGTATGTTACAAAGAATCTGGTACTATTAAATGTTGAAAGTTGTTCAACAAATTTCAAACCAGGTTGGGTACACTGTACCTTTTAAAAAATTTTATTAGATTAGTATTTATTGAGTCTCTGTACGTGTTAGGCAGTGTGCTAAATGGTTGGGGTACATGAGTGAACACGGGGTTGTGTTCCAGTGGGCAGACAGACACTAAACCACCCCTAATGAATATGCTTCTTGTATAGTGTATCAGAAGGGGATGTGTCCTATGGGAAAAGGAACAGTAAAGCAAAGAAGGGTAGACTGGTGGGACTGGAGGTGGGCTGCAATGTAAAGGCGGGTGGTCAGGGAAGCCTCAGGACAAAGATAACACTTAAGCAAAGCTGTAAGACTTTGAGAAAGAAGCCATGTGAATATCTGGGGGAGGGGAGCTTCTAGACCCCAAAGTGAGAGCATTTCCGGCATGTTTCAGGCCTCCCAATGAGGCAGGCGTGCTGGATGGTGGTGACATGGAGGTGTAGAGTAGTAAAGATGAGCTGAGATACCTGGGATTGGATCATGTGAGGCCTCATAGACTGAGGTGGAGACTTTGACTTTTTAGAACAACTTTATTGAGATATAATTCACATACCAACAGTTCACTCACTGTAAGTGTATAGTTAAATGGCTTTTAATATATTCACAGAGTTGTGCGACCATTGCCACGATTATAGATTTTATCACTCCCCAAAGAAAAGTCATAAAGCAGTCACCTCCCCCTGCACCTCCTTTCACCCTAGACAACCACTAATCTAGTCTGTTTCTGTGGATTTGCCTATTCTGGAAATGTAATATAAATGGAATTATACAATACATGGTCTTTTCTGACTGGCTTCTTTCACTTAGCATGTTTTCAAGATTTATCCATGTTGTAGTATGTATTAGTACTTTATTTCTTTTTATGGCAAAATCATTATATGGATATACCACATTCTGTCTATCCATTCATAACTGATAGATATTTGGGTGGTTTCTTCTTTTTTGCAGTTATGAGTAGTGCTGCTGTGAACATGTGATGGAAACTTTTGTGTGGGTGTATGTTTCATTTCTCACCCAAGAGTGGAGTTCCTGGTTCGAGTGGTAACTCTCTGCGGAACCTTTTGAGGAACTGCCAAACTCTCTTCCAAAGTGGCTACATCATTTTACATTCCCACCAGCAGTATGTGAGGGTTCTGATTTCTCCACAGCCTTGCCAACACTTGTTCTTATCAGTGTTTCTTACTGTAGCCATTCTTGTGGGTGCCAAGTGGTTTGTCATCGTTTTCATTTGAAATTGCCTGGTAACAGTGATATTGAGCATTTTTTTCAAATACTTGTTGGCCATTTGTATAGCTAGAAATCTAGAAATGTCTTTTCAGTTACTTTGTCCATTTTAAAATTCGGGTTAATTGCTTGTTTATTATGAGTTCTTTATATATTTTAGATATAAATCCCTTATCAGATATATGGCTTGCAAATATTTTCTCCCATTCAGCACATATCAAGGCTTTGATAAAATTGTGTTGAATAAATATTTGAATGTTCAAAATTATATTTCCATTACAGTGTTTTTATAACATTAGAATTGAGTCAATTATGTATTACTTTTTAATTTTCCTGACTTAAACCATTAAAATATACCAAAATAACGGATATATCTTTTATTATTTTTATCATCTTTAAATTCATCATTATGATTGGTGAAGTGTATAAATTTGTCATTTTAGTAAATGGACAAATAAAAACATGGAATATAATTTTTGTTTAAAAATTTGATGTTTGATATTTTAATTTTATAGATGGAAAAAGTGGAAGCAGATCTAACTAGATCCAAGTCTCTTCGCGAGAAACAATCAAAGGAGTTTCTGTGGCAGATGGAGGATGTCAAGCAACGCTATGAACAGCAGGTAGGGCTTTCGTTCCCGTGATGCCATTACATTTTTAATGCCTGCATAATCTCTTTAAAAATACCCCTTTATATCACAAAATCTCTGCACAATGAAAATATTACTATAACATTATCACCAATATGTATGAAATATTTAAAATACTTGTTTCAATAAAATACAGAAACAGAGTTTTAACTCTCCGTTGACGTGTATTCTGACAGTTTTTTAATCTGAATGTTTAATTGAAACATTCATTGTGATTCTTGAGTTCTCTTCCTGTCAGAGCACCAGTTTGACTTATTTATTTATTTAAAAAATAGTTTTGGGGGTACCTACTATGTACCAAATACTGCTGCCGAAGCTAGGCAGAGCAGTAAACAGAAGTTATATTTTGGTGGGCAGCCAGCCCTTAAATAAAAAAGGAAATAATTTCAAAGGTGACGTGCAAAGAAAAGAGGGTGTGTCCGTAGACCTTGCCAGGTGGAGGGTGGGAAGGAGGCTGCAGCGTTGACAGGTGGTCAGAGAAGCCCTGGGAGCTGGGAACTTTGTGCTGAGAACCCCGAAAACCAGGGAGGAGCTAGCCTTGAGGTCACTGGAGGAGTAATATTCCAGGCTAGGAGAAGAGCAAATTCAAAGATCCTGAGATGACAGCGAGCTGGGAGTGTTTAAGGGATAAAGTGATAATAAAGGCTGGTTGAGCAGGGGTGTAGAGAGGAAGGTTCCAGCTTAGGACATGAGGGGGCAGAGTTAGGAGAGGACCAGGATGTAGGGGGCAGTGCCTGTGTCTGCCGCTTGTTAATAAAAAGGTCTTATTTTTGCCTTTTAAGAAATATATTCCTGCTAATTCTTGGCATATTTAAGGTGGTCTATCAGTTTTTGCTTGTTTGTCTAATTTGCTTGCCTTGTTTCCTAAACATCTGAAAAAAACATTAATTAGCTTAGTTAAGAAAATTTTTCTGAAGACAATATTTGAACCTTTTTAGTTTGGAAACCTGAATAATTTTTTTCATTATTATATTTTAATCCCTTATTAAGTGGATTTTACATGAAGAACTAATTAACTTATTGTGATTACTAAACTTTATTTCTTCTCCTGAGTGAAGGCAATTAGTGGACCACTTGGGTTCCATGAACAGGAAGTCTGATCTGACATTCGGCCTTACCGTTGTTGTGTTGTAGTTTTAATCTTAACATGTTGGCAAAAATACCTGAGTTATTTTCACAGGCAAAATAGTTATAAAGACAAAAGTTTGCATATTGGCCCTTCTTTGTTATTTTCATTATCTGGACTGTTCTGCGAAGAAGGAAAACATATAAGAAATGAATTGAGTAAACAATCATGTGGAAAAATCTTCAGCCTTGGTGTTAATAAAAATTCAAATTAGAGTTGACAGTAATGTACCATCTAAAGCTGGCAAAAGTTTAGTAAAGTTGGTGTTTTCATATATCACTAGTGGCATATATTGCTTGTGGAAGGATTTTGGTAGTATCTACCAAGAGTCATAAAAAATGTTTACACCCTCTGGCCCAGTTATCCTTAACCTTGAAAACCAGACAGAAATATTTAAACAATGATGTTAATTATTTGTCAGATGATGGAATTATGGTTGATTTCTTTTCTGCACCCCCCACTTTCATATTGTGACAGTGACAGTCTCCTTTTTAATGTGACAGTCACTTTTTTAGTGTACAAATACATGCATATAAATTTGTTTGAAAGAATGTTAAGCTTCAAAGGTTTTTCTCAGAACAATTCAAACTACCAAACTTTTACCTTTTATAGTCCTGGTAAAAAAAACACTTAATAAGGAAAATTGTTTAATTCTTTAAAGAATTCATACTATTAATAGAAACCATACCCTATTGCCTCAATTTTTCTGTATTTCGTTTTCATGACAAACATAAATAATTTATATATTATACAAATGTATAACAGAAACATCAAAAACCACCCACGGATCTCTCAGGTCGGTGCAGAGTTCACCCATTTTTATCCTTCCTGTGTCTATGGGCCTGTTCTTAGAATCAGTGTGGAGAATGGAGATCCCAGGCAGAAACCCACTAAGAAAAGATGAAGGCAGAAGTGTGAGCTAGTAGATTTTAGGAGAATGTTTATCTCTATATATGATAATATACAAATTTTAAAAACTTTTTTCAGCAGAAAATCGTGTTAACTGAAACAGTATTCCCCTGAGCTAAGTTTTGTTTGTTTGTTTGTTTCACTGTGAAAATGTGTCAGGAGAAAGAGTAGGTGAGTGGTAGTGGTCCTTACAAGCCAGCACGTGTTCATGAAAAAGGAAGCTGATTAAGTCAAGCTCATTTCCGCCTTTGAGCAGGTGGCCAGGCTGGTGGATAAGGAAAGAGGAGTAGATGTACTGTATCTGGACTTCACTGAGCCCCCTGACAAGGTCCTTCACAAAGGCAATATAGGAAACTGTGGTTTCGATATTGATACATTTGTGTGGATATGTGATAGTTTGAAGGGCCATCTCTGGATGACTAGTGTCAGCCTGAGGTGGGATTTCTAAGTGTGTCAGTCACTGGATGATGATGCAGAAGTTTCCTTCCTGCTTGGAGTTTAAACAGCTGCAATTAAGAAGATGAAATCTGCCCTGGCCGGTTTGGCTCAGCGGTTAGATCATCGGCCTGTAGGCCAATGAGTCGCGGGTTCGATTCTGGTCAAGGACACGTACCTCGGTTGCAATTCGTCCGCGGCCCTGGTTGGGGTTGTGCAGGAGGCAGCCACTCGATATATCCCTTTCATGTCAATGTTTCTCTCTCTCTCTCTCCCTCCCACTCTATCTGAACAAAAAAATGGAAAAATGTCCTCGGGTGGGGATAAAAAAAAAAAAAAGAAGAAGATGAAATCTATTGGAATAGAAAATTCCAGGCTTCAGTTTGGAAAATCATCTGCAGAAAGTCTGTGGCGGGGGAGGTGTAAGGGATGTGAGGGGTGTAAGGTGGGGGTGACAAGGAAGACATAAACACCTGGGACGGTGGGATAAAGAGGTGAGACACGGTATCCAGGATATTGTTTATCTACAGGTCATATAAGGAGGAAGTCAGTTCTGGTTGCCCATTTTAAGTAGGGCACTGACAGACTCAAACATGTTCAAAGGAGCGAGCGCTTCCACCGTATAGAAAGGTTTGGAACTATGTCAGAGGGAATATTTAAAGGACTAAGGATATTTTGCCAAGAGAAGACAAGACTAAGGAGAATTGCATATTTATTTTTATTTATTTATTTATTATTTTTTTTAAATCCTCACCCGAGGCTATTTTTCTATTCATCATCAGACAGAGTTGGAGGGAGGGAGGGAGGGGGAGAGAGAGAGGGGAGAGAGAGAAACATCACCGTGAGAGGGACACATCGACTGGTTGCTTCCCGCACGACCCGACCAGGGCTGGGGACGGACCGCAACCAAGGTCCATGCCCTTGACCAGAATCGAACCAGAGACTCATTGGTCTGAGGGGGGACACTCTAACCACTGAGCAAAACTGGCCAGGGCTGCATATCTATTTTTATTTTTATTTTTTTCTTTATTGATTTTAGAGAGAGAGGAAGGGAGAGGGAGAGAGAGATAGAAACATCAATGAGAGAGAACATCGATTGGCCGCCTCCTGCATGCCCCCCACTGGGGATCAGGCCCACAACCTGGGCATGTGCCCTGACTGGGAATAGAACCAGCGACCTCTTGGTGCATGGGTCGACGCTCAACCACTGAGCCACACCGGCCAGTGCATATCTGTTTTTAAATTTAAAGCCTGTAATTGAGGCAATATCAATAATCATAAGAGCTAACAGTTAGTAGGACCTCCCTTATCTGGGCCAGGTGCCGTTTCTCCGAGCTGTCCATGACTCCAGCGCGCCCCATCCTCACAGCGGTCTGTGAAGCGGGTGCCATTATTTACCGTCCCCGCATTCCAGTGGTAGAACCTGGAGCACATTCAGTTAGTGACGGCCCGCGGTCCCACGCAGTAGACGGGGACAGAGTCAGAACCTGAGCCTGAGCCAGGCTCTTCGTCTTCACGCTCACAGACCCTCGTGGAGTCCAGGGAGCCCAGGTAGAACCTGTGTGTAGATGGTCCTGTGAGGAACATTTCCAGTCATTCTAAGTCGTTCCTTCCTAAGAGTCACTCAAGTGTGCAGTCGTTGGTCTCGTGAGCCAGCACGTGTCCCCCTGGGTGTGGAATAGCAGTCGGAGTGCTGTGGAGGGGCGTGCACATTGAGGGGCGCCCTCCGCGAGCCTGCCCCCGCTCCAGCGCTCACGGTCCGGGCTTCTGCGGAGAGACCTCAGCCCCTTGGTGTCCCGATCCTTACTCACCTCCCTGCCAGCTGGATGGTCTCACCTCGGGGCTTCCCACCACCTTCTCAGTCCCCTTCCAAGTGCAAGTGTGACCACTTTTCTATTATCTCGTCTTCCTGTTCTCCAAAATATAAAAATCCTAAATGTTCAAATCTTAATGGTTATAGCATTTTGCAGTGCGGGGATCTTTAGATGCTGACCCCCAGGCTTCTCAGACTGGGCGCTGGCCCGGGGTAGTGAGCCAGGGCCTGGGGGACCTGACGCTGCATTCATTTCCTGGAGGGTTGATTCACATGATTATTTGTGGGAAAGCAACTAGTTTTACTATTGAGGCAACGTTTATTTTAAAACAAACATAGACTTTCCTGTTTTGTAAAATGCAAAGTTCTCATGAATTTTTAAGATAAAATAGGGTATTTCAAAGAAACTTCCAGCTTGCCCTCAGATCCCCCAGGGGGGTACCATTCATTTTCACTGCTGCTGGGGGTACTTTGGTGGAAAAGTTTTAGAGGCACTTATCCGGTTTAATCCTCACATTTTATAATGAGGAAATTGACATCCACAGAAATGAATGACTTGTGCCTTCTGGGCGTAAGTTTCCTTATTCAGTTTTAATTTTTGAGCCTCTCCCATATAGAAAGTACCATGCCAAGAACTGTAATGAAGCGAAAAAGCAAAGTGGTATTTTAAAATATTTTAGCCAAAATGCAGGCATAAAATGTGCAGATGTGGAGAGAAAAACATCAAACACACGGGATAAACACTCACACAAATATCCTGTAAAGCCCAAGCTTTCATCAAGGTTTCCTGTTTCTTTCCTGTATAACACATTGGAACAAAAAGACAATTCTAATTGTCTTTTCACAAACCTCATTCAAGTTGGAGACAAACAACAAAGTAGGCATGCTAGGATTTCCTGAACCATGGGCGGGTTTTTTTTTTTTTTTGGCAATTCCATCATTCTTTAATCTTAGATTTTATATCTTCTCTTTTTACTACAGAACCTTTAAAGGGAAATGTAGTTCAACAGATAAACAAGTGGTGAAATTCTCCAGAATGAATAAATGTTGGTTGTTGATTATAAAAAACACTGAAGGGCCAACCCCTTACCACATTAGCGTTGTTTGAAACTTAAGATATCTTGGTAGCAAAGACAGTAGTAAAGGTAAGACAGAAACTGTAGAAGCTTAGGCAAGTGAGAAATGTTAAGATCAGTTAAGATATTTAAAAAGCAGATAGCATGTAATTCCCAATTTTCCCTCTGTAAATATTTAGTTATCTAGAGTTTTTTTTTATCCTCACCCGAGGACATTTTTGCATTTATCTTGCGATTGAGTGGGAGGGAGAGAGGGAAGAGAGAGAGAGAGAAACATCGACATGAGAGAGACACATCCAGTGGTTGCCACCCACACGACCCCAACTGGGGCTGGGGACAAACTGCAACCGAGGTACATGCCCTTAGCGGGAACTAAACCCAGGACTCTCTGGTCCGCGGGCCAATGCTCTAACCGCTGAGCCAAACCGGTCAGGGCTATGTAGATTTTTTTAAAGCAAAATAGCCTAAAGACATGGGCCTCTTTTATTTATTTATTTATTTATTTATTTATTTATTTATTTATTTATTTATTTATTTATTTATTTATCTATTTATTTATTTATTTGTTTGTTTCTCACCCAATTGATTTTTTTAGAGAGAGGGGAAGGGGGAGAGAGGGAGAAAGAGAGAAACATCAATGTGAGAGAGACAAATTGATTGGTTGCCTCCTGTACATGCCCTGACTGGGTTTGAACCCGAAACCTAGGAATGTGCCCTGTCCAGGAATCAGACCCACAACCTTTCAGTGTACAGGACGATGCCCCAACCAACTGAACCACCCTGCTGGGGCATAGGCCTCTTTTAAGTTAGACTCTTTAGTCTACACTGAAAAAGGCTATAGTAGAAAGCAAGAGACAGAGAAAATAGAGGGAGGACATTCACTGGTACAGGTTCCCAGGCAGGTGGAGGTGCTGGCCTTGGAGGGGAGGGCAGGCGTGTGCTGTAACAAGTGAGAAGAGGACGGAGGACGGAGGACGGAGGACAGATGCACGGAAATTTGTAGATCTGTAGCAGCAAGAACGAGGGCTTTCTGATTACTAGAGGGTTTTGTTTGTTTGATGGGAGGAAGAGCATTTGTTGAGACTGGAGGAATTACATAGACAGGAGAGCTGATGGACGGGGGGAGTTTGTAGTCATTTTGGTGATGCCATTACTGATCTGACTAGAAAATCTTGGGAAACTTTTTTTGCTTTCCAGGTCTCAGATGAGGTTAATGACCATGAGTTTGTGAGAAGTTCTTCAAAGTGAATTTTCATATGGTTCATTGATTTTTACATCTAGTATGCTCCTGTTATTCTCTTTGTCTTGTTCTTGCTCTCCTTATTATACCCCTTTTAAGTCTTTGGCTTGGCTTTCCTTTTCCAGTTTGTAATACATAATGTGGGGGCCTCAACTGCATATCAGCCACTTTGCTCCTCAGTGGTGATCAAGAGAAATGCAGTTTCTGATCCAGTGATGCTCCAGGACTTTCAGATTGTTCTTCCTCTAACCAGCTAGTCCAGGGAATGCAGCCATGCTACCAGGCACAGCTTGGTCATACAGGCAGCAGGCAGAGGGCCTGGCCCCTGGCCCGTTAGGCTGCTGGACTGAGAGGCCAGGCTATGAAGTTACACAGCCTGGGCCCAGGGGTGCAGGCCAAGGGCTGGGAGCCTGATTCATAGAATGAGCATTGGGAACTAGGCCGGTCCTGGAGCTTTTCTCATGTAGGTTAAAACAAATTGTCTTTGTCTAGAGTGGGGGTTAAGAAAGCAAAGATGAACTCAGTTCTTTTCAATGACTGTAGTATGAGTGTGTGTTCTATGTTTTGTTTTAGGGATACTTCATTTAAGGGATGTTTCCTAGCTCGTGATATAGCTAACTGATGGTTCCCATTCTCTGGATACCTTAAAAATCTAAAGTTGAAATAATGTCTTTCCAGTCCTTTATTATTTAACACATGTTTGTTGAGCAAATGCATTGTGCTAAGCACTGTTCCAGGTGGGTGCTTAGGATGTGGCCGTGAACGAGGGAGAGCCTCAGTGCTCATGGGGCAGGAGACGCCACCACACACACTCTCTCAGAGTGTAGCGTAAGGGAGGTGATGACAGTTGCTATGAAATAAAGCAAGATAAGATGCTCGTGAGTGAAGCAGCTATTGTGTGTACGGTGTTACTTTAGATACGGTTGTCAAGGAAGGACTCTAACGAAGTGATTGGATATTACAAGGGATTTATTAAAGTGATAGTAAAACCTGAATGAAGTGCAGGAGGAAACCATACAGAAACCCAAGGTGAGAGAAGAACAGTTCAGGTAGAGGAGAAGGGTCGGTGTGTGTCGCATGGAGTGAGCTAGGGAGAGAATGGTAGGAACTGAGGTTAAGCAGCTTCTTTAGACTGTGGTGGGGAGTTTAGATTTGATTCTGAGTGCTATGGGAAGCTATTGAGTACTTGATCTGGTTCACGCTCCAAAAAGACCTGTCTAGCTGCCGTGTGAAGCATGGGCTGCGGTGGAGGCAGGAGAGGAAGGGGGGCCTGGTGCGGGGTGGCTGCAGTCGTCTGGCACGTGATGATGGTGGCTGCACTGGGGCGGCAGGGCTGGGCTCGTGGCAGGTGGTCAGAGTTGGGGTATATTTTGAAGGCAGGACTTGTTTTGTTTTGTTTTAGGGCACAGCTGTCATTTAATAATTGGTGAATGTTGTCGATATTGGCATCGTCAGTCATCGTCATCATCACGTCGTCATTTTTAACTAGTAAATTACATAAACAAAATATTAACTGTGCCAAGGGTACAATCTGTGAATTTATTATAAATCAGAATTATGTGTGGGTTTGTTTATATAATGGGTGTGAAATGGAGTGTGAGGGAAAGGGGGAGCTCAAACATGCCTCGCAGGTTTCCACCCAGGTGAATGTGGCGACAGACTCCGACACGCAAGCAGAAGAAAGAAAGGAAGTCCCAGGACTGAGCCCAGGGGCATGCCAGCAACCAGAGGTGGGGAGAGGTGGAGGAAGCAGCCAGAGGCCGAGAAGGAGTAGCCTGTGAGGTAGAAGGAGAAACGAAGAAGGTGTTACTTCCCACAAGCCACGTGCAGAGGCGTTTTGGGAAGGGGTACCAGTTGTCTCAGGTGTTGCCGAGGGGGAGGTTAGATGGGGGCTGAGAACTGACCGCTGGGCTTGGCACGGTCTCTAAATACCTGCGCTAGACCAGTTCCAGGAGGATGTGGAAGCCAAGGCCTGACTAATAGGGATGAAGGAGGAATGGCACGTAGCAATTTTGAAGAATTTTGAAAGGGGAGCAGAGAAATGGGATGGTAGGTAGAGGAGTAGGTATCAAGGGAAAGTTTTCAAAAATGAGACATAGTAAAGACATGTTTCTCTGTTGACCAGAATGACCCAATGGAGAAGAAAGTGTTGATGATGCAGAGAGTGATGGGATAATTATGAGACCATCGTGCTTAGTCTGGCAAGAGGGGCGGAATCCAGGGCACGTGGAAGGGTGCACCGGAGGTGGCAGTGAGGCTGGCCAGCCACTGGGTCGTGGGAACCGCCGAGACTGCGGGTGGGCGAGCCACCATGGTGAGGAGGAAGATGAAGTCGTCCTTCTGACTGCTTCAGTTCTGTTTCCTGATCGCTCCCAAATGCCATGTGTGCTGTTAAAATTATGAGTAATTGTGAGGCAGTCCAGTAGTGATGTCAGGAAAATAAAAAGAAAGTGAAGACAGTCCATATATAGGAGCAGTTTATACCCAGGTTGATCTGTTCATCCTTCCAAATTCCATACAAGCTGGGAAAGTTGGATGATTTTTCTATTTCATAGTCATTGAAAAGCAGTGATGTACTAAATTAAGACAATCTGAATGTGTTTTAGAGAAACAGACATAAGAGAGGGTAAAGGGGGGATAAATGGAGATGGAAGGAGACTTAGGATGGTGAGCAAATACAGATGGTATATGATAGATGCAACCTATATAATTTTATTAACCAATGTTACTCCAATAAATTCAATAAAACAGAAACAGGCATAGGGTAAAATAAATTAAAATATACAGATAAGACACATTTTTACCAAAAATGGTGAACTCTGTCTAAGAGGGTATATTCTTAATTAATGAATTTTCTCAATTTGATTGGCATGATTGGACCATCATTAAACCCAGAGGAAAAAGCTTCTTGAAGCATTTGACTATCTGAATCCTTCCTGGGTGTTTTAATTGCTATCTGGCAGATAAAAACACAGAAAATGTAGCAAATTTTTCAAAAAGTTTTAAAAGCTCGGGGTAATTATTGTCACTCATCACCTACGGGTGCCGGGTAAGTGTTCTGAAGTGTTAGCCGGGAACGGAAACCACAGCGAGTGGGGCTTGCTTTCAGCACGGCCGTCATTTCTCAGTTTTCCTTCCTAATAACTGGTGCGCTCCCAGCCTCCAGCCCTCGGCGCGTCCTGAGCGTCGGGGCCTTCGCGGGCGTCTGTCCCGGCTGTTGGTGGCTGGCTAGAGAGGAAAAGGAATGAAGAAGCAGTGATGCTGGCAGGCCCTTGTCCCACCTCTAGGAGCAGTGAGCACGGCAACATTAAACTTTTCAACGAAGAGAACCTGCGTGACTAAAGCGAGCTGTTGACTGACCGATCTCACGGATGGCTCTTTGTGTTGCAGCATATATCTAATCCTGGAGCCACGTGGCCACACACCGATGACAAATTCTACTTCTGCTCTTGACACACTGCCAGCTTTTCACTGTGTGTGTGTGTGTGTGTGTACGCGCGCCTTTTTCTATTAAGTTCAGAACGTCAGACCATACTGTGGTCTTTTATGTGCTAAAACGTACTATTCCTCTGACTCCAAGGTCTCAAAGCAGATTGTCCCTAAGTTTATCTTTAAGGGAGTGTTTATCTCTCATGAAATGTAATGTCCAATAGCACATTTTATGTCATATAACCGCAATTTTAAAAAAAGATTCCATCATTGTTTAGTAAGGCCGCACAATCAGTCCAGTGAAATGGTGCTAACTTTGGAGCTACATTTCTGGAGCTCTAGAGAATTTGGTAACTTATTTTGACATTTCAGATGTGCTGTTTTGCAAATGCAGATGGTAAACTGCTCAGAGACATGACCCGATGATCGAAGTCTGTATCTCTTAAGTGAAAGAACCAGGGTGTGACACACTTGCCTTTGAGTATGGCTCTTAATGACATGAGTCTTATAAACTACATAAAAATAGTACTAAATTTCCCAAGAAGCAAAATTTGTTTACAGGGAGCCCTTGAAGGGGATGTGGGATGAAGTAGAAGTGTCACCCAGCAAACCCTACAGAAAGGTTCTTGTCGTACCATGGCTAGCACTTTAAAGCAGAGTGCCCTTGAACTGTCATTAGTCTGATGTATCAGAGAAATTTTCTGATATTTATGTATACATGGATTTTCTTTTTCTATTTTCTCTCTACATTATCTTCACTTTGTCTCTGTCATGGGCCTAGTTTGTTGTTTTACTAGGTAGTGATCTTCTCTACTGGTCCACTCATAACGATTCAAGTCGGAGATGTCAGAACTGCCTTGGCATAGTATTGGGGAAGAGGTCAAAAATCTCAGGAAAATGAGACTATTAGAATGATATTGTTACTTTGGACCAGGAGGGCCTCGATGATACTGCCTTCACTAAAGTGCTGAGGACTTCACTCATGGTGGGGACACTGGTATCACTGAATAGCTGTGTGGTGGCTTCCTCTATATGCCAGGGCCGTACAGTAGGAGGTGCTGCTGTGAGGCTGGGCTGCCTCCTTTCGGTAGGGTGATAGGGCTCCAGAAGGGCAGACACTAGGTGGGGCACTGAAATGCCAGGTGGCAGGTAGAAGGGATTACTGCACTGAGCAGCAAGGCTGGACGATGTCTTGCTCTCCAGGGATCCGTAGTGCATGGCGTTCTGATGGATCAGATAGACAGAGACCAATGAGAGTACTACTGGTAACATTAAGAACAAAGTCAAGAGCTGGCAAGTGAACTTTCAGCAGTTCTCTACTTCACTGGAAAACCATGGACTTTCAAGTTTCCAGATCTGAGTTCACAGTTCACAGACCCAGAACCCATGTGTCTGAAGGGAGCCCATGTCCCTTGACGAAGATATTCCCCCGCAGGGAGCTGTTGCCATTTGACATGGTAACCTCACACGATGAAGAAAGCAGAAATTCTACCAAAATCTTAACTTTTAGAAAGGACTGTTGTTAATCTTATGGAGCATCGTTTTAGAAATTTCTCTGGGAGATAGATAAGTAGACAAAAGGATAGTTTTTTTAGAAACAATATTTTGTAGAAACAATATTTTTTAGAAACAGTATCATGCTGTATTTGCCACTTGTTAATATATTTAATTTTATATGAAATCAGTTTAAGTATAGAAACAAGGGGAATTTAAGGAATTTCTGAAATTTAGAAGATGTTTCTTTACCATATGAGAGATGATTTCTTAGAACAGTGAGAAATAAAGATTAAAAATACATTGAGGTTAGAGTCATTTTCAGATTTTATGGTTCAATTTTGAGAGCATTAATTCATTCTTTACTATAAAAAAATAAAATTATCATGCTTATACTTCCACCCACCTCTACCACTCTATTTGGTCAGTTATAGTATTATTTATACATTGTAGAGGTTTGTAGCATTTATATTTTGTTCTATAACCATAATTCTCACAGTTATATAGAGGTGGTTTTGTTTTTTAATTTAAATCAAGTATATGCCCACCTCCAGGACTTTCAGCCCAGCTTCTCCATATCTGAGTCCTTTATGTTGATTCATCTGTTAACTAGTGAGCTATCATCATTATATAGTGTTGTTGTTTTTTTCAAGAAGGGCACATGATTGTATTCACTGCATTTTTGCATGCTTGAGAATCACTGTGTTTCTGAAGGAGAGCTTGGCTGGGAATAAAATTCTCTGGTCATCTTTCTTTCCCTAAAGCTTTGTACATGTTGTTCTACCATCTGGTGGCAACTAACTGTTGTTCTTAATACAGATTCTTTATTTATCTCCTGGTTACCTGAATTTCCTCCTCAAGTGTGGTTTTTGTTTTTGTTTTTATTTTTTGAGTAGTTTGGGTTTTATAGTCTTTGAGTTTTTGCATGTTTGAGTTTAGTTATAGTATTCTTTAGCCATTCTTTTCTGCAATCTGAATCAATTTTCCTTGGTATACAGTGTACTTCTTCGATATACACATTCATCTCTTTATTCATTTCAGAGAAATTTTATCATATTTCTATATACATGGATTTTCTTTTTCTATTTTCTCTCTACATTATCTTTGCTTTGTCTCCGTCATGGGCCTTTACTATGATTATCTCAAGTCTTTTGTCCATGTCGGTGATTAGATTTTAAGCCATGTTTATTCAGCTTACTATTGTTTCTATTTAGAATTAATTTTGTGATGGAGTTATTTTAATTCTTAGTTTGTTTTATCTTTTTGTCTTGGAGTTCTCTTTTATTGCACTCATGTTCTTAGTAAGTTATCCTGTCACTCTAATTGTTTCTGATTTTTAAGGTATGTTTTCCTCCCCTCCAGAATGATAGGCCAGCCTTCCTTCTTCCCTCCCCCTTTTTGGCTCAATTCATTTTTCCCCTGATAAAATACATTTACAGTTGTCCAGACACTTTTTTCCTTCATCTTACTGGGGCTTACTGTGGGCAGCTCTGTCCAGATCTACTGCTTTTTCTGGCATAATATTAATGAATTCTCTTTGATTCCTTTTCTGTCTTCATTTTCAGCCTGTTTTCCTCTGAATCTCAGTTTGAGAACATGGGTATTTTGTTGCATTTACTTTTCCATAGCTTGAGATTATGATAAGGATGGAGGAGGAGAACTTAGTTGGAGCTCTGAGCAAATTTTGTTAGAGAACGTGATATCTGTTCTTTTAACATTTTATTAATGTCCTACACCAGGGTTTGCTATATTGGAGGGTGTTTTTGTCTGTTTGTTTTTGTTTTGTTTTTAATGGGAGTTGTTTTTTTTTTATTTTTAATCCTCACTCGAGGACATTTTTTCATTTTTTGTTCAGATAGAGTGGGAGGGAGAGAGAGGAAGAGAGAGAGAGAGAGAAACATCGATGTGAAAGGGACACATCGAGTGGCTGCCACCCGCACGACTCAATCAGAGCCGGGGACAAACTGCAACCGAGGTACATGCCCTTAGCGGGAACCAAACCCGAGTCTCTCTGGACTGCAGGCCGACGCTCTAACTGCGGAGCCAAACCGGCCAGGGCTTAATGGGAGCTTTGAAGCCCATGATTCTATCAGGAAGAATAAGCTCCAGTTTTTCACTTTCCCAGTTTGATTCATCTCTTTCCTGCAGCCATTGCTACCCCATGCAATTACTCCCCTATTCCACACCCAGCACAACAGGGAAAAGGGAATAATTGTTCTTCAGTCTGTTTCTCTCTAAAACTGGGGTATCAGAGAATATTCCCCAGCATTATTTCAGCTTAGCAGTTCTACCTCTGGGGGATGGAGACAGAATGGGAGGTCTCACCAAACGATGTCAGAACCTTCTCTTTCTTTCCTTGACTACCACCTTCTGAAATGTATGGCCAAGATAATACTGTATTTCGCTTTCCTTATTTGGTTGCTACCAGTGAGTATTCTCTTAT
Organism: Tadarida brasiliensis; assembly: GCA_030848825.1. Lineage (NCBI taxonomy): Eukaryota > Metazoa > Chordata > Mammalia > Chiroptera > Molossidae > Tadarida > Tadarida brasiliensis. The sequence goes on from CM061273.1 coordinate 56,456,692, forward strand.
TTTGTTTTTAACATTTTTTTTTCCCATTTTACAGTTTTCAGCTTCCCCTGCTATCTTTGCTCAGGAGTTCCAGTGCCAGGTGTGTTCAGTATGAGGCAGAGGCTGCCTTGGACTGTGGTTATTCCCTTATTGCTAAACCAGTCCAGCAGTAGTTGAGTGCCAGGCCATCAGAGCAGTGTAGGGAAGATTCCTAATTAAGATTAATGTTATATTAAGTAGCCTCTAAATCACTCCAAACTCTTCAGCTTTCATATTTACATTTGCTAGGGCTTTAACCCATTATACTAAGGCTTACAGAATATAGATTTCATCATTTGGCTACATTTGAGGTTATTTTAGTTAGTATTTTGCACCATAATTTCTCCTTTTTAATGGGTTAGGTGCATTCTGGCACTTCTGTAATTTGTTCCTGGTTTTAGAATTTCTGACATTGAGGGAAATTACTAGGATGTGTTGGTCTGTGTGTTGTGTACTGAGCAGTAATGACTTATTCCATCCCCTTTGTCTTTTTCTTTATGTGGGTATTAAAAGGTGTTCAGGCCATATTTGCTAGCACTAATTTTACTGTAAAACAGTTACCAGGACTTAAAAATATATTTTCCAAGCCCCCCAAGAGACTTGGATATCTTGCAGTTCCTCCTTGTCTTTCTCAGGGCCTGGCATGTGCTCCTGCCCTTGGCACTTGTGTGAAGCCTCTGTTGGAATGAGAGCAGCAGCAGCAGCAGACTGTGCAGTCTGGGCAGAGGGCTGTGCTTGCAGGGATTTCAGAACTCCAGAACTGTACTCTTGAACTTCATCTTCAGAGTATGTGATGGGCAGCATAATAATAGATGGAGCAGCACCCTACCCATCTTCTATTTTGACCTATAAAAATGGTGGTTGCATATGAGTCAGCCTAGTCGTTTCCAGACAATGAAGCCATTTTCTCACCCAAACCCCAACCACCAAGCCATCAAGTTCAGTATCTAAAGGGACTTCAGATGCTACCAGATGCTTGCAAGTGAGGGATAATCACGTTCCTTCTCCCTGGAAGACATGCCAGTCTGCTTTAGTACCTGCAGAGTGGGCACTACAAGTGTAGTTACCTGGTCCAAGGGCTCAAAGCTTTTGGATTGGAGAACTTGAAGCGTTTCCTCCTACATTACAGAGATATCTTTAGCCAGCCTTAATTTAGCAGCTTCCTTGGTGGTGGGGCATCCTTTTTCCCCTGTAGCATATATGATAAGTTCTGGAGCACCCTAACTAAGAGACCACATTGACCACTCCACATTCATCCTTGCAGATGCTGTCTACTTTTACTTCCTCCACATTTTCCGTGATTTTCCACCTCCTGGTCACCACTAACTTCATTATAAATTATTGTAGGTCAACCAAAAGTGTCTAGTAGTCCAAGGTTAGAAGGATATGCTACTTACTGTTTACCTTTGAGATGTGCCTATAAGTAAAGGACCAAACTGGAAAATCTAAGAATTTGTTTAACATTTATTTGTATAAAAGGTGCTAGGAACAAGTAAAACCTTGAATTTAAACATAGATCTACCTTCACGATGGCCTTTGTGGTTATGAATCCATCAACAAGATGTTTCCAGAACATTTGGGTTTTTTTCCTGGACTCTACCATTTACCAGGTGGAGACATACCTGCCAGAAGATAGTAACAGTGACGACACCTAGGCAAAGACCAGAAAGGGCTCATACCATCTAGAAATTGGCTAAGCAGTGTTGGCTCAGGCAGACAAGCCTGAGCTATTTCACTTTAAAAGGCTCAAGCAACTTTGAGATTTGTTCATTAATTAGCATCACTGAGCAACAGGCTCTGACAAAATAACAAACAAATAATAACTTATGAACATCTATGTTTAGGCTTAAAATTCCATTATCTATTTCACTTGCTCCTGATTTTTTAGAATGAATAAACTCAGATTTTAATATGGGCAAGGTCATTGATCACTCTATCAGAAAGAACACTTTAAATGACTCAGAGAAAGTTATTCTGAAAGTGCATCATTCCCAGAGCCTAGAGCGAGGTGGCACATTACTAACGACTTCACAGTGATTTCTGGTCATGAGTCTTTTCTTGGAGAAAAATCTGTAATTCTTCTGCCTTAATTATAAGTCAGTTGGTTACTTTTTCCTAGAGTATTGTAAAATATTTTGCTTTCTATCCATTTTAAATCACACCCATTCTCTCAGTTTTTCTGAGGCTTTTTGAGATCTCAGTAGAACTTTCCACCTGTTATTTCCTTTCAGTGTGTTAACATACTTAAATGATTTTCAGTACAATTCATAATTTTGTTATAATGACGCTTGATGGTATAATGCTGAGTAAAAATAATGTTTCAAGAACTAAAAATATTCTAACTCAATAATTCATATGCTTGGCTGCCTGAAAAAATGCAGTAATATCAATAAATTTTTAAATTCTCTTTTTTGGGGATTAACATTGTAGTATAAACCACCGAATAAAACATGTACATCTGTTTTAAATAATCAAAGAAAAGTTTTCTTTATTATTTGATACAGTGTTGAAGGAGAAAATTTTTTACTATATTTTCTTATATATTGCCAATAGTAGAATGATATGGAAGAAAGATTCCTATATTTTAAGTAAACATAAATTCACTAGAATGCATCTTTATTCTCAGATGCAAAATAAAATTTTCATATTATTTTATACATTATTTTGTTCTGATAAGCGTATATATTCAAGTGTTAGTATACTTTTCTTCTAAATAGTAGAATAAATTTATGAATGGTCAGAAATGTATGGTTGATTTCTCAGTTCTCTTAAGAAACATCACAAATCACAATCAGGAAACATTTGGAAACCTTTGTTTAAATTAAAAGCAAATTTAATTTGTGTTTTGAATTTGTAATTTGGAAGTATAGGATGAGAATTTTAAATCTCAAAACAAAATAACTTCTGCAATTGAGTTCAGCATGCATGCCTGGAGAAAGGAATGCTATAGCTTTAAGATAAGGTAGTCTGGTGATTCATTGCACGAAATAAGATCGATTTGGAGCAGGCTCCTACTGTTAGCTTTTTTGAAGATGGATTCTCACGCTGAAAATAACACAACATATTCTAGATAACAGCAGTTTTTCCACTGAAATCCACCAAAACTGAAGAAAAATCCAAGTGACTGTTCTTAGCAGCTGTGTGGCCTGGAGTTCACTGGGGAAGCTGGCTTCCTGCAGTCCCCTATTCATCACCTGCTTCAAAGACAGCCTGGCTGGCTATAGTTTGCAGGCCAGGTAGGGTGCCATTGTGCACAGTCTGGGAGGATTAGTATCAAAGCTGCGGCAACCAGGCCCTTGGTCTCCGGCTGCCATTCAGTCTTGCAGGGAGAGGCTAAGACTGGCCAAGGTCACAGTCTCCAGTGTGGAGTGGACTGGGAAAGGATCCTGAGAATAGAATGCTTTTTATGAAATCATGGCGCAAGCTTGCCGCACAGCAGGTGTCCTTCTGGAACACATAACATCTGTTTATGTTGGTATACCGTAGCTGACAACGAGATAATAGAGCTTTGAAATTTATCATTTTATTTTAAAAAGACAACTGTATATACAATAATCCAGATGCGTATTTAGCTCCAATCTTTTATTTGAAAATCATAAAGAAAACTGACCGGTTTAATTGCTGCTTGTACGTGTATATATTTAAGCAAAAAGCAGAGCGTACTGACTATTAACCATTTATAACCATTGCCGATCAGTAATACCCGAATTCGTGGGGAGGAAATATCTAGCATTCAACATAATGTTTTTTCAGTGCTCAGGCATTTGTGTCAACAGATTGCAGAAGGATTTACTGAATATGCCCAACTGTCTTGAATATTAGGAGATTTGGATAACCCCCTTCCCCCCCAAAAATGAGAGTATTCAAGGGTGAGGTAGTAATGACGCAAAAATAAAATTTTCAACTTGGACAAATTAGAGAAAAATTAAGCTGTCCATGAGTTGTCATGACGACAAGGATGTTCTGTTGATGAACTGTCCTCCTCATTGTCCAATCAGATAGTAGAGCTGAAGCTGGAGCATGAACAGGAGAAGACGCACCTATTACAGCAGCATAACGCAGAGAAGGATAGCCTAGTCCGAGACCATGAACGGGAAATTGAAAACCTGGAAAAACAGCTTCGCGCTGCCAATATGGAGCACGAAAATCAAATCCAAGAGTTCCAGAAACGAGATTCACAGGTAATTATCAATAATATTTGATAAAACGGGTATCTTTTTAAAAAGTCATCAGCGTTTAATGTTTTCTTATTATTCTTGTTGATGCACGCTGTTTGATCATTTGCAAAACTGACATATAAATGTGATTTTTTTGTTTTCTTCCCTCCACTCCCCCCCAACCCCCCCCCCCCCCCGTTTAGGGATGAATAAGGCTTTAACTACAGAAACCACAGGTAGCCAGATTAAAAATCCCATGGTGCGCTATAACTTGGCCCCTTTTTTATCATCTTGTCTCAGTTCCTTTCATGATGGATTTTTTAAAGGTATCTGCCCCTTACCCCTCCCCTCAGCCTTAGCAAATCCCTATGAAATATATCAGCCTCACTCCTTGCTTTTTGTTTTAATCTCTGTAGGTAATCAAGCAGCTGTTTTAATATTTGCTTTTGCTTCCTAGTGTTGCTTTTTTTCATTAGACTCTATATTTGATTAGATCACTCAGATGGTAATAGATAAAAATGACTCCAGCGAAGGGCTATTTCCCATCAGGTCTGTTGCTTTTTCCTTCATGCACCACACATGCCTCCTAGCCTCCATCTCTGTAGTCCCTGTTGGAAGCCATTTGGCAGAATAACCCCCAGCTGTGGTAGCATTTGGCTCTTCAAACTTATGGATGAAATGTGCACTGTCAGCATGGAAAATTATCTTTATAAATTTCAGATGAAAAAAAATCTTATGGAGCGTGTATCTTTGTAGTACAATACATTCTTTAGGGTATACAGGGTGGGGCAAAAGTAGGTTTACAGTTTGTATGGAAAATAATACAATTATTAATAAATAATACAAGAATAAACTGTGTTTCCCGTACTCACAACTGTAAATCTACTTTTGCCCCACCCTGTATGTAATCAAAGGCCTTTAGTGCCTTTAGTGGCTCTTCTTGTGGAGATTGCTGTGAAATTTTATTAAAGAAAAACTGAAGAGCAATTGTTAACAATGAAAACATTTTATTTTTTAATAAAACCATATAATATACTAGGTTTAAATAGCTCTTTTCCCATTGAAATCTAACCATATTATCCATACCACACATAAGCTTCTTCCTAGTTATTCTTCCTCCCTAAATAATATAATTTTAAAATAATGAAATAAATCTTCTATTTGTTTTACCATGTGTTTAAACAATTTTATAATTATCTAAACATGAAAATACTACGAATTAAATAGATGTTAATTTCTTGAGTGGAAGGTGAGAGGCGGTAAAGCAAAGAATGGGAGTTATTGGTTATTTTTCATTTAACCTTGAGTCTTTTACTTTTGGATAATGACTGGGAAACATAGATATACTCAGCACAAGCTTTTTTTGTTGTTAATAATATGCGTTTACAGGAAAACTATTTTTAATTTGTTTTATGGGGTTTGCTGACTAAGAATGTAGCCATTATAGTAGCCCTAGCACCAGAACAGTCAGGTGGTTCATAGTAAATCAACATGTATTATGTTTTTGCCACCAGCCTCATTAGAGCTTTTGTAAACTCTGTGCTGATCTTTTGGTTGTTAACCATATAATTTGTTAAGAATATTTTCAAAATTAATTTCTCCTTCAAAGTGATGCTAAGTCTACCATTGTCTTCTGTGATATGATGTTTGAGTTGTGAGTCAGTGTAGTGTCTGTTTGCCTAGTAGAACTGAATAACTGATACAATAAAATCCATTAATCTATATAACGTACTACTATGTTCGTGCTGTTGTGGAAAGCCCACACAAGTGGCGGCCAAATTTAGAGGAAATCTTTGTGATTTTGGCATTTGTCGTATCTGCCATAAAAAGGGTGCGGTTCATCCAATGATAACAAAAGGGAAATTTTAGAATTGTTATGTATAATTGAGCCACAGGGACAGTATAATAAAGTTATTAATTGAATTTCCTCTAATTGAATTATTATGAGGACTCTATGACTTCAAATGCTGTAGCATAGGATTATATTTCTCATATTCTGAGTCTTTCTTGAAACAATTGGAATTGTCTTGGGAATGCTAACAAGCAGTGGAAATAGGCTAAATGCTTTCTTGATCAAAATGAAAAGGATTGCTGTGTAAGCTATATACTTCGTTAATTTTAGAGAATATCTTTTTTTAAACTTTATCAGTAAGTTATATTTTTAAAAATCTTATCATGTATATCAAAATGGTAATATTTTGTATTTATTTTTGGTTTTTCACTGAGGATATTGTTGCAAAGTTTCCTTCAGGTAAGTCCTAAATTTCCCAAATACATCTTTTCGTGATTGTGCTGTAAATAATCTGATGTATAATGCCTTTTAAGTCCTGAATTCCATTCCCAGATGTCAACAAAAACACAAAGTGGGTATATACTTTTTAAAATGAATCTTTTTTCAAGTCACTATTTTGTGAACAAACACAAGTGTCTTGTATATTGGATTGTATCGTTTTTATTTTGGTTCCGGAGAGATTTGATTTTCAGTTCATGTTTGGCTGCTTCCGTTAGCAGTGGAGGCCATTTTGTAGAAAGGACTAGTTGAAATACTTAACCGGAGAGGACCAGTGAGATAGCTATCTTGGATCCCATGGCTTTGTTTGCTGCTTTTCTTCCATCAGATTCTTGAATGCATGTGGTATACTAAAAACTGTATACTATATATGTAATATACTTTTGGCCTTTCTAAATGTGTAATATATTGCATATTGATAATAACATCATTATTAAAAAGTATAGTTACCTACCATAAGATGAATCATATATCAACTAGGAAGTTTTTTGGTGAGTATGCTATATAATTATTATAGGTTAGTTGTTACTCAAGTAATTTCTGTTTCATAAAGAAATGATAAGATATAATAATGCAACTAAGGGTAGTTAACCATTCCTCTCACTTTATTTGGTGCATTTAGCTAAATATTCTTATATTTCTGTCATATACCTTGGTTTTCAATGGTAAGATATTTTATGCTGTGATTTGCTGAAATGCACATTAAATTAACCACCCTCATACAAGATGTTTAGTCTGGTATCTACTTAAGGTCATTGTTGAAGAAAAAGCATCTAGATCAGTAGATATCAAGACATATAGAAATTCACAACCTCATTGTCAGATATTTCTCATTTGCCAGATCCTTCTTATTACAGTTATTTTGAAGAAGGATTTGATTATTTCAATCATGTATTTTAATACAAAGAGAATTTATATTTTCACTGTGATTATTCTAGGTAAGTTTCCTCTAACGTGATAGTTCTGCTTGTAATTCCTGTTTTGCTATTGAACTGCAGAGTAGTAAAATAATTTCTACAATTTACCCCTTTGAATTTGAAGAAAAACAGGACATCCCTTAGTTGTTCCTTTAGGACTCTGAGCCACTTAGAGATTGCTTGATCTATTGTGTTTGTTGCCAAAGTGAGTGGTGTGTCTGAGACTGTTACAGAGAACCTCTGTGATCCGCCCCAGAGGAGGTGTCACCATCTTAGGACAGCTGTCTGTGTGACCTGGTGAGGTACAGACAAATGGAGGCGTCAGGGTACCACAGCAGCCACTGTAAACCACCATCAGTGTTAGGCAAGTGACATACAACAGACTTGAAGGTTTTGAGTGATATCTGAAAATACATTAAACTTGGAATTTGTATCAAGTCAAAGGGGTCTTGCCTAACATTGGCATCTCGATGCCTTTGTTGATTCCCTAAACTGAGAATTATGATTCTAATATGAACAATTTTTGAATAATAAGTGGACAGGTTATCTTGATTTTGCCATATCGATTCACAGTAAAAGGCTGCACCTATCGCTGATTCCAAAATGTGGGGTTTTCAGAAATCCTCTTCTTCCTCTTTTCTAGTTACCAAAAGGTTTTCCAAAAAAGATGTATGTGGTGAAACATTTTAATTTTTAAAATTATATCTCAATAACATCACTTTATTTTCCATGCATTTGGAAATCTGGGCACAAGATTAAAACCTCCATTAATAAATCGAGTGTGGGTGTATGCAGTGGGTTAAGCACTAGCTATCATTCCTCAAAGATTGCCTAAGGACGAACTCAAGATGTGAGTTCTGAACATTGTTGTTAAACCTATACATGGTCTATGGGCTTTTTTGGGCTTTTTTCTATTGAAAACACTTGATTTTAATTTCTTTATATGCCAACTACTTTCAAAAACGATTTGAGAGGAGCATTTTATAATATATACGTGCTTAAACAGGTAGAATATAACTGAATATAATAATTAAACAGTAAATGACATTAACCACATCAGAAAATCCATACTTTAAAACATGCTTCAGTCACTACAAGTTTTAGCTCTGAGCTTGCCTACAAGCCCTAGCAAAAAGGGAAACACGAGGAACTGTGTGATTGTAATTAGTGAAAAAAGGCATACCAGTTCATGGTTGTTTTCTAGCTCTCAATTTTGAGAGGAATTTTTGATGTGGGACTTAATATAAAGGACATTAACCAATATAACTGATTATGTTCTCTATATGTTAAAACATTTGGAAATAAAATCTGGTGGGAAAACCTTAAGTTCTTTAATTACTTTCATGAAATATACAATTATTTGCAACACAAAAAACCACAGCTGCTTCGAGAGATTCAATTTTGTAGATACTTAAATCAAAAGAAGGCATAGTTTAAGTCACGAGCCCAGCAAATTCTAGTACTGTCCTTCTGTGACTGTTGCAGAAACCCTTACAATATGTTTGAGGAAGTAAAGATTAGGAACATGGCTGGATTGGAAATCGTTTTAAAGTCGATGCCCTGGTGTTAATTTCCAAGTGTGTTAGTACTCTGCCTCTTTTATATCTGACAGTCTTGTCCTTTGAATTAATACTATGGAAAGCTATAGGAAATAGTACAATCAAGTAGTAATTTGGTCCAGGAGTGTAGGATATTTGTACCTGTACTAAAATAGTTCACATCCTACCTACATAACCAAAATAGTATTTCATTATCAGTATTTATTCACTGATATCATTTGCTTGGTTTTGAGGTAGAAAATACTTTTGTTTCTTTGGGTCAAACCGGACTGATTGCTTGAATAAAGCAAACTATATAAATTGTATTTTCCCCCCAACTCAGTGAGGCAGTTGCTATTAAAGTCACCCTGTCTGTGTTGCCTTCTGCTCCCTAGTGACACGCACAGTCACATCAGAGTGGTTGCCTGGCCTTCCAGCTGTGTGCACACTGCACTTTGATACTCATCCCTAGATACCCTGTGTTATTTGTATTAGAGGGAAGAGAAGTGGGATTAAGTGGGTTTTAAGTATTAAGTGGTTTTGCTGCAATGTACATAATGTTTTCAATTTATTTTAATTTTTATTGAATTTATTATGGTGACATTGGTTAATAAAATCATACAGGTTTCAAGCGTACAACTCTGTAACACATCATCTGCATATTGCATCATGTACCCACCTCCCCAAGTCAGACCTCTCTGTCACCATTTATATCCCCCTTTGACCTCCTCTACCTCCCTCCACTCCCCTTTCCCTGTAGTAATCACCATACTGTTGTCTGCGTCCAGGAGGGTTTTTGTTTGTTTGTTTTTGCTTAATCCCTTCACCTTTTTCACATGTTTAATGTCAGACATTAGAAGATTTGGTGGGAAAATGTTTTGAGCAATTCACTTTATTATTTCACAGATAATGGACTTGTGGTAGAACCACACATTACACATTTTAATTTATTTTCTTTATATGAAGTTTCACAGCATTATCTGAGTGCATAGTATTGATAGCCCAAGAACTTTCTGTGTACATTTAACATATAAATGGAGGTTTTCCTAACTAAGCCACTTTTAAAAGCCTGTGGCGGCAATATTGCTTTCCTGACATCAAAAGCACAGGTGATACAGAATTTTCCAAATAGGGCCAAAGTCCTCCCATTTTGACATAGATGCATTGCTGGGAAGATCTCATTTTATTAGTGTCCAGAGTGGTGTGTCTAATATTCTTACATATGAATAAAATATTACAGATAGTATTTATATATTACTATATGTATTACTATGTATAAGAATACTATTTCTTAGGTACATAATTAGGGGAAAATATCGGAAATGCCCTTCAGGTAAAGTTTATGTTTTTTGTAGGTCACCAGTTTTCTTTTTCCATTATAATTCTGAATTCTATAATTATTTTCATCTTATAAGCACAAGATTAGCATATAGACCTATAATTAAACTATTATAAATAATTCAACTTGGTCCTCATTGTGGAGAAAATTTTATTAAGTTTAAAAACAAAAACAGGCTGAGCCCAAGAAATTGATTTCTGTAAGAATGATCCATTTGTAGAAGTATTATACAGTGTATCTTTAGTCCTGTGCATATTTTTTAAATGTGGCAGTTACCATGGAAACCACATTCTATGGCATGTGGTCCACTTTCAGATAAAGAATATTCTTTTTAAAGACAAACCTTCCAAATAACATATTAAGTATTCCCTTTGAATTAGCAATCTCATGTCAATTAATAATGATTGCTTTAAAAATCTGTCTTTTGTTCTCATTATACTTAATAGGTTTTTTAGAAATATTAATATTGCTATTGAAGAAGTAATAATTCAATGCTGGAGATATTGAAAATAGGAGATATAATGTGGTAACTCTGCAGTGGTGAAAATTGGGGAGATTGCAAGGGAACACCAATCTGCAGATACAGTATATTCCGCCAGACAAGGAGCTTTTAGTCATGTCAGGTGTCTAAGCATCCAGCAATAGTATGGTCAGACTAAGTAATCTAAAGAGATGAGCACATCCCATTATTTTCAATTAATAGATAAAGGACATTATCTTGCCCAAGGTCACAGAACTAGCAATCCAGGGCTTTCTTAATCTTAATTCAGTGTTCTTTATCTCATAGCCTCTTTCAAAAAAGATTTTAGATTTTTTCAGAGACTCAGACATGGCCAAGAGGAACAGGGTTATATGTGAATCTCTGCCTTGCATGGGAGCCAGACACTGGTACTCTTTGTTCCCCATGCTGAGATCCTCATTGCAATTTGCATTTCTTTCAGTGAATCCCATTCTTGATGTTGCTGCAAAGTCATAATTGAATTGTGCTGCTTGAGTTCCAGCTTCAGTAAGCAGTACCTCCTAGAACCACACCGAAATGTTACGCTGTGTTTAGCAGCAGCAGCAGCAGCAGCAGCAGCAAATATTTATTATGCTTCCCATGTGCCGTGCTCTCTGCTAGGTCTGTTTCATTGCATTATCCCATTCAGTCCTTCCAGGACCCTATAGGGATTGTATTTCCCATTTGGAAACTCTGTTCTGACCTTCTTACATGGGTCAGAAGAGGACCATATGTATTTCCAATTTATTGATGAAAAAAGATTCAGAAAGCATAAGAAAGCTGCCCGAGGTTTCATAACTAGTAGTTAATGTAGATGAGACTCAGGGCAGAGGCCTGTGCCCCAGACACCTGCTTATGTATGAGCCCGTTGTCTCTGAATTCCATTTATTCTGCTTAAATTCCATTATGTTTTCAACTTGAGGTTGTTAATACATGGCTAGATTTATAATATTGATGCCCATAACTCAGACCATGTAAATCCAAATCCAGTTTTTGCCAGTAGCTTGAATCTTTCTCCAAAGCTGCAAGCCAGGGCCGTGTCTCTATTCTGAGACAAATTAAACTCTGAAGAGAGACGTATTTCTTACTATTTTATTTGGAATAGAATTCGTTCCCACAAATTTCAGAATTTGTAGAATGGAAAAATGAATATGTTTTTGAAATGGGTTCACGTTAGGTTTTCACATTATTACTGGAATAAGAAGATATGCCCAGCGTAAGAATCCAGGAAGCTTTTAGTCAGTGGGCCTACCAATCTCTGTAAAAATTACACAGGAATTTTCATTTCGACTGGTGAATAGGGTTTGTTGTGAATGGTTTATTATAGGTGATTATCTGCCATAGTCTCATATTAATTTGGAATATTATATATGATCCATTCATTTTATGGAATGAATCTTTAAATCTCAAAGACCTCAATGTTAGTACTTTCCCCCTAAAGAAACCCATGTATTTGTCCCACTGCATGACAACAGGTAGTCAGTGTGAGGTTAAGTAAGCTCAGACATGCAGACTTACTCGATAGAAGTATAAGAAATAATTAGAAAATGTGTTTCTTTCAGAATCCTCAAAAACAATTTATGTTGATGTAATTTTGGCTTACTTCTAGAGTTACTTTAGTCAAAATGAAAAGTTTTCAGGTGAACTCATTTTTTTATATAAAATACCCCAGAGATACATCATTACTCTACATGCTGAATGTCAGTCCCATCGACATGAGGAAGAATACCTTCTGTTATTTTTAGCCTATCGCTCTTGCTTCTCCTCTTCACCCCGGCCTCAGTGTAATTACTAAGAACATTGGCAGAAATGATCTTTGAGGAAATACTGGGTGAATAACTCTTCTTCTTGATGTCTTCGAAAAGTCATTTTTGGATTTCTGACTCAGTCAGTTCTGTAAGGGACATCCATGATGTCTTTATTTGTATATTCAAGGTAATTTTTTGTGACAGAGAGGTTGAAGCCAAAGTGCAAGAAATGATTGGCAAAATGATGATATCATCTCATGTTCAAAGGGCTGGCAAATTGAAGCTTATTAAACTGTCATTCTGTCTTCCATTCAGGACTAATTGGAATCATGCCTAGTTGCATGATATGAAAGATATTTAACACCTGAGCATTTTTCATGAGAAAAATGACGGAAATTGATGTCAGGGAGACCTTAAACTCCTGTTTGAGGAGGAGAGCAAGGCATTACATGAAAATAATAGTCTGCATTACATGAAAATAATGGTCCATTTTCAAGCTACTTAGCATTTGTATATAGAAAACATTTGAAAAATATTGTCATTGGGAAGAAACACTTCAGTAATAAAAATTGGCCTAATTGATACCTAAATCATTGAAAATGGTGGATTAATGTGAAACTTGAGATAATATTTTTCAGTGGAAACAAATTAAAATTCAATGAAAATTATTATTTTTTCACTTGTTTGAACAATTATTTTAAATTGTTACCTGACCTCTTGAGTACTTTTGGGTGTTTGTATACTGGGAAGTTGGGGAGACATCACAAGAAATCAGAAAGAAACAATGTATCGTTAGACTTGCAGGGTTTGAAAATGTGTTATTTTTCTGGTTCATTTTGATTTGTTTTGTTTAGGTAAGAAGTCAAAGGCCGGAACTTATTAGTTATATTTGAAAGTGAGTTAATGAATTCATTCCTTGGAGAATGAAGTTTGCTGAAGTATGTGGCCTGCATCGAGGCCTCTCTCCTTGTTAGTGGGGCCTTTGCAATGCAACATTAGTCTTGATGTGTGTGTGCATGAGCGTGTGCGTGTGTGTGTGTGTGTGTACCCATGCGCGTGCACGCCTGTGTGTCCCACTGATATTATCGCTCTGTGGTACAGAGGAGCTTTCAGTGAACATGGAACCAATAGTCCAGCCAGGCCCAGCATCTCAAGACAAAGGAATTTTCAGTAGAAATACTTGAAACTTGCAGGTCTTTGAAAAGGTTAAAATTAAACTGATGATTCATTCATCTTAAGTTTGCTCTTTACGTCAGTATTTATTAATGAAACAAACCCCAGATCCCTAGGGTCAAGTGGAACCTTATTTATTGTGTTATTTGCAAAGATGTCATTTAATGTACAAAATGCATGTGTTCACCAAATGTTTCCTGAAAACACTTTTTGTAATGTAAATGTTATCCTCACTTGTTGGGCAAATTTTCTAATGGCTCCAGATAAAGTGATGTTGGCATGTGCAACAAGAGAAGTGGAGTGTGAGGGCTGAAAACTTTTTGTTCTTCAGTTATTCAGAAATTACTGCCAAAGCTGTCTCAGACGAAAGCAGGGAGTTGAGGAGGTACAGCGTGTTCCCGCTCACTGTAAAGTACACCCCGTGTGCAGAGATGCTGGCTCAGGCTCGGGGGAGCATGGGGGCGTGCACTCTTGTCCTTCTGCCTCGAGCCGTTCCTGGTGACACGCAGTGAGCATCACAGTCTAGTGCCATAATGTTGGTGTTTCCTAAAAAATACTCGTCTAATTCAGAAATAAGGATTTCATGTTTTTCTCCTGGAAGTCATAATTATTTTTATCTATTCTGATTCTCTTTGAATCTCAGTGTTCCAAATTGATACTGATGAAATGTAACTCTGTGACTTGAAAATTTGTATAATTGTGACTCTTCGAATAACATATTAATCAAGTTTACTTCCACCCAAGCTTTTCAATCTGTAAAGCTTAGACAGAATTATGTATATGGAATTTCCTAAGCCATAGGCTTTATTCAACTTGATTTATTTATTCAATTAAGACATTTTGAGTGCTGTTTGGTGGCAGGCCCTGGGGCTGGGTGCACACCTTAGGAGGTGCTTTTCACATCCTGATGCGGCCCCAAGTTGTGTAAGGTGTGGCCTAAATGGCCCTGAGGGGGTTCCTGCTGAGGGTGCAGCAAAAAACAAGACAGATCAGTACTCTGCTCTGAAGGAACTTCCACTTGAATTGGGGGGAGACAGATGGCAACACACACAGGAACAGGAGAGCATCCCAGCAGCCACGGGGAGGTGGAGAATGAAAGTGGAGAGCTGTGATACAGTGACCGAACGGTCGTGCTGGCTGGCCCTCAGAGAGGCCTCTCCAAGGAAGTGCTGTCTGAGCTGAGGTGTGGCGGGTGGGAAGCCAGCCACACTGAGGGAACAGTGTTGGGGTGTGCGAGGAATGAGAGAGGAGGCCTGTGTGGCAGGAGTGTGGCAGGTGCAAGGCAGGGGGGACCTTGGAGGAGTTTGGATTTGATTTTAAGTGCAATGGAAAGACAGAGGCTTTTGAGCAATGAGGTGACATGATCTGACTGAGGTGTCTAAAATGCCAGTGTGGCTCAGTGGTTGAGCATCGACCCATGCACCAAGAGGTCGCCAGTTCAGTTCCCAATCAGGGCACATGCCCAGGTTGTGGGCCAAATCCCCAGTGGGGGGCATGCAGGAGGCAGCCAGTCGATGTTCTCTCATCGATGTTTCTATCTCTCTCCCCCTCTCCCTTCCTCTCTCTCTAAAATCAACAAAGAAAAAAAAAGCCATTATGGATGTTGCGTTCTGCCCTGGATGTCTGAAGGACATACGCATTTGAGTCGATGGGACTGGCTGCTGGGTTACGTGTGGGGAGTGAGGGAAAGAGGAATTCTTTAGAGTCTGGGTTTGAGCAGCTAGATAGATGGTGGTGGTAAATATGAGGATGATTAGGAGGGAATAAAAGCAAAAGCAAGAGTTCTGTTGTTGCCAGGCCAAGTCTGAGCTACATCTTAAACATCCGGGTGGAGATGTGTCAGATAAGGAGTAGGAGATGAGGTCGAGATTCCAGAAATATGAGTTTGGACGTCACTGGCATATAGATCGTAATTAAAGTATGGACCTGGATGCAATTACCAATTTCTTGTCCAATGTGAAGACAGAGATGCTGGTTCATGGTCAGTCTTTACCACTTCCTGGCTCTGTAAACCCAAGTCACCCACATTGTATGTCTGGTCATCATTTTCCACATCTGTACTATTCATTTGTTTGGTGTCATCTGTTGACCTTCTCCTGTGTGCCAGACACCACACCACACCTTGGAACACTGAAAAAGGAGCAGTCCTGCCCTCCAGCCTCTAGGCTGCAGGGAAACAGGCCTGTGCAGCTGTCACGAAGGAGGGCGACCTGATTCATATCGACAGGGGGGAGGAGGGATGCCCTCCTTCACCACAGACAGAGAGTGCGTCGTACCACACACCAAAGGCTGCACACAAGAGGAGACAGTGACACCCCTGGTCAGAGGACAGCTGTCCTGGCCCTCAAGTCCCAGGAAGGCACCTTTTTGCTGATTATACCACCTGAGTAGTGTGATGATTTAATCATGCTTTTAAAGATACTCTCTTCGCTGTTCTGTGGGATGGAGGGAGATTAATACCCTTCCCTCCCCTTTGTACTGTCTGGAAACTTCGCCTACATTCCTGCCTTGCCCACCAGATAAAGAACTGGTAAAAATACCAGTAGTGCCCTGGCCGGTTTGCTCAGCGGTTAGAGCGTCGGCCCGTGGACCAGAGAGTCCCAGATTCAGTTCCTGCTAAGGGCACGTACCTCAGTTGCAGTTTGTCCCCGCCCCCAGTTGGGGTCATGTGGGTGACAACCACTCGGTGTGTCTCTCGCATCAATGTTTCTTTCTCTTCCTCCCTCTCTCCCTCCCGCTCTATCTGAAGATAAATGCAAAAATGTCCTCAGGTGAGGATAAAAAAAAATTTTTTTAAATACCAGTATGGACCTGGACAGTTATGTTCCGTGGCCTCCTCTAGTAGGACCAGCTTTTAGTCCTTCCAGAGTCATAGATAGATAGATAGATAGATAGATAGATAGATAGAAAGATAGATAGATAGATAGATAGATAGATAGATAGATAGATAGATAGATAGATAGATAGATAGCAAAGTGCAATAATATGATAAAGGTGCTTTGAGTCCAAGTGAAGATATGACAGCCATGTGGTGTGGGGACACAGGGTCTAGGGGGTGATCAGAAAAGGTTACATTAAAGAAACATTGAGTTTTAAAAATAAGTATAAATGTGCTATTCAAATTAGAATAGGAAAAGCATTCTAAACAGAAGGAGTAGCAGATCGATACCTGGAGAACACTTTATGTTGAGAAGTCTGGGCTGGGTCCCCCTGAACACCGGTCTCCCGCGTGGGGTTCATGCTGCCCATCTATGCTGCCATGCCTGCCTCTTCCATCTCTCCACCCCCGTGTCCTGTTTGTGATGCTCATTGCTCTTTCTGGTAATTATTTGAAACAAGGTTCTCCCAAGTAGGGTCCAGTAGGCTATAGGAAGGAAAAAAACCCACAGAACTTCTATTTATGTGTAAAAATACCTATTTTGTGCAAATTTTATAAGCTACAGAATGCATTAATATAATAGTGTTACAGATTTATGCACAGACTTATACAGATTTATACACTGGGTTGCGTGCCCCAGTTTTTTATGATACGATTGTCTAATAAAAACGTTTAGAGGTCATAACTGCAAACAGAAGTCACTGAAGAGTTTTAAGCAGAGGATTAGGCGTGGGAAGGCAGTGAGGCTGTAGGCTGGGAGGCTGGTTAGGAGCCGTCCCGGTGAGAGAGGAGGAGAGGCGCAGCTAAGGCGCTGACAGTGAGGCGAGTTGATGTGACAGTGAGGGAGAGAGAGGAGACCCCGAGTCCTGGTTTGATGTGCCACAGGACATTTAGGTGTCCGTGTCACTTAGGCAAGTGGAATATAGGACTGGAGTTCAAAAGAGGGCTGTCCTTTGGAGATAGAGGTTTGAGAGCCACCTGGATGAATGGTAAGGGATCCCAGCGGAGGGGGAGTGCAATGAGAATAGACAACACTCAGTGCCTAAGGGAAGGTGGAGGACACAGAGCTGGACCAGAAGACTGAGAAAATGGGTCAGGAGTGATAGGAAAGGAACAAAGAGAACGTGGTTTTCAGGAGCCAGGGGGAAAGGCAGCAATAATACCTAACTCCTGCACTGTAGTGAGAAATTGAAATGGGCAAGTAGTTTTGAATAACCTATAAATGTTAGTTTATTTATCTGACTATGTGAACTGTGGCTGTGCGTCAGACACAGACTACTGCACAGAGAACATTCCACAACCGGATGTGGACTTTGGGGTCAGGGAGCCCATTTCAGAGATGGAAAGCACGAGGCCTGGATGAATGAACCAGCTCGGGCACTTAGTGGCAGAGTCAGGCATGATTTGCAGGCAACACTAAGCCAGGCTTCCTTCGTGATGTAGGCAGGATCAGCTACATGCCTAGCCCGGCACCTCGAGTCCCGCAGCCGGTCCTGGGAGCCGTGAGGGTTCAGGTCCCCTGAGAGCCTTGCCAAGGGTGCCAACACAGGGTTCATAGCTCACCTGCAGAAGCAGCGATCCATTGTCAGGCTCACCCAAGGAGGCAAACAGGACCAGGTCTTGCCTGGGCCTCTGTAAGAGCCCAGAGTGAGGGTCTGAGATCAGAGGGAGAATGTATCTAGCCCAGCATCAGCCATCAGGAGATGAGATCACAGCTGCCCTGAAGCTCCCCTCGGATGCCCAGATTCTCAGACCAAGTCGCTGGGCTGAGAGAAAGCTCCCGCTCCAGAACGATCCACCGCCATCCCTGGGTCCTGTCAATTACATTGCTCGAAGTGTCTCCTAAGTAGAATTTCTCTGGGCTAACATTCTCTCTCGCCTGCCTTTTTCTTTATTTAATGTGTTTGCCTTGACTGGGTAACTACTCATGCCTAAATTTAAAAATTCAAAATAAATATATACAATAGATGAATTCTGGAATAGGTAATTCATGAACACTTTTAACATTTAAATGAATAAAGATATAGGTAAAAAGAACAAATGATTTCTTTTACGATAGAACTATATCTCCAGGGATTCCTTCATTTATCTCTTTGTTCATTCTTCATCTATTATATACCTCCATGTAGCAGTTACTGTGCTGAGAGGAGGTATAAAAAAACATAGGACAAAGTCCTCCCCTGGGACAGTTCACAGCTTGCCAGGCCGGTTAGCAAGGAGGACACAGAGCATCGCAGATGTGATCACTGCTGTCATCTGGTCACCTGCCCTGCACCCGCAGTCAGAAGGCTGCGCGAGCCCGAAGGATCCGGGAAGTCTTCCCAGGAGGGAGGATCTGAACAACGTTGAGGTAGAAAGGAGAGCAACTATCCTAGCCACCAGACAGTGACATTGATTCTAATTAGATTGCTGTCATCGAGCTGAAATCCGTTCCACTGAAGAAACGGGAGTTTTGATGGATGGACAGAGTGTCACGGCGGAGGAAGAGGAATACTGCGGGGAGATAACTTCCTGGCGGGACGCCAGAGGGGAGCTGTAGTCAGAAGACTTGGACATCTGGAGGTGGGGGAGGGGACAAGAAAAAGATTTAGGAAGTGCGGACAAGGAGGTAGGGAATGCTTCAGGCAACCTTCACCTTTGAAGTTGTGCCTTGGGTTAGTAATGCCCAAACTGTAGTCACCTAGACGCAAAGAGGAAACAGCCCCTCCCTTAGGAGAATAAACCTCAAGGTGCCCCTGTCCTCACAGAAAGCTCGGGGACAGGTGAGAGGATGATAGTTCAGCTTCTGGGGGGTAGGCCTCGCCTCTGAGATCTGCATTCTGTGAGTCGGAGGGCGCTGCGTACTCCTGCTGCTTCCCAGGTCTGCTGCCCGGTCCTGCGTGAGAACGCGGCCCTCTCCGTACTCAGCCCCTGCCCTAGGCCCCATCTGCTGAGCTGCCTCCATCGGCGTCCTTCGGACCGGACTAAACATTAGCTGCAGCAGCACACAGGCGTGTGGGTAAGGGTTTGACCAGTCATGGCCATGTAAGAGTACAACCCAAGGTAGGAGCGGTGGTTACGAGCTGCTGCACGGACGCGGGACAGTGGACCATTTAACATCCACTTTTACAAGAATGGTCGTTTTCTTTAAAATGTGATGTGGTTGTCTATAGCAATCTAAACATTTTCAGCTAGAAATGACCCAGTTTTATTTTGTGTGTGTGTATTTATTTTGAGAAAGGGAATTGAGCACAATGTTATGTGCTAGACACTTTTTCCTGTGCTTTCTGGGAAGAGGTAGGTATTATCTCAGTTTTTACAGAGGGGACAGACCCAAGCTGTGCAGCTCTGAAATGAAAGAGCTAAGATTTGAATTCAGGGCTGTCTGACTTCAAAGCCGGTGACCTCTCTCTCCCCTGTACCTCGTCATGATGTAAATGACAGGCATGCCCATTGGTGGGAAAGCCTTTTTTTCTTTTTTGCTACTACTCACTAGTGACTTGTGGTTAACATTCATGAATATCGTGAGGGTAGTTTCACAGAACAAATCAAATTGACATGTCAACTGTTTAGAAGGGCAAATCGTTCGGGAATCCTCTGGGTCCCTCCCCCGAACCCTAGCGAAGTGTCCCCCGCATTGTCCACATGGCATCACAGCTCTCTTTCTGAGTAGGTATTCATGCCAAACTGTAGTTATGGCTGCAGTTTCCCCCTCAGCAACTCTTTCTCTTCTGAACCCCTATGGCAGCCCATGGTTGTTTAGATTGAGCTCAGGAATGTTTTTATACATTAATTTGGTTTGACATGAGTTGGTGCACAAATTAATTATTCAGGCACATATTGTTCCGTGTACATGAGAAGAATGAAACTGTAGTGAATCACATTCTAACTACTACATGTGAATTGCAGTGTTGCTAGCAACCAGACTATTAAAGAACAAAAGCTGGCAACATATAGTAACTCTGAATTTGGGCAGTCCCACAAAATTAGCATAAATATGTGAAGCAATCAGAACGGTTTTGGACTTCCTAGGAAAGTGTCCCTGCGCTTATCTAGTTCTAAAAGAATGTGGAATAAACTATTCATTTAACCAAGTATAAAAATATGTCTGCTATGCAGTTATAATCATGTGTCATTAATCAGAAAATACTGCAGAAACTCTGACAAATTAAAAACACAAGGATGTGTCTGCAAGGGTTTTCTTAGCCATTAAAAAGCTGCTTCACCTCTCAGGCGAGCTCTTTTATGGCAACTTCTTGCTCAGTGTACTGACATCTTCAAAGGCTTGACATCTGTTGGCCTTTGAACTACCATTAAAAAATATTATCCCATTTCCATTCTTTTATGCCCATTTTTTTAATTATAGCCCTTCTTTCAAGTTGGGAACATGGTTGGTTTAAATGATGCTGTCCTTTCGTTTTCAGCCACCCAGCTGCGGTTTGAATAAATTGATGTAGAATCAAAGGCGGGACTTTAAAGGGAAAAGGTTTGATGGACTTGGACTCCGAACCAGATGAGGTTTTATGATGAAAAGGGTTTAATCCCAGCACAGGCATTGCTTCTATCAGTTGAGCAGTAAAAAGCAATTCATATATATAGGTTCACGCGAAATGATCTATTTTTTTTTAACAGCACAGATCTCCTCAGGACTTGCAAATGTGGCATTAGCTAATATTCAGAGAGCTGATTTCCTTTCATCCACCAGAAGCTTATGATTATAGTACAGTTCTCGAATTGGCAATGAGAGCTGCAACACAGACTGAAAGCTGTGCTGTCTGATTTGTATTCAATATACATGTCGCTGCGGGACAGGCTGGTCTGGGCCAAGCCGGTTCAATACAAGGAAAAACAGTTTC
Organism: Tadarida brasiliensis; assembly: GCA_030848825.1. NCBI lineage: Eukaryota > Metazoa > Chordata > Mammalia > Chiroptera > Molossidae > Tadarida > Tadarida brasiliensis. The sequence goes on from CM061273.1 coordinate 56,478,084, forward strand.
ATCATCTGAGATTCTTAGTCAAAATATCACCAGCTAATTAAGACAGCAATCTCATGACTATTAGCGAGGTGTTTGGTTGATTGGTATCTCTTAAAACTTGACAAGAAGGATTTGCAAATGCATCCTCTCCTTTATTACATATTCTTCTTGTGGTGTTAATGTGTTCGAATGCATTGCAGGGTAGTGAAGTGTAATCAGAGAGTGGAAACCACTTTTTTTTTTTTTTTTAAAGGAAAAACAATTTTAAAAGAATTACTTAAGTTGCATTAAAATAGTTGCCCTCATTCGATTATTGATCTGGAAAAACATCGTCTATGAAAGCAGACTTGAACATTGTCTTTGCTCAGTGTACTGTTGAATGATAAATATTATCTTGAGCCATGATGGTAAGTAATTAGATGAGTAGTTGAGGATATTTACAAACCTAGAACATAGATCTAAGTCCACCCTAAAGTGAAAGGCGATTAGTTTATAATTTTCTAGTAGTGTAGTAATTCAGGATAAATAGTACTTTTAATAGATTAGAAAATTTTCTTAAGATAATGTGCACTTGCTTCACATTAAACGTTTTCTATTTCTCAGAATTTAGAAAAACGGTTCTTCCGTGTGCCGGAAGCTTTGGTGCCTTTAACTGTACAGATTCGACCGTTCTGCACCACCTTTTCCATCTTCTTCAGGTAGAGCTCCAAATGCCCAAGGAACATCCCAACTGTAGTTTGAAGAACTTTTGAATAGGTGTAAAGTAGCAAAATCGATGCCAGTAAGAGGAACAGTACTTTAATTCTGTTCTTACTGCAGTTTGTGATTTGCCTCATATTTCAGAATGTTGCACTTTCTTTTTATCTTTCTTTTCCTTAAAAGGAAACAGGGAGTAACATGCTTTCATATAGGATTTACCAGGAAATACATTTTGCCTACTCTGTACATATTTTTTGTAGATTCATAAGAGTTCGCTGAGTTACTTGGAAGAAGTTGGATTTCTCTCAGTGTAATCATCGTGGTTTTTCACTCTGGAATCCGATTTTAGCTCCCCCTCATTTTTTGTTATTTTGTATTATTCTGTAACCAGTCAGGCTTTCACCCATGTAGTTAGGTTTTCATCACTGAATACATCCCTTTCACTCCGTCCTGCTCAATTCTGTCTGCATCTTCCCGTGAGCCCCGATTTCCTCCTCCTACACTCCATCCTGGTTTCCTTTTTCTCTACTGGATCACTTACTCTGTGCTCAATACCGGAGCCTGGCCTCTCCCTTTTTAAATTCTCTTCATTCTTCTGTTAAGAGATCATCTATGTTCAGTGGCCTTAAATATCCACTATATGCGAGTAACCTCAGAGTTCCCATCTCCCCTCTGAGAGCTGAACTGAAGTATCCAGGTACCTGTTGGCATCTTCTCTTAGCTGGCTCACAGACACCTGCGACTTGACGTGTCCGGAATGAGCCTCCACGCGCCGTCTCCTGTGTCTGTACACGGCATTATTCTGCACGCGGTGCTCACGCCAGAACTTGGAAGTCATTCTTGAATGGCGTGCCTTTCTCTCAATCCATAATCTAAATTCTGTAGACTCAGCCCCGCAAACAGGTCTCTAATCCCTTCCCTTCCGCCCACTGGGCTCGTCCAGGCCACCACCATCTTTCATTCAGACCTCCACAGTACTCTCCTAACACAAAGCCTTGCTTTCTCTCGTTTTTCTCAATAGCCATAGTGATTTTTTTTTCAAAATGTATATTAAATTAGAAAACTCCCCTGCTTAAAATCCTTCAGCAGTTTGTACTTAGAATAAAATGCAAAAATCTGGCCCTGTTGACACTTTCCCGACATCTCCTCTGGCTGCTCTCCCCTTGCTCTCTGTGCACGAGCTGCAGGCGCCTCTTTCTATTGCTAACACGTACCATGCTCTGCCTTCACACTGTGGCCCGTGCTGTTCATCGGCACTGGAATGCTTTCACTCTCTGTGTAAGGGTGGCTTCTTCCCATTCCTTAGGGCTTAGCCTGATTGTTAAGGACACTCCCAAATGGGCTCTGAATGGGCTTCCCCTGCGCCGCTCTATCAGAGCACTTTGTGAAGAGGCAGAAATAAATACGACACCTTAATCATAAGGGTAAAAGACAAACACAAATATCAAACAGTGGTGAGCGCAGTGTCAGAGACCAGATGAGGCGTTCTGCCCCGGGAAGGAGACCCAAGGCGTCCTGGGAGAGGGTGTGGGCGGGCCGGGGCGCATGCTCCGTGGGCGCAGCTCTTGTGGGGTCTTCTCCCAGCTGAAGAGTACATTCTTGTTTCTCTCCTGTTTTTTTCAGTAAGTCAAGCAACATTGTATGTCCTCAGAGTTTCTCCCCGCAGAGGCGGCCATGTCCAAAGGAAGCAGGAACGTGATCAAGTCTCCTGCTTAGTTCTCTGTTGAAAGCCCCCAGAATCAGCCAAGGAGTGAATTTTGCTACTGATTCCATGGTGTGAGAACCATATTCCTACATAGTTCAGTGTCCCCCTGCGTGATTTATATTACAATCGTAACAAAAAGGGGGTCTGTGTAGAGAAGGTCTTTAATTGTGTTGTCTTCTGTTGCTGATCGTTGAGATCGGTATGGTTTTATCTGAGACTTTCTAGCTGCTTTGGTACATGAACTGAACTCAGTGTGTATAAATCCTGTTTTCATGCCATTGAAGTGTTGCCACTGAGAGGACAAATGTGGCAACTGTGTCATGATGTGTGTGGTACCCAGAGCTATTGCTTGTTCTTTTTATCCATGTCCAATGGGTATGATGTTATAATTAAGGATAGTTGGCAAAGGGACCATAGTCTGAGATCATCTTCAAGAACTTCTTTAGCTCTTTTCCAGGCAATAAATTAACTTTTAAGGAATAAAATAATAAGATGATTGTTTAAAGCTATGTCTGATGGCCAACGGGAAAACATACATACGTGCACATGTGTGCGCGCGCACACACTCACACACGCAGCCTTTTTCCTGCTTTGCCTCTGAAGTTAATGTGTGAACTTGGCTGCATCTGTTCTTGTCAGTTATAATAAAGTAGCATTGCTCTATGCTGCAGAGGGCCTTGGACTTCCTATTCCTATTGTTTTGTTTTCACCATAATCATAAACCTTCTCATCTGAGATCAAGAGTGTGGAATTAATAAATATTGTTTGTTTATTAGGCAAGGCCTCTGAGGGGGAACAGTCAGGAGACTTTATCCCTGGATAAGAAAAGTTAAGACATTTAACTGGAATTGACAGTGGCCACATGTCATACTGTGGTCAGAGGGGAGGCAGCCTGCCCTCAGCGCTCCTTCACACCTGAAGTGACAAGGCGGCTCATCACCTCTGTCAAGCTGTTCTGACCCTAAATCAAAGACCTCAGAAAGCCTTCATGACTCGAGTTTTTCTCACCTGTTCCTTCATTTTGTTTTTCACTCAGTGTTTCTGCAGATTTCCTCCTCTTTATGCTCAAGAAACGTATTTTTGTACTTTTTCTATTTATGTTTTACAGCTCCTTGTTTTCATGTTATAGATGGAATAATTTTTCCTCACTCCAAGTTTACGAATTAGAGTGTTTTTAGTACCATTCTCTGAATTCTCTCTTTCTTGCAGGGTTGGTTTTTCTGTTTATCTTTGTATTTGCTTTGATATTTATTCCTCTTGGCTTTTCTTCTGTGCTTGATGATTCTTGCTTTCTAGTCACACTTGCAAAAGATGAATGGTGTATTCGTTTCTTACTGCTGTTGTCAGAAGTTACACAAACTCTGTGGCTTAACACATAGAAATGTACTATCTCACAGTCCTGAGGTGACATAATTGGAACTCTTCACTCTTACAAACTGAGGTCAGAGGGCCGGCAGGGATGGCTCCCGCTGGAGGTCCCAGGGGAGACTGTGCGTGCTTGTCCTCCAGCTTCAGGGGCTGCCTGCGCGCCTGCGCACCTGCACCCACCGCATCCTCTCCTGCCTCCACTGTCACCTTCTGCCGCACTTCCACGCTGACCCTTCTCTCCCCCTCTTAGAAGGACACTGTGAGCACACTGGGTCACGTGCAAACTGCAGAACAATCTTGGATCTCAGGTTCCTTAGGCATATATGTAAAATCCCTTTAACCATGTAAAGGAACGGATTCACAGGTTCTAAGGATTAGGATGTGACAGACAGGTTTGCAAGATAGCTGATTTGTTGTGTGAGTCGTTTTCCCACCCACCTCCTACTGTGTCTCTCCGGAAGTGGGATCAGAGTGAGATCTGGGATGAGGGGTGGCATTTAGACAGAAAGATGTGTCAGAATCCAGTCCCCTTTAAAGCTGGAATGAGGAGGGCTTTATGGGGGGTTGCAGACTTCACACTAGAAGCCATAGTTTTCCCTGGATTATTCATTCAATTTTTGTTTTTTTAAGGGGAAAACCTTCTAGTTTTGCCTGGATTGCCTGCACTCTGCAGGTTGGGGTTGGGCCCACGTCCCTTGTGCACAGACCTTCAAGCTTGTGTGTGGTTTCACCTCTCATGGTGTCCCTCCGGCTTTGTGGCACACAAGCCTGGAGCCCTGGACAGGGTGTGACAGGTGGGTTCCCAGTCTGCCGACGCCCCCCGTTCGCTCTGACGCTCACAGCCAGCTCTCCCTCACATCTCAGCACAGCTCTGTCGACTTTCTAGCCTCCAGATTTACTGAAAGCTCTTCTCAGTTGGCCAGTGTCCCCCAAACATGCCTGTCCCCATTCTCTTTGTTTCTAAGGCTGGCTTCATTTTTCACATCTATAGTTTTATTTTACCCAAGGTCACTTCTTAGCAGTTTACTAAATTGATAAAGGTTACTAAACGCAGAATTCTTAGTACATCATAATAGTCACTTAAAGATGTAAAGTGTTTGTGCATATAATGAGTAAAATACTGCATTCAGGGAATAAATATTGGTTAAAACTCTTTGCTAATTTACATTTTATATCACATCAAATAATTTGATAGGTGTTAATTTTGAAACGAATGGCCGCTGACACGGACTTGAGTGGAGGACAGCTAGCGCGTCACCCAGCCTGCCCTTCCTTGGCAGTTTCACGTGACAGAGCACGCCCTTAGGAGCTGAGCTGGGCCTGGTTTTGGCCTGGTTTGGGTTATTCTAAAACAGCCTGATACAAGAATTAGCATACAGTCCTTTACTGGGGAGGGGATTCCAGGAATCTGAAATGAGGGAATGGGGAGAATGAGACAGGGAAGGGAAAAGCCCGTAAAGGGCACCGTAGTCATCAAGCTACCACTGAGGCACGGGGACTCCCTCTCACTGAGGACCCCGGATAGTCTGAGAACACACCGTGGAGCCGTCTCACCAAAGAGTGGGCATCTGCCATGGAATTCTGGCTCCTTTTGATTGATGGTGCCCCCCAAGGGCATCTGCTCCTGCGTTTCCTGCTACACTTGCTCTTCCAGCTGCACCCACCCCTCCTGCCCGCTCCTGCACCTGCTGGCCGCCCTGCACTTGGGCTGAGTGGCCTTCCCTGGCCTTGGAGTGAGCTCACGGTGGAAAAGCGAAGTCACACCACGACCCACTTGGACCGGGTCAGAGTGAGTTGCATGCCTCAGCTGGGCTGCAAGCAGGTAGGTCAAGTCAAGGTGGCCCAGGACAGCAAAACCTCTAGAATGGAATGGAAACTGTGGAAGGAGAACAGAAATAGTGCCTATTTCTTTACGCAATAGAGCCTTTTCTTTCTGCATTAACTGCATTAAAACAACTTTCAGAGATTTGAATCATGTTTATTGGAAACATACCCATAGAAGCCCCAAATAATTGGAATAATCAGACCACACGAGTTTATTTCCTGTCCCTCACAAGGCCCTCTTAAGATAATAACCAAAGTCATAAAACTACCACAACAAAGAGAACACAAGGGTGGCCATCAGCAGACAGGAGACATAGACACATTTCTGGAAGCAGTGCTGAGATAGCCAGCATCTAGCTACACACGAAGATCACAGCCTGGGAAAGAGCCTGTCTGCCTCATAAAACCCACAGAGGCCCAGGACGCAGGGATGGTAGGAAGGAAGGGCAGCAGAAGGGAGATGCAAGGTCAGAAGCAGGATCCATTGACAGCAAGCCTGCGAGTAGGACATTTATCTCTACCGTGAGCCCAGAATGGCCAGCAGTTGGGCATTTTTCCCAGGCTGAGAGATGGGAATGAACTGTCTGCGAAGGGCACAAGGAAGCTGGTGTGGGCCATGTGGAGCAACGCCTTCTGCTTTACAGCATTTTAGGGATCTGCACCTTGACACCCTCATCTCCTCCTGCTCATCCTCAAGCACCGTGACCCCTTCACATACAAACTCCAGCCTCCCCCCAACACAGAGCTTCCAGTCCCACGTTACCTCCGCGACCTCGGCTGAGAACAGAGCCCTGCGTCACCTGACATGTGAGGTGTGCTTCAGAGGAGGAAGGAGGAAGACTGCACAAACAGATGACTCCAGAGTAAACGAGGAACTTCAGGGAGCAAAGGTGAAGTTAAGGAAAGCAAAACAGATACCAAAGATGCTGTCACACTAATACAACAACGGGCCGCTGTGAAAACCCAGCAATCAAGGAACGGCAAAGGGCTCTGAAAACTAAAAATTGTTCCAAATGTTTGTCAAAACGAATGTCAAGAAAACCTCCTACAGTAAAGAACAAAAACCAGAGGCAAAAATATGCATATAAAATATATTTTGAAAAGGTGAGACATAGATCATTAGTCACGATGCTCAAGAGTTAGTTAGCTGGTGTTTAAGAAACAGAAGATAGCGGCCATCGTAGAAGCGCCAGTGGTCAAAGTGAAGTTTAATCCCTTCATGACTTCCGACCGGAGCAAGAACCATAAAAAGCATTTCAATGCACCTTCCCACATTCGCAGGAAGATTATATCTTTCCTCTTTCCAAAGAGCTGAGATGAAAGTGCAATGTTCGGTCCATGCCCATCCGAAAGAATGATGAAGTTCAGGTTGTTTGAGGACATTACAAAGGGCAGCAAATTGGCAGAGTAGTCCAGGCTTACAGGAAGGAATACGTCATCTACATTGAACGAGTGCAACGGGCGAAAGCTAATGTACAACTGTTCACGTGGGCGCTCACCCAGCAAGGTGGTCATCGCTAGGCTAGAACCGGACAAAGACCGCAAAAAGGTCCTTGAGCGTAAAGCCAAATCTCGCCAAGTAGGAAAGGAAAAGGGCAAGTACAAGGAAGAAACAGTTGAGAAGATGCAGGAATAAAGTAATCTTACATACAACTTTCATTAAAACTTAAAATGAAGAAGAAAAAAAGAAAGAAAATAGAATGAGAGAATTATTATCAATGTAATAGCAGTAGTGAAGTTCACAGGGCTGAAGGATGTGAGCCTTCGGATGGAAAAGGCTGATGAATGAAATGGATTAAGGAAATGTGGTACACACACACGATGGAATAGTATTCACCCACAGAAAGAAGGAAACCCTGCCATTTACACAACATGGATGGACCCGGAGGACGTTATGCTAAGTGAAGTAAGTCAGACAGAGAACGACCTGGACGGGCCATAAGCTCTCACTTACATGTGGAATTTTGAAAAACCAAACTCATAGAAGCAGAGAACAGATTGGTGTTTGCCACAGGTGGGGGAAGTGGGGGAATAGAACAAATTTCCAGTTATAAAATAAGTTCTAGGGATATAATATACAGAATGATGACTAGTTGTCAATACTGTATTGGATGTTTGAAAGTTGCCAAGAAAGTAAATCTTAAAAGTTCTCATCACGAGAAAAATAATTGTAACTATGTGAGATGCTGGATTTTAATTAAATTTACTGTGCTAATCATTTTGCAGTATATACACATATCAAGTCATTATGTTGTATACCTTAAACTTGTACGTCATATGTCAATTATATCTCAATGAAACTGGAAAGTAAGTTTTAAAGGTAACCCATAAAGGAACTGAAAATGATAAAGCAACTATATTTTAAAGATGGAGGAGGACCCATGGTAGATGGTATAAGGAAGCTAAATCTTTAGCTTTAATAGCAGGAAACACGTGGGTGGTGAATAAATTAATAATTTATGAAATATATAATCGCATGGGGTCATTATCAGCAGAGCTGAAAGCACAACTGAAATAGTGAAATGCGTCTGCCTTTGGGAGGGCGGGGATGGATTCGAGATGAGAAGTCGAACAGTAAAGAACTGTTTCATTAAGAGCAATTTAAAATGTGACATTGGTTAATAACATTATTCGGTGTCAAGTGTATAATCCTATAACACATCATCTGTATATTGCATTGCGTGCTCACCACCCAGAATCCAGTCTCCCTCTGTCACCATGAAGTTGACACCCTTTACCCTCTTCATCCTCCCCCTACCCCTCCTCTTTGGTAACCACCCTTCTGTTGACTGTGCCTATGAGTCTGTTTGTTTTGTTTTTTTCATTTGTTGCTTTCTGTGTTGTATCCCACATATGAGGGGAATCATGTGATTCTTGTCTTTTTCCGTCTGACTTACTTAGCTTAGCATGAGCCTCTCAAGATCCGCCCATGTTGTCACAAATGGCAGTATTTTATTCTTTTTTGTGTTTGAACAGTTTTCCATTGTATACATTAAGAGCTCTTTTATACCATTTGGTTTGTTTGACTGTGTGTATTTAAAATTTTTAAAGAAACACTTGAGAAAATGTCACAAAGAATTTTTGTCAATGCAGTGGCCCAATTTCTCTTTTTGTTTTCATTTACTCTAATATTTGTTTTCTGAGGTATTCCACAGAAATAGATTTACAAATGGGCTGGACAGATTCCTGACCTGTAAATTCATGTTGCACTTTCTCAGAGAAATTTGGAGACCTTCAGAAGACTTTATCTGTTATTTTAGAGTTCAGTGATCTGGTGGCCTGTAGGACATCTTACGGTACGTCATTTACTGTGTTCTTACAAGAATGTTCTGTAAGGTGTTTCTGTCATTGGTACAACAAAGGGAGATGCTTTTTAGGGTCAGAAAGACAAGGATCAGTATTACTCAGGTAGCTACTGGAATGAATAAGTTAGAACAGCGGAGGGAAGCCGTATCTGTGCTCCAGTGGTGGTCACACATGCTTTAACTGGAGTGACAGTGTTTCTGTTGCCAAAGTGAGTAACAGAACAGACCAGAACAGAACACAGGCACAGTGTCATGGGTGTGGAAAGTACATCAGACATTCCCGAGGTCCAGCAGCCAGCGTCCTAGTGAGCTGAAGCCGTAAAACCTACGTGGAAGGAGAACCTAGAAGAGTGCTCCGAGAAATCGAAACTGCACGAGAAACCGAAATATTGTTAGAAATTAATACAAGTCTGACTGAGGCGGGGCTTTCTTCACAAATCTTGAACATCTTGCTAAAGTGTAATTTCATGATGCAATCAAATTTTAGTGAGAAATATCAGTCTTTATTAAAATGACACCTTTTCAGATAGGTCATTCACCAATGATGGGAAATCACTCCATGTGGAAGAATCTAACATGTACTTTTTTCCACTGATGTTATTTCAGATTTCTTTAGCATTGACGTGTTAGTTGAATAGTTGTTATTGATCCAGCCGACAATTCTTTTTGTAAAATAAAATATAAGGAGTAATGGTCACTAAAGATTTTAATTAAAAATTTAAGCAAGTGCCCCAGTCACTTGAGTCTGAACCTCTGTGCAAAATCTCTGAGTTCTGGAGCAAGAAGCTTTAACCGAAGCACAGTGCTGTCCAATAGTGCAGACGAGGAAAGGCAGAGGGCCTGGGAGCCGATTCTCATTGCTACTTGCCAGGTTTGTGAATGAAGACAATACCTTAGTGCAGCGATGTTTAGCTGGCGAGCTGCAAGAGTTCTTAACACATGCAGTACCTGACTATTTAGTCAGGGGCACTGACCTCTTAGACTGTGAACTAAAACATGACAGCAGCCAACACAGCAATAACCATCTGGTGTAAATGAATCAAAATTATACCTGTTTTTTGTCAGATCAGCAAAAAGTTTATTTTTGTGTGTGTGCCACAGAATTTCAGTAATTAGTTTGTGTGCCATGAAGTGAAAATGTTGAAAATCGCTGCCTTAATCCAATCTTTCAGAGATCCATTTTATTATTTTTGATGAGAATGATAATACCTGCATTTTTATTATAAGGATTTCAAATAAGTCTGTGAAGTTGCTTGTAAAATTTCAAAGCACGTAGAACAAACACACACACACGCACACAATGGTTTTCTAAATTGCAGAATTGAAATTCAGAGGATTATTTAAGTCATGTGGCTTTTATTATGCATAACATTTAATTAACAGCATCCAGTTTATTATATACATTCAACTATAATCATACAGAACTGGGGAAAAATCTTTCCTTGTTACTTTTGAAATTGTTATATGGAAATACCCACATTCAAGGTATCTTTAACTAGACAAACAATAAAAACAAACAAAAAACCTTGTATATAATTTTCTGCTAATAAAAGTAATGTGTACTTTCTGATTTCTTTGATCACATTTTTAGTTAAGTCTCTGCTTCCTTATTGGCTACTTTGCTTTGGAAGTGCATAGAATAAAACTAAGGTCATAGAGTTCTGTATCCATAGCAACGTGTCTTTCTGTTTCAATACTTTACAGGTATTTATTTTCATTTAAATACCTTCTTAGGGTTTGTTGGTTTCTCAATAAATAGCCTGAGAATAAGTCTAATAATCTCAACACTCTACAACATGGCAGAGGGAGGAGACCAGATACCTAGGTAGCTAGGCATTAAAATGGACCTTTAAAATTATTAGGAGGCAATGGAGTACTATGCAGCTGTAAGAAAGAAAGATCTGTTATCCTTTGAGACAACATGGAGGGACCTGGAGAGTATTATGCTAAGCGAAATAAGCCAGTCAGAGGAAGACAAGTATCAGATGATCTGACTTATTTGTGGAATATAATGAACAAAATAAGGTGATGAAAAAAATAGACCCAGAGACATAGAAGTAGGGTTCAGACTGACAAACTTCAGAGGAGGGAGCAGGGGGGAGAGATAAACCAAAGAACTTATGTATATAAGCATAACCAATGGACGTGGACAATAATGCTGGGGGAGGGGGGCAGATGGGAGGAGGGTATCAATGAGGGAAGAAGGAGAAACATCTGTAACAAAAATAAATTAATTAAAAATATAAAAATAAAAGTATAAAAAATAAAATTATTAGGAGGGTCAGAAATTCAAGTAGGTCAGTTTTAGGATAATGAAGTCAGATCAAGAGGTCAGGAAAAGGTCTTCATGAGTCCAAGTAGTTAAAACAAGAGATAAAAAGAGTGTAATTACATATGAAGTCAAGAATCTAATCACCTCAACAGATTTCAGGTTACAGGTAGTTACCTTTATTTTAGAACATGTGTTGAGTCAGGAATCCAAACCCCAGATTGTGAAGCAAACAAATATCAGAGATTGAGGGTAACAGAAAGATTTAGTCAGACTGGTGCCCCAAGTTCATGGCTGTGAGCCTATCTTGGAGGTGAGATATGGCTTGACGAGAGCCCAGTTGGAGAGCCCTTCTCAGCAGGGAACAACACAGAGCCGCTGGGCAAGTGCGGGCTCGTGTTTGAGGTTAAATGGGAGAGAGGATGAAAGGAGTTTCTGAACCTTTTAGGTTGACAAAAAGGGAAATCATCTTGTAAATTATCTGTCTCATGAATTGTCAGGTGACTTTGTTCAGCACACTAGGTAAATGCAATAGGCAACTAGCAGGCTACTAGTTTAACAGGCATTGGCAACTCAGTGAATACTGACCAGTGGAAGTTATAGGTAGTTATATGGACAGAGCTCTTCAGTTTCGGAGTGGTTTCAGCACAGCTCTGCATCGAGTTGTGTAGACTATTGTTGGTAACAGAACTCTCAGTCTTCACGTATATTAATATTTGATGTTTATTAGTATTTAGTGGGGGGAAATCAACTCACATATCTATCAAAAATGTTAATTGAGACACATTTAATTATTATTTTTTTGTTGTTCCTCTCTGAATTTACGAATAGCATTTTTCTGTGGGTTTTGGAAAACCTGTTAGTATCCATGGCCTTGATCTAGGTAGCTTTTGTTCCGTAGTCAGTTTTGAGTGTCTCATCACTAGGATTTGGGTGCCTGTAGCTAAATGTGTGATAATCTGAGATGCGTAACTTTACTTAGATTTCGTAACTGTCTAGTTTTACCAGAATGTCATGTTGGAAAGAGTTTAACATTGTATTTAGTAAAACGAATCCTTAAAGTGGTAGTCTAAATTCATCCATAAATGAATGTTAAACCTTTCTTTTTATAGTATATCATTGTTATAAATCATATTTCTAAAGTCTCTTTGCCAGTTGTTACAGAACTTTCTATACCTTTTGGATATACACTTGAATACATTTAAGAACACCCTGTTTTATGTTCTTATAGAGCCTCGACTAAAAATACCTTCATGAAAATATTAATATAATTCAAAGTAATTTTAACATGAAAAGGCTAAATTATTAAACATTAACAATTATATACTTTATATTCAGAAGTAAACAACATCACCATGGATTTAGTTTGTGTATTTTTTTCTAGTTATTTGTACCACAAAATATCTTTTTATATTAGGTGAATTCGTTTTATGAATAGAGAAGTAAAAGCCACAAGGAACAGATCATGTACAAAAATACAAATTATTATAATATATTAAATTATTGTTGCACAGTCTCATGGGGTTGCTGTATTGATGCTAAAATCCTCCAGGATGCTTTCACAAGTGGGGTGGATTAGGAGTGAGGAACCTCCCTCTCTTGGCTGACTCTATTCTGTAAACATAATACAGGGTGTTCTGACACCTCAAATATCTTGGGGAGGCCCAGTGCTGTCCTTTAAGGTCGAGTTGACTGGGAGGACTCTGTGCTACCATGCTGGAGATATTCACCACTAATGCCTCAGTGGCTTTAGCAGGGATTCCCTTTAGTCTGGGTACTTGAGCTTCTTTCAGAATGCCTATAAGTATATCTAATCAAGAATTACACTACTTTATGCACTTAGTGAAAGGAATATTAAACTATATATCCTCACTTGTCATCTGGTGCTTGGGAACAAAATGGTTGAAATAATAATAGCATTTCAGGTTTATTTCTTTAGATAAGACTGACTTAAAGTATGTTGTTAATGCACACTTACATTATAAATGTGATTCTGGTTACATGGTACTGACTTAAAACATATCATGTGATCCTATGGTATTAGTCTCTGCATATACTTAAAGAATTAGTTGCATGAAGTGTACACAGGTCACAAGAATGTATGCATGCTGGGAAGGAAATGCTATTAGAAAGAACAAGAAGGGAGGATGCACCATGCCCATCTTGATGGAGGCGGTCACTGAGTCAGCTTTGCCTTTCCTCAGGGCAGGGCTCTTCTTTCTCTCACCGGCCCCTTGTCAAAAAGTCAGCCATGTGTGCTTCAGAGTGCTCTAGCTTTCCCCATATTTAATTAAGCAGCCAGAACTTCTGAATACTTTGCTTTAGTAAAGTCATCTGGTTGTTAGCACAGTAATTCGTGTTTTCTGATTGGCACTAGGCTAATGTGTAGGCTATTGTGACCTTAGTGTGTACAGAACGTTTGGATAGAGTGGCTAATAAGAACAGGTAGAAAACCTAGGTCAAAGTTTTGCTTTTTTTTTTTTTTTTTTTTTTGCAATGGGAAGTATAGTGAATGGAGAGAGTGTTGAAAATCTGCTTTCCAATTACTTGAATGTCATTCTTTATATAAGGTTTCTAGTGAAGAAGAATTCAGCCTGAATTTTATTCTTCTTCCAAGGCCAAATAGGTTACCTGTCACTCCTGGAAACACTCTGTCAAGAAAATATCTTTAAACGTTTCTAGATGCTGCAAATAACATCTTCCCAACATGCAGTCCTCCTGTTCGTTAGCCTGATGTCCCACCACAGCGAGCTGTGGGTGATGCGCCTGGGTTGGCATTTTAATACTTACATTTGGTATTCTCAAGATGAGACTTGCAAAGTGCTGTTTGAAGCTAGTGTCTTTCAGTGTCATTATTCTCAAGTGGAATATTTCCACTTTTATAATTCCATTTGAGTCTAGAAAATTTATACATATTTATATTTTGTGCTTCTGTTAATTAGATGGTTTTTAAAATAAATGCTTATACGTAGTTCTTTTAAGTGTAGTAGACATTCATTTGAAAATTTCCAAAGTAGGTCCATGTGCTATGAATCTTTTTTCCTTTTAATTGTAACTTAATCTAAAAGCAAATTGCTTTCCTCAAGAGCTACTTTCAGTTAGATGATTTGGGTAGTTCTAGAATAAAACTAGAAATTTCAGCATCAGTTATGAATTTTTAGCAGTATTGTCATTACTCACAAAAAATACATACAGCCATAATGTTTGCCAGTTCACATGACTCATTATATGTTCTACTTCTTTTTTTCTCCAGATAGGCATGTAAATTAATGAGTGCTTTTCTTTTGTACGTTTACCCTAGTTCTTTAGTGCTCTACCTGGAATACTCCCTTCTTTTGCAGGTAAAGAATTTTTTCTCTCTTGATCTAAGTCCTTTGTAGTATGTGCCAAAACTGAATATTAATTGTTCTAAAGTTTTAAACCAAATTGAAGTTTTTCTTGCCTTTCCTATATGTTGAACTCGTCCTCTCTTTCATCCTGCAATTTACTAGTGTCTGTGATCAACGATGCCACATTCTAATTTTGTGTATAGAATTTATTTCCAGAACTAAGTGATTCTTTTGAATTTGGGGGAATTTAAGTCTTTTTCTCCTCTTTGCAAGTGTGGGGAAATATTTTTACTGAGTCACAAGGTGGACTAATGACTGTATTTTTAATTCCTGAGTCTAATAACTATAGAACAAGAGTCTAAAAACACAAATGTACTTTGAATATACCAAACATGCATGTTGAATCTCAGAGAAAATTCTAAATTACTGTAAGGTAAATTTGCTGGCTCTTAGTTCTAAATATCTCTCAGTCAGCTAAGGGGTTTTAAAACTATTTTATAATTGGATAGAACACAGGCATTCCAAGTCAAGAAAGTTCTCTTTGCACCTAAGATGCAGCAAGTTAAAAATAGAGCATATGCTGCCCTAAGAATCTGGAAACCTGGTTTCTCCCCTGGACTTTCATGTGACTTTGCCTGAATCCCTTAATGAGTCTCTTTTCTGCTTTTATCAATTAACTACTTTTTCCATGGCATATGGGAACACACTTTAAAATCTTTAGCCCTATAAAAATACAAATTTTTATTTTAAAATGCAGCAAAATATTTCCCCACATGTAAATAATTCTATAACACTTAGCTTAATTTGAAATCATTCATTTACAAAATATATTAAAAGATATGTTGTATGTTGTAGAATAAAATTATTACAGTAAATAACCCTTGTATTTTAACTATTTAGATGAATTTCAGTTTTTAATTTATAATAAACATAGGATCTTATGTAAGAAATACAATTTTATACATGATATAAATTTAATCTCTATAAAATAAATTGATATATTAAACCTTTTCAAAATATTATTTTTATTTCTCCAACAGTATTTTCCTGATATATTCTATAATTGGCCTTTTAATATATATACCATCCTTCCTTGAAGTCTGAATATACACTTTCACATCAATTCTATACTTGATAAAATATCAAAAATTCACATTTAATAAAATATCAAAAATTCACATTTTATTTTGGTGGAGTGAAAGTCTTAGAAGAATAAGAGTCTTAATTAAGTTTTGCTTCAAAAATAACTTTGAGCCCTGGCCGGTTTGGCTCAGCGGTTAGAGCGTCAGCCTGCAGTCCAGAGAGACCCGGGTTCGGTTCCCGCTAAGGGCATGTACCTCGGTTGCAATTTGTCCCCGGCCCTGGTTGGTCGTGCGGGAGGCAGCCACTCGATGTGTCCCTTTCACGTCGATGTTTCTCTCTCTCTCTCTTCCTCTCTCTCCCTCCCACTCTATCTGAACAACAACAAAAATAAATAAATAAATAAATAAATAACTTTGACATAAAAAGTGATCAACAACCAAATATAACAAAGAATGTCTTTTATCTATATTTTAATTTTAACATAATAGTCAATGCTAAAAATATATAATAATATAAGCTAATAGCAAATATGTCATATACTTAGATTATATATCATAACTAACAAAAATATGTATCTTCAAACCTAATCATTGGGGTTGTTCCCCTCAAAATTATTTAAAAAACCAGGCACAAGTTAAGCTTTCCCTTTTTCCATCATAAGCTGGCAGCGGCCAGCACTGGGAGTTCTCTCTCAGTATTTTCCCTCTATAAAGGTCTCAGGCAAGTTTTAGGGAGCTATGATTTAGGACACATTTTAGATGTTTGCATAAATATTTAAGACAGAAAATATATAGCAATAAATAAAGCTAAGTTATATAATAGCCTATTTATTCGGAATCTAAAACAAACAAACAAAAAAGAGATAAGGAGAATTTAAGTGTATACATTCCATAAAAGTAAATAGCAGATAGCAAGGATTTTTTTTTCTCCAAAATTACTTATAGGCTATTCATCTGGTCACCACAGATTAACCCCAATCGCTTAAACCTCATACATTTATATTACTTCATAATGATAATTGGTGTTTATAATAATGACCTTGAATTATTTTATGGTCCTGGAATATTTTCAGAATCTTCAAAGCAAGATTAAAGCATTATACATGTATATGCAGCAACTTGCCCTTCTTGGTACAGTACATTCATTTCTTGCTATGTGTGATACTTACAATGAGTTAATCTCACGTATATGCAAACTCTGCAGACAAATTGCCCTAGTTCTTCTTGTATGAGGCAGAATGATAGGACCAAGTGAGTAAAAGGTGAGAAAAATACACAGGAAGCCCTTTAAGTGCAGAGGTGCATGCAGAAGCATTCTGACCTTTCCTACATGATGTAATCAGCCAAGAAGTTAGATGATCATTTCTGCAAACTTTTACCCATCTGTGAGATTTTCATTCCCGTGGCGTTTAAGTGTAATTTCCTTGACACAGTAAAGATGGAGACAGTGTTCTACTGCCTTTTCCTATACCTGATAGAAATTAGCAGGCATACCTCAACCCCTGCACTCTGCGCTCACCTATAATTCATTTATGAGAAACAGAGGTGTGTTTGAATTCAGTGACATCTTGCTCTTGAAGCCTGTGTGAAGCAGTGATAATATCTGACCAAAGACTATCCACTTCCATAGTCTTCCTAATTCTAACCTATGTGACCAACCAGAGAAAGTCTAAGGCAGGCAGGAGAGTGTCAGGGCCCCTGTCCTTAGGTTCCTTGCCCTATGAAGAGGCGGGCAGGAGCTTGGACTGCTTCTTTTGAAATGCAGTCCCAAACAATTTCCTCTGAGGATTCTTCCTCCTTGATAAACCTCGTGGAGAAACGAGGGCACAACTCTTGGGAAATGGACACTGAAGCTTCATTAATAGATATAAACCGTTCATCTCCTTAAAATGTGATTTGGTGAGGCAATGGATACACAGATGGACAGACAAACCAATGACTGACATGGCTGACTAAAGAACTACCTAAGGGTCACAAGTCTTGAAAGACCTGAGCCCTATGTTAAAGCAAGAATTCACTTAGGGGTACTCATTCTGTGAACACCTGTCCCTCAGATGAGTCTGAATTCAAACCTCCTGCTCCTGCCTTTTTACCATTAAAAAAATTATCTTCATTGTTGAGAATATTATAGGTGTTGTTTATATTGTCTGACCCTACTACTGCCTGACCCATGGTGTTTAATAAACATCAATTGTCCTGCTTCAGAATAGAGCTGATTTATGTTTAATTATTATATTTAATTTGTTAGTAACATATTAATCATCTATCATTTCTCATACTTTTTTCTTTGGGAGAAAGAAGCAATATTTAGTTATAAGGTGAACTCTCTTTTATGCTAGAGTTCCTATGGGAGTTTAAAACAGAGGTGCAATTCTATTGTATGTGATGTTTATAAAATAATGTTAGAAGATTAAAAGACCATAAAGTTAAAATAATATGCTTTTTTTGAATCTATAAGCTAAATCCTAATATATATTTATCATTTCCAGCATAATGAAAATAGAGAAATTATTCAGATCAGTTTTATATGACTTAATAAGTGTAGTGACCTTACTATTAACGATAAATTATTCAAATATATTCTAGAACTATTAATGTTGTTCTAAAGAAAATATATTATTTTAAATTATTTTTTACATGATAATCAAAAATAAAGAATAATGAAGCAACATGGTACTCAAAGACATAATTCTGAGGGTCCCTTATGAAATATCCACAACAAAAGGGAAAATTGTCATAAGATGTTTGCATTTTCAAAATAAATAGACTATATTAAAAATAATTTTTGTATTAAAATTTAAGTAGATATTCCTGCCACCTGGCATAAAACCTTTGCATCATCTTTAAAATTTTTTTATTATGTTGTGTCTGATACTTACAAATAATGTATGTCAAATAATATTTAAGCATGAAGGCGTACAAACAAAATGAACATTATGAAGTGACCACCCAAGTGAAGAATTAGAACATTATTAAAACTGTGGCCTTTACCTATAGGTCCTTCCTTTCCCATACTCCCAGCATCGCTGTCCCGGAGACAACCATTGTCCTTAATCCAGTGCTGTTATTGGCTCACTGTCCCCACATACATGGAAATATGTTTTATTTCTCAAGAGAATGGACTTCTGTCTATTGTGTGTGGTAGGGATCTGATTTCATTATTTTCATATGAATAACTTACGTCTTAGCACAATTTTTAGACTGGTTCATCATTTACCCACTAAACTGAGATGCCAGCTCTGTCCAATGTGAGCCTGTTTTTAGGGTCTCCATTATGTTCCATTAGTCAAGTTTTTCCATCCTCTATGATAGCGATTTTCAACCTGTGCTGCAGGAATTTTTAACACACGCAGTACCTGACTATTTAGCCAGGGGCACTGACCTCTTTCCCTCAGATTGTCAAATTAAAAAATGACAACAGCCAACACAACAATAGCTGTCCAGTGTGAATGCCCTCTTGAACCATAAATATATAGGTTATATCACAGAGCTGCATCTTATTGGCCATGTTGCATAATAAGGTTGCATCTGATTGGTTAATTCTTGGTACCAGAAATCCTGATATACAAGTATAGTACCGACTTTTTTAAAAAGTCACATTGGAGCCCTGACCAGTTTGGCTCAGCGGTTAGAGCGCCGGCCTGCGGTCCAGAGAGACCCGGGTTTGGTTCCCGCTAAGGGCATGTGCCTCGGTTGCGGTTTGTCCCCGGCCCTGGTTGGTCGTGCAGGTGGCAGCCACTCAATGTGTCCCTTTCGCGTTGATGTTTCTCTCTCTGTCTCTTCCTCTCTCTCCCTCCCACTCTATCTGAACAAAAAATGAAAAAATGTCCTCGGGTGAGGATAAAAAAAAAAAGTCACATTGGAGCAAAAATGGTAGGTAATTACTATTATTATTTTTTTTATAAAGCAATCAAAATTATACCTATTTTTTTTGTCAGGTTGGCAAATAATATAATATTTTTTGGTGTGCTGCAGAATTGTAGTAATTAGTTCATGTGTGCCTTGAGATGAAAAAGGTTGAAAATCGCTGCTCTATGATAATCTTACACTGGGTTAATTTTAGTAACATTATTTTAGGTCCTGATATGTGGTCTGGAATGTCACACTACCTGTCTCTCCTTTAAGAGTGTCATGGTGCCCTGGCTGGTTTGGCTCAGCGGGTAGAGCATCGGCCTGCAGTCCAGAGAGACCCGGGTTTGGTTCCCGCTAAGGGCACGTACCTCGGTTGCAGTTTGTCCCCGGCCCTGGTTGGTCGTGTGGGAGGCAGCCACTCGATGTGTCCCTTACACGTCGATGTTTCTCTCTCTTCCTCTCTCTACCTCCCACTCTATCTGAACAAAAAATGGAAAAATGTCCTCGGGTGAGGATAAAAAAAAAGTGTCATGGTACTGTGTTCACCCCTAGACATTGTAGATTCAGCTTGTCAAGTTTCTTCAAAGCTTTTGTTGAAATTTTCATTGAACTTGCATTGATTGATATTGTCAATCAATTTGGGGAGAACTGTTGGAGAGACTTCCCATCACTATGATACATCTCTCAGTTATTTAGATCTTCATTAATGTCTTTCAGAAAGGCTTGTAGAGTTTTGTACATCTTTTGGTAGGCATTTCTGAGACTCCTATATTTATTATAGTTGTAAATGCAGTTTTATAACATTTTTGCTAGTGTATAAATATCACAAATGATTTTTTGACCTTGATCTTTTTTTCAGACTCTTTTAAACTCCCTTATTATTTCTAATAATTTGTACATTCGTTTTGCATTTTCTCTATAGACAATCCTAACATCCATGATTAAAGACAGTTTTGTTTTGTTTTTGTTTTTTTAGTTATAGAGTTATGAATACAAGTAGTGGTAGCAGGCATTCTTTTCTTCTTCCTAATTTTAAAAGAGCTATTTTAAAACTTCATAATAAAAATGAATAAAAAATGCTGAGTTTTTGTTACTTACCTTTTATGTGGTTAAGAATGGTCTCTTCTATTTCGTATTTTGCTAGGAGTTTCTATCATGGAATTTTATCAAATGATTTTCTGTGTATTGAGATAATCATAAGGCTTTTTTCTTTTAATACTTTAATGGAGTAAATCATATTATAGGTTATTTTCTAACATTATGAAACATAATGTCCTTTCCAATTCTTTCATGATGTATTATCACTGGATTCAATTTGCTAATAATTGTTGAGGTTGACTTGAGATTTTTCTTTTTTGAAAATGTTTTTTAATTGATGTTATGCTGGCTCATAAATTGAGTTGCTGAATAATCCTTTTTCTATTCCCTGAAAGAATTAGTATCAGAGTGAGTTATTTGTTTCTTAAATACTTGATGGAACTGGCCAATAAAGCCATCTGGCCTTGATATTTCATTTCTGGAAAGATTTTTGACTACTATTTAAATTTTTCTGATGGTTACAGGATGATTCATATTTTCCAATATTTTTTCTAGTCAGTTTTGGTAGATTTTTGTAGCTTAGATATTTTCCTTTTCATTTAAATTTGATATTTATTGGCATTTATAGATTTTAATAAATGGTAAAATGTCCTTATATTCTTTGCAACTTAGTGATTACATATTTTACACTTTATTGGCCTTGGTTTGCTAATTTATGTCTGTGTTATGAATTGGCCTATAACTTTTATTTCTGTTCGTATTTCTGTCACCCTTCAGTATCAATATTATAAATTCTGAAGTAGCCTAAGAGTGTACTTACCTTTCTGTAGTCTTTGGAAAGGTTTGTAAAAGGCCAGAACTATCTATCTCTTGGGAGGTCTTTTTTAGAACTCACCTGTAAAATTTATCTGAGTTTAGTGTTTACTTTGTGAAATATTTTAAACTATTTCTTCAATTTGTTTAATTGTTCTACTTCTTCTTTGACATTTTATATTTTCATAGGGATCTATTTCACCTAGGTTCTTCAATTATTGGCATAATATTTTTATGTTACTATCTTTTAATCTGTGATGGATCCACAGTATGTCCTTTTTAAATTTTAACATTTTATTAAAATGTTATTTTAACTTAACTTTAATTAGTTATTATACCATTTTTCCAGATAACACTGCCATAAGTTTATTTTATCCCTAATTGTTAATTTGTGCTTTCTTTCTTGTTTTCGTCATTAGTCTTACCAGAAATTATTCTAAGTTACAAATATCTTAAATTAGTTGCCTACTTTATTAAAAGTTAGCCTTTTGAAAATATGTAACATGTTAAGGCTACATATTTCCATTGCTTTGGCTTCATCCTTCAACATTTGATAATATTGTTATTATTAGTTACTTCTAAGAATTTTAATTTAAATGTTATGAATTTATTTTTTATTAAAAAATGTCAACATCAGTCAGAATTTAAACATCACAAAACTAGATACAGTAAAATATCTCCCACTGTGATGAGAAAAATATGTTTGTTTTTCTGAGTAGATGCCTAGGCATTTTATAGTATGATAGTAACTCTGTTCACACCCAGTGTCCAGACATTTCGATAAGGACTTAAGTTTAGGATTCCTGCCATAAGGACCTGCTTTGCTTTTTCTGGGGCTTTTAAAAAATAACCATTTAAGTTGTGGTACAGTTACACAATGAAATACTACTCGACAGTAAAAAAAGACAGAAATCTTACCCTGTGAGAGCATGGATGGACCTAGAGAACATGATGCTGAGTGAAATAAACCAGTCAGAGAAAGACAAGTACCATATGATTTTACTCATAGGTGATCTAATGAACAGAGTAAACAAGCAAACAAAATAGCAACAGACTCATAGATACAGAGACCAGGCTGACAGCTGTCAGAGGGGAGGAGTGTTGTGGGACTGGGTGAACAAGGTGAAGGGATTAAGCAAAGGAAAAAAACCTCATAGACACAGACAACAGTATGGTGATTGCTAGAGGGAAAGGGGGCAGGGGGAAATAGAAGAGGGGAAAGGGGGAATAAATGGTGGAAGGACACTTGACTTGGAGCAGTGAACACACAATACAGTATACAGATGTATTATAGAATTGTACACCTGAAACCTATATAATTTTATTAATGTCACCCAATAAATTCAATAAAAATAAAAAATAATAAAGTAAATCTCTTGTAGACAGGAAAAAAAATCATTTACAGTCCCCCAACACATACACACACACACAAATAAATGAATATTTTTAAACATCAATAAAATGAAATAACCATTTAGAGTTAAGGCTGTGAAATTAGTGACCTTAGTTTTTACCTAATGTTTTTGCTGTTCCAAGGTGTCATCCAGAATATCATACTACACTTAGTTGTAATGTCTCCTTAGTCCCCTCTTTGCTGATAGTTTGCCAGATTTGCCTTATTTTTGACGAGCTTGACAGTTTTGAGGAGTACCCCTTAGGCATTTGTAAAGTGACCTTCTATTGTAATTTGGAATTCTTCTGCAAGAAAGATTTGTCTCCCCTCCCCCCCATTAATTTGTTAAATAGTTTACATCCGTATGTATTCATGGAGATTTATTTTATTCTTTATTGGATATAGCCCAATATTTGTTTCTAAAATTGTTCCAGCTTTGGCCATCAGGAGCTCTTTGAGTTGTCCCTTTGTCCCTTTGATGTACTTTCATCAATGAGCACTTCCTTACAATGAGCACAGCAAGATGGGTTCTCCAGGCTCATCTTATGTATTTCCTACCCGTTCCTAGAACCAGGCACTTGTCCAAGGACCACTTACTTCTTTTGTGGGAGAATGGTACTAGAAACCAAAATCTGTGTACCAGTTGCTCCTGGGATGTCATTTACTGAATGTATCTGGTTTTCCCCCACTTGGTCTACTTTTAAGTTTTTTTTAGTCTTTTGTGTTCTGCCATTTCATTACCTAGTATTTCTTTTTTTCATTCTGCTTGATAATTATTCTGCTCACCATTTCTATAGAGTCTTTTCCTCAGTTCCGGAAAATTTTCATTCATTATATTTTTATATCTTCCTTATCTTCCCTTCCCTCTCTCCTTTTGGCACTCTACACATATATTAGATCTTCTTATTTTATCTTTCATAGCTTTAAACATCTCACTTATAGTTCTTATCTTCTGCTTTACTGTGCTGCATTATGGGTAGTTTATAAAAACCTCTTCTGTTTCACCAGTTCTTGCTTCTGCTGTGTTTAAACTGCCTTAACTCATTTATTCTATCTTTTATACAAAAAATTTTTGTTGGAAATTGTTTGCTTCTTTCTCAAATCTGGTAATTTTTGCTTAATCTCTCCTGGTTTATTCATTTTATGATTCCATCCTTTGTTTTAAATATTTAGTACATGTTTATTTTATATTCTTTTTCTGATAATTCCCATATCTGAAGTGCTTGCCAGGGGAATCTGTTTGTGTTGACTCTAATCAGTGGTGGTTTTTTTCTGGACTTAGTAATTTTTTAATATGATCTCATTTTTGGTTTGTCTTAATTTCTGGGAAACGTGGAGACATCCAACTGTAGTAGCTTTTCTTGCAGAGGAAACTGGTTTTAGCTTCAGGTGGGTGTTGACATCACTCCTGACCTCGAACCACTTCAGTCCTGTTCCAGGCTCTCAGACTTAACCCACGGTATCATGCTCAGCTCCCACGTTCTTCTCCCCGGAAGTTGCTGTGCAGACAAGGACATTCGCCGTCAAAGATACCTTGCCTTCTGAGTGAGCTCACTGCTCATTATCTTGTTTCTGGCCCATGCAGTTGTACATGTGTGTGATTTTTGTTTCACTTTTTCCTATGGATATTTCTCTTCCTATGAGCAAAGAAAGAGAAAAAATTATATTTATACAGGATCCAGCTATTTCATCTCATGAGTGCGTCTCAGAATATCTGATCTGCTGAATGGCTTGAAGTTAAGATCCTAAATCACCCTATTCCTCACTCTACCTGGCATTCAGTAAGCATTTAGTTGTTCAGTCCTTTTAATTCCACTTCTAAAATTGTATTTCCATCCATTCGTTCCACTCTTTTCTCCACTGTTGGCCTTCTCATCTCCAGAGTGTGTCTAATCCATCATATAAACTGCCTCCAGGTTAATCTCTCTCGGTGTAAATCCAGTGGTGTTACTTGGCTCACTGCCCCCACACACCCCTCTCCAGCAGCCAATGTAGGTTCTTCATGGGTTCTCCAGCGACTTGAAATCCAAACCCTGTAGCTTAACATTCCAAATCCTTTAATATCTGCACTGTTCTCTCCTGAGTTTCCATTATTCCTCTTGAATGTTCTTTCTTTTCTTCCATGCTGCTTATTCTTTCTGCCTGAAATGTCCTGTGTGTCTTTCCCTGCCCTCACATGGTACCAGTGTATCTCGTAAGGTCCATCTCAGATGTATTCTGTTTTACTCAGTTTTCCAGAATCCTTCCTAGCTCAAAGTTCCTGCTCTTATGGCACTTGGCCTTCTCTTATGGTGTGTGTGTGTGTGTGTGTGTGTGTAGCTTATGTTTTATAGTCTAAACTCTCTTAGGAAAATGTTTTTCTGGAAGCCACTCATCATGATGGCTTCCACGTCATAAATCCTACTAAGTAGTGAATTATACATAGTTATAAATTAAAGAGTGGAAGTTTGGAGGAGAGAGTCTGGCAGAATGAGTGCTCAAGAAGTTCTGATAAATCCACACTTGTTTTTTTCAACTCTTCACCCCAGCAAGGCGTTGCTTGCCTTGGCATGACCCAAACCATAGCAATGCGATGTTGCGTTCTTGCTTCTAACATGGCGATGGGATAGATAAGACTGTCGCCTGGCAACAAAAGAGAGAAGCAAGAACAGTAAGTAAGATTCTTCCACCCCCCATCTCCCTTCTTACAGCTGCTTCCTTGTTTTCTCCCCAGGCTGCATCTCCTTTCCTTGAGCACACATACAGTCTTCAGGTCAGGTCAGCCTTGTTCTTTCTCCCCAGGACCTCCTGTGAGTTTGTTTTTGTTGTCATTTGTATTGTTGTTGTCTTCATTATTAGTATCTCAGATTCATGCTTCCTGTGATTTCTCCATGGTTGATTTTGAGAACAAAGTCAGCAGCCCATCCTGATATCACTGATATCTACCCTCTTCATATCACTGAGCATTTTTTAAAATAATGTTTTGACCCCTAGAAACACAACTGTTGTCCCTGCCTAAGTCTATATACTATTTGAAGATTTCTCATCTATCTCAGAATGTGATTAAATTGATCATCTCTTCTCTTATTATGCTCAAGTATTGAGTTTCAAGGGGAGGAGTCATAAACCAGTGAGTAGAAAGCAAGAGACTTTGTTTTCAGAATAATTGGTCTATAGCTGTATATCAATATACAAATATCAGTGCATCTTTTAATGTTCTTTACTATGCTTTTATGAGAATCCGCCTTTTATATAAGTCCTCTTGCACATTCCCCTGGGACTATTTTCAATCAGTTTTAATAGAGGGGCAGAATAAAAATGGAGCCCCTATCACCTCTAGTCTCCAGGGCTCATATTTGTTATTATCAAGTCCTTTCTCCTCTTTGAACATAATGAATTTAGCCAGCCATCTGTAGCTCATGTCTCTTCCCATCTAATGCTGATAGGAAACAGGGTCAGTAGTTGAACTAGTGTGTACCGACCACAACGTCGGTAAGGAAAATCTTTGTATGTTAATAATACCTATTATATTGAGTTATTATAAACATTATATAAAGTAGTGATGCCCTTGCAAAGTAAGTACTTAAAACGCTAGCAACTATTAGTTATCATGAAAAAAATGTTAATACTTAAAACAGAATGAGTATAGGATTTTTTCTGAAAATGAGGTAATCACTTAATATATTTTGACTATTTAAAAAAAATTTTTTTTATTGATTTTAGAGAGCGAGGAAAGGAAAGAGAGAGATAGAAACATCAATGAGAGAGAACATCGATTGGCCGCCTCCTGTATGCCCCCCACTGGGGATCGGGCCCACAACCTGGGCATGTGCCCTGACCTGGAATAGAACCGGCAACCTCTTGGTGCATGGGTCAATGCTCAACGACTGAGTTACACCGGCTGGGCGGTATTTTGACAATTAAAGCAACTTCTCATCAGTTATTTTGTATTCCTATTGTAACTTTGCCATCACTGCCACTTTGGGATTTCCCGGTTTCCAGTGAGGGAAGTATTGGTTTGTGCTGTGCTTGTTGAAAGTACATCATGCATAAAGCAATGATCATGTTTCAGAAAATGCATTGACAGTAATCATAATCGTAATCACAGTTTCCCTCACTGA
Organism: Tadarida brasiliensis; assembly: GCA_030848825.1. Taxonomy (NCBI): domain Eukaryota; kingdom Metazoa; phylum Chordata; class Mammalia; order Chiroptera; family Molossidae; genus Tadarida; species Tadarida brasiliensis. The sequence goes on from CM061273.1 coordinate 56,504,840, forward strand.
GCTGTCCGTCTGGTGGTGTGGCAGATGAGGTTCCTGATCAGCTTTCCCTCAGAAAAGAGCTAGAAGGCTAGATAAAAATGTTAAAGAACACTGTTAGCAATGAAAGGAAACACAGTGTATCACTTCTAAACCAGAAAGGAAAAGAAAATAGAAGAAGGAAAAAAAATTATCCATTTATAGTAAAAAAAAAAAAAAAAAAAAAGGAAGAAAAACAAAATATGCAAGAGAGAGGGCAAACAGCACAAAATAAGGGAAACAATAAAGTCAAGTATGTTAGCAAATATAAACTAATCAACTAAATTGGGCTAAATGCTCCATTTAAAAACACAAAAGTTGATTAGATTTAAAAAGGAAAATTTGAAATATCGATACTGTGTATAAGATGGATATCTAAAACTTGAGGATGCATGAGGGCCCATGTCCTAAATTGATTGGTGTCTCCCTCCCTGCAATTTCAAATCCACTCAGAACTGTGAATGTGGCCTTATTGGGAAGAAGGGTCTTTGCAGATGTAATGAAGCTGAAATAAGGTCATGCTGGATTTGGGTGGGCCCTAAATCAGATGACCAATGTCCTTACAAGAAGAGGGAAATGTGCACACAGACACACAAAGACAGCCACATGAAGATGGAGGCAGAGACTGGAGGATGTCTCTGCAAACCAAGGAACGCCAGGGGTCACAGCAAACACCAGAGGCTGAGAGAGAGGTGTGGAGCAGGTTCCCTCAGAACCTCCAGAGGAACCAACTCTGCCAACACCTTGATTTCAGACTTGTAGCCCCTGGAACTGGGAGAGCACGAATGCCTGCTGTCCTAAGCCACCTGTCGTAGTACTCCGTTATGACAGCCCTAGAAAACTGTGTACCCCATATGTTTGAGATTTAAAAACCTACTTCCAAAGGATTCATAAATCAAAAAAATAATGAAATTTAAAAATATTTTTAACTAAATGTTAATAAAAAATACATATATCTAAACCTAAGTGATTAAATGAAGACAGTAATTAGAGGAGTATTTAGAGTCATAAGTTTATAAATCAAAAAGGAAGAAAGGATAAAAGTAAATGAGTTAAATATCCAAAATAAGAAATTAGAAGATGGGACAGGAAATAAACCCAAGAATGTAGAACAAAGGACATAAAAATAAGAGCAGAAATCAATGAAATAAAAACAAATACAATAGCAAGTACTAGATGAATCTCAATGTTGAATATTTGAAAAAGCAAGTTGCAGAATAATACCTGTAATATTCCATTTGCATAGATATTTGAAACAAGTAAAACTAAACGGTATATGTGACACAATTTTCTAGGCAGGCTTTACGTCTGAGCTAGGATGGCCTGGGATTGGAGAATGAGAGAAGGAAGGCAGGAAGGCAAGAGGAAGGGCGAAAGGTAGAAGAAAGGCAGGAAGTGGACAGATTTGTATTTTTTTAGTCTTCCGCTATTCTCGTATGACTCTCCACTTCACAGCCTCTGGCCATGTTTTCATTTTCAAAACCAGGTTATCGCTGACATGGAGGCCCAAGTGCACAAGCTGCGAGAAGAGCTGATCAGTGTGAACTCGCAGCGGAAGCAGCAGCTGGTGGAGCTCGGTCTTCTGCGGGAGGAGGAGAAGCAGAGGGCTGTGAGGGACCACGAGGCTGCTGTCAACAAGCTCAAGGCCGAGTCCGAGAAGATGAAGATAGAGCTGAAGAAGACTCACGCAGCCGAGACCGAGATGACGCTGGAGAAGGTAAGGCGTCCACCTCAGCTCTTCGTGGGCCCTCGAGACCCTCGTGTGAAACCCACGGTCACCACCCTTACATTCAATCTCTAGAAGGTGGTGGGCATAGAATTGCTCTTCAAACTTGTAGACTGTTCAAGTGAGCAATGTAAGTATGTTGCTGTATGTCAGAGCACCACTAAAATAACATTGACTTTCATTGAAGGGATTGAATGGAATATCCCTTTCTGTATTAATTAAATACACATTGTGATAAAACAGTGTTATAATATTGTCAGACATTATACTGATTAAGAATACTAGGGCTGTATCCCTGGATTTTCTTAGGTTAAGACTAAATTTCAGATCTTTTCTAGATTTTTTTTTTTTTTTATCCTTACCCGAGGACATTTTTTCATTTTTTTGTTCAGATAGAGTGGGAGGGAGAGAGAGGAAGAGAGAGAGAGAGAGAGAAACATCGACTTGAAAGGGACACATTGAGTGGCTGCCACCCGCACGACCAACCAGGGCCGGGGACAAACTGCAACCGAAGTACGTGCCCTTAGCGGGAACCGAACCCGGGTCTCTCTGGACCGCAGGCCGACGCTCTAACCGCTGAGCCAAACCGGCCAGGGCATAGATTTTCTAATAATTATTTCTAAATTTTAGTTTTTATAAGTGTAACATATATGGTGACATATTTTCCCAAATTGATATTTCAGATAAGAAAAACTTCTTTAAAAATACGTATTTTTGAAATATATGTCAATATAATGTTTAAAATTTGGGGTTGACTTATATTCCAGGAACAATCTCAAATAATCTTTCTTTTGATGTTTTAGAAAAGTGTAAATATTTTAATTGGGTAGTAAATGAGAATTGGTTTTAAGCATAACAAATGTAAATTGTCCCTTGAGTTTCTTAAGACCAATCTGTATCTTGGGATAAAGACACTGGAAAAGTGCCCTGGCCAGTTTGGCTCAGCGGTCAGAGCGTCGACCTGTGGTCTGAGAGACCCGGGTTCGGTTCCCGCTGGGGGCGCGTACCTCGGTTGCAGTTTGTCCTCGGCCCTGGTTGGGTCGGGTCGTGTGGGTGGCAGCCACTCGATGTGTCCCTTTCACGTCGATGTTTCTCTCTCTCTCTCTCCCTCTCTCTCCCTCCCACTCTATCTGAACAAAAAATGGAAAAATGTCCTCGGGTGAGGATAAAAAAAACAAAAAAGAAACTGGAAAAGTGTAGTTAAAGAATCTTCTAATTCCGCTTAATTGTTTTCCTTTCTTCATCTTTAAATAACTTTAAACCTTCACGGCATATACAGCACCATGCTAGGCACTACTCCGTTGGTTTCACATGGGCGGGATCCTAAGGTAGTACCTACATTTATCTGAGAGTCATTTCAGCCAACTTTGCCCTTGGCAGCACAGCTCTGAAATATATAGGAAAAGTCTCTAAAGAGGCGGGAGGGAGCCTGGCTTCCTGGAGGAACAGCATGGAGGCCTGTGTAGCTGGAATGATGAGCGAGGGGGAGGGGGGGCAGAGGAGGAGGAGATGAGGTCGGGGAAGAAGCCTCAGAGATGGACCAGGTCCTGTAGGTGTGACTAGGCCTTTGAAAGGGCTTTGCTCTGCCTCTCCGTGAGTAGAGGCTTGGCAGGTTTTGAGCGGAGGAGTGACACGGTCTGACTCACATGAGAAAGGATCTCTCTGCCCGCTAGTGCTGAGAATAGCCCGAATTGAGGGCGAAGAAGGACGGAGGGAGAGTAGACGACAGACGGTAGAGGCTTGGGCCTCAGGCAGCAGCAGTGAAGGTGATGAAAACGGATCAGATTTGGGTAATGTTCTGAAGGTACAGCTGACCGGATTTCTTGTTGGTTCAGATGGAGGGGTGGTGGGAAGAGGGACAGAGAGAAGTCAAGAGTGTTCCCAGGTGACTTGCTGGAGCCAGTGGACAAGAGGAAGAAGACTGCAAGAACAACAGATTGGGGCGCTCGGGACACGTTCCAGCTGAGATGTCCTTTGTTCATCCGAGCGAGGTGTCAGTGATCATTCCCTTGAGCAGTACAAAATGATAATATTTTGATGCTAAAATATATAGTTTCAGGAAGTAGGGGAATTTCCCTATAAGGAGTAGTTTCAGTCCTCTGACAATAGCCAGTAGAGGAGAGACTAACGGAGACTGAACGTGGTGCTGCACTTACCTTGCTGGTAACTTCCACGCAGCGCACCTGGACCTCAGTCATCTGGCTGCGGTTCGGAGGAGCTCCAAGTAAATGTTCTTCCGTGGACAGAGACCAGTGCGCTCGCTTCAAGGAAAGCGGACACACCAAAGCCAGATTCATGAAACCCACAATTTCAGCCTTGGTTTTTCTGCATTGTATATTCACATTTTAAATGTTTCTTTTTAATAGATGAAAAGTTTTAAATATAGGTTTAATATGTGTTACTAACTGACAGTTTACAGATAATAAAATAATAGTATTAGAAACCCTGGGTAATTCATTTGGCAAACGTTTCTGGAAGAGTTTCTGTGTCTCAGAAAGGCATTAACCCAGGCACTGTGGGGACACACAGAAAAAAGAAAAAAGAGGGACTGTCTTCAAGGACATTTTAAAAACAGTGACAGGACACACACAATTGTGATGCAAGGCTGAATTGGGGGAGAATTATTTTCTGTTAAGGCAATCAGTGAAGATTGACTGGAATCGATGCCACTTGAACTAAACTAAGTAATATACCAGATTTCGACCAGTAGATACGCAAGATGGCATTCTAAGGCAAAGGAATGACAACAGCAAGAGCAACAGGACCGTGTATGTGGCATAGAGGTTAATAAAGGAGAGTGGCTCGTGACCAGGCTAAAAAATCATTGGAAGTCTTCAAAGCTGTGATAAGTATTTTAGCTTCACTGGGTAAACAGTGAGAAGCGACTACAGATTTTTAGGCAATGAAGTGTCAATAGCCAAGTGATTATTAGGAAAATCTGTCAGTGTTGACAAGATGCCAGGCAGTAGAAGTCGTTGGTGGGGGCTGGATTAATCCAGGCCACAGGTCCCCGAGGGCACTTAGAGGTGTAGAAGGTAGTGTGAACACAGCGGTGAGGAAGCCCAGAGGAGACACACTTGAGAATCATCTCAGAAATGGCACTGACTGGAATGGTTATGAACCAGCCCTTAATCAGTTGGGAATGTGGGAGAACTTTCTGGTTTGGGGAAGAAGAAGATGAATTCAGTTACAAACATGTTGAGTTTGAAGTGCCCTAGCTTCACCCAGCTGTGATGCTCATTTCTATTGAGGGAACATTTGTAGGTAATAAGAGAAGGCAGGACCGGAAGGTCCAGCTGGAGGAATCACCTACAGAGAGGGAACATAGAAGGAAAACAGCAGTGACGGAAGAACTTTCATTAAGAGTCGGGGACAAAACAGTCAAGGAAGGGTCAGCAAGGTAAGAGGAATATGAGAAGAATGTGTTTTCATGGAAATAAAGGAAGAGACTATTTAGAAAGGAGGATTGTCAAGAATGTGACAGAAAATCAGGAGGGATAAGGGTGGAGGAAAGGTCACAGGAGTTGAAACTGAGAAGTCATTGATGATCTTGGACAGAGCACGGAAAATGATAGTGTGGACAGAAACGCAGTTGCAAAAGATAAGTGAGAGAGGAGTGAGGAAGTGGGGCTAGTGCAGACTCTCTTGTTTTGGAAAATCTGATATTAGAAGGAAGGTGGAGTCCCAAAGAGCAGCAGGAGTTAAGGAGAATATATTGTTAGGCTGAAAATGAAATACAGGAGCAGGAACTGATGGAGAAGAAGAGCTTAACAATGCAAAGAACCATGGGTAATCGATGGCTTGTGATCTGAGAGATGAGGTGTGAATGGAATCACCAGCACAGGCCCACCCTCTCCCACTGGCTACAAGGATCCAGCCACTGAAGACATTGCTCTGTTTCTGGAATGTGCCTCGCTCTCTCCTGCCTCCAGGTCTATGCACCTGCCACTCATCTGCCCAGAATGTTCTTCTCCATGATTTTCTTAGGGCCACCCATCCTCCTCCTCGTCACACTGCACTCCTCAGTGTCCTTCCCTGAACTCTCTATCTAAAGTCTCGTACCTCTACCATCTTGCCTTTCCCCATTGTCTTCAAAGCTCATCTCACTATCGGAAGTCATCTTTTAATTTTTTCACTTGTTTATTTTCTGCTTACCCCCATTGGAACGTAAGCTCCATTAGCAGGACCTTGTCTATCTTGTTATTTCCTGTACTGCTAGTGTCTAGAAAACTCAGCACCTGGTAGCTGGCAGCATGAGCCTGGAAGGATGGGATGTTCCTGAATTGAACTGAGAACATAAGTAATGCAAGAAGCTAGAAATGGGAGTTTAGCATAGTGATTTTAACTGACATGGATAACGGTTAATCAGAATGTGGGGGCGTGGCAGCGGAAATGTAGGAATGGGACAAGAGCCCTGCATGGGCTGGTGTTTACCACCGTGAGTTTTGTTCTTGCTCAGTTGGGGGAATGAGCCAACCCCAAAGTCCGTGTGATAAAACTGCAAGTGCTGGGCTCTTGATATGAAGATTAATTTGCATTTCTGATTGATAAGTGTTTTTACTTAACTAGTAAAAGGTGTTTAGCCATTTCCAAATGCAGTGAAGACCTGGACATGGGTTCCCTGAAAACAGTCCTTGTTAAATATTCGTTTCTAAAGCTCCAGGATCATGGGTAATGCCTGGTTCAGGAGGCGTTTATAAATGCTAAGCAAGTGAATGAACGATTGCTGATGACCTGAGAAATTCAGTGTAGCTACTGTGGATGGTGATACAAATCAGTAAACAATTGTTTTTGATTTATCAAATTTGATTTTAACCCATTATAAATACTTTAGGTAGGATAAAATATATCTTTAGAGTCAAATATTTGTTTGTGTTTTAGTGTTGTAATTTCCTACATTAAACACACGGCATAAATCTTTTTTCAGATGTGGTTTGGATTTTTGGCACACAAACTAGACATTTGAGTTCTCATTCTGAGAGTTTGAATTAACACTAATAGGTGATTAGTAATTAGTAATTCTGTTGCTGGACTCTTGTCATTATGCATGTTACTTGACTTGTTATATCTTATAAAAGGTTTAATGTTTTATCATGTTTAAATATATCTGAAAGTTAAAGTATTTGCTGGCAGTTCAAAATCCAGTCAGAATTGAGGCGTTTAGAAATTAATTTTCTATTATTAAGTATAAAATTGAGGTTCAAAGAGGAGAGGAGAACAATACCAGAAAAATTAATCTCAAAGTAGCACCCCCTGGGTCTGGGCTGCTCAGTAGCCCTTGCAATGTTACGGTTACAGAAGAACTCCGAAGCCCAGGCCCTCTGCAGCTTCTGCCCGCGGTGATGCAGACCTGCATGGTCTGTTCGGTGGCTCTGAGTTGAGAGAAACATGAAATACCTCCACAAGGTCAAAATTCTTCAAACAGAGACTCCAACAGAATAAATGATTGAGATTCGCAACACGAAAGCTGCTTTTAAAATCTTTTCAAACAAAATTGAAACAAAGTCCATAAAAAAGAAACCTTTGAAAAATTAAAGAACATTACTAAGTGATGATAGTGGGTAGTTTTCAGAAGACTGATGAAAACTTTGGTATTTAAATTTTACCATCGTTAAAGAAATCTATTCAGCTATTTTAAAAATAATTTTTCTTAAAATGGAAGATATTTTAGAAAACATGGAAAATAGAGAAGACTGCAGAAGTCCCTGTTACTACCATCTCCCAGAGAAAACCGGTAGTAATAATTTGATGTGTATGCAAAATAGCCAGGTTAGCTGAGATCATGCTAACTAAACTGTTGTATCTTTCGCTTTTTTAAAAGTTATGCTAAGAATATTCCAATGTCATTTGAAATTCTTTGAAAATATAGTTTTCATTGGTTCATGATACTCCATTTTATTAACATAGCATAATTTGTTGAGGTATTCCTTTATTTTTAGGCATTTGTAAGAGTGAAGTTGAACATGTATAGTAGCTTTGTTACTCACATTTTGTTTTCTGGGATTGTCAGTTCACGTTCTTGGTCAGTTTCTCTTCTGTAGTGTCCTAGTGTTTTCGTCATCACCTTTCTAAAACTCATTTTATATTTAGAATTATGAAACTCTTACCTTTGTGGAAAATATTTTTTGGTATTTGCCCTTCAATTTTATCATTTTATTTTATGATACACAAAACAGTTTGTTTGCATTTAGTGTCATCTGTCCATCTTTTGCTTTGTGAGTTATTATAAGTAGTAGTTTGAAGCTTCACGATTTGATATTTAAAAACATGAATACATCAAACACTTTCTACACTGTACTTTACTAAGTAAAAAGCTCTTATGAAGTTGACATAGCATTGACCAGCTTGGGTTCCTGGTCTATAATTTTAATGGTATCTGAAGGATTATACTGGAATTCTGCCAGCCTGAAGTCATTAAAAGGCTTTGAGCAACAATTCAGCATCTTTTTCAAATTTAAGAAGAGCTCCATATGGCATAATTATTCAAAGCTAAGGTCATAGAAACTACTTAAACCTTTGAAATTTATAATTAAAGGATTAATATTAACTTATGAAGACATTGTCATTTTGGCTTAAAATGGATTTTTAATCTCAATTCTATTCTTTTTACTTTGATCTTTTCCCGTTGCTAAAAATATAAAATTTTGTATCCTTAAAATTTTAAATTAAATGTTATCCTCAAACAGTTTAGATTTACAAAAATTGATTGGCAACCAGCGTCCATTATGGCTTTTACAATATGCCAGAAATGTGGGTGGACTTCAAGCTGTCGTTTCCTCTGGCTGTATGAGCCACAGCTTGACCTAATGAACTATAATGATACCTCTAAACATAAAAATAAATTAATTTACAATAGGGAAAACATGCCCCACTGACAACTTTGAAAAGTTTGGGTGTGCTCAAAGTTTCATACCGAGGAGTAGTAAGATCTGACTTAGGCTTGCAAAGATCATTCTAGTCTGTGAAAACGAAGGTAGGAAACCCAAGAAGGGCATTGCAGTGATCCCAGTGAGAGATGGTGGTGGCTTCGACCAGCATGGCACCAGCTGGGGTCGTGAGAGTCTGGGTACATTTTTAAATTGGAGCCAACACAGCTTTCTGCTGGATTTGACATGGATGTGGGACCAAGATAAAGTAAGCCACAGATAAGCTTACACATGGGGAAATAGAAAATATGCTAGTTCATTCCTCTGTTTGGGATGGGGTGATACGTGATTTTTAAATGGTACTGTTCAGTCTTTTCTAAAGTTCTATATTTTAACCACTTTGTTAGCTAAACAGTTATGTGCAAAAGTCACCATCTAGTTATATTGTCATCCTGCCCACGAGCCCTAGAGCATCTTCAACCTGTCTCCCCTTTTCTGCCCCTGGAAGACCAGAGTCACACAGAAAAGGATGTGCTGTCCTTGGGCACTGGCTTACATTGCCGACATCAGAAACTGAGCAGCGTGATTGTGATGTCACCTGCCCCTGCTCACCTCTACCTGAGAGGCTGGGGGTTTTCAAATGTCCTGCCCCCTCGCCCTAGTCATCTTACTATCATGGCAGGGAGGCCGTGTCCTCGTTAGCATCACAGGGAAGCAGAAGCTGTCCCTGGGTGCAGCCTGCTCACGGTGTTCTCATCTTTGCTTCTGAGATCTTAATGGGGGCCAGAGGAAATGTGGACCCCGCTGACTTTAGACTACTCATCTCCTAAGGAAAGCCAAGCCCCAGGTCTGATAAGAATCAAAGGAGAAAATGGTAATGGCCCCGAGACACAGCAGGCTGGTAGTCTGAGGCCCCTGAAGGACACAGGACCATCTGACCTCAAAGAGAAGATGGTAAGACTGAGACACGACCTGTGTTCCTGAGACAGGGATCTTTCTAAAACTCAAACCTCGTTGCCCGGGTGGATTAGGAGCAGGCAATATGAAAACAGCCTCTACCCTCAAAGAGGTTCATTTCAGTGGTCAGGGATAATGGAACAAACGAAACTGTGATTACATTGAGCTGAAATTAGCGTCATTGTCTAGAGCTGTTGGACAGCATGTCCTGGGAAACTCCCAGGAAGGTGCCTGGCGGTATGTGGGGAGGGGCGGAATCAGGCAGAACTTTCTGGACAAGATAGATTGCAAGCTAATGGCATTTTCCTCTCTTGATTAAAAACGAAGTGCCATTGCCCACAACAAAGTGAAGTTGCCCAGCTCCTTAGCTTTCTGGCCAAGCATTTGTATAATCCCGTTTTCCTCTCCTAACTTTCCTTTTTTCTTCTTATTTATTTTAATTAATTTAATATTTTAGTGTACAGTTTAGTGGCATTAAGTACATTTAAATTGTTGTGTAACTATCGCCACCATCCATCTCCAGAACGTCTTTCATCCTGCAAAACCTTAACTGCCCGTTAAGCACTAACTCCCTACTTCCTCCTCCTCCCAGCCCCTGGCTCCATTCTCCTTCCTGTCGCTATGTGTCTGACCACTCGAGGGACCTCGTAGGAGTGGAATCAAACTGTATTTGTCTTTTTGTGACTGGATTATTTCACTTAGCATAACGTCTTCAAGATTCGTCCATGTTGTAGCATGCGTCAGAATTTCCTTTTTAAAAAAGCCTGAATAATATTTCATTGTGTGTAAGATATTTTGTTTTGGCTATTGTGAATAATGCAGGTATGAATTTGAGTATACAAATACCTGTTTGAGCTCCTGCTTTATACTCAGAAATAGAATTGCTGGAACATATGGTAGTTCTACTGTTACTGCTGCGAGGAACCCGCCTACTGTTCTCCATGCTGCGGCACCGTCAGTGCACCAAGGTTCCAGTTTCCAGCATCATCGCCAGCGCTTGCTGTTTCAGTTTGTTTGTTATATTTTTATAATAACCATCATAACGAGTAGGAAGTGGAATCTTCTACCTTTCTTAACTGCCTCCCCCACCACAGATACAGTCTGTGCTGTGCCCACTCCAGATGACTCCCTTGTCATATAGAGGCTGTAAGCATCCTCCCTTCGTGGCTTCATGTGTTTTACTCTGCCTGGGAGATCTGGTGAGCTCATCATCCTCCCTCAGGAATGTTACCTGTCTCACCCGGCCGGTGTGGCTCAGTGGTTGAGCGTCGACCCATGCACCAAGAAGTCGCCAGTTTGATTCCCAGTCAGGGCACATGCCCAGGTTGTGGGCCAAATCCCCAGTGGGGGGCATGCAGGAGGCGGCCAGTCGATGTTCTCTCTCATCGATGTTTCTATCTCTCTCTCCCTCTCCCTTCCTTTCTCTCTAAAATCAATAAAGGAAAAAAAAATTTTTTTGTTTAGTGTTACCTGTCCTTGTCTCTCCCTTCCTACAGCAGCTCAGAAGAAATCATGCTCTTTCCTGTACTCCAGGAACTCTTCATTCTTTTTCAAACATTTTTATCCAGATATAACTTACATATAGATTATGTATAATTCTGCCAATTTTGACAAACTGTTGCCACAATCAAGATCAAGAAGTGTTCCATCGCCAAAAATATGCCTCCAAACCTTTTGTTGTTAACCCCATTTTCTTCCCCTTGCCCCAGCTCCTGGTAACCACGCATCCATTTTCTGTGACTATGGATTTGCCTTTTCTGGAATATATACGAAATGAATCATTCAGTATATGACCTTTTGAGTCTGGTTTCTTTCCCTTAGCATAATGCATTTAAATCTGTCCATTGTGTGGACATCAGTAGCCCATTCTTCTTTATTGCTAATAATATTTCATTGCGTAGATGTACCAAGGTTTATCCATTCTTTAGTTGGAAATATTTGGGTTGTTAAACATTCATATAAAGGTTTTGTGTGAACATAAATTTTTTATTTAACTTGGGTAAATAGCAAGGAGTAGGGTTGCTGAGTTGTATGTTAAATACATTTTTAACGTTTTTAGAAATTGCCAAACTGTTTTTCCAAAGTGGCTGTGTCGTTGTTTTGCATTCCCTTCAGCAATGCATGAGTCCCAGTTGCTGTGCATCCTTATTAGCACTTGATGTTGTCGAGTTCATGCTATTGTTTTAGCCATCCTAATAGGTGTATTCGATTGCATGTGTATCTCCCTAGTAACTGTTAGTGTGGAGCATCTTTTCATAAGTGTGTTTGTCATTTGAATATCTTCCTTGGCACAGTGTTCATTGAAATGTTTTTCCAATTTTATATTTAGTTGTTTTATTTTATTATTATTTAATTTTGAGAGTTCTTTATCTATTGTGGATACAAGTCCTTTAAAAGATAACTGATTTGCAAACATTTTTCACAGTCAGTGGCTTAACTTCATTCTTCTAACATTGTCTTTCAAAATGTAAATGTTCTTAATTTTTATGAAATCCCATTCATCACTTTTATTTTATAGGTTATGCTTTTGGTGTCATGCCTGAGAAATCTTAACATAACCTAAGGTCACAAAGATTTTCTTCTGTTTTTTTTTTTTCCTAGAAGTTCTATAGTTTTAAGTTTTATATTTGGGTCTGTCTCTGGTCCATTTTGAGTCCATTTTTGTGCATGGTTCAAAGTATAGATTAAGATTCAGTTGTTTTAGCACCATGTGTTGAGTTGGAAAGACTGTCCTTTCTGCGGTGATTGCCTTTGTCTGAGAAGCTTAGTTGAATATCAGTTGACCATAGGTGTATGATACACAGCTGGACTCTGTCATTTTGTTCCATTGATATGCGCACACACACACACACACACACACACACACACACATATCTGTCCTTTTCTAATACTACACTGTCTTGATTATTGTACCTTTTATAGTCAGTCTTGGAGACAGTCAGTATGAGTTGCCCAACTTTACTCTTCCTTTTCAAAGTTGTTTTGCCTGTTGTAGTTCCTTTGCTTTCCTTAGATTCCTTAGAAGCCTACACAAAATTCTGGTAGGATTATTTTTTAAATTTTTTTCTTTATTGATTTTAGAGAGAGAGGAAGGGAGAGGGAGAGAAAGATGGAAATATCAATGAGAGAGAACATGGATTGGCCGCGTCCTACATGCCCCCCACTGGGGATCTGGCCCACAACCACAGCATGTGCCTTGACTGGGAATCGAACCAGCGACCTCTTGGTTCATGGGTCGATGCTCAACCACTGAGCCACACTAGTGGGCTGGTATGATTTTTTTTTTAATTGTGTTGAATCTATTTCTCAGTTTGGAGAGAACTGAAGTCTTAGTGATACTGAGTCTTTCAATCCATGAACATAGAATATCTTGCCATTTATTTAGGTTTTCTTTCATTTCTTTTATCAGTGTTGATAGTTCTTAACATATGGATGTTGCATTTATTTTGTTAGATTTATACCTAATCATTTCATGTTTTTAACTTCAATTCCCATTTGTTCTTTGCTAATATATAGAGAAACAATCTATTTATTGATATTGGTCTTGAATCCTACGACCTTTCTAAACTCACTTACTAGTTTTAGGTACTTTTTTAGAAATACTCACCAGAGGATATTTTTTCATTTATCGTCAGATAGAGTGGGAGTGGGAGAGAAAGAGAGAGAGGAGAGAGAGAGAAAGAGAGAGAGAGATACATTGATTGGTTGCCTCCCACACGACCGCAACAAGGGCCAGGGACCAAACTGCAACCAAGGTATGTGCTCTTGACCAGAGTCGAACCCGCGACTCTTCAGTCCGTGGGCCAGCGCTCTAACTGCTGAGCCCAACCACCCAGGGCATAGGCACTTTTTAAATAGATTATTTGTACATAATCATATAAGAACCTATTATTCAATAGTCTTCCATATGAGGGATTAATTTTATTTTAATAAAGCTGCATATATCAACATAGTTGATTTCTTACAGCAGTGTATTTTATTACTAGACTGGTGAATTTTGGAAAATGACTTCTCAAAACAAACCCAACATATGAAGAATCAAGTGAGATTACACCAGTTAGAGAATGTGCATATGGGATATGGAAGCAGGAGCGTTTTCAACTTCTCAGTTTATTTTGTTGTGTCTTATGACGTATATATGATTTCAAAAACAATAGTATACACAAACATGGGATAGCAAAGTGATATTTTTAAATGCCTCTTTTTAAGATATGTTACTCTTATTCTTGACTCTCCATATTAATTACTTTTTAAAAATCAAAATGATTTTTAAAATGTTTTAAAATAATATAGCTTATGCATGTATTCTAAATATTGCATTGAATCGAGAGCCTCTACTACTTAAATACTGCAAAATTTTTGCAACTACAACAATATTAAGATCAGGCCCAAAATATACAGGGTGGGACAAAAGTAGGTTTACAGTTGTTTGTATTGAAAATACAATAATTAATAAATAATAATACAAGAATAAACTGTTTCCTGTACTCACAACTGTAAACCTACTTTTGCTCCATCCTGTATTTCTCCTACACACATATTAAAAATTTGGTTAAAAAAAAAGCCATTGTTTGTGATATGTCATTCTCAGTGAATGAATGACCTTTTAAAAAAAAATATTATTTTGATAGTTGAAAAGTTTTTTTAAAAGTATTGGAATCCTTAAATTATATAGAAAAGTCTCTTTAACTCCCATGTTTTAAATAATGTTTCTCTTAAAATATTTTATTCCTTTTGATTCATTATATCTTTAGAATATATTTTGAACTTTATATTCTGATTCATAACCGTCCCTCTGTGTGTGTGTGTGTGTGTGTGTGTGTGTGTGTGTGTGTATGTATGTATGTAATGCCTGAGCTATATGCCCCCAAATGTTACTAATATGGATACATATAGCCACAATTTGGAGTATGCTAATCAATTTCAATAATAGTATAGGCTAGTTAAGCAGCCAGGTGTGGAGTACTAATATTTTTTGTATTTTCAGAATGTATTACAAATTATTTTTGGGGGAAAAAAAAAAGAAAAGCTCGATGTTTAAGTGTGTGCAGATGTGAATTTTGGCTAACAGAACTGTTGTTAATATTCATCTATGGTATTTTCTTGGCAAAGAAAATGGACATTTGTTCCCACTGCGTGAATCTAACAGATCAGTAGACATCCTAGAGTACTCTAAGGAGGCAACCCTGGGTCATGGAAAATATCTCATAAAACATCACTATCTTTTCATCTTATTTGTGACAGTTGCTTTGTTATACGTTACATATTATTATCAAATGAGGAATTTTAACAGATTTTAAATGAGCTTTTAAAGATTTCTGACTTAGCCTATGTTTCTTATTAATTATGATCATTCTAATATGGGTTATGGTGTTTATTCAACCCAGACCACTTTATTAAATTGAAGGATGTATCATATATTTTAGAGACTTCTTAAGAATAAGAAATAATTAGAATTGCCATACCTAGATCATAACTAATGGTTCATTTAGTTCTGTATTTGGTGTCTAATAATACAAAGAAGGAAGAAATGGGTGATGTGAACTTCCAAATCTAGCTTCCTTAATAATTTGTGAGTAAATGAGTCAATATGGGTGTAATAAGCATTTACTATATACTTAGCTCAGTGCTGGTCACAAAATGGAATGTAACTTTGTCCCTGCCTTCTGGAAGCTTTTATTATCATGGTGATAATGAGAAATACAAGCATAAAAGAACTTTTAAAACTATATAACTATGCATAATAAAATTCTAGATCAGAGTCCAGTGCTGGGAAATCTGAGGAGGTCTGTAGTAACCAGAGGCTGCTTTATGGAGAGGTGGTCCTTGAAGTATAATATTTGACTTGGCACTAGATATGAAGAATTCTCTGAGGCAGTCCAAGGGGATAAAATGGGAAACTAAGAGCCTAGGATGAATTGGGGGAATGTCAAACAGTAATTATGAAAACTCTACTTACAAAAATACAGAAAATGACTTTTTAAAACTTTTTATTTTTAAACTTTTTGTTTACACCTCCTGAAGAGTTTCAAAAATAATGCAGAGAATTTCCATACATCTTTCCCCCACGTCAGCATCTTATTTATCCATAGTACAATCATTGAAACCAGGAAATTAACGTTGGTAAGATGCTTTGCATTTACACTGGTAAATAACTACAGACCTTATTTCAGTTTCACTAGTTTTCCCACTAATCTTTCTTTGTTGTGCTAGGATCCAACCCAGGATCTTATATTGCATTTAGTTGTCATATCTTTTCAGTCTCCTTCAATCTGTGATAGTTCCTCACTTTCCTTATTTTTCATGACCTTCACACTTTTGAGTACTACTAATTTTGTAAAATGTTTCTCACTCTGGGTTTGTCTCATATTTTTTTCATGATTAGATTGAGGTTATGCGTTTTTGTCAATAATACTACAGAAGTGACATTGTGCCTTTCTCAGGTGCCTTATATCAGGGGGTACATGATATTGAAATATCTTATTACTGGTGACATCAACACTGATCACTTGGTTTAAGGTGATATCTGCCAGGTTTCTCTGCTGTAATGTTATTTTTTTCTCTTTGAAATATATAAACTATCTTGAGGAAATATTTCGAGACTATGCAAATATCCTGTTTCGCCTCAGAATTCCAGCCACAAATTTTACCATCCATTGGTGAATTTTTCCTGCAAAATTATTATTATTATTATCATCATCTTATAGTTCCTTTGAAGTTTTGTCATTGTCTGGCTTTAAGTTATGAAAAGGGTATTATTTTTTTCATTTTTATTTTTTCATATCTTTCGGGGAGATATATTGGAAGTTAAAGGAGACTTTTTAAATGCAGGTTGTTTTAGAGTAGGAGTGAAACCGAGGGGAGAAATAAGAGAAAACAGTAGGATGAAACTAGAGCGAGGTTTGTGACAAAGCAATGTATGCTGTGAGGGTCTGTCACAGGGCGGGGGACCTTTTTCTGCCCAGGGCCATTTGGATATTTGTAACATCATTTGAGGGCCATACAAAATTATCAGTGTAAAAATTAGCCTTCTCTATTTGGTCAGGCTAATGAGGTGAGGCGTGTGATGTTAGCTGGGATTGATTTCCCAGGCCTTAGATGGCCCGAGGGCCGGATGTTCTCCACCCCTGCGAGGGACCTGGACTTGACTCTGTATTTTCCAGGAGCAAATGTAAAGAGAGCATCACAGTTAGAACACGATTCAGTAAAAAATGTAAAGTCATTACTTCAAATTCCTGGAGGTGAAACTTTCAGAGAAAAATGTACAAGGGGTTCTCACGAAGAAGCCAGAATGTAATGTGGTCACCATCTTCAACAACATTGTCAGGGAACATGACATTTTCATGGGGTACTTTCCTAGAATGCAGGTGTAGTAGATCTGTCTACTTTAACTTTCTAAAACTAGAACTACAATTAAAGATTACAGTAAGATGTAATATAGTAGAAGTCAGTCTGAGGTCCAGAATTCCTGAAGAACTCACAAACTATTATAAGATTTGTGAAATTTTGGAGGGATGGAACAAATTAATGATCAGATAGTATTTACTTTAACAGAAATTGAATCTGTGCTATTTGAATGGTTACTGTGCTAAATAACCAAAACCTTATTATAATAGTGTTTCCTCTGGAGTAGAAATCATTTGGTCTCAATCATCCAAAGGGGATTAAATATGGATGTCCTAAAATAACCCTGTTGTAAGATAGTCTCACAATATTAACCTTGAGAAGAAAGTTAACCAGATTGAGATTCGCAAGCATTTGCCTTATTTGTTATAATTCTTAAGAGATTTTCTACTTCAGATTTTGCTTCTGATGATAATTTTATCCACTGGAACTGAACACTGGGAAAGAATGTTAGAGAAGTAGTAAGGAGGGAAAAAGATATTCCTATCCTGCCTAGGTTATCTAGGTTATCTCTTGTTAATTTTCTGTTTCTAAAGAGCTAGAAATATTTAAGATTTTGATATTATCTTAAAATATGTAGCTTTTGTTCTGCAGTGAAGGTTTTGCTGTTTTTTTGTTGTTGTTTTTTTAGTTTAAAAATCCTTTTCACAATATTCAAATGAATGGCTGTCTACTTGAGGCATGCAAAGTAAGTGTATTTGTACATTTAAAACCACTTTTAGTCAAGGAAAACTAAGTGTGGAATTACTTCTTTCACTGGGTATCACATTAGCCTCTGAATCTCTGGATTACTTTGCAAATTGCTACATTACCAGTTTAATTCAGTTGAACTTCATATTCAAGTTAAGCATTTTTTGAGTACCAACAATGTGAGCTAGGGAATGTGTTAAATATGGAAGATACAAAGAAGAAAAGTTATCATTATTGATCAGACATAGAGGGTCAAACTATATGTCACATAGATTTTGAAAATTACAAATTAGTTTATATTTCATAAAATATAACTGAGAATAAAATAGCCCTAACATAGTATCAGCTCAGCTTAGATAAAAGAGCTCACCCATGGTATGTGGACCACATTTTGCAGGGTCTGTAGAACGTGCCTTTCTGCATTTATTAGGTTATATGCTGAAAATAGAATACTATAAAAGTTTCCAATCAGAGTGATGTTTTAGCATGACTTTTAAATGCCCTGTACCACCTTTTAAAAATATGCCTGCTATGGCCAATGAATTAGACAGCATTTGAATTTTTTAAAATACAGATGTGAAGATTTATGTTTGTTTTTTAAATACTTTGTGAGACCTCGGGATAGAACCAAGTCAAAAATGTCCAATGTTATAAATTCAATTTTTACTATTCAGAAGCTAGAAATAGCAAAGTTTTTGATAGACGAGTCTTGGAGAAATCTTAGATTTTTAAAAATCACATGAGCAGGGACTTACATAAGCATGAAAGGAGTCTGAGTTTTGCTTTGATCAGATCTTTCAAGAAAGAGAGGAGAAAGTTATTTAGGAATCCACTTTGCAGTCCTTTTTGGTTAAATAGCTATTGGTTATTTCAGCCTCACCTATCTTCACATCAAGTATTTCAGCCACTGTTTTGTCATATTTTTAATTAGACAATATTTTGTTTTTTGTTCTCATAACAGGTAGTTTTTTAAACCACCTAATTAAATGAAGAGCATTTGTCAATGTGCTGAATATTCATATTTGTATTTAACTATTAATATGTAATGATCCCCATTATAATATTTGT
This sequence comes from Tadarida brasiliensis, assembly GCA_030848825.1. Taxonomy (NCBI): domain Eukaryota; kingdom Metazoa; phylum Chordata; class Mammalia; order Chiroptera; family Molossidae; genus Tadarida; species Tadarida brasiliensis. The sequence goes on from CM061273.1 coordinate 56,523,566, forward strand.
AAAATAGCCTTTAAGTTAATATTATATCCAAAAGTATTTATATATTTATAAATTGCCAGTCATATTTTCTCTTCACACACAATATATTTTTAAGTGAGGTAAGAAAAAACCATAAGCCAGGTAACATTTACATTTTTGCTTACACAAATACTTATTTGGTAATCTCTGTATGCAAGTAACTATGCTAGCATTCTCTGGAAGAATGACAAACCACTGCTTCTCAATTTCTTTATGGAATCATCCTTGGAACAGTGAATGGATGGATAAACAAGTACATTTTAAACCAGATGACTACACTGGTGAATTCTATCAAATATTTAGGGAATAAATAATGCCAATTCAACACAAACTCTTATCAGAAAATGGAAGAGGAGAAACACTTCCCAACTTATCTTATAAACTTAGCATTACCCTGATGCCAAACTGGACAAAGATATAGAAAGAAAACTACAGTCTGCAGACACACAATAATCCTTAAAAAATATTAACCAGTCAAATCCAACAATATATAAAAAGGATAGCACATCATGGTCAAGTGGGCTTTATTCCAGGAATGCAAGGTTGGTTCAACATTAAAAAAATCTATCAATGTAATTCACCATATTAAAAGACTAAAAAGGAAAACAAATCATGATATCACAGTAGATGCAGAAAAAGCATTTCACAAAGTTTAACACCATCCTTGATAATAAAGAGCAAAAATCAGAAAAAAAACAACACTACAGCTAAAAGTATACTTAATGGTAACAGACTATATGATTTTTCCTTAACATTGGGAACAAGGTAAGAATGCTCACTCTCACCACTTCTACTCCACTTTACACTGGAGGTCCTAGTCACTGCAAAAAGGTAAAAACAAAAAACAAAAGAAAAAAAATGCAGACAGATCGGAAAGGAAGAAGTAAAACTGTCTTTATTTGCAGATAACATGTCATCTATATGAAATAGTCCAAAGGAATTTACCAAAAAAAAAAAAAAAAATCCAACTCTATTAGAATGGTAAGTAAAGTTACCAAGGTCACAAAGTACGAGATCAATATGCAAAATCAATCGTGTTTCTGTGTACTAGCACTGAATGATTGAAAGTTGAAATTTTTAAAATCAATACTATTTGCAATGGTAACACAAATATGAAATACTTAAAGGTTTACCAAAGTATGTACACTGACAACTACAAAACACTGGTGGTATCAACTGAAGAAGACCTAAGTAATTGGAGACAGATACCAAATTCATGAGTGAGAAGGTTTAACATTGTTAGAATGTAATTTCTCTCAGATTGATCCTTAGATTAAGTACAGTCCAAATCAAAATCTGAGCATTTTTTTTGCATTTAAATTGATAAACTGACTCTAAATTTATTTAACAATGCAAAGCAAATCAATTTTTAAAATGAACAAAGTTAGATGATTTATACTTTTTGATGTCGTGACTAACTAAAGCTATAGTAATCAAGAGAATGTGGTGTTGGTGTAAGGATAAAGACATCATTCAATGAAACTATACAGTCCTGAAATAGACCTGCACTTTTTTTTTTCAAAACACAGGTGTGTGTTTTTTAAATTGATTTTAAAGAGAGAGGAAGGGGGGAGAGAGAGAAAAAAACATCGATGTGAGAGAGAAACATCTATTGCCTCCCATATGCACTCTGACCGGGGGATTGAACCCACAACTTAGGTATGTGCCCTGACCAGGAATCGAACCCACAACCTTTTGGTGTATGGGTTGATACTACTCCTCCAACTAACTGAGCCACCTGGCCAGGGCTATACCTGTACATTTATAATCAATTGATTTTTGACCCCCCCCCCAAAAAAAAAAAGTGCTAAGATAATGAATGCGGAAAGAATTTTCTTTTCACAAATAGTTCTGGAACAATTGGATATTTATAAGGGGAAAAAAAGAACCTTGACTTTTACCTCATACTTGTACAAAAAGTAATAAAAGTGAATCATGGACCTAAACATTAGGGCTACAAATATTAAAACCCTAGAGAAAAAAACCTTAGGTTCAGACAAATTTTTCTTTGATTGGATTCAGAAAGCATGAACCAAGAAAGAAAAAAATCAATAAATTGGACTTAACCAAAATCAAAACCTTTGCTCTTCAAAAAACACTCTAAGAAAATAAAAAATCAAGGCAAAGACGGGGTGAAAATATTTGCACAGTATGTATCTTATATCAAGGATTTTTATCTAGCACATGTAAAGAATTCTTATAACTAAACAATAATAAGACAATTTACTTTTAAAAAACCAGAAAAGCATTAAACAGACTCTACCACAGGAGATATACTGTGGTAACAGAAATTTTAACTATGCTTTTGGGGCACTGGGTTTATCTAACTAAACTATGAAACCTGAAATCCATGTAAAGAAGGACTGTACATGACTACCTATATTTATGAAACATAATCTTACCTACTTTCAAAGTTTATTAATTTTATGTGTTGTCAATTGCACTGTGTCCAACAAGGGACCCATGTTCTTTGGGGGGAAGCACCACGCCATGAATGCGTTAGACCTCTGGCATTAAACACTCCATGCCCTAATTACCCTCACTGACTAGTAACACAATGGCCAACGTTACTGCACTAGCGTCAAGCGTGGTTGTAAAGGCTGATCTCATTGTCTCAACAGCAGAGTAAGTGCTGCTGTTCGCCTTGTGTAGGCTCAGCTAGGTTCAGTAATTTGGAGAGACAAGATTCAAACTTAGTTGAACTCCCAAACCTGTGCTTTTAACTATTATACACATGGTAGCAATATGTATCCCAACTGTTCGGAGAAGAGAAATACAGGGAGCTATGAGAATATGCCAGAGTGGACGTATTGGTCTCGGGACTAAGAAAGACTTCCCGGATGAACTAATGCTTTCACTTCTTATTTTATAAGAACGAGCATTAGACACACATGCAGGGAAAGATGTGGGTTCTAGCCAAGCCTCTGTCAGTAACTAGTTAAGTGTACCTTAACAAGTGACCTCTCTGAACACGATTCTGTCCTTTCCTTACATGGCTACTGTCTTCAAGCTTCAGCTGTTCATCATTTCTCTCTTCTATTATAAGAAATGGGCACAAAATAGATCCAGAGACATGGAAACAGGGAACAGACTGTTGAACCTCAGAGGGAAGCAGGGGGCCGGGGAGCGGGAATAGATAAACCAAAGAACTTAAATGCATATATGCATAACCAATGGACACAGACAACAGTGTGATGAAGGCAGGGGAGTGGGCAGGAGCAGGAAGGAGGGGAGTCGATAGGGGAAAAAAGGGGACATATGTAATACTTTCAACAATAAAGATAAATTTAAAAAAAGAAAAGGGCATCTTTAGTGTGGATAAAGATATTTATCATATGAGTTTTTGTTTGCAAATAATTACTTACTTTGTTTACTACCCCCTTTCCCTTCTCATTTCTACCCCAACAATTTGATCAGGGAATACAAGATTTTTCAATAGAATTATTCTTATTAAAAGTTGACATTGTTACCCTGACCAGTTTGGCTCAGCAGTTAAAGCATTGGTCTGAGGACCATAAGGGTCATAGGTTCGATTCCCTGTAAAGGGCGCGTACCTAGGTTGCAGGTTCGATTCCCAGCCCACAGGGTTGTGCAGGAGGCAACCAGTCGATGTGTCTCTCTCACATTGATGTTTCTCTCTCTCTCCCCCTGCCTCGCTCCCTCCCTTCCACTCTCTTTAAAAGTTAATGGAAAAATATCCTCAGATGAGGATTAACAAAAAAAAAATAGTTGACTTTGTCAATGTCATGAAACAAATGAACTCTTTTCTGTCTTTTTATGTCAGAAAACACAGACCCTCTGTTTTAAGCATTTCCTTGTGTTCAAATAAATTCTTGAAAATAATTGATGTAAGTTAAAAAAAAAACAACTGAGAGCATATACAGTATGTACCTAATGGAAGAAGATATTCCTTGTGTGCCTACCATGTGCCAGGTGCTTCCACACACATTATCTCACAACACTGTGGAGTTATCGTTCCTTAGAATAGCTGGAGACACTGAGGCTCCGAGAGATTAAGCACCTTGTTCAGCTACAGGTTGCGGAACCAAGATTCTAATTCCAGTGTATCTTTCTCCAAATCCATGCCAGCAATTGTTTGCTTCCCATGCCATGAACTTGTAATCGAGCCGTCTGTTGGCTCAATAAAGTCACCATGAGCAAAAGCTAGAAGCTCCTACTTCACAAGATAATTGGTTTTCTGGACCAGTTCATGCAGATTGCCACATTCCTCATCCCAACTAGCCTCTCATTTGGGTTCCTACCTCCTCGTTACCCACAACTTTCATTCACCAGTCTCCTTACCGGGGCTTCATAGTTCTGCCTTGATAATGTCTTTGAATATTTGGTATTTCAGCTCCTTTTTGACCACTTTGGATTTGATCTCAGATCCATTTGACTTAATGGAATCCTCTTAATAGGACTTTTCTAGCAGAATTACTGGTCAGTTCCCTGGACAAACACCAGACCTTTTCTGGTGTTTCTGTGTGGGATGACCAGAAGAGTGATCTGTACTGTCCTGCCAGTCACCTGGGTTCTGGGGTGTCAGAGCAAATGTCCTCCCACACGTTCTCTCATCATCTGAAATTCATGTTCTGGATTTTTACCTGGTGCTTTAATTTGCACTGTAGGTTTTTAATTTTATATGAGTACCTTTTTGTTTAATAGTCGCTTTAGAAAAGCAACATGTCCTTTTATTTTCAAATCTCAAAAAGATTGAAAACAAGCTTTTACCCGGTATAAAGTCTGAAGTTTTATACATTTATTTTCAAAAAGTGTTAGTTCTCTTTTTAAATTTTGCACTGACGTCTGTAGAAATGTCTGTGAAGAGCAGCACTTGAAAGTCACTTTGACTTTTGAAAGCTGCCAGATTGCCTTGTCATTGTCTTTGGGAGATTAGGGATGCTTGTTTGGAAGGCTGCCTTTTTCCTACACAAAACTGAGGTTTTGTTGTTCCATTGTAATAGTTCATTTTAATCTGATTTGGTTTCTTGTGGAGATAATATATAACAGGAACCAAAAATAGTTCAATAAAAAACCTTCCGTGATAAATGGTTGACTGCTGCTTGATGGCTTGTGGTGTCCTTGTCGGCTCCCTCAGGCTGCCACTTTGAGAGCTGTGAAGGGCTTTCTCAGGGCCCTGGGGACCAACGGGTTCTGAACACGGCTATTCCTTTCTTTCTGTGAATCACCTACAAGGTGGAAAAGCCATTTCTCCATGTAAACACCCTGGAAAACAAAGTGTTTTTCAATAAGAAAAAAGTGTTTTTGATACATATGATTATGATTGGACAAAAAGCAATGAAAAAATTATGTATTAATGGAAAGAAAATAAACGTGATTTTTACATATATTGTAGTAGTAAAATGCCCCTTCAGTTTACAGTTTTAGACCCAAAATGAGGCATTTTGTTGTTGCAGAAATACATGGCTCTTCATTTAGCTTTCAGTTCTAAATAGGACATTGATCAATTCAAGAAAATATAAAAATTTTAAACTTTAATTAAATAATGTTTTTCTTAGAAATCTAAATATTGCTGCAAACATTATCTCATTCATATGACTTGACGTTCCTGGCTGTAACTTGCACATGATTAAGCTGGTACAGAAGGAGCAAAGCATGTCCTAACCCAGACCAAGCTCGTTCATGGCAAAGATGACGTGAAGTGGGTTGACCACTGTTGAGAATCATGGCAACCCATGAGCCTCTTGGTTATCTTAAGAGCTCATCACTCTTTTCCTCAGCCACTTGCTCATGGTTATGACCTAGAGTTCTTGCTGATCCAATAACTGCCACCTTCAAAATCTTGGTTTCAGCCCTGGCTGGTTTGGCTCAGCGGTTAGAGTGTTGGCCTGCGGATGGAAGAGTCACACCTTCGATTCCCTGTCAAGGGCATGTACCTTGGTTGCTGGTTCAACACCCCCCGGTTGGGGTCATGCAGGAGGCAACCAGTCGATGTGTCTCTCTCACATCGATGCTTCTCTCTCCCTCCCTCCCTCCCTCCTACTCTATCTATCTATCTGAAAAAATCAATAGAAAAATATCCTCGAGTGAAGACTTTTTTTTAAAAAAATCTGGTTTTGGGCCTTCCATTCTCTCTACCTCTCCCTAGCCCTCATCTTTTTAACTCACTTAATTTAGCATCCTCACTCCAAGAGATTTTTTTCCCCTGTAGGGACTTCCAATCCATTAATCTTAATATTTTTTCACTTTCCATCAACTTATGTCTTCATTTCCCAGCTTAGATTTCATGGTCTATCAAAATGTAATCACTCCCTTGAACTGCCCTCAACTTCCTTGCCCTTCTTTTCCTCCACCTTCCTCACTGGCAGCGCCCATCCCCGGTTAAACCAGATACTCGTGTACCCTGCTCTTGTATCTAAAAAGACCAGGGGTGGGGCACGTCCGGCCCGTGGGCTGTATAAGGCCCATGAAATCAATACCAGCTAACATCACATGCCTCACCAAATTAGCCTGAATAGAGCAGGGCTAATTTTTAAGTTGATCATTTTGTATGGTCCACGAATGATGTTATAAATATCCAAATGGCCCTTGGCAGAAAAAAAGTTCCCCACCCCTGACTCTAAACAGTTGAACATGGTTCAACAGAGACACTTATGCTAACTGATCTCACTTAGACTCAAGGCAGAAAGCTTAATTAAGTGGGCCCTCACCACTACAATAGTTAATTCATTTTCCCACTAATAACATTTCATACCTCTTTTTCTTCTCAAACTTCCTACACTGCCTTTTCATTCCTCTCCGTGAGATGATGGCCTCTATTTCACTGGAAAAGTAGAAGCAACAGAAAAGAACTATCCCATCCGCCCATCCATACCCCCCCTCCATGTGCATCTGTGTCGCTAGATGCTGCCTTCCCTCCTTTAGAGTTCATGGTTACCTTGCTTAAGGAAATACAGGCCTCTCTCTCAGGCCTTCGCGAGTGCACTGCACTCCTCACCCTACTGAAGGGCTTTTCTCCTTTAATTATCCATCCTTTCTCTTATATCAACATGCTTCTCTCTACCATACTATTTCCAAAATCATAAAAACATGCTGTAATATTTTAAAGAATTCTTTGATCACCAATGCCAAATTATGTTGCCTTATACTGTGGTAACAAATTGACCTCAAAATCTCAGTGGCTTGACAAAGGTTTCCTGTTAAGTTAAACCATATGTAAGTGCTATTTTTTAGGCCTAAACTGGTTAATTATCAATAATTTCATGGGATTAACTAATTCTTTCCCAGACTATAAGTCCAATATTGTTCAACGAAGACTCCATGATCTTCATCTTGAGCTCGCAATGGTTTTGACACCACTGACCATCCCTCTTTGATAGATCTTTAGTCACATCATCAGTTAGGGGGAACTTCACCCCTTCCAGGAGTTTCTCCTAATTGGCTAGCTGCCACTACTGCAACTCCTTCACTGGCCCACCTCATCTTCACACCTCTTCTTTACTCCGTCTCTAACTGATCTTGTCCAGCCCCACTGCTTTGAATGTCACCTACACGCTCATGACTTCCAGTCTGTATCTCTTGTCCTAGTCTCTCCCCTGAGCTCAGATGTGTGTATTCAACCCCTTCCTAGACATCTGCCCTGACATTCTAGTAGGAACCTCACACTTCACATTTCTGAAACAGAACTCTTGATTCTCCCCCAGTCTTCTGCAAGTTGATCAACAAGACTCAGAGTCACCCTAGACTCGTTTTCCTTTCAGCCTCATTCTTCTCATCAGAAAGTCCTGCTGACTCTATCTTCAGAATGCATCCCACCTCAGACCACTTGTCAGCACTGCTGCCATCACCACCCTCGTCTAAAGCTCCATTGTCTCTTGACTGGACTGATACAGTAGCTCCCACCTGGTCCCGTGTCTTCACACTTACTCTCTCTGTCTTTTCTTGACACATATCCCCCTACTTAAAACCCTCCAGTGGCTCCTCACTGCTATTAGAACAAACGGAAGCTCTAAGTTAACTGTGCTATGTGATCTGGCCCTCACTACCTCTCCAGCGTATCTCCCATCCTCTCCCCCTCAGCTAACAGATCTGGCATGTGGCTTTCTTACCACTTATAAATAAGCCAAGCTTGTTCCTACCCGAAGCCTTTACACTTACTTGTCCCCTTTGTCTGGATTTCGCCCTCAGATCTCAGATCTCCCAATGACCAGGTGGTCCCTGCCTAAATGTTACAGAGTCCCCTGTCGCTTTCTGTCATTTCTACCTACCTTTTTTCTCCACATTACTTCTCACTTGTGATTTATTATTATTCACTTACTTATTTATTATTAACTATTGTTTCTCCTGTGCCTAGAACAGTGTCTGGCACATAGTAGGCCTCCAATAAAAATACGTTGAATGGATAGATGAATGGATGGATCTTTATTATTTTTGCAACTATAATGCCCCAATTAGACTGAAAAGATTTCAGTTTTAGGCCTTGATTTCACCAACCAGTAAAACTGACATAGACACTTCTAGCTCTCTGGAAATAGAACAAACTCTTTTTCTACTTTTGTATCAAATATGATTTGAATATATCCATAATGCAGCTAAAAACTATGATCGTAACATAGAGCTAGGAAATATGTGAAACAAGATAACTGAAGTGATAAAGGAATAAAGTAAATGAAGCGGCTTCCCCATATGAAGATTTTTAAAGGTTTTCATTTTAGGCAGAAGATTGAGAGATTCTCTGATCAGATTCTCTAGTACCATGAATGGGTTAATTCAGCTTATTTTTTCAGCCAAGTACTATTTAGAATTTCAAGGAGGTAATTTCAAGACAAATAAAAGGAAGTACAGGAATGCCTCATTTATCAGACGTTGTCCAGGAAGAAAATGTTGTACATGTCATTTCCAAATAACTATGCATAGAACCCCCATGTATGTGCCAAAACCTACAATTTGAAGGTTGTTTCTCTAACATACTCCCTACTTTTTTAAATAAAAAATGCTGAAGACATCAACAACCCTTCCTGACAACTCAGAGTCGTCCCTGTGAGCACTTCAGTGCCACACACAGGACCCCCTGCAATAGATGGGCCCCGCACTGCCATTCTGCTCCCCTCTCCTTTTCCCAGTTCTTCCACTCCCTCCTTCTTCTTTGTTATCACTGTCTTCTGATGGCAACTTCCTTCAATCTGTGGACTGATTTTCTGCACCCAGTAGCATGGGCAAGGGCCTCAGGGCAGCTCCTAAATAATTCACACGGTTGTTGCTAGAACTCTGACCTCTGGGCAAGGGAGGTGTTATGAGGGCAGCACAACTAGAAGAATGACATCAGATACATTCAAATGATGGTGATGATGATGGGAACTTTTATGACTCTTCCTGCCACCTAAAGATTACTTGTACTGCAGGCCTGACCTAGTGTGGTGGCACTTAATGTTACTCTGTTAATAGCATATTGAAGGTAAATTCATATTTAGAATGACCCTAGGTACCAGTGTAATGCGTGTTTTCTCAGTATAATTGCTAATGCTTCACTCACTTTCTAAAGTTATCCAATTTTGACAAGGTATACATTTAGCCTTATACATAATATATTTTAAATAATTCACAAAATACTATTAATTTTTTGCATTCAACCCAGAATGTAGCTGCATGAAATTGGGAAACAAAACTCAGATAAGGAAATTTTTATGATGGATTTAGAAATATGCTTAATGAAAAATTATGCCCAATGTATTAAGCAAGAAGAAATGAAATGTGAGTTGAGGACATTTTTCCTGATATTTAACTGTAAACTATATAACTTTTATAGGGGAAATTCTGGCAGTTTTTATAGTATTCCCAACATATGTGTTGAGTGAATAATTAGATTTATTCACCTACAATTGAAACAGAAAGAATCTCAAAAGTGTCTTTAAAAATTGCTTTATAGATTTAGAATATAAAACAATGTCACGAGCATAGATTGTACATCTAATTTTAATAACACAGAAAATTCCTTTTATTATTTGTGAATGAAAATACACAGCTTTTCTTGTTTACTTAAATTAACATTTTTTTTTTTTGGCTTAGATAAACCAGAAAAAACACATTTTTAGAAATTATAAGTAATTAATCTCAACTTTCTGAAAGCATGCTGAGAGGTTATTGAAAGGTGGCAGATTCGTTTGGATGAGGTTCTGTTTAATGTTTAATTTCTTTTATCTGTGTGAAGTCAGCCTCTGTTCTAAAGAAATATAACCTCAAGATTTAACAGCCATTAGTTTGTGGTTAAACATGTGTTAAAAACTAAATCATTATTTCTGTCATTGTGGATTTGTCTATATCCAGAATATATTAAATAATCTATATTTAACATTTGGTGGCTTGCCAGATGCAGGGTTTTTTGTTTTGTTTTTAGTTTAAATAAATTGGGGGTAAAAAAAAAAAAACTTGAACAAAAACCCCACAAATGTAGACTATTTTTAATGTGTGGGGGGAGTTCTCTTTGACTACGGCCACAGTTATCTGCTCTGCTCTTCTGGTTCATTCTCCATGGTCCCCGCGAAGTCCCCTTCCCAGTGATGGCTCTGCTCACTTCACTAATGAGCAGAGCATCTAGAATAAAATACAGACGCATTGGCCTGAGACTCCTCGGTTTGGCCAGGACCCTGAATGTTTGGCTCTGAAGTCAGAGATGAGTGGGAGACAAACAAGAGAGTAGATATAACCAATAATGAGGTATGTCTGGGTGAAGTGGAGAAATTAGTGTCTTTGGGGAGTTATGTTGGGAGCATCAGAAGCTTTTTGTCTCAGCTGTCAGGGACAAAGTGTTTCTTGTTGGTGAGTATTCCTAAGGATCTCTGTTGGCAGCCTCAGACTTTATTTCAAATGAGGAGGGAAAACAAGCTTTTTTAAAAAGGAAATTGTGCATAGAAGTCATTTTCTTTTTATTTCACCTCAAAATAAAACAGAAGATGCACTGTAGAATTAAATACTGCATTTTTATATTTCAACTTTATAAACCGAGTGGAAGGGAACAGTTTTTGAGTCTATTTTGTTATTTTGAGTGTATTAAAAAATTTGTATTATACCTTTGACCAGTAAAGAAAATTTAAAACTTTAGTTTCTGCCTGTTTGGCTAGTAAATTTTTTAGTTCACATCTTTGTTGTTATTGTTGTTATATTTAAATATTCTGAAGGCTGTGGCCATTGTAAAGATTGAGTCCACTAAAACACTCCAAAGCAAAGTCTTGTTCATGATACATTTGAATATTGTTTTATTTGGTCTTTATTTGGGGGCGAATTGAAAGCCGTGGTTATGTAATTCATCTGAAAAGTACTTTGAGGATTTTAGCAGCTTTAGAATCTAAAGCAATTAGCTATACAACCTTTCCAAACAAGAGACAGTAAACATTCTTGGAATTTTTTCCAATTTCTCTTCTGAGGTTACAGTACTAGAGATGGGTACTTGTGACAAATGACAGGTATTAGGCATGCCAGAAGGCTGGTTTAGAATGTGAGCAGAGTTATGTGCAAATCTAAATGAAATGTAATAATTGATAGAACAGAAACACCCTCCAGAACCTAGGTCTACTACAGATTTAGTCTGTGTGAGTCAAATAACCCACGCAGGGGCACTGGCTGGCAACACTGAGTTTCTGAACCTGCAGAGCAAGGGATCAGATTATGGTCCATGGTGGGTTCACCAAGTTAAATGCATGTCATGGCTGGCATGACAGGAAGTGCTTGAGTAGCCTTGGACGTCAGCTGGCCAGCCAAGCAGCACACTGGTCTAGATCATCTTTCATTCAAATATCTATGAGAAGACATTAAGTTTCAAATTTTTGAATTGAAATTATACATTTATAGTTGGTCGTTTATAACTAAATATGCTAGAGAGGCCACAAGGAGGTGACTTTCAATTGATTGGGGTCATAGGCTGATAACTACGTAAAGATCCAAGGGGTAGGAGTCTGGGGACATGCTGTTGAGAGCACAGTACTGACAACCGTGAGATTCCAGAGGGAACCCCAGCTCTGCACACCCTGCCCGCTGTCATCAACGCCAGCCATTCCAAAGGATGTCGAAGGATAGTGCAAACTGGCAACAGGAGTTAAGGGATCGTTAGAGGAAGGGTCTCAAATCCCAAGTGAGCATCAGAATCACTCGGGAGGCTGTTACAAAGGGGAAAGTAAAGTAAGGTGCCTGCCCCAGGCCTGATGAATAGGAATGTCTGGATGTGGGGAATTCTCATGCACTGGTAGGTTTAGAAGCCACTGATCTAAAGCAGGGGCTCAGTAAATGTGTTTCTATTAACTTGCAATAGTATCTTCCACCTGGCGTTTAGAAATACGCTTTTCAGGGAGTGAAATGGATTTGTCTGGGCCCTGTCCAAGGCAGTTGGAGTTATCTGAGTGTCAGCTCTTCCGTCCAGAGGGCTGGCCATTCAGAGAGGGGTTGGGGTGGGGCGGTTCCCTACTGAGAACCCACTCACTGTTTATTCTTGCTCCTAATAGAAAAAGCAGGTCAGTTATTTTTTGTGTGTGTTCTCTGGAGTTAGATTGAGTTTAGGAACTTTCTTCTGCTGGCTTTGTGTATTTTACATCAACCAGATATTAAATCACACTTACATGTTAAGAAAATTACTAGAATTTCTAAAGCAGTCTCAAGGATCTTGGAAATTTCAGGTTGAACGGGACCTAACAAATGAACAAACAAGAAGAACAGACAAACAAATCTCATAGACAGACAACAGTAGGGTGGTTACCAGGGAAGGGGGTAGGGGGTAGTAAAGGGTAAAGGGGGCCAAATACGTGGTGACAGAAGATGATTGGACTTTGGTGGTGGGCACACAATGCAATATACAGATCATGTATCATAGAAATGTACACTTGAAACCTGTATAATCTTATCAACCAGTGTCACCCCAATAAATTTAATTTTTAAACTAAAGGACATCTAGTCTGACCTTTCCTTTTCCTGGATGCAGACTCATTTTGGGGGAAAGGGTATTTCAGAGAAATTTAGCTCTAACAACTCAAAAGAGAGATCTTGATTTCACCTGCTTTTGATAATTATATATATGATGCCTAATTATCTGATCTCTGCTTTTCTATACCATAGGCAAATGTAAATTTACTTGTTTAGAGTCTGCTAGATTTCCATGTTGGTGTTTCCTCACTTACTTCCAATTAAGTGGAGAAATGTAGTCCTTTTCTTTGAGAAAGGAACATTACTGTGTGACTAGTCCCACATTGTTTTAATGAGAACAAAAGCAAAATGTTCCAAAATTACTTGCTTGCAGCTACAAAGCACGTTTAAGGAATAAAAATGCATGAGGGGGAAAAAGAATTGTTTTGAAGTTCTTAGGATCAGCTTATCCAGGCTTCATTGTGAACTGATACTAAAGGGCCCCTATCATGAGCTGTGTATTTTGGTGCCAGGAGGTTTTCTTCTTATGCTAAAATTACTACGTTCTGTCAGCTGCTGGGCTGTCATATAGAGATATAGTAAATCACATTATATTTTGTCATGGATTACACGGAGCAATAAATTTGAGAATAAAGATCAAAGTAGTTCCACAATCACATCTGAGTGTAGGAGGGATGTTTAACTTGTAGAAAACTGATTTAGGTGAAGCTGCTGCAGTTCTTGGGTGAATTTGAAGTGAATTTGGATATTTAGTTGAAATGATTGAGGATCAAATCCCAAAATGACTTTCCATTTTTGTGTTTAGTTCAGAGAAGTGAATTCTAACACCTATCTGCAGGACTTGAGTTAGATAAATAATTACATACCGAGAGTAATGGACTCAGTGAAAATTGTATTTATGTATTTTAATTACTTTCATGATTAAACAACCTATTCCATTGTATATTTATTTGGGTTTGGGGGGACCTCATAATTAGTTAAATACTCTCGTAGTAATACTCTCTGCCTTGGAGCTGACCGTCTGCTTTTTACTGCATTGGAAACCATTAGACGTAAGCCATAAGATCACTAGAAGCCTTGATTATTTAGATCTTGGTGGTTATTATCTTCGCTCTGTATTACCATAGAAACTCTTTCAGGGTTTTCAGAGTTGATGATATTTATTTATTTAAAACAGCCAATCTCAACTTGTTGGGCTCTTCTCACAGAAAAGTCACAGTAGAAATGAGATAATGTGGCAGAAGTGTAAACAGAAATTATGTGCTTTATAAATTATTGTTCTAATACTTTCACTTAGAAAAGTACCCTCAGTTATGTCCTCGGTTTGCTGGTTCCCAAATTGGGCTGGTTCTCAGCAGCGACGGGACAGCTTTAATGTGGGCCCCTAGGCCGCAGGGTCCTGGCAGTTCGGATTCAGTGGGCTTAGAACCTCAGACAACACTTTCTCCTTTTGCTCTCGTGTCAGTTTTCCTACTTTCTTCCTTTGTTGTAATCCTGTTTGGGAAAATATTTTCAGTGTTGTAGCTTATTAACGGACATTTAAGCTTTGCAAAATTATTTCTCATGATTTTGGTTCCCTGTTTTATTTTGAGTCTCCTATTATCATCCTTTTTATTGATTATTTTTCCTCTAGTGAAATCTAGAAGATTTACACTAATGCTATAGTAAAGCAATCTGACGTCGGACATAAACAAATCATCCCAAAAAATCATATGAAGATTAAGACCGCCCCATTCTAACTGGGATCAGAACAACATGTAATTGGGCCTGTGATGGCCTGTGGTGCTGGTTTTGGTCTGAAAAGAAATAAAAGGCCAAATGAGGAGAGTGTTAGACTGAGCTGGAATGTTTAGCAGTGATGCTGCAGAAGTCTAGTTGGAAGAAACCGAATAGTCTAAACAACCCAGCACCTATACTGGGGGTTAGGAGGGACACCCTTCAACAGAAGATGGTGGAGATTCTATTTGCAGCCCCCAGGCTCTTCTAACAGGCTTTTTCCCGTGTCCTCTGATAATGCTGCGATGCCTCCTCAGTCCAAGCCTCCCAGATTGGAGCCACCACTCTAGAGCATCACCATGAAAAACCAAAAGCAAGGGTAGAGCTTTCAGAGAAGACCTGAGCCCATATGTTTACTGTGTTTCTGTGCAAGGGAGCAATGAATCTGAGGACTGGAGAGGTTAAGATGGCAGAGAGAAGGGTTCAGGATTCTGTTCCTGCTGCTCCAACCTGACTCAGGGTACTTAGACTAGGCCTAGTCACTGCAGGTAGGTGATATGTTTACATTTTAGATAGAACCCCAGCTGAAAGGTTGTAGGTAGATATATATCACACAGAGAGAAAAAAGTAGCTAGAAAGAATAAGAAACCAGTTAGAAGGCTACTGTGAAAATTCTAGAGAGTCTAAGAAGTTTCTAAGAATTTGTCCATCTCTTCTAGGTTTTCAAATTTGGTGGTGTATGGCCTTTCATCATATTCTTGTATAATCCTTTGTATTTCTGTGGTCCATTGTAACATCTCCTCTTTTATTTCTGGTTTCATTCCAGTCTTTTCTCTTTTTTCCTTACTGAGTCTAGCCAGAGGTTAGTCAATTTTATTTATCTTTTCAAATAACCAGGTCTTGGTTTCATTAACTTTATCTATTGTCTTTTTGTTCTCTATTTCATTTAATTCTGCTGTAATTTTTGTTATTTTCTTTTTTTCTACTGACTTTTAGCTTCATTAAGGTGTAATGTTAGGTTGTTTATTTGAGATTTTTCTTGTTTCTTGAGGTAGGTTTGTAATACTATAAACTCTACTCTTAGTACTGCTTTTGCTGCATCCCCAAATTTTTGATATGTTGTATTGTCATTTCCATTTGTCTCTATGTATCTTTTGATCTCTTATTTCTTCTCTGACCCAGTAGTTGTTCAGTAACATGTTGTTTAATCTCCACATGTATTTGTGGGTTTTACAACTTTTTTCTTATAGTTAATTTCCAGTTTTATACTGTTGTGGTTGGAAAATATGTTTGGTATGACTTTTCTTCTTAAATTTATTGAGACTAGTTTTCTGCCCCAATATATGTCCTATCCTTGAGAATGTTTCTTGTGCACTTAAGAAGAAGGCATATTCTGTCATTTGGGGATGGAAAGCTCTATAAATATCAATTATGTCCATTTGGTCTAATGTGTCGTTTAGGCTAATGTTTCCTAATTGATTTTCTGTTTGGATGAGCCATCCATTGCTCTCAATGGGCTACTCAGATGAAATACTGCCATTTGCAACAAAATGGATACATCTTGAGAGAATCATGCTAAGTGAAGTAAGTCAGATAGAAAAGGACAAGGTCCATATGATTTCACTTACATGTGAGATATTAAACAAAAAACAATAGATGAACAAACAAAACAAACTCATAGACACAGACAACAGTGTGGTAGTTACGGGGGTTGGGGGGGGGTCAGTGGAGGATGAACTGGGTAAAAGGGGTCAAATATATGCCATGGAAGGAGACTAGACTTTGGGTGGTAAGCATGCAATGGAATACACAGATGGTGTATTATAAAATTGTATACTTGAAGCTTATATAATGTTATTAACCGATGTTACCCCAATCATTTAATTTTTTAAAATTCAGGAGAGGAAAATTGAGGACCTAGAAGTAAAAATTGGCAGGACTGTCAAGGATTTCTCAGTTTCTCATGTGGGTGACTAAGTGAAAGTACCATTAATGAAGATGAGGAGGAACAGATTCGGGGAAAATGATTGGACAGAGAGGGCCTGTCCAACCTGTGGTTGGTCATGAGTCTGGATCTGGGCACAAGAAATGAAGCTAGAGATAAAGAGTTGGAAGTCACACCAACAAAAAGATGATTTAAAACAATAAGCGAAGTTTTAAAAGGGGTAAAGGTAAGGGAGAGCAGATGACAGGCGGCGATTCTTATTTAAAATCAGCTGGAGATACATGAGCAGTTGTCAGAGAGTTGCTAGAGAGCCAGAGGAGAATACGGTCATAGATGCCAAGGAAGTAGGGAGTTTTAATAAAAATTTAGTAATTTAGAAAAAGCGAAATTTAAGTTTTTGAAAGACTAGTAAAATATAAACTTTCTGGAAGACTAATTAGAAAAATAGAGAAAAGGCACAAATAGACAAGGGAGTAAATGGGGAAGATGACTACTGATCCAGTAAGACTGAAAAAATAATATAATGAATAATTTTTTGCCAATAAAATTGAAAATCTGGATAAAATGGAAAATGTTCTAGAAAATTTGATTGAATGAAAAAGAAATAGAAAATTCTAATAGTTCTATAGATACTAAATAGAGCATTTAGTTTTAAGTATTTCATCAAAGAAAACATCAGGCCCAAATGATTTTATACTCAAGTTCTTATCAAACTTTCAAGGAACAGATAATTTCAGTAATATACAAAATCTATCAGAGGGAGAAAAAAAAAAAAAAAAAAGAGGGAATATTCCCCAGTCCATTGAAGGCCAGTATACTCTTGATATGAAAATCACTCAGGGGAAGTAAAAATAAAGTTACATACCAATCTCTCATGTACTCTTAAGTGTAAAAATCCTAGCAAAAATGTAGAAACAGACTCTAGCAGTATATACAAAGTGATTGGGACAAAGCTGCATCTAGCCAGGAATTCAAGGGTGAGTACATGTTAGAAACCCATTAATATAACCCACTGTATTGCCAGACGAAGAAAAGGTGCTCAATATCATTAGTCATTAAGGAAATGCAAACGAAAACAACAAGGAGAGACTACTTCATATCCACTAGGATGGCTATGATAAAAAAAAAGATGAAAAATAAGTTTTAGCAAGGATTTGGAGAAATTAGAACCCTTGTGCTTTGATGGTGGGGATGAAAAATGGTACAGTCACTTTGGAAAATAGTTTGGTAGTTGCTCAAAAAGTTTAACATACAGTTACTGTATGACCCAGCAATTTCACTCCTAGGTATACACCCATGAAAATTGAAAACATATTTCCCAAAGAAACTTGTGTAAGAATGTTTACAGCAGCATTAATTATATAGAGTAGCCAAAAGTGGAAACCGCCCAAATGTTCACACAGCTGATGAATGGGTAAACAAAATGCGGCCCATTCATTCGATGGACTGTTATTTGACAATGAAAAGGAATGAAGAACTGTTGCATCCGCAGATTAGATGAACCTTGAAAATGTGCTAAGTGAGAGAAGCCAGCCACAAGAAGCCAGTCACAAAAGGCCATGTATTATGTGACTCCATTTATATGAAATGTCCAGACTAGGAAAATCCACTGAGACAAAGTAGATTAGTGGTTGCCAGTGACCTGGGGAGGAGAGAAGAGGAAGTGACTGCCATGAGTGGGGGTTTCTTTCTGAGATGATGAAAATGTTCCGGAACTCGATAGTG
This sequence comes from Tadarida brasiliensis, assembly GCA_030848825.1. Lineage (NCBI taxonomy): Eukaryota > Metazoa > Chordata > Mammalia > Chiroptera > Molossidae > Tadarida > Tadarida brasiliensis. The sequence continues at coordinate 56,541,837 of CM061273.1, forward strand.
GTGATAGCTATACAGTTCTATGACTGCACTAAAAACCACTGAATTGTCAAGATAAAAAGTGTACGATATGTGAATTATATCTTACTAAAGCTGTTATTAAAAATGGGAAGTCTGACCATGCTAAGTATGATTGAAAGTGTGGAACAAAAAGAACTCGTATACTGTGGCGAGAACATAAAATGTTGGCGGTACTATCCTGTAAGGTTGAACAGTTGATTTAGGAACCATCAATTCAACCCCTTCGCACCTGCCCTGGTAACTCACAGATATGCACCAGAAGACACGAGCAGGAGTGTTCGCAGCGGCGTGGCTCATGGAGGGAGAATCTCGAAAGGTTCAAATGCCCATTAACAGTGAATGATTTTGATGTGTTCACACAACTGAATATTCTAAAGCAGTGAAAATGAAGGAAATACAGCTTCAAATGAAGCATCTAAGATTCTTAGAAACAGCACATTTCAGGAAATTACATAGGGCATGATTATGTTTATAGAAAGCTAAAAAAATAATAAAACTAAATAATATGTTAGCGATACTTACACATATAATTTTTAAGCAAGGCAATAAATAAAATATAAGATAGTGGTTCATTCTTAGAAAGACTTGGGATGGGGTGGGCAGGAGGCAGCGCTGGCATTCGCAAAGCTAGATACTAAGTGGTATGGTCATTTTAGGAGGGTCCTCTATCCTGTTTCATAGATGCACAAAATAGGTTCTTTTGTATGTGCCAATTCGTGTATAATTTAAACATTTACAAATAAAAAGTCTTTGCAATGTTGAAAGCAGCAGCGTACCCCAGTCTTGGAGACATGTCAAGAAGAAACTTGCTTCCCCAATAAAGAATCTGAGGCAAATGGTTATTTTCATGGGTTCAAAGTGGGAGGATGAGCAAGAAAGAGTAACTAAAATTGGCTGCAAAAGATGATTTTGATAGCTAACTTTTCTAACAGCCTGACCCTCCAGTTTTGTAAACTCAGCTGTAATAAAGTAACGTCTATCTTGTTTCCACTTGATCCGTCAAAAAATGTAGCCATTCCTCAGCCCTCAACATTATGCAGCTAGTTAGTTCACCTCCACGATCTCAGTGTATCTTCTTCTTCTTCTTTTTTAATCCTCACCTGAGGATATTTTTCTATTTATCTTCAGATAGAGTGGGAGGGAGGGAGAGGGAGGGGGAGAGAGAGAGAGAGAGAGAGAGAGAGAGAGAGAGAGAGAGAGAGAGAGGGAGAGAGAGAGAGAGAGAGAAACATCGACATGAGAGGGACACATTGACTGGTTGCCTCCCACATGACACCGACCAGGGCCAGGGATGAACCGCAACGGAGGTACGTGCCCTTGACCAGAATCAAACCCGCAACTCATTGGTCTGCGGGCCAATGCTCCAACCACTGAGCCAAAACAGCCAGGGCATCAGTCTATCTTCTTTTGATCACTCTTGCCTTACCTCTTATTTTTCCCGTTCCCTCGCGTATAAAGAACTCGGTCTTTGTCCTCTTTGCGGTGCTTACTCACCACTCTCTGATCCCTTGCCATCTTGAACTTCCACCAGTCCTGTGTTGCTAAACCTCAGTCCTATTTCATCTTTATTGTCCACTTTATCTGCGTATTGTAAAATTATGCCAGGAAAGTGAAATAATTTGCCTGTGGTCACACCACTCAGGTTTGTTCAACTTCAGAGCTCGTGCTCTTAACCACCGTGCTCTACTGCTTACTACTTGGCAATAGGTGTTGGGCTAGTCGGTCAGAGCAACCTGAGTTAATGAGAAAGATGGAGTAGGTTTGAGGGTTTGAGTGATGGGAAACCCACCTACACAGCAACAAAACTAACTGCAAGCCTTATGTTTGCAGACTGACTAAGGGATAGGTCATGTTTTATATGGGCATCATACTCACTGTTGTCAACATTTTGACTATTATTTATCAGTGAGTTGGAATGGTAATTCCATCTCAATGTGGGTGAGCGTGGTCAAGCCGACAAGCTCTAGGCCATTTTCAGTCAGGAAGATCTAATCACTACTCTCAGGAATGTCCTCTGAGCACCTGCTGCAAACTTCCACATTATCCAGGAGGGGAAGCAGAACTTCTGTTAGTACTGAGATTACTGCTTTATGTGGGGCTGCCTATGATTTCAGTAAAGCTTCTTCCTGTAGTACATTATTTCATTACAAATGAGCCAAAAGGTAGAAAAATTTCAAAAATAGTAAGTCAAGTAGTAATGTAATTTATGAGGTGGTAAATGATGACATCTAACTCCTAAATTCAAAGCTTATTTAAATTATTAATTTAATAATTTAATTTAATATTAATTTATTACTTGACCAGTAATACAATTAATATCATTTGATCACTGGACAGTGTCACCATTTCCTGATGTCTGAAGTCACATATTTGAAATAGATCTTCTATCTGCTTCCTAAAAGTACTATACCGACACAGGTGCCACTCATATGTAAAGATATTAGGTATATTTCAAATGTATATTGTGTATGTTAAAATTTGTTAGATACAATAGTCATTTTCCTTTAACATTTGTCAAATCATGCAACATTAGATTTTGGTGTAAAGCATAACAGTAGCAAAGACATAAAGACATTATAGAGGTAGAGATTCTTAAAAAAATTAATTGACCTCATTTACATTTGGTCTTTGATGATAAATTCTTTTTTGCACATCAGAGAATGGTTGCTTCTTCCCTAGAGCAAAGTAAAGTTTTTTTCCTCCCTCACTCTCTTAAAGTTTGCATTTCTGCCCAAATAATAAATGAGTTTCAGTTTCTGTGGCCTCTGCTTCAGAGAGCTTCTCTGAGGGTGAGCTTTTGAAATATGATTAGATCTTAATTCTTTAACTAGTTCCATAAGCTTGTTTCACAGTTTGCTTTCTTATTCAGTGAGTGGGGTGGAAATTCATGTAAATCTTATGTGATCATTTCTGGGTGTTTGCCATGTAAATATATATGTTGCAATGGTGAGAAAATTAGTCCTTGTGAATAACAGTAAGAGCAGAAAACCAACTGTTCTGTGATGTTGTTGTTTTTTTTTAGCTTATCTGCCATTAAATACACATTATTTCAGTCCACAGTATTGATCACAGTTATTAACTCTGTGTGGACACAGAATGTAGCCAATACACTGATTTGGCACATTGAGAAGTAGGGCCAATCTTATTCTGGAATATGGGAGCTTTTTCTGAGAAAGGATCCACCAATATTTATTGATTATAGATACTCAATAAATAGTGATATTGATAATGATGCTACAGCCCTTGTCCCAAACTGTCCAGTTTCTTCCTTCTTTAATAGAGGATGTGCCTTCTCTATTGGATTCCTACAGAATAAATGGGCAGAGACGGAAAATCAAACACGTGGAGCCCCTAATTACTAGATCCTGGTTCTGGGTAAAGTGACTATGCAATGACTCAGTGGATTTTCCAGAGATGCATTGAAACTGAGAGTCACTAAATACGGAGCACTGACATTTACAGCTATGTTGTTTACATTAGTTTGCTGAGATTTATACATGATGGAAAAGAAGAATTATTTAAAGCACCCTTTGTTGGAATGATTATATCAAACTGAGAACTTATCCTTGACTCAAGAAAAGATTCAAAAGTCCTAGGCTACAAATTAGAAACTTTATCTTACATCTGTCCCCTCACCTGGCACATAAAGCTAGCTTCTGAGCCAGGTACCCCAAAGTCTCACCCTCACCCTTAATAGCGATAGACCAGTAAAGGGTACAAATCTCAGGTCAAAAATTCAGATGTGTTTCTTTTACTATAATCTCAATTTCTGTTTTGAGTCACCATTTGGCTGCATGGCAAAAATTGGATACTTACCCTCAGTTACCTCAGGCCTCAGTCACCCCCCCCCCACATCCCCAGGACAGCAGCAACCCCAGGGCTCTATCATAATGTGTATGGGTGAGACATGGGGTGCTGTGATCCTGAGCCCCAGCTGTCCCCCCAGCATCCGCTGAGACTTCGGTTGTCCCCATTGGTCTTTGCTAGTCCATTGACACAGGTCACTTCTCTGTGACCCCTCCTTCCTCTTGGAAGCCCCTGAGACCATGCATTCTCTTCGCTCTTCTCAGATACCAAAGAGAATTGTCAGGGAGAGGTGTGTGTGCACAGGAAACGGGGCCCAGCAGTCGTGCTGACCTGCTCATTAAGCCACACCCACCACAGCCCATTTCTGCCTGTGGCTCCAGTACACACGCCCGTGTGGTTAAGAACTCTCGGTCCCACAGCCCCTGTCCCCCTGGGTGTGCGCACAGGCTGCTCTGCCCTTCGCCTAGCCCTGCCTGCCGGCTTGCTGCGACTCTCCCCGCCTCGGGCGCGCCCAGAGTGGAGCCAGAATCGTCTTTTCTCAGCAACAGACTCGCAGATAAACATGTCTCCTTCACTTCAGACTATGTCTCATTCCCCAGCCTGAGAACTCTCTAGTCTGGAGTTGGGGAGGAAGTGGGGGAAGCAGGCAGAGTAAAACCCACCGTGAGTGATCTGCTCCGAGTCCCATCAGCCCAGGTTATAGTCAAAAGCCAAAAATAGCCTTCTTTTTTCCTCTATACTTTGTCTGTGTCATCCTTTCTGTGAGGCAGTAAGAGTAGAGTGCCACGCTGGGAAAGGTCGAGGAATGGACCAAAATACCAGGTTTAAGACTTCAGAAATATCCTGCTACATGTAAATATATTATTACACATAAAGGCACTAAAATGTCTACATTGTAACTCTGGATAATAGATTATAGGAAATATATATATCTGTTTTTCTGCACTAAGCATGTATATACTTTTTTAAAACAGGTTTATTTAGGTATAATTTACATATTATAAAATTATTCTATTTAAGAGTACTGTTTAATGAGGTTTGGTGGGGTTTTTTGTTGTTGTTGTTAATCCTCACCTGAGGATATTTTTTCATTGATTTTTAGATAGAATGGAAGGGAAGGAGGGAGGGAGAGAGAAACATCGGTGTGAGAGAGACACATAGATTGATCGCCTCCCGCAGGACCCCAACCAGGGCCGGGGATCGAACCTGCAACCCAGGTACGTGCCCTTGACCAGGAATCGAACCTGAGACCCTTCGGTCCACGGGCCAATGCTCCAACCGCTGAGCCAAACTGGCCAGGGTAGTTTAATGGGTTTTTAATAAATTTATAGAATACACTCTGTATTTACTTTTACAATAAAAAAAAAATTGAGTGTTATAAAAATTACCTCTTGTTACAGCAATGGGAAGACCATTGGTGAGTTAAATGGCAGGAACAAGGTCAAATTCAGGCCATAGTAAAGAATGGGTGGTCACCATGCTGCTGAATAAGTGTTTCTTGAACTGATGAGTAAATGAAAGTGGGGTCAGTGAGTACAGATGACCTTTCCAAGAAATGTGGCTGCGCAGGAAGGAGAGAAAATGTGGGCCTCCAGGACGCCGTGTCCTCCCCATTTTGTACGTGTGATTCCTTCACCGGGAATTTCCTTCTTTTTCCAATTAGCTGACTCTTATTAATTTCTAGCTGATAGCCTTGAGCAAGTCAACTTTTCTGTCTCTCAGTTTCACTGTTTGTAAATGAGGACAATCATGCTTATCTCAGGGTTTTTAAGAGGGCTGGATCTGTTAATATGTGCAAAGCACTTAAGGAACGTGTGTCAGTGAGAAAAACAAATATTAGTTGTTTTGTTGCTATCATCAGGATCATCATCATTTTCATCATCATCATTATCCTTTAATATTCATCTCCTTACAGAAGTCTCTGATGTGAGGCATCTCAGTTTTCCCTAATGACACCCTGTGCGTGACACCCTAACTCTTTCGTGACACTTATGCTGTATTATGCTGTATTTCGTTTATTCGCTTACCTGTCTCCTCCCAGCTTCATTAAATCTTTACCTCTGTAAACATGCAGGGCCCAGCACAGAGGAGGCCCTCAAAGCAAATGTTTGTGAAACGATCACAGGGATGTATGGATCAGGATTTCGGGGAGGGCTGTGTGTGTGTGTGTAATCACGTGGAAAGGAGTCAGTGTAGAAGAAAATATTGGTGATGTGAAAGGAAGGGAGACTGGGGAGAACTAATGGTGTAATAAGGCTTTTGATGGTGGTGAGAGGTAGAAGTCGTGTTTTGGTGAAAGACCATCTCTCCTAACCAGTTATCATGGTGTGTTTTCTGACAGACTCTCTGTGAGGTTGATATCATTTCTTCCTTAGATATCTAATAGAATTCACTAGTGAAAGCACTTGGGCCTGAAATTAGGAGAGAAAGTCCTATATGGGGATATAGGACTCTTTCAGTTTTCTATTTCTTCTTGAGTTACTTTTGGTAATTTATATCATTGAAGAGATTTATGTATTTTGTCTAAATTGTCAAAAAATTTTGGCAGTATCGTTCATAATATTGCCTTATTAATGTCTGTAGGATCTGATAGTGGTGTCCCCTCTCTTATTTCCTGATATTGGTAATTTATATCTTCTCTCTGTTTGTTTATTTTTTATCAGAGGTTTATTGATTTTATTGATCTCTTCTCAAAGAAACAACTTTTGGTTTCATTGATTTCTCTGTTTTCTATTTCATTGATTTCTACTGTTATATTTTCTTTCTTCTGCTTACTTTTTAAAAAAATTTGCTATCTCCAGCTTCTTCAGGGAAACCTTGTATCACATTTTAGAATCTCCTTCTTTGCTAATAAAATAATTCAAAGCTAAAAATTTCCTCCAAGTGCTAAGGGAAATTTTTATTCCACAAATACCATGCTTCAATTTTCATTAATTTAAATATATTATTGTCCTTGTGATTTCTTCTTTGACTCATGGAAATTAGGTGTATATTTTTTCCCAAGTATTTTGGGATTATCAGATATATTTCTATTATGAATTTCTAGTTTAATTTTATTGTGGTCAGAGAATATACTCTCTATGATTTCAGTTCTTTTAAAATTTACTGAAATTTGTTGTATGGCCCAGAATATGGTCTCTCCTGATTAATGGTCAAGTTGCTTGATCGCATTTTTCAGATCATCTATATTATCACTGATTCTCTATGTACTTTTTCTATCAATTCCAGAGAGAAGGGTTGAAATCTTCTCTATTATAATTTGTGGATTTGCCTATTTCTCCTTATAGTTCTGTCACTCTTTGCCTTGTGTATTTTGAAGCTCTTGAAATTAGGTATATATACATTAAGATTATTGTATCATTTTTATGAATTAAATTTTTATCATTATGAAATATCCCTCTTTTTCCCTGCTACTCTTCTTTGTTCTTAAATCTACTTTGATATTAGCATAGCTATTTCACTTTTCTTGATTACTGGTGGCATGATACATCTTTCTTCACCCTTTTAATTTTATTTTGATTAATACTTAATGTGTTTATCTTGGAAATACCAAGTAGTTACACCTTCTTTTAAATCCAGGTTGACAATCTTTGTCATTGAGATAGAATTTTAAAACCATTTATATTTAATGTAATTATTGATATTGTTGGCTTTAATCTATTATTTCCTTTTTTGTTTTCTGTTTGTCCCACATTTTCTTTGTGCCTTTTTCCTCTTTTAATACCTTCTATTGGATTCATTGAATACTTCTTAATATTCTATTTTATTTTTACTATTAGCTTATTAGACATATCACTTTATTGTTTTTATGATATGCATCTTCATTACAGTATGCCTTTACATATTATTATACCAGTTTACATGAAATGTAAGGTTTACTTTAATAACAGCATACCTCTATTTCCCTATTCCTATCCTGTTCTACATATATTATAAACCCCACAATATTCTTTTATTAGTTTTGCTCTTAACAGCAAATTGTCTTTCAAAGAAATTTTAAAATGAGGAAAAAAGCTAATTTATATTTACACACATACTGTCTGTGGTCTCGTGCTTTTTATTTCTTTGAGTTGGTCCAGGCTTCCATTTGATATCATTTTCCATCTGCCTGAATAACTTCCTTTAACTTTTTATGTAGTGTGTTGTGTGCCTGCTAGTGAAACATTCTCTTGGATTTTTGTTTGAAGATATCTGTATTTCATCTTCAGTTTTGAAGGATATTTTCACTAAATATGCAATTCTAGATTGACAGATTTTTTTTTTCTTTCAGCATTTTGAAGATTTATGATGTTATCTTCTGGCTAGCATGGTTTCAGATGAAAATCCTTAGTCATTCTTATCTTTTTAATGTGCCTGTTTTTTACTGGCTGCTTTTAAGATTTTATCTTTATTTCTGTTCTTGCAATTTGATTATGAATTATCTTGATGTGGCTTTCTTTGTGTTTATCATTTTTGTTCATTGATCTTCTTTGCTTGTAGGTCTGTAGTTTTCTTCATACCAGAGATTTTTTGACCATTGTGTCTTCACATATTTTTGCAAACCTTTCTTCATTTGGTATGCAGTTACACATATGTTAGATAATTTGATAGTCTTGTAGATTACTAAAACTATTCATTATATTCATGCAGTCTTTTGTCTCTCTGGCAATCCTTTGGATATTTAAAATGCTTTTCCTTCATATCCATTGATCTTGTATAGGGCTGAATCTGTTGTTAACCCCGTCCAGTGAAATTTTCCTTTCATATAATATATTACTATGCTCTAGGCTATTTAGTTTTTTTTTTAATATCTTCTGTTTCTCTCCTCATTATGTTCATGTTTTTATTTAAATATTTCGGTGTGTTTTTAATGGCTATTTTAAAGTCTGTCTACCATCTGTCATTTCTAGGTCTAACTCTAGTGACTGATTTTTCTTCTATTTATGGCTCACATATTCCTGCTTTTTCTCATGTCTGGTTATCTTTTATCAGATGCTGGACACTATAAAATGTATGTTGAATGATGGATTATCTTCACTTCTTTTAAAAAAAATTGGACTTTGTTTAGGAAGCAGTTAAGTTACTTGTAGATAACCAGTTTGGTCCATTTGAGGCTTGTTTTTAAACTTTGTTAGAGCAGATTTAAAGTTGACTTTACTCTAAGGCTTGTTTAACCTCATAATTAAAGTGTTACCTACCTGGATGTTCTATGAGGACTCTCCATTCTGACTGATCAGAACTCAAATATCTCTGAGCTTTGTGTGAGCTTTGGGAATTGTTTATCTTAAAGCTCACCAGTCACTTTTTACTCGGTCTCATAGAACTTAACCCCACACATGCACATCTGAGTATTACCAAGAGACTCAAAGGAACCCATGTAGCTCTGTGGACTTCTGCATGCTCCCTCCTCCTCTCTGGTGGTCTGCCCCCAGAAATTCCAGCTGCCTCAGCCTTCCCAGACTCCAGTCTTTGTTTCCTCGACCCACAGCACTGCTGTGCTGCGCTTCGGTTCTCTTTCCATGTGTTCAGACCCGGAACGTGCCTCTAGGAAGAAAGGGGTGCTTGTTGGCCTCACCTCATTTGTTTCCCTTCTCTTCACAGGGTCACAGTCCTATACGTCTTGTTTCCAGCATTCTAAAAGGTTTTTTCTGTATTTTGTCCAATTTTCTAGCTGTTTACTGTAGCCGTGGTCCAAGTGGAAATCATGTTTTCTATTTATGCTTCACAAATCTGTGCCTTTATTTTGAGGTAATATGTAGAGACTTTCAAGTTTGAAAGTTCTGTATACATTCTAAATTTAAAGAATTAAATTAAATCTAAGTATTTATTATGAATTCTCCGAATATTTATGTTGATAGGGTAGTACACAGTTATATACTAACATCTGGCACCATAACTGTATTCACAGACTTTGAAGAAGCTTCAGATGGATGCCTACAAAGCTTTTGAGTAGAAGATACTGCATAATAATCTGAGCGTTGTGCTATGTTTAAAGAATTTGGGAAGCATTCTTTTTTTTACAAATCCTGTTTATTCCGAAACGTATGCTGTTATATTTTAAGGAAATTATCTTTATGCATTCTGAGCTTGCCTTAAATATTAGTATTCTAGAGGAGTCTCCTAATTTTCTTCCCTCCAAATCACCTTCCTGGAAACCATGAATGTTTGAATTTTCACCGTTAGTGATGGGAAATGGAAAGCAAAGGAATGAAGGGCTTTTGAATTATGACATAATGCGAAGTACCCTGAAGAAAAGGGTAGCATATTAAGACGATTAACAGCCGCTGACGCCTCTGTGAAAATGGTGGGAACTGCACAGAGAAAGTGGACCAACACACTGGGCTCCCTGTGGAGAGAGAGGCCCTGGAGAAGCAGGGGCACCTGAGTGCGTGGAGGAGGTGGAGGGCTTGGCCAAGCACACGTGGGAGCAGTGAGGCTGAAACAACAGCAACAGCAAAACAATTTGCTCACTTCAAAGTTATGATTTTTTCCTCCTCTGTTATTCTATACCTGTCCAGGCCGTGCTGTAGATGATTATTTGAAAGCTGTATCTTTCTATAGTAGTGATAGCTATGAAAATAGGGCTTGGGTTCAAATAGCTAACCCTAACTTAACTTGTGGATGGAAATTAAATTAAATGTAAGTCAATACCATCCTGAGAATGAAATTATTCAAAAATGTTTTGGGGAGGGTTTGCATGATAACTTAGCTATAAATTTTCAGCCATGCTCAACTAGAGCTTTCAGATTTATTGGAGAAGTTCAGAAATCGAGGCAGCTGTGACAGGTTCAAATAGTAAAAGCCTTGAAGGTTGATAAACTAATTTTATTTCTTCAAGTCAAGAAATTATGCAATTTCTCATTATCCTTTAGAGTATTGATTCTGCTCTATTTAGCTGTTGCAAGGTCTAGGATTTTTATATACCATCATCTGGTCTCACTTTAAGTTCAGTATTGGTATTTCACGTGGTCCGTGTGCTTCCTGGAGTCCAGGGACTCATACGACCTTCCTCAGCCCCTTTCCACTCTCCCGGATGACTATTCGTGTTCCTGCCTCACACCTCAGATCGCCCCAATCTCTCCTGCCGTCTCCACGCTAACCTGATGAATCTTCCCTTCTCCTGCACGGGGAAGGTGGAGTTAATCAGAGGTTCCCACCACTGTTGCTGGGGGTGGTTTACCTGTACTTCCCAGCAAAGGCCACCTCCTCCCCTGTGCTCTAGATCCCACGCCCTCTTCTTTCCTCAAGGACATGTCTCCAGTAAATCTCTGGCATCATCTATTTTCCCCTCTACAGACAGATCTTTCCCACCAGCCTACATGCTGTTAGTGCTCTCATCTCACAAAAAAAACAAAGCAAGTCAGCCCTTTCTTTGCCCATTTCCCCTGCAGCTTCCAGCCCATTTCTCTCCTTCCCTTTGTAACAAAATCCTGAGCAAAGTGTTTGTATCTGCTCCAATGTCTGTCCTCTCTCTTGAGCTCCCTCTAAACTAGCGTTCCTCCTTGCCACTACACCAAAGTTGCTTGTACCCAAATCACCAGTGTCCTCCACATGCTCAAGCCACGTGGTCATTTCTCAGTCCTCCCTGTGAATGACCTCTGTAGCATTGGACACAGCTGAATAGTCCTTGAAACATGTTCTTTAAGTGGCTTCAGGATTCCACACTATTCTGACTTCTTAGCTCTCTGGCCATTGTTTGCGTTCCTTCCCATCTCCAGCCTGCTGGCATTTGCAGGCCCAGGGCTCAGCGTACTTGTACCTCTCCTGTTTTTATACACACTCGATGCCTTGAGATCTCATCCACTAGCATCGTGCTATAGCCATTTGTATACTGGTGATGCCTGAGTGTGTACTTCTAACCTAGACTCTCCCCTGGACTCCAGACCGCAGTATCCAAAGCTCACTTCAACACCGCGTGTCCGGGAGGCATCTCCAAGCTTCATGTGCCCAAAACTAATCTTGATCTGCCCCCCGAAACCTGTTCCACCCAGATTTCGATGTAAGGTAATGATGACACCCCCTTCTTCTAGCCTTGGGACAACAATCCTGAAGTCATCCTTGTTTCAGCATATCCAGTTGTTGCTGCCTTCAGATCTTCCTCAGACTCTGACTGTTCCCCCCACCTCCTCTGCTACCATCCTGGATGATTTGTAGCAGACTGTCAGCTCGGTTCTCTGCACGGCTCCGGCCCCAAACAAGAGCTGGGGTGATCTCATGAATACTTCTGTTAAATCTTGTAACTCCTGTACTGAGAGCTCTTCAGTGACTTCATTTCACTCATTAAAAACACATTCCTCACAATGGCTGCAATGACATGCAGGACTTGGCCCCTCGTTCTCTCTCAGACCTCGTCTGTTCAAGGGAGATGCTCACTGATCCCATCACACTGGCCACCTCACCGTGCCTGGACCATGCTGGGTGCCTCTGTCCCAGGGCCTTTGTACTGGCTCCCTCTGCATGGAATGCTCTTTCCCTAGAGTACACCATGGCTCCCTCATCTTCTTCAGGTCTTTGCTCACATATCACCTTTTCAATGAGGCCTTCCCTAACTTCCATGTTTTAAAAATTGTAAACTACCCCGTCTTCCATCGCTTCTCATCTCTCTTTGCTGCTTTAGCCTCTCCGCAGCACTTGTACCATTTAACATTGTTACTTTTATAAGTTATTTTGTTTGCTCCCTAGGATAGAAGTTCTATAAAGGTAGGGAGAGATTGTTATCTGTTTTGGTCACTGCTCTAGTCCCAGATGCCTGAATGGATGAATTAATTGGGTAGTTAGCTGTAAGGGAACGTATCTGAGTGTGTGGGTTCGGGGCGGGCTGGCCAGACCCCGGAAGAGTAACTGCAGCTGAGACACAGCCTGTCTTGCGCCAACCAGTATCTCTGACTCTGACATTTTTAGGGAAAAGTAACTTAATCTTCATGACACTATAATTTTTATATTTCCTAGTGAGTGTTTTTAAACCACTTAGAACAGTGCCTGGCACATAGTAAGAGCTCTGTGTTTATTAAATAAGCAATAAATACTTTATCAAGCACTTTGTGATTTAAAAAACATTGGCAGAATGTGAACCAGGACAAATAAACCTCAAGAGGCTGAGAGTGGCCTTAATTCTATTAATTGTAGAGCTAGAACAGAGTCTGATGGCTTACTAGGAAAAATAGCAGTTGTCACCTGTCCTGTCTATTCTGGAAAAAACAAAACTGCCAGTGTACTCAATGGGAGAGATAAACTCTAAAGAATTGCTTTTGAACTTGAGTCCATAAACCACATGCTATTGCCTCAGTCAGCGTGGTTCTATAACGAAGCAGCATAAACTGGGTGGCTTCTCGAGGACAGGAATCTACTTCTGACAGGTGTGGAGGCTAGAAGTCTGAGCTCAGTGCCAGCAGGGCCAGGTTCTGGTGAGAGCCCTCTTCCTGGCTGCAGACTGCCGTCTCTCGTAGCCTCACTTGGCAGAAAGATTGCTAAGTCTCTGGCAGCTTCTTATAAGGGCACTAATCCCATTCATGAGGGCTCCACCCCATGACCTAATTACCTCCAAAGGCCTCACCTCCAAATATCATACATTGGGATTAGGGTTTCAACATGCATATTAATTTATTCCATGTCTGCCCCTATCCCCACCCCTGGTTTGCTCTCTGGAGAAAAGAAACAAAAGAGGGGATCCAGGTATAGCTGAGGGCAGAAATGAAAATAGAACTGTGCAAGAGTCAATATCCTGAACACCTAGGTGCCCTGAATGCGTTAGCAGCTGATCTTTGCTGCCAGGCAGCTGCGGGCAAAGTGCTCCAAGGAGAATGGCCAGTCAGGTATTGGCATGGGAGCGTCCAGACCCCTTTGTGACACCCTGCGATGACTTGCACCTACCCCCATGCCTACCCATTTTAATGGGCCTCACTTTAAATGAGAAAGACACCAAAGGTCACCAGACAATTGAGAAAAGTATCTAAAGTGAAAAACAGAGACCAAACCAGGCTGGCAAAACAAGTAAATAAAAGGAACTCAGAAAAAACACAGAGAGCAGAAAAAAAGTACAATGTGTGTGTGTTTGTGTGTGTTTAGATATAGACATGTAGATGTGTACAGGTATGTGTGAAATCAATAACGTCAGGAGAAATAGGGACTAGTACTTCCTAGCTGTGTGATGCTGGGCAAGTTCTTACCCTCTCTGTGCCTGATTTTCCCCATCTGTGGAAAGGGGAGTGGTGATGCTGTTCAGAAAGCAAAAATACTCTTGGAAATTACAGGTAGTATGGCTGGCAGAATTTTTTAAAAATCCAATAGAAAGTTTAAAATTAAAAGTTGAGAAATCTCTACAAAGATCAAACAGACAAAGAAATGGAAAAGAGAAACAATAAGAAAAAGAGATGCCAGACCTGAGCGGACCAACAACCAGAGCTGCAGAGGGAGCGATATAGACAGAGAGAAATGAGAGGGACCGGGAGAAAGAGGCAGTTACGAGAGCCGAGCGGTGGCCAGAACCTCCCTTAGAACCTCCCCTGAAGGACGCAAGCTCAGGCTGCAGGGCCTCCTCCGTGCCTGCACAATGGACGGGAGGAAGGCCCCGTCTAGGGCATGTCGCTGTGATCCTTCCAGACACTCAGGATAAAGGGAGGGTCCCACAGGCTCCCAGAGAGGAAAGCAGGTCACATACAAAAGATCGGAACTCGAGTGGCAAGGCCACCCTTCCTCCAGGACATAAAACATGTTGGGTTTAGATATATTTGTCACTTCAAAAAATAGTTCTTATGTGTTAGGCAGAGTGGGGGCTCAAGTCTGCTCAGTGAACTCAAACATCTCCTATCTGCCTCTGTCCAGGAGCATCTGTTTCTTTCCTCTTGAAACTTAGAGAAAGAGTGTTCCAGCTCCTCCTGCCCAGCTCCCTCCCCGCCTTCCTGTCCTTCTCCTTTGTCCTCTCCCCTTCCCCAGTTACCTTCTGAGCCCTCACACTTGCGCTGTGTCTATTTCTGTCTCCTTCTCCCTTTCTCTGCCTCTCCACAGAAGTCTGTGTTTGTCTAATAATTGGCAGGAGAGATCTTTTTTTTCTCTCTTACTTTTTGCTTTTTAAGTGATGAATAGTTGGCGTTCGATCAAAGACAAGCCCTGTGGTTTTCTGGCTGCTCCAGAGGGCGGTGCAGCTGGCAGCCAGCCCAGCTGCCTGGCGATAGGCATGTGCGAGAGATACCAAGCTCACAGGTCACTGTGTGTGCTCACATCCGTGTGTCTTTCAGGCCAACAGCAGACTGAAGCAGATAGAGAAGGAGTACACTCAGAAGCTCGCCAAGTCTTCTCAGGTAAGAATGTTGGAAGAAAAAAGCAAAATCCAGTCAAACAAGAAAGGAACCTATGCATGAAAGCATTTGCACTTTAGAGTTAAACGTCGTTTTCTTCAGTTTCTCATGGATTAGTGCATGTTTTTGATGGGTATATGGGTAAATAATATATGCTTGTAATATTTTTTATTTAAAATGTTTAAATTGAACCATGTGAACACACACTCACATGTGGTAAAACCAGCCTGTGCACTTGAACAAGCCCAGGCCGAAGCGTATTTCACCAGGGCGGGAGACACACGCCTGCATCTGTGATGTAAGCATCTGATAGCATCTGCTTTTCTGCAGTATTCCTGTCTGCTGCGCCTAGAGACAGCTAAGCAACAAAATTCACGATGGCAAATACCCGCATCGAATTAGCAGCCCAACTGTTGACTCCTTTTGGAAAAAAGAATAATTATAAGTCCCTACAGTCATATCTTGCTGTATGTTGTTACTGTTGCAATTTTCATAGAAAAAGGCCAGTAGTTGAATACTTGTCTCTACTTGACATGATGCTTAGAGTGCTTTTTCTGCATGAATTATTATAATACCATCTTATAATATCATCTAGGGAATCCCAAGCATTCCTTAGTCGGATGAATAATTCTAACTAAATAAATACTGATTTTCATTGTACAGATGGATAGATTAACCCATTTAATTTTATGACATCATAACTCATGACTTTGTAACTCAACTTCTCTGAATAGTTTTGCATGTATACAGTGATATGTGGTAGTAAACTGAATTTATGTCCCATTTTATGAATTACCACACAGCGGTAATAACGGCAGCATGACAACAGCGTGGTAGTAAAATCAAGAATTTTACGGGACACCAGCCATATTGACTCATTCCATCTTCATTCATAGTGACTCTGACGCTGAGAGTTATTACTGGCTCCATTTCTCCAGCTGAGGAAGCGAAGGATCAGAAAAGCGAGGTCACGCAATAGCAAATGACCAAGCCAGGACCCAGCCTGGATCTGGCTTGGGAATGGAAGCTCTCAACCTTGACGGCCCCAGCCTGGCCGACCCCTCACATCTTCTGTATCGCAAAACTTTGGTGACAATGACCATGAAATTTCTTAGATTCTACAGTTATTTCAGAAATGTGCATATATCGTGCCATCTACATCCCATTAGGAAATCTAAAGGTCTTCATGCGAAGCGTCATATGTGCTTATTTGAAAAGATGATGACTGTCTTGACGCCCTTATTCCAGACCTTCCTTGAGGAAGAAATATCCTTCTTTTTTTAATCCTCACCTGAGGATATTTTTACATTAATCTCTTCAGATAGAGCTGGAGGGAGAGAGGGAAGAAGAGAGAGAGAGAAACATCGATGTGAGAGAGACACATCAACTGGTTGCCTCCCCCACACAGCCCCAACCGGGGCCGGGAATGAACCACCACCAAGGTCCGTGCCCTTGGCCGGAATCAAACCCGGGACTCTTTGGTCCGCGGGTGATGCTCTTACTGCTGAGCCACACCGGCCAGGGCAGGAATATCCTTTTTAATCCACCGAGAAAAATTCTTGTAATCAGAAATCTTATTGCTCCAAAAGTTAAAGTTTAAAGCATGAAAAACGCCCAGCTGGCATGCCCTCACATCCTGCTTATTCGGCTGAATGTTAAATGGGGAGGCAGACCGAAAGTGAGATAGAAGATAGCTAGCAAAACGCTTACAGAATGGGAGTGTAAACAGGAGTGTTTAAGTTCAGCTGGAGGAATGTACGCAGAAGCCTGCACTCTCGAGGGCAGCAGACCTGAGCTTGAATTCCAGCCCTACCACTCACATGGCCTTGAGCGAGTTACCTGCCCTCTCTGGAATTCATTTCCTCATTTGTGAAATGGAGGAGTAGTACTTACCTCAGAGGATAGTTTTAAGTGTTAAGTAACACAAAACCAAAAAGGTGCTTAGTATGGAGCCTAGGACCTAATAGAGTATTGACTCACTGTTAGCTCTTACAACAGGAGTGTAAAAACTGCAAGGAGCCCGGCCGGTGTGGCTCAGTGGTTGAGTGTTGACCCATGCACCAAGAGGTCGCTGGTTGGATTCCTGGTCAGGGCACATGCCCAGGTTGTAGGCCTGATCCCCAGTGGGGGGCATGCAGGAGGCAGCCAATCGATGTTCTCTCTCATTGATGTTTCTATCTCTCTCCCTCTCACTTCCCCTCTCTCTAACATCAATAAAGAAAAAAAAATTTTTTTAAACTGCAAGAGAAAGGAAAGGAGGGAGCAAAGAAGGAACAAGGTATGGAAAGAGCAAAAAAGTATTTATTTGTAATTTATTCCGGGGTGGTAAGCATTGCTAAAAATCTCCTCCCAAAATCTAGAGAGGTAAAGGTTGCTAAATCTTTTCCCAAGTAAAGACAAAAAGAAGGAGGAGGAAGAAGAGGAGGAAAAACCAACTAGTGACAACTGTTCTGTCCTGTAACTGTCCTTTCATAAAAGACAGTGCCCCACCAAAAAGAGAAAACCTTAGAAAGGGTCTAATGACATCATAAAACATATCCATCCTTCTCATGAAAGGTTGGGTGACACCTTTCCATTGACAGTGTTCATTTGCCCTCCTTTAAATACCAGAGACATCGGTTGACAGGTCAGTCTGTTCGGGGACAGATGATTTAAAAATAAACATTATAAAACAGAACCACGGATTGACTTTTCTCTTTACCAGTTTTAGTTTACTGGATTCTCTAATTCAGTATCTCAGCTGAGGAGAACGCAGGAGCAAAGTTGCTTAACTGTTTAAGTTTATAAAAATCTCTCTACCAGAAAAAGGAAGTAATGAGACGAATGTATTAGTAATGAATGCGTTGGTAGCCAGGAGGATCATCGGTTAAATTTGGAAAATATTTTAAATATTTTGCTCCCTTGAAGGAAGTTGCTTAATCTTGAAGATTTTGTCAAGCGTTTAGGACCCAATAGACCATGTACACCAAACCCTTGGCATACCCAGGACTGTGCCCCTCTGGGATTCTCAGCGATCCCAGGACGGCAGTGTTCCCATCATCTCTGGGCGCACTCCCAATTTTCATTCTGTCAGAGTCACACATTTATTCTTTGTATCTTAATATTACATATCAACCATGCCTTTTCCATTTTAATGCAGTTTTCCCCACTGAACTGACTTACTTGGTGGCCATTTGTCAAAAAAGATAATGCCCTCTGCAGGGCTATCGGTGGTTGTGGAGAAGACTAAGGCTGGAGTGCCAACAGCCCCCCACTGCCAGGGGTCTGGCATCCCCACTGCCCCGCACTAGCTCCCCATACCTACTGCGGCTTAGTGCCTGGGCCTGGTCCCTGAGTCCCACACACCCCAGCCTTCCTGTCACTCTCCACAGTGACAACCCAGAATGCAAAAGGTGTCAAGGACCCCCTCTTCCACTTATTTCATGAGGATCTTCCATGTCCGCTGAACCTTCCCGAGCAGGCTTTGTCTTGTCTCCTGTATCGTAAAGAAGAGCTTTATAAAAATCTCCACTGTACTATGGTCTGAAAAACAGTTAAGTGAGTTAAAGTTAAATCTTTACCTCGGTTTAGAATCCTGTTATTAAGACCTAATAAGACCACTAACATTTGTGTAAAGTATTAATTGTTTAACAGTAATTATTAACTACTGCAGCTTTCACGGGGTAGGTTGCTTACAGTGTCAGCCCCAAAGAGCTCTCCTTTTGCTTTCCAAAATATTAATTTTTAATACTCATATGGAAATGTTCTAACCCACTTCCTTCTCTGAAACTAATACAGGGTAAACATTTAGTTGAATGGTGGCATTTTGTTCTATGGTTTTAAATTATGACTCAACCCAAACTGGTGGGTTTGATTATGATTGTATAGATTAGTTTTCATTTTTCTCAGAAACTTTTTATATTATTATTCTGTGAAAGGCTAGATTATCTCAATATACTATTTCAGGTATTATTTTAGAAAATTTACTATGACTATAATTCTACTACTTATATATTTATTGGGTGCCAGTTATATGCACTGAGCTAAGGTGGAAAAAGTCTATTCTCTTATACTCTGTGTCTACAACCAAGTGAATTTTGTTCCTTACCTAAAGCATAGTAATCTAGTTAGCATGAGTACTTCTCAGTCTTAAATCTCAAATCGGTTTTTAAAAATTATCTATATTTTAGTCACGTCTCTATCTGCATGTTACCTTATCAGTCTGTCAACCAGTATATCTGTTTATCTCTCCAAGGTGTTTCACCTGAAATGTTTTGACACTCTCCCTATATCATCTTCATAAGTTTTTAAATCATCTTTCCAAAGGTAATCTCATTATTTCCCCAAAAGAGTCTCATAGTCCCCCGAAGAATGTGTAAGGTTTCATTTTCCACACACAGGCAAGCGTACCTTCCTCAGAGCATCCTGGACTTTCTGGTGGTTCCTTCCAAAACCTGCATTTCTTTCTTTCGGATGTGCTCTTGTCCTACATCTTCTGAGCATGAGAGACCCCTCTTTCATGCCCTTGTGGTCATTTGAAGAATCCCAAAATAGTTCTATCTTCAGTCCATCATAAAGCTGATCTAAATCTTACTGTTTTTTAAAGAAATGAAATTACCTTGTCCTTTAAAACTGCAGTGCATGGTTGTGGTGATGGATATATGAATCTGTACATGTGATACAATTGCATAGAACACACACACACATGCATCACACACACGTGAACACATTCCAGAATTAAACTCACCACTTCCACAGAGCTGCGGTTTACTCAGCTTGAAATGCTGCAATAGTCATTGAAAGAGAAAGTTATTTCTGCTATTTGGCCCCATGTTCTTATAAAATACCAACCCCAAGTTTCATGTTGGGCCAAGGAAATCTGGCTCTTTCTTATCGCTGGCTCCTCTCGCTCAGTGACTGTGAGTGAGTTGATTATGCTGTGCCTCAGGTTTTGACATTTACTATAAAAATTCAGCCTTCCCTGTTTCATAGACGTGCTATGAGAATTAATGGAACTGATGCCAGAATGGAAACATTTCATCAAAATTCGAAAAACAGATGAAAACATCTTCATTCTCAGTAAAAGAATAACTCCACTCACAGCAGAAGGTTCAAGTTTGCATTAAAAAATATGAGCATACTGCTGTTATGTATTTTGTAATTTATTTCACAATTTTTTGTTGTTGTTCTTGTTAATCCTCACCCAAGGACATTTTTCCATTGATTTTTTTCAGAGAGAATGGGAAGGAGGAAGGGAGGGAGGAAGGAAGGGTGGGGAAAAGAGAGAGAGAGAGAGAAATATCGATGTGAGAGAAACACATTGATGGGTTGCCTCCCGCATGATCCCAACTGGGGCCGGGGATCAAACCTGCAACCCAGGTATGTGCCCTTGACCAGAATCAAACTTGCAACCCTTCGGTCAACGGGCTGACACTCTAACTTACTGCTGAACCAAACCAGCCAAGGCCACAATTGTCTTAATATTTGATTATTTACAAATTCTAAATGTTAAACTTTGTTACAATAAGCTCCCTTCTAAAAGCATGAATACTCCATATTTTATTGTAAATGTGCTATTATTTCTCTCAGTAGTAACAACTAATATTTCTATAGGACTTGGCTTCTGGGCGACTCCAGACATTTTCTATTTATTGCCTCATAATGCTGTAATCTAGTTTTTTCATCTAGTAATCATTGGAAAATCAGAGTTTCAAGGAAGATAACTAACTTGTCCAGTGTTTCTCATCAACCAGCCCTCCTCCCATAGAACCAACGGAATTATATTCTAACCCAGGACTATGGTTCTTCTTTTATTAGAAGAAACCACCGTTTCCTGCTTTTGAAAAGTCATCACTATTGAATTTGAAAGGAAGTGGATACATCTAAACCAAAGGAAGAGCGGTGCTCTCAGCCCATTAAATTCAAAGGCCGCTCGTCAGGGGATTAGTTTGAGAACTGGAGGGAACCCAGTCATTGCAAGAACACTCCTGGAGTCTCTGAAATGACACAATTTGGACCAAAATAAACTTTCATTAGCACTTAGGAAGAAAGCAATGTATTTGGAACTGTGTCACCATAAACTACTCTTCAATCCCAAACCCTGTTCAAAGTAGGCTAGTTTGCGGAACCAGTGAGTGCAGCCATTGATCTGCCTGGGTTCAAATCCTGCCTGTCTCCTTGGTTGTCATCTTCAACAACATAAAATATATGACCTCTTTCTGTGCCTGTTTCTCCGTTACTCGAAGACGGGTGATAATAATGTTTGCCTCCATAGGAGCTTAAAGTGCTTATCGCACAGCGCACAAACATTAGTGAACACTCAAAAATCTCTGTGTGGAATTAGGTAACTATGAAGGATGAACTCTGTTCGTTATTTTCTTTGGTTATTACAGTTCAAAGTAATAGGAAAGGCAGAAGAGCTCCTTTCATTCTAATAAGTATATTTCTCAGTAAAATAAAATCTGCGTTTCATATTTTTGAGATCACAGATGTTCTTTCTGTTGATGAGTAAATATTGTGGAATGTTATTGTGGAAATGTCTTCCAAATATATTTGGTTCAGCAGTTGTTCAGCACCCACAGTTTTATTGCAGTCTTTTATTGGGTGGAATTTCATGCATTATAGTGTGTGATATGTTAATTGGAAATATTTAGTTTGTGGAATAGAGTGTTGCCAACCCTATTCTTTTGTTAAGCATAAATACATATGAAATAGATGCCTCTCGCTGAAGAATGTGAAGTTACAGCATGCTGTTTTCATTTTAGACCATAGCAGAACTCCAGACAGCCATTTCCTCCCTGAAAGAAGAGAGCAGCCGGCAGCAGCTCGCTGCAGAAAGGCGGCTGCAGGATGTTACACAGAAGTTTGAAGATGAGAAGAAGCAGCTGATTAGAGATAATGACCGAGCAATCAAGGTAATCGGAAGACTTCAGTAACCCGTGGTACCAGCTGCTTCGATGTAATTAAA
Source organism: Tadarida brasiliensis (assembly GCA_030848825.1). Taxonomy (NCBI): domain Eukaryota; kingdom Metazoa; phylum Chordata; class Mammalia; order Chiroptera; family Molossidae; genus Tadarida; species Tadarida brasiliensis. The sequence goes on from CM061273.1 coordinate 56,563,881, forward strand.
AGGAGGGCTGAGCTCCCAGCAGTGGGCGATGAATGCAGGTATCTGGCGTGTTCACACAGCCTGCAGTAATTCCATTCACTGGCCTCTACCTTTGATGTATCCAGTGACTCAGGCCGGCGTCCCTCTAAGAGATCACATGCCAACATAAAAAGCCATTTTTGGCAAGCCCCGTCCATTCACATCGAACAAATATTTGAAAACTGCCCGGTCCTCTTTCTTGAGAACCACTTTGGAACCGTCTCATGAAACTGGGATGACTCTTTCAGCCCAAGACTGCTGGCTAATAAATTCAGAAGTCAGCTTCCAATTTACATCCTATTCTTTGCCCACATCCTTTCATTATGTATTTGTGTAATGAGAAATAACCTGTTTGAGGTTTGGAATGCCAACCATTCGATGTGCTCTGACATAGCACAGGGTAGTGTGTGGCTGCTGAGAACCCAGGTTGTTTCCAAACGGCTTCAGAGTCACACCTTACACAGCAGCAGAAACCCCTGGGCCCCGGCTCTGGTGATAGGCAGTGAGATCTCCACGTGGGTTTTTCTTGGCTTCACAGCAGTGAATGTAAGTGTCTACTTCATGTCGTGTTTAATCTGCGAGGATAAGCATCTGGAAATATTTATAAATAAGAGTTAAAAGAGAACAAAAATTTTTAAAGAATTCCCAGCAAAAGATGATTTTCCAGTGAGTTGACTTTGTCAGGGCGAGTGCCTGAGGCATGCAGAGCAGCCATGCAGTGGGAGGAAAGCCCAGGCAGCCCTTGGGCTTACCACTGCCCTTTGCTGCCTGAGCCCTCTCGCTTCCCACGGCCTAGTGTGGCCATCCCAGTGACTCAGGGAAATGAGTGTCAGTGTACGTTGCTTTCTTATATATATATATGCCCTTTAAGCCTGGGCAACACTGAATAGAGTAAAAACTTTAAGATATGGACAAAATCTTGGAGGCCATTACATCCAGCCTCCTCACTGTAGAAAAAAGGACTTGTTTTATTTTGTTATTAATGATATTTTCCCTATATATTTCCATCTGTGAGCTTTTTCTTTTCCCCTACATGTGATATGAGACAGAAAAGATATTTTCTTTTCCTACTCTGATCATTTAAAGAAATATTTTATGCTCTTCTTATTTATAAATGCACAGGAAGTACTCACTGACCTGTATAACTGCTTTGCTTCGCATGAGCTGAGTTGAGTACTTTGTTTAAATTCTCTTAGCTATATATAAATCTTTCATTTTAAGTGAATTTCTTTTCCAGTGATTTACCAAATACCAAGTGGTAGGTAATTTCCAAATCTTAAATAATTGAATCTAAATATAAGCAAAAAGGGAAAACATGCTCTGGCTGGGTGGCTCAGTTGGTTGGAGCGTCGTCCCATAAACCAAAAGGTGGCAGGTTCGATTCCTGGTCAGGGCATATACCCAGATTGTGGGTTCAATCCCTGGTCGGGGCACCTGCAGGGAGCAACCGATCCATGTGTCCCTCTTACATTGATCTCTCTCTCTCTCTCCCCCCCCTCCCCTCCCCCTCCCTCCCTTCCTGCCACTCTCTCTAAAAAGCAATGGGAAAAACATCCTTGGGTGAGGATTAACAACAACAACAACAAAAAGCAGCAACTATGCCCATAATTCTTTGGAACAGAATTTCGGGCAGGGCTGGGCTGGGTGGTTCTTCTGCTCAATGGGTAGCATTGGCCGGGGCCCCCTGGGGGGTTGCATTCCACCGGAAGCTTGACTGGGGCTGCAGCATCCAAGGTGGTTCCAGGCACTCTCCAGATGGCCTCGCTTTCTGGGTACTCAGACTTTCTACATGGAAGCTGGAATCTAAAGGGCCTGCACTTGTCTTAAGGCTACCGTGGGAAGATTCACAGGGACACCTCCACATTCTGTTGGTCAAGACAGGTCCCAGGGCCAGCCCAGAATCAAGGGGAGGGAAGTAGTCAGCACCTCTCAGTGGGAGGCAAAAGTTGTGAGGCCATCTGAAATCTACCACAGTTGTCTCTGCTAAATGTCCAGGCTTCATCTCCCATTCATCCTGTATAAAACAGTACAACCACAACAATACTTGTGTATACCTGCATTCCTCCCACCCAGGGTCAACACTGTTCACTAACATTGTGGCATATTGGCAAACATCTTTTTTTTTTTTTTTTAAGAAAACCTCAATTGTTTTTGTAAAAATGGATAATGGCATATGCTGATAAAGAATTTAAAATGCAGGGGGAAAAGATAAAAGTATTCAAAGTCATCCCAAGTCCTGTTACCTAGAAATCACCATCACAGCATTAAGGCAAACATCATTTCAGATATCTTACTATGCGGAAGGAAAAAGACAAGGAAAGCCAGATGAACTTATGAAATGGTTTAATACTCTAGACTCTATATTTTTATTTAGTCTAGAGAAATTATTTAAGTCAATTTTACTTAAATTCAACCAATGAAATAAACTAGAGTAAAACAGAAGAAATTGTTAAACTTTTGGACAAAATTTGATTTTGGACTGAAAAGTGAGTATATGAGTATGCTTGGACTTCCACCCATCACCCCTCCTTCCCACTTCTGCCAGGGGTAGCATTGATATTCATAATTAGTGTTTAACCCTGAGCTTTGCAAAGTTTATTCTCGTGCTATCCATAATCGATGTGGTGCTTACCGCCCAGACTTTTACCGCAGCCGCTCCATTCCCAGCGTTCTTACTCTGACTTGGTTCTTCGTTGGCTGGATTTCATGGTAGTTTCTTTAAGACTCTTGGTACTGTCTGCCCTGGTTCTGTCGCGTTTGAGAATGTGTGCCGATCAGCCCGTGTGTTAGGAGGACGTGTCAGATGGGCAGCTGTTCTTGCTCACGGGTCTCCGGAGAACTGTGAGCGCTGCCCGTCCAGCATGGCTTGTTGCTGCGGAGCACGTCGGGCGGGACCGAGTTCCCAGGTGAACGCTTTGCTTTTCTGAGGGATTCCTGAAGAAGCTGTCCTTGTGGAAGTTCAGTAGATGAATGAAGATAAAGTCAGTAATTAACCAGGATACCTCTACATGTTAAATGTCAACATCAGATGCTCCTGAAACATAGTGACTGTCTCCACACTGTAAGTAAAACTTACTTGTAGTGTCTCTGCGTTGTCTCTGACCAGAGTGAAGGGCAGGGAGAGTGGGAGTCAAGGTGTGAGTGTCGTCCAGTGGGGCTGACTGCTTTCTTTGTTCCAGGGTTCACACTGAACGGCAAGGGTCGGAGTGACCCAGTTTGGTGCGCACCCTGCAGTCCTGGCAGCCCTGGTAGTTCCACCTCCATCTCCACTCCCCTCGGTCAGAGGAGGGAAAGAGGAGGCTGCTCACAGTTCCTTTTCTCTCCATTTGGTGATATTAATGAGAATTCTCGGGATTTTTGTGAACTTGTAACAAAATAATGATTGGGGGACGCTGGCAGAGTTTGAAGTTGAGTCTGTGCCCCTCTCCCGAGCGCTCCAGAATCATGTTCCTCTCCTTGACCGTGGGTTGTTGCGGGATTTTGTATCATGCCTGCCTTACCCTATCTGCCCTATTTCTGTGCTGTTAGTGCATTTTTGCTAGTTTTTATTGTTATTTGCTCACTTCCTTTGGTGTTGGGAGAGGGAAATCCAATCTTCCGATCTTAGAAGCCTCTTCGACTCCGTTATAACACTGAGCAAGGGACCTGTGTTAGTCAGCTCCCGCCGCAGGCATGCTCCGTGAGAAGCAGTCCCCCGCACTCAGTGACTTCTAAGCAGACACTGACTTTTCTCGCAAGGTGTTGCAGATCACTGGTGTGCCTTGGCTGCAGGCTGTGGACTGGCAGGTTTGACCCCAGCTTTAGATGGGGCTGAGACCTGTGCGCATGTCTGCACAGCCTCCTTGGACGCGCAGCTGTCTGGGCTGTCCTCACGGCGGTTGACACGGGTGCGAAAGGATGGGCAAGGAAATGAGATGCCTACGCTAGTGAGACCCCGTGAGCTCTCAGAGCAGTGGTTCCATCGGCCACGTGAAGTCTCCGACATCCCTCCGCCCCTGCAGCCTTGCCCAGGTCAGCTGCTCTTCTGACGCCCCCTCCCATCCCCATGCCCTGTCCGCTCTGTGTGCCCTGTGCCTACCGTCTCATCCCCTCGTGGGAGCGTTCACACAAATGAATTTTCAGTTCTCACCTCCCCCAGACGCTTTGTCTGAGCTCTCAACCCACGGTTCTACCTACTATTGCACATTTCACATGCATAGTCCAGAGGCTGCTGAAAAGAGACATAGCATAGACTGAATTTCTCTTCCTCCCACCCTTCCCTCACCCCAGCCTGTTCTCCTCTTGTATTGATGACCTGAATTAAAGCGCCACCATCATCCATCCTCCAGTCAGTTCCAGAAGTCCCCTTGAAGGAATTCTTCCCCTCCCTCCCCTCTCTTAGGTCAGTTCCCAGAAGTAATGCCTAAATATCTCCAAACTCATACCCCTTTCCCAATCACTGGTTCCTGCCTTCTTAGTCAGACCTTGGTCACCTTCGACCTCGCCCCTTGCTGTCCCTCCTACGTGGAGTCACTGGCAAGTGCTCAACCCTCTTGGATCTGTCTGTCGCACTGTTGATGAAGGGACTTTCCAATACAGATCGCACGGGTTTGCTACTTAAAATCCATCGCGGGCTTCCCATTGCCTGCAGGAGAGTCTCTGACGCCGGTTCAGGTGTCAAAACTATTTCCAGCCCTGGCATCCCCCGCAGAACCAAAGGGTCTCGGGTTTGATTCCAGTCAAGGGCATGCACCTGGGTTGCAGGCTCTTCCCTGGCCCCAGTCGGGGTCCTGCGGGAGGCAGCCAATCGGTGTGTCTCTCTCGCCTCGATGTTTCTCTCTGTCTCCCCCTTTCACTCTCTAAAAATCAATGGAAAAAGATCCTCAGGTGAGGATTCACACACACAAAAAAAATTGTTTTCATAATGACACTGAAGTGTCACTTGCCTTTTTCACTGTTTTCACGTCTGTGCTGCCGGTGTGAAGGCAGTGGTGGGCGAAACTGCCGGGTCTTCGCACCCAGCGAGGCAGTGACGCTGAACTCGACTGCTCACTGCTTCCTCACCACCACATCGTCGTGCTTTTAAAAAACAGAAGCAGTGAAGTGTGCTAATTTTATTAGCCCCAACCCTGGAGGACCTACCTCTTTCATTCCCACGCAGCCCCTCTGCTGCACCCGGCGCGGCTGGCGTCTCACGGCCGCGGTCCTGCGCCCCTCGGGGAGCCGAGCGCTGGTGGCTCGGGGGGACCCACTGGCCTGTTTGCTTGAAAGTGAAGGCGGTGAGCCTGACCCTTCAAGGACAAACACCGACTGAGTTGTTGCTAATGATAAACCTGGGGCTTTCAGGCAAAAGCGAGACATTTGGGCAACTTGTGCCAGCGCTGTAAGCTTGGCCGAGTCCCAGAGCTCAACAGCTTTTCCGACACGGCCAGTGGTGTTACTGAGGATGTGAATGGGAAGAGACGGGAAAGGATAGAAGGAAGCATATCGACACTGGGGAGATCTGTGTGACTCGCCGAACCAGTGTCTTCCAAATGACCACCACCTGAGGTTAAAATCGTGCTGGGCAGAAGGTCTCCTCCCAGTACAGAGAGACTGCTGGGCGTCCGGGAACAGGGTGCAGACCCCGGAGAGTTTCTGCGTCCACGTGGCAGCTAACTCTTAAGAAACTAGCACTTGTCCAGGCTTGACGCAGTCACGAGGAGCGTTCACAGTTATCTGAAAAGGTTACTGAAATGCTCCTCCTTTTCCAGCCGTCTGATGAGACGAGACTGTCTCCTGTGCTCCAGCCAGAGCAGTCTAGGAGGAGACTGAAGGCAGAGCAGTCTGAGAATTCAGCTGCCTTCCCCTCAGCCAGGCATTGAAAAGACTTGCAAAAATATAAACCACAGCCACTCTTCTCACTAAGTTTTCTGCTTTGGAAAAATCGTTATTTTTATGAAAAAATACAACTATTCACACATAATGAGTTTATTACTGTTATTTTTAAATAAATTCATAAATGTTTCAATATTTCTTCATTTTAATGTTTAATGTCATAAATATCAATAGATGTAACTACATAAATAGAATCTTGTTGGGGTTCTTAATTTCTAAGAGTGTAAATGGGTCCAGAGACCAGACACTCTGAGACCCGCGTGTCTAGACACTGCCCGTCTCGTCCCTCATCACTGCCTGTCCTCAACACGCACATGCTCTCTGAGCCCAGGAACTCAGCAGAGTCCTTTCCCTTGGAGATCTAAATGCGTCTTCTCTGTGACACGTCAGAGGGAGAGGAGGACACCAGCTTTGTTCATTCCTCCAGTGTGTGACACCGCACACGTCCGCAGTCGCTTACTCCAAACCTTGAGGCTGCGTGTGTTCTGTGAGCTCAGAATCTGCAGGTTCTAGGAAGGTGACATGGTGCCTGTCCTCTGTCCCCAGTGGGACAGCACACGGTGCCCAAGCCCAGAGCACCCCAGGAGGATCCCGATAAATGGGACACACAGAGAGGGCACACCCTCGCAGCATCAGCCAAGGTTTGTTTTCTCCCAAGGTAACCTCGGCCTTTCAAAATCTCTGAAATCTTCAGTTTTCAGAGGAGTTTGGGTCGCAGGACTGCAAATGGGAGGTTGTGAACTGTTTTGATGAATTATCTTTCTCACCAACTAGACTCGAAGCTTCTTGAGAGCAAGTACCTCCTACCATACTCGGCATAACAGAAGCACTGGAAATATGCTGAATGAATGAATGAGTTCCCTCGTCAGTCAAGGCTCTGAAAACTAGTCATGCCACCTTATGCTTGTGTTATTTTCTTGACAGCAACAAGCTTGAAAATATTGTGTGATGCTGTAGTAGCTATGTGAAAATAACTCAGACTCTGTGGTAACAGTGGTATATTTTACCTGATTAGGCAGCGTCTAATAGAATACCCTACAGCTTGTAGATGTTATCTGAGAGCATGGTTTGTATGCCCCGGGGAGGCCCCCAGAAGTCTATCCCCTGAAGCCACGTCGTCTAAGAGGTAGCTAGCTCTGCCCTCTCAGCTCCCAGCAGTCACGGGGAACTGTGAGACAGTTCTATAGAAAGACCGTGGGACATTCTCTGGCACCACTGCACCGCCGGGCTGAGCCCTTTCTTTGAAGCTAGTGTACTGAAAGTTCCTCACTGTGAAGCCAGATGTCCAAGCAGACATTTCATATCAAGGAGAAATGTTGTCAAATTTTTGCTTGCAGGCATAGAAAGGAGGTTTGAAAGCACTGATGCTTCTCTCCCTTGGCCACTGACTGCAGTTCACAAGGAAAGGTCGGCTGCCAGTGGGACATCTAGAAATCTGGTCTGTGTTACCAGAAGGGCTCGAGGGGGAGGGGAGAATATTTCATAAGATTGGGCAGTTCTCACTGTGCGAAAAGCTTGCAGGAATCCATTTCCCAAAGAATAAAATTACGAAGCTCATTGTGGGGTTTCAGTAGCATTGAGAAAGAGACAGAAATCCCAGTGCCCAGCATCAATGGCTTTGTCTGGGACCCGTTCGTTAGTCCATTCTCAGCTCCCCTGCACGCACATCCTAAGGGCGCAGAGGGAAGTGGCATTTCTTTGTGCCCTCCTGAATTAGAGTTAATAACGCTAAGAATAGAAATGTGTTTTCCGTCCCACCCAGGAAGGCTTGCCTGCTCGCTCAGAAAGGAAGACAGGGCCATTCAACTGTAGTAGCATGAAGCATAGGGCCCTTTTCCAGGAAGAATGCTCTCGGGTGCAGCATGACAGCGAATTATATCCTTGCTTCCTAGAGCAGGGAGAAGCAAAAACAATGAGTGAGCAGAGAGAAAACGAATGCGTTGTTCTACCTTTCCTCTAGTTCTACTCTCTGGCAAATTTTTATTTTATTTAAAGACTAGTTGAAGATTATTTGTTCAGTGGACAAAATCCTTCAAGCACTGTGAAAAATATTTTTAGCCTTTGGAACGCTGCCTTGTATGTACCAAGGAATCATTAGGATTAGATGAGTGAATGCGTGAATGATGGAGATTGATTGAAAGACTCCAGGGGAAAACCTTCTCCTTCACCAATGGCTAGGTGAGTTTTACTGTTTAGAAGTCACTCAGTGACTGACTGTGGTTAATATTTTATTACATGGTTCAAAACATGCATTGCTTTGGTTGATCAAATATTGGAATAATAGGCATCATTTAGTTTTTTAGTATTTAAAAAAATTAACAAATTACAATTTGGAAATATTTCAATGTTTAATAGTCTGAACTATATAAGAAACCATTTCAAAATCAGTATGATGAAAATAATGAGCCCTGGAATATATCATTGTAAGCCTCAACAACCGAAATTACTGAATGATTATGACGTATATACATAGGTGTATTTACACAGAATTATATATATTTACACACACGTGTATATTCAGAAGCATGGGGTTATATAGAATCCTAATTATTAAAGGACTTGATAATGATTTAATAGAGTCATTACAGTAAATAATTTTGTGATGTCTTTATTTCACTGGCTCTTTTCCCATTCTCTCTGGCAGAAGCTGGGTTTTTGCTCAGTCTCTGGGGATTCCTGACCAGCCTCTCTTTCAACTTTTATCAGTGTTGAAGTTCATGCCTCTTCCATTTAACTATCATGATCTTATCTGTTGCTTCTCAGGATTTATTCCTAAAGCATCCAATGCTTTGCTCTTGTCTTCCTGTAGTCCGTCCCTCAACTTCAGCATTGATGACTGCAGCACCCAGTAGAAGCGCTGGCCCAGCCTGTGGGGGCCTGCGTGAGCCGCCTGTCACACTGTCAGGACTCTGCCAGCTGGGGCACCCACCATGGAAGTCCGTGCACACTGCTGCAGGTGTCTTTCGAGAGCCAGTTATTAACCATTTATTAGCATACCACTCTCCAACAGTTCCCTTTCCCCCACCTTCTTGATGACAGTGCTCATGGTCATGGTGATGCTCACCCTTCTCAACAGGGGTATGTGGACAGACAGGCGGGCAGATGGACAGACAGGCGGGCAGACGGTGTTCCATCATCCCTCTTGCTACTCTTTCTAGCTACCAATCAATCGCTTTCTCTGCTTTTTCTGATGTGTCTATGGTTCAGCTCTTCCAAATATTCCCTTAAAGTCCCTGTTCTAATCCCAATCTAATACAGAAAGTTTGCAAAGTAACTCATCACCTTCTCTTTAAATTCAGTGGTGTTTCCCCACTTGTAATCTTTCTCTGACCCCAAGCAGCATTTGACTGCAGTGCCCAACAATTTTCCTTCTGGCATGGGGGTTAGCAAACTTTTTCTGATAAAGGGCCAGGTGAATAGTTACTATTTTAGGTTTTGTGCGCCATGTGGTCTCTGTAGCAATTACTCAGCTCTTTTTTTTTCCCCCTTTATTATTATTATTATTTTTTTTTTTAGAGAGAGGAAGGGAGAGGGAGAGAGAGACAGAAACATCGATGAGAGAACATCGATTGGCCGCCTCCTGCATGCCCCCCACTGGGGATTTGGCCCACAACCTGGGCATGTGCCCTGACCGGGAATCGAACTAGCCACCTCTTGGTGCATGGGTCGACGCTCAACCACTGAGCCACACCGGCCAGGCCACTCAGCTCTTGAAAAGAGCCTTAGACTATATGTCTAACAAGTAGGTGTGGCTGTGTTTCAATAAAACTTTATTTATAAAACCAGCTGGGTTCCAAATTTGGCCTGTTGGCCATAGTTTGCTAACTCTTGCTCTAGAAACTCACTCTTCTCATGGTTAATGTGATACTTCTACTTGTCGCCTCTGCTGGCCTCTCTTCCTCACGGGTGTTCCTCACGCCTGCGTCCTGGGCTTTGCTTCTCCCTTTCCCTTCCACGGTGAGCTCATCTCCTCTGTGACTTCAGCTGTCCTGCTACGGAGATGATGCCCAGAAGCCTCCACGGGTTCCCGGTTGGGTCCTCTATCTCCTGTTGCCTGTACACCCTCTCCTTCGGGAGGGCTCACTGCTATTTCAGACTTGCGAGCTATGACCTTGAATCATCTTCCCTTCCAAATTGGCTCTACTTTGCGGCCTATCAGGGTTACCCCCTGTCTTTCTGTTTGCTGTAAAAACTTTGGGCTCATCTTTGTCCTTTCTTTCCCTTATCCCCGTTTATCTCATGTCCACCAGAGTCCTAGAAGGTATTTCTTATTCCTCTGATAGGACCCTGTTCAGAGCCCTTCTCAACTTGCGATTGATTGAAAACAGCCCCCTCTCAGCCGATGGCCCTGCCAAAAGCCTCTGAGCTCCAGTCCAGTATGAAGAACTCTGCCAGAGAAATCTGAAGTCACCGACTTGCCTGCTTGGAGTGAGTGCTTAGAGATCACTAGGAAAAGACTAGCAAGCCGGCGGACAATAAGAGCAAAGAACAGGAGCTCAGAGTTCACAGACAAAAAGTAATACCCAGCAAACGTGTAAAAAGTATGCTTATTCTCATTCATAATTAAAGAAATGTAGATCAAAACTTCAAAGTTTTGAAGGGCCTGGCTGCCATGTGATGGGCATAAATTGTGACTTTGAAAAACTGCCCAGTGATGCGCTGTTGCTGGGAGGATACGTGGGTGCAGCTCTCTGGAGCCAGTGTGGGGGCATCTGCTACCATGTAAGTGCACACAGCCTTCAGCCCAGCGGCTCCGCGGTTCCGTGCCCACCCAGACGCTGAGGTGCTCCTCAGTGGGCGCGTTTAGGTCTCGTCAAGCTGGTCTGTTCACGTCCACAAGCCCCTGTCGGTGCCCATATCCCTCCCGCCTTCACGCGTGCTGTGGCCCTCCCTCCGCACCACAGCCTCCTGCTCGTCCCAGATTGTCAGGTGTCAGGAAGGCCGTCTCAGGGGCCACCTACCTCCTCCGTGAAGATGTCTGGCTGCCCCGGTCCCTGGGACCTCATTCTCTTATGAAGTTCTATTAGTAATGCTTAGTGATTCCTTTAATGTTTTATGTCTCAACTTCTGATTTCTACATAGCACCCACAGTACTGGGCACCCCAAAATAAGGACATAGCTGATGTTAAAACTCTCTAGTCATTAAATGTTGAATTTTATGTTTATTCTTGTTTTTTTTTTTTGTTAAGGCAGCTTTAAGCACATCAGTACCAACCTTGCAGTTAAAAGAAGTAGGGACTCCTGTACACACACACACAATCTGCAGTTAAATACCAAAGCCTTTGGGTTAGCAAACACCTCTTTTAAGATGTAGGCATCCTTGATGTGCTAACATATTCTGCTACTTGGAGTAATTCACACTCTAATGAGACTTTCTTCCTAACAATTAGATGAACTCATCTCACTGGAAGGACTAGAAAGTGGTATCTGGAGGGGGGAAGGAGGGAGAGCTCCAGGGTAATTTCGGAACTGAGGAATGGAGCTCAGACGTCTAGGGGTGGGGCAGGCAGCCTGTAGGGCAGCAGGAGAGGCCCGGGTGCAAGAGGGGAAGGGGCTGGCCTGGGATGGGATGGGATGGGATGGGATGGGATGGGATGGGATGGGATGGGATGGGAGGAAGAGCCCTGGAGCAGGATAGCCTGTTGGTGGACTTGGTTTCAGATCATCTTCGTTGCTGCAGAAGTTCCACACCTGACTTCACAAGTATTTCTGACTATATCTTATACAATCCTATGTTTACATGTCTAGGTTGAGATTATAAGTATATCTTTTAAAAAGGAAATGGAATATAAGTATACATGTGTGTGTTTGTGTATACTTTTCCAAAAAATAGAATGCATGTACATATGTACATACATATATTTATGTTTTCCAGCAGTTATTATACATTGTCAGGGAGAGAAAAAGTGAAGCCGTGAATAAGCAGTTGTGTTATCATAACTGATTTTGCATACACGTGCCTTAGAGCTGGGCCAAGCCGTGAGGTGGGCCCCGCTCACTGTGCTTTACGTTAGACATGTTCTTTCTAGGGCGTTGTTGCGTAAGGAAACACCTAATGAGAGAGTTCATCTATACCGCCTTACACAATTTCTTAGCAACTAAATCAAAACCAGTAAATTAATAAAAAGACACCTGGTTTCATACATGGAGCGTGTTTTCCAAATGTGTGTAATTGGAACAAAACAATGCGACCCTGCCAGTTGTGCCGTCAGGAAAGACCAAAATGTCCCTTCCAGGGTTGTCAGGAGGAGGCTGTTGCTATCACAGCGGGACTAGCAGCTGACACTGAAGATCTGGAGCGAAGGAGGTCGGGTGGTTGGTGGGTTACAGGAATGCTTTAATGTCGGGAGCACAGAGGGAAAAGTGGAATTAAAAACAAAGAAACAGCCCCCATTTCTTTCAAGAGAGATAGAACCATTTGCTTTTATGTCTCTGTCACTTGCTCCAGGATTCTTCATAAAGCCCTCTAACCACCTAAATAAATATTCATATGGCTGCTCAACATCTCATTAATAAAACAAGATTTGGGGGTAAAATATTTCAGAGTAACATATGATTTGCATCTCACCCTTGTTTAACTTTAAATCTCAGGCAATTAATAAATTAGACTCGAGAGCTTTTTAAGAGGTAACATCTTACATGCACCACAAATTGCATTATTTTTATGTGTAAATAATGATGAAAGGAGTGACTGTCCCTTTGATGTCTATAAACTACACTGTAAAATATGCTGAAAACATTCTTGAGTTCAGTTGGAGCCAAAACAAATAGACCAGTTCATGAAACAAAGCAGCAGCATTCTTAGAAACAAGCATTATTTTTTTTCTCTTCTTCCCGATTGCGCTTTTTCATCTTATGTTCTTGCCATTCCTAGTGGCAGAGTCATTCCAAATTCAAAAGTGGTGCTGGGTTGCATTTTCTCATCCAGAGAACTGGGTTCTTCTCGGATTCCTTCCACTGAGCTCGTCCTGCCGTGCAGACCAGTCCTCTCTGGGCAGCCAGTCTCTGTGCAGTGAATATTTTTGTCAGTAGTATTTCATTGTTGCTTCAAAACTAGTTATTTCATAGTTTAGCAAATATTAGTGTGCCTCAGAGAGATAGGTTTACTTCTTCGTGATTTTCCAAGCTGGCTTATCTAATTTCATTTTCTTTTTAAATCATATCTGCAAATCCTTATTTACAAAGTCTCTGAGTTTGGCCTAATTTTTTTTCTTTTGAATAGGCAATAAACAGTATCTCCCTGTAAGTTTCTGTCCACCATGGAGAGGATACAGAAAGAGTTTGGGTTCTTGTTAGAATATAAAGCAACTTCATTAATAACATCACAAAGTGGTTAGTGTTCTACATCTGACTGTACGTGTATTCTTCTTTGAACACGTGGTGTAGTGTTAGATTTAATACTAGGTAGAGATGTTCATTTGAAGAGGACAAAGACGATGGATGCTTAATCCCAAATCCCTCCGAGCCTAGACAACTAATATGCTTCTATGGGGTCAGCTCTGCTGTGGCCCCTGTTCAGCCTTGCTGACACGTCTACCGTTTGACTTGGCCTAATGCTTTTTCATCAAAACTGGTCCTCGCTCTGACTGCGTCAAATAACAGTCGTATCTATGAGCTCCTGGGTCACGTTTCTTCTAGCTGGGTTTTCATTCTTACTTCTTTTTTTTTTAATCCTTACCCGAGGACATTTTTGCATTTATCTTCAGACAGAGCAGGAGGGAGAGAGAGAGAGAAACATCGATGTGAAAGAGACACATTGAGTGGTTGCCACTCACACAACCCCAACCGGGGCCAAGAACAAACTGCAACCGAGGTATGTGCCCTTAGTGGGAACCGAACCTGGGACTCTCTGGTCCTCGGCCGATGCTCTAACCGCTGAGCCAAACCGGCCAGGGCCTGACTTCTCTTTTGATGACAACTTTCCACTCACGCTCGTCATCTCTGTGTTCTCAGACATCGTGCTGTCATCCGTCCTTCCTTCGTTCTGAAGGTTTCATGAGCAGAGTACTAAATATAGTGGATAGATGGGAATGTGGTTCATTTTATACCAGCTGAAATCACAGGCCTGTGTTGTTTCATTGATTAATAGACTCTTAAAGCTGAAAAGAATCTTAGAGAATTAGGTCCACTGACCTCTCATTCTCCCCATCCTTGCCCCCCATTCCACAGATAAAGCTCTAGAGCCCACCAGAGGGGAAGTGCCTGGTCCTTTTCATGTCGCTGTTGAACCCAAGAGTGGCAAGTCAGGTCTTTCCCTCACATTCCATGTGTTCAAATACACATGAAAATGGAAATACTATTTTTACTTCCAACTCTGTGTGAGCTACCACAATCTTTTATGGTTCCTTGTGACTCAAACACAGCTTCCTGTGGCTTTTAGAGAGGGGCTCAGCAAAGCCATTTCCCATTTGGATTTTTAAGAAATGTTTCCTTTGGTAGTTGGCTTTTTTGCTTGCTCTGTTTTATTATTATCATTACTATTAGTAGTAGTAGTAGTAGCATTCGTATTAGTTTTCTTTGGAAACAAAATGTTCAAGGCCAATTTAGAAAAGAGGTCATGATTTGAAAAGCAACTTTCTAAACACTTTGCCTGATTTCCAGAGCACTCCAGAGGAAGGAAGTGTTATTGGTAAATAATGACCTCTCGCAGCCTTCTCGACGTGCAGGTTCCGCAGACTCACTCATGCCAAGCGTGATTTGTGAGAAGACAGGAATGTGTTTTCCAAGAGGAAACCAATTGTTTTGCGACTATGTTTAGTTCCGATGACTTGACTTCTGTGAAAAACGCAGGATTACATACGCAGTGTTCCTGTGTGGGAAGGACGCCAGCTCAGTGCAGTGAAGATGGCAGCTCCGGGCTACTCGGAGTAAGTTTCCACCCACTGCCAAACGATGAAGTGTTATGTGAACCCAATATTCTTAGTGGTGCCACTGTTTCATTTTCCTAAAGCTCAAAATATCCTTCTACCTTATCTTGCATGTGTTGCAGTAAAGAGAGGTCGAGTGCTTCATAAGGTGGCTTCTGGGGCCAGACTGCCTGGGTTCAAGTCCTGGTTCCACCACTTACAAACCACGGGACCACAAACAAATTACTTAACCTCTCTGTGCCTTGGTTTCCTCATTTCAAAAATGGAAGCAATGACAAAACAGAGGAATTGCTGTGAGATTTAAGGAATTAATGCTTGAAAAGCATTTAGAGACTTAAAAAAAAAATTCAGAAGATCAGTGAAACAAAGAGCTTGTTCTTTGAAAAGATAAACAAGATTGATGAACCTTTAGCCAGACTCACCAAGAAACAAAGAGAGAGGACCCAAATAAACAAAATCAGAAATGAAAGAGGAAAAGTAACAACTGACACCACAGAAATACAAAGGATTGTTGGAAAATACTATGAACAATTGTACACCAACAAATTGGACCGCCTAGGCAAAATGGACAAATTTGTAGAATCACACAGTCTCCCAAAACTGAACTGGGAAGAGACAGAAAACTTGAACAGACCAGTAACAACTAAGGAAATTGAAGCTGTAATCAATAAACTCCCATCAAACAAAAGCCCAGGTCTGAATGGCATCACAGGGGAGTTTTACCATTCTCCTCAAACTATTCCAAAAAATTGAAGAAAGAAGACTTCCAAGCTCTTTTTATGAGGCCAGCATAAACCTAATTCCAAAACCAGATAAAGACACTACAAAGAAAGAAAACTACAGGTTGATATCCCTGATGAACATAGATGCCAAAATCCTCAACAAAATATTAGCAAATTGGATCCAGCAATATATTAAAAAGATTATTCACCATGACCAAGTGGGATTCATCCCAGGGATGCAAGGCTAGTACAGTATTCACAAATCGATAAATGTGATATACCACATAAACAAAATGAAAGATAAAAACCATATGATCATATCAATAGATGCTGAAAAAGCACTTGACAAAATCCAGCACCCATTTCTGATAAAAACGCTCAGCAAAGTGTGAATAGAGGGATCATATCTCAAAATAATAAAGTCCATATATGAAAAACCTACAGTCAATATCAATGGGCAAAAACTAAAAGCATTTCCCTTAGGAACAAGAACAAGACAGAGATGCCCATTTTCGCCATTCTTATTTAACATAGTACTGGAAGTCTTAACCACAGCAATTAGACAAGAAGAAGAAAAAATAAAAGGGATCCAAATTGGAAAGGAGGAAGTGAAACTCATCATTCACCGATGACATGATATTGTACATAGAAAACCCTAAAACTTCCATCAAAAACCTACTAGATTTAATAAATGAATTTGGCAAAGTAGCAGAATACAAAATTAACATTCAGAAATTGATGGCACTCTTATTCACCAATAATGAACATTCATAAAGGGAAACTAAAAATACAATCCCATTTACCATTGCAAAAAAAAAATAAAATACCTAGGAATAAATTTAACCAAGGAGGTAAAAGACCTGTTCTCAGAAAACTGCAGGACATTGTAAAAAGAAATAGAGAAAGATATAAAAAGTGGAAACATATACCATGTTCATGGATTGGAAAAATCAACATCATTAAAATGTCCATTCTACCCAAAGCAATCTACATATTCAATGCAATCCCTATTAAAGTACCAACGGCATATTTCACAGATCTAGAACAAATACTCCAAAAAGTTTATATGGAACCATAAAAGACCCTGAATAGCCACAGCAGTCTTGAAAAAGAAGAACAAAGTAGGAGGGATCACAGTACCAGATATCAAGTTATACTACAAAGCCATCATAATCAAAACAACCTGGTATTGGCACAAGAACAAGCATATGGATCAATGGAACAGAACAGAGAACCCAGATATCGACCCAAGACAGCATGCACAATTAATATTCGACAAAGGAGGCAAGAGCATACAATGGAGAAGACAGTCTCTTCAATAAGTGGTGTTGGGAAAATTGGACAGCTACATGCAGAAAAATGAAACTAGACCACCAACTTACACCATACACAAGAATAAACTCAAAATGGATAAAAGACTTAAATGTAACCCATGAAACCATACAAATCCTAGAAGAAAATGTAGGCAGAAAAATCTTAGACGTCATACATAGCAGAATTTTCACTGATACATCACCTAGGGCAAGAGAAACAAAGGAAAAAATTAATAAATAGGACTACATCAAACTAAAAAGCTTATGCACAGCAAAAGAAACCAGCATCAAAATGAAAAGGGAACCCATTCTCTGGGAGAATATATTTGCCAACGATACATCGGATAAGGGGTTAATATCCAAAATATAGAGTACTCATACAACTCAACAAAAGGAAGACAAACAATCCAATTAAAAAATGGGCAGAGGACCTGAATAGACACCTCTCCAAACAGGACATACAAATGACCAGGAGACATATGAAAAAATGCTCAACGTCTCTAATCATCAGAGAGATGCAAATTAAAATGACTATGAGATATCACCTCACACCTGCCAGAATGTTGGCCATCAACAAATCCTCAAACAACAAATACTGGCGAGGATGTGGAGAAAAGGGTACTCTAGCACATTGCTGGTGGGAATGCATATTGGTACAGCCACTATGGAAAACATTATGGTGTTTACTCAAAAAATTAAAAATTGAACTGCCATTTGATCCAGTGATCCCATTTCTTGGAATATATCCTAAGAAGCCTGAAAAACCAATCAGGAAGAATATATGCACCCCTATGTTCATAGCAGCGCTATTTACAATAGCCAAGATCTGGAAACAGCCCAAGTGCCCATTAGTAGATGAGTGGATAAAAAAAGCTGTTGTACATTTACACAATGGAACACTATGCAGCTGTAAGAAAGATCTCTTACCCTTTGAGATGACATGGAGGGACCTGGAGAGTATTACACTGAACGAAATAAGCCAGTCAGAGAAAGACAAGTACCACATGATCTCACTTATTTACGGAACATAATCAACAAAATAGGCTGTCAACAAAAGAGATCCAGAGTCATGGAAGTAGGGAACAGACTAACAAACCTCAAAGGGATGGGGTGGGAGGGATGGGAAGAGATAAACCAAAGAACTTATATGCGTATATGCACAACCAATGGACACAGACATTAGGTTGGGGAAAGCAGGAGGGGGATGGGAGCAGGAAGGAGGGGGTCAATGGGGAAAAAAGGGGGACATCTATAATACTTTCAACAATAAAAAAAAAAAGAACTAAACAGTCAAATTTCAAAGTGGATAATATGATAGATATCCAAACCATGCATTATTAAACTTTTAAACTTAGAAAAATAATAAAATTTATTGAGTTCCTCCAAAAAGAAAAAGAAAAGCATTTAGAATGGTGTCTTCTACTTAAGTCCTTTATCATTATAAAGAGACCCTATCCAATAAGAGTTTGAGATATGTTCAGATATAACCCACATTAAATAAAAATCTCTAAGTCACTTCTAGTTACTATCTACACTTCGTTCCTACTCATTTCTTTTTTTTTTTTTTTTATCCTCACCCGAGGACATTTTTTTCATTTTTTGTTCAGATAGAGTGGGAGGGAGAGAGAGGAAGAGAGAGAGAGAGAAACATCGATGTGAGAGTGACACATCGAGTGGCTGCCACCCGCACGACCAACCAGGGCCGGGGACAAACTGCAACCGAAGTACATGCCCTTAGCGGGAACCGAACCCGGGTCTCTCTGGACTGCAGGCCGACGCTCTAACCGCTGAGCCAAACCGGCCAGGGCTCATTTCTTGCTACTTGACAGTCTGACTGCAGGCCCTGCCGGAAACTGCTCTTTGGGTTGGCACTGGCGTCCTTGTTGCTGAATCCACTGGGAACTCCATCTTTGTCTGCTTGACTCCCCTGCAGCACCTGACTCAGTGGAAGGCAGGTCCCTCCTGGTCACCTTAACGGGCCCCTCTTTGTCTGTATCGCCCTCAAACTCTGTTTTTCCCCTGGGACTATTGGCTCTCTTTTCTCGTTAGGTTCCATGATCTCATGTAGGCAATCTCATCCACCCGTATTTTGACAACTGGCAACTTTCTATCTCCAGCCCAGATCTCCCAGCTCTACAGCATCCCAGATCTTTCTGGACGCTTCCTGGATATCTACACAGATCTCCACATGCCCTCCTGAAACTTAAAACTCCCCACGCCCAAAACTAAAATGACCTGAACCACCTTACACCTGCTTCTGTTCCTGCGTTCCCAAGTGCAGTCAATGGTACTGTCCACCCATTTGACCCAACCAGACCCAGGGCTCGTGCTTGCTTTCTTACTCTCATTTCCCATGGAGAGCCGGTTGCCTGTTCTGGCCTCACTTTGACTCACCCTCTTCTCTGCATTCGCAAGGCCTTTTCCCTCGAGTGTGGTCTGAACAGGCTCCCGCCCCTTGGGTTGCCCCCTCTCATCCCTTCTCTGTACCACACCCAGAGTGACCTTTACTTCATCGGGTCCCCATGCTCTTGGGGATGCAGCCCAAATGCTCTAACAAGGCTTCCGAGTCTCCATGAGCACCAGGCCAGCCTCAGCCATCACTTACCCCTTCACTTCTTATAGTCCACACTCCCACTATTACTCATCTGAACTCTTCACCTACAATAAGCTTGCTGTCCTCTCCAGCCTTTGCCCCTTCCCCTATCCGACTCCTACTGCTCCTCCAGATCTCATCTTAGATGTCCCTGTCCCTAGGAAGACCTCGTTGACCGTTCTCGCCTCCCAAGACTGGCTTATGTCCCATCTTTTCTGCTCCTCTTGTGTCTTCTGATTCTCCCACTGTCGCATGGACACACATGTCATGATGATCGCTGTTGCTTCCTGCATGTCCTCCTGGCCCCTAAGCTCTATGAGGACAGGGCCACTCACCGATCCCCAGAGCCAAGCCCCCTGCCAGATGTTCACGCCAAATAAACCCAGGCCTCGTGACCACTTTTGTGTGGGCTGTATAAAGCAATAAAAATATAGTTCCTTTTAGAAAGCACTTTCTTTTTTAAATGATATGGCAACACATATGCAGAGAAGACAAGCAACTTAACTTCTTAAGCATCCCAAAGCCCTTATCCTCTCTGGACCTGCCTCCCTCTCCCCTTTCTTCCCTTTCCTGTCCACATCTCTCTGAGGCAAATCTTTAATAGCATTTCTCTGAATTTGTCACGTGGAAACACTTGACAAAATGTTTAGGACTAAGAGAACAACCATACTTACAGGCTTTACCCCAAGATAAGAACATTTTCTGGTCTGTCCTCTTTCAACTGTCAGTCCCTAAACTATCTAGAAGTTCGGAAAACTTGGACTTCCCTTGCCTTTCTCCTGTGAGGGTTACGCAAGTGTTCGTTTCATCGTGTTGAGGCTTGGTTATTCATGACACAAAAATTACTTTCATTTTATCAGTAAACACAAATATTTCCAAAAAAAGTTAAACTACGCCCCCAAATCAATAGAATTTAATACAAGTCTATGTTTAACTACTAGTGAAATAGGCATTAAGATAAAGGGCCCCTGGAGAGGCTGTCTTCCTAGTGAGATCAGTAGGCAGAGAAGGCACTTTGCAAAACTTTAATCACTGATTGTATTCTGTGGAACAAGAGTAAACATTTTATCGAAATTAAAATAGTAAATGCAACCTCCAGTTAAGATACAGCAAAAAATCACCTTTATACCCAGCACATTGGTATAGAGAGTTTAAAAG
Source organism: Tadarida brasiliensis (assembly GCA_030848825.1). Classification (NCBI taxonomy): domain Eukaryota; kingdom Metazoa; phylum Chordata; class Mammalia; order Chiroptera; family Molossidae; genus Tadarida; species Tadarida brasiliensis. The sequence goes on from CM061273.1 coordinate 56,584,408, forward strand.
ATGAGTTAACTGTTACATGAATAGAAGAGCTGTAAGAAAAACAATACTTGCAGGCAAAAGAAAAAAATCGTTGGCACCATTGGGTTTTTAGAGTGAGATTGCTAGAAAGGCCTGTGAGGTCTGCCAGCCTCAGTGCCTGTCAGTGGAGAAGACAGCAAATGGTTTCTGTGCTTTACTTCTCTTCCTCCCGGCCAAGAAGTCAGGGGCCCTTTGAAAATGTTTCACCTTCAGCCACCCATGCCTTCACTTGGCCACGAATTCTCCAGCTGCTAGTTTTCCAAGAGATAATGTACAAGAAAAACTAATACTTGAAAGCCAGAGTCTGTAAAATATGATTTGGAAAAAAAAAAAAAGTCAAAGCCATGCTTTCTATTTATTCGAGGTATCTATAAAACGTACCTACTCTGCTCGGACGATGAATGAGATTACATCCTTTCAAATACCTGCCTTTAGGGTTAGCCCTGCAGCCAGGAGAAGAGCCAGGATTCAAAAGCCAGAGAGGAAACACTGCTAATCAAAAGGAAAGACAAAAATTAAGTACAGTGCTCAAAATGTGGCATTTCTGAAAATCATCAAATCAGTTTCAAAACCTTAGTTTTGTTCCATTTTTTGGAGTTCTTCTCTGTCTTCTGGGACGAACCTGTTCTTGTATCTGTGAGATCATTATAGTTTCGAGAGTGTGGGAAGGAGCCGCGCGCCCAGCCAGCCCCTTGCCCGAGGCTCCTGACACCCTTTCAAAGCTGTTTCCAGGGACAGGCGAGCGTCCAGCTTCAGAGTCAAGACTTTCAAGTGTGCTGTAGTCAGAAGGCCTAAAATATACATATTTATTTTGCTGAAGAAATTATATTTCCCAATGAGAGATGAGTCATAAAGGTTAGTAGCATTTTTCTGGGAATTAAATAAAATGGAACTTGTAAATATAAATTCACTGCAGCTGAGAATGTCTTCCGGCTTGAATTATTTGCACCATTGTTAAGAGACTCCTGGCTTCTGCAGGGATAAAGTGCAGTTTTTACTGAAGGGTTAGAGCAATAATAAAGAATTACTAGATCCAGACCTGGGATCAGAGCAAGACCCCTAGCTTTCCATTTCCTGTCACTTCCTGGCCCTCGCGCTTCCAGCCCTCAGAACCCCGTGCCGCCTGACACGTCCCTGTGCGCATCATGTCCTCGCATTGTTCTCCTCAGAGTCCCAGTCCCTCTTCTCATTGCCACCATCACCCCCAAATTCTGAACCGATTACACTACAAGAAAGGAAAAATGTGTTCCTTACGTCCCAAATGGAAACTCTGAACACATTTTCCAACAGAAACGTTGTTCTGAGTGGTGGATGGCTCTCACAGTACAATTAGCACAATATAATATTTCAGACACAGAAAGGTTAATCTCTTTCAGATTTGGTTCTTCCCCTAGAAACAAACTTCGTGAGTCAGACTAGTCTCCCTGACCTAGACTGCTTTCCCTTAACCCCTGACAACCAGCAGATTCTTGCATGAGCAGGGCTGTGCTATGCCTCTGCCCTCTCTCCATGCATTCATTTCTTCTTTGCTCTGCACTCAGGGCCCAGTTCAGTGTTTGGCAAATAGTACGCACTCAGTAAATTCTTGTTGAAGGAAGAAACAAATTTGGCATTTATATCCATCAACTAATAAAACCACACTTTTAAAATGTGGTTTTTTTAATTGATTTTTAGAGAGAGAAAAGGAGAGGGAGAGAGAGATAGAAACATCGATGAGAGAGAACATCAATTGGCCGCCTCCTGCACGCCCCCTACTGGGGATTGGGCCCACAACCTTAGCATTTGCCCTGACCGGGAATCAAACCTGCAACTTCTTGGTGCATGGGTTGATGCTCAACCACTGAGCCACACCAGCTGGGCAAATAATAAAACCACATTTTTAGAAATGATCGTCATCCTACTTATTTTTAGTATTACCAATAGTAGTAGTAATTTTAGTAGTAGTTGTTATTGTGATGGCGACTGTGTTGATGGTGATGATAAGGATAGTATCAGTCACGAATCTCCTCCAATTCCCCGGGACAGCATTCAGTTCTTTTAAGCACCACCTTGAAGTTCTCTCCTTCCTTGAAGTTCCTCCTTCCTTGAAGTTCTCTCCTTCCTTGAAGTTCTCTCCTTCCTTGAAGTTCCTCCTTCCTTGAAGTTCTCTCCTTCCTTGAAGTTCCTCCTTCCTTGAAGTTCTCTCCTTCCTTGAAGTTCCTCCTTCCTTGAAGTTCTCTCCTTCCTTGAAGTTCCTCCCTCCTTGAAGTTCCTCCCTCCTTGAAGTTCCTCCCTCCTTGAGGTTCCTCCCTCCTTGAAGTTCCTCCCTCCTTGAAGTTCCTCCCTCCTTGAGGTTCCTCCCTCCTTGAGGTTCCTCCCTCCTTGAAGTTCCTCCTTCCTTGAAGTTCTCTCCTTCCTTGAAGTTTCTCCCTCCTTGAAGTTCCTCCTTCCTTGAAGTTCTCTCCTTCCTTGAGGTTCCTCCCTCCTTGAGGTTCCTCCCTCCTTGAAGTTCCTCCTTCCTCGAGTCCCAGATTCCACACAACGTGCCCTCTGTGGTTCACTGGCTCCCCTCTTCTCTTCAGAAGCCCTAAATGTAAATCCTGTACCAGTGCTCTAGGTTGTTCTCTGTTCTTTGTCCCTCAGTAAACATTCTCCCCTACAATTTCAGCTCTGGTCTTCTACAGGAATCACAATTGAACCCCTGACCCTAGTCTCCCCTCAAGTTCCAGACTATACAGACACCTCTGTGGATGACCTCTTGGCATCTAGACCTCAACAGATTTCCTTCTTGCTGCTCATGACTTCAGTTCCACTGAGCTCCCCAGCTGACTTTTCTCTTCCTTGCTTCCTTCCTACTAGTCAGTTTTTCCTGTGACTTAAATTAACCCTTTCCTTTCTATGACTGTTACCTCAATCCAGTTGTTATGCTGGTCACTTCTCTCATGGACTCATCCTGCGTCCCCTTGCTCCCTCTCATCCAACTCCTTCATGCATTACCAGAGCAGACAAATCAGCCATATATCTAAACAGACCTGGTCATATTGTTCCCCCACTGAACAGATTTCAGTCAGTCCCACTGCCCAGGAAAACACAGAACAGACAGCTCAGCCAGCCATCTACCCTCGCCTTCCACTGTTCCCTGCCCCCTAGGCAGCGGGCACTGTTTTGTTGCATACGCATATATGCCCCCCGTTTCCTTGTGTATAACCCTGTGCTGGTGCCATTCCTTTTACCAGGCCGGCGTACGATTGCTTGATTTAAGGCTTCAGACGTGCACCAGTCCTAAATATAAGAGAATCTGTGCATTATGGCAGTGGAATGGGTTGTCAAAGTGGAGGGGAAGTTCAGGTTTTCAGAGGAGAGGAAGTGAGGGATGAAGAGGATGACCAGGGACACATGTGGCTGATAATGAAGACACTGAGGTCATGTACCTGTAGACACTGGGAAAGGGAGAGGCCAGGGCTAGGTCACATTCTGATCCACGGTAAAGGGACCAGAGTAAACTGACAGATGCATACACTGTTAGGCCCCGTGCATCTGCATACACGTAGCCAACGATGATCAAGTCAATGCTACAAAGTTTGACATTATATAGACCAAAAAATATCTGGTTTGTTGAAAGTAAATGAAATCTAACAATCAGAATTACCTAAAAATGTTACATACTTACATGTGGGCAGGAATATGCATGTGTATATGTACTGTATATTTACAGAGAGATCATGTTTGAAGCTCAAAGGGACATACTCTCTTGGGACACATCAAGTCCTTTTTGAAGAGGAGAAGGGAGAGGATGTTGCATCATTTAGGCGAGGAAGGTCGTCAAGGTTTAGAGAACTGACCGTGGAATTCTCCCTTAGCAGGGTGGCCAGGAAGCTGGTACACGCAAGTGATCAGCAGCCAGAATGGGAGAGAAGAGGTAGCTGGAGTGCTCCTCAGCTCCTTGGAGAGAACTTTCAGGAGAAGGAAGAAAGTGGACTTATATGGAGAGAAATAATAGTTATCAAAGAATGTGAGGGATGGAAATGGACTATGTTCATGAATTTTGCCATCATCTGGGTGTGTTCTGTAGGAATCAACGTGTAGCACAATAATTTGGTATTGCTCTTAAAATATCTTCTAAATTGTTCTTTAGACAGTATAGGTTTTCCTTAAACGACTATATTTAGACGTTCTTATGTTTTTGTTTCTAAAGTTGATATAATTTGTATCCTTTGCAGATTTGGCCTTGTAGTTCCCCAAAATAAAAACAGCAATTTCAGAAAGCTGTGTAATAATTTTAATTGTATCAGCAGGTTCTAATTGTCTGCTTACCTGGCGACACCCTAGACCACGAGCCAGAAAGCCAAACTCGACTCACATATTATGCATTTCCGTAAAGCTGCCAGGGTACTCCGCTGCCACACGTCATCGGCCGACCTTCCTATAAAGCTCAGAAACCAGAAAAACACAAGGAAAAGTGAGACTGATTGAAGCCTGGAGTTCAGGTGTGGTTTGGGTTATGCTTGGACGACGTCGGATGAGTTTCCCGTTTAGGCTGTGCCTTGAGTCTGCCTCCAGCCGCTTCATGCCCAGTGCCCACCTCCTTCCTGACCCGGCATGAGCTAGTTCAGCTTGGCGTGGGTGACTTGGCACGAACACGAGCTTCCTTACAGTCCTGTGCTGCCGATAGCGCGGCTCTGCGCCCATCCAGTCCTTGCTTTTGAATGTCACTCAGAGCACCCACCTCCTCGGGGCAGACTTGCTCACCTCCCCGAAGGTGAGAACTAGAGCGGGGCCCAGACGGCTCTCGCCCCGCTTACTTTCCAGCACTGTTTCAGTCACGGTTTACGTTTGCTGGGGAGAAAGCAGAGGCTTTTTTTTTTTTTTTTTTTTTGTGTCGCTCCAACTCTTTTGAAGGGTTTCATGGCCCAGCAGAGATCGCACCTGCTGGCCTTTGACAGTCGATGGAGGAGGCCGAGGGCTGCACGATGAGGTGGTGAAGCGGGTAACCTGTCCTGTTCCAGACTCTTTTGGCTTGCATTTTTAATACGCCACATTTCAAAAGGCTTTGGAACTATTCCTGCCTGAGATATAAGCTACGTTAGACATCACTTTCTCTAGGCTACTTTCCACCTGACACATAAATACAGAATATTTCAGTCTCCGCAGAGATTTAAAAGAAGTGGATAGAGAGGTATTTATTTTTTGTCCTAATATTCATCTTCGGTATGTCTTAGCTGTGAGTTATGGGGGGAAATGTCATAATTAGCCTGTGAGGGCAAGAACCATTCATTTCATGCCCTGATTTCTCTTACAGCATCTCAAAACTTGTTCCAGTGAGTACAGGGAGCGTGTGGTCCCTGTCGTGAAATGAGCACAGGGCGGGACTCTGGCTAGGGGAAGAAAGGAGAACTGACACGTGTCCAGCGTGGTGCCTGCTAAGCCTGGGATGTGTGTTATTGAGACCGAGGAAGTGACTGTGGATCCCCTTGAGTTCAGGCGGCGCACACAGTCTCTCCTCTTCACCATCAAGTGTGGACTCGGCGTGGCATTCAAGGCCTCCGTGCTCTGGCCTGCCTCCCTCTTCAGTCCTGCTTCCCTTTCACCTATTCCAGGGGCTGCTCCTTTGGACTGCATTCTGTTTGTTTGTTTGTGTTTTGCTATGTACACCCTCTTATCTACCTTTGCAAATGCTGTTTCTTCGGCAGACAGTTCTCCGCCCTTCCCCACCGTCTGCCCATCAAAATTGTAGCTGATTCCGGATTTCTCCCAATGCCACCTTCCCCTGGAAGACTTTCCTGACTCCTTGTCCTCCCCCCATAGCATGTGATCATGTATGGGCTTTTTTTTTTTTTCAGTTTTATTGTGGAAATGTTCAAACATACCCAAAAGTAGAGAGTCTAGTACTATGCGTTCCCATGTACTCATCACCCAACTTCAGTAATTAGCCAGATTCAGCCACGTGTATTTTACCTTTTCTCCATTTTTTCTATAGTAACGTATTTTAAAGCACATTCCAGACATCATGTCATTTTACCTTTTGCCCTCCGCATTCCAGCATGCCTCTCAGCGAACTCGGACACCATCTCACGGAGATGTGCCAATGTCATAGTACGAAAATTCAGTTCGCTTTTAGTATCACCTAATAGCTGCTTCACATAGGAATTCCCAATTGACTTTCAAACGCCATCTTACAGTTGGTTTGTCTGAATCTGATTCCAAACAAGAGCCAAGCATTACATTGGTAGTTATGGATATTGTCCTTTTCCGTCTAAAGCAGACCCTCCCTTGCTTTGTGTTCCACACTGTTGACTTCTTGCAGAACCCGTCAGCTGTCCTGTAGCACGTCCCACACCCTGCCTTTATCTGCTGGCTTCCTGGTAGTGTCTTTGAACTTCTTCCTCTGTCCTTCCCTTTTCCTTTTGTTCTCTCAATTGGATGCTTGAGACACTCACTGTGCTCCTCTGCTTTTTGTCCTTGTCACATACCTTCTGCGATACTGTAAGCTCCTGGAAAGGTCAGACCATGTCTTACCCAGCCTCTTGCTTTCTATGATGTCTATCACATTGTAGGTACTTAAAAGAAATTATCCAGCTGAATTGTCTATAAAGAGTTTTGATTCCTCTTGCAAAAATGTGGACTGGAGATATTCTCAATGTGAAGAAATGTATATTAGGAATTAAGTTGTCAGAGAAATGTCAATAATGTAGGTCACTATTTCCTATTTTGCACTCAAAGAATTACAGCCTGGCTTAAAGCAGCACATTCTTATATCTGAAGATTCTCACAGTTTGGGGCATTATAAAACGTAAGTGGAATTTCCAAGTCCCCTGCATTGTTTCTGGGTAGAGAAGTGATTTCAGAATTCAGCTGTATTGCGCATTCAGCATGGAAACTAGGTCACTAATCATGGTTCTGATCAGGAGAATTTAATTTTGCTTAGTAGTTCAAAAATAAGACGGGAAGTCTGACTACAAACACACTCACGTGCTGGCTTTGCTGTTGATAACTAACTGCAATCTAAGCTTTAATAGCTAAAATGGGGTGGAAGAAACTTCAAAAGGTTGCATGATAAATGTTTTTGACAATGTGTCAGCTGAACATTAAACAGGATCTTTGTAAATCCTCTCATTCTAAGTGGTTTAAACGGAAATTTTTAAACTTCTTCTTTCATATGTATTGGCTCTGGGTATCACAGTATCCTAAGGTTAAAAAAAAAGAAAGACACTTTATCTGGCATAGAACATTTCCGTCCCCTATCCAACGCGGAGGTGCCGAGACAGGCTCACCTACCGCCCTCCCCCGCCTCGGCGTGTTCTCTTTCATCACGAGGAACAACGTGCCCACACTCACCGGAGCGACCTCCCTTATAACCTGATGTGACCACATGTGCACAATTATAAAAATACAGAGGAATCAATGCAGTAGTAGTAGGACTCCTCAGTGTGGCTTTCCAGATTGTCTAGGATGAGAACACTGTTGGTTCTTACATGGGTAAGATGAGGTCTAGAACGAGGTAGTATAAAACAAACGTGAGTGTGTGTGTGTATGTGTGTGAGTGTGTGTATGAGTGTGTGTGTATGTGTGTGAGTGTGTGTATGAGTGTGTGTGTGTGTGAGTGTGTGTGTGAGTGTGGGTGTGTGTGTGAGTGAGTGTGTGTGTGTGTGAGTGTGGGTGAGTGTGTGTGGATGAGTGTGTGTGTGAGGGGAAAAAATATGTAAAACAAAAGACGTTTATTCTTCTGTGTTAGTTTCCTAGGGTTGCCATAACAAAGGACCAAAACATGGACAGCTTAACACAACAAAGTTACTGTCTCATAGTTCTGGATGCTGGAGGTCTGAGGTCGAGGTGTCAGCAGGGCATGCCTCCTCTGAAGGCTCCTGAGGAAACTCGTCCCGGGCCTCTCTTGTCTTCTGTGTTTCCCAGCTGTCCGTGGTGCTCCTTGACCTCGGGCTGCATCCCTCTCCAGTCTCCGCCTCCGTCATCACATGCCAGCCACTTCCTGTGTGTCTCTTCTCTTCTCATAATCTTCTCTTCCATCCTATTGATGGTTGGTCCACTCTACTCTAGAATGACCTCACTGAAACTCATTACATCTGCACTGTCCCTGCTTCCAAATAAGATCTCATTCTGAGGTTTGGAGGTTAGGGCTCTAACATAGCTTTTTGGAGGATGTAATTCAACTGATAACTTCGTGTAATGATGCCCTTCTTTTCTGACACCCTACTCTATGGGCAAGTCACTGGAGTCCTTTTGTTGTTGTTGTTAATCCTCTCCCGAGGATGTTTTTCCATTGAAGTCTTTTAGATAGAGTGGGAGGGAGAGAGGGAGAGAAACATCGATGTGAGAGAGACACATTGATTGGTTGCCCCCCTCACAACTTTAACTGGGGCCGGAGATCGAACCTGCAACCCAGGTACGTGCCCTTGAACAGGAACCAAACCCATGACCCTTCAGTCCTCGGGCCGATGCTCTAACCGCTGAGCCACACTGGCCAGGGCAGGAATCCTTTTTACTGTTGAGCCTGTGACACAAAGAAACGTATTCTTTCTCTTGCTTTTCATACATTTAAATTCATCGTATTAAAGACTACCTATATTAAAACCAAACTGAAATCATTTGGGGTCACTGGAGGTCTTTGAAGGAAGGTCGCATTAGCCTGGAAGGATGCATTCTGGGTAAAGTGAAGAGAAGAACAGAGGCCCTTAGGGTAGTGCAGAGATGGGTCTCAGGAGGGTGAGAGGCCGCAAGGCAGGTGCTCGGGCGGCACCACTGCCCCTCTGGGCCAAGCTGACCTGGGCCGTCTCCTCTCTCCATCACTGCCCAGCTGGACGGCCCTGGGCAGCCTCCAGGAGCCTTAGCTGCTTCCTGGAAAGTGAGGTTCCGATCTCAGAGGCAGCTGTAATGGAAGGGGGTATTTAAGGCCCCTGAGACAGGGCTCGGCCGTAAGAACTCGATGTTAGCTTCGAGTTAGTATGTTGAGCACAGGAAGAAAGATTATGGAGAGACTCAGAAGTAGTGGAGGAATTTTAACCTTGACAAGGTTAGAGAGGGTCAGGCTTTGTATTTTGGGAGATGGAGAATGACATAAAGATAGTCTGAAAAAAATGTGTCTTCGGCGGTGTGTAGGGTGACAGGACTGAAAAGGTGTGGACTCCTGGTGGGCACAGGGGAGGACCTAGATGAGGGTCATTTCACACAGAGACAGAGGTCTCGAGCAGCTGGCCAGGCGTGGGACCGGAAAGCAGGAGACAACCCCGGTGACTGAGGAACGCCTGTCACTGGCCAGCGGGGCAGTCGGGGGCAGCGCGCTGGGGGAGAGCGTGAGTTTGGTCTTGGACTTGATCAGCGTGGGGCACCGTGAGGCTGTGGGCGCGCACAGGGAGGCGGGTGGAGGTGCCAAAGGAGAGGACTGGGGAGACCTCTACTGTGTGGAGAAGAGCTTCAGGAGGGTCAGCAGGAAAGCCCGGGGAGAACTCGTGTTCGTGCCATCGGGCGGGGAGAACTGGGTGTCGCGCTGTGCCTTCAACTCAGTGGCTCTAAACTGAACTCATGGTCTCACTGCCCCAAACTGTCTTCTTCCACTCTTTCTGTGTTGGCCCCGTACTCTGATGGTCAGGCCACTGGTATTTCATTTCTGTCGAATCTGTGCCACACAGAAACTCATTTTTTCTCTTTCTTTCCATATATTTTCACTGCATTGTGTTCCCTGCCTTAGTGAATGCAAGCACGCAGCCACCTGTACCCGGAGCCTCATAGCCATCCTACGAAACGCCCTTCATGCCTGGCACCTCCACCTGTTCCCCAGCCCCACAGTTCTGCCTTCTGGCTCTAGTGCCACCCCCGCAGGTGAACCCCCGGGCCCATCACTTCTCATTTTCTCAAGTTCACCAGGCTCAAGTCCCAGGTGATATTGCAGTGGCCTCCTGATGGCCTCCCTGCTGTGACAGAGTGACCGCCTAAGGCAGATTCCCTGTGTAATTTATGCTACACCGGCTATAAAATTGTGATTTTTTATTCTTATTTTATAGTTTCCAATCCAGCTCTCATGTACTTGCACGTGAATGTCTGCCTCGTTCTGTATTCCTGAGCTTTGGCACACACGTGTGCGGGGCCTTTGCACATTGATCCCGAGTTTTGGCACACACGTGTGCGGGGCCTTTGCACATTGATCACGGGCGTGCAGGCACGTTTCCCGAGCCTGGCTCCTTGTGCACTTTGGGAGAGAACAGGACCTCCCCTTCTGTCCCCCAGAGTGTCCCCATCTCTCCAAGACTTCAGTAGCCTTCATCGGGCCTCGCTGCCTCTGCTGTCTACACTGCTCCTGAACGTCCTTCCTCTGTTGTCAGTCTGACACCTTGGGCCTTTCTGTGGTCCCCATAGCTACAGGATGTAATCTACAGTCGTCCTGGCCCCAAGGCCCTTCCAAGTGACCCAGCACCCTTTCCAGGCTCCGTGTCCGTCATCTGCTTGTCATTCTCCTGTGCGCAACACCCTGGCTAGTTCATGTGGTCACGCTCCTAGGTGGAAGCTGCCGGGGCCCTCCTCTCCCCCTGCCCCGGCAGACACTCTCCAGTCACAGTCCCTCCTGGGTGACGTCCCCTCTCTGCCCTTCCCCAGCATGGGTTGCTTTGCTTCTGTGTTCACACTCAACGCTTGTTAAGACTTCTCTTCGGCACTGTTCCCTGGCATTACAGCTATTCCTTTATAAGCTTGTCATACCCAGTAGAGTCGATGCCTTTTGAGGGCAGTGTTTGGCATGGTGCCTGGAACATGGTATATGCTCAGATAGAAATGCTTGTATTAATGTATGACATTGATTGAATAGTTATCCAAAAGAGATAGTTTTAGAGAACAGAGTGGAGGGATAAGAACCAATTTGGGAATGTCCACAATTAAAAGCGGAGAGGAGGTAGAGCAGCAAGCCTGTGGGAGAGGGAAGAGGACCCGGGATGGTGTGCTGTCGAAGCACAGCGTTTCTGGGGGGCCCTAACAGTGGACAGAGAGGGCAGGGCGTAAACATGTGGAAGGCCAGTGGTTGTCAACGCAGGCATCATCGCCAACCTCACCGAGCACGCGTTCAATAAGGGGTTGGACACCAAAATCGGGTTCCAGGTGAGGAGGAGTTAGGAGGGGAGGGAAATGTGGGTGATGCAGTGAAACGCTTGAGAAATTCAGCCATCATCACATAAAGGAATGTCGGCGTTAAAGGGGCCATAGGTGTCTTCCCGTCTCACACACATATACTGTCGCATACAACGTCTGGAAAGCAGGGAGACTGTTCCCAGGAGGCCGCGGAGACGACAGGTGTGCATGTTTAGAGGGCTCAGCAGAAAGAAGGAGAACAAGAAGGGGTGTCCCTTCTGACGTTTGAGGGAGCAGACTGGGTAAAACTTATATTTCTATCTAGGGGCAGAGTAAGAGGAAATGTTGTCATGTAGCTTGAGGGGGGAAAAGAAATCTGGAGAAATTTTAGTGGGAATACCCTAACCGCTTTAAATAAAAGGCAACTTGATCTTTATATAATTGGTTAATATTACCAATAAAGACTATTGTCAGTGTCAACACTTTTCTAAGTGTGTTGGACATCACTTTAAAAACATGGGGGGTGGGGGGATTGTTACCCTTTTGAAGCTCATAGTCTGAAATGAGAAAGATCAATTCATAAACAAAGAGGTATGTAAAGATGTTATCGTATGGGGACCTATGACTTGGTGAGAAATGAGTTTTCTGCAATCTAGATTTGAAATGTTTCATGGAAGAGACAACTTGACTTCAGTTTTAATAGAGGAGAAATTCAGGGTCCGTCAGAGGGAAATTGATGCTGCAGGCTCAAGGCCTCTCATGTGTCAGTGATTGCCAGGTAAGAAAATGAAAATGAACCGATGGCTTCGGGGTGCCCCTCTCCCCGGGCTGGCGCAGAGGAGGAGGGTTCGGTGAGGCTCACCGGCTCCCACTCGGCTCCGCGGACGGGGCTCAAGTGTCCGCGGTTCTCACACCGGCCAAATGAGGAAAGGCGTCTGTGATCCCCCAAATCCTAGCTGTGGTTCTTGAACTTGATCCTAGATTTCTACCACCCGAGATAAGCACTTGTTCGCAAGTAAAGCTGTCGGGGTGACGGGTGTGCTTTGAATTTCCCGAGCAGCATGGGCCGGCTGCTGTAAGAGGAGATGTGGGAAATGTCAGGATGGTCTTCTGTGTGCCGGGAAAACATTAATGAGGTGTGCGAGGAGACTCCAGCTTCCTTAGATCATCAAAGAGTTGGAATAACACGATTTCTTTTCCTGGAACCTCTGTGAAGGCCAGGAAATGCTAACTTTGTAAAAAGTTCATTTTTAGGACTTTGAAAGGAAGTTCTTTAGGAATTTTAAACTGAGAATCGGTGAGAGACGAGAGAACAAGCGAGAACTTTCTTATTCTTTGGTCAAAGCACACTCTTGTTTTTTATATTGGCCCAGGGTCTCTGCCTTTTGTGTCGAGTGAGTAATCTAATCAGAACTGTAGCAATAGCTCGTATCAAAGTGCAGTTTCTCGAACGTCTGGTTTGTTGCAACAACGCGAAGTTTCCGCCTGAAAGGAATGTTGCTCTGTGTGGAGAGCAGCGTGTGCATTGGGTTAGAACACCACCGAGCTCCTTTCCTTCGTGCCGGTTATCACGAGACTGAATTATGAGGCTTAAAAAGAGGTGCTTGCTTGGAATGTGCAAAAAGAAATTAAAAACCTGAATGTAAGCCATGAAGGAAAAAAAATTATACCGTTGTGCTTTGAATGCGTTAGTGGTCTCCGCAGTAACTGTGGGTCTGGTTTTCTTTAGATCTGTAGTATGACCCCGTTCTCCATTACTGCAGAATCACTAATAAAACTTTTTTATGGTTTGTTATTCATCCTGGGAAGGTCTGAATGAAGAAATCGCTTTAAAAGAAATCTTGACTGGCACTTCAGTTGAACAAGACTTGTTACTTTTGTTAGTAGATTTAGCCTATTTAAAAAAATAAAATAAAATAAAACAGGAGCTAGAGTGGCCACCGTAAATAGCCCGTGAGACCACCCAGTAAAAACGTCACTCTCTGCCATCATGTCATCTTCCTCAGCCCCAGGTGCATCTCCTCCTGCGGGGACACGGCCTGGGCTCCTTGCTGTACCCCAGCTGTTTAAGATGTGATAAAAATATAAGTCTACGAATCGGACATAAACATAGTAAGTCTTCTCCTGTTATTTCCGTTTCCCTTATCTTTCAGTTAGCAGTAGTAGGAAAGAAAACAAAACATTTGCTGTTTTCATGTCCTTTTACATGTCAAGAAACCTACTCATCAGAAAACACTGTCGGCGCATTTGTAGGCTGAACTGAAGGAATGCACTCAACTGTGGGCCAGTGAGTTTCCATGACAGCCGTCCTCATTTCCCCTTTCCGGTCTCTCTCCACTGTGGTCACACAGCAGGTGCTGCTGCTGCTGAATGGGTAAGCCCATCAGTGGAAGATGCTTTGTATCAAAATTTTATCATCTTAACAGATATCTTTTGACACAGAGTTTTAAATCATATCACATGTTTTAAATGTAAAACAGACCATCACCATTAAAAAAAGCAAATCTGGAAATTTACTGTATACAAATTATATCTCCATAAAAAATATAAATAAGCCTTCCCTTCCCAGTGATCTTCCCCTTCGGTCAGACTCTGAGCTTTCCCCTCCTTGCTTCCTACACTTTGTGTCCAAACTCTACAGGGAAATCCTTCCAGACCCCTCCTACCCACGGCACGGTGAGTGGGTCATCTGTTTTCTCAGAGGTAAGACAGTAAATTCAAAGCTCATGAAAGGAAGGATAGGGTGATTTCATGTTTTTTAAGTAGGAAAAGCTTTCCTTTTTTTTTTTTTTTTTTTTTTACTTTTTATTATGGAAACTTTCAAACACATAAAAGTAGGGCGAATAGTAGACAGAACCCCCATCTACCCATCACCCAGCTTCACCAATTTTCAACAGTTTGCCAGGCTGGCTTCTTCTTGGCAGCATCTTTGATACAAAGACTGCCTTTTCTGTCTCGTAAAGTCCTCGGCTGTGCAGAGCGTGCTGCTACCAGGCGCCTCCTGCGTTTCATCCGGCCAAGGCTCGTCTGCTCCCTTGCTTCACGAGCACAGGCCGGCTGGGAGGATCCCAGTTTCATATCTACACAGGGCAACACGTAACCCACAGTCTTTCTGCTTATATATGCTTTGATCTAGTCCCTTTAAATAGAAGAACTCTATAATCTTCAAGGTTCCCGCTTCCCGGAGGACGCGTGGAACGTGCTCATGCTACCGAACCAGGGAAAGAAGCCAAGGATCTTCTCCCCGCAGTCCATGGCAGGCCCCGGGAAAGGTGCCCGCGGGCTCTGTGAAAGGCCAGACACAAGCACTGGCCAAGACTGGCAACACAGAACGAGGCGGAAGGGACATACGTGTAAAAGATTGAATTCCCTGTCGGCGAGGACAGGTGTGAACACGGCACAGTGGGAGGGCGACCTACAGTCTGCGTGACAAAAGTGCCCAAGAGAAGGGAGACTTCACACTGTTGCTCTGTGTGGATTGGCAAGTGGATTTCCCACATTTCTCACAACCGAGGTTTTGGTAAAGATGGGGAAGTAGAAGGTTTGAGACTGTATCTCTGGTAAGAAGCTGGAGCATGGATGCTGTGGGTTATGAGCTGAAGACAGTGTGTGTGCTCAGACAGCCCGTTGGGAAAGGTGGTCAGGTCCTAGGATCACGTGCGAGAACAGACGCCCGCTCCCCGCCCCCATGCGGGGAGCTGGCCGAGAGGTTGGCCGAAAGCAAGGTCAGAAAGACTTCGAAGTCCGAAAGCCTCTCTGCCCTGTGCTTTATACACTGGGAACATTTTGATTAGATCTTTTTATCACTATGGCACAGTATTTCCCCCTTCCGGTGACATTTCCCTTTATTAAATAGCTTATTAACCACTTTATAATCGAAATGAACTTTTGTTTCATTTATTCATTATTAAAAGGCATGATTCTGCCATCATTTCATGTTTGTTTGATGGATTCAGAACTACGAAAGAACTGGTTTTTAATAAGAGTACACACAATTCTTCAGCACGTGGTTTCACAGGCTGAGTGGCTTGTTTGAATCATGTTCACAAATTTTATGAGAACAGCATTGACTATAATACTCCCCCCCCCAAAAAAAAATCAACAGAAGGGCTCTAGAGCTGTTCATGGGTCCATTCGCTCCCAGGGCTCCTCACCCCGGGAAGTCCATCAACATGTAACATAGTTTACACTTTCATTTGCTCTAAGCATTTTCATATGCTAAGGAAACAAATCCAATTATCCGTTTGAAACAGTGTGGCATGCCCCCCTTGTTCTCGGAAAGCTCATCAGGTCCCTTACACTTTTCCTCTGGAAAGTGCCACTCTGCTCCCGAGCAATCCGAGCACTCAGAGTTGGCCCTGCAGCTCCCCCCGCATCTGATTCAGTCGGAGAAGAGCTGCCTTTGCAGTAATGGTGCAGGTTAACCAGCAGGGCCGAGGGACAGGATAATTCCGCAGAGTAAACAGTCTAGCTGTTCCAGTGGTGGTTGTTTTACCCAATGTTGGACATTCCGTTCTCTAATTATTTTGGGCTTTTCTCAGGAATAAACTAAAAGTTGTGATTTCTGTGTGTGTCAGACTTGAAGGATTTGAATAAAGAAGCCACAGCGTAAAAGAGAGTTCCTGCCTGTACTTACGGAGTAATTGTGGTCAGTTTCACACAGTCCTCGCGTGGAATTCCGAGGCTGGCGCTCTGATGGCCTAATAATTTTTAGACCATGAGACCAGGAGCAGCTGCCAGCACAAACTGTCATTTCTTTTCATCTAGCACACTTTAACTTTTAAAGAAGTGGACTATTATTTGGTTTCTCTGCAGTTTTTTTAACTGATTTTTTAATAGACAATAAAAGTAATTTCTAGACATACTGCTCTCTCTGATGGGCCTTCGACCAGGCACACGTGTTACGTCTTCAGTTCCACGATGAGCAGATTGAACAGTGGTGCCGTTTTGAAAAGCAAATGTGATTTCACTTCTATTCTGATAGATGTGAGGATGGCAGACGTAATATCCCTCCCTCTGCAGTGTGGGGAGGGGTCCGATCTCCAGCTGCTCGCGCTCTTGGCAACGCTGTGGGCGGCGCTCCTGCAGCACCGGGCTCCTCCTCGGCGCTCCCTGCCCCCGAGCTCCCGCCAGTCCCCTGGGCCTCTTCCCCCGGCAAGGGCAGGTGTTAGAAACTCTTCTTTTACTTCCTTCCCCAAGGAAGTGTCCCCGTCTGCACCTCTTCCCATCACCGCTGTCCAGACCACCTGCCCCGCGAGACTGGTGCTCCCGGAAACCCCCAGCACCTTAAACTCAGCTCGGCACAAACTGGACTGCCCACCGCCCGACGCCCTCCTCGTCACTCCTTCGGCTCCTGGCGTCACTGTTGTCTGGTCATCCAGTGTCAGAGCCTGGTGGTGTCTTTCCGTTCCTCTTCTGCCCACTGCCCCTCACCATTCTGCCGCTGGCACCCCTGCCCCACGGGCCCTCTCTCAGGCCCTCCTGGTGCCCGGCCCGCTCAGCGCAGCCTCTGTGCGTGGCGCCTGGCTTCACTCTGCACAACTGTGTCCTCAGAAGGCACATCGCCTTTATTTTTCTTCTGTGAAAGGAAAATAAAAAATAAAAACAAGTTTTTTTTATTGTGGTAGAAACCAGACAATATGTTATTACAAGTCATAATATCATATATGCATATGTAATGTGTGTGTAGAGTATAACTATTTGGAAGATATATTTGGACCATTTCGAGAAGCATAATAACCTTTGCTTGAACATGCCACATTAAGGTGCCTGGAAGCCCGGATGGTGGAGGTCAGTTTCCTCAGGGAAGAGAGTTCACATATTTGTTAGTTCCTTCCACACACAGGTTCCCTGCAGGAGTGTGCCAGGCACTGGCCGGGCATCTGACTTGCAGACACAAAGAGGAGAGAGCTCGAGCTTCAGTCTCACACAGACATGGAAGTGAGTTATCTTGGACACCAGGGGGATAAATTCCAGGGGGTCTTTGCTCAGCGCCCAGGATAGGCCAGGGAGAGCACGCCACTGAGTAGACCAGGTGGGGCAGCTTCCCGGCAAAGAACAGAGAAAAGAGGTCAGAGGGAGAAAGGCAGCGTGGAGAAGCACGGACGTATTGAATTGGAAGTTGGTGTGTGAAAAGTCCAGGCCGTGCCTGCCTGCTGGCCACGTGGACCTGAGCAAGTTGCATAACCTGACTGAGCCTCACTCAGTCCTCCCTCATCTGGATGCAGTAATACCTGCTGCACAGGATGGCAGAGAGGGTGAAAAATCACATCCCCTCCGTCGCTGTGATTGCTCCCACGGCTATTGATAGTCGCAAGGATGTCGACAGGACACTGAGTCTTCATTGCAGCCCAGCGTGGCCGCAGCCCGGAGACGACCGTCCCTGAGTGCCGACCGTGCTCGGGGTGCTGGAGCGTGGTGTAAGCACTGCAGCGTGGGAATGACCATCGTCAGGTCTAGGCTTCAGATCCCCCTGACAGCAGTGTGGGGGTGAACTGGAGAGCAGGAAACAGTGGGAGCAGGAAAACATGCACAAATAAATATTCTTGCCAATAGCATGATCGTGGCGACCCCCGACTATCCATGGGACAAGCCGGTAAGGTCCTAGTTATCGTTAGCCACCAGAAAGGGAAGCTACTTGATCAACAAGCATAGGAATATTGCATGCATCACTTTGGAAACAGACCACAGTACCAGAATTATAAACAAGAATAGAGAGTTTCAAGCTCATCATCAGACTCGGTTGAATTGTGGATTTCATAATCAAAGAGCCCCTAAAGCTTTTAACCACATTCTCAAACGATGTTACCCTTTAAATGAAAGGCTCTTAGCCTGGGGTCTGTCCACAGACGGGCTGTGGGCAATGTGCAGACTCCCTGAAACAGAGGCAACGTTATCAGCATATTTTTTTCCACGTGGGAGTGACCACATTAAGAAATGCTCTCTATATCCATATGTACGAAAACTGTCATTGCATTGAAGGAATGTGTAATGGACACTAACTTAGCCACTTTGTCTGAGCTCCAGACTTGCACTCTGCTACCTAACATCCCTCGGAACGTGTCACGGGCATTCCAACCTTAACGTAGTCCAGGCTGGGCTCCAGACCTCCTCCCCCGACACTGCCCCTCCCTTAACCTTCCCCAGCTGCTTGCTCCCACCTGCTCAAGCCAAAATCCTTGGGACCTTTTTTTTCTGTGCTTGGCACCCACACCTCAGGGCTGTCATTGTTGTCTTCGATTATATCGGGAATCTGACACTTCCCTCATCCCAAACTGCTACCATCCTGATCCAGTTCTCCATCATCCTGTCCCATTATATTTCAGTGGCCTCTGCCCTGCCTCCCTACTTCTGCTCTTATCCCTCTTCGATATAGTCTCCATAGCAACCAACGCAGCATCTTCCCACAACCCTCCGCTAGCTTCCCATCTACCTCTGAGTAAAATAGACAGTTCTTGACCCTTGTTATGTCTCTGACATTGCTGCTCCCTGTGCTCACTCTTCACACTGGCCTTTGCAGATTCCTCCCGCAGGCTACCGCAGGGTCTTTGCACACACCGTGTCCTGCTTGGAAGGTTCTTTCTGCAGACATCTGTGTGACTTGCTCTCTTCTTCTTCAGGTCTTTGCTCAGTTAGGCCTTCTTGGACCATAAGTTTAAAATGGCAACACCCCTCCCCACCCCACTCCAGAATATCCTCCGACCGCCTTTATTTTTCTTCTGCACTTGCCATGACATATATTATACTTACGGTTTGCTTATCGTCTGCCCCCAGTATAGTGTAAGCTTCATGAGAGCAGGGAACTTTTTGTCTGTTTTCTTTCACTGCTCTTTCTAACCGTAATGGGTGCTTGACATACAGCAGAAACTCAGTAGTCTTGATTGAATGAACTGTGTTTTGAGAATTTGGCATCTTTGTAGTTATCATCCCATGTGTTCTGCTCACTGTAAACTTCTACATATTATATCTACAGTTATATCAGGTGCTCTGAATGGATTCTGTTTCTTTTCTAGTTCACCTCTTGACTTAAAATAATAATTGATGCAATGATAACTACTGATCTCTGTGGTTTGTAAGTTCCCCGTATTAACCTGAATTCTATTTCCCATTGCTACTTGGCAACTGAAAGAGTTCATCTCCATTCACTTCTTATAGGTTCCTCAAATTCTGCACCACCCTCAATGACCTTGTAGAGAAATTCCTGTAAGGTTACTATGAGTTACTCAAATTGCCATAGTAAATTTTGAAAAGTGTCATGTTGGTCCAATATTACAATTCCTAGCTGTCACAACACTTTTCAGGGTGTGAGTGTCCCTTGCAGGTGTACCGATGGAGCTGTTTAATTAGCAGCAGTGTTGTGCTTTATTGCATGCTTGTGGCTCTATGCTGGGGACATAAGAGCTGCTTTTATAAAATAAACTGGCACCTGCTAATGTGTCTGCTTTATAAGTTTGGAATTTTTTATACTAGTTATTCCTAAAGTGGAAAACATCTGGGCCTGACATTTAAAATCTGGTTTTGTTTGCCTAACTCTTTGGAACAACAGTAATAGGCTTGAGATCTGAGGCCTTTTTGGTGCCAGTTCAGGTGATAAAACTTTTTTTTCAAGGGTGCTAGTTTTTCACATTTACGTGTTTTGTCGTACGCTGTTTCAGGCTTTGCACAGTGAGCTGGAAAACCGCGCGAACCAAGTGCGATGTGCAGAGAAGAAGCTGCAGCACAAGGAACTGGAGGCACAGGAGCAGGTACCCCCCCCCCCCCCGGCCGCTTGCTTGCATCCTTTCTCCACAGCGAGGAGCTCATGTTTTCCTGTTTCCATTGGGGTGCTCTGGCTGCACGTAACAGAATCCTCCCCTCCGAGCTGGCATAAACAACAAAGAGACGTATTACCTCACAAAACCAGAAGTCTGTAGGTAGGGCAGGTTCTGGGCAGAGAGCCTTGAGGCCCTGGCTCGCCTCTCTGACATTCCTGTGGCTCTTCCCTCTGTGTTGACTTCATCCTAAAAGCAATTCCAAGGCATCTCATGCAGACCTAGCAATATCCAGAGGCAGAAACGGACTGACTGTTTCTGAGGACCCCTTCTGAAGAGTAAGGAGACCTTTCCCAGCACACCCACCCTCCTCCCTTCACATCTCATTGGCCAGAACAGGTCACATGCTCGGCCTGGCATGTCTGACCCCTGGCAAGAGGACCGAGGGTACCAGAACCAGCCTGGACCTTCGGGATCTGCCTCTGGGAATGGAAGGAGAGGGAGGACAACGTGGAGAGGGAGGGTAGATGGATGTTGGGTACGTAGCCAGCATTCTCTGTCACGCCATTGCATTAACATAGATGGGCATTGGACTGAGAGACAGAAATCACGTTTTCTTTTAAATTTGAATTTTCTCTTCTCTCTATTATATTAATAAGATAAATCAAATATAACCAGAATAATCTGGCTATGATAATAGCTAATGACCTATTTCATTTTCAAATAGCAGGATTATTTTTATTTAGTTCTTCTGGTTATAGTGAATTATTCCTTGTGGTAATTTTGACAATTTAAACTAAAAAGTCAACAACGTATCAAGAAGATCACGGGTCTCAGTGAAGCCTTTATAAAGGCGTTGTCCTCGGCTGTTGGGTACAGCATTGTTAACATTCTCCTAGCCACCAAGCCTCATGCCTGGACCCTGCCACAGGTGAATTGTTTGTATGTAAGTTCAGTACAGGAATGTCAGGTTATGTCATTTTGACCTTATGGGAAGAGTAAACACTGAAGTAAGGCTTATAGGGAAACTTTTCTCATCTCTGAGGATGTTTACAAACAGGATCTCGAGGTAGGGGACTGCACAGAACAGTGGACATAAGCATCTGATAGACTGAGCATTGACACTTACTGAATTGTTGACCTCTTATAATTACTTCCTACTCTGTAATATATACCCAGCATAATATCCAGGTCATGTATATATGTATATAACATATGTATAAATATAATATATATATATATATATTGCATAGGCCTATGTCATACAGTCAATAATAGGATCACAAAGTAAGATAACACTAGAATGAAAATTAATAACTACACTTTATCAAAGGCCTACAAGATAACAGATACTATACAAGAAACATTATACGCATTAGTTCAGTTATGCTGATAACCACTGTAGAAGGCCAGGGTTATCACACCCATTTCACAGAAGGCACAGTAAAACCTAGAGAGGTCGAATAACTCGCCCAAGGTCATAGAACTAGTAAATAGTACAGGTGTATTTAAATCCACATTTATCTGAATTCCAACCTTTGCTCCTTTTATGATACTTTTTAAGTTACATTTTTAGTTCATAAAAAGCTGCATAGCCCTGGCCGGTTTGGCTCAGCGGTTAGAGCGTCGGCCTGTGGACCAGAGAGTCCCAGGTTTGGTTCCCGCTAAGGGCACGTACCTTGGTGGCAGTTTGTTCCCGGCCCCAGTTGGGGTCGTGTCGGTGGCAACCACTCGATGTGTGTCTCTCTCACATCGATGTTTCTCTCTCTCTCTTCCTCCCTCTCTCCCTCCCGCTCTGTCTGAAGATAAATGCAAAAATGTCCTCAGGTGAGGATAAAAAATATATATTTAAATTAAAAAAGCTGCATAGCAGAGACAGGGAAGTACATTTACTAAGGATGGCAGGAAAGCAGACATACATTCCAGACATCTGGTGCAGTTGCATTCACTTTCCGTGGCAGAAGAGCAGGAGCAAAGGGAGTGAAAGCAGAGCAGGTGTGGCTACAGGTGAAATGCCTCCCTGGATGCTAGCGGGGCATTTGAGTGGAATGGTGTAGGTTTCGTTGTCACTGAAGGTCAGCTGGGCTCCACCTTCTGTCTAGGGCGCTTGTAACTGAAGAAGACAAGCTTCTTAAAAGCAGGAAATGGTGCTCCCTGGAGGACCGGGCTTCTCCAGTTTGTGATAAAATATGACTTAAGGTAAAACTTTGTTGACATCACTCTAATTCATGGCAAAACTTCACACAGGAAATTCCATAATATGTTGAGAGTAGGGAAATTAAGAAATCCCAAATGAACAATGGGGAAGGATTCAGGAACCACTTCAGTCTCTTTTTATTGACTTCTTTTTGATCATCAAAGTTGCTTTCATCTTTGTAGTGACAATAGCTTTTGAGACTATTTCTTACACTAATTCCTGATATCTTCTATTAGGCTACCAGTTTACCAAAGAAATGTCAGGAAATACCCCTGGGTAAAGCTGAATATTTCATAATCTGTACAACTATAAAATGTTGGGTCCTTTCCACAAGATCTTAGTGGGTAGCTAGAAAAAAATGCCAATTGCTTCTACAAAACTGATGAGCAATAATGGGTACTTGATAAATACTACTTGTGTTAATTTAGTTTAACTTTTATTTTTATCTAAATTTGACCTATGCCCACCTTTCAATTTGTGACACAAATAGAAGTAGTTAAAATAATTAGAAGCACTGTCTTGTACATTTTTAGGGTCCACTTATATATGAGCTTACTTAGGATATTTAAAACCTTGAAATTGTTGCATATGATTTTCCTTTTGCATCTGTGAAGCAAACCGGAGTCCCAGTCACTGGCATCATCCAGTCAAACAACTGGAACACGTCCACATCAGCCAATCAAACAACTGGAACACAAGTACATCAGCCAATCAGACAACTAGAACATGTGCACATCAGCCAATCAAACAACTAGAACACAAGTACATCAGCCAATCAGACAACTAGAACATGTGCACATCAGCCAAGCAAACAACTGGAATGCATGCACTTCAGCTTCTTGAAACTTCTCTTTCTCTTCAACCAAATGTTGTTATCCTGATACTAGTTGCATAAAGAGTCAAAATTGAAACTGGCAGAATTACAAAGGACAATTTCCTGGGCTTTTTTTAACTTGCTTGCTTAAAAAAAAAAAAAAAAAGCTTAAACTGTTTCTGTTTTTCATTTAAGAAAAATTCCTATGTTTTGATTCTATGAAAACAAAAAATGAATGAGGCATTTTAAAAGTTATGTTTTTAATTAAAAACAAAAAGCTGCTTCCCATCAGGTCTTGATGGGTGGTATCCTTGCTGCTGCCCACCCCTTGCCTCAGTGCCATCAGCTCTCCTAAGTCCTCACCCTTGGCAGGTCAGTCAGCACCGTGCCCAGAGGAGGCTTGTTCTTCATAGTTACAAAGGGTTAGTTTGTTCCTTATGCAGGTTGAAGATAACCAAATAAAATTAGAAAACACTAGCTTTTTAAGTCAGCCTTACAGAAACATGATTTTTTTTCTGTAATTCACAAACAGTAAAGTAATTAAAAATCATTGTTATTTTTATCCATACCAGGAGTTAATAGTTTCTAATTCCAGATAAAATCTGAGCAAGAATCCCATAATTGCAGCAAACAAGGGGAGATCAGAGCTCTGATCCAGCTTCCTCATTGCACAAGGAAACTGAGTCATCAGAAAGGATGCGACTCCCCTGACAGCGGTGGCAGACCCAGGGCAGGACTGCTCCCACCTACGTGGGCTGTGGGCAGCTCACTCCCAGGATGTTGTGCTTTCCTATAGTGAACACTGTGAAATGGATATATGTAGTGTATTATCAGGTTCCGGAGTAAACAATGTTTCATTATTCACAGTGAGACTAAGTAATTTGCTAACCCTTGCCACGATAATTCAGTCTGCTAAATTATAGAAAAGACAGGAAAGAAAAGAAATAGTTTAAAAATTCACCTGGTATTCTTAACACTGTACAAAGAATATATTTTTCACAAAGGCACTAAACAATGTCAGATTTTAACCTAATGTGACGTAGATAATAGTATACATGTAGCAGATCCCCTGGTTGGAACTAGGTATCTTATGCTTTGAAAGTATTAATAGCTTTGATTACATTGGTTGCTCAGTTTCCCAGAAAATTATTTTAAATACATTAGTGAGAAAAAATAGAGATCTCCTGTTCAATAAAATACAATGCTGTGCATTTCTCAGCAAGGTCCTACTGTTTTTATTTAACATTGGACGGGCCTATTGTGCTGGTCAGTGGTAGGTGCCGAGAAGAAACAAAGATGAGTAAGCTAGAGAGGAATTCACAGTCTGCTAGAGCAGAGGAGACATGTAGAAAACGCAGACTCCACACATGGAATTTGAAGGAGGTTCTTTCTCATTCTTGTAAATGGCTTAGAGCCTCAGCATCACAGGTGTGGAAAGCACACAGCACTGGTCCTGCCATGCTCCCTGACCCCATGAGGGAGGGAGAGGAGGATCTTCAGCTTGTCAAGGTTAGGGTCCCACTGCCCCAGGCAGGCCTTGGAGCTTGCTGACACACATTCGTTTCAAGAGCCTGCGGCCCTCAAGGGCACCAGGTCCTTCTGGGCAGTCAGAGGAGGGCAGCACCTCCACCAGCCTTCTCAGGGACCACCTGGGCTCCCACCTCCCTTGTGGCCCAGGGCAGCTCCTGGAGGGCCTCTCGCGCCTCCGGGCCAGTGTTTTCTAGCAGCCACCTGCTTTGGGTGCACATCTTATCAGGTGCATCCAGGTGTCAAGGGTCTGGACTGTGCAGGCATAACCAACCCATAAATTATCTTAAAATATATAGTGAAAAGCCAGTCGTACTTAATATTTTGATCCCAGCTTTGCAGCAACCCATTTTATATTTAAGGCCTAGACACATTAATTACTCTTGGAGAGAATCTAGTGAGCGAAGACGGTCTCAGAGGCAATTGTGTGTATTTGAGGAGGGAGTAGAGGTGTCCCAGAGACGGCTACCAAGACACAGGGAGGTCGGGGGACAGGAGAGGCTTCAGGACGAGCGTGATCCAGTGGGGAAGACTGCTGGTTCTCAGTCCGCCTTGGTCACTAGTCATCGGGCAAGTCACTTAACCTCTCCGGATATGAGGTTTCTAAAGTGTCAGTACTGATACCTTCCCACAGGGTGCATGTGAACATCCACACAAGATCGTGTGTAGGAGGTCCTTCAAAAACTACAGCCTTCATGCAGTGCGGCGTGTGTGGCTACGATTATCCACAGGAGAGGGGTCGGGACTGAGCTGGGCATCGACAGAGGGGAAGGACATTGGAACAGAATGAGGGAAGACATGAAGCTAAGACCAAAATGTAGCTTCATTCATTTCGTCCATTAAAAAAAGCCAAAGAACAAGCCTTTCTTACCGTCTCCTCTTCGCCAAGCACCGTGCTTCTCCACTGGCGCCAGTCTTGGATGCAATGCTGAGGACTCCAGTCACTGGTCAGAAAGCAGTTGTCAGCATCGAGGGGTTTTTTCTTTAACTGGGGAGCATAACCTACCACTGTGTTATGCTTTAGAAAGATCACTGTGGCAGCAGAAGGCAAGACGAGCAAGTGTCGAGAAGAGAAGTCCAGGGGGAAGGCACGGAAAGCCGCATCACCGGCCACAGACCCGGAGCTCCTCCTGTGGCTGCGTGTCACTGCGCGTCACAGATGTGGTTTACAAACTGAAGGCAAGACCTTCACCAGCAGAGAGATTACCACCCGCTTTCCTGTGATCCTGGCTTTCCTGCGGGGGTCTAGAACCGAACCGGAAACATCCCTGAGGGATTCCTTCATTGTCAAACGGAGTAGGAAAAAAGGAACACGTCTGAGACTCGCCTAAAATTCAGAAAGATTTAGAGGGCAAAAGAAAGGGATATGTCAAAAATAACACCAGGTTTTGAATTGATAAGCCGGTGTGTAGTGGACAATGACAGTGTCATTTTCAGGTGTTGAGTCTGAGATGCTAGCGGCAGGACATTCATTTGGAGACATGAAGTTGAAAATCTGGCTCTAGAACTCAAGAAAGAGCCCTGGAAATGTGAGCATGTCTGGGTCATCTTGTGGGGATATAGCAAAAGCCTTCGGGTGTGGACGACATTGACAAGGAAGAGCGAGAGCAAGAGAGAGAGAAAGAAGAGGGCCGTGGGCAGGACCACATTCAGGGGGCTAGAGAAAGCAGGGAGGATACTGAGAGGACTTAAAGGGAGTGGGTGGTCAGGGAGGTAAGAGCCCAGCCAGAGCATCTGTCACGAGAACCAAAGAGCTAGCGTTCCCTGCTCGGTGGGTTAGGGTCCCGTGCGGCATCCCCATGGCGTCCACCAGCACTTGGGGACTTGAACTGCTCCAGAAAGGCTTTGCTGCCTGGAGGCTCGTCCTCCAGACGACCTGCCCACAGAACTGTCTTCATTTCAAACGTGATGTTCTGCCTATCTTACATTTGCACTCACTTGTCAGACTCTGCAAGTTTCAATACAATAATGTCGTCTTGGGACGCCGCCGATTTTTGTCCTTGACTGTATCTAGTTTGTTCCTCAGCAACGATTCGGAGGCTTACGGAATCTACAAAGTGACATGTGGCCCTGTGACCTCCAACAAAGGTTTTCCTGTCAGACTCCTGCAAGAAATGAATGCTGTTTGAGGTGCGCTCCTGAGCTGGGTTGTCGTACTTACCCTGGTATCTCAGCACTTAGCCTGGTGCCCGGCCTGTGTGGTACTCAGGGACTTCACAGAAGGAAGGAGGGAAGGAGGAGGAAGGAGGCGAGGAGCGGAGGAGGAGGGAGGGAGGGCTGTCTGCATCGCGTGCAACAGGAAGTCTAAGAACGAGGACATGCAGAGGCCACCGAACTTGGGTCATTACAGACCCTTCGTGATGCACCTCCTAAATATATTCTAAATAGACATTTTCTAAATATGCTCTTGATTAAAGTTATGTTAAAATGAATATTGTAGATATTCTTTATAATTGTCATCTGGGGTGAGGAGGACATGGAGCCTTCTTGTGGCTTATCTGTGGTCCTCAGCTACTCCCCAGACATCACAGCAGCGAAAGGGCTCGGACACCAGGGAAGCCAAGAGCAGCCACAGGGCCAGCACCTGCCCACGAAGCCACCATTTTTCTTTTTTTCCTCAGTAATTTTTTCCAGCTTTATTGAGGTATAATTGACAAATAAAAGTGTAACTATTTAAAAATGCACAACGTGATGAGTTGATAATACATTGTGAAATGATTGCCGCAATTAAGTTAATTAACACATGCATCAGCTCACATAATTACTTTTTCGTATGTGGTGAGAATACTCTTAGCAGATTTCAAGTATACAATGTGGTGTTACTAACTATAGTCCCATGTGTACCTTAGATCCCCAGAACTGTCTCGTAACTGAAAGTTTGTACCTTGGACCGACATCTCCCATTTCCCCACCCGCCACCTCGGCGACCACCATGCTACTGTTTCTATGAGTTTGGCTTTTTTTTTAGTCCCACAGATGAGTCAGATCCTCTTTCTCTGTTAGGTTTATTTCTCTTCTCATAATGTCCTCTGGGTCTGTCCATGTTGTCACAGTG
Organism: Tadarida brasiliensis; assembly: GCA_030848825.1. Taxonomy (NCBI): domain Eukaryota; kingdom Metazoa; phylum Chordata; class Mammalia; order Chiroptera; family Molossidae; genus Tadarida; species Tadarida brasiliensis. The sequence goes on from CM061273.1 coordinate 56,611,815, forward strand.
CCATCTGGCCCACCTTTCTGCTCTGCTCCACAGCAAGGCAGATTTTCCTTCCAAATCTCCCCCAGTGCGCTGCTGCCCTCCCAGCTTCCAGTGTGTAAGAATGAAAGCGGGTCCCTCCGGATCAGTGGCTGATGGGCGGGGTAGACATCTCTGCGACTGCCTTAGCTCCTCTGCGTTGTGCCATTACCACTGTCATCATGTGTATTCCCAAAGACTTTCTTTGCCTCGCACAATGCCCAGTGATCTGTCGGGGAGTAACGTGGACTTCGGGAGAACCAACATCAATAATATATTAAAGCGTTCATTGGGTAGCACTGCTTGTCTTTACACCACCTCAGTCCTCATCAAGAGTAACAAAGATGCTACGCAGACAGAAAATCAATTAAGCAATAATGGTGACAATTGTTGAAAGTAAGAATTGGTCTTTTACGGATTTCCAAGCCTTTAATTTCCATTTTCCATAATGGATTTTAAAACTTCACAGTCTTAGCTGCTGTTGACTAACACATCTGCAGTGAAATCTATTTAAAAGTACTAACAGCTCAAAACTATGTTTTATCCCAAAGCACATTATGAAAGCAGGAATAATCATTGCAACAGAAATATAATTCAAAGACTCTTATTGACTTTTCATGTTTAATGGTTATTATTCTGGCTTGTTTCAAGCAATTTTAATAACCACAGTTTATTTACAAAATTCAGACTAATTCTTTTGTTCCCATGCCAACAAAATACATTTGTTCCCAGACAGCTGGTATGATGCATCATTCTAAAATCTGAGTCGTTATGAGGGATACAACCACATTTAATTTTGGCCACATCTTATTGTCAATGAGAGTTGAAACGCTCGCCTGTTTTCTGAAAAACACTTGAAGCACAGTGTCAGGGACACGAGTATTCTCATTAAAATATGCATCTCATCAAAGTGTTTCTTATAATTCAGTTATTCTAGAAGATTTTAGTGGCAAAGCAAGTTAGACATTTGTACCCCAAACCGCCACTCAAAACTATGCACACTGATCGCAAGGCCATTTTAAAAGGATAACTGGAAGCATCTCTTCTGGGGTGATGTGCTGTGAGTTCCTTCATTGCTTTCTTGAGATTCTCTTTGTTTTGAATTTCCCTGGGCTTGTTGTGCTGGGGGAAGAGAGAGGAGGCGGGTCCCAGAAGCAACCTCTGCATGCTTTTAATCCTGCACTTTGCTGACATATCAAATCCGAGTGTCAGCAAAGCACCCACTGCGTCATTGCAGCTGTTTTTCCATAAGGCATTTTCTACATTGCTGAAGTGGCCCTTCCTCCAGGCAGTGAACCCTGGGCGGACGACACAGACGGGGTGGGGGCCACAGGGCTGCTGGGTTCGGAGCCTGCCAGTGCCCGCCTAGGGCTGGATCCCATCTTAAGCTCCCATAATGAAGTAATGTGATAAGACATTCTCATTTCTTTTGGTTTGATTGCGTTTGATAGTTTTGGCTTTAATTTTAGTCTTTTTAAAAATTATTTTTTTAATCCAAAAGTGATTTCATACAAATGACTTACTCCAAATCAGTAAATTATGGAGACACTTAAAAAAAAAAAAAAAAAAAAAAGGAACAAAAGCTTCCAACCACGTCGTGTTCTGTCCCACCTCTCACAACAGGTGGACAAGCAGCATTATCAAGCCCTAACCTGGGTAACCGAATACAGTCTCCCAGGAAGATAAAATGCGAACTAAATCCCCGAGCACTGTCCTATCGAGGCTTACTTTTCTGGCAGCTACTGAGCATGAATTCATGGGATTGAGTGAACAGCTGGAAAGAGGAAGTAAAAGAAGAGATAAACACAGAGATGGTAAAAGAGGGTGGGGTGAGCCTGCACGGTTACAAGGGAGAAATGTTTGATGACTGTTTATTGTGCTGGTCACGTTCAGAGAAGAGTATCAAATATTCTAAGATGCCACTTACTTGCAATTCCTTTTTCTACTATCGTCCAGGCAGAAAAGATCTCCTTTTCCTGTCGAGAAAGGGCTGTTTTGAGGTAGAAGCAACTGAAATTGTCTATTGTCAAACAGATAACAGAGCTGAGGTATTTAGAGCCACCAGACGTGTATCCATTTAAATTAGTTATAAGAAAAGAAAAGTGATTTTTTTTTTTTTAATACAAAGGAAATTCAGAAGACTAAAAGCCCATTTGAATAGCCCTGGCCGATGTTGCTCTGTGTGGCTCAGCTAGCTGAGTGCTGTCCCGTGCACAGAAAGGTTTGGGGTTTGATTCACGGGTGGGCTTGATCCCGCGTGTGCAGGAGGCAGCCTATCGATGTTTCTCTCTCTCTCTCCCTCCCCTTTCCTCTCTCTCTAAAATCCATTTAAAAAAATCTATTAAAAAATATTTACATAACTTAAAAAAGGCCGTTTGAAGGTAGATAGCCTTTTGGATTTCTATGCAGAATTAGAGGGCATCATTTCAGTGGGAAAAAAATATTATAAAATGTTCAAGTGCAAAGAATGACTTATCAAATCACATGGGAAAATTAGAACCAGTGAGGAATGTAGCATTATTCATATGATTAGAATTTTGTGAAATACAACACCTATTTGAATCAGACAATCTAATTCCTACTTAGCTCTCAGCATGTAGACATGGCATGTAAAACTTCTCCTCTGAGGGCTTCTATGACTGTAATACAGGAACGCAGATCGTTTTAAAAGATCCATTTTTGGTTTTGTGTGATCTGCGCCCAGGTTTATTCAGAAGGGTGAGGAGAAGCAGGAGCAGAGAGCACTCTGTCAGAGGATTTTCTCATCTTTATTATTAAGAAGTAAGGGAGGAATTTGCAGCGTGTTGGGTCGGACTTGACACGCTGATGTGGGGGGCTGTTTCCTGCGCAGGCAGGCAGGGAGGCACCGGAAGGAAAGGGCACAGCCTGTGTCTCAGCACTCGGCTGATCCCTACAGCAGCAGAACGGGTCGATGATCTGGCAGGTGCGCCTTCAGTCACGGCACCCTCATAGAAACAGGGCAGCAATGTATTTTGTTTTTCTACCTTTCAGCTTTGAGATTTTATTTCAACGGATGCCCTTACAGAAAAAAATGAGGAAAATGGGAAAATTAGACTGAATGATTCCAAATACTTTCTTTTAGCACATGGTATTTGGAGGTTTTGCTTGACTGAATAAACAGAGAGGAACATATTATAAATAAGATGGTAAAACCAAACGTATCATGGTAACTGAATGACAGGTCAGAGGGAACTCTTTTTCTAAACTCCTAAGTGACACTTTCAGCATTTCAATTCAATTCACCAGACAGTGACTGAGCACCTGCTGTATATATATCAGGTCCTTCATTGGCCCTGATATATGCCAACGAACAGGCCAAAAAAAATTCTTATTCTTATAAAAATGACATTTTAGTTATAGGATTTTCATAGCCTTTTGCGTTTCTATTTAAATTTTATACTTGACTTGTCAATTTCTAATAAGCCTTCCAGTCTATGAACATAGTATATCCTTCTGCTTTATTTAAGCATTTTTTTATTTTTCTGTTTTACTTTTATCATTTTATGTGAAGATATCTTACACATCTTGTTAGACTTATTCCTATGTATTTGACATATTATGATGATAGTTTATGGCATTATTTTAAAATTTTCATTTTCTTACAGTTTGTTGCTGACATATAGAAATACAATTGACTTTTGTACAGACTCCCTTTATTCCATTAAGGAAGTGTCTTTCTACTCTTACCAAGAATCTTTTTAAAATTATAAATGGATATTTAGTTTTTATTAAATGCCTTTTTTCCATCTTTTGAGATAATAATATGACTCTGTCCTTCATTCTGCTAATACAGTAAACTTCATTGATTAATTTTCTAACACTAACTCAACTTGCATTTCTGGAACAGGCCCCATTTCATCTTGATTACTTACTCTTTTTTGCCTTTTATTGGATTTTAGTTTGCTAACATTTTGTGTAGAATTTTTGCATTGGTGTTTATGAGTGAGATTGGCCTATAATTTTTTTTTCCTTTATTGATTTTACAGCAAGAAGAAGTGAGAGGGAGAGAGAGATAGAAACATCGATGAGAGAGAACATCGATTGGCCGCCTCCAGCATGCCCCCCACCGGGGATCAGGCCCACAACCTGGGCATGTGTCCTGACCGGGAATCGAACTGGCGACCTCTTGGTGCATGGGTCGACACCCAACCACTGAGCCACACCAGCCGGACTAATTTTGTTTTATTTTAATGTTCTTGCTGAATTTTGTTATCGAAGTTTGCAGAAGACCTCATAAAACAAACTGGAATGTTTTCTCTTTCTCTGATTTCTGGAATAGTTTGTGTAATATTGATAATATTTCATCCTTAAAATGTTTGGTAGGCGAAGCCACCTGGGCCTAGAGTTTTCTTTGTTGGAATATTTTTCAATTAATTAGAATAAGCTTTCTCTAGTAGTTATAATATTCAGATTTTCTATTTTAGCTTCTGCCTAATTCTCTCTCTCTTCTCTTTGTGGGGCTATAATTATAGGTATGTTAGACCTCCTAACTCTGTTCCCTGTGTTCTGTATTTATTCTGGATATTCTTTTAAATCCAGCTTCTAGTTCATTATTCTGTCTTTAGCTGTGTCTATCCACTATTAAACCCATTTTCAGTTTTGGTTATTATATTTTCCAGAGCTGGATTTTCTACTGAACTCCTTTTTAGTTTTCTAATCTGTGCCAAAATTTACAACATTTTTCTAATTTTGTTATACATATTTATCTTATTTTCAAAATCTGGGTCTGATAACCATTATCTAGAGTTTGCATGCATCTTATTTCCTTGTCTTGTTTCTCTTGGCTTTTGGTCATATTGTCTTGCTTTCTTGTGAGTCTGGCTGTTTTTGATTGAGTGCCAGATATTTTATATGGAACTTTATAGAAGTAGTTTGAAACCTAGGATAACACTAATTTTTTCTGGGGAGGGTTTCCATTTGCTTCTAAGTAGGCAGGTAGTAGCCTTGCCATCTTGAGCCCTTCATCCAGTTTCAGAGATTGAGATGATTTGAAGGAGACTTCAGATCTAACGAGGCCTGGTCTGTTTCCAGTTCACTCCTACTCTAGGGATCCACCCAAACATGAGATTTTACCAGACGTGCCCCTTTAGTGAGCCATGGACTGCAATCTGTGTCTCCGTGGCTTTTTTGTGTGTGAGGCTGTTAAGAGATCTGTTCAGTTTCTCCATCTCTCACCAACCACTCTAGAATTGGCAAAAGCCACTGTGTAAAAATGTCTCTAAGTGCCAGACTTACAAGCTGTCTTGATTTATATCATCTCTAACATCTTAGCCCCATAAGTCTTCCCTGCCTTGTTAGTTCCATACTTTGAAGCAGAGTTGGGAGAGAATTATCTAAGCTTCTGTTGCTAGAAATGGAAATGCAATATTTGTATTTCTGTGAATTACTTGATAACATTCATTGCTAATTTTTTTCTATTGATTTTTTCCAATTTAATCTGTAGAAATTTATTTTATTATACATCATTTATTGATGATCTGTTAGTTAAATAAGTTGCAAATTCTTTCTCCCAGGTGCTTATCTTTTAACTTCTGTATTTAATATTTTCATTTTTTTGAGAATTTTTTTCTTTATGGTTTCTCAGCTTGCTTAGGAAGGTTCTTCCTACCCCAAGATTATAAAATGTATTTTCTTCTAGTACTTTTAAGAGTTTTGTTTTACAAATTTAACTCTTTAATCCAGCTGAGATTTATTGTTGTATACAGGGTAAGGATTGTAGTAGACAGACTATCCCCCCAAGAATGTTTGTTCTCTAATCCCTGGAATCTGTGAATATGTGCATTACATGGCAGAAAGAGACTTTGCAGGTATAATTAAAGTTACTAATCAGTGACCTTAAAATAGGGAGGTTATCTCAGATTATTGGAATAGTGGGCCCCATAAACAGATGGCTACTTAAGGGCAGAGAACTTACTGTGGCTAGAGACAGAATAGATGTGGCAGAAGGGAGGCCAGAGAGATTCCAAGTATGAGAAGGATTCAGTGTACCATTGCTGATTTAAAGTTAGAGGGGACAGTATGAGGAGGATTGCAAGAGGTCTTCCATGGCTGAGAGAGGCTCCCCTCTGGCAGCCAGCAAGGCACTGGGGACATCAGTCCTACAATTGGAAGGAACTGAATTTTACGCACAACCTGAATGATCTTGAAAGCGAATTCTCTCCCAGAGCCTCCAGGTAAGTCTAGGCCAGCCAACACCTTGATTTTGGTCTTGTGGTACCAGAGCATGGGAACCAGCTGAGCCCCCTCTGACTTCTGACCCGTAGAACTGTGAGATAATAAAGTGGTGTTGTTTTCAAGCTGCTAAATGTATGGTAATTTGTTACAGCAACAACAGAAAACTAACACAGGGATCTTATGTTATTAGTTCTACTTTCAGGGAGCCAATTGTTGATGCTATTTATTGACTGAGATATTCTCCCCCATTTATTTGAAATGCTACCTTTATCAAAAGTCAGAGTTTCCATATATACATGAATATATTTGGGACTTTGTATTCTTTCCTATTTATCCATTTCCTGTGCCAAAATGAGTCCCATATTATGGTGCTTAAGAGCATGAACTGTGGAGCCGCAGTGCCTGGGTTCAAATCCCCGCTCTGCCACTTCCACTTACTCACTGTGGTGCTTTGAGCAAGTTACTTTACTTTTTGCCTCAGTTTCCCTATTTTGAAAATGGGTCATTAATAATACCCAGCTCATAAACTTGTTGTGAGGATTGTCAGTTACTACAATAACTTTAGGAGAATCCTAGTACATAGTAAATATCTGTAGAGAAAATGATCTCCCATCATCTTTTTTTAGAATTGTCTTAGTTATTTTTAAGCATTTGCACTTCATATAAATCTTAGAATAATCTTGCTGACTTCCTTTTTTTTTTTTTAAATCTCATTGATTGCTTGGTTGGAATTGCATTGGATTTCTGAATTGGTCTCGGAAGAAGGAACATCTTTATAGCACTGAGTCTTCCAATTCAGATCTTCTTTTGTGTCTTTCAGTACAGTTGAAATTTGTCTTCTTACAGATATTGTGCATTTCTTACTAAACTTATTTCTAGGTATAGTATGGCACTTTTTTACTTTTGTGTATTTTCTCTGAATATTCTCTAAACAGTTATTGCTGATATTTAGAAAGGTACTCATATCTTTTATTTATATATATCCAGCCAAACAGAACTATTATTGATATTAATTCTAATGATTTTTCAGTAATTTCTTAAATTTTTCTAAGTAGGCAATTGTATCATTTCTAAACAAAGGTAATTTCTGTGTCCTCCCATTTTTCATCGCTATTTGTTGGTGTTACTGTACAGACGAGGCCTCTAGCTCAGTATTAAGGAGTAGCAACGACAGAATGTGTCTTTGTCTTTTACTCATCTTTAATGGGGTGCTGCTTATGCTCCACTCAAGCCGTTTAGTCTCTGAGGGTTTCTGATAACTACTATTTGTTGGATTTAGACACATCAACTTCATTACGATTAGTTGTGTACATGTTTTACCATAACCACTAGACTAAGACTCCTTTGAGGGCAGAGGATATATTATAGTAGGAACACACACACACACACACACACACACATGTTGTGTGTGTAATATATATATCTGCTCCGTAGTCAACTTCCACCACAAAGAAGATCGAGTCTATCTGTGTTGGTATAAGGAATTTCTAACAGACACACAGAAAGCCTTAGCGTACTCTTACACCTGTAAGCTGGAGACATCACTCCCTTCCAACCTGTCCTTTCATCAGGCACAAGGTGACTTCCTGAGCTGCTGATACTACACCATCACGGGATCTCTCAGACGCTGCACAGGGTCCTCATCTCTGCGGTGGAGAATCCCCCCTCCCCTTTTAGGGGCTAAGAGGGTACTTCTCCCCTCCCTGCATATCCATACTCCCTCTTACTTCCCCCTGGAGCTCTTGGATATGGTCAGGGGGTCTCTTTCTATGATTTCACCGTGTGGTCTGACCCTCAGATCCTGGCCCACTGACTGCTGTTTTCCCTTCTGCCACCTGTTGACAGCATTTCCCTTTCGACCAGCTGCGTGCTGTTTGCTTTACCCACCCCTGCACAGCCACACAGCCTCAACAGACATCTGAGGAATGCATTTCCCTTAGAGAGAGGAGTAGACATGTCTTTATTTATCTCTTACTGTGTTAGATCATATTCATGTCTTTACCTATTTCTCTTAATAGTAAGTTATTCTTCCGAGGACAGGAACATGAGTTACTCCCCATTGTTTACATTAAGCTTACTCTTGGTACCTGCCCTGACCGGAGCATCCACACCAGTGCTTTGTACAGAGCGGGCGTTCAACTGCTTGGTCAGTGAGTATGTGAATAAGCTATTCCGTAAGTTTCTAGACTCTGAGTTGGCAGACAATCAGATTTATAGTTCTGAAGTGGTGTCTACTTAGTTTTCACTCATCTTTAAAATTGCTACATTTTCACTTATGCATATACTGGCCATTTTAGTGAAGTTTGCCACAAATGTATCGTGGCACTTGTGCAAATGAGGCTGGTGCGTTGTGGCCGTCCCGCGTCCTTTTGGCCAAGGCGTTCAGGAGGACGTCGGTCCGGAGGCGGGTGCACCTGAGGCTCCGAGCGCGTGCTGTGTTTTAAAGTTGGCACTTTTCGATATTTTGTTTGTGTTGGTGTATACAAAGGTATTGCCAGCAAATAGAAAGCTTCTTGAGAATTTAAGAGGTTTTTAAAAATTTCAACTGAGTTATAACGATATACAGAAAGCACAGGACCCAGACAGTGAGTTGAAATCCTGCCTTAAGAAATCCTAGCTAGGATATCTATGCAGTTGTGTTCGAGCACAATTAGAGCACATTTTGAAAGTGACAGGACACAAAGTTTTAGACCCTCCTAAACTTCAACAAACCTCAATGAAGATATGCCTCTCTGACGGGAGAAGCAGTAATTTTGAACAAGAGAAGGCTCTCCTCCAGCCAGCGAACATTTCCCGTCCCTGTGTGTGCCGGGTGCCATCCGCCCTGGAGTGTCGGTGAGTGGGGTGACCTTCCCCTGAAGGGGCTCCCAGCCCAGTGGAAGAGGACCTTGGAGTTAACTGTGCTGGTTTATTGACGCAGCGTAATCCCATCATTCTCCGAGACCCACCTTCACGTGCTCTTTGCTGACTTCTGGTCTTTGTCCCCTTATCATGAGTAAGCCCCTCTGTTTTCTGGTCTGTCTTTCCTGCTGCTTCCAGCTGTGCATTCTCCCTCTCCCTCAGTGATAGCATTTATCCCCATGGACTGCCGCTCTCATTCGCCACAATGATCCCCAAATTTCTGCCCTGCGTTGTATCTGCGTGGTGATGCCCGATCGCAGTCTGGCACGCCAGATTCTAGAGTCCAATCCCGAGTCTGTAGGGAAAATCCTTGCTGCTAAAGCTAGATTTATAGTTGATGGAGCAGTTGGGGTTCACTGTTGTAACAGCTTTGAAAGGGAAGAGTATTAGTCATTAATAACAGGCGATAGTAATAGAGTTTCCCTTAATGCCAAGCAAAGTCAGACTGGTCTGTGACATCAGTGACGAGAGAAGGGTCAGCTGCCCCTCTCCCACATGCTGTTTCCCCTGCCTACTTGCTGAAAACGGGGTGGGGGCGAAAGTTCAGGTATCAGGGACCAGAACTCTATTTTCCAATTAGAGACTTAGTAGTGCAAGTTGTCCCTCAAAATGCTCACCCATCAGAGTCTTTACCAAAATAAAGTTCTTTTAGGCAAAAGTGGTGAGAAGTGTGAAAATATGGGCACCAGAATAAGGTGAGGAGGACAGCAAGAGTCTGTGTGGGGGTTGGTGAGGAGGACGAGAAAGGAGAGACAGAGAAAAGCATCCCTAGACAGTCTGGCGAAGTGCTGGCCTGGTGGTCGAAAGTAGCCCGTCCAAACCTGTCTTTGGCTAACGGGGGTGCTGACTCCTACCGTACATCGGTCGTGCTGGATTGAGAGAACGGAAGCCATTCCGTTTTAGCAGAACTGGAGAGGAAAGCAGGAAAAGAGGGTCTAGCTCTGTGTTCTTGTAGAGCCTTTGATTCCTCTTCGGCTTGCGTAATCCCAGGAATATTGCTCACCAAAGCTGCGTGTAGTCAGGTGGTTCAGCGTTTTCTCTGCCCTTGTGCTTATGAATCATATAGACTTTTAGTGCTTAACTACAAACAGAGGATTTTCCAGGTGGGGGAGCGGAGTTATGAAAAGAAAAATGCTGAAATACAAGTCACTGGGGTAATAAGTGCTCTTGGTTGTGGATACAAAGTTCCTGCCGAGGGCTTACCATGTATGTGGAACAGCTCAGCATACTGGAGGCCCCGGGGAGCAGGCCCAGAACAAGGCGTAGATGTTTCTGACGTGCCAATTGTTTACAAGCTGAAAACAAAATAAAAAATAAAACCTGGCCCTGCCACCAACTGTTAGTTTATTGAAATGGAGAGAGTCCCCTCAGAATAGTGTCCCAGGCCTCAGCCCACTCAGGGCAGTAGCTGCGTGCCAGGGAGGGAGAGGCCGGGAGGCAGGCCGGGGAGGCAGGCCCGGTCTGCGCCAATGGACGGCTTCACAATGGGCATTTTGTTCTTCGTGGTTCCTCCAGTTAAGTTTATCCTTGGCATACAAATATCATAAACTGACCTTAATCCTGTTTCCATTTCTGTCTAACTAAATGTATGAAATTTAAAATATACCTGTACCTAAAATTAATGACCTCCCTAACTACTATTGCTAATTTTTAGTCTCGGTGAGACTCCTCTCAACAGACTTATTTTTACATGAGAGTAGAAATGTTTTTAAAATGCATATCCTTAATATAATAAACTATAGAGCTACAAGAGGTAGGAATATAGGATTTGGGAGTTTTGGGGGCGGGGCTAATTGACTTTTCTGTTGTTTTGTTTGGTTGGTTGGGGGTTTCGTTTGTCTTTCTTTGGGGGGGGGTGCTTTCTAGTACGTCAGGATGGGACCACAGTTGTAGCCAATCCTATAACGTAGACCAACTCAGAAACACCATTTCTCCCTCACCCTATCGCCCCGACGTTGCGATTACTCTGTAATTCACTGGGTCTCTACATTTGGTTCCCTGGACATTTTCCCAAGCTTGTTCAACCATTAGCCTTCTGGACTTCTGGGTTTAAGTACTGTCAGATCAGATTTAAATCATGTGTTAAGGCTTGGTGGGTCCATCATTGTCCTCAATTTAAGAAGCATTATAGAGGTCACGACATTGCTACAAAGAAGGTGGCACTAATCCCTCACTTTATAAAGGGAGCGCTGTGGTATGCATTACAGCGAAGGCAGAGCCGCAGCCGAGCGGGCCAGCCGTGCGCTCATTTCCTCCGCGCACTGTGTACTTCCAGGACGGCAGCACAGACCAGATGTAAGCTATTTTTCAAATGCTCCTCTGACTTAGCATTAAATTTCCCTTCGACCAGATGCCAGTGTTTAAATAATATCCTGAAGGATCCAAAGAGAAGGAATTACTCATCGTGTTTCATTCATATAAAATCTGAAATAAAGGGGAGAAGTACAAAGAGACCAAAGCACCTTGACTGTGCCTGGCCGGCTCTGCTGGCTGGAAGGAATACTGCCTCCCTTAAGTGAGCTCAGAAGTGAAGGGCTCTCTCTCTCTAGTTATCAACTGAACAGCCCAGTATTTATTAGTGCTTTTGAGTAAAAACAAAGGCAACCCATCTGACTTCCCCGGCAAAGCAGTGTGGCTACGTTTTCAAGACATTGGGCAACACTGCTTTGAAGTGGCCCTGCGCTGTGGGCACCTCCGTCTACCTGCCGTGGACCTGTGGGTTGATACCTTGCTCCATGCAGGTAGAGCTTTGACAGCCTGTGTCAACTAAGACACAGCAAATGACGAAACCCAGTCTCTGACTCGGGTTCTTTTCTGTGGTGCTCCCGAGGCATTACCAAAAGCTTCTCCAAACACACACGCCACGGGTCCTGAATCCCACCGGGCCAGTCCTCAGCAGATCTTGGCACTGCCGGCTCTAGATACGGAGGTCTCCTGTAAGAAAGGGGTGTGTGCAAAAGGCCCCACACAGCGTAAGACGGGCCAGTACAAGGTTTTCCAGTGGGGAAGGTCCACCGAGGTCAGGCAGCATGCATTTGTGGTTGACCCTGTCAGAATAGTGTGTGTCATTATTGTTGTTTACTTTCTGCAGGAGCAGGAGACAGTGGGTGGGGGGCACTCAGAGCTGGGTCTGGCCCAGAGCACCAGGTGTTGGTGTATAAAGTCTAGGTGAAGTCCGCAAGGGGGTTCCTGTGGGAACAAACCCATGAATTTGGAAGGAGGGAGGCTTTGAGCAGCCAGGGTTGTCATGCAGGTGACAGCAGCAAGGCAGGTGAGGAGGCACACACTGGGCTGGGGGTGGGCAGATGGCAGGGCTGAATGATCCAGGCCAGTCGGCAGGGTGTGGCCATTTAAATAGTGGCCATCACTGCGTCTCTAGCTCATTAGCTGGGCCAACTCACCGGGTGCGGAGTCAAGGCCCTTGGCAGAGAATCTCAGCCCTGGTCAAATAACCCATTAGAAATAACTGGTTGAAACTCACACTGGTTCAAACAAGAACAATTTTTTGGTTCATGGAACTGAGTAGTATTGGCTTCAAGGGAGGCTTAATCCGATTACTCAGGTGATGTGACCAAAAGCCAGTTCTCCGTCTCCATGTTCTCACTGTTTCCTCACTGTTGGCGCCATTCTTGCAAGTTCTGCCCTCATGGCGGCAAGATGAGGGCTAGCAGTTTGGCCTGCGTTTCGGGCTCAGATCTGCAGAAGGGAAAGTTTCTCTCCACTGCAGCTCCTACAGGAGTCCTGGGCTCCTGTTTCATTGGCCAGGACCCTGGTTCCGGCAGGGACCTCGAGCAGTAGGCGGGGGAAGGCCGTCCATGCCCGTGAACTGGGTGAAGGAAGCAAACTCTCGGCTGGGCGGGGGCCCCTAGACCCTGGGTCTGCAACAGTAAGAAAAAGCTGGCGGTCTCCAGCCGCCGGGCCTTGCTGCCGATGTGCCTCGGGCCCTCCCCTCCTGCCTCAGCAGCTTGTTAGGGCTGGGCTTGCAGAGGCCAAGACTGAGTGACACAAGCCGTGGGGGTGAAAGAGCCTACAGGGAGGAATGGAAGTCACTGAAGTTGAGGTGGTATTATGAATGAGTGCTTGTGTGCCCCCCAAATTCATGCACTGAAGCCCTAAGCCCAATGCGATGATATTGGGAGATGGGGCCTTTGGGGGTGATCCCTCGTGATGGGATTAGCACCCTTATAAGAAGGGATCTTGTGCGTCTCCATCGTGTGAGGACACAGCCGGAGGTGGCTGTCCTGAGTCGGGAAGAGAGCACTCACCAGAACCTGCCCCAGCTGCAGCCCCTCTGGCCGTGGGCTTCAGCCTCCGGAACTGTGAGAAGTGTGTGTCTGTTGCTTAAGCCACTCAGTCCGTGTGTTTTGCTATAATAGCAGCCCGATCTGACTAGGACAGTAGGAACCAACAAGCCAAAGGTGTCGCGATGCGTGCCCACGAGGACACGGAGCCCTGACAGTGTTAGCAGGATTGAGAGGAGGACTGTGCGGAGACCTCCACATGATCTTGGACTCTGCCCTCTCCATCCGTCACACTTTACAGCCATTTCGTCACCAAGTTGTGCCTAGTCACCTCGTGTTTGGGTAGCGAGTCTACCTGCCCCTCCTCTCGCAGTAATCTTCCTTAAACACCGCTGTCATCACGCTTTCCTCTGCTGAGAAGACCCACCGGCCCCTCCCCACAGACCTCGGCAGTAGCCTGACTGACTGTCCGGTATTATTATCAGGGCCCCCAGCATCTCCATCAGGTGTGGGCTGTGGGCTCTTGGTATCCACACCAGCCACACTCGTTGTTGCCTTGGCTGTGCTTTTTCCCTAAACCTGGAATGTCCTTCCACCAAACTTCTGTCCATCCACCTGCTGTTCACCTTGGGGAGCACAACTTGGCATCTCCCTTCTCCCTGAGACCTTCCCACACAATTCCATGCCAAAAGGACCCTTTTCTTGCCCTCAATTTCTATTACACGTATACTCATTTCCCCATAGCTGGATGTATGACGTTTGTGGGCTAACTTTGCTTCCAAACAAAAGTGTAAGCTCCTTGACGACAGGGTTGAATGCATCCTTTGTGTTCCCCGCAGAGCACAGACTGGGGCGGTAAACTAGTGGGGGCTCGGAAGTGGTTTGGAGAGGTGGAGAGAGAGACACTGGCGTGACTGCGTGTGTCCGGTTCTGTGCGCGCTGTGGGCTGGGTGTCCTGGCAGCTGCTTCACCAATCATAGCCATTTCCCAGCTCACCACCCAGCCGGCTCCGCCAGCCCATTAGCTTAGAAGAGTTTAAATTAGGAAGTAGAGGTTGTTCCAGAAATCCTGAGATGGTAGTGGAAAGGCCTGTATGCCTACTACTAGCCGCCTTGCACCTAACCCTTAGGCAGTCGTGCTGGCCCCCCACCTTCTGCCAGGCTTCTTACGTTTGCCACGTGTGATCCAGAAACACAGCTGAGCTGTACCACAGGTAGATGACATTTAAAATCTCAAACAAGTCTTCTAAAGTTCTGCTCCATCAAACAATTACTTTGTTAAGGGACATTTGAAGGATATATTAACTTAATTTCACAATACAACAACCCTTATGTTTCTGAGGTCACACAGCCACTTTTAGTACAGGGAGTGGGGCTTACCTGAGTAGTTTAAATCTTCCTAAGGCCAGGAAGAAGCAAGATTAATGTTCTCAAAGCTGAACAAAATGTGAGCATAATACAAGATACAATAGTGTTCTTATCCCAAAACTCTTAGCCTCTCCGCTGCCCAGGTCAGCTTTAAGTACGTGTGCACGGTGAAGAGAAGGAGGAAAACTGCCGTGGGGCCCTGGTTACCCACCGGAGCCTCAGATCCGGCCTGGCTAGGAAAAGGCACCTTTTCTGTGTGTTTGCACTTATAAATGAGGTAGTTGAAATTCTTGCCATAATATGTTTTACCTTGTGGGCCAAGAAATGTGAAGAATGACATCAGTCTTAACATCAGCACACAACGCTCTCACTTGAAGCTGTGAATCTTCTCCATCACTGAAGTGGAAGAAACAGCTGTCGCACGGAGAGGTCCTGCGGCCTAGCCACCGCGTCCCTGCCTGTGCTCTCCACCAGGAGTTCTTTGCAGACAGCGTCAGGATGCGTGTCTAGATTTCAGGCCATTTTTAATATTACAGAAATGTCTTCAACTAAAGAACAAAATCTTTCTGCTCTTTATTGGACCTTTGTTGGTTTGATGTGTTTTAAGAAAGTTCTGGGCAGCGGTTTCATGAAGAACGCACCGAGACGTTCCTGGAGGAGCACACAGTGAACATGACAATGAGAGAGAGATCCAGAGAGGAAGCCCCTGGCTCAGTCTGACATACCGTTGTGTCCCCACCACCGATGAAGGTTGTGTTGACTTTGTCTATGTTAAGAACAACGTACTTACGTTTCTAAGTTACTTGAACCATTTCTAACATAAATTTTACGTATGTCCAAGTGGACCAAGCCAAGTTAATATTTATTCCCAGTTCATCTGATGGTAAAAGCAGGAACCCCATCTCCTTAGAAGACTGAACGTGAGCCCCTCCCTGGCCCCATTCCCCGTCTGACCAGAGCAGCGGGGCTCTGCGGAGTGAGCCCAGGGTTACGTGGTTGGGGAGGTTCCGCTTCACGCAAAGCCCAGCCTGCTTACGAGGGCAGAAACAAGGCCTTTATGTTGGAAGAAACAACCCGAGTAATGTTTTCAAACTGCAAATAAATAATGATGTAATTTACTTTTTATATAGCATTGATCTCTGGTAAAAGAGACAGCCTACCTTCCGGAGACCCACAGTCCAATAGGAGAAAGCAGAATGTAGATCAGTAATTGTAACAGTGTGTGATGATGAGGTAAAAGCAGAGGCTTTGGGATGAGGAAGACCCAGATGTGGGTCCTGGCTCAGCCACTAAATAGCTGTGTAACTGTTCGTAAGATAGGAACCTCACTAGGCCGATTCTTTTGGTATATAAATAGCCGTAAACATACCACAGAGAATTGGTGGGGAGATTAAATGAAATAGAGTATATAGAAGGTGTAGTAGGGTGCCAGTACATAGAAAACACTCAGTAAATGTCAGTCGGTGGTGGTGGTCATCATCATAGCCATCACACCTGTTAGATGCATGCGATCCCAAGGCATCTCAGAGGAAGGGTGGTTACCTTCTCCAGGAGGGGTCCCGAAGAAGGTACCACATGAAAATAGTGAGCAGAGCCCCAGCTGGTCAGGAGGAGGGAAGGGCACAGAGCACACTGTGCCAGGGCACAGAATGGCATGGCATCTGGGAGAAAGGCAAGTCATTACAGGGTACAAGGTGTCCTGGAAAGTGCGGCTAAGATCCTGCAAGGTCTCAGATGACCTGTGCCTCGGAGATTGTCTTTAGTCTAGGGCTTAAACAAAGTCACTGGAGTGTTTTTAGATGGAGGTTTTAGTCGGGGGCGAGGGGCCAGGTCTGCATTTTAGAGGCCTGGGCACAGTGGAGAGAGTCGCGTGAAGACAAACGAAGCAGCGCGGCTACGCTCGGGTTCTGCTTTGTTATGGAAGTCAGATGTTTTAGTCTCCAATCAGAAACCTTGAGTTTCCCTGGTCTTCAGAGCAAAGCTGACCTTGAGAGTCCTAACCACTCAGTCTCCACCTGTCTCACTCGTCCCCTGCCCGCCACACGCCCTCCGTCCACACCTGACCCTCGATGGCGCCTCAGCGTCTCATGTTTCCAGCTCTCCCCTCAGCCGCCAGTTTCTCCTCCCTCTTGTCTGCCTAGAAAGTTCCCACTCGTTCTGCAGCAACCAAACAATTTCATCATCTCTGTAAAGACTTCCATGATCCCACTGAGATGTTATCTGTCTCTCCTGTTCCCTTCCTTGGCCTATTACACTTAAATGATGTGTTTACGTAGCTCCTTTTTGCACGCCTCATGTACAAAGTGTCAGCTTCTCGAGGACACAAACGATTGCACACTCACTTGGCTGGTCCACACTGAGCCGTGCGGAGTGGTCAGCCCTCACGCTGGTGGACACGGGGCCTGACCGCTGTCATGCAGAAAGCCTAAATGAAGTCTTTTGATAGCTTCACATTCCCTAACTTTTAATAGAATGAAAATCCCTTTTATCTCTGCTGTGTAGAGGTGAACAGCTCATGAATTTAGCCAGCGAGTGTTTACAATGGTGTGGAGAAGGGCTCTGCTCTGAGGTCGGGGGTCTCTGCTGGCGCTGGTCGGGAGCTGGGGTCCGTGCGCAGCCCTCATTAGTGCTCGCTGGAGCTGAGGAAATCCCGGTGCACCGCAGACAATGGCCGCCTTTGTGCTCCTATCTCGTGTTGTGCAGAATGTCAGATCCGGCCAGAAATGCCCTCTCAAACATAAGGGGATAATTGGTACTTTGAGGGGGAGATTTAACTTATTTATAATTGTCGAGTTTAAATATGCAGAAAAGAAAGAGCAGTCGTAGCTTGCCTCTTTTGAAAGGTGCTCTCAAACCAGGTCAGAAATCTCTGCCTAAATCAGGTATTTTGAATGATATTTAACTGAAGATTAGACGCAGATACAACATAGCAACAAACTAATTCCACCTTAAACTGTTTACTTGTAGCACCGCGGCTTACCAAAACCTCTCACGAGGGGATGACAGGCAGGTGATGGTGGAGACGGTCCTCTCTTCACTGACCTCTCTGCAGCACCTGACACGCTCCTGCCCCCTGACCGTGGGCCCCAGGCCGTGCCCGCTCTCCTGACTGCTGTCCCGCCTCTCCCTGGTCCTGCTGCCGCTCCTGTGTCCGACGTGGGGGAGCCCCTTGTGGGTCTTTGCTCCTGAGAGTCCTGTTCTCTCCTTCCCCCTTCAGGGAGCCCTTCCATCCCCAGGGCTTCGACTTTCTGCGCAGGGGTGCAGCCTGGCTTTTCTCATGCGCTCCAGGCCGATGTCTCCTCGTCTCCTGGCCCCTCAGACTAAGTGCAAACCAGAACTGTGTCTTTTCCCCACCCACGCACAGGTGGACTCCCTCTCCCATCGCCCTGTCTCTACAGCAACACCCCCTTTCCCCTGGGTGCGTGGCTGACGGCATCCGTGACCATCGAACTCATCTCCCCCTTTTATTTCCTACAAGCCAGTTGTCACCTTTCCTCTATGACCTGTCCTAGCTGTCACCTGAGAACAAGAGCTCCTCACTCTCCTCGATCACTCCAGCCGCTCCTGCTGCCCTGAATCTCCTCTCCTGAGGTTCCTTTATAATGTTTCCAGAGTAACCCTGCCCGTTCCTCACCTCCCAGGAGCAGGTGGGCACGGTGCAGGGTGAGAGGCAGATTCAGCCCTGGTTCTAGCAGTCGGTCACTGCGAGCTGTTTCCTCATCTGTGACACAGGCATGAGGCCATCCGTCTCCCAAATGTTAGCTAAGCATGAAACAGTCTGAGCAGGGTGTGGAGGACTGCATGAATCCCTTAACACAGCGCCTGGCGGAGAGCAGTGTTCGTCGGTGTGGGTTCCTCTCTGCTTTCTGCTTTCTGCTGCGTTACGTCGAGACTTGCGGCAGGACTTGGCCTGCCCTCCGTGGTTTCACGGTGCCGCCTGCCCATTCAGCCGTGCATCTCTTCCGTCGGTAGCTCGTTAAGGCAGTGTTTCCAGTGTTCCTGAGCACACACTGCGCCGAGCGTTGGAACCTGACTTCAGTGCGCAGAGGAAACACGAAGTAGACTCCCCCCCTCCCAGCCTCACTGAAGGTCACTGTCACTCTTGCGTCTTCCTGGGTCTCCTTAGCAGTCTGGTGAAGTCCCAGCAGTCTTTTACCCCTCGGTTGGAGTTTGGGCCCTGTGTTGACGGACGCTGCCTTTCAGGCGTCTAAAGAAGGGCTGATCCTCTCTTTCTGGAGGGAAGGTCAGACACTGTGAACCAGGGGAAGCGACCCGGCCCCTCCCCCAGTGTTTCCTCCAAACCCCGTCAGAGATGTCCTTACAAAGTCAGCGGGACGAGTGGCCTGCCTCACTCGTGTAAACTTGGTCCTCTGGGTGCGGGTGTTCTTCACCCTGTCCCGCCCGACGCCCCCTCAGCCTTGCGCATCCCCGGCCTAGAATTGCTGCACGGACCGTGACCCGTTAAGACTTGCCAGCCTTTCTTAACAGAAGGGAGTGTTCATAGTCTGTATCAACCTAAGTGAAGACAAATATTAGGAATGATATTACTGGGAAGAAAAACAGTAGAAATAGTAACCACAAGTATATATTCTGGTGAGAAAGGAGGTGGCATTTAATGTCAGGAAGAAGGAGAAGCATGAGTCATTTCCTATGGCAACCCTGTCAACAGTCAGATAGTGGGTGAGGGGGAAAGCAGAGGGAGAACAGGGCCGGGACGCAGCACGCTCCCCCCTTCGGGAGATCTCCAAGATCACGTTTGATCTCAGCAGCCCTGAGGTCCCTGGGGTTCACCTCTGATTTTCTCAGCTTTGAAGCTGGCCTCCTTGTTAATGACCAGCATGAGGAACCTGCTCTGTGTCTAGGGAAAGGTTTCGTGATTGGGTTACTCGAGACACTGAAGATCCTGTCACCTCGAGACAAAGACGGACGTGACACCAACCCCCGTGTGCTCTGAGGCGTGGGTTCATTCATTCGCTGAGAACATATGTGCTGAGCTGTGGCCATAGGCCAGGCACCGTGCTAACGACCGCGGTGTGAGAGTCAGAAACAGCGGTCAGCAAGGCGAACGGGCCGACCTGGGTGCGCACCGTCCAGCTCAGGGCTCAGCCGCCGTTCTGTGGGGGCCAGGCAGCAGCCCTCAGGCTTCGCGGGCCGCGGGTCCCCGCCCAGACCACTCGCGCTGCCACTGGTGCCAGAGCAGCCCTGGGCAGTCCGCAGGCAGGCGCGAGCTGGGAGCCAGTAACACTTGGTTCACAGGGCCGGGCCACGGGCAGATTCCATCGGCAGGCCAAACCCGCTGGCCACTGGTCTGACGGTTGCATGGTCCACGTTTTTCCGTTAGGACTGTTTCCATCGTAAGGACAGAAAATCCAGTCCCAACACACAGCTAAGGACAGGGCGGACCTCAGGTGCCGCTTGACAGGGCCCAGGGGTTTTCTCGCTGGTTCTCAGCTCTTCTTCCTCTGGATTGGCTCCACTGTCACCCCTCTCACCGTGGCGGCCAGGCGGCTGTCACAGCCCCAGGGTGCACCCTGGGGAAGCCCAGTGGCTGAGAGTCCCACCCCAGCGCTCGGGACTGGTTACCTCGCCAAGGATCACACCCCCAGGGCAGCCAGGGCACCGGACGTGATTGAGGACTGGCTCGGCCCCCTCGCAGACTCAGCCTTGGGACCTCGGTGGGACAGAGCGGGGCAGGGATGTGCTCCAGTGACCAGAGGGCTCTGGGATGAGTGCTGGGAGCTCACAGTGCCTGCCACGCAGCTTGTGAACCTGAATGGGACCTCTGGGGCCACGGCTGTGTGTGGGCGCTCTGCTGGGCTTCTGCTCCTCCAGCCCAGCGGGAGGTCAGGTGTGCAGCTTAGGGCCAGGTACTGTCCCACACTCAGTGTTTACTCACACGTTTATTTCACGTCACAACCTTAATCTTATTGGACGTTCAGGTGGGACTTGGGAATGGTGCAGTTTATTGGTGGCTTTCTGGCCTGGGCCTGCCTCCCCCACCCTCTCCCTCCCACGAGCAGACTGACAGGGCCACGCGTGCCCTTTGGTGTCGGCGTCCTTGGAACCTCCCGAATCGGGACCTGGAGCCTCCACGCTCAATTAAAATGCTCGGCGTGGGTCGTTCCGCGTGCTCAGGCCCCCACTGTCTCCACTGCACCAGAAACGGCTCCCCCTTCCCGGAAACCTCCCCCTTTCCAGGAACTAGTCCATGCACCACTTCCACTGCCGAGCCTGGCAGCTGCCTCATGCCCCAGCCCCCTTCCTGGGAGGCCCAGGCCCAGGGCAGGCCTCACTCCCGGGGGGGGCCTTGAGCTGCAGCCTCGGTTTTGAGGGGACACCAGTTGGAATAAAGAGCCATGAGATAAAACCATATTGGAGAGGGAGGGGAAATGAATACGTTAAAGGTGGTTAAGAAAATTACAGTTACTTCCTACGTGTTCAGTCGCTGTTTTAGAATCAGTGCACAGCTGCAAGGCAGAGCACCTTCCTTAAGGTGGGCCTCTCGCAGTCGCTGTGGCAGCCCAGCACCTTCACCCCACTGCACGGAAGTCTCTGGAAGGCTGTGCGTTTCTTCTCAACTGCACGGGAGCCTCTGCACCATCTTGTACCGGTTTCTTTCACTCTTATTCTCAGGGCCCATTGGAACTCAGTATAAACCTTTAGGTTCTCTATGCTCACTCCCCTAAAGAGCCTGCAAAACCTCTTTGTTACCACCGGCCCGTCGCTCAGAAATAGCCTTCCCATTTCTGTCTGCATGCCGTGCGCTCCCTCCCAGCCACCTCCCTCCTGTGCCCACCCTGCCCTCCTCTTACCACTCGCACCACCCTTGAGAAGCTCGGCGTCTTTGATGCTCTCTCTTTACCCCAAGCCCCCTCCTTCAGCGCCCACCCGTGTTCGCCCCCCTTCAGAGGATATGCTGTCTTCCAAAGGTACCTGTTCTCTCCTCCCATCTCCCACCGCCTGCAAGCTACCCATCCGTCAAACTCGGTGTGCTTTGTGGCCTTCCGCTCAGCCAGTGTTAAAAGGACAGAGTTCTGAATAAACTAACCCGCAGTGGGTGGGAGCAGCTGAGGATCTCCCTGCATCCTCCCGCCTATTTCCCATCAGTAGACATCCAGGCTGGCGGGAGACAGAGTTTTGAGCTGAGCCCCTTCCTTAGACCAGTTGGTGCAGAGCCCGACTCCCCACCTGTGAGCCAGCGCGTCGGCAAGGCCCTGAGATCCACGCCACCAGCCACTGTCGGTAGTGACCGTTCCCACACGGCTCAGAAACAGGCACTGCTGTTCTCCAAATGCACGTGGGCGTGTTAATTATAAATACAAGTTCATTTGAAATTGATTCTGAATTCATAGAAGCTCAGTGTCATTATATGCAGTCTTAATCAGTGGATGCTAAAAATACAAGCAGAGGTTTAAATGGAGTCCTCAGATTAATCATGGATGTATGCAAATAATTTACTATAAGCATTTATAGTGTTGCAGATCATTAGAAAGCAGAAACTCTAAAGAGCCCAGCCAGTGTGGCTCAGGGGATTGAGTGTCGTCCCGTGGACTGAGAGATCCTGGTTCGATTCCCCGTCAGGGCACATGCCCGGGTTGCAGGCTCGATCCCCAGTGGAAGGCGTGCAGGAGGCAGCCAATGGATGTTTCTCTCTCACTTTGATGTTTCTATCTCTCCCTTCCTCTCTCTCTAAAAAATCAATAAAAACATATTTTTTAAAAAGTCTAATGATAGCCAATCCTCTAAGTTAAATATATAGTTCATAATACACATACTCCATAATGAAGTATATTATATTGGTACAATCTCCGCTATATGATGTAATAACAACTAATATTTACTGAGCATTTGCTAAGGGCCACTCTTGCAAGATTCTACACGAATTAAGTCATCTACTCACAACAGCCTTGATTTCTATGAGTCCCATGAGTCCCAGTTACAGTACAGTCTGTCCTGTACGAGATGACTCTCCGAGGTCTTGGCATCAGGCGCGCCTCTGCTCTAAGCACTCAGCAGTGATTGGTAGAACGTAAAACATGAAAGGAAGTGTTTGGTATCAACAGCAAGGTGAACCTCCGCGTGGCCTAGAAACGGATGGAGTCCAGAGTGGTGAGTGGGCCTGGAACCGCAAGTCGGGGATCCGGGGGCCAGCAGCAGGCAGAGGCAGCTGGGAGGAAGGACCTGGGAGACAGGGACCAGACATGCGGACAGGCTCCTTGCCACGTAAACGACAAGAGGCTGGGTCACAGCCGGAACACGAGGGCCGGTACGGGCCCCAGTCTTGAAAGGGAACTGATGAAAGCTGTCGCCTTCCGCAGCTGGGGCTACAGCTTATCTGCAGTCGGAGGCAGCGCCCCAGACACAGCCTCGTCACCAGGGCCTGACAGGCTCCCCCGGGAGCCGCCACATCCCTGACACCGCCACAGAGCAGGACCCTCCCGTCTCCAGAGATCCAGATGCAGGCAGGGCAGAACCCCGGGGACAAGAAAGAATAATCAAAGAAAAACGAGAAAGGCACCATGTGAGAAAAAGCATCTGGGCCTTTGGTGAATGACCCCGGAGCAAGCTGACGAGTCCGCTGCTCTGGGAGCGGGGAGCTCTGGAGACGGGGTGAGAGCGGAGACGGGCCAGGCCGCGCAGGGCCGTGTCGGCCACGTAAGGGATTTGGATTTTAATTTTAAAGGTTAAGCCAATTCAACTCAAAAACAAAACCAACTTACCAATATTGCCCTAGTCCAGGTGCAAGGTGAAGGTGTCCGGACTGGGACGGTCCCAGTGGAATGTGGAGAAGTGGAGAGATCTCAGAGATAGCATCACTAGGACCCCTGCTTCGTTCCCCTTTCCTTCTGCTGTCTGAGCCCCAGAGTGCTTGGTTGGACCCTGTAAGGTAATATCAGGCACAGTCACTTTCCTGAACTGCTTCACTCTTACCTTAAAATATGATAACAAATGACTGTGCGTTTCATTAAAAAAAAGTGAAAGAACAACCACAGTACTTACCAGTGACAACGGAATGGAATGCGTGGCCTCCCCCGCGTCTCCCCCCTCCCCCGGAGAATTCAGTATTGCGTGCCCCCACCTGCAGGAAAGGCCGCGCCCGAGGCTCCATCCCCAGGGGGTTGACGCCCGCTTCCACCTTGCGTGCTGTGTGATTACGCACAGGAGGCTGACGTCGCTGTGACATACTGACATGACTCGTTGACACAGTGTTTTCAAGTCAAACGGCCGCTACGTGTGTTTTTAGTTCTCCATTCATGTTTTAGTGAAAGGATAGATTTCCAGGGTTCACTTTTTTCAGCATCACTTTTTTATCTCCCAGACCCTCTTTGACTCAAGTCAACTACATGTTCTATACCCTTTGTAGACTCTCATTTGTGCAAATGAGCATTTGATGACCCAGGATGTAAGTTGTACTTAATGCAGTGCTGAACTCCGGTGGTGGGCGTTCTTAGGCTTCAACCCTGTTTTTTAAATTAAAGGAAATATTGTCATTGCTCTGCCTTCACGGGAAAGGTGGGCAGTCCGCTGCCATGGTACAGAGGACAGCTATCTTTGGTCACGTGGGTACCATGTTATACACGCACCATCTCCACGCAGCTTACAGGGGTCTCATTACATCATAGGAATGTCATTATTTGCCATGGTGTCCTGGTTTTGGCCGTCTCATTTTTCCTGCTAAAGGTGAAAAGATGAAGGAAAGTGGAGGGAGAAGGGACCGTCATGGAGAGGGGGGCTTATGTCTGTGGGGGATGTGGCTGAGGACCGTGGGAGACCAGATGATTGTACACACGTCCGTGAGGGCGGTGGGGTGGGACGGGCCAGAGCAGTGCTGGGAACTCCTTTCCAGGCGTCCTGGAGCGAGAGCGGACGTCGAATTCTTCTGCATTTAGTAAACACCACTCACTAGTATAACTGCACGCCATATATTAATACTAATGAAAGTTAACATTCAAATCTATTAATAAAATAGACGTATATGTGAAAAGTTTGGTCTCCCTTAGTAAAAGGAATTGTGTGTCTGTCAAACTCTTAGATCAATTCAAAGGTGGGCAGGCAGGAAGACGAGAGCGCCATCTCTGGCAGCTCAGTTTTTGTTAGTCTGTAGGTAGGAGTAGACAACGCCCTCGTGGTTTCCCCTCAAATACATCCTGAGTCAGAGGCGGGGACAGGAAAACGGTGGCAGGACTCTAAAGTGATAGAAAGGAATATAAGCTGATTCTTTTTTTTTCTCTTATTTTGTCATGTGACAAACTTGGATATAGCCTTCTCTGGCTGAACTTCAAATGTGTACTTATGTGGGGGATTTGTGGAACTTTTATTTTAGGTCAGTATATGCACGCATTTGTATAGATTTTTTAAATTAGTCTTGTGCATACATCTTTAATCAATTAAGATTTTAAGCTGATGGGAGAGTATGGGAAACCAAACCATACTGGGACCAATTGTTGCTGTCCTTGTTGTCATTATTGTCATTTAAAAATCGAGCAAACACTAGATGAGTGTGTGCAAGGAAGCAGTAGTGTGCCCCCTTCCCCCAGCCCGTTACGTTCGGGAGAACACCAGTGTTCAGTGGATAACACTGCTCTAACTGGCCGTGCCTGTGAGTCCCTTTTCCTTTTGGGGTGGAAGAAACATTTCAGCATTTGGAAAGATGATGTGAGAAACTGCAGAGCAAGAACGTATGTGCTTGAGAGCCGGGCTACTGGGGGTCAAGCCCTGGCTGACCCTCTGTGCTTACTCACTGGGACGCCAAAAGGAGGCGACACTTAAAGCACTTAGACTTGTGTCTGGCACCTAGAAAACGCGGTGAGCGCCTGCCAGGAGGAGCACCTGCAGGTGCAGTGAGCCAGGTGGGTTCACGTTTTCCATGACTCGACTGGAGTGACCGCATTCTGCTTGGCGTGATGAGTTTTAAATTCAGGAGTTGGGTTTAAGGATTCAGAGTAGTAATATTTTTCTGACTGATAGTCTTACTTGTAGGTGAGGTAATTTTAGATTTTCCAAGGGCTCATTTTAAATTCACTCAGATTCACGGAAATCATAAAAACAAAGAAGAAAGGACTCGATGGGAAGTGGGCATGCCCAGATCCGCAGTCAAAGGCGGACAGTGTAGCATACTGCATTTAAAAAGTGGCGGGAGGGAGAGGGGTGATGACAGAGAGCAGCCTGCTCGGACAGTGCTCTGCTGTCTGTGGCCTGGCCCCCAGGCGAGGGAGGCCATCGAATGTGAGACGTGAAGTGGGGGCAAGAGGCAAGAAGACGATGCGCATTAACCAGAGGGCTTAAGAGCTTGGGCTTGACCTCCACAGGACTCAAAAACTGAGGGACGCTCGGCCCCCGAGCTTACTCTCCCTGCCTCAATATTTGGCAAATAGTTGGTTCCATTAAAAAATGAGGTTTAATTTTTTTAAAGAAAAAGGAACTAGCATAAGGTCCTTGCTAGATTGAGAGAGAAAGAAGGAATGTAATAAAAAGCAAATAAAAAAGCATAGATTAAATGGGAATTTACCCAAGAAACAGAGGGAATGTTCAGACAAATTATAATTCTTTATAACAAACAGTTCTTCACAATGTCAGGTCCTTTACAAAACACATTCACATATCTCTCTGTCAAGGAAAAACCTGGGGGGAGATAGAAAAGAATAAAAAAGAAGAGATGTGTTTAAAGATGATATAAGTCAACGGAGATTAAAAGTGATCTCTCCAATCTTAGGAAAAATAGACAAAAATCAAAAGATTGGAGATTGAAACCATATTAGAAGAAACAAAAATAGAAAAATCATAACTGAAAACATCCAAGGAAATACAGTGATCGGACTAAAGGAAATCCCACAATATGAAAGGAAAATATAAAATAGATATAAAATTATAAGGAAGTAAAACAATAGATAAAATTATAATTATGGGAAAATATCAAAGAAGAGCTTATACATGCAACATTTATGTTCCTGGAGAAGAAAACAGATAGAAAAAGATTAATATATAATATGAACACATAGAACAATAATAGAATACAAATACTTTTTCTAACAGAAGAAACTTTTCTTCAGAGAATTGAATTTAAAGATAGAAAGGGCACACATAATGTCTCAGGAAAATGGATATAGAATAATTAATACCAAAACATATCCCAGTGAAGCTACTGAATCAAGGAAAGAGAAAATCATATGGGCATCCAAGCAGAGAAAGAAAGTTACAGAAAAAATGTAACCTGGCTTCAGACTTCACCATAGCCATATGTAATGCCAGAAGACATTGAAAAAATGTCTGTAAGTATTGACAGAAAGAAAGTGGGGTTAACACATTTCTATACCCAGCCAAGTTGTCTTTCAAAGGTACAGGCAAGTGGGCAAACTTTCTTAACAAACAAGATTATGAGAAATGAGTAGAGCCCGGAGGTGTGGCTCAGGGGTTGAGTGTCGACCCCTGCACCAAGAGGTCGCCGGTTCGATTCCCGGTCAGGGCACGTGCCCAGGTTGTGGGCCCGATCCCCAGTGGGGGACATGCTGGAGGTGGCCAGTCGATGTTCTCTCTCATCGATGTTTCTATCTCTCTCCCTCTCCCTTCCTCTCTCTAAAATCAATAAAAGAAAAATCATTTAAAAATTAAAAATAAGGGAGTAGTAGCTCAGAATTTCAGAGCCAGTGTTGCATGATAGAAAAATATAGTCAATATAGTAGCCTGTGAACTCTCAATAAATGTTGCCCTTAAGGTCTGATTTATAAAGCATGTGTTTTCCTTTGCTTTTGCCTTTCATTTGAGTCAGCTGACAGGTGTAACTGTCAGACTTAAGTCCAAGAAGAGAAAGTGGGGAAAATCAAATATTACACCAATGGGAGAGATCATTTTTCATTATTTGTTTTTCTTTTAGTTATAAATCACAAGATTATAACATATGTCAAAAAACATTTTGCCAAAAAGTGAAAAAATTATATTCTAGCATGTTCACCATGGACTTTTAGTAGGTAATAAAATGAACTATTAGAACACATTTCTTTCTTAATTCAGTTTAGTAAAAGAAAAGTTGGGAATTAAAGGCTAGTAATTTTAAATTGTCCTCAGTAAATCCATAGACTTGTCTGGCTGAACTCAGTTATGCATATTTTCAGAGTGTATTCCTTTATTTCTATATATGTCCACCGAATCGTCATTTACGAGATACACTGTAATTCAGCTTTAATATTCAGTTAAGTCAT
This sequence comes from Tadarida brasiliensis, assembly GCA_030848825.1. Taxonomy (NCBI): domain Eukaryota; kingdom Metazoa; phylum Chordata; class Mammalia; order Chiroptera; family Molossidae; genus Tadarida; species Tadarida brasiliensis. The sequence continues at coordinate 56,639,730 of CM061273.1, forward strand.
ACACAGCACCATGCAACAGATTTTTAAATTCTATCACGGCAAGAGAAAGGAGGAAGAGAAATAAAGAAAGATAGCTAGAGAAAGACACAAGACATCACTCACATTCATGCTCACGCTCGTGCCCCTCTTCCTCCTGCCCGGGGATGTTCTTCCAAAGACTTCTCTTCCACCTTCCTCTCTTGTCTCTGTCTTCCGCTCTTAGAGAGCTGAATGGGATGAGCTACCAGCCTTTCCTGTACCAGCCTGTGGCCATCAGGTGTTGAGCGCAGGCCTGATTGCATCTGGAGGGGGAGGGAAACCCATGAACCAGAGACGGTCACGGTGACGAGGGCACTCTGCTCTACCCACAGTGAGGAGACTTGGGGACAGTGGTGCAGATTCTCCTTCGTTCACATCTTCATAATCGTATGGATTGTATCGAGCACCCAGGCACCCAGCTCTTGGGGAAGTGTCTTATACCGATGACAAGCTGCGAGTGTCCTCCAGTCAGTCTGTTGTGATTATAGTTCACGTCCTGGTCTAGAAGAGGGTACAGGGTTAGCACAGGTGTGCATCGCGATGGAGAAGAGAGCACAGGTGCTGTACCTCCCCAGTGCAGAAAACGGTGTCACCAGGGATTTTAAAGAAATAACGTGTTGGTACGGGTACACTCTCTCCCAGACTCACAAGGACAGACTGGGCACTTTTTCAGTTTGTAACTGTGTTTCCTTTTATTTTATTATCTGGTTTTCCACCACGTGTAACAAACTTGTCTTTCTGATGAATAGATAGTATTCTGGGATTTGTTAAATTCAAAACAGTCCTTTCTGTGGTAAAAATAAATAAGCTGTCATTTTTTTTTCCACTTCAGATAACTTACATACGACAAGAATATGAAACAAAATTCAAAGGGTTGATGCCAGTGTCTCTAAGACAAGAACTTGAAGACACCATTTCCTCCCTGAAGTCCCAGGTAATTAGCAGAATCCAGGCGTTCCCAAGGGTGCAGGTGATGTGCATATCCCCAAAGACACTTGGAATACCTGATTCTGCGTGTGCCAGACACCCACGAGATGTCATCGCATGGCCTGCACCCCACGATGAATTGGGTTTTGTTTGTTGTGGGGATTTTTTTAGAAATTCTTTTCTTACTAGTTTAAGAAGTCATTATCTCAATAAGATTTCCTTAGCCCTGGCTGGTTTGGCTCAGCGGTTAGAGCATTGGCCCTCAGACCAAAGGGTTGAGGGTTCGATTCTGGTCAAGGGCACATACCTCAGTTGCGGGTTCGATGTCCAGTCCCAGTCAGGGTCGTGCGGGACACAACTAGTTGATGTGTCTCTCTCACATCCATGTTTTAAAATTAAAATAAAAATAAAAATAAAAAGATTTCCTTAAAAGTACCCTTGAAATTGAAAAGTTCAGTTATGGTTACTTTTATTCATTTATAGTCTGCTTTCCTGTACAGCCTCACCCTTTTATTCTTGGCACCAGGCTCGAAATGTCATTGCTTAGCACCTTGCTGATTCCTCAGTGTACGTGGAGAGACATGGAAAGCACAGCAAAGTCAGAAGCATTTTTATTCTGGTGTATTTTAATGCATTTTAAATTCAAGGCAGAATAATGACAAGATAGTCAAACAATTAGGTTACATATTTCTTGCTGAAATGTATAGTTCTTGGCAGTTTATAAAATACGATGTGAGAGATAAAGCTGATTTAAATTTATATACTTAAAGTTATTTTAAAACTTCCAACATACGTTTCCTCTACATACTTTGATAAAGTTCTATAAACATATGTTCTATATGTTTTATATGTCACTAGACTAATGAGTTTTTAACTCTAACATGAGAAAGAGTTCACATATTCCCATTTCTAACACACTCAGAAATTTAAAACATACATTTTGTCCTACAACAATTATATTCCCTCTATATTTCTAAGGATCCTTGCATGACTGACATTGATTAAAAACAATAGATAGGACCCAGAATAGCCAAAACCATTTTGAAAAATAAGAATAAATTTGGAGGATTCACGTTTCCTGATTTCAAAACTTACTACAAAGCTATAATAATCAAGACAGTGCGGCATTGGTTAAAGAAAAGACATACAGATCAATGGAATAGGGTTGACAGTCCAGAAAAAATGCTTACATTTGTGGTCAACTGATTTTCAACAAAGGCTCCAAGACAATTCAGTGAGGAAAAGTAGAAAGAGTGTTGCTGTGATACCTGGATAACCCACATGCCAAAGAATGAAGTTGGAGCCCTGACTCACGTTATACACATGTTAACTCCAAGTGGATCAGAGACCTAAACATAAGAGCCCAAACTGTAGAACTCTTAGCAGAAAACATTAAGAAAAAATCTCAGATCGCCCGGCTGGTGTGGCTCAGTGGTTGGGTGTTGACCCATGTACCAAGAGGTCACCAGTTCAATTCCCGGTCAGGGCATATGCCCAGGTTGTGGGCCAAATCCCCAGTGAGAAGCATGCGGGAGGCAGCCAATCGATGTTCTCTCTCATCAGTGTTTCTATCTCTTTCTCCCTTTCCCTTCCTCTCTCTCTAAAATCAATAGAGAAAAAATATTTTTAAAAAAATCTCATGCATGCCCCTTACTGGGGATTTGACCCACAACCTGGGCATGTGCCCTGACCAGGAATTGAACCAGCAACCTCTTGGTGCATGGGTCAACACTCAACCACTGAGCCACACAGGCTGGGCAATAATCTCAGATAAAGAGGGAAATCTTTGTACCTTGGGTAAGGTAAGAGCTTTTTTCAGCAATGAGACCAAAATCACAGCATCAGAAGAAATAAAGAACTGAATTGCACTATATCAAACTTTGTACTTCAAAAGACACCATTCAGAAACTGAAAAGGCAAACCATGGAATAGGAGAAAATATTTGCAAATTATTTATCTAAGAAATTTAAAGAAACACACACTTTTGTGTGTGGAAAAGCTCCATGAGGGAATGAAGGCTTTGCTTTGTGTGCCATGAACAGTGCCTGGCACAGAGTAGATGCTCAGTAAGTGCATTTACAACTGCAACCGATGAGAGAGTTTGATGATGCTCACATTCGCTATAATGTGCAAGATGGAATTTGGGGCGAATTTCAGCCATTTCCCTCAGTAAAAAGCCTCTTATCTGAAAAGGAAATGTTCCTTCTATCCATCCTTCTGCTACTGTGGCTACTGCTTCTGTGGGCTAGGAAGTTGTGCTGTGTTGGCCCCTACATAAAAATAAGTGCTGCAGGAGGGTCTAACTTAGGAAGGGTTAAGTCATCTTTATTTACATGAAAAGCTCTCCTGGAGGTGTGGTTTACCCATTAACTTTGCAGGAGAGCTTCCATGGGGTCAGCTATGTGGGACCTGGCACCTTCAGAAGAGTTTTTTTTAGAAAAAAAAAAAAAAGAAAGACAGGAAGGAAGAAATCTGATACCCACCTGCAGGGCTTCTGTTATCATTCTTATCATTTCACTGTAATAAAAGCCACTGCAGCCTCCTGAGACTGGATGTTGACCCAGAAAGAGCACCGCCAGCTGCGCCCGGGCTCAGCATGGCAGCTGCACGGGGGAGGCGCAGGCCACGGACGGAGCAAATTTAGTTCCAAAGCACAGGTGCCTGTGTTTTTTGAAAATTGTTGGAATTCCAATTGCAAAGCACGGTGGGGGATGGGAAGTTGAATCAGGGTAATCCTTGCATCTGTCAGAATTCTCCATTGTCCCGTGGGTCATTTGAGCACTTAGATAAAATTAAGATGACGGTGATAATACAAATAAGCAAAACCGAGGGGACCACTTGGCTGCGTCCCCATTTAGAAAGGCTGTGCTTTCCTCTCCTGCAGGCACATTCTCCCTTCTGCCAGCTGTACTCTCTTGCTTAACTGTGTTTCAGAATCAAGCGTTGCCATGGTTTCAGTTCAGACCAAAGAGGCAAGAGTAAACAATTCCAAAATGATCAAATACCACTGACTTTTTATTACTTCAGGCCATGTACACGTTATCCCCAAATATTTCTACTTGGCCCTATAAGGTGCTTTTGAACGTGTACCTGATATGGGTGTCTTTAATAGTAACAGAAATGTATGCTTCAGAGTCATCAAACCGCATTGTAATGGTCTGACTTAAGAGAATGTGCTAAACCACCCAGTTTCCTCCAACCCCGAGAGTGGGGCATGCGTGGGGCGGTGCCTGCCAGGAGCTCTGCACTGGGGAGGCAGTTCTATTAGTCACTTCACGCTGTCCTCATAACCTTGGGAAGCAGCTGTCATTAACCCCATTTTGCAAATGGGGCATCGAGAGTTTAAGTAACTTTCCTAGAGCCATAAAGGCCAAATCAGGAATTGAACCCAAGTTGGCCTAACTCCAGACAAAGCTCAGGTTCTTTCCACTACAAAATATTGTCTCTTCAACCTCAGGGACTCCCCGGGATGGGTTGAGGTTTCCAGAAGGCGGTCTTTTCTTTCCACTCACTCATTCACTCGTTAGCCAGCTAGTGAATACCAGCTCCAAGCCCAGCCCTGTGAAAGGGTCTAGGGGTCCGAGATGAGTGAATGTCATCGTTGCCCCCAGAGAGCTCCGGGTTTGGAGGAGATATGAAAAGTAATAATCACAAGAAGTGCTAGTGAACGGAGTGCAGGAATACAGAGAGGGCGCCCTGACTGCCGGGGTGGGGGCAGGGAGCATTTGGGGAGGAGTCTAAGAATTCAGTAGATGAGGTGACGTTTCAACCGAATAGTGGAGGATGAACAGGAGAGAGCCAGCCATCCAAAAAGAGAAACAGCCTGTGCCAGCAAGCAGAGTATGAAAGACATCGTACATAAGGTGGGGATGGTGGGAAGGGCGTGAGGAGAGAAGAAGCCACAAAGGGAGGCGGGGGCCAGACCGGAATGGCTCTGCAGGAGCACTTTGAACTTGGTTCTGTGGCCTCAGATGGGTTTCCAGTAGGGGCCCGATGGGATCGGTTGTAAAAACACGACATTGACGTTCAGCAGATCCTCTGAGTTTTATCTGGAGAATTGTCTGAATTTAAATAAAGACCTACCATGCTGTTTGTACATTATTGCCATTGAAGCCTCTTGGTACAGTTCCCTCTTCTCATACAAGGTGTCTTTTCTAGGTTAACTTTCTGCAAAAGAGAGCATCCATCCTTCAAGAAGAACTGACCACATACCAAGGCAGGAGGTATAGCCCTTGATCAGAATGCCTTGTTTTGCATCTGTGAGTCTCCTGGTTTGACATTAGTCTTTATTAAAATTCTTAAACATGATATCAGTTTTGGAAAAAAAAAAAAAAAGGCTTATTTTTAGTAAATAGCTTGTCTTTGAGAAGTCACCACCTCTTGTAATCACAGTGCTTAGTCAGGATGATCAGAACGAGATGAGCGGATCCCAGGCGCCTGACAAGCCCAGGCCCCACCTGCATCGTCACAACAAGACGTTGTCTTGATGCCCAGTTGCAGGATTAAGGAGGCACTGTCATCCTTTTAAGATAGTGAGATGATGCAATTCTTAATGCGGGAGGCCACATCTTCAAAGCCCTGCATCCCCGGGAGGTTTGGAGCTGGTGCAGATGTTCTCCAGACCAAAACAGATAAAAGAGGAGGGGCCACCGACTGTGCCGAGGGTGGGGGGCGTCAGTGATGTCACACTCCCCAGGGATGCAGGGGCCTCTTGTCAGAGGCTCCCAGAGACAGCACGGCAGAGACCACGTTCACCCGCTCTCGCTCAGTCAGACTGTCCTCCTCCAGCGCAGCGAAAGGCTGAGCCACTTACATAGCATGAAATTAAAGCGAGACCCTGTGAATCACTTCCTTTCTGAAAGATCCTGTTGCTTGGTGTGGATAGGAGTTGACTGACCCCTTATAGGCACAAATGATGACATTTTGATATCAAATATTCTTTTTAACCTCCTCTGTCCGGCTCCTCTTAAATTGGAACCTATTTTGTAATTGGCATGCCCATTAAACCTAGAGAAAGTCCTAACTGAGATCTTTTATTTTCAGGTAACTGAGGACTTACCTGAGTAACACAGAACACAGATGGCGTCGGTGTCTGGGCTGGACTGCTAGCAGGTTTGAAGAGCTGGCTAGTGTAACGTGAACTGTGAGATCAGTGGCATTTCTTAATACTTAGTACAATTAAGATCATAAAACACGCATCACTCAATCACTAACAGGGTGGTTTTATTTGTGTCTGCCTAAGTTATTTTTTTAACATTTCTTTATTTTTGATTTCCATATTTGTGTGTGTTTGAGTGTGTACTGAGAATTGCTTGTATTGGGAAAAGAAATGATTTTCTATAATTTTCCTGGTTAATGCTTTTGCCTAGGATTTTATCAGTTGTGTATGATCAAAATCACGTTTTGTAGTATCGGATCAAAACTTTTAATATGTTTCCATTGTTTTTGTGTTCGTGTTCATATTTAATTAAAGTATTGTTTTGTACTTGTCCATTTTATTTCTGTTTTTTTGTTGCACCTCATTTGCTGAAACAATATGGCATCGGCATGGTATTTTTCCCTAGAAAGTTCTGACAGTCTCGAAACACTCTGGGGAAAACACCTCATGTCACGTCGAAGATCAAATCCATAAGTAGTGCGCTTATTCACAGTGAAAATCCCAGGGTCGTCTGATATCAGTCCAAGTGCTTGTCATGTTGGTCTCTAATCTGATCCTGGGACTCCGGGGGCAGGAGAGTGTAAGAATTTTAGGTAACAGCTAAGGTTTTATTGTTACTTCCTTGATCTCTCTTTTTATGGTTGTTGTTTGAATTATATTATCAATGGACACTTTTTTAAGTGGGGAAGGACCCTCGACATACTGGCAAGTGACAGCACAGTGAGCTTTGATGAGCCCCATGTTTGCCACTGAGAAAGGATGCTTTGCTCTCACCATGGACGTTTCTGTCACTTCCCGGTGCCAATACGCTGTTAAAGGCTCACTGGCTGACCCGCATTGCCGAGGGCATCCTGAATTGCAGTGGATGGATGCTCAATATGCTTTTGACTGCACTGTGGTGCGTGCCAGGGGCCCTTTGAGACACCGAAAATCTGGACCGTGGGCGGGGCTGGAATCATTGGGGTTGCCGTAAAAGGACAGGGCCAGACGTTTATTTACACTTCTTCAGAATTCTTCTCTCTTTCCCACGCCCAACTCTGTTGTTTGCTGCCCAAGGATTAATTACCCTTTTCTGCACTGTAACTGAGACATGGAGATGATAAGGAAATAACAGGTTTTACAGCCAGCTCCAAGCCAGGGCCACCTCAGCCTGAACACCACCTCGAAGCCGTCAGCAGGCGGCCTGGCATCTGGTGCTCACTCTGTGCCCCGTCTCCACTCTGCCCCGTCATGTCCACCTGACTCCTCCGCCAGAAACTGGTCTCCATCCTCTGAAAGACTGGGGTGTCCTTGCATACACAATCAGTTCAGCCCTGGCTTAGAGCGCGCAGGGAAAGCAAGGTGCCGCAGACACTGGTAAAGCCGCCCATTCGATGAGCACAGTTGGTGCTCAGACTCTGATTTAGTACTCGGAAGGGAAAGATTAAGGCCACATGATTAATTTTAAGTACTTCTCTACAGAGCGTGAAAAACAGGTCGAAGCTCACCCGATTTCACCAGTAAGGCTGTTAGCTGCTGTAAGTGGAAATCCTTTGTGAATTGTATTGTGTGCTGGACTTGGAACTCCCACTCAAGAATATTTGTTTTCCATGAGTAAATATCAGTAGGTGTTTTGGAAAGTTGCCTGCTATTCTTTCTTTTCCTTATTTCAAGGGTTATGAAATTACAAACACTGGTGAACCTTTGACATTCCCCAGATCCTGTTTCCTTTCTGAAGCGTGTCACATACGTCGAGGAGCAAATGGCCTGAAACTTGAGGTCAGTTCGGTTGTATGTGATAGGAATACGTGGCTGACACTAATGTTTCTGCGAACGTTCTCTGATAAAGGAAGAGAAAGAAAAATTACGCTTGGCATGTTTAAAATTCCTCGCCGAACTGAGCACTGAGTACATTAGTGGCTACTGAAAGAAAAAGCAAGTGCTTAGGAGATAAATTATAAACATCGTGCCTCATTATACAATCTTCTAAGATTTCATCCTTGCTTTGATCTGGTGGAAGATCAATTGTTCATGACAAGCACCTAGTTTAGTTACATTTCAAGTTATTAACATGGGCCGCCGCACCGCGTCACCCACCTGGGCTTGTTCCGTCCCGACGCGTGATTGGCAGCAGGTGGCGGCTGGTACAGCGTGAGCGGCAGGCTGAGTGGAGCAGACTGTGGGGTCGCAGCGATCTGGGTGTGTGTTACTGCCCCGTTAGGGGTCGGGCATCAGAAGGGTGGCCACAGAAGTTCAGTGGAGTCTGTCATTTCTGCGTCACCAAGCAGTGAGTCACTTCAGGGTCTGACCCTGATTTCGCAGTCTCCCCACTCAACAATCAGCTCCTCAGTGGGTGGCCCTCCAGGGCACAATAGGGAGGAAAGTAGAACTGAGAGAGGGAACAGAGAGAGTGGACGGACCTGCTTCATAGTTTGTACAGAAGAGCTGACTTGTGACGCAAAGGAAGTAGCTGGGATTCAGACATCATCCTGTAATGTTACATATTAACCGTACGTTTTCGGAAATGGGCGTATGCTCGTAGTGGTGAGCGGCCTGGTTGAGGGGACGTGCAGAGAGAAGAAACTGAGTCTGAACGAGCAATCAGCAGCTCTCGGATGGAGGCGCTTCGCCGTCCACGGGAGGCCCTGCTGTCTTAGCTTCTTTCTGAGAGTGGGAAGGAAAGGTACAACTTCAAAACTGCTGCGAGAAAAGTTTCAGAACACAAGGTCATTTCAATTCCTGCTTTCCTTTAAAGAACTATCTCTTCTCAGCTTTCATATTTTGTTCAGAAAGGTCGTCTCTTTTAAGCTTTGTCATTAAAGACAGTTTGTTCTTTAAAGTGGATTATCAAAGGGTGTGGAAATTGCAAGTTACTGAAACGAAAATGCGTGATCAATTTTAAGTCTGCTAACTAAAGCTTTCTTAACGCTGGATGTGCTTTTGTCCTGGCCGCCCCTTTGATAAAACCGGAGAAAGATATGTGCTCGGTCAATTCAAAGGAGGAAAAGAAGATAATTAGATAAAACTTTTTTTCAACTATTGAAGTGGTTCTTGGATCTGGAGACTTGATTAGGAAGCCATGGGATAGGCTGTAATGGTTTTTGAAAAGTAGAAATTTTGATTCCAGATTTTGACCTATATTAACATTCTTCACTGTGTTGTTTCAAGAACTGAACCAAACTTCAGATCAGATTATGTACCTCTCACGTGGAGGAAGAGAAATGGCATTTGTAGCATGAGACTGGAGGAATTTTAAAACCCGGGTCCCTCCCCAATATCCAGATCAGTTGAAAATTCAACCTTCTAGACGGTTCAGCTTTAAGCAGGGGTTTTCATCAGGCCGTGTCTTCAAGCAGAGGCCCACGAGGTCGCCGTCGGTGCCGCTGTTTCTGGAACTGAGCTTCGTCTAGACGTCAGGCTGATAAATCCTCTTCTGTCCTCTCTGGGAGGCCCCCGCTGAGGAGCGGCCTCGGGGATACGCCGCTGGACGCGAAGACTGGTGGGCGGAAAGAGAGGCTCCGTGAGCAGCCCGACACGGGTGATTCGCAGCCTGCGATGACGAGAGGGACACCGTTTGGTCCCGACTCCTTCCGTCAGCTGGACAGGGAAGGCGGTTCGCGGGTGGCGTCCACTGAGTAGTTTTGTTTCCGGAGGCCATTCTCTTCCCCTCTCTGGACTTCACTCTTCTAACCGGGAACATACAGGGTTACAACTACATGGATCGATATCTCCCCAATCTACCACTTTCCTCCTCCAACTCCGTTTCTCAAACTAGTGTTCCATCGGCCCTGTTCTGTGTGACTCGTCAGTCACATTTAGGAAGAGCGCGTCCGATATCCCCTCCTGAAGAATCAGACTCACACCGCCCAGTCATTCGTCCGTTTAACAAATAGTCTTGGTTGCCTGCTCTGCGCTAGGCAGCACAGTGACCCCCTGCAGTTCAGTGGCTTACAGTCATCACGTATTGTCCGGTGCTGAGAGCTGGCAGGCTCAGCCAGGCCGTTCCCGCCGGGTCTCAGCCGCTGCCGTCAGGCGTTGGCGGGCGGTCACAGGGGGCTAGCGGCTCGAGCCCACGATGGCTCCCTCACAGGGACCAAACAGGGAAGTCACCAGCAGCCCAGGGCCTGGGCCCAGCAAAGGTACAGCCTCACTTCTGGATTCTGCCAGAGACAGAGCCCGCCAGTGCCGGGGGTGGAGGACATCGGCCCAGCAGTGCCACAGAATCCACGGCCGCCTCTCGTCTGCCACACCCTGCAGCTAAAAACGTCTCTAACTTCCTTGCACCTGGAATCTCTCCTGAAACTGTGTTCCGTGGAATCACATGGGGTCCACGTATTTTATTGCACCGATTTCTGTGAAATACTGAGTTGAGAAGCCCAAATCGACTTGATGGCTGAGATTTTTCCTGTGCCAAATCCTGTGAATCTGTGTTGTAGTTCTACAATCACGGGTTAAATGCTGGATTCCGAAACACTCTTGAGAAGCCCCGAGGTAGGAATGTCAACAAGACCATGTCTTCCTCTGTGATTCTTGGGAGAGTGGTGGCAGCCACAGTTCCAGGTTTCTTTCAGCTCGTCTGTGTGGGCTTATGCATTGTCCATCCTGGTTACCTTAGCAGTGCGTTGTCACGGGTCCACCCAGACCCAGACCCTGGCTTAGCCTGGCTTCTTCTTCATGCAAATATCGGGCACGCAGAAGGGTGTGAACTTGATGTGCCTGGGAGGGAAGACCTCCTGAACCACAGAGCACTTAACAACTACTCAACCAAGCAGAGCAGAGCCACCCAGATAAAGGCACGCACCGGCCTCCCAGCTGCCCCGTGAGCTTTCCCTCCGCCGCCGAGTTATCTCCCTTGATGCCGCTTAGCCCAGCTCCTCGACCTCACGGTTCTGAACTTGAACCCGGGTGGGAAGGCAGATATGCAGAGGGCGCCTTCGCCACCGTTTTGCCGTTCTCACTGGACGAGCAGATCCCTGGACGGTCGACCATCCTGGTGATGAGCTGTGCTTGGAAGGCATCCGAGCACCTGGCCTGACGAGCGCCGCTGTTCCGCAAGCCCAGCAAAGCCTCACAGTCAAGGGCGAAAGGGAGGCAGAAAGGACGCTGGTTCCGAGCAATGCTCCCAACGCGTGGCAGGCAGTCCTGAGAATCTGGTACCTTTTGCACAGGGGTCTTGACACCCACAGATTTCTCGGAAGCGAGTTTGCGGCACCAGCCTAGCTTCGTGCGAGCTGAGCGATTGACCTGTCATCTCCCTGACCCCCACCCCCACCCCGTTGCTCTTCCAGTTCCCAGTAAGCCCCGTTCCAGTCCGGCTTCCCTTGAACACAGGCCTTGTTCCCAGTGACTGCAGTGTCACAATCCTATGTGAGATCCCTCTCAGAACTGATCGTTTGGCCCAGGACATGTCATTGTGTTTGCAACAAAAATATTTACCCAAGCAGTGGTTCCTGGGGCGCCTGGGCGGGACTGCCTCACGGCGCAGTCCAGGATCTGCGGAGCTGGGCCTCTGAAATGTCGGGGAACCTGCTCCTCACTGCGTTCCCACTGCGCTATCTGATGTTCTTCAGCATTTTATGTATGCATTTGGGCATGTGAGTTTGGAATCTACTAGAATACAAATTGGGTGGATTAAGAGAATTATTTTTCTTTTCAAATCCTTTCTACAATCTCTCTTGGAGGGTGTGTGTGAGTGTGTGTATGTGTGCGCGCGCGCGCACGTGTGTGTAATTTTTTAATAGGCTAATTAAGATAGCAAACCTAAGTAACCCCCCACCACTGACCCCTGCTGTTAGGTACTTTGCCTGAAACCATGTCATACTCACCCTCTCTGCCTTTTTATTGGGGGAGGAGGAAGATGAACTGGCCCCGTGTCCATCCCACATTGTGATGAGTGTTCTCCGTGACCCTGCCGCTATCACACAAGGAGCGTTTTCACTGCCAGCCAACTGTACATCGAACTCGGCTCCGCAAAACTTGAGTGAATCTGCTCCAAAATTCAACGCCCTGCAGACCTTGGTGGAGTGCCTCGTGCAAGCCAGGGACCATGAGACATACAAAGACCTGCTCCCTGCCCAGAAAGAGCTTGTGATCCACGGGAGGAAATGAGACAGAGAGAGAAGAAGAAGGAAAAAGCAATAATACTAGAGAGAACATGAGCTGCATGGCAGAAATGCCCAACAGTGCGGGAATTCCACGGAAGCAGGAACATTGTGAAGGCAGTTCTCACAGGAGGAGGTGGCATCCCAGCGGACATTGGAGTAGAGTGGGGTTTCAGCAGGGAGGAGGGTGGGAGGGGCATTCCAGCGAAGTCGTCCCGACCGTCCCGATCTCAGCGTGCTGGGAGGACAGCCGTGTGAGACAAGATAGCAAAACTGCATTTACTGACCCCTGCGGCACTGGGCTAGGCGGCGACACGTGGTCGAGGGCTCTGGGGTCAGAGGGACCTGGGCTCGGGCCAGTGGCTTTGCTTCTCTGCGTCTCGGTTTCCTTATCTTAGAAAACGGAGGGAAGAGTTGAACAAGGTTGTGAAGATTAAATGAGATGGTGCGTTCAACGAGTCTCCCAGGCGATAAACATTCCATACGTGAAGGTTATTTTTATCTTCTGACAATCCTCAATCGTTTCATGAGATAAGTGTTATTTATACTTGAGGAAACTGAAGCAAAAAGAAGCTTGGACAGTCGCCCAACGCCATCATTCTAACATCCGATGACAGCAGACGCCGGAGCCGACGCCTCTCGTTCACGCACGCTGGCTCCTTCCACGGGGCTGCATTGCCTCCGTGGGCGAGGAGGAGAGCTTTGGACTGTAGAAGCAGCAGGGAGCAGTTTGAGAGTTTTGAGCTGGAAAGTGACACACTCAGAAATCGCTACAGAGCATTTGCCTAGCAACTCCATGAGGCGAGAGTTTGGAGGGGACAGGAGGCTGGAGGCAGAGGAGAAGCCAGGAAGTGTGTGCGGCTGACGAGGCGGGTCCCGGTGACAGCAGCTTCTCTGTGGAGGGAAAGCAGGCCGAAGGTTCCGGAGCTGCGGTGGCACCTGAGCGAAGGAGACGATTGTGAAAGAGGAAGAAACAAACGCGGGGCCCAGGCTTCCAGACGGAAAGGATGCAGGGTAGAGGTCTGGGCGAGGGGCAGAGTGATGAGTTGGGGCTCAAACAGGTACCCCTGAGCTTCAGGGACCTGGAAGGCCGGGGTCAGGGCCCGGAGAGTCGCCTGCCAGTAACACTGGGTGACAGCTGATGCCCAGATGGCTGAGATGTCACCAAGAAGGGGAAAGGTTCGGGGAAACTGGAAATGAGAGGAAGAAGGGTAGGAGGGGCAGGAGGGAGTGCACCATCTGGGAAGAGTCTATTAAAGAGTTCACTGTAGCCCTGGCCGGTTTGGCTCAGCGGTTAGAGCGTCAGCCTGCGGTCTGGAGAGACCCGGGTTCGGTTCCCGCTAAGGGCATGTACCTCAGTTGCGGTTTGTCCCTGGCCCTGGTTGGTCGTGAGGGTGGCAGCCACTCGATGTGTCCCTTTCATGTCGATGTTTCTCTCTCTCTCTCTTCCTCTCTCTCCCTCCCACTCTAGCTGAACAAAAAATGGAAAAAAAAATGTCCTCGGGTGAGGATAAAAAAAAAAAACAGAGTTCACTGTATAAAAGAGAGGGAGGGGTAGGGAGAGCGCTAGACCAGCGTGAGACACAGGGTGCTTCTAGGAAGGCTGAGAAAATCAGTTGGATTTGCCCTTGAGGAAGAAGGCAGGGGGTGCAATGAATTTTGGGTAAGGATCTGAATTCCTTGAGGGCCCAAACTGAAGGGCGTGGTGCCCCCCAGACATCTACAGTCGTGGTGGGGTGCAGGTTTGCGCCCTTAATTCTCCACATCAGTTTGCACTTGGTGATGGTTCCACCAGACATGCGCGCACAAAGCCCCAGAGCGCGTGCTGGCGGCCTCGCCAACCAGCAGCCTGCGCTACCCTGAAAGTTCGGGAGGTGTTTCTGAAAGGCCAGCTCTTGCCTCATCTCCGGCAGGCACCCAGGTGGAAATTTTGCAGAGTTGCCAAACGAAGTTAGCCGTTTTGCAAACTGGCCCTCTGGATAAATCACGATGATAGAATTGATTGTTCTTAAGGGACATTCCTCTGCATTAAAAATACTTTTGCTTCTGATTCTTATGGATATGGAATTATCATTAGTTCTCAGGCATTTTTATTCTTACAACAAAAAGTCGACTTGAACTTGATATTTAGGTGGAACTTAACCTTGAGTTAGTAGTATGTGTACTTGATCACAAAAGTACACTTTTTAACAGCCTGCTCTCCCCGCCCCCATAAAAACAACAGTTAAGAAAACCAGGCGCATGGTGGTGAAGAGTGTCAAAACAGTAGAAGGGCTTTGGACTTGAACATGAGGTGATGAAACACTCTTGTAAAAGGGAATAAAATGTATTAAAATTCTGAAAATATAAGTGCACACTCTTGCCACATACCCTACACTTTTGAGCAAATTTTGTAAATGTTTACCGCAATGCCAGAAGGCATCCGTGTCTTCCTTTTCTTTCTTTCTTTTTTTAAATTTTTTTTTTAATCCTCACCCGAGGACATTTTTCCATTTTTTGTTCAGATAGAGTGGGAGGGAGAGAGAGGAAGGGAAAGAGAGAGAGAAACATCGACGTGAAAGGGACACATCGAGTGGCTGCCTCCCGCACGACCAACCAGGGGCCGGGGACAAACCGCAACCAAGGTACGCACCCCTAGCGGGAACCGAACCCGGGTCTCTCTGGACCGCAGGCCGACGCTCTAACCGCTGAGCCAAACCAGCCAGGGCCTTTCTTTGTTTTTTTTTAAGTTTGGTATCAAAATTTCTTTTGTGCCAACACTGGAAGTTATTAATAGGGACTTAGAAAGAAAATCAGGTAAGACATTATAATTCTGTTAAAATAGCTTAGATTGTGGGCTAATTTTAGAGGGAGGGGAGAAATGTTTTTTTATTTTTTCTAAGAAAAATTGAGACCAGGCCATCTGGTCACTTTATAATTTCCAGCGGGCGGTGGAAGGGCATAAACGCTTTAGATTTGCTGACTGTCCTCTCATGAAGTGACCAAGGGAACTCAGTTTAGCCCAGTGCCCTGGTGCTTTTAGGGGCATTCAGTCAACTCAAGCTAGCCAGACCATGCCTTCCCCAGAGTCCCCCACTGGCGTGTCTAGAGATGACCATGGGGACTGTGTGTGCCCCCACAAATCTAGCTCCCGGATTCTTTTTCATAATAGCATATGCCCCTTCCAGCTACCAAAAAAAGAAATTGGGACCCAGTCACAACTTTATTTATTTTTAATTTTATTGATATTTTAGAGAGAGGAAGGGAGAGAAAAAGAGAAAGAGAAACATAGGTTGGCCACCTCCTGCACACACCCTTACCAGGGATCGAACCTGAAACCTGGGTATGTGCCCTGATCGGGACTCGAACCACAACCCTTCAGTGCACGAGATGACAGTGCACCCAACTGAGCCACTCCGGCCAGGGCCCAGTCACATCTTCAAAGCATGTCAATCTTCAGCGTGTCCATTCCATAGGTCACCAGGGGAGGCTGGTAGACATTGACTCAGGACTGCGGCTGCTGGAACCCTACAAGTGGTACTCTTCTGCCCGATGGCATTGGCCCAAAGCAGGCTGGGAAATGGCACGGGTCATTCTGAGCTTGATTTTGGAATACTTTCCACTCTACTGCTGGGTAGGATGTGCTTTTCAAACCCCAGACATTTCCAGAGCAAACGGAGAGCATTCCAACAATGTCGTTGAGAAGTCTTGAGTTTTGTTCCTAGAAATGGAAGTAAAACTGAGAGTAGCATTACCTTTATCTGAAAGGAATCTTTGGGCCAAAAATCAATAGAGACTTACTTCAGATTAGCTTCACTATCATACCATCTAAATAATTCCATTTTTATGTTTGGATTTTATGCTATAATTCCTACTTGGTCGTGTGGGTTTTATCTGTAATTATGCCCCTAAGGATGGTTGAATTTTACGTTAGGCCTTCTGACCACAGAGAAGAGAAAGTATAGTTCTACTGTGTCTTCAGGCAAGTTGTTAAATATCCTACTGTGCAGGTATAGTTCACATACTTCGAGGCAGGAGCCTGTGCTGATAGACAGATTCCGTTTCTAACACTGGCCAGATTGGCCTTTGGAGTAGCCACTTGAATTCTGCATGCTTGGGTCGACCATCCAGGTAGACCGGACATCGTGACTGTAGGGCTGTCAAACTAGCCAGGTGTTTAAGACCCAGCAGTCACGCTGCAGAAATCACTCAGCGCGTCTGAGAGGGAAGTGCCACCGGCCGCTGCTCTGGACAGCCCTTCCCTTTCAGCAGCTCGACGGCGTCTGCTCCCCTTCAGGGTCTTCTCTCCCCCTCACTGGGACCCCTGTTCAGCCCCGAACAGGTGTTTACTGTGGCCTACATCAGTTGGATGTACAGCCCACCGTTCAAGGTCAACCTTGGTAGTGAGTCATCTGACCTCATCTGCAGCTTAGGAGAAAATAGATCTGTTTTGCAACACTTCGTTTTTAAAAAATGAAGAATTAAAATGTGTTCAGGCTTCATTATATCTAAGAAAAGCAAATGTGATTATGTGGATTCTTGAATGAACAAAAAGATAAAGGCCTGAGTTGCCCGGCCAGTGTGGCTCAGTGGTTGAGCGTCGACCCATGCACCAAGAGGTCGCCGGTTCGATTCCTGGTCGGGGCACATGCCCAGGTTGTGGGTCAAATCCCCAGTGGGGGCATGCAGGAGGCGGCCAATCAATGTTCTCTCTCGTCGATGTTTCTATCTCTCTCTCCCTCTCCCTTCCTCTCTCTCTAAAAAAAAAAAAAAAACAATTAAAAAATTAAACAAAAACAAAAACAAAAAACAGAAAGGCCTGAGTTTGGGAAATAAAGCATTTAATCAAAAGGAAGTTATTTTAGCCCTGGCCGGTTTGGCTCAGTGGTTACAGCGTCGGCCCGCGGACCAGAGAGTCCCAGGTTCGGTTCCCGCTAAGGGCACGTACCTTGGTTGCAGTTTGTCCCCGGCCCTGGTTGGGGTCACGTGGGTGGCAACCAGTCGATGTGTCTTTCTCACACTGATGTTTCTCTCTCTTCCCCCCTCTGTCCCTCCCACTCTGTCTGAAGATAAATGCAAAAAGTGTCCTCGGGTAAGGATTAAAAAAAAAAAAAAGGAAGTTATTTCAGTTGATTGTGAGCACAATTTTGAAGGATGCGTTCCTCGGTATAAGAGAATGTGATGGGCTCGTCTGTAAACTAGAAAGACTTGACGGCGTGGTAGGAACCTCATCAGACGCCACGGACCCTGTGCCTCAGGCTCGAGCAGGGGTTTCGTCCGAAGAACCACTTCTCTCCCAAACACATTGCAGCAGGAAGACACTGTCAGCACCACCGAAGCAGCATTTCATCACCTCTGGAAGTGACCTTGTTGGTTTGATGTCAGCCTGCAGGAGAACTCTGCGAGGACCTATTCAGAAGCATCAAAGAGTTGTACAGAAGGAGGGCAGCGGACTCCTCTCCCCCAGCGGTCAGCACTCAGTGGACTGCTGGAGCAGCCGTGCAGGCTACCGCCTCAGTAGCTATTCTCTGGAGGTGACCCCGAGTTTGAACACAGCCCCAAGGCCCTTGGAGCAGTGAGCAAAGGTGTCGTTTTCTGTCTAACACCATCGGCCTCAGATTTTACAGAAACTCATCCAACCGAGCCCGTGAAGGAAAGCTTTCAAAAAGTAACATTTATGATCTGGTGTTTAATTTGATTAAGTGATTTTTCTGGGATCAAAGATCAGCTGCCAAGTGGCCAAACTGGGTCTAGAACCCAAACTTTGGCCTCAGAGCCCATGCTGTGCCCCTGTTGCGCGTGGTCCCCACCCCTCCTGATGTACTAGGCTGGTCATTTGGCTCTGGGGTGCTGGGAGCCGAGCTGCTGTTCCCTGCCCCCGCCTGTGTGCACCGACTGGCTTCTTCAGGACTCCGTGTGTCTCCCGATCTGGAGAGGCTAAGAGGTCCAGTCCGTCGTGGGAGCAGTGTCTGTTTGGAAATGACGCTGTAGGCATCAGAGCTTAATTTCCTAAGCCATGTGGTAAGACGTCTTCCGGGAGAGCAAGCAGCACGTGCCAGAGCCCCGGAGAGTGGCGTGTGTGAGCGCCTGCTCCGGGCAGGAGTGTGGGCAACGGTGGGAGCTGCAGAGAGGGGTCCTGGCCTCGCTTCCCAGGGCTCTCTGGTCTCGAGCAGTTCCCCTCCCGGGCCGGGCCCTGGGTTCCGCTCTGTTCTCTGCTCTTCTGGGCCGTGGGCAAGGGTCTGTGGAGGAGCTGTGAAGAAAGCCTTCCGACCAGTGTCAGCCATTGCTAGAATCGAATGAGGAATCGCGCCCTCTTTGGGATTCCACGTGTTGCCCATTGTTGGCAAGGTGAGAGCGGCCGTCCGAGGTGGGCCCTCCCTGCGCCTCGAGGCCGGCGGGTCCTCTGTCCTGCCAGAATGGGCGGCGGTGTTGGGAAGCAGTAGGAGCAGGGAGAGTGCCCTGATGGTGCGAGCCCTGACCAGTGTCTCGCAGGTCCTCTGTGACGCCGAGAGCCCCCGACAGAGTCCTAGGATGCGACAGTAGCCGTGCTTGGGCAACGGGAGGGAAAAGTGTGAAGCCCAGACAGGCCCTTGCCACCCAGCCAGATCACCTCCCACAGGCACGTCATTGATCCTGGGTGCCTCCAGGTCGGCTCGAGACTCACGGGTTTGGCTTTCTCGTTGCCGGGGTCTGATTTTCCGTTTGGCGGTGATGGGGGCACAGCTGGGAGACATGGACCATGTGGCTGGCTCCAAGATGTCACTCGAGAGGGACAGAGGCAGAGGCCCCTGTTTTCCAAGTTTGAGCCTCTACGGATTCAAAATGTTACATCTCAATTTCTGTTTGAAATAAAATGCAACAAAACAGCATCATGGGCAAGTCACACTTCAGGGCCAGCCGCTCCTGGGCCCGCACACGTCATCGGAAGCGGGTCCCGTGGTCACTGCACCGCGAGCGGGAGCCCCATCTCTGTGGTTTGCACCTAGGTTGAAAAAGCGGGGGGTGGGGGGGGCAAACAGTTCCCCGAGAGAGCTCGACCTTAGACACTGGCCGTGTTTACTCTTTTTTTTTTTTGGTACGTGCCCCTAGCGGGAACCGAACCCGGGACTCTCTGGTCCGCAGGCCGACGCTCCAACCGCTGAGCCAAACCGGCCAGGGCCGTGTTTACTCTTGAGCAACATGAAACACGCCGACTGAACTAACAGCACTCATGTGCTGACCAAGTCTAATTGGAAATAATCTGCGTGCTGCGGGCACGCCGCTCCTACGGACATTTCTCCGGAGCCCTTACAACCGTGCTGTGAGGTTCATCGACACCATCGCTCTTCCTTCCGGATGCAGACACAAGGCCAAGAGCTTACTTCCCCAGGAGAAATAGTCCCGGTGTGGGACAGGGGCTCGGACCCCGGCCTGTCTGATTAAGACCTTCCACGGACCCACGAGTGCGGACAGCGGTCCTTACCTGGCTGCACATTCGACTGTAACACACAGCCAGGCGTGTTGCCCACCCCAGACCAATGAAATGAAAGGCGCAGGGCTGGGCTGGGCCTGGGGCCTGCAAACATTTTAAGAGCTGCTGGGTTATTCTAACACTGCTGGAGGACCTGCCGATCCCAGATGTGAGGTGTACAGGAAACCCTCTAGAGCACGGAGAGCTCCCTGGGGGAGGGAGCCACCCTACACGTGCCCAAACCGGCCACTGGGCGAAGGCCAGTTCCGATGCCTCCCCTGCTGTGGCAGCGTGTCTCGTGGCTGACTTGAGAGTCGTGGTGACTCCCAGTAATAGAGTGGTCCCTGTCATTGTGGGGTCGGCCAGTGCTAGCAGAAGAGAGGAGAGGGAGAATCAGCTGCCCCCCAGCCCACTCACTACGAGCCTTTGTCCACACCGTCTTGTTCCCCCAGAAATGAGACGCTGTCCACAAACACCACGTCGACGGGGTTTGAGGAGTGTCACCCTAAGGGACCACAGAATGACAGCACCCCAGGCTCCGTGTTTCTGTGCAAGGCAGAGGGGGAACATCTGCAGGCAGGAGAAAAGCAAAGCTGGAGGCCTCTTGGGAGGTCCTTAGGCCCGAGCCAGGTGGGATGGACGGGCGAGGGCCACCATGTCGAACGTGAAGGAGGCATTTTCCCCAAGTTCACAAAACCAGAAAACGGCAGAGCTGGGCCTGGTCTGACCTGAAGCCATGATCTCGGGGGTTCATCTGGTCAGTTGAACCAGTAGACAACTAAAATGCCTTTTCCTTTCATTTGTTAAAAACACAATGAAATTAATATACCACTGTTAGTATGAGAGGGCTGACTGAGGTGCTGGGAGCACCGAGCAGACACAGGCGCTGGAGGGCAACTCGGACGGGATAGGACTTCTCGATGGGGTGGGTGCGGTGTGGGGGAGACACTGCAGGACGAAGGGTGTGGCCTGGTGTGCCGGTGGGAGGAGACAGTCAGGAGCTCAGGCTGCTCGTGCTCCTTCCGAGGGGTCTGTCCAGCTCTCGCACCCCTGACGTTTGTAAGGGGCCTCGCACAGCACGGGGGGCTCGGGGACTGCCGCTGCCTCATTCTCGCCGCCAGCGCTGCGACTTCACCTCGAATCCTGCGGAGATCAGGGCTGCAGAAAGGCCGAACAGGCTCCCCTGGCTCCCTCATTCTCCTTCTGTGGGGACTGGCCGTGTCCCTCGTGAACGCGCATCAGAAAAGGCAGCGGCTCCCTTCCCGGGGGATCCGAAGCCAGGACGCGCGGCAGCTGGGCACCTGGAGGTTTCCTACTGGGGACTTGGTGTGCGAGGACAGCGACTCCGGAGGTCACGCTGCCGCTGCGGGCTGCGGTGGGGCCCCAGGCAGCAGCGTTAGCAAGGCCACTTGGTTCTCCGTGAACCGAAATGCATCGTGTTCTTCCCTGAGCTGGACTTAGGACCGCAGAAAGGGATCCGGGTCCTAGAGCTGGGCCCTCATCCGCGTGACGATGAGGAGACAGGACCAAAGTGCCGAAGGCTTATGCAGTATCACACAGCCAGTTAGAGGTGGGCCTAAGGTTAGATGTGAAGTTTTCAGTGCCCACAATGTTTTATTCTTTTGGACAAAGGAGGATGTTTATTGTAGAAAAGGTGAGGGGATAAAGACCATGCAGATTATGGTGAGTTTTGACTCTATTAATGACAGAGCAGCTTGTACTGAACTAACTCTCTGGAACATAATAATGATAAACTCTTGACAACATCATTTAAAATATATATAGTTGGAGGCACTGGAGAATGGCCAATAGCAGGCACAGACTGGAGGGTATTCACCCTCTGATAGACGGGAACTACACAGAGAGCCACACTGATGTTGTGTCCCCTGAGGGCAACCTCCAGTCCACATGACACAGGGAGACCGGGACGCAAGCAAAAGCCACAGACCTATTGCTCTGAGTATCAGAAGACATCATTGTGTGTCAGAGTGGCTGGAAATGGAGGGTGCAACACAGGAAAAGAGATAGCTACAGTTGGGGAGCCTCGAAATCTGCATAGGAACTTCTCTGAAATTTTCGGCCACCCCTGAATTCTCGAGCCCCTACTAGCTACAAGAGCAGTAGCTGGAAGCTGAGAGAACAGCAGAGATGTCAGTGCTGTGACCACAGAAGTCAAGTTTACAGTCCGAGTCTCATCAAGTTAGCTGTTTGCTTTAAAAAAAAAATCACCATAATCTTCAAAGGAATATAAAATCCAGTCATTATAGCATTTAAAACACAACGGCTAGTATATAATTTAAAAATACCGAACATGAAAGGAAACAAAAAAATCTTATCTTAGTCAAAAGAAAAAGACATCCAAATAAACTGACCTCAGCATGACTTAGATTTTGGAATCAGCAAACAAGGACGTTAAGGCAACTTTATAAATACGTTCAAGGACTTAAAGGAAAAGATGGTCATAAGAAATGTTAAAATGGAGAATTTGAGATGGGAAATAGAATGTTAAAAAAAAAAAATCAAATTCTAGAACTGAAAAGTATATCTGAAATGAAAATTTTACCAGAAGGGTTTGACAGCAGATTGGAGATAGTGAAGAAAGGTCAGTCAACTTAAAAAACAGATCAGTAGAACGCATCCAATTTGAAGAAATGAGAAACTATATTGCAAAAAATGAACAATGCCTCTGATTTCTGGGGCAAAACATGTGGTCTAATATATGTGTGATTAGAATCTCAGAAGCACAAGAAAGAGAATCAGGAAGAAAAAGATTTGAAAAAATAATGGCTGAAAATGTAGTAAATTTGGTGAAAACCATCAATTTGCAGATCAAAGGAGTCCAGCAAATCCCCAGCAGAATAAATGCTGTGGAGACCACTGTACTTAGGTACACCCTAGACTGTTGAAAACTAGATGTACAGAGAAGACCATGAAAGCCATGAGAGAAAAGAGAGCGTGACCAGGGAACACTGTTAAGAAGGAGTGCTTACTTCTCATCGGAAACACGGGCGAGCAGAAGACGATGGACCGCCCATAAACTGCTGAAAATATGTTAGCATCCTTTCTGGTTGTTTCAGATACAGTCTTTTAACCCCAACTCCCCTCTCTGCCTGACTATCTCTGCAGCTTGGCTTGGAGAACACTGGATGTGTGTGTGTGTGTGTGGGGGGGGGGGTTTCTATGCAATTTTACCACACGTGTCTGTTTTGTTTCTCTTCCTAATAGATATTTATTAGCATAAGACATGGTTCGTGCTGAAGAATTTATAGTCTGGTTGAAAAGACCAAGGAAACGTATAAGGAAAGTTAAAATATATATTTAGGAAATGTTTTGTTTTATTTTATTTAGCTTTTTTATTGAGTACAATTTCATGCAGTAAAAAGAACACAAATTTTAAGAGTATCGCGTGATTAATTTTACACATGTGTACACTTATGTAGTCATCACCCAGACTAAGTTGTCAAACATTTCCATCGCCCAGAAGGTTCTCCTGTGCCCCTTCCAGTCAGTGCCCACAGCCAGAAGTAACCACTCGTCTGACTTCCATCACCAAGTCAATTCGGCTTGTTGTTCTACCTCCCATAAATAGACTCCTACACTATGTTTTCTTGTGCCTGGTTTCTTTCATTCAAGGAAACATCTGTGAGTTTTCGCTCTGTTAGTGTTTGTATTTGTAGTTAATTTCCTTTTATTGCTGTGTGTATTCCATGATATAAATATCCCACAATTTGTTTATCCATTCACCTGTTGATGGATATTTGAGCTGTTTCCAGGTTGGGGCTATTACGAATATTATTGTACAATTTGGGTGGACACGGGCAACTTTCCCTCCAGATCTGCATCGGAAGGAGAATGAGTGGGACGCAGGGCAGACATATTTAGTAGATATTGCTGACCAGTCCCAAGGGTGGTTGAGCATGTCCGCTCCTGTCCCATTGCTCGCCGTGCCTGCCCACACACGGGGTGTCAGTTTTCTGAGTCGGGGTCGTTCCTCGGCGCCGGCAGGGTTAGCTCCTGGCGGCTTGACTCCGCTTTCCCGGGTGAGGAGTGGCGTGTGCGGGCTGTCACCCCAGCACCCAGCACGCACCGGGCAGGTAATAGGTGCTCCGTGTTCGTTGGGTTAAATGGGGTCAGCTCTCTTCCTACACAGCTCTCCATGAACTTCCACCCTGAGTTTGTCAGGACTCAGAACAGGAACTTGGAGAGAAACAAAACTATCCCCAACTTAAGCCTCTGCCTTTGAAATAGGGACAGGAGCCCTGGCCGGTTTGGCTCAGCGGTTAGAGCGTCGGCCTGCGGACCAGAGAGACCCGGGTTCGGTTCCCGCTAGGGGCACGTACCTAGGTTGCAGTTTGTCCCCGGCCCTGGTTGGGTCGTGCAGGAGGCAGCCACTCAATGTGTCCCTTTCACGTCGATGTTTCTCTCTCTCTCTCTTCCTCCCTCTCTCCCTCCTGCTCTATCTGAAGATAAATGCAGAAAGTGTCCTCGGGTAAGGATAAAAAAAAAAAAAGAGATGAAATAGGGACAGGATCTCCACATCTTTCTTCCAAGGGACCTAAATAAGGCTTCTCCTAGAATTTTTCACAATTCCCTGAACAAGGAGATCACTCGGGACTATCCCTGCAAACTGGCCATGGGCAGGAAAGTGGCCATCCACGTGCACTATGTCATCACTGCGACAGCACAGCTACGGTGAGACGTCAGGTCGCCTCAGGCTGACCTCCTCAGATGTGTGGCCCAAGTCAGGCGGCACCTGACGCCTCCGAGGGACCGTCGCTCTGAACCGGCACGTTCTGGACAGCAGCTTGTTGCCAGGTGGCAGATACGTGGAGAGCAGCTGCCTCTGCCTTGAGCCCTGGATTGGAACGACTGCTTTTCATCCCCACCTAGATATTAATCACTTTGCAAGCTGCCAGCCTGCGTGCCAGCTGCATTCCTTGAAGGCCCGTGTTTTAATAAGGCCGGAGCTCTCCTGGCATGCCGGACACAGAGTGGATTCACCAGGCGGGATTACAGAGGGGGCTTTTCTCCGCTGCCCTCGGCCTGGGAGTCTGTGCATTTCTGCTTCGGCACAGCATCTCCAAGGAGGCTTTCCCTCTCTAAGAAGGATGCTACCCACTGAGCTATTCAGAGCAAGTAAATGAGAAAATGGGTTAATAAAATACATGCTAGAGAAAAAGAAAATAAGATTAGGAGGCTGATGTTTGGGCCGAGAGTGCTTTTCTAGGCTCCAGGAAAAATAGAACAAGATGATTTTTTTTTCGGCCCAAAGGACATCATGCCCAGAACGCCACCACTAATCCAATTTTCCTATTCTAACCAGGCTTTTATCAACACCTCTTTAAAAGTTCCGTTCTCATACCGATTAGTTACTGGTTCCACTTTATAGATACATTTTCAGTTCCTCTGACAAAACTTGACTATATAATGCTTATTTGCCCTGACACGCAAGTAGTGGGGTGTGTTCGATACCATTTTCTACCAAAGCCACAATCTGAGGGGTTCTCACTTTTAATGGCCCAAGAGCCAGAGAGTTAATTAAGAGTCCTTTAGGTAGCGGGGACGTTAATAGCCATCAGCCAGCACGGAGTGCCTGGCCCTGCCCAGCCGTACTAGAGTCAGCCTTGTTTGGAGAACAGGCAGTAACTTTTCTCCCGAGCCAGAGTGGGGGAAGGGAAGCTACAAACTGACATTTTCGTTGGTTAAGACTGTTTCCCAAACTTTTCAACCTGAAAAGGTTTTTGAAGAGTTTCAAGCGTGTTTTCGCAAGACGTCAAAGGAGAAGAAAGGTTAAATATAAAAACTGGAGTTTGGCAGGCAGTATTCCCTGAACTGAATGAATTGCTTGTGGTATTTTGAAAAAAGAGAAGAATTTTGCTTTGAAAATGTCATACGCCAAAGAAGTTTTTGTAACTTATTTCTAGGGGAGTTGACTCCTATTTAGCTGAATGGATGATTTTGACTGCTCCTTTAAAGATATTTCAAACTGTTCCAAGCAGTCTCTCTTTTTTTGAACAACAGAAGACCTCTCCTCCATCACGTTCCGTAAAACAGGGTAGGAGGGAAGGCATTTCCATTTCAATGGAGCAGTAATAATTACCAAAATGCTAAGAGGCTGTAGCTCAGGTCCGATACTCTTCTCAGAAGATAGGGAAACGCATGCCATCAGCGGGAAAACGCCCCAGATGTCAGGCATCGTCAGGTGACCGCTGGGCCTTGGGCAGAGTCGGCTCTGTGCCATCAGCACCACCGTTCTGGAAAAAGAGGTCTGGCTGTCTTTATTCTCCCTCCTCAGATGGCCCGTCTCCTCCTCCCCTTCAGGAGGGCTCGGGGAGGGGCGGGTCCCGGTCCTGTGTGGGCCTTGTTTGCCCCGGCATCAGGGTCCGCCCTGTCCTCCAGGCCTCGGTGGTGCTCCGGAGGGTCTAATCAGGAGCCTGCCCCTGGACAGCACCCCACTTGTGATGGGGGAAACCATCTATGGGTGCAGGGCGACACTATGGCAGGGTAGGGTGACAGATAGGGAGAAATGTGTCACCCCTCTAGCAGGTCTGTGCTGATTGGGTGAGAGCAGGTCCCTTCTTTTTCAGACGGACCACGATGCTTAGAATGTTGGTGCCGAGGCTTTGGAGAGGATGTGGTCCCACCTCTTCACGCCACTGAAGAAACTGGCAGGCAGAGGGTGTAAATGGCTTGGCCAAGGCTGCATGGCTCGCCAGTGACAAGTGTGACTGAACTGCTCAGTGGCCCTGACCCAAGCTGGGCACTGTAATGGGCATGTCACCTGGAGTACCCCCCTCACTCAGCATAGTGCCCAACACACAGAGGCGCACAGTGGGTGTTAGTGGAGACAGGGCATCCGCAGCGTCCGTCCACCCCTCCCAGAGCCGAGCTGAGGCAAGTGGACTGGGGCTCCGCAAATATCACTACAGAGTGGATCCTGCTTCCCCCTGACTGCTGGGCCCTGGTGGTCAGGGGAGCCTCTCCGACTGGTTCCATTCATTAGAGCGAACATCAAGGCCGTGGCTTTGAAGTCCTCGTGGCCCATCCCATTGTCCCCGTGCCAGCGTCAGAGGTCACGCACGTCCTAGTCGGTCAGCATGTTTGTGATGGGTCCTGGAGTCCAGACAAGGTAGCTGGGGCCAATGGAGGGGAACCATCACGGCTGCGGCTGGGTGAGCAGAGCCTCTCCGTGGGGTCAGATTCCACTGGGGAGGAGGCTCCGTGGATGTTGGGTGTGCTTAGTCTCTGGGTGTGGCATTGCCGGCAGTTTGAGAACTCGGTAGCATTTCGACTCTTCTTCACCTTCGTCTACTCTTCAGTTGCTCCTAGGGTCAAAGATCCACCAACCCTGAACCTCCCTCCCCCTCCCCAGCCCTTCTCGCTGATTGCCAACAGTGTCTAATAGAATCGGGTTGCATTTCCAGGCTCTACCAGCAGGTGCCCCTGTTTATCTCATGATGGACTTCAACTTGCACCTGTCATGTGTCACCTCCATTCCATAGAACTGATCAGTGTCCAATGTAGGCGATCCTGTAAGATCATGCTTCTGTAAAACAAAGACTTCTGTGGTTCTCATGCACCCACAGCAGGTCTGCAGTGGTCTGTGACAGCAACCACAGCCAGGTGTCGGTGCCCACCATGTTCCTGGCACATGCTGGGACCTGGGCACACAAAGGGAGCCGCAGTGCCCGCTCAGGAGCTTCCATTATTAGGGGCTCCATGAAATCCATTCGGTCTCATTTGTTTCTGTGCACACAGAACAATTACTGGAAAAATAAAGAGTGTATTGAGTCCCTGCTACAATGGGCTAAAGACACTCTACCACCTCTCCTAACCACAACTCTCCGAGACAGGATTCCTCCCCCCATCTTACAGGCTGGGAAACTGAGGCATGGAAAAGTTGGGTAACTTGTTGTCGGCCAATATGTGGCAGAGCGAGGTGGAGACTCATGCTAAATAATAGATACAACTCTGCAAAGCCAGGTTACTGGGGTGGTGGGGATGACTTACTGTGGGGTCTGTGGGTCTCAAGTTCATTCAAGTTCATTCTTTACTTCCACACGAGTGAAGAGCATTCTGGAATGTCCCCTCCCCCTTCCCCCTTGTGCACAGCTCATGCACCTGCCTGCCCTCCAGTGGGTGCCTAGGGGCAGGCGGAGGGGAGCCGTCCATCCCTGGAGTGCTGACCTGGCGCTGGTTCTGCTGTGAAGCTACGGCCTGGTGGAAGCTTATCAGAAAGAATGCCCCTGGCTTTGGGCCCTCTCCCACCTCCAGCAAAGCCACCTTCCCCAGAGCCTGCTCCTGACACCTACTCCCATCCCACTGAAGCCCTGAAAGCAACATGAAAGGAAAGCCTTTCACCGGTTCCTGGAGCGAGGTCTGTGGCCTGCAGCCTCTTTGGGAGAACGCTCTTGGTGAATTCGGGTTTAGCTTCACTCGGTAATGAACATCCTTTTTCTCTTGCTGCAGAAATGTCTTTCCCATTAAAAATAATAGCAAAGTATAAAGGGGAAACATTGGCACACCCCAAAGGGAAGTATGGCCAAGGGGTGCTGAAGAAGAATCAAGCCAACCCCTGACCCCAGGTCCCCCAGGGTCACCATGCTGGACTCCCAGGCCAGAGGCCGGGCCGCCCGGAGCCCCTCCCCACAGGCCTCACTGCCCAGCCCTGTCCAGCAGAATCACCAGTCAGAAGTCACCATTAGACTTTCTCAAAACCAATAATTAAAAATACACTTCCTATCTTACTTTCCTTTTGTGAGGCGAGAGACACAAGAAACATTTTCAAAAGTATTTTAGAAAGACCCAGGGCATTTTAAAGATCTTTAAAAAAAAAAAAAAAAACCCAGGCCCTCCCTGTGTGTGTCCGCTCTCCATTATAGACACGTCCACGCATCTTTCTGTCCAAGGTGCAAAGACGAGGAAACCACTGCAGAATGGGACGTCCGAGTGAGGAGCGGGATCGCGGGCTCTGCCAGCGGGGCCGGTTCAGGCTCACCGGGCTTTTCAATCTCTGCTTTCTCGGCGGTCCAACTGTTTGAGCAGTTGTAGTTTCTGGAAGAAATGCAAATGAAACCCTCCGATTCAAGTAGGAGTTCCTGCGGGGTCCGCACAGATCATGTTATGAAGCAGCTTTATGTCCCTGGAATAATCACACTTGCTTTGGAGAAGTTTGTTCCCGGTGAAGCTAACGTGGGCGTCGGGTTCTGATCGGGAGCAGATGTGTCCTTGACTGGGCAAGCGTCTTTTGCTCACATGTAAATGTCTGTGTTTGCAGACGTGTCCTTGGAGGAGATAATCACAGCTGAGGACATCTGCCACCCCTTATGGTGGCTCCAGAGACCCCAAATTTGGGTGACTTCTCATTGGCTAGGCCAGGGTCACCTGCCCCTCTCACGCGGGAAGTCACTGCTCAAGCTCGGGTCCTGCACCCTCGTCCCCAAAAGCACAACAGCCCATGCCCTGTGGCTCACTTTGAGTGACGTGCCCACATTTGTGACCCCTCTGGTTCCTTTAAATCCCAGGAATGGAAGAGCGACCTAGAAGAAATGAGGGCTGGGGCTTTGAAGGATCACACTCTCAGAGCAAAGCGCAGGCCTTGGGAGAGAAGAGCCCTAGGCTTTTAGAGTGTGAGACACATTTTTATCTTTTCACATACCCTCTCTAGTTTTCAAAACCTGAGGCTCTTGTGCTAGCTGAAGCGTATGTACAAATAAGATAGAAGATATAAAAACTCAGGATGAGGCATTCTGGAATCAAAACCAAGACAGGCTCCTTGCGAATCGAATCCTAAGCATACATGTTGGGGTCGCCAAGCAGTCTGTCCTTCCCAGCTCTGGCAGGAGGGCCTGACCTAAGGGCTTCCCAGGAACACAGGCTGGAAGGCCGCTGCCTCCTGTCTGACCTAAGACTCAGCGCACGTGAAGCCTGAGGGGTCCAGCGAGCCCGACGCGGACGTCTCCAGTGCAGACCTGTGTGCCGGGGCTCGGGGTGCCTGGGCTCGGGGTGCTGGGGCTCGGGGTGCCGGGACTCGGGATGTCGGGGCTTGGGGTGCCGGGGCTCGGGGTGCCGGGGCTCGGGGTGCCTGGGCTCGGGGTGCTGGGGTTCGGGTTGCCGGAACTCGGGGTGCTGGGACTCGGGGTGTCGGGGCTTGGGGTGCCGGGGCTCGGGGTGCCGGGGCTCGGGGTGCCTGGGCTCGGGGTGCCGGGGCTCGGGTGCCGCCCCACCCTCCCAGCAGGAGCCTCAGGGCCCAGCAGATGCAGCAGGGCGCGTCCAGATGTGGTGCACCATAAAGCCAGCTTTTATTTTATTATTTCTTTCTTTAATGAGGAGAGGGGGAGTCGTAACAAGGGCAAACACGTGAGCTCTCCAGTCCTCCGTCGGCGTGTGCACGTGTGTCAGGCAGGAGCGGGGCGGCCGCCGGGAGGGGCCGGCCTGGGAGCCTCGCTGCCAGGCGGCAGGTCGCTCCTGCTCCGCGGCGGGCCAGCGGGGACGCCCTTCCCTCCGCGGGGGCACCTTTCTGTGCGGACAGCGTTCCAGGTGGGATTAAATGGGAAGGCGAGAGGAAGCACATTTCCAGCGTTAGTTAGCACTGCCCCCTGCTCTCTTCTCCTCTCTCCCCCTCCCTCTCTCCGGGGAAAGGCGGGCAGCAGAGTGACCCCCTGGAGCCCGCTGCCTCTGCAGCCCAGAAAGACTTTTGAAAAAAAAAAAGAGGAAGAAAGTTGTGATGTTTTCCTCCCAGTGACGAGGCTCCACGTGAGTCTGACCTTCCTCTTCCTCTCCCCACCCCACAGCCTCTTTGTGGGACAGAACTTGTTAACCAGCCACTTCCTGGCTATGAAGAGTGGTCCCTCCCCCTCGAACAGTGTCATGCACCATGTCAGACATCAAAGTCCTAATTAAGCCCATTCTTTAATTGCGTCTTTTTGCTTCACTACTTTCTCTCTGCTTTGATGAGGGCTGCACCTCTCTGCTCACCCGCGAGGGATCCCTTTCTCTGTATTTTCCAGAGGATCCGAACTTGCTCACGGAGTGTTGTTGTCGGGGCTTTCGCCCCTTCCTTTTTCTTTTTCTTCCAGTTGGGGACACAGCCCCTTCCCTGCCCATCCCCCATCCTTCTGATCAGGCCACAGTGACAGGATATTCGCACCTTTCCCCTCCCGGCTCCTCTATTCTTATGACGTTTCCATTGATTATTGTCCTGAGATTCCTTGGTCCAGTCATAGATAAAAGGATAATGACTTCAAAGGGAAGAGTTAAGAGTTTAACCCCAAGCTAAGAGAGTGGACAACTAGATAATTGAGGGTAATAACCCATCACAGACTTGCTTTCAAAGGATCGCCAAGCTGGGCTCTCAGGTGGCTTTAATTTTATTAACATTTGTAGCCGCTGACTCGAGAAGACGGTCTGGAGTCATTAGGAGCTTCAAAGCTCCAGGTAACACTGCGCCGGCCCGCAACCTGACATCAATTTGGGCCTGCGTGCCCCCCTCACAGGATGGCGGCGATGGCTGGTAACCCCGAACTCCCCAGCCAAACCACAGACCCCAGAACCTCTGGGGGAGGGGTGGGGAAGGAGATCAAAGGTCCCGCCTGGCCCCCACTCTTCACAATGGCAATCGAGAATTCAAATCAAATGAAGACACATAAAAAGCTCAGGGTTTTAGAAGGTAGGAGAGCCTTCCTCTCTGTTGTTCAGGGTCAGGCTTTGCAGAGGCCAGAGGCCGGGGTCCTGGTTTCCAAGGAGCCCAAATCTACTCTGCTGGTCTGGGGGGTGGGCAGTGGGTTCGAGGATGACTTGAACCCTCAGGAACCTCTGGAGGTGGGGTGAGGCCCCCACTAAGTCTCCTAAGCTCCCCTCCCAGCCTTGGCCTCTCTCAACCTTCCGTGCATCCTCTGAGAAGCTCCCAGCATTTCGTGGTGAGAATGAGGCCGACAACCAGGCCAACATCTGCTCTGTGAATGAGAAAATAGGGTTTCAAAGAGGCGAAGTGACTTGCTCTGAAATCACCGGCTGATTGGTAGCAGCCGAACCAAGGCCAGCGGCAGCGCTGTGACTCCCACCCACCGCTGACCGAGGAGGAGCCGGCAGACCTGGGGAAATAAACTGGAAAAGCACCTGAGGGCCACCGAATGCTGAGTGCAGACACTTGCAAGATCCTCAGCTAGCATCTCTCCAAAACCCAGGGCTTGCACTCTGCACACCTGCGTGCGGCCGAGCTTCCTCCTCCTGGTCAGTGACCCTTTGGACCATCCCTGATTTATTGCCCTGATTTCCCAGCTCCTGTCTCTGTGCTCCTGGGCTGCAGGGGAGCTTGACAGCCTTCCAGGTCAGTGAAATTGTGAGGCCTTCCCTGTGCGTGGCTTCAGGCTGGCCTTTTGGCCGTTAGAAGTTGAACAAAAGGCCTTTGAAATGGATGACACTTGAACAGCTGCCAGGGCCCTAGAGCCTCTCTCTGCAGACAGCGTGACAGGGTTCTCCCAGCACATTCCTGGATGTACCTTCACCCCTGCCGGCATGCCTCAGCCCTGTCCACCCTCTCCTCCCAGGCTTCCACAGAGAGCCACCTGAGTCCCCCAGGGACCCAAAAATGCACCCCAAGCCCCCAGGGTCTGCATCGTGCTCACCACCGAGCCCACTCACTCCATCACCACAGGCCCGAGAAGACCGCTTGGTGCGGTCCCATCCATCTGCAGCCCTCACGCCAGTCCTTGCAAATACCCTCCCTCCAGAAGGATAAAGGACAGCTGCCCCAGCAAAAGGGTTTGCCATGTCTCAAGCTGCAGACCAGCTCCTGCAGCGGACTTGCAGAGGTGGGCCGCAGATGGGAGAATGGGGGGGCCCTTCTGCCACCTCTGAAGTCACACCCCTTGTGCAGCCCCTACTCCACCAGGGAAGGCAGTGGCTGTGGCTGCGGTTGTAGCACCTTTTAACACCTGTCATCAAACCAGCTGGTCCACAGTAGATGCTCCTTGATCACATACAGGCCGAGCACCCTCTGAGTGATCCCAGTGAGGCTTGCTTGGTCGGTTCTTTGCATTTGGTTTGTTCTTAGAAAATTAGGATGAATTTTCAGTGCAGCCTGATAGGGGAAAACGATACATAGGATTTGTTCCAGAATCCAATCCAAAGTCTTTAAAAAACCATGTGCTAATTTAAATAGTATGCACTGCAGCTGAAAGACTCCTGTGGAGGAGAAAACTTGGAGGTAACTGGAGACGTCCCCAGCATGCCCTGTCTCCCCAGCCTGGGAGCTGCGTGGGCACCTCCTGCATTCTCTTACCCAGAACCCTCGCCAGAGAAGACGTGCCCCAGGTCGGGGTCACAGATCCTTGGCGCAGGGACAGAACAAGTCCATATGTGAAACTGCAGGCTGTGAATGTATCGCCACCCTTTGATTTTTATGATGTTGTAGCCCAGATGTCTTAGTTTAGACACATGTGTGGTGTGTTGGAATAAGCCCGAACTTTGAAGTCAGACAGACATGTGTCCAAGTTCAGACTCCGCCACTTACCAGCTTCGCTTGGGCAAGCGCCATAGCCTCTTAGGTCCTCGGCGTCTCCAGTGGGGTGTGATGAAATACAGTCACGGGTCAGGCAGGCATCAAGGCCACCTACCCGTGCTGGGCCCCTGCCTTGTGAGGACGGTCGGGAATGTGAAGGTGAGGAATCCCGTCCTGGCCTTAGAGTCCAGGGTCCAGGGTCCAGGGCTGCGGGGGGAGGCTCCTGGGCATCCAATAGAACGGGAACTTGATGCAGACTCAGGAGTCCCTGGAGAGCCTGGCCACGCAGGACAAGTCATAGACTCCGTGCCCCTCGCTCTCATGCCCGCCTCTGGGCACCAGGGTTCCCACGGCAAGATGGGCATAAACCCCGCTGGAGAAGCTCCTCGAGGTCATTCGGTGTTCTCTGGGAGTGCAGATGTCACAGTCATCGTTTTGATGTTCTTCCTGCAACCTTGATGGTCCAAGACAAGCAGACTTTGCAAATGGGCCTGGGGCGGAGATTCCGATGTTTGGAGGGAGTCTTTCTGCTTGGCGGTCTGCCAGGGAAAGGATGCAGGGGGCTGCCAAGGGGTGGCCGGGAGAGGGTGCTGATTTGCCAAGACAAAGGCAATGGTTTCCCTGCTCTGTTAGCTTTGGGGCTAAATGGCCCTGGAGCAACTGCAAGGCTGGCCTGGACCTGGAGGGCGGGGGACCGGACTCGGGGTGACATGTGGCTGCCTGAGTGTGTCTGGCTGGACCCAGAGGGAGGGAGGGTGAGGAGCTGGCTCCGGGCCTGGGGAAAGGCTTATCAGAGTCTCATTGACTGGCACGCTTTGATCTCCATCCTGTGTCTGAAGAGGTAGCTCAGATGCTCGTGATTAATTGCTTTTTGGTGAGATCTCTGCCTCGCGGTGTCTTGTAGGGACAGAGCAGTACCCGCCTGAGGGTCAGACCGCTACCCCGTGAGCCCTGTCCTCATTTGCATGGAGCCTGCAAGGGCAGCCACGGACATGCCACGGACCTGCAGGGTGTTCCGTGGATGTTTCCTCTCCGCGGTGACATGACTCACCGTGTCAGAAGGAAAGTACACTGAACACGCTTGGGGAACTTTCCCAGGCGAGAATCACATTGTATCCCTGTAACAACCTTAGTGATGCATAGGGCAAGGGAGCAACATCCTGGTCGCGGGGCTAAAGGGCACTGAGTCACGACGGACGGGACTCGCCCTTGCCGCGCATGGAGATAACGCGTGGAAGCCCTGTGGTCACCTGCGGTGGCCCATGGTGAGCGTGAGGTCAGTGCGGGGCGGCACTTCTTTCTCCGCCTCGCCTCGTCCTGGCCCCCCCGCAGCTGGGAAGAACCCAGGTGCCACAAGGTCCCCACAATCTCAGAAATGGAGCTGGTGCCACAGTCTTGTTTTGGACTTTCCTTCACCTTCCGGATTTGAACCATGTCCGTTCTTCGGGCACTGCCCCCTGGCCAGGCTGAGCGGAGGCTCCGGGAGGCAGTGAGTGGGTGGGGGGGCTCGGCCTGCGCCCTGCCCTCGGGGCTCTGCTCTGCAGCCTCCCCCAGGCCCCAGCTTCTCCGTGCTCTCCCTCTCGGCTCCCCGCCTAGTTCTGGTGGAAATTGCTAGAACCCACTTTGCCTGCACCCTGTCGCCCCCCCAGTCCTTACCCAGGGACTGATGGATGCTGAGGCATAAATCCTTCGGCTCCCTTGTCCTCAGGCCCAATGACAGTAAGGGGCGGCCTACACCGGCCCAGGGCTGCCCCTTATGCGGTGGCCCCAGGCCTCTTCCCTGCTCCCCTGTGGACTTTTCCTGAGACTGGTTCCTAGTAATTCACATGAATTCCCCTCTGGGGGTCTGCTTCTGGGGAGCCCGACCTAAGGCAGTTGTTGAAATAAGTGTAATTATCTAACCTTGGATGACGATGGACTCCCGTTGGGGTCCCTGCCTCCTGAGTCCCACCCCCCATGAATGCAGCCAACACGCCCACTAGGTACATTTCTGAGCGGATCCCAGAGCTGTTATGTGCTGGTACCCTGCGAGCCTAAGGGGAGCTGTCCCCCTTCCGGCGGCTGTGCCCAGCTCCCGAGCCTTGGGCGTGCTGTGCCATCTGCCAGGGCAGCCTTCCCAGCTTCCTCGGACTGGTTCTGCCCCTCTGTCACCTCATCTGGGTGGGCTCAGTGCCCCCTCGACCCCCCAGCACCATGTAGACACCTCTACTTCGGTCCTCACCCAGTCACTGTTCTGTCGTCTGCTCTGTGTCCACCTCACAGTGAGGGTGTGCAGAGGACAGAGGTGTCTGATCCCCGCGGACACTGTCCCTGAGCCTCGGACAGGGCACGGTGCATGCACCTGCAGATGTGGGTCAGGCGCACCTGGTGACGAGTCTTGAAACCGGGTGCTGTAGACTGAATGTGTCCCCCTCAATTCATATATTGAACCCCTACCCCCCGAGGTGATGGTATTTGGAGATGAGGCCTTTGGAAGGTAATCAAGGTTAGATGAGGTCAGGAGGGTGGGGCCCTCATGCTGGGATTCTGGTCCCTGTAAGAAGAGGAAGAGAACGGCTCTCAGCCATGTGAGGACACAGCGAGAAGGTGTCATCCATTAGCGAGGGAGAGTTTTCACCTGAAGCTGAACTGACTCTCAGCTTGATCTCGACTTTCCGCTTCCAGAATAGGGACACCGACACTCCTGTTGCTCAAGTCACCCAGTCTGTGGAATTCTGTGCCGGCCGAGCTGGTGCCCTCGGGCACCGTGACCCCTACGTCTGGCTCTGAGTGGATCCCAGAGCCCTGTGCTGGACCCCAGCACCCACACCTGCAAGAAGTCTCTGTTTTTCACGATGGGAGAAGGAATTAAGGCATTTCTGCCCATTAATTTTATCTGCATGTAAGGACAGTGCTACCATCCATTTCTTTAGGATATTTTGGTCCAGGCTAGTCTGAAAATCAGGGGACTAGTTCACTGACCCCTAGGCCTGGCCCCCGAGTCTCCAGAGCAGAGCTCTGGACCTCCCCACGGGTTCTGGCGCCCGTGACAGGTGCAGCCCACGGTGCTGTTCGGCGCCCCTGGGCCCGTGAGCGAAGGCCGGGTCTATAACGAGACTGACACACTCTCACTCTGTGACCTGGCTTTATCTATTTTGTCCTGCTTTTAAAATTTTGTATGTTATTTGCACGTGACCTACTGGGTCAACAGGGAGGCAGGTATCCCCAGAGCTGAACAGTGTCACTCCGTCAGAGACAAAAGCAGGGAGGCCAGCCTGGAGGAGCCATTCTGACCACCCTCCAGGCACATGGGCATTAGCTTCACCTCCCAGGCCCAGCGTCGCCATGTCTCCGGGTTCTCTGAGGGTCAGCCAGAGGGGTGGGTGCACTTTCCTTATTCTGTCTTGAGTTGGGGGGACTGGTGAGAAGTGATCTCCCGGACCCGGCCTGCCCCATCAGCACCCCTGGCCGCGGAGCAGCGCTCAGCGCCTCCTGGGGCCTGCGGGACTCCCGGGTGGCGCCGCCTGCCCTCCAATGCCAGCACATTGGCCTTGGCGTCGCCGCCTCTGCCAGCAGCCAGCGCTGCCCTTGCCAGGAACTCTTAACTGTGGTCCCACGGCCAAGGCTTTGCAGCTTCCTTGGCTGGTCCAGGACCCCTGGGGCTCCCTTCCTTCCAAGGCCATCAGCCCTTCAGAAGCCAAGCAAGTTCTTGGCTGGTGCCCGTGATCCTTGCAGGGGCTTCCCCCCGGCCCGCGGGGCACGTCCCCGGCCCTCCACGCGGAAAGCCTCGGCACTGGGGCAGGAGAAGAGTTAACCATTCTGGGCTGAGGCTTCAGTGTTCAATTTCTTTATTTCCTGTTGATGACATTATTGCCTTCCTACAACCATTGACACATGTTGCTTTCATCTGTTTCGTTTCAAGACATGAGTACACTCGCTGGAAACTATGCTTAATAGCTAAACTCAAAACAGTTGGATTTCCTTTCCTTCTTGACTCTGCTGGTATGCTGCGCTCTGCTCGGCTGGGTTGGGGTGGTGGTGGTGGTGGTGGTGTGTGTGTGTGCTTGAACCACCATTTTAACGCACCGAAAAGAAGCCAGTGGCTTCCTGGCCGATTGCCCCGGGCCCATCTGCTACACATGGGATACTTCACTCTGGGGTGAGGGCATCGGGGGCTCGGCCAACGAACCCCCTTGTATGGCACTTGAATAACATGTAGCCGTCCCTTCGCCCCGGCCCCCGGCCTGTGTCACCGCAGGCTGGGCACACGGGTGCTGTGTCCCTGAGCTCCGTGGCTCATGGCTTGGACCTTCTGAACGGAGCCTCAGGAACAGAAAGGTGAGCTCGTCAGTCTGGACCCGAGGACTGTGGGGGAACAAACAGGCCTGGCTCCTGGGCATGGACGTGGACGAGTCTCCCCGGCGATGACTCGCACGGAAAGCGACCACTGGAAGCAGGCCAGCCTCATCTGGTTGGAATTGGGTTTGACACGTTTCCAAACCTGGTTGCAGCCACTCACCCTCCCCGGGCCAGGGCAGCCCTGCCTGTTGACACAGTCTGCAGAGCGAGCCGTCTGCTCATGGAAGCGTCTGGAAGGTGCTGCCGGTGCTCGGCAGGCCCAGTCCCCAGCCGGCTCCCCGGAGGATCTTGGACATTTTCCCATGGGGAGGCCAGGGGAGGGGAGGGAAGGGCAGCCCAGCCTGGCCCCCTTCATCCTCGGGGGCCAGGCGCTCACGGGGCACTTACTGTCCACATGGGCCTTTATGTCCACGCTCTCATTCCGCCCTCCCATGACAGCATGGTTGAGTGGAGAAAACCGAGGCTCAGAAAGGGCAGAAAAATGTGCCCAAGCCACACAGCTCCTAAGCGTGAGTGGGAGTATAAGCGTGGGCTGGAGTCTCCAAGCAGTTTTCTTCCGTCTGAGGGTTTGGGGGCAGGAGGAGTGTTAGGGTGCCTGCTGCTGTGAGAGGGGTCCCCCCCCAGGCCTTTCTGCAGCCCCACTTCCAGCAGGTAGGAAGAAAGTTCACAGACGCTCACAGATAGCTGGGTGTGATTGCGTGCCTTTGACCCGGAGGAGAGGCTGTTTGAGGCCAGTCTGCCTTTCAAGTCGGGGATCTGGCGAGGGCCTGAGATAGCAGCCGGGGTGGGAATGCTAAGGAGTATGGGCAGGACCGTTATCACTCGAATCTGTCCGGACACGGTCCCCTGGCTGGGGAAATGGACTTCAAACCCGATGCAACTCTGTATGTTTTCTCGCCGTCTGGCCTGGGTGTGGGTCTGGGAAAGGCAGAGGCCCCGGGTGCGAATGCAGTCACCGACGTCGTCTGAAAATGCACGGGTGGGAAACTGATGCTGCCCGCTCCTTCAGAGATGCCTTTTCTGAGCGGGGCCAGGCTCTGTCGGCTGTCCGTGTGTCCCCAGCAGGCCCTGGCTGGGTGTGACTGATGCCCGAGCCCCCAGATGGAGACGCTGGACTGCGGGGCATCAGACAGCCCTGGACGGCAGCTCCCCTGCGACCCGCTGAGACGAGTGAGCCGCGCTCGCTGGGCACGTTGGACCCGGTAGGAGCAGGCATTCCAAAGTGGTCGGTCACCCAGGGATGGGATGGAACCCCCTCAATGCTGGGTAACTATTTTTATTAAAAGTAATATAAAGTTGTTAGAGCAATGTTAAAATCTACAAGATAATATTGTTCAGTTGCAAAGACCAGAGACTCACTCAGCTGACCCCAAGGGAAAGTGGGGGTACCTTGAAAGAACATGAGTGGCTTGTGGGGCTTCCGTGAGACGGCTTCCGTAAGACTAGCAGCTTAGACTGGATGCCTGTAGGTACCTAGGCCTGTCGTTCAGAGAATGGGAACACACTGACCAGGGTTTTTGCCCGGCTGCTAAAGAGGGCCAAGGACAGCAGGCTTGAGCCCTGGGCCCAGGCAGAGCCCACGGGGCCGGCCGGATGGTCCGCACTGCAGGGATGCTTACCGGCTCCGACCAGCCAGGGCTCCACTGCCCAGGGGGCGTCTGAGCAGGTGGAAGTTGCTGTCTCCCAAGGCGATGATGGCCCACCTTGAATTCCCTGCTTTATTGGGAGAACCCATCTATCAGGGAGCTGGGTGACCCCGAACTGTGTACCTACCTCTCTGAGCACCGTAGGTGTGGTGGAAGGGCCCCGAGGGACTGAGAGGCCGAGCCGAGCCTCGTTCTTCCCGCTACCCCGTGTTCACACACGGCCCCAACACTGCGTGCTGACCACGTGTGACCTTGTCACCACGGAAGCCCTCTCCCCAGGCCAGCCTCCTGGGCTTGGATCTGGGCCATCACCACGGGCCCATGCTCAGGGGACCCCTGCTGGTTTGATGCTGGGCTCTCCCTGTCCTGAAAGTCTTCCTAATTGTTGAACGAGGGGGCCCACATTTGCATTTTTCACTGTGCCCTGCAAATTGTAGCTGGTCCAGCCTCCAGGCCTGCGGTGCCCATAAAATAGGTTGATGACTGTCGTGCTCAGAGAGTGGTTGGGCAGAGGAGAGGAGGTGACCCCTGAACCCCTTCCGGAGGCCCACCGGAAGCGCCTCTTGCTCTCGCCTCCTGCCCTCCAGTTCTCTCCTGCACCCAAGGTGCCTCCGGGTGCATCTTCTCTGTCCCTGTGGACTCTGAACCAAGGCTGCAAACGCCCAGGGCCCAGGCCCAGGGCCCAGGCTGGAAATCACACGGCCTCCTCGGAGCCCTTGAAGCCCTTATCAGAAAGGAAACTGCCAACGACTCTGTCTCTGGTTTATGGCCGCCCTGCTCCCTTTATGGCCCTTTTACTGCTCTGGGCCCCGGGCTTCAGACAGGGCCGCCCTTTGTGCGGGAAGGTGGCGCCAGGGAAGGGCCAGCCTGTTGGTTGTGGCCCACGAGACCCACCTCCCCTCGGGGCAGGCCTTGGACTCCCTGTGGCTGGGCCAGGTCAGGCGATGGTCATTCCCGACCTGGCCCAGACACCACGCTTCCAGGCCGAGTGTGATCACCCGCCCAGGTCTCCGGGCTCAGCTCCCAGGAGCTGATGCGCCCTGAGTAGGAAGCCATACTAACTGCAGTCACTGAGCTTTCCCGAGCCAGAGACTGGAGACGCTCCGCGTGTTCTGCCGACCCCCAGCATCCTGGGCCTGTGGGGCACCCAGGACTGGTATGTGGGAAATGAGGGAGAGCTTGGCACCCCCGTCCCAAGCAAGCCTGGCAAGTGTATCCCTAGCTCTGTTTACGCATGAGGACACTGGGCATCAGGGGCAGCACGGTGCTCAGTTCGCGCTGACGGAGGACGGGGGCAGTGACAGCAGTGCGCTCCCTCCTGCAGCCACACCAGGCTCAGCAGGCTCAGGGCTCCCACCGGTGCAGAGGGACGCCGAGGAAACGAGGGCTTCGAGGAGCAGGGGACAGAGGGACACTCGGCAGGCCAGCCCCAGGAGGGAGCGCAGAGCTGACCGGCCGTTAGTCTCCTCTGCTCCTGGGGCCAGGGCCGCCCACGTGGAAGCTGAGGGAGCAGAGACCAGTGCGCGTCCGTGCAGGGGATGGGTCTGGACACAGCCCCGCTGACCAGCACAGCACGGAGCAGGGCTGTGCCCAGGAAGGTGGCAGGAAGATGAGGAGACCTGTCCTGTGCCTCGGTGCCCCAAGCTCTTGGCGGCTCTGTTCCCTGTACTGAAGTGGGCGAGGCCAAGCGTGGAGGGTCCAGCTGGAAAGCCCGGCAGGGCACGCCTTGTCCTCTGCTGCCCTGCACGTGACCCAGAGTCAGGGACACAGGGCCCAGAACCCCTCTGCCGGGTCCACTGCCCGAGGCCCTCCAGCCTCCCTCACCAGAGAGGGGGCCGAAATCTGAAAACGAACGGCTGTCAGTCAGGCCGCAGGGCCACACACGCTGTCAGTTCTCCTCGGGTGGACTCCGGCCTCCCCCTCTGCGAAGGCAGTGGCGGACACAGTGGGCCTGGCACTCTGCAGGTCTTCTGACGCGGCTCTCTCTGCCCAGGTGGCTCCGGGAACCCAGGGCCAGGCACGGCAAGAGGAGCCTTTGGGCAGGGCGCAGGGCACAGCACGGGTGCTGGAGGAGCTGGGAGAGGCTTCCTCCTGGCCCCTCCCGCCACCCCTAAACCTCCCATCCACCCGGGATGGCCCGACACCACCCCCCCACCAGCCACATCTCAAAGACACACAGAGCATGATGGCGGGTGAGACCCACCGTAGGTCACACAGGGTTTCTTCAGGACCCCCTGGCCAGCGACAGAAAACGCCCCTGGCAGGAAGTCTGGGCGTGCCTGTGGCCCTGGTAACACGGGCCCTGAGGATTCTCCCTGAGCAGGCCTTTTCCCGGGACAGA
This sequence comes from Tadarida brasiliensis, assembly GCA_030848825.1. Classification (NCBI taxonomy): domain Eukaryota; kingdom Metazoa; phylum Chordata; class Mammalia; order Chiroptera; family Molossidae; genus Tadarida; species Tadarida brasiliensis. The sequence goes on from CM061273.1 coordinate 56,681,168, forward strand.
GTATGAATAAGGAATGGAATCTGCAGGGAAAAGAGTGGATGACACACAGCATTTTGCAGGGTTTACAGAGAGAGGAAGGTGAGCAGGAGGGAGCATACCCGTGGCAGTCACACCCCGATCATTAAAAATGTGTTAAAACAAAGAGAGAGCCAGTGGCGTGGCGTGTGCCTGCTGTCCGCTAATGACCCCGAGGTCTGTGGGAGGCTCTGAGAAGAGAGGCCAGGAGTGGGCACCCGGCCCTCATGACCTCACCCACGGGCCCTGCCTTAGGGGTCTTGGGAACAGCAACAGAATGGCAGCCGTGGCGATGCTGTCCGTATCGTGGCCCAGGGAAGGGCTGGAGGGTGGGAGGTGGGGTGGCCAGTGTTAGGGCAGCCTGGGGGTGCCGAGGCTGTGCAGGGTTCAGGTCCTAAAGACAAACACCATTCGCACGTACAGCTCGCCCCCCCATCCACGGTTCTTCATCCACCGGTCCAACCAAGGCGAGTGGAAATATCCCTAAAAAAGTTCCATTGTCTTTGCCGTGTACTAGACAGTTCGGTCTACATGTGTCTGTGCTGGACACGCACAGACTGCTTTTCTTGTTATTCCCTAAACAACACAGTATAACGGCCGTCACTCAGCATTTACATTGGATTTGGTGTTATAAGTACAGTGGTCCCCCCATCCGCGGGGCGGTGCCTTCCAGGACCCCCATGGATGCCCCAAATCGGGGATAACACCCAACCCTGCAGACACTCTTTTTCCTATACACACACACCTACGATAAGGTTTAATTCCTTTTCCGCCCTCACTGAGCCCTTATCACACGGCAGCCCTAACTTTTGCGGTTTGAGGTCCGACAAGCAAAGCAGCCCACGTTTCTTTGCCCTTCTTCCCCGTTCCGAGGACAGGGGTTCGTTCCTATGGCAGACAGTGCTAGCAGCCTCAGCATACAATTTTATTTTTTTCTTCATTAAGCCGAGAACTTTCACCTTCCCCGTAAAGGAAGCCCTTTCCGGCATGCCTTTGGCTTGTCCAAATCGCCAGCATCACTACCCTCGCACCTCGGGGCCGTGATTAGGTAAATAGGGGATCGTGAACGTGAGCACGGTGATACCCGACAGGCAGTCTGAGGTTTGATTGCCGAGAGGGCGACTATCGGGCCGGGGGGCGTCTGCAGTGTGGAGACCCTGGACAAAGGGCTGACTCACGTCCCGGGTGGGACCGAGCTGGGTGGTGAGAGATTTCATCACGCTACTCAGGTGTGCAATTTAAAACGCAGGAATTGTTTATTTCTGGAATTTTCCATTTAATATTGTCAGACCACGGTTGGCCTCAGATAACTGAAACCACGGAAAGTGTAACAGAAGATCAGGGGGCCTATGACAATCGATTCGGATATGATGTAAAGTGTACGGGAGGATGTGCATAGGTTCTGTGCTAATACTACACCGTGTTCTCTAAGGGACTTGAGCATCCCTGAATTTTGGTGTCTGCGGGGGCCTGGAACCAATCCACCCACCCCCGAGGATACTGAGGGATAGCTCATCTCAGCAAGGCTTGGGGGTGGGGTGGCTCCTGAGGGAGGCCCCTCCCCCTGGCTGAGGCAGTGTTGCGGCACCCCGCTGGCCGGCGTGGGAAACCTCCTTGCTGAAAGCTGACATCCCTCAGAAAGGACATGTCCTGGCTACAATGTTTCCACTCAAGCTCCACTGTGAAGATGGCATATTTTATTCCCGCTTCATAGTTCAGGGAAGAGGGTCTCGGACAGCCCAAAGACTTATAGAAGTCCTTAGTGGGGAGATCTGGGCCCCGGCTTGGCTTTTCTTAGTTTTTCCCCCCCAAGAGGTAATTTTCACTGAGTGCTCAGCCATTACCAGGCGGGGTCCTAGACCCTCTACTCAGGACCTCATTGAATCTTCACAGCAACCCCAGAACTTCTGTTCCTCCCATTTTATGCTTGGGGAAACTGAGGCACAGAGCAGTGACAGACTCTTCCAGGTTTATCCAGTGTGCCACACTCCCCCGGCTCACAATTATACTTCAGGATAAAGAAAACTCCTCCTTCCCATGGTCCAAGAGGCTCTGCCCAGTGTGCCCCACCTGCTCCCCCCCCCCCGAGTTTCTGTGGGTGTCTAGAAAAGGCACAGCTTCCTCCTGCCTGGGGCCTGTGCAGGGCCTGTTCCCAGCTGCCCACAGCCCCAGCACCCACTTCCCCTCCTGTGCCCTCCTGGTCCCTCTGACCTTCCAGCCCAGCGCCTTACACAAAAAAAGTCAAAGCAGTCACTGGGTCACTGGGTCTTCCTCCCCCTTCCCCTCAGGGCAGCACTCTGCCCTGTGCCTCAGTGGTGCCCATTGCAGTGGGTGCCAGCCTTCCTCTTCCCGCCCTGGCTCCAGGGGAAAGAGTTCTCTTCCTGGGCAGAACTGCCATCCTGAGGAGGGTGGGGACCCTCCATTGTCTTGGAGAGTTTAAGGTTGATTCCTTTTCACAGGGAAATTCAGAGCAGAGACCCCCTGGGGATGGCTGGAGAAGGGGTGGAAATGGTCAGAGCTCAGGGTGGGGGTGGGGAGGGAGGGTCTAGTCCGGAAAGGAAGAGCCAAGTTCGGGTGCAGCCGCTGCTGGACCGACACAAAGTGGGTAGCTGCCTGAGAAAACCGAGATGGGGGAAAGGCCTTGAGACCCCCCACACACACACACCCCACGCCCCCTTCTTGGGTGGCAGAGCGGCTCTTGGCCCTGGGAAGCCACCCTGCATCTGGGGCCTCTCCAAGGTGCCCGGAGCATCCACCCAGAGGACACTGACCCCGCCCCCTGCATCCCGGTCTCCACTCTGCCCAGCAGGCAGCGTCTGGCACCTGCCCTCACACCTCCCGCTGTCCCCTGCGTCTTCTTCTACCTCAGAATAGGGAAGGGAGAAAGCCCCTTACTTTTTGTGACCATATTTTCTGACCCCAAAGTCAGGCCACCAGGTCTTTATCATTTTCTGATTTGTGGCTTAATGGATTCCATTGAAAAGTTGTACAGAGGTAGACAGATTTAATGCATTGACCAAATTGATCTTTTTGAAAAAATAATTCAATTCTACCCTGTGATATTATTAGCTCTACAAGATTGGCCTTCTTGCCTCGTCACCTGTTGAAGTTGGTGGCATCTTTGTGTCCCCGTCATCCTTGTCCTAAGAGCTGGGCTTGCTCAGGACTTCTTCACTGAATTGTTTTCTAACATCCCCTAAGTGTTGCGGTGATTCAGTGAGATGATCAGATTTCACAGTTTCAGTAATTACTGTATCTTTTTCTATGTTCAAAAGTTATTGGGGAAAGTATCAAGAGAACATTAGTAACAGGAGGTGAGGCTCAAAGCACACGCTTTTATTTATATTTAAGACACTCGCGTTTTTGCTGAGACAGCCATGAAGTGTGCTCAGCCATATCTGGTGTGCAGACAATTTCTCCTTGTTTGTTCCGGGGACATACTTTCACGGTACCCCAACACTAAAATGGTCATCAAAGAACAAAAAAGACTCCTCCAAAGTCATTCTGGGCCACCCCATTCAGGAATCCCTCCTCCCAGTTCATTGGCGGGAATTCTGAGGATGGCTTTACAAAGATCATTATCATTCAAAAGATGAGCTCCATGCCCCTGCCCCTTTGGGCACCACATTTTAATCCGAAGATACTCTCATTAGCCCAGATGCTGTGGGAATACGGGAGAGGTGCCTCTCCCAGCCCAGGGGCATGAGGCTGGGTGGGAGTGAAGGCACAGAGACTGGGAGGTGGGGACCACCCTGTGGGACTGCCCTTGGCCTTGGATCCGGCTGGAGACCAGCCTGGACCAACCACCCTGTGCACCATGCTGAGGACTTTGGGTCTTAAATGACCGTGGTCAGTTTTAATTGCAAAATGCTCTCTGTGGTGGCAACATGTAAGGGGTCCCAAGGGCAAGTGGCTATTAACTGCAGACAGGGAGACCAGCTCGAACATTTTGCTGTTCCTGGCAAGAACCAGAGCCCTGGTGGTGGGTGTGGGTCTGGGGAGAGGCGGTGATTTTAGAAGAATTTTGGGTGGGAGAATCAACCAGACTGAGTGACCGAATAGAGTGAGGGAGTCTAGACACAGCCCAGATTTCTCACTGAAGTAGCCAGGGGTGGTGAGGTCACCGCCTCACCGAGGATCGGCGGTTTCAACGAGGGACAAAGTGGTTCCATTTTAAGAGGGTTAAATTCTGGGTGCCTGTGGCCCAGCCTCTGGAAAGTGGAGGTGATGAAAGAGGGAAAGAGGCAGCCATAGGTCTGGGGGGGGGAGGTCCTGGTTCTAGGGAGTGGAGTTTGGTGCTCTGGGTGGGACAGGAGAATACATTTTAGGGGCTCATCTTGTTTGAGACTCTCTCCACTTCCTGGACTTGTGTGTCTTTTTCGGTCGGTCACCAGGTTAGGGAAGTTTTCAGCCATTATTTCTTCAAACAGGTTCTCAATCCCTTGTTCGCTCTTCTCCTCTGGTACCCCTCTGATGGGGATGCTGTCATGCATCATGTGGTCCGAAAGGTCCCTTACACTAGCTTCAGTTTTTAAAAATTCCTTTTTCTTTGTGCTGCTCTGATTGAGTGTTTTCTGCTACCTTGTCTTCCAAATCAAGGATCCTGAAATATTTTAGCAGGAAGGAACCCAGAGAAAGAGCACCTTGTGTGGGGGAAGGAGGAAGGTGCCCTGAAGAGCAGCAGGAGAGGGTGGTGGTCACTGGCAGAAAACCCGATCAGATGGGTGCTTGGAACTCCAAAAAGGGAGTTAGCGACACACCAGCCATATACAGGTCAAGGGCCCACGAGACCTAACCATTAGGACGTCTTTCACCTGGCTGGAAATGGTTTCGGAGGGAGGAAGAGAGACTCTCTTGGGTTGAGGAGACAGCGGGAGGGGAGGAAGTGTAGACAGTGAGAGTAGGAGCTTCTTAAAAGAAGCTGCCAGCCATCTCTACCCCCTGAGTCCTGTGAAGCCTGGAACAAGACCTGAGGACATTCCAGGTTACATAACAAAGCAGCGCCCTGAGGTCCTGATGCAGGGAAGCTTCCACACAGGATGCAAAATGCAGAACCTGTCCAGGTGCTGGGGCAGCGGGGACTCCACCCAGCATCCTGGCCTAGGACACTGGTCCTGGCCTAGGACACTGGTCCTCCCGAGTCGGGAAAGCACTCAGTCAGCAGAAACGCTCCAAGCAAATCGAGAAACACTGTCACGAAAGAATAAAGGGACGGATTTCAAGCTTGGCAAACCTTCACTTTCCAGAAGTCGTTTAAAATGAGCGAGATGAAACGGCAGGAGCAGAAAAAAATGTCCAGGGAGAGAACTAGGAACACAGACCGACTGACTAGCAAAGTTTCACGCGTCGTCCGTTGGAGTGCTGACTTCAGGGTTTCCTTTCCTTACCTATTTGTCACTTCCTTTTCTGAAAACAAACTTTGTGTGTGGGGGGGTCTGCTTGACACTACGGAGAAGATAACTTCAAAAACCAGAAGCTCTTTCTGGATTTGTTTTAATAGTGATGGTCTCTCTGGTTACAAGCCGAGGCCAACTCCTAAAAGCCACACTGCAAGGCAATGCATGGCGAGAGGCTGACAAACCCAGCCCCACAGCTCCGTTTATAATAAATATAAAAAGCCCTCGAAAGTACATCAGATAGGATGTTTTAAACTTGTTTGACTTAACTGTGTTTTAAATTTAACATGCCACAGGTGAGCATTTTATTAACAAATACATTTCCCCCAACACTTCTGCAGATAGGATTTCTTAGGGAAACTTCACTTTTTCACGTGAAGTTTCCAAATCTCCACTTTGACGATCGGAGTTCCTTGTCGGCAAAGGAGAGAGGAAGGAGGAGACAGGATGGCAGGAAGTTGAGTCTGATTTTTCCTCCTCTCTGGCTGTTAAAGTCCATTCTCCCTTAGGTGGACAACCCCACTGAGAGGTCCATGGAAACATCTGCCGCCATAAGACTTGGTGGGATGGCCCAGGACCTGGCTGAAGGTAGCCCAGTTCAGAGGGTCAAGGCCATACAAAAGTAGGGGTTGAATGAAGTTCAGGCTGAAGCCCTGTGGTGATTCTTTCAGAAAAGCACTCCAAACCATGCCTTTTAGCTCTGCCATAGAAGCCAAGGACTGGAGATGCTCGGGGCCCCCTCTTAGCCAGCTCTGTCCTGGATCTCCTCACCAGGGTGTGGAGGAAGAGAGAGGACCAGGGGTCAAGATCCCGAGGAGGTTCTAGCTGGAATGTGGGCAAAGTGATCTTGGGAAAATCTCTTCACCTCCTCTTGGCTTACTTTTCCCATTTTACATGATGGGTTGGATTAGACAACACTTTAAGGCCCCCGCGGCGAGAAAATTCTGGTATTTCTTTTTGGGTACAGGATAGCATGGGGTTTGAGAGATGGCAGAAAGGCATAGCCCCCTTTGCCTCCCAGCTCCGATTTTCTCTACAGAGGACGGTCGAGTTGGGGGGTCACCTCTGCAAGGCCTCGTCGGTCAGCTTCCAGGCCCCCACCCCCAGAAGCATGGCTCCTGTTTGGTGAGCGTCTTTGCTTTGGAATTGGGGAGTTTCTTCCTGGAACAGGTAGCAGACTGTTGAGGGAACAGGGTGACTACATAGAAGTAACCTGATGTTTTGAGCACCTACTGTGTATCACGCATCATGCTGGGCATGTATTGGTTAGCCTCCCGACAGCATTTGTAGGGGTGTTTCTTTCACTCTAGAGGTGACACATGGGGGCTCAGATGGTTAGGTGACCTGCAGTCTTAGGAAAGGTGACCTGTATCTCTCTCCATCTCCCTCTCTAAACAAAGGTGCATTGTCTCAGGTGGCACCTTTCCAAAGGAACGAAATCCAGCCAGAGTCTCAGTGAGCAAGGTCCCGGGTCTGAGCTCCTCTGAGTCGCAGCTGGTGTGACTTCCCTCCAGAGGGGTATTTGTGGGGCTGACTGAAGGTTGGAGATCTGGCCAGATGCCTCTCAGGGAGCCCTGAGTCCTCGTTTTCTGGGATTCTAGGATTTCAGCCCAGTACATAATTCCAGAAAAGAATTACCCTCTGCTTTATTAAACTTGTCTGCACTTAGGCAAAGTGGGCTGTTTATCCTCTGTTGGGTTTTTCCTTAAAGGAGGGGGGAGAGTGAGCATGTGCAGAAATCCATCACCTTGCTTTCCAGTTTCCAGGCAACCGTGCAGGATTACAACAAGTCACATGATACCCCTGCTGCCAGGGAGAAGGGGAAAATGGAAAACTGTGCTATCTTGAGAAAGGGGCTGGGTATACGCAGAGGACTTTGGAGTCTCCTCCAGAAATATGATCAACAAGTAGTCAAAGACCTGGAGTCTCCAGAGGGCTCCTGGCTTCTCAGCACTTGGCCCAGCCTCCCGCTGGATGGGCAATTCCACCAGATATGAAATTGGGAAGGGGGATGAGATGGAGGGGGACTCATTGGCCCAAGGTTACGAAAGCACCTGTTCTGGAAACCAGGCTCTCAGGGGGGTCATTAGTGAGCAGATCTTATCCAAACTAGGCCTTGCTCCTGAATCCCTATCTCTCCAGTTCCTGTCACAGCCCTAGGATAACGAGGAGGCAGAGCCTGTGATGATTGGTGCTGGCGGGGGTGGGAGGGTGGTGGGGGGCAGTGAAGGGTCAGTGGGGACAGCTGGGAGGGGAGGAAAACCACCCATGAAGACCAAGTTTCCACTTCCTTTTTTAAAGCCTCCTCTTTCTGATCACTGTTTATTTTGATTTTGGATGTTTTGATTTTTGGTTCTCCCCTCCCCCTACGTGTGTGTATGCATATACACACGCCCCTGTTTATATTATAGACTCTTCTATGGCAATTCATCTCCTTCTGTATACACTTTTGTTCCTGTAAGAACACCCTCTGTGGCCTGAAGACTCCCTGGAACCACAGGGACAGCTTGGCTTCAGGCTCTCCTGGGGTCACTGAAGGGAGTGGGTGTGCCCTTGGCCATGGTCCCATATACCGGCATTCCGGAAGGCCAGGCTATTAGATCAAGCCGACCTGAAGTGGACTGGCTACGGTTCCTCACACCCAGCAGTGCCCCAAGGCAGAGATGAGTCATCCGGCCACACTCTCCCAGGGCCTCCCGGTTTGCCCTGAGGTGGTTGTATTTCACACCAGCCTGGCTGCCTGGGGAGGCAAGCTCAGAGAGGCAGACCTTGGACACACAGAGGCAGGTGTCAGAGAGAAAGATGCCACCACCTTGGCACCCAGAGCTGAACAAGAACTCTCATCCCTTGGCACAGCCCCGTGGGCTAGGGTTGGGGTGGGGGTAGACGCAGAAGCTCGCCTTTCCCAGCAGAGCATGGGTGGTATTTCTCTTGTCTTGTCCTTCTTGCATGTCTCAAAGTTCTGAAGGCTTAGTGACAGGTCAGAGGCATCTCTGCATTGAAGAGGGTTTGTCATTTTCTAAAGTTCCACAAGAAAGTAAATAAAGAAAAAGTGAGTGAATTGGAGACCCAAAGCCTCACACAGCTCCAGTGGTGCTCTTCCTTCCATTTCTTGAACAAATTTGGTTACACCTTTGTTTTTTATTAGAAGGAAATGTTAATTATTAGCTTGTCATATGAGGAGTCATTCTGTAACAATAGATGAGTAAATGAATACTGTTCTAGGTTTGTAACATATTTTCTCATTACATTAAGTGAGAAGAGAAGGTTTGCCTCATAAACATTGGGGGAATGTGGGCAGGAATTCAAAGGTGACAGTGGGGTGAGGAGTTTTCAATACATTAAAACTGCGGGTGGAAGGGAAAAAGACATTTCATGTCTGTTTAATATGTAACATATGGGAGGGTGGGGGATGCTTCAAGAAAGTGTTGGGCATAGGGGTGTTACAGAAGGATGGTCGATGTGCGCGAAAGGAGGGTTTGATGGCGGGTTTGGGAAGCTGGGGTTAAATCTTCAGGGAACTGAGGCATGCTTCCGAACCAGGTGTCAGATCCCATCTTCAGCTCTCAGGCCTGTGCTGGCAGATTCACACCCCCATTCCACATCTGCAAACACACGCACTGTGGTCCTAACTCACACTCAGATACACGCGTGCACACTATGCACATGCCTTCTAAGTCCAGGCCCGCGTTCGCCCTGTGGACACTTGGCCAATCGATCGCAGGACTAGAAATTCCTTTACAAGATCCTCCAAGCCCATATTCCCAGGAAAACTTGAATAGAGGTGCAAAAGTGTTTGATGATAGAAAAAAAAAATCTGCTTGCTTGCAGTTCTAGTGTCGGCCAGAATGCTACAATAAACTGTTGCTTTGCAGAGCTGCGGAGGACCCGGGCAGGCAAGGGGCGGGGGCGGGAGGGGGTGGAAGCGAGACCTAAGAGGCCAGAAAACTTGCTTTAAAGACAAAATCAGAACTCAGGCAGAGAGAGCCCCTGGGGCTGCGAGGGCCTGGCAGGGGGCGGAGGAGGGCGGGGGACGGGTTACAGAGGGAGCGGAGCGTGCGGCAGGGGCGGGTCCGGCCCGGCCCGGGCGGGCGCCGGGTGCTGTCCCTTTAAGGCGGGCGGCGCGGGCCGGCCGAGCGCGGCTGTGATTGGCGCGGCGGGATCACTGGCTCCCCAAGCCGGGCCCGGGGGAGTCGGCTGGAGCCCGCTGCGCTTTGATAAGGTCCTGGCAACTCAGTAACAACCCGAAAGCTCGGAAATAAAAATAACCCCTCATAGCAATGGATTTCGTGGCTGCCCGGCGTCCGAGGTGCCCGTCTCCCCGACCCAAAGCCCTGCTGTAAAAGGTAGGGGTGGAGGCGCGGCTCCAAGAAAGCTGCTTCAAAGAAAGCCCCCCTGGGACAGGGGACGAAGTCGCGCCTAGCCACGTTGCGGGCGTGGGGGACGGAGGGGGTCCGGCCCGACCGAGACCGGGCCGACAGGGGCGGTGCGAGCCGGAGGGCGCCCACGGAGGGTGGTGGGGGTACGGGGGTGGCGGCCCGGGGTCCGGCCGGCGCGTACCTCCCTTTCAGGACCGTGCGCTCGGCTCGCGCCTTTGAAGTGCACTGTTAAATCCACAGCGCAGTTTTTGTTGGAAGCGCCCGGAGGACATTTGGTGCGCGGAGTGACTGCTGGAAACAGGACCTGTGTTGAAAGCTGGGCCGGGCGGGGGCCGGGCGGGGGCCGGGCTGGGGCCGGAGGGGCCAGGGGCGGCCGCGGCGGGGGCGGAGGCCCACTCGGATCTTTTGCATAAAAGGGGCGGCGGGGAACGCCGCTTCCCCTCCCTCGCCGGTGGATCTCGCTCTAATCCGGGATTGTTTCCCCGCACCCCCTCCCCTGCCGCGCGACTCCCCATGTTCCCCGACGCCAGGACCGGCCCGGGGGGGCCCGGGGCTGCTGCGAGCCGATCCGGGGGCCGGGGCCGGAGCCCTGCCCGGGGCGCCTGCGAGGTCTTGCCGCGGAGCGCGCGCGCGGATCTATGGTGAGTGCGGAGGCAGGGGCGGCGGGGCGGCCCGCGCGCTTTGATGTGCCGGGCGGCCCTTTGAAGTTGGCAGGCTGGCTATTTCGGGGCGCGCTCCGGGCGGGCGCTGAGGAGAGCTGCGGGCCCGGCGCCCAGCGCTCCTGGGGGCTTGGCCCGGCTGCCCCCAGAGCTCTGCGCGTGAGCCCCCTCCCTAGCAGGGTGGCGGGGGCCCCAGGGTTGAGACTGCGAGTGGCGGCTGCGGCGGAGGCGGAGAGGGTGCAGATCCCCCCCGGGGAGCGCATCGTTGTCGTGGTTATGGGATGTGAGTCGGGTTGTGAGTGTGCACGGCTTTGGAAGGTGGGATGAAAGGGTGGTGGCGCCCCCCACTTGCCCTTCCCTCCGCCCCCTTCCCCCGCCCCTCTCCTCTCCTCCCGACTCTCCCCTTCCACTCCCAGTCACTGGTCCGCGCTTAGGGGCCCCGAGCGCTGGCCGAGGCTCAGTCTGCGAGCCGGAGCTGCCCGAGCCCGGGCACCCGCGTCCCCCGCGTCTCTCCTCCCTGCCGGGCCCTGCGCCCCCGGCCGCCCCGGCCCCTTTTGCGGAGAGGCAGAGACTCCGCGCGTCGCCATTTCTGGATCAGGCTGCTGCTTTCCGTGCTTTTTCTGCGGGCGCCTCTGCGAGCGGCGGCGCCGGGAACCGACCTGCGCCGGGGTCGGGGTTTTGCGAGCGCCTCCCCGGGCTTCGGCCCCGCGCTCCACGGCTCTGGACGCGTTCAATTGGATGCGGGCCGGGGGGCGGTTCGGGGGGCTCGGCGGAGATGAGAGCCCGGCCTCCGGCCGCCTTCGTCTTCCAGGTAACGGGGCCGCTCCACCTCCCCTCCGCCGGGGGAACGCAGCGCTACCGGCAGGCAGCCCGGCGGCCTGAGGCCCCGGGCGGGGACCGCACGCACCCACCCCGGCCCCGCGTTCGGGGTTGCGCCCCATCTCCCCCCTCCCCCGCCCACCCTTCCTCTCCCCTCCTTAGTTTGATCCTTCCCGTATTGGGGAAGGCGGCTTGTTTATTGGTTAGATAAGACTTTTCTTTTGGAAAAAAGAGACAGGCTTTATCGAGGTCAGTAGAGTTTGGGATTCTTGGCATAGACAGTGGTAGCGTGAGACGGTTTCTGATCCGGTTTTGTAGGGTTCACGGCTCCGGGAGGTGGCTTGGGAGGCGGGGGAGACGGGGTGGTGGGTCCCGAGGCTTCTCTGCTGTCTCGCAAAGTTTGAAGATCAAAGTCTCGTCTGAGCGAGTTGGTTTCTGACTTGGGGGAGCAGGGAAGACAGAGGTGTAGACTGAGGCTTATTCTTGGCGGGAGGTGGGGGCGCAGGGACATTCATTTACAGCTGGGCCGGGGTGGGGGGGGGTTTCCAGCTGGGAGTCCGGGAGCCCATTCCGCCCCGTGCTGGGCGGGCTTCTCTCTCGGTCGAAGATCTGAATTTTTAAGGAGTGGGAAGGGGGAGCGCAGAGGAAAGGGGGTGGGTGGGGGGAATGGGAACCAGATGCCGGGGAAGGGCACGTTTGGAGCTCGAGTTATCTGTGCGGAGAGCCGAGTGGGGAAATTTACCGAAATTGGTTTCACCTGCACACAGCCCTGCGGCTCGAGTGCGTGTGTTAGAGTTGATGCTAGGAGAGGAAGGAGGGAGGGGAGGAGGGAGCGGCGCGGGGAGGCGCGGGCCCAGCTGCCCTGCGTGCTCCGGGGTCAGTGGGTTTTTTGGAAGGTTGTGTCTCACACCTCGCATGCCCCTTCTTCGCCCCCACCTCTCACCCTCCCGGCTCCCATCTTACCTTCCCCGCCCCTTCCCCTTCTAACCCCCTCCCCTACCCACCCCCCAAGTGTGCAGGGAGCTCAGATTTCGCCTTTGAAAAAGCGTCTGATACCTTAGATGAGCACCTCGCAGATAGCTGGGTTGCTTGATTTGAATTTGAGGAGTTGAAAAGCCTGTTTACTTTCTTGCTTTGATGTTGGGTAGATCTGGTTTTGATTAGATCAATGCCCTTTTCTCTCCCTACCTCCCCCCTTCCTTTTCTTTCCAGAAAGGAGGCTCAGATGAGCCCCTGCTGACTTGAGAGAGAAAGAGAGACCACGCTGATTGCTGAGAGGAACTGGAAGAAGAAAAAAATTCCCAAACTCAGTGAGAAGAACTCGCTCACCATGAGTAGCGCTGTGTTGGTTACTCGCCTGCCAGACCCCAGCAGCAGCTTCCGAGAGGATGCTCCCCGGCCCCCAGTTCCGGGGGAAGAAGGGGAGACCCCACCCTGCCAGCCCGCGGTGGGTAAGGGCCAGGTCACGAAACCCATGCCTGTCTCCTCTAACACCAGGCGGAATGAGGATGGGTTGGGGGAGCCAGAGGGGCGGGCATCTCCAGATTCCCCTCTGACCAGATGGACCAAGTCATTGCACTCCCTGTTGGGCGATCAAGACGGTGCTTATCTCTTCCGGACTTTCCTGGAAAGGGAGAAATGCGTGGATACTTTAGACTTCTGGTTTGCCTGCAATGGATTCAGGCAGATGAACCTGAAGGATACCAAAACTTTGCGCGTAGCCAAAGCGATCTACAAAAGGTACATTGAGAACAACAGCATTGTCTCCAAGCAGCTGAAACCTGCCACCAAGACTTACATAAGAGATGGCATCAAGAAGCAACAGATCGATTCCATCATGTTTGACCAGGCGCAAACTGAGATCCAGTCGGTGATGGAGGAAAATGCCTACCAGATGTTTCTGACTTCTGATATATACCTCGAATATGTGAGGAGTGGGGGAGAAAACACAGCTTATATGAGCAACGGGGGACTAGGGAGCCTAAAGGTCGTGTGTGGCTATCTCCCCACCTTGAATGAAGAAGAGGAGTGGACTTGTGCTGACTTCAAGTGCAAACTTTCACCCACTGTGGTTGGCTTATCCAGCAAAACTCTGAGGGCCACAGCGAATGTGAGGTCCACGGAAACTGTGGAAAATGGATACAGGTAAGACTGGCAGGGTAGAGGGGTGGGTGGTGGATGGGATGGGCTTTGCAGATGGTTTGGATGCATGTGCTGCAGAGGCTGACAGGTCTGTTGAGAGCCGGGATCACTGGCCATGAATGCTTTGATCTCGCTTTTTGTTGTTTAAAGTGCACACACACCTACATGCCTGCAGTCTTCCAGTGCTAAATTCAAACACTGGCAAGCAGTCTTCATCAGTGCAGGCTACTTAGTTTCCTGGGCCAGTCTTAGAAAGGGGGTGGGGGAGAGAGAGAACAGCAGCTTTTGATGCCGCTGAGTCACCAAATACAGTAAGCACCGGTTTTGGAAGGGGTCATTCACCACTCATCAGTAGAGAGTGGAATTAATGTGGCTAGGGAGGCAGCTGGGTTGTGGTGGAGACACAGGAAATAATGTGTGTACCCATTGGATGTGGGGGTAAGTGGGATCTTTTGAACTTTTATGTGAAGATAAGAGCCAGCAATTGGGTCTGTTTGTAGAATTAGGTATTTACCCAGCCAGAAACCCTCCTGACTAGGGAAAGCCCTGTGACTGTCCCGAAGGCCCCTTAGCTTGAGAGTCTGCTGGTATATGAAAATAGGTTTGAAATGTTTGCAGCCCGAGGGGCAGACCTCAGCTGACTATTTTGTTGCTCGGTGTTGATGGAACAGAGATCTTGGCCAGAGGAGAGTGGGGCCCTGGAGTACTTTCTCTCTTTTTGGGGCTTCAAAGACAAACAGTCCTTTACAGAATGGCCATGTCTTGGGATTCTTGAAGGCAGTTTCAGACCACCTGTGAGCGTGAGTTTTTCTGTTTCTCTCCTTCTCTCGCCTTCCGAATATTTAAAAAGAGAACGAGAGCCTCTTAATTCTAGGTTGTTGCTTATGACATGCAAAGGAAAGGGGCGCAGGCACTTGATTGCTGTCTGAATGGCTTATCTTGCTAGCCATGGTGTGTTTCTCCATGTGTTAGAGTCTGGCTGCCTCTGTAGAGATTGCCCTGTCCCTGGAGGGGAGGACAGCCAGGTCTGAATCTAGGAGCAGTGATTTAGGGGGCAGCCAGGTCTGTTGACTTCACAGGGAGGGAAGGGCTCGACCTTTAACCACCAGGGGGCGCTCTTATATCCTTGGGAGCCATTCACAGACATCTGGTCTACACCTAAGTGGAACCGCTTGGCTTTTGGGAAGAAGCCTAAAATCACCTGAAGTTGTTACAGCACCTTTAAGCTTATGGTTTCAGGTTGTTTGGAGGAAGGTACTGGGTCTGGCCTCTGTGGCTGGGCAGTCACTGAGCACCTGCTGCGACTGCCCCATGCCATTATGTGAACATTTGAGGAAAACCTCTGCTGGTCTCATTGCCCTCCAGTTTGGCAGTGGTGGCTGAGACTACTTCAGGCCTGTGGTAAGGCTGCCGCTGCTCCTGGGGCCTTCCAACAGTAGGGCTTCTGTGTCAGGACCCGGAGTGTCACCTTTGTAAATAGCACTGTGTGTGGTTTGAGATGTCATCAGTAAGAGAGCACTGGAGGCAGGACCCTGCTGTGACCCCTCCCCTTCGTGGGTGGGCAACAGACTCAGCCTTGAGGGTGCCCCCTCCTCCTTCCAAAGGCCTCAGCTGGGGTATTACCAGGATTAAACTTTGGGGAGATTACTCTCGTGAAGTTTTTTGATCCTGGAGGCCAGGGCCAAAGATCCTTTGTGTTTCCAGTGTTTTCCTTCTTGGTTGTGAACTGTGGGTATCATCGATGTATAGATGGCACCTTTTTTTCCATCGGTCTCGAGTTTCCATGCTCTGTTTGTGTGTGCTTTCTTCCACTGTTGGGTTGAAATGAAATATTTTACCAGGACTTCGAGAATCCCAGATAGCTTAGCTGAGCACTGTCAAAGAGAATTTAAGCCACATCCAAATTTCCTTTTAACATGCGAGACATTCAAGTGTACGGCGGTGTATCTGGGGGTGCCCCGAATTATTTGAAGGACTGGGTTCCAGCCTTGTCCACCACTTATAACCCGGATCTAAGTCCTTCTGATTCCTGTGTGCCATCTGTAAAATGGGTGGGCACCATCCTCTCTGTTTATATGTCATGGGTTACTATTAGGTTTGTATGTCATGGGTTGCTGTTTACATACAGATGTATGTAAAGTATCATAATTAGTATAATTCAATAATGATAACCATTGGGTATATGAAAAAGGCAACCAGGTTAAGATACCACTTTCAAAGAGTGACTCTTGGGTTCTAGCCCCTATTCATTGTAAAGTTTTAGAGCATTCCCCCTTCCCATGTCTCAGTTTTCTCTACTTGCTGAACTGAAGTCTGTCTTTCTAGCTAGTTCTTGGGATGTAGGGATCCTAGCTCATTCTTTCTAAGTCTCCCTTCCTCTCCTAATATGCTCACTCATCAAGCAAGGTGCCTGACATAGGGGATGGACTTGTATTAAGTTAGTAAAATGAATGAAACAGAAAAAAACTAGTCCTGCCGAAGGTCTCCCTCCATCAGCTGTTGAGATGCAGGCCTGGCAGCTGGATGCCCAGAGCCCTGGCTGGTCTTCCAAGCCCTGTGTTTACCCTGGGCACTCAAAGGAGCCTCATTTTTAATGACTTGTTTGTGTCCTTACTGATTTGGTGTCAGGTTTAATATAAATAGTTGGAACGGAAGAGCAGGAGTTATCCTCAGAGGGAAGGACTCTGGTTTTCGAGTGGTTGAGTGGGAGGCCCGAGCTTTTGATGGTCTATAAATAACCCAGAGCCAGAGTGACCTGTGGGCAGAAGCACGTGTAAAAGCCCCATCACACAAACACACAGAGTGGCGAGGTGTGTGTGAAGGGGGCTGTGGGATTAGGAGCTCCGCCCAGCATTTATTTTGGGAAGGAGACGTGTTGGGCGCCCAGAGTGCTCCCTGCGTCCTTGCCGTCCTGGCCCTTGTGTGTCCCTACCCAAGGCTGGTCTCCTCTGTCTCTCATTGGACCCTCTGCTCTGGTCTCACTTAAAATGAGCCGGGCCCAGCAGATGGCCCTCTGCTGGCCCCGAGCGTCTCCTGTTCTCAAAGTTAACTCGCTGATGAGGCCCGTTTTTGTGCAAAGCCATTGGAATCAAGCTTGGCTTCAATTATCAAAGAAAATGATGCCATAGGAAAGATATGCTGGAAGCAGTAGTCCACAATTAGAGGATGGAAGGTCTGATGAAGGCAGTCTGCTAAGATACACTTGTAAAAGTTCGCCTGTTTGCTCGGGGCCCAGTTGCCCCGTGCCCTCGCGTGCCCAGCCCTCTCCAAATGCCCCTTGAGCTTGCCTTGGAAGATGCTTGCTGAAGACAGTAGTGACTTTGGGAATAAACTGTCACAAGGCTTCTGAAAAGCCCTAAACACACAGCCTTAGAAACACATACCTTTTAAGTTGCATTGTTTTGATGGGGGACCCAGAAAGAGGCCCCCAAGGTCAGTTCTGTTGTGCTCTCTGTAGGGGGCTTGCCCTGGTGTGTGGGGAGGGGGCAGAGGCCACAGAATCTTATGAATCTCATCCAGATAAGAGATAAGAATAGGCTGGGGGGTTTGGGGGGGGAGGCAGCAACTATTTCCCAACAAATAAGGCCCCAGGAGCCTCTGCTACCTGACAGCTGAATGCTTTTGCACCCTGAAGCTGCAGACTTGGTCGGCCCAGTGAAGACTGTGTACCACAGGCCTCCGCGCTCCCTAGGAATTTAAAATCCTGCCAGCAGCTGGGAGCACGACAGTCCTGAAGAAATAATCAGAGCATCTGGGCACAATTACTGCAACATGGTCGCGTTTCTTTCCGTTTTTATGTTGTGTTGTTTTGTTTTTAAGGAATCACAAGAAAACAGCTCTAATCCGTTTTTTAAAATTACGTGGTGATTTTTGATCAAGTTTGAGGTTCTTAAAACTTCAGTTTGTCCCCCCCCCAACAACCCTGCCTCCTCCTTTGCTCTGTCTCATCTTGTTATGATTGTAGGAAAGTCCAAACACTTTATTGCAGTCAGCTGAGCTGAGAGCGGTATATTCCGTTTTTAATGACTGGTCACACAGTAGCCTCTATTTTGGAAGCAGGGAGACGCGTTTATTTTGGGATCCATGTGTGCAGGGAGCGGGAGCTGGGAGCACACATGGGATTTGAGTTAGGTGCCTTTTTTGTTTGGGGCGGGAGGAGGAGGAATGTCCGTTGAGTCATTTTCTCCCTGTAGAGGGTGAATTATAGCCCTTCCACTTGGGACACGGGTGATGTGTTAACACCGCAAAGATAGCGACACCAAAGGGGTGGAAAGAGTGTTTGAATGCTATTTAAGGCTGTTTTGATCTTGTATTTCGCCTTTGGACTAAAAAAAAAAAACTTATCAGCAGCCCATCTCCTGGACGCAAGTCTTTTAAGGAGATTTCACAAGGATCTGAGCTCCTGCCCAGGTCACAAACTCACATCCAGCAGCGGGGAGACCCAGGTGAGGAAGGAGGTCCGGTCCTTGCCCTCATGGAGCTTACAGTCCAGTTGCGCAGGGCAGGCGTCCAACGTGGAGACACGCGGCGCCATGTAATGCTAAGACGTGAGAAATGCCACAGAGGGAGGACGAGCGGCGGGGGCTCTCTGTTTTTGTTGGCGGTTGGATTTTTGGAGTATTCAGCTGTGATTCCCCCCAGATTACAGTGCGCGAGCTGGGCCTTTCAGAGGATGTGACATGCAGATGGCCGTGCTTGGTCTGCGTCTGCGCATGTCTTGGGGGGACGCTCCACGGCCGTGGGGGCTGGGAGCTAAGCCAGCACCAGCTCTTGACCTCTTGGTTGCTGTTCCCTATCAAGGGCGTCCAGAACGTACCCATCACTGTGTTCCTGACGACAGGAACGGGTCCTGAAGAGGTTACCTTGTCCAGGTTGCTTTGAGCAGCAGCACCACCCACGCACCCCAGATAGCTGGGAAGTCTGGGCTGCTGGAAAGACGTGGGCGATTCCCTAACCTGCCCCCATCCACTCCATAAGCCCACTCCGACCATTAGGAAGTGCTTTCCTCTTTGTGACTTACACAGCCCATTTCCTCTTGTTCTGTTCTGCCTTTGGTGACAAACAGAACCAGCCTCCGCTTTTTGAGTTCCCTTCTTCTGAAGCATGCCTCACCCCTTCCTTCCTTCTCCAGAGAAGCCAGCTGCCTTTTCCTCTGTGGTCACTACGCCTCTCTCTAGCCCTGGTGCCTGGGAATCCAGGTTAAGGACATGGGGACCAGTTCTAAGGCATGGAGGATCTTACCATCCTCATTTAATTGTCATAAAACATCCCGGGAGGTAGTGCAGTGAGACTTCTCGCCCTTTGCAGCTATGAGAACAGGGCCAGAGCATCCACGTGACAGTTCAAGGTCACTCGGTCCAAGGGATTGGAGGGGTTCAAGTGCAGCGTCCCCCATTTGCACTTGCCAGTCGATTCTGCATCTGAATAACCTTTCTGAGTCCTGGCTTTCTGTTCTGGTCTAGCTCAGTAGAGTGAATCAAGGTCCCTGCCAACCCAGCTCCTCAGAGGGTCTGGATGTGGCTTCCACATGGCTGAGTCTCCAGCCTGGAGGCCTCTCCGAAGGCTTTGGGCCCCACCTGGGCACCATTACCTCCTTGGATGGTTGTGAGAATGAACGCTGATTGGGCAGCAGGTGTTCACTGGGCACCCACGCTGTGCGGTGTGTGCAGACCAGTGATAAGAACAAAGACCCCGCCCATACTAAGTTTTCAACCAATGGTAGCTCTTGGTTTTTACCAGCGTTTCTAAACTGAGGGGGTTGGGTTCGCTCCTTTCTCAGATTCATTCTGACTCTAAAATGTTATGACTTGTGGGTCTTGTCACTCCAGCTGCAAGAGTGCACGCTCCTGAGAGACAGGGACCGCCCCTTCCTCCTCTCCCACCCCATTCAGCTCTGTCCGGCACCTGCCCACTGTTTTGGCTCTGAAACCAAACTGTGGCGACAGCTCCCTGTCCACCCCCACCCCTCCTTCCAGTCCAGCCTGGTGCCCGCCCTCTGATCTGGGCCAGGCTGCTGTGCTTGTGGGACCACCAAGGGCGCACCTGTAAAGGGGGCACAGGGCTCCTTCTCCCCCAGGTGGCTGTGAGAATTAAATGAGATGATGTGTATAAAGGTGTGCCCCTCTTGTGGGCCTGTCACAACAGTGTCTACCTCCCTTGTGGCACCCTCTCCCCTAACTTACGGCGTGATACACCCCTACCAAGCCATGGTACACCTGCACAGTCCATTGCAGTGCCAGACACGTGGTCGGTGAGGGAGCTTTGATCCTTCCTGGGTCTCTTTCCTCTGCCAACCAAATGCCATCTGTATGGGCCGGCTGCAGTGGCCTGGTAGAGTTGGTTCTTTTCTCGGAGCCGGTCCATTCCCCTCCATTTGGCTTCTTTGCCATTGGCGTGGACATGGCGGCCCCGTGGAGTGTGCTGGTCTTTGTACAGGAGGCCGCTGCCATGTCAGGCTTCACAGTGGCCCTATCTTCCTTCTCCCCCCACTTCAGTCCCTCACTGGTGACACGAGGTATGTGGCCCAGCAGGGCACAGGCACACTGGCTGTTCTGGGAGGAGATCAAGAGGGCAGAATGGGGCTGCAGAGGCCGCTGAAACAAAAGGAAGGACAACGGAGGAGGGGCCCGGACCCTCCTGTGAACCAGCGGTGCTGCTCATTTGAATCCCGCTGGCCTTAGCCAGCCTGGGAGAAGGAGGCCTGTGGGGGCAGGGCACACAGAGGCCCAGCGCTGGATGGGGTGGAAGGCCTAAAGAGCATCTTGAACTTTTCTGTCTCATCTGTCCATCTTGCTAGGCCCAGGGTTGAAATGCGAAGGCTGTGCCAGGCCTCCAGGGGTTTGCATCTCAGAACGACACTAACAGTTACCTTGGAAACTTAAGATATCTTAGGACCATGACATTGTATTCCTCTGGTGCAGGCTTGGATAGGGGGCAGGGAAGGGGAAGACACCCCCTCTCCACTGACTGACTCCCCTGACGGATTCCATAGCCTCCCTTCCGAGAGCAGAATCCCAATCCTTCCCTATGTGAGTGTGTATTTAGAACTTTGTAGGATCCCCTGGGCTGCCATGGGGGTCCTCTGTCCTCTAGCAGACCTTCCTCTGGGGGCAGAGGAACCCCGCCTGCTTTCACCCTAGGGCGAATCAGTGGCCCAACAGGCCCCTGCTTTCTGCCCAGAGAGCACCTGGCCCTGGGCAGCAGGTGGGCATTGAACAGCTCGTGGGATTGTGCACTTGCTGCCCCGGGCTCGCCTGGCTGCCTGGTGTCTGCTGAGAATCAGTGATGCACCGCTGTCATGTTCTTCCTGCAGGTCCTTCAAGAGGAGCGACCCTGTCAATCCATACCATGTGGGTTCTGGCTACGTCTTTGCACCCGCCACCAGCGCCAATGACAGCGAGATATCCAGTGACGCTCTGACGGATGACTCCATGTCCATGACGGACAGTAGCGTGTAAGTATTCTGCTGTCCCCATCACGGACATGGTGGGCAGTGGGATGCACCGAGCCAGCCAGGCAGAGAACTCAGCCGCCCTCACCTGGCTTTGCAAACCCCATCCGTGGACATGTGTTTGGTGGTTGAGGAGGGTGGCGTGGTAGGTGGGGTAGTGTTAAGCTTAGAGCCTTGAAGGGAAAGTTGGGTGGTACCTTAACAGAAGAAAACTAAAGTGACATAGAAGGGTAAGATATGAATTCCTTGAGTTTAACAACACGTCTTCTGGTGGTCATCGTGCCTGCCTTCCCTGTGGGGGGAAGCGCCTGGCTAGCCTGGACAGCCAGGCATCCCATCCGCAGAGCCCACAGTTGGGGGGCAGGGGGGCATCAGAAGGGTTTGTGTTTAGGTCTTCATTGTTTCTGAAGGAAAGGCATTGAAGGTGGGAGTGAGAAAGGGAATGTTCCCTCGTGAACGTGCTCAGATGGACGTCGTGCAGTTGAATGTCTGGGTGTGGAATGCCTGCTCTGTCAGGTGGGGGTTCTCCCCCAAGTTCGGGTCCCTCCAGAGTCGAGTTCGATCTTGGCTCTTTCGCAGATGGGTGGCTTTGATTTCTGAAAGCAATCTAAGTCATCAGGGTGGCTTGATGAGGTCATCAGCAGGGTCATGCTTTGAATGTTAGGTCATTTGTGGTCATGCAACGGTGGTCTCTGTGGATGGAGAACAGCACACATTCTGAGTTAGTTTCATAGTGTGTGTGTGTGGGGGGGGGATGGTGGTGGGCTGGGTATTCCCATCTCCCACCGTCCTTTGCGATTCTGATTCAGGAGACAAGACGGGGAGCCTGGCCTCGGGCAGAACTCCCCAAGAGCTTTCACCCAATACCCAGTTGAGAACCACCATTCTAGAAATGTTCTTGGAAGGCTTTCCCACAAATGTTTCCGAGTAGTAATTTCTCCCACTGAGGGAACAGCTTTGAAAGGCAAACCCATTGAGCTGTGTGAGTTCTGGCGTCCTTCCTTCGAGTGTGTCCCTCACCTTCCTGAAAACCGGACCGCCTCTTCTTCCACGTTGTCTGAAACTATCTGGTTTTTACTGGCCCGTGTCCCATTGCTTGGCCTGTGGCGTGGAACTAGTTGGGAGAAAAGTGGATGAGGCTGGTTTGGGACTCGACTATTGATTCAAATCCTGGTGGCTTTTATCGTGTTACCTCAGATTCCCCTGTTTGTAAAGGGAGAGGGATCCTTAGGGTGAAACACTGCACTTTAATCAAAGCAGAGCATTTTGGGCTTGGGTAAAAATAGAGTCGGGGTGCTCGCCTTTCATCCAACGTGGAGGAACGAGTTGTTCCACGGAGTAAGTCGGGCTGAACCCCTTCAGGATCCATACTTGAGAAAATCATCCTTTGACGGACCTAGTTCTTGTTCTGCTTTTACTGAATAGTATTAGGCATACTTTATTTCTTGATCCAAAGAATTAGTATCAAGGTCTGTTTTCGTACTACATTGTATTATGTCATAGATTATCAGGTTATGTAAGGCTATCTGCTCCCACACATTGACACCCCCCCCACCCGTTTTGTTCATGTGTTTGCTCTTCTCTGTGTGCTTGCTACAGGTAGCATCCCTCCTCCAGCTCCTGTTCTTTTGTGGATTTCGTGGGAGCCTTAGCATTGTGTGTAAACTAAGGTTAAGCTGGATTTGAATGAGGGCATTGAGGAACTGCTAAGTCAAAGGTAGTTTATGGAAGACCAGGCTTCTGTTTGCTTTATCCTCACCCAAGGACATTTTTGCATTCATCTTCAAATAGAGCGGGAGGGAGAGAAGGAGGAAGAGAGAGAGAGAAACATTGATGTGAGAGAGACACATTGACTGGTTGCCACCCACACGACCCTCACTGGGGCGGGGGACAAACCACCACTGAGGTACGTGGAACCGAACCCGGGACTCTCTGGTCTGCGGGCCGACTCTCTAACCACTGAGCCAAACCAGCCAGGGCTGTTTGCTTTTCTTAGAGACTCTTCTTGGCTGGCTTCCTGGTCCTTGCCTGTGTTTCATTTCCATCCCCCTCGCAGTGTCATTCTGGGCTCAGGATGAGATAGCTTGGGTGTGGTCCCCCTACATGGTGGAGCCTCACCAGACCCAGGCAGAAAAGTAGGCAGTCCTGTGGCTTCCAGGTGAAGCGGGGCCCATGCTCCCCCAGCCTCTCTGTCGAGGCAGAGCTCAGCCCCAGGCCAGCACTAGCCCCTGCCCTTGGCCTCTTACCCTCTACCCCGAGCATGAACCTTTCCAACACAAGATACTTATTGGGACCAGTGATAATGAGACCTTTGAGCCACTTGGAGTTTCTTTTATTTTTACTTATTAGTGATAAGTAATCACTATCACTGCTGCTTTTTTAATGGGTGGGGTACGGGGGTAGGGAGCAAGTTCTAATTTCTCCCCTGCACCCCTCTTCTTTTATCCCCCAAAGGAAAGCTTCCTCACTTTCATAGAGGTGACTTTGAAGCTGTTCTGGGCAGTGAGGGTTAGAGTGTGGCCAGTAAGGTCCACTTTGATAGAGACAAAATCCCTCTGAAAAGGGCAGGTCCCTCCCTTAGCAGCTTTCTCTCTGGGGCACAGGACATTCCCATGGGCCCCAAGTGGCAGAACCCCAGGGGTGAAGCTGCCTTGGCTTGGGGATGAGTGAACCAGTACATCAACACCAAGAGAAGGTACCTGGGAGGCTCGGAGACCTGGGGGCTCAGCGTTGGGTGGTGCTGAGCCTTCTCCCAACCAAGTGGGCAGGTTATCAGATGGGCACGTTTATGCCAGCTGGGCGGGCATGTGTCATCAGAGCAGGACCATCTCTCGGGAATGGTTTGCCCAGGGGCTGTTTGCCTGGTACTGTCTATAGTGGAGGACGGGGGTCTCCAGAGCCCGTCAGAGGGGATGAACGGTTGGGCTTAGAGGTTCCTGTGGGTCTCAAGCTGCCAGGCACTGGGGGTCCCCAGGGCCCTCCCACTCTCCTACCCGGCAGACTTGGCGTGCCCTGAAAGCCGGGCTGTGCGAGGCACTTTCTGGCCGGCTGGCCCTGAGTGTGTGTGATCTGCCCAGTGTCGGGCGGGTCACCTAGGATTCCCAGGGCTGGGATTAGACCCCTCTTCAGAGCTCTGCCAATTGTGGGCCTGGCGCAGATGAGAGTGCCTGGCGAGAAATAAAGCGTGTGGGGATGAAAAGCCGACTGAATCGCTTTCAGCCCATTGTTCATCCGGGGAAGCTTAGAGGGGAGAAGAGGGTAGCAGGCCCCTTTGAAATTTCCTTGAACAAGTGAATAGGAGCGCCCCATAAAGCATGAAAAGGCCCTGGCTGTTTCTCCTGGTCACAATGGCCAGCCCGGGCTGGGCGGGGGCTGGCTGCCCTGCTGGGAGCTGAGGAGGGGGTGCGGCTGGGGAGGGGGAAGAGGGGGTCACAGGCGGCCTTCAATAGACTCCAGAAGGTTGGAGTTCATTAGACACAAACCCGGGGAAGCAATCGTCTCATTTGCGACAGAACCAATTAAGTCCCGGGGGCCTTTGCAAGAGGCCTGGGAAGAAGTTGGGCAGGGCCGCCTGCGTTTGGCTATTCCAGGGAGCCGTGCCCGGGCCGGAGGTCCAGAGTGGGCAGGGGCTTTGAAGGAGTCACTGCCTTCGCCCAAAGCCCACTGCTGACTCCTGTTTTCCCGCCAAGTAAAACGCCTGTTAGAGATGGCTGGGCCCGGGTCTCAGCGGGCCTCTGAGAAGGCTGTTTTACGAGCCTGTTAGTCTGAAACCTACATTCTCGGAAGAAATGGCTTTTTAATTTTTCTTTCTTTCTTTTTTAAAAAAAGGTTAACTGCCAGATTCCCAGCCAAGTCCTAAACCCCAATCTTTAGAGCATTGGGGACAGGAGGGGGGAGGGGCATCCCCGGGCATCAGGCCTAGGAGGGTGAAGCCAGGGGGCTGAAAACCTCAGAAGCAGCAGGTTCTTTGCCACCCAAGTGTGGCTCCTGTGTCAGAAGGTGGCCGGGCACGAGCCAGGCGGAGACAGCGCGGAGGCGTCGCCCCGTCCGGCTGCTTCGCGCAGAGCTCCCCGGGTCAGGAGCAGCTGGACGTGGTGGCCGCCTCTGCCCCGGGCGTCCCCAAAATCAGTGCACGACGCTTCCCTCGCCTTTCACACAGAGGGCGGCCGGGCTGTTTTATTTATTTATTTTTATTTCCTTATATCTTATTTATGGGTTTACTTTGGACACCAGGGAAAGCATCCGTGTGAACTTCAAATATTACCTTATCTTACAAACCAGGCTTTGATGTTGGCTGTGATCAGAGGCGGCCCTCTGAGAGGCTGCCAAATGGAAATGCGAGTGGCCGCCTGCGCGCATGAGCCTGCGATTTCAAAGTCGCCGGAAAGCGACACTCAGGTTAGGCTGGGCACAGCGGAGTCAAAAGGCTAAGCTAATTGGCGCGGCTTCAACGGCAGCTAAGTGGAGTCCACACTTCAAAACCGGTGCTCCCCAGAAACAGCTGGGCCCGGCAGCCAGGCTCGTTAGCCAAAATGTTTATAATGAAAGGAGGCTGTGTAGGGACCGGGGCTCCGTTGCTCTTCAGCTCACAGTTCTGAGCAGCCAGGAAGCTGATCATAGACTTTTAGAGCCTGAATACAAAGAGGAGAGGCCCCCTTCTGGAATGAGGGGCTGTTTTGGAAGAAGATTCTTGGCTGGGGGAGAATTAAAGGCACATTTTCCTTAAAGGCGCCTGTCAAGCTTCTCTGAGCCTCTGCAAGTTGAAGTCCCTCCCCCCCCCCCAGGTGGAGTGAGGGGGTTGGGGTGTGTGTGTGTGTGTGTGTGTGTGTGTGTGTGTGGGCTGAGGGGGTGCTTAAAAATCATTTGTTCCTCTGGTCTTCAAATCAGCCAGTGACCTGCCCCCCCCCCCCATACCTATGTCCCCCAATTCTCTTTCTACTTTATATGGAAAAAGAAAAAGGCATAAAAGCCTTCCCACTGCTTTCCATCTAGGAGGAAAGGAGAGAAGACAGAGGTCACTGGAGGACAGAGTTTTGGAAGGGTGGCTGGGGGCTTCCTCTGGGGCTCTTGGAGCCTTGTGTGGGTCACAGTGGGGTCCGTGTGGTGCTGGACTCCGGGCCCCCAAGATTGTCAGGCAGAGGCCCAGAGCAGAGACATTCCTCTCAGCTCCCCAGAAGAGTGGCCGGTCAGCAGAAGGGCGAGGACTTTGCCTTGCAGCCCTGGGTTAGATCAGCTGGTTAGATCAACATGAGACCCAGTCTGTGGGACCCCCAGCCCCACCCCACAGGGATTTAGGTTAGAGATGGGGAGATGCACTGTCTCAGGAACCACCTGGCATGCCCGATAGCCAGTGAGTACCAGGTACTGCGGAGGACTTTCCAGGATATTCACCAGCTCTCCCACTCGTCCCTTTAGCAGGTCCAGTGACTCCGTGGGGCTTAGGAAATGGTGCCCCCACATTCAGTCCCAGTTTTGCTTCTCTAGTCGAGGCTGGGAGGGTAGGTTGTTGAGTCAAAGACACCTGTTCGGGATCCATTAGTGGCTTGGATTCGGATCCTCAATCTAAGTGCTGCTGCCTGGCGCTGGTCATCTGAAATGTGGTGAATCCGGGTTTTTGTGAGAATGGAGTTGGATTCTGCGTCAGGTGTGTCTGACCCACAGTAGGAACTCGGTGTGCGGGGACTGGGTTGGAATCAGTCACCTGGCTTGGAATTTGGTTTGCTGCTCATTCAGATATGCTCTGGAGAACCCCCTTTTCTCCCATGTTCTGTAAAGGATCCCAAAGGTGAAAACATTGAGTTTGGGTAAATAAGCTCCAGCGGGGTCAGTAAGGTTCTCGACTGGGAACCTTTATCCTACCTGGCCTCCAGTGGCCCCGTCAAGTCCCAGGCCTCAGTGAGTAGGAGGCTGTCTGGGTGACTCGACCTGCACTGGTCAGGTCAACTGGCTAACCCTTCCCACCATGCTCACCGCCTCTGCCCCTTGGCCTTGCCCGGGGACAGGACTCACACGTGTGTTGAAGTCCTCGCTTTAGACGTTGATCTCCTTCTGCCCTGTACCCTCAGTACGATTATCCTTTATGTGCCTCTCAGCTAAGGTTTGGCTAACCGATCATTGATTTACTTGGGTCTGTACCACCCCCCCGCGGTGGCCCCATTCTCCAGCCTAGGCCGGCAGGCTTCTGGAAATCGCAGCCACTGGAATTTGAGGGCAGAGAAGGAGCCAGAGGTCAGCCCTGGCTGCTGCTGCGTGTTTAGGCACTGCTGGTCTTCACCCACTGCTGCTGAGCCAGCTATGTGGTGTCCCTTGCACCCTCTGATGAACAAAACACTAGGGACAGGAATATAGCCAAACACCTCATTTCAATGTCGACAGCCTCCAAGTGGGATCCAGTATGGAACTGTTTGAGCATGAGGCTTTTGTGAATAAGTCGCCTCTGGAAAGGACAGCGATAGGAACCTTGTCCCACCTTGACCATTTGACGGCTATCAAGAATAAGATCCTTTTTTGGAAAATCACAGCAGCGCCAGGTCACGTTTCTAGGGAAGACTAGCTGGAGCACAGAGTGCAGGCGTTTCCTTCCTCTTCTTCTGGTTTGTTTGTAAATGTGATGAAGGACGCAGGGGCCCATACTGCCTTCAGGGCTTTGCGACAACTTTATTGACGCTGCATCGCCCCTTTGAGCCACCTGGTATGCCCCGTAGCCAGTGAGGACCAAGTGGTGGGGGGACGAGACTTTGAAATTGCACCCCCCCCCCAGTGGTCCTCTCTCTCCATTTCCTGCCGTGTGTTTGTTTCATCATGCTAATTACCACCTTCTAACATACTATAGGTTTTGCTTTTTGATTTTTGCTAATTGCCTGGGCCACCCCGTTAGGACGCAGCTTCATGAGGCGGTCCTGCATTTCTGTCCCCTCCTCCACTGCACGCGTGCCCGGGGCCTAGAACAGGGTTTGGCACATTGTAGGTACTCAGACATTGGAATGAATTGCACAGAATCCCACATAGTAGGGGCTTTGTCTTTATGCCCACATGGGTCATGTCTTTGAGACTTCATTGGTTGGGGTGGTAGGGTTTGGAACTGAGGGAAGGAAGGAGCCCAAAGGTACCTTTGTGGCACTTTACACAAGGAAGACATTTGGAAATGACGGGGAGGTGGCGTGTTGGAGAATCACGCACAGCTTCGCTAATGCTCGTCCTAGCCCTCTGTGGGTCTGGCCCCTCTGCCAGAGGGTTTTCCCCTGGTACGCTCCGTGGGAATGCCTGGGGTCCTGATTCAGGGTAGTGTGCTGCGGTGGCAGTGGACTGTTGGGAGGGCCAAAGGGGTCTTAGGATCTCCTTGGGCACCTGTAAAATGGGGGGTCCTTCACTCTGACTGGGTCAGCTGCAGTATAACTCAGTTCTAAGAGAACAGCCTGAGATGAGCTGACCACACTCTAAGTCAGTGGTCCTGAGTCCAAGAGGGAGCCATTTCCAGAGATGACTGATGGGCAGGAGGTTTGGCCATTTGATGGTGGATTGATCTTTCCCCGCAGGAACGGCCATGGTGCCTGGGACAGGGTGCGCTCTCCTGGAGGCGTGTGGCCCCATTGATTGGCAGGATCTGAGCACAGCTTGTGAGCATCCTGAGTGCTGAAAGCAGCCTCGTGAGCCTGTGGGTTCTGTCTTTTCCCTTCCCTTAGAGATGGAATCCCTCCGTACCGCGTGGGGAGTAAGAAACAGCTCCAGAGAGAAATGCATCGCAGCGTGAAGGCCAATGGCCAAGTGTCTCTACCTCATTTCCCGGTGAGTATAGTCTAGAGGGGGAGGTGGCTGTTTTCAGCCTGTTGAGTCCTGGAGAAAAGGGATGGGAGAGGAAGGGGGCATGGAGACCGTGGGAGGGGCCGTGTTGGGGCCTGCTAGGGAACAGGGAGGGAAGGGAAGACCAGGCAAGAGGTTGCTACATGGTTTGTGGGGGTGCGACACTGGGCAGAGGGGAGCTCAACATGACCCCTTGAACCTTTCCGTTTTCTCAATTCATTAAAGAAAATTTGCTATGAGAAAGAAAACAAAGCAGTTCCTTCCTGGAAACCAGGACATGACAGGAGATCATCCATGCTTTTCATTGGGTTCCCACCTAAATGGAAGCCCCTTGAAGACAGGGAGTTTTGCCTGTTCTGTTCAATTCCATAGTCACAGAAACTAGAACAGTACTTGGCACACAATAGGTGCTTAAACAAACACTTGTTGACTGAATGAATGCACGAACAAAGGAATGGATGAGGAGGGGGCTAGAGGAGTCCCTGCCTCTTGAGGGAGGAAATTCCATCCCAGGGACATTAATGTGTTGACTGCCCGGCTCAGTCATTTCAGGCATCCATTAGTCTATTTACTTGGCCGTTTCCCCTGCTGATTTCTGCAGCCCTGGAGGGCAGCTATACCATCTTGTCTGTTTCCAATCCCAGAATGTGACTTAGTCCCTGCTATGGAATCTGCACCTAATAGGTGCTGGGTGAATGAGTGTTTGGAAATGAGCGTCCCACGAGCGGCTTCTTCCTGTGATTGAGATGAGAGGCCAGCATGGCATGAAGGACTTTTCTGGGCCCTCTCCTCTGTTTCCATGTTCTGGAAGGCAGCCACTAGCATGTGGCCCCCTGTATGCAAGAGAGCCTCGCTGTCTGCATTTCACGGGCTGGGCTTCCGGCAGTACTCTGAGATCCAGGCTGCAAGGGTGCTGCTCCTGAGGGAGGGGAGAGAGGATCCAGTTTAGAGCGGCATCCGTCCCTGAATCCTTCCACCCGCTTCTGAGAATCCTGTTGGTCCATGGATTATGTTGCATTTAGAAAATGAACACTGAATGGCTGATCCTGTGTTGTGGCAGTGCCCAGACTGAGCCTCCTCGCATAGTCTGGGGCAGATTTAACCTTGTCCTAAAATCAGCATATTAAGATTGCTTTTCTGGGACCTCCAGCATGCCCCTCCTCAATAACAGTACCCCCCAAATACAACAGTATATAATTTTTTTTTTTTGATGGGGCAGGGGTGTGTGTGTATTAAGAAAGAAAACTTCTAATACCCAGGCTTATAAATTAGATGATTTTGTCCTGGGTTGTGCAGATCAACTTTCTCCATGAGGCAGCCCCTTCATTGGGGGGGGGGGGGGAGCGCTGTATGGGGCCAGCCTGTGTGAGAAGGGCCATCTCCTGCAGAGGGCGTCCTTTCTGTCCCCTCCCGAGGTTCTGCAGCTACGCGGTTACCCCTGGAGGCCCACCCATAGGCTGGGGGAAATGCTGGCCTTCGAAGGTTGGCTTTCTGCTGCCCCCAATGCACCCCAAAGAAAAGGGCAAAGCAAGAGGGAAATGAGGAAGGAGGCAGAACCACCGGGGAGGAGAGGTGGGCGGGGAGGAGGGGGTGGGCGAGATGACAAGAGGCTAGAAAGCCAGGCGGGCTGTGGGGGTTCTCTGTTTGCTGCTTTTGGCAGGCGATCTCGGTGCCTTTTTATATTCCGCACTTGATTTGGAGATGTTCCCTTTTCCCTTGACAGAGCAGCTTCAGGCAGCCAAACTCAGCAGTGTTCTGCTACTAGCCCGCAGCAGCTTTCTTCATTTTCTGTACAAAGAGCCGGGGAGGGGGGTGGGGAGAGCAGGCAGATCGAGGACAGTGTTGAGACAACACCGCCTCAAAGGTGCGCAGTGTGCGGCCAGGAAATGAATTACCGCCGCTTCTGATCCGGCCGTGCGCCTCCCTTTCTTCCCTCCCTCTGCCTCCCCCCCGCCTCCCTTCCAATCTTATTTTTTTTTAAATTTCCAACTCCCTTTCTGTTTAGACTCTACTTTTTATTCCTTGAGTTGGTCTCTCCCCTCCCCACCTCAGAGGCTGCCTCTTTTTTTTTTTTTTTTTTTTTGATGTTTGACAACAGTCTTTGAAGATTTTCTACTTCAGAGTAGCTACTGATGGGCTGGTTGTACTACAGAGAGAACAAGCAGGGCCTCTCGGAGTGCGACCAACTGCTCCTGCCCAAGGCAAACGCTGGTGGGGACCATGGCGCTCCATGAGGCCGCGGCGCCGCCACATAAAGCTCCCCGGCAGCCCGGGCAGAGCGCGGCCCGGACCCGGAGCCACCGAGCGCGTCGCCCGCCGCAGCTCCGGCGCGGCCACCTCGCCACCGCGCGCCGGCCGGCTAAACGTGCCCCGACCCCTTCCTCCCCGTGCCCTGTAGAGAACCCACCGCCTGCCCAAGGAGATGACCCCCGTGGACCCCGCCGCCTTCGCAGCTGAGCTGATCTCCAGGCTGGAGAAGCTGCAGCTGGAGCTGGAGAGTCGGCACAGCCTGGAGGAGCGGCTGCAGCAGATCCGAGAGGTAGTACTGGCCCCGCCCCCAGCCCACGCGCGCCCCCTAGCCCCACGCAGGCCCCCCGCCCTCCCCACGGCCGGCCGAGGGCCCTCCTGCTCACGTCCGCCCCCCTGCGGCCTTCCCTTCCAGGATGAAGAGAAGGAGGGCTCGGAGCTCGTGCTGGGCTCGCGGGATGGGGTGCCCACCCAGCACCCCCTCTCCCTCCTGCCCTCTGGCAGCTACGAAGAGGACCCGCAGACGATTCTGGACGACCACCTGTCCAGGGTGCTCAAGACGCCCGGCTGCCAGTCCCCCGGCGTGGGTCGCTACAGCCCCCGCTCGCGCTCCCCTGACCACCACCACCAGCAGCTGTACCACCCTCTCCTCCCGCCCGGGGGCAAGCTGCCCCCCGCCGCCGCCTCGCCAGCCGGCTGCCCTCTCCTCGGGGCCAAGGGCTTCGTGACCAAGCAGACCACGAAGCACGTCCACCACCACTACATCCACCACCACGCCATCCCCAAGAGCAAGGAGGAGATCGAGGCGGAGGCCGCGCAGAGGGTGCGCTGCTTCTGCCCCGGGGGCCCCGAGTATTACTGCTTCTCCAAGTGCAAGAGCCACCCCAAGGCACCAGAGCCCGCGCCGGGGGACCAGTTCGGGTAAGTGTCAGGCAACTGGACTGTCCCAGCGGGGCTTCTCTCCCGACCACAGCCCTGGGCAGGTGTGAGGTGGGGTCAGAGGTCACAGGCATTTTGTGTCCAGGAAGGAGGGCACAGGGTGGGAGGGGGGCAGGGGGAGCAGGTGCATGTCACCCCACCACCTTCCCATCTGTCCCATGGGGGAGTCCCAGAGAGGTAAGGGGTGTGGTTCTCAGTCCCCACAGTGGCAACAGAGGCAGCACTCTGCCCAAGCGCAGTGCCAGAGCCAGCGAGCCCAGCCTGGCCCTGGCCGCCAGGGAAGGAGCCGGGGCGCTGCAGCTGCCGGGGGAGGAAGGAGACAGGTCGCAGGATGTCTGGCAGTGGATGCTGGAGACTGAGCGGCCGAGCAAGCCCAGGCCCCATAGGTAAACACCGCCCCTGCTGGGCGCCACCCCACGAGGGTCGGGCTGTCACCGGAGGTATTGTGGGGTTGGCTATTTTTGCAGTCGGCCGGAAACAAATGTGACTTTGCTTCTGCCATCTTAATATTAAATGTTGGACCGAGCAGACCACAAAAATGCCACGTTTTGGCAATGCCCCCCGTTCGTGTTGTGGTAGTTATTTCTCCTCTCTCTGAAGGTAGAATAGAGAAGTTTCTCTTGAAGTCACATTTTCCAGTTTTTCTAACCCATTTTTTTTTTCCTTTTGCTTTCTCTCTCCTCATTCCTTGTTCAGTGCCCAAAGCACAAGAAAGGCCTACCCCTTGGAGTCTGCTCGTGTGTCGCCAGCCGAGCGAGCTGGCCGGCACCCCCGAGCCGCCACCCGTGCCCACCCGTTTACCCAGGACCCTGCCATGCCTCCCCTGACCCCACCCAACACCCTGGCACAGCTGGAGGAGGCCTGCCGCAGGCTAGCTGAGGTGTCCAAAGCCCCAAAGCAGCGGTGAGTGGAAGAGGCAGCGGCGTGAAAGGCTGGCCTTGGGTGTGGGCATGGAGACCTGGCCTGTTGCTGAAGGAAGGCTTTCTTTCCTGCTGGGTCTCCATCTTCCCTCAGGGGGAGGAATTGCTTCTGGCCACATAAGTCTAGCAATTGTCGCCTTGAGGTCCATTGGTCCTGAAGAGCTAACGAGGGTCTGTTAGGCAGGTCATTCTGTAATCCCTTACAGATCCCATCCCTTAACAAACGCCCGGATCACATAAGCCTGGTGAGATGAGCAGACTGACTGGCGGGGATCGAGGCCTCTGCCCTCTGCCTGTCTGGCAGTGTCCATCCTGGGTTCCCAGGAGGGCTTGGGACGCCTGTTCCCAAGACGTCCTCCAGGCCTCCTAGAGCCACTGTGAACACAAGGCCTTGGTTGGGTCTCCCCGTCCTGGAAGTCGGGTCTGTGTCTGTTTAGAAGGCCATGCTCCCCCCTTGCCCTGGGGACAGCTGGCTTACCTCTAACCCCTTTGCTCTGGCTGTGTCCTCAGGTGCTGCGTGGCCAGTCAGCAGAGGGACAGGAACCACTTGGCCACAGGTCAGACAGGAGCCACCCCCTTCTCCACCCCGAGCCTGGCTTCCGAAGAGTGAGTATCTCTGCCTGGCATCGACGAGGTCCACCCAGTGGGTTACATGTCAGGGTATTCACAGTCGGGAGTTGCGATTTTTGAAAGCATTTTAAAATATATAAAATCACCTCGATTTTAACACGTTCGTGACAAGGAGCAATACACACGGATGTGGCCATTGGTTAGGATCCTGAAAAGCCTGCTTGTACCGAGCACTGCATTGTGACTTGTACACAAGTGTTCCTTCTTGGAGCGACGATGGCTCAGGGTTCCCGGGCACACACGAATCAAAGGCTGAGACATGAAGCCACAAGCATATGGATGGGAGGGCCCCCGAACCCGGACGCAAAAGTTGCCCCCATGTAGCTTGCAAGTTAGCACATGGAAACCTGGGTGCCACGCGGAGCAGGAGGGCGGCTCCACCGCCGCAGAGCTGGGGAGGACGCTCATTCTCATCTGGCTTGGGGAAAAGCGTCTCCCCTCCTCGTGCTCTGAGTCCTTTCGTAAATTTGCACCCTCACAATGTGGACAGAGAGGCCTGGCTTCGTTTAATTACAGGATGGTGCATTTAAAAAGAAATCCGCTGAGGAGATCTGAAATGGTCTAAATAACTAAAGTATTTTTTTCTTCTTAGCTGCTTTATCGTGAGCAGTGAGCAATGTTTGTACCGAGGAAGCCACTATCCTGGACTTTTTTGTTTTAATCGGTTGACCTTGAGTCTACTAGCTGTTCTGGCCCACAGCTTGTATTTTTTTAAAGCCACTCTACAAAAACTCCGAATAGATGGGGAATTCGAAATGACCGCGGGCTCCCCACCCCCCTCCCCCAGTGGGCTCCAGCATTCCGAGTTCATGCCATCCCAGGAGGTGTTCTGAGTCTGTCTCCACAGCATACCCTGAGCGTGAGTGTCCTGGGGGCTCTGTGAGAGGAGGCACCCCATTTGTGCCAACCTGAAAGAGACTGCTCTCCCCCATTTAGTGGTAGCAAGAGAAACAGTAAGCAATTTGTACAACCAAGGGAATTGTCGCTTCCTGTGCCCAACACAGGTGACCTGGGTTGGACTGTACGCTCACCAGAGGTGGCTGTCTCTGTGATATGGGGGCACACACGCAGGCCCCCTTTTGAGCTTTATCTCTGGAGACAGTGTCTGGAGAGAGCACGCCTGCATGTGTGTGCCTGCATGTGTGTGCGTGTGCGTGTGTGTGTGGGCGTGTTTGCACACCGCCTTCACATGCTTGTGTTGCATCTTATTTTCAGTCACAAAGAGCCAAAGAAGCCAGCAGGGGTCCACGTGCTCCAGGCCAGCGAGCTGGTCGTCACCTACTTTTTCTGTGGAGAAGAGATTCCGTACCGGAGGATGCTGAAGGCTCAGAGCTTGACCCTGGGCCACTTTAAAGAGCAGCTCAGCAAAAAGGGAAATTATAGGTGAGAGTCCTGTGGCTTCTTTCCGCCTGCAGCTGGTCTGCTCGGAACTGAGAGCCAGAGTTGCTTCCCTGGCCTGGCCAGATCTGGAAGGGCCGGGGGCTGGGAGTGGGCTGCTGCCCCACTGCGGTTCTCCTCTCCTGTCCCCTCACCACGCAGAGAGCGCAGCAGCAGCGGAGAGGGCTCTGGGGGCCTGGATGGGCTTTTTCTACCAGGTGAACAGGATGCGGAGGAGAAAGGTGGCAGGTGGCTCTGTCTGAAGGAGAGCCGGGCTTGGGCCATCTTGTGGGACTCCACCTGAAAGGGGGGGGGGGATAGAGAGAGATAGAGGGACACACGGATGGGCAGACGGATTAGGAGACCGAAAGACTGCTGTCCTGGCTTGGGTGTTGGAGAGACTGTCCACACTGAAGGCTTGGGGATGGGCAGAGACTTTGCCTGGAAATGTAGGCATCGTTCTCCTTACTCAGCTTTTCTGCCTCAAGAGCTGCCTCCCTCTGTCTTATGGGGCTTGTGAAGCAGGGTGCTCTCTTGTCCATAACCAAGAGGGGGCGGGACCTGCGGGTGGGCACCAGGTGGACAGGAGTCTGGGGAAGGGAACTGGCCTGCCCTCCGGGCTTCCTTTTCCCATCTGCACAGTGGAAATGCCCACCCAGGCCTTCCAGGGACCTGGACAGGCTTAGAGTTGAGGGCCCCATTCCTCGTTCATTTCCCCCTGAACTGGGGATGGGTGGGGACTCCACCTTAGCTCATCCAGAGTCCCACCTGCTCCTCCTTCATCCTGGGGGGTGCGTGGGTTCCGTTCTAGCTGTATCTCAGGTGCGGTGTGCAGGGCTGGGACAAGGGACAGGCACATGTTTGAGGAACACAGTGTGTGTCCAGAAGGTGCCAACCCATTCCCGCCTCGAGCTGGGGATGGAAGTAGAGAACCCTGATAGCACTTAGTGATGTGCCAGGTGGCACTGGCTTCTGGACCCCGGTGAGTCCAGGGGTCCGGGGCCCCCAGACCCGTGTCTCCCCGAGCAGCTGACTTGGACAGAGTTGGGCTTAGATCCTTTATACTAGGCTGAGACAATCCTCAAATGTATGGGGTTGGGGAACAGGCCTGGCTGCTGTTGTGTTTTTTTAAATCTGGAACAGACACAAGGTGAAACTAATTACACAAGTGTGCCCCTCCAGGGATTCATTTTGATCTCAGCTTTGACTCGGCTGAACTCAGGGGAACTGCAGGTGACCTTCAGGGAGAAGGGCCACGCAGCGCCGGGCAGAGAGGCTGCAGGGGAGGCTGGGCGCTCAGCCACTCCAGCCACATCTGGCTCTGATTTTTTTCTTTTTCCTAAGGCACATTTAATAAGCCTGGCTTTGAAGCCCCGGCCTCCCCTCTAACGCACAAAGACTCGCACGAATGGTCCACGCTCAAATTCTTCACTGATTGGATCAGGCTGTGGCCGGGCCCTTCCCTGCTCCTTATCTCCCTCCACGAGCCCTCCTGGCCAGAGCCGACTCCCCGTCCTGCTGGGTCCTGCTGGGTCCTGCTGGGTGTTGGGGGCGCAGGGTGCCATGTCTCGCCCCTCCCCCAGCAGGGGTGATGCTCCAGCGTTTAGTTCCCACCCCCACACGCCCCGCAGGAAAAAGCACACGAGCGTGGGTCTGTGGAGTGGAGGGCCTGGCCTGTGTTGAGTAATCTCACCACGCAGAGGTTCAGCAAGAGCACAGCCCTCGAGACGTGCCAGGCGCCACTAGGGCCAGATGGCAGGAGAAAGCCGAGTTTGCCACATAAAGCCTGTTGCAGTGGAAAAGCCCGCTGCTCGGAGAAAAGGAGGGCAGCGGGCACTTCTGAAGCCATGGGGGTGGGGCTGGGGAGCATGGCCTCTCCCCTCTCTGGAAGGGGGTGCAGTTATGTGAAAGGTCATGGCGCGTTTGCCGTGAGAGCCCAGCTTGGCCAACCTGGGGCGGGTTGGCGCTGGGGGCTGAGGGTGGCGTTGGAATCGGAGCCTCTTCTTTGCAAAAGCAACTCTTCCCTCTGTCCGGATCTCCTGTGCCCAGTGCCCCTCCTCACTTTCTCGCCA
Source organism: Tadarida brasiliensis (assembly GCA_030848825.1). Classification (NCBI taxonomy): domain Eukaryota; kingdom Metazoa; phylum Chordata; class Mammalia; order Chiroptera; family Molossidae; genus Tadarida; species Tadarida brasiliensis. The sequence goes on from CM061273.1 coordinate 56,718,013, forward strand.
TCTCCTCTCAGCCCCCCCCCCCCCCCCAATAGCCCGACCCCCTCCATAGGAAGCGTTTTCACCATTGGCCCCTTAGCCGGGCTTTAGCTTGGCCGGGAATGCTGAAAACAGAGGGCCTTGACTAAACCCAGCTGTTCCGCTTTCTTCAGCCTTATCTCCTGTGAAAGTATTTGGCTTGCCTTCATTAAAGAAGAAAAAAAATTTAGCTCTAACCAAGGGGAATTAATTTTAAGAGAAAAGACAAAAACAAAATGCAGCCATAACCCTGAGACACACATTTTTTAGAGAGGCTGTGCCCCTCCCCCCAGGGGACTGCGACCCTCCCTCCGTGACTGGCCTTTATTGGTTGGAGATGACAGCTTGCAGGGGTGCCTTTAATCTGATCGAGGGATGTCCCTGCCCGGGACGGGAAGGAAGAGCCTTCGCTGCTGCCTGGGAAGGGGCCTGGGAGTGGGCCGGGGAGGCCTGCGTCTCTGAATGTGACTCCTGAGAGGCTGGCCGGAGAGAGACTGCTCATTTGAGTCCATACAATTAAACAGCCTTAGAAGAAAGAAGGCTGGGGTGGGATAAAAGGAACCTTTAATCAACGGGCATAATAGAAGGGCCCTTCGTGTTTGACCCTGGAGGGGTGGGTGAGAGGAAGGAGGGGCGGCTGTCTCCGGGCTCTGCCAGAGACCAGCTGCAGGAGCTGGCAACTGGGTGCGGGAGGGTGGGAAGATCAAGAGGTGTCAGCCTCCAGGCCAGACCAACTGCCTTCCGCAGCTTCAGGTGGCTCCGTCTGGGGTCCCCGAAGGACACCTCTCGGCTGCAGTAGCAAATGAACTCTAGGTCTGCTTTGCCTTTCCCATCCCCACCCTCACCCCCAATAAAAAGGGGAGAAAAACGCAGCTGTGCTCTACAAAGTGCACTTTTCCCGACATGAGTGTTGTCGGAACTGTTTGCAGGGGGACCCCGCCCAGGCTGCTGCTCACTGGGTGCCTAGCTTTGCTCCCAGTGACGTGACCTGGCCCGATTGCGCCTCGGGCCAGCCCTCGGGAGCCGTGGGGTCATCTCACTCAGATCAGGGCCAAGGCTGACCTGCACACCTGCTGTAGCATAATCCTCGAGATGCCTCAGTCCTCAGTGTTGCCCTGCCTTTCTTCTGAAGCAGAAAACGCAACTTGACCAAGGTGCTTTTGGGGTTTTTCTTTTTAAGGTATTACTTCAAAAAAGCAAGCGACGAGTTTGCCTGTGGAGCGGTGTTTGAGGAGATCTGGGACGACGAGACGGTGCTCCCCATGTACGAAGGCAGGATTCTGGGGAAGGTGGAGAGGATCGATTGAGCCGCGTGGGTCTGGCCGTGGCCAGCTGTGGGGCCGGAGCCCGCACGAATGGTCTGGGACGTGAGCGACCGCCAGGCAACACAGTGAAGGAAAAAAACCAATGAAGACAAAGTCTAGGGAAGAATTGGCCACCGGGCCTCCGGGAGGGTGGGGGGAGGTTGGTTTTCATTATTCACGAGCTGGGTACTGAGATAAGAAAAGCCTGAACTATTTATTAAAAACATGACCACTCTTGGCTGTTGAAGATGCTGACAGTATCTGAGAGACTGCCATACATAATATATGACTTCCTAGGGTTCTGAAATCCATAAACTAAGAGAAACTGTGTATAGCTTACCTGAACAGGAATCCTTACTGATATTTATTGAACAATTGATTATCCCTGCCCCCAGTTTATGGATATGCTGCTTAAACCACGGAAGGGGAGACGGGACGTTCTCATTGTTCTATCCAAACTTCGGAGTTGAGCTCGGAGTGCAGTAATGGTGTCTTCACGGAGGGGGAGGGGCATTGTGCTCTGCCCTGCGTGTTCTCCAAGTGAAGACAGACCTTTTTCAATGGTGCCCTACCAGTGACACACACAGAAATTGGTGCATTTTTTTTTTTTCTGTGCTGCTGTATTTTGGCATAAAGGTCTTGAGGTTTGACTTAACGTTGCTACATCACCGCCAGTTTGGGGTCACCTTGTTGGATGGGATGATCATTGCTGAGTTGGGGGGAGCCTCCTGGGGGCCCCAGCTTCATCCTGTAACTTCTCATAGCTCCCCGCCAAGGCTCAGTGCCCAGTGGCTGGGTCCTGTTAGAACCTGTGGTTCAACTTGTGCTTTTATTGAAACAACAATTCCTTGGAGTCTTTTTTTTTTTTTTTGATGACTCTTTGGGGCCACAGCCATTCTGGAAACGACCCCCCCTGCCCTGCAAAGAAGCAAACCGCTGTGGGAAGGCCCAGCAGCACCCGTTTCCTCCAGACACCTTCATTTGACGTTTGGGTTTTTGTATTAAGTTAATCTGTACATTCGTTGGCCCTGGTCACTTGTACTATATGTCTGTATATATCGTACGGCGGAAGAGTGTTAATCCACTATCTCTAGTGCTTGACTTTAAATCAGTACAGTACCTGTACCTGCACGGTGTCCCCATCCGTGTATCGCCCTATATTGAGGGCTCAAGCTTTCCCTTGTTTTTTGAAAGGGGTTTATGTATAAATATATTTTATGCCTTTTTATTACAAGTCTTGTACTCAGTGACTTTTGCCATGGCATTTCTACTTATCCTGTAAATTATGCATTATAAAGAGTTCATTTAAGGAAAATTACTTGGTACAATAATTATTGTAATTAAGAGATGTAGCCTTTATTAAAATTTTATATTTTTCAAAACGCTGGCCTTGTCCTGGAATTCCTGGGGTGGGGGCAGGGCAGAGGCCCCTTGTGTGTGTGAACATCTGTGCTTTGATTCCCACCTGCGTGAGCCCGTTCCTGGACGCACCTTGAGTCCTTACCAATCTGGGCCGGCCCTGGGGTTTTGAAAAACGATTCCTTCACCCGGCTGCTGCCTAAGGATTCTTGTGGGTCAGACTGTAGACATGTTTCCTCTGACGTCTTCCTCCTACCACCTGCAGTCAGCTCCTTCCATCGGGGCAGGTGTCTCCAATCGGGCCAGGTAAGGTACAGGTGAGGAGCGGCTGACTTGGATTTCAGGAGGCGTCTCAGAGGCAGAGCCTCTCAGAAAATGTGTGTAGGTCTGGAGTGTCCAGTGGGGCCGATGACCCTGAGCTCAGTGTGGGTCTGGGCTGGAGATGCAGGTGGCGTGAAGGGGGACAAGGATGTTTCTGCACCTCAACTGATCCACAGGGCCATGGAAGCCTGGGCAGTGAGCTCAACAGACATGTGCTGGATGTACTTCAGATCTGGGAACAGGCCTATTGAAAGGAGCCCTGTGACTAACTGTTTTTAGAAATAAAGGGTCTGTGATGGCAGGTGGGTGGGGCCTGAAGCTGATGTGCTTGGCTCTTTGCCCCTGTGGTGAACACGCTTGAGGCTGAGGGTGGAGTCATGCCAGGTCCCAGCTGGGGGGCTGGGGGCCGACCTCAGTGGACAGCCTCAGTGTGGTGGTGTCTGGGCAGCGGCTGGGCGAGTAGGTGAGGGGTGTGCAAGTTTCCTTCACCTTGGTCCTTACCCCCTGGCTGGACCAGGCTCACAGCAGGGGTTCCCAGAACCCACTTCCAGAACCGGAGGGCTCTTTCCAATCTGAGATGAAGAGACGCAACCTACTGTACATGGTGGGGGTGGGGTTATGGCTTTTCATCTTTAGGCCTTGGGATTCATCCAACGGGGAGAGTGAGGTAAAAGAAAGGCTTGGGGCTCAGACAAACCGGGGCTCAAGTCCCGGCCCTGCCACCTTCTGGGGGGCCGTGGGCCTCAGAGAGAGCCAGACTGGCGACCACTTGTGTCTGTAGCTCTTCGGAGAGCCTGACTCTCTGCGGCTCTCGTTTGAACAATCAGGTGCTCTTCAGCTGGCGAGGTGGCTTCTGGGATGTGACCCCTGACATTGTAGAATCACCTGTGCCTCCTCCAGGGAGACAGCCTATAGTTGTATTAGATTCTTGTTTTTCAATCCTCACCCGAGGCCCTGGCCGGTTTGGCTCAGCGGTTAGAGTGTCGGCCTGAGGACCAGGGAGTCCCGGGTTCGACTGTGGCCAAGGGCATGTACCTCGATTGTGGTTCGTCCCCAGCCCTGGTTGGGGTCGTGTGGGTGGCAACTGATAGATGTGTCTCTCTCACATCGATATTTCTCTCTCTCCCTCCCTCCCACTCTGTCTGAAGATAAATGTAAAACTATCCTCAGGTGAGGATTAAAATAATAATAATAATCCTCACCTGAGGATATCTTTCTATTTATCTTCAGATAGAGTGAGAGGGAGGAAGTGAGAGAGAGAGAAACATTGACGTGAGAGGGACACATCGACTGGTTGCCTCCTGCACGACCCCAACCAGGGCCGAGGATGAACCACAACCGCGGCCTGACACTCTACCGCTGAGCCAAACAGGCCAGGGCTAATTGTCTTAGATTCTTAAAGGGAGCTGTGACTCAAAGGGAAAAGCTAAAGCATGCTGTCTGCCCCTCTCTTCCCTGTCCCCAAATGGTCTAAGACCCAGCTCTTCCAGAATGCCCCCACCCCCAGTCCCTTGGGTCTCACCTGGGAGCTGGTGAGATGCAGCTGCCCACCCCAGACCCCCGGGCCAGACAGGACCTGCGAGCTTCCGGCCTGTCCTGTCACCCGAGCACGTCAGAGTTCACCCTCTAGTCCTGGAGGCGCTCCCCTTTCTCACGCCCAGCTTCAAACGAGAGTCACCTACCCAGTCCTCCTCGCCCAGGCGCTTCCAGGAGCTCTGGCCTTATTTTTCTGATTAATCGTTAACTGCCAGTCAGAGGCGAGGCGCAGCCTGGGTCCCAGTCACTTCAGGCTGTCTCGGGGAGCCCGATTTCCTCCAACAGTAGGTGGGGATACTACATGTGCCCCCCTTGGAGGGTTGCTGTGAGGGTGGAGGGAGGTGAGCTGGCTTCATCTCAGCAGGGCCTCAGGACCATCTCCCGACCTGCATGCCCCTCTCCCTCCCGCCCCAGCACCTGGGCTCTGGCCTCCTGCTCCTCAGGTCCCTGGTACGGAACCAGGAGGGCGGTGGGCAAACGGGCCGGCAGGCTGCTGGGCTGGGAAACAGACTTTCAGCTCCCGCCGAGCTTTGGCCCCAAAGCGTCTTCGATTTTTCTTTAAGTCTGTGAGCTTACACAATACTTGGAAACTCTCTGTGGACTCTTGCCTCAAGTGACAGTTGGTGGAGAGAGGCTGGGAATGTGGGGTTTGGGGGAAAGGAGCCTGTTCTCCTCCCTCCCCACCCGGCAGCGTGCTGTCAAAATGAAGGAAATCGGCAATGACCCCAAAGAAAATGTTCTAGTCTATTCGAATTATTAGGTAAGATTGGTGTTTTCTTTCTTCTTGTTGTTTTGGTCAAGAAAAATGTTCCTCTCTATTTTTTTTGTAACCTTTAGTAAATAATTTGGTTGTACAGAAACTCCCCAAATTACATAGATGTTTCCAAAAAAAGTGATTTACATCTTTCTTAACTATTAGTATTTCACTTATCAGCCAGATTTTCTAAAAATCTGATATGAGAATGATCCTGGACTGTGTTCTGTGACTTGTCCCAGGAAGTGGGTAGCAAAGAGAAACACAAAAAAACCACCACGCCACATGCAAAAGAAATGTGAGGCGTGTTGGGGAGTGTTGGCTGGTAACAGAATTATCCCAGGTAGTGGCTAGCCTGCTTGGTAGAGTCTCGGAACCTAAACAGGTAGAATTTGCACAGAAACTTAGGTCTGGTCATTTAGGAAGTGTGAGTGTGTGTGTGTGTGTGTGTGTGTGTGTGAGCGTGTGTGTATGTGAGTGTGTGTGTGTGAGAGTATGTGAGTGAGTGTGTGTGTGTGCGTGTGTGCATGTGTATGAGTGTGTGTGAGTGTGAGAGAGTGTGTGAGTGTGTGTGTGAGTGTGTGAGAGTGCGTGCGTGTGTGTGTGAGTGTGAGTGTGTGTGAGTGTATGTGTGTGAGTGTGTGTGAGAGAGTGTGTGTGTGTGAGAGTGTGTGTGTGTGAGTGTGTGTCTGTGTGAGAGTATGTGAGGTATGTGAGAGTGTGTGAGTGTGTGTGAGAGTGTGTGTGTGTGAGTGTGAGTGTGTGTGATGTGTGTGAGAGTGTGAGTGTGTGTGAGTGTGTGAGTGTGTGTGTGTGTGTGTGTGTGTGTCGGGAGGGCAGTGCTTCAGAAAGGCCCTGAATCAGAGAGAACAGCCCTGGAACAGGAGTGTCTTCCACCATCTACAATGCCCAGTTCTGAAAACATAAATCCCTGTGCTTCATCCACACTGACTTTCTGTTCCCCTGGAGTGCCCTGCTGCTCAGGGCCTTTGCACAAGCTGTTCCCTCAGCTGGGCAAACCCTCCCCCAACTGGGTACCCCACCTCCCACCAACCCTTCCTGAAGTTGTCCCCTTTTCAGCCTCAGGTCTTGACTTAAATATCAGAGGTCTTCCCTGACCATCAGATCCACGTGTCCTCACCTGATCCTCTCCATCACCATGACGGAGCTTTCTTCGTTCTCATTGTAGCTACGCGATAATCATTCAGTCGCCCACACACTCCTCCGTGAGGTAGGGAGTGAGTATGTTTTCTGTCATAATTCCGTATGTAACACCCAGCATAGTGATTGTCACCTAGTAGGTACTCAACATTTATAGAACTGAAGAAAAATGTTCTATTGTAGTATTACCTAAAATTAAGATAACCACTATTAACACTTTGCAGCATCCTTTCAGGTTAACACACACACACACACAGGACTGTATAGTGGGTGCTAGTTTGTAATCTGCATATTTTTTTTACTCACTAACAGGCCATTGGCATATTTCCATGTCAATAAATATTTTTCTATTTAAATGTATGGCTGAACTATCATTTCTTTAATTATTTATGGTTGGCTATTTCTCTCGTTTCCAAATTCTGCAATTATAAGTCACATTGTAATGAAATCTTTAGAGCTAACCACTCCCTCGGTAGTCATAGCTAGCGAGTCTTTAATTATTAGAATGAAGGTCTTCCAGGTGGAATTTCTGGATCAAAGGTCCTCCTCGGGGCTCCGGCCACGTCCTGCCACGCTGCCTGAGCGGTGGCTCACTTGTCGTGGAATCCCCGGTGCCATGTTTGTGCCCTCGATTTAGATCTCAGGCCTGGATATTCAAGGCTGTCCTGAGTCGGCATCTGAGCCAAGCCTGAGTTTCTGGGATTATTTCCACTTACACGCTGGGTAGCCTTGAGCAAAGAATTTCACTCTACCTGGGTGTGCCTCTTTGTAGAAGGAGGATAGTCAGAAGCGTCCTTCATGGTGCTGACCAGAGTGGCTGACGTGTGTGCAGTTCTCGGGAGAGTCTGGTCGTGACAAGGGCCAGCTGCTGTTATCACCTGCCGATCCCCACCATCTGGTCTTCACACCCGACGTTCTCAGCCCTTCGCCTCCTTTCCCTCGCCTGTCCTGTGAAGCCTGCTTAGCCCGTGCTCCCCGCTCCCTGCCCCCCAGGCTTCCTGCTCAGACCCTGTGGACTCTGCCTTTCTGGGACGGTCATCGTATGCTCACATACCCAGCTTTTTATTTTCCTCCCCTGAGCTGTCAGGCACCCTGAGGGCACAGCCCGTGGCTCAGATCTCCGTGTGTAAGAGCTTTACAGAGAGAAAGTCCAGAGTGCCCGGTAAAATTCATCCAGACATCCTGGGACCACACCACCCTCCTTACCCCACATCTACTTCCCATCGTCCCAAACTTGACGTGGGCCCACTATGTTGCGGAGCCTCTGCTCCGGAGCCTCTCCGCTGTGTCAGACATGGTGCACGGAGAGGCGTCAGGTGACGACCGATGGCCACGGAGTGGAGGGTCCACGTTCTCTCCTGCCCTCTCCCACCATCTCAACAAAAAAGAACGGAAGTGTGGTGGTGTGATTAGGGTGGCCAGATTTAGCAAGTTAAAACACAGGGTGCTCAGTTAAACTGAAATCTCAGCAATAATACATCGTTTTGTAGTAAGTGTGCCCCATGCCCTAGTCGGGCCATGCTTATGCTAGAAACGTCTGCGGGTCTGAAATTCCAACCCCGCTCAGCCTGCCTTCCTCTCTGCTTCCGCCGTGCTCCTCACTCCCTCTCGGCTGCTTCGTGTCTAGATGCGAAGTGGGTTCCACCGGGAGGCTTGCTCACTGGGAGGCAGAGATGCCCTCCTTTGGCTCCTGTCCGTGGACCAGCAAAGTCTGGACACAGGGCTTCGTGGCACCTCATGGGCATGTTCTCGGCCCTGGGTGCCGGGGACGCGGAGCTGGGAGAGATGGCCAGGCTCACGGCAGGGTCCAGCCACTAACCAGCTCCTGGACACCCGTGGCCGTGGCTGCTTCTTGCTACCAGGGTCGTGCCTCTGGCTGTGTCCATAAACACTCCCTGGGCAGGTGAGCTCCGCACGGTTTTGCAAGTCACGACCAAAGGCTCACTCTGTTCCGTTGGTGAACCCCTTAGATTTCTAACCACCTCGCAGGCTGTATTCATTCACTTTTCCGTACTGGCTCGGGGCAGCTGTCACCGAGCACCGTAACGATTCGTTGGAACAACGGAAGTGGATTGGCTCACGGCTCGGGAGGCTGGACATCCTAAATCAAGGTGTGGCCGGGCGTGCTCCCTCTGAAACCTGGAGGGCCCGAGGACCCTTCCCAGCCTCTTCCAGCTTCTGGCGGCCCCCGATTCCTGGGCTTGTGGCGACCTTGCTCCAGCCTCCACAGGGGTTCTCCTGTCTTCGCACCGTCCTTCCTCTGTACTTTCCAGGACTGGGCCCCAATCCCCCTTTTTGTAAGGACACCAGTCATACTGGATTAGGTCCCCCATCATGACCCCAGCTTAACTTGACAACATCTGCAAAGACCCTATTTCCAAAGTGAGTCACATTTGAGGTACTGGGTGTTAGGACTTTACCATAACTTTTTGAAAGGCAGAATTTCACCCGTAACAGATACCCGAAGTGTCGTCTGTCCCCTGATGGATCAAACTGTGGCACCCGCCACTGCGACTGCCCTCACACGGAAAGAAAAGCACAGTCTGCCGAAAAGAAACTCACTACAATCCTGTGCAAGGCCTGTGACCCCCCTGTCCCCAGGGAGGACGGCCTCCCTGCCAGCCCCCCTCCACAGGCCCCAGCAGCCCGAGCCAGCTTTCCTTGGCCATACTCTGACTATTACACACGCCTCTGCGTTTCACTTCTGCTCAGTCTGGACAAACTGGAAAACTCAGGTTGCCCAGTGCCTGCCCGCCTGACGATGGACTGGGGTCTGAGCCTTTCTCTCTAGGCCCATGATAACAATGGTCTCTCCAAACCGCTCCTGGCTGCCAGGGCCTAACACCCTGAAAATAGGTCGTTGGGAGAAATGACAGAATTTCTGTCTCCAGAGATTGCCTGGCCGAGGACATTAAGCCAGTGCACCTCCTGTAGCTCTGAGACCCCTTGTGGCCCAGAGGCTGCATCCTGGACCCGGTGAGCTGTCCAAGGGGCTTCCTCTTTAAGCTCCTCAGTTTGGTGCCAGCCTGCGAGGATAATTCCCCCATGTTGTCCCAAGGGAAAGGTTCCGCCACCTGGTCACTCTGGGGGGGGGTGGGGAGGGTGTCTTTTTGTTGCTGTTGTTAATCCTCACCCGAGGATATTTTTCCATTGATTTTTAGAGAGAGTGGAAGGGAAGGAGGCAGAGAGAGAGAAAGAGAGAGAGAGAGAGAAATATCGATGTGAGAGAGACACACCAATTGGTTGCCTTCTGCACGACCCCCATGGGGGCCCAGGATCAAAGCTGCAAGTGAGGTATGTGCCCTTGACCGGGAATCGAACCTGCAACCCTTTGATCCACAGGCCGATGCTCTAACTGCTGAGCCAAACCGGCCAGGGCAACTGGGGGGTCTTATGGACTGTCAGGGGAGGGTTTCCGTCCTGGCAGGGGCCTTCCTTGGTAAACCGAATCTCAGCTCCCATGCCCAAGCAGGCAGTGGGTGCCTGGGTGTTGATTCCACGAGGGTCAAGTCTCTTGCTGTAATCAGATGTGGAAATGACTCGTGAATCTTTGTCAAGCCCTTGGCAGACTGAAGACAGCAAGAAGCAATTAGTCTTCTGATCGCCATGGTTTGTCAACATAAAAGGTTTGGGCAGAAGCGGCCTCCAGATGACACCCACTCTGGGCATGCCTGAGATGGCCACAGGCCTTTGTTATTTATTCATCTTGCCCAAAAAAAGCCCAGGGGGTGAGAGAAGGGGGAAGGGCGCAAGCTGGAGGAGGGGCCCAGCTGCGGTCCATCTGAGCCCTATTCCCTCAGCAGGGCCAGGCTGGGGGGAACTATGGCCTCAGCTTCCAGACCCAGCCCCTGCCTGGAGGAGCAGAGACCCTCCCCCAACCTCCAGTTAGAGGGCAGGGCTGCTTGGGCCACCTGCTTCCCTGTGGGCCAGGGGCCAATTATCCAGACGGAGGGACAGCCAGGTCCCTAGAGTGAGGGACGGAGAGATGGTGAGAAATGAATTAAATGGAAGAATGGATTATGATCGCAAAAAGTTGGCTTGTAAAGCGCTTGCCATGGGCAGCTTAGAGATTTTCTTCTTTGCATTTTTTCCTGACCACAGACATAAATAGGCATGGTGAAAAATGTGAAAAGTACATAGTATTAGGGGGACCTGAAAGTAATGTCGTGTTTTGTTTTGTTTTTTTATCCTCACCCGAGTACATTTTTGCATTTATCTTCAGATAGAGTGGGAGGGAGAGAGGGGGGAAGAGAGAGAGAGAAACATCGACGTGAGAGAGACACATTGAGTGGCTGCCACCCACACGACCCCAACCGGGGCCGGGGACAAACTGCAACCGAGGTACGTGCCCCTAGCGGGAACCAAACCTGGGACTCTCTGGTCCTCAGGCCGACGCTCTAACCGTTGAGCCAAACCGGCCAGGGTGTAATGTCATGTTTTTACAACATTAATTCAAACAGATAAAACTTTAACAAATTTTTATTTTTAATCAATGATGTAATCACCCTTGTTATCAACAACTTTGCCATCTAGTGTGCAAATTTTCATTGCCGGATCGATAAAAATCAATTGGTTTTTAGGCAAAATATCTGGAGATGGCATTTTGGACATCATCCAAATTTTCAAATTTTTTGCCACTTAGAAAATGTTGTAGCGATCGGAATAAATGGAAATCCGATGGCGCAATATCGGGCGAGTATGGTGGGTGAGGCAATACCTCCCACCCCAATTCATTAATTTTTTCCAGGATTCGTCTTGCGCAGTGCGGTCTTGCATTATCGTGTTGCAGAATAATGCCTTTTCTGGTGACAATCACTGGGCACTTTTCAATTAAAGATTGATTTACTCGATCCAATTGTTCACAGTAAAGGTCTGCATTCAGTTTGTCCAGGTTTCAGCACTTCAAAATGAACGACCCCGCGAATACTCCACCAAACACACAAAAGTGCCTTTTTGGGGTGTAAACCTGGCTTAGCTGTACTTTGTGGCGATTCATTCGGAGAGAGCCACTGCCTTTTGCGTTTTGGATTATCATAGAGGACCCATTTTTCATCTCCAGTGATCAAGCGATCAAAAAATGCTTCTGGCCCTGGCCGGTTTGGCTCAGCGGTTAGAGCGTCGGCCTGCGGTCCAGAGAGACCCGGGTTCGGTTCCCGCTAAGGGCATGTACCTCGGTTGCAGTTTGTCCCTGGCCCCGGTTGGGTCGTGCGGAGGCAGCCACTCGATGTGTCCCTTTCACATCAATGTTTCTCTCTCTCTCTCTTCCTCTCTCTCCCTCCCACTCTATCTGAACAAAAAATGGAAAAATGTCCTCGGGTGAGGATTAAAAAAAAAACGCTTCTGTATTGTGCCGCTGAAGCAATAAGTTGCATGTGGTGGACCGGTTAGCTTTGTTTTCTTCGGACAGATTATGCAGGACCCAAACACCTGCTCTGCTTACTTTACCAATCTGCTGCAGATGTTCTTGGATGGTCGACCAAGGTTGGTTAAGAGTGTCTGACAGTTCCTCAGTTGTCTGACACGAATTTGCTTCCACTTCCACCCTTAACATGTCATTGTCTAAAGTTGTTGTTCTTCCTGATTGATACGAGTTAGAAAGATCAAAATTACCGGATTTGAACTTAGAAAACCACCTTTGGGATTTACGAACGTCTAATGCACTTGGATAAACATCGCAAATGTTTTTGGTAGCAACTGTTGCGTTACTACCCTTGTGAAACTCAAAAAGCATAGAATGCCGGATATGTACCTCTTCTGGTATTTGGCTGGCCATTTCACTATAAATTGCAAAAAAAAAAAAAAAAAATTAAGATTTAATTATTTGTGAGTAAACAAGTCACTCTAACCTTAAAATGTCTTTGGCACGATTTTGAAGTACACAATGAGCTGATAAATGACAACTGAATAGCGAAACGCGCAGAAACGACATTACTTTCCGGTCCCCCTAATAGTACACAAAAGACAAAAACAAAAGACACCTACAATCCCACTACCCAAAGACACCTATTGACAAAGTTTCTGTATATTTCCTTCCAGTAGACAGCATACTCTCTTGCTCAGTAAAGTGTTCTGAGCATCTCATGATTTTTAGCACAAATCCCTACCTACGTGAAGATTCATTGTTCTAAGGCTTCAATCTAAGCGGACTTGTGGCCGTTTCCGCAAACTGCCCTGGTCACTATGCAGACCTGCCTTGATTTCTCCTCCTGGACTTCCTTTCCAACAAGAGGCATAGCACACCTCTGCTGCTTGGAGGCAGGAGGCAGGCTATGCCCAGGAGAGCCTCCTGACTCCCCGGGGACTGTGGAATACACTTCGGACCGGGAAGCAAGGCTTGGGGTTCCTGCCTGCCCCCCCCCGACTCTCGCTTATTGGTAGGTCTTTCTCCTCGATCACATGTGCTTGATTCATCCTCTGCTTGCCTGGTTCCTCACCTCCCACCTTTGTCCAACATCTGAGGAGGTGTTGTTTCCTCTGCTTTATCTCCACCCTTTTGCCCCCAGCACACAGGAACCTCCATGGATGACACCCCTGAGATGTGTGCTGAGGTGCTCGTCTGGCCTCGCATCCACATTGTTGTTTCCCAACAACAACACTTTAGTGTTCCTTTGGGGCCCTCCCCTGGGCTACGAAAAACGGCACATGATCTGGCCAATGAATATATTCCATCACTTTGGCTCCTGTGATTGGTTCAGGGATGAACAGGTGACTTAAGTTGGTCCAATGAGAGTCAGCCCTGTGATTTGTCTAGGAATTCTGAGAATGAGGTGCTCTCTTTCTGTTGGGGCTTCTAAAATGGTAGGAACAAATCCCACAGCTTCTGGGGGCCGCCGCGTGGACAGCGCCCACCTGGGGTTGAAGCCAACAAAGGAAAATTCAGAGCCACAGGATGGAAGGTTGAGGCAGAAGGATCTACCAAGTTCTGAACACATCACTTGGATCCTTAGACTCAACGCCCAAAAGCCCAGCCTTGTGAGTCAAGGAATCCTGTCATCTCTTTTTTCCTCAAGGCCATTTGACCTGGGTTTTTGTTCTACTCAGGGAAAGACTTCTGACTTATACAACAGCTCCTGTCCCGGTGGTGGTGGGATCTCTTCTCAAGGCCAGTGTGAACGTCAGGCCAAGTTCCTGGAGGTTGGTGCAGGTACGCACATCACCTGGTCTGAATGGGGAGAGGGTCAAGAGGAGATGAGTGACGAAGAGATACTTCAAGTCCACGCTATGGAGGACAGCACATTTGGATGCTCACAGCTAAAGGCTTAGGGTAGATAATGACCTTTATTTAAAGTATCTTGGCACCGAAGCCCAGCGTCACTCTCCTGTGGAATGCCCTCATCACCAGCATTGCCAGCACCTACTGAGAGCGACTGTATCTATATGTACTGAGGGTTGGGGTAGGGGACCGAGAGGATCAGACGCGGTCCCCGCCCGAGAGAAGCACAGGTTCCCACGTTCTAACTCAGCGTGGGAAGCTCCCTGAGCAAAGCTTGTCTGGAGACTCAGAGGAGGGTCTTTGCTGGGGCTCCCCAGAGGAAGGTCACTTCAGGGCTGAGACTTGAAGGGTCCCAGAAATAGATCAGGAGAATGATGGGTGGGCAATCCTGGGAGAGGGACCCGCTTTGGCCAAGGAAGGAGGGAAAGAAGAGGCAACAGTGGAGGCTGCAGAGCAGAGCAGGTGGTGATGGTACCTGAGGCTCTTCCAGGTGGGGGCTGGACCCCAGCTGAGGGTGGGAGTCGACGGCCCTGGAGAGGCTAACCCCAGCCCAGCGGAGACAGAGAAGGGGAAGCATGGGAGGCAGCCACGCCTCAGCAGTCCTGCCCATCCCCCTGAACTTTCTCATCCCTCTTTTCCCCCTTCTTTCTCTTCCTCCTACCCCCCCTTCCTCCCTTTGCTCTCCCCGCCCCTCCCCGTATCCACACCCACTCGCTCTCTTCTTCATGTCTCCCTCCCAGCAAATTAGGGGCGAATCACACTGGGACTGGGAAAGCGCTGGTCCCTGCACTCCAGCATTGCAATCTCTCACAGGCTTATTGTGATTGAGAGATGCCCCCCCCCCAAAAGGGCCCTAGTGGCTGGGATGCCCCCCACGCCCTCTGGAAGGGAGGTCCTGAGATAGGAGACCCGGGGGCTCGGGGAAGCGGCCGAGCATCAGGGAAGTGAGAACTGAGCTGACTTATTATTTTTCTCCCCTGGGGGCCACGAGCAAAGGCTTCTGGGCTTGGAGCCTTTATAGATCCTCACTCCCTTGGCAACCCAGCCCTCCTGTCCAACCTGGAGTGTTTAATTACCAAGGAAAAGAATGATTTTTTTTTTTCCCTGAGAATCCATTTAATTATTTGATTGCACAGTAACCAAAGAGTGTGAGAGGCCTGTAGCCAGAAGGGACTTCAAAGCAATACCTTGATGTTGCTGAGTGGGGCATTAATAGGTTCTGAAGGCAGGAGATTGCTAAAGAGGGGGAAAGTATTCAAAGCGCCTCTCGATCCTGCCAGCAATCTCGAAAAATGCATAAACACTGGACTGCTCTGCCGGAGAGGGGAGGCGAGTTCAAAGGGACTGGGAGAGTTTTCATGTAAAGTTTAAGTTTAAGGCGTGACTGTTGGCTATGGAGCCCAGCGTTTGAACTCTTGTTTATTAAAAACAGTTTCCCAGCCATTCAGCGGGTTCCCAAAGACAACAGAGAGATGCAGACTTTTTCAATGTGGAAGATTTAAAGGCTTCATTGATTTCTAGGGTTTTCACCCACTCTGTGCTCTCATGCTTTCTTTCTTTTTAAACTTTTCTTTATTTTTTTGATCAATTTTTTAACTCCCACTATCAGAGAGAGATGGCAGCAGAGAGAGAGAGAGAGAGAGAGAGAGAGAGAGAGGTCTCCTCCCTCGATTTCACCCAGGAGAGCAGGTTGTCCTGTCCCCTGTTCTGCTCGGGGGCTGGGGGCTCATCGGGTGTGTCCCCCTCCCCAGGTCCCATAGGTGCCCTGGGAGTTGAGGGCTTGAGGGAGGTGGCCTAGATGCTGGGCCCGGCTCTGGCCCTGGCTGGCCCAGCAGGGCTCCTAGAAGTGGGGTTCTCCGCCTCTCTCTGTTTCCCCGGGTACTGGAGGGGGGCAGGTCACCTGCACCTGCCTTCAAACAGGGCTCAGGGAAGGCCTTCAGCTCTCCAGGTCCGATTTCCAAGCCCAGGAGCATGGGCCAGTATCTTGTACTGATCACACACTGTTCCTTAACGAGAATTTTAAAAATCACATGATCTAAATTAGTTCTAGGAGAGCTCTCAAGCCATCGGACTCTCTATGGCTCCCACCCCAAGGCCTCAGTTTTGCTGATGTTGAGTTTTGCTGATATTGACTGAGCTATCATTGGGGATATCAGGTCGGTCTCGTTGTTCCCATGCCAGGAGGAAATGAACTTTGCCTCATGGGCCAGGCTGGCACCCAGAAAGCTGGAGACAGCTCAGGGCAAAGCCACCACTAATCAGATACTGGTCTCTGGGGATTCCTCCTTTCTTTTGCCCTGGATGTACTCATTTGGAAAGACAGCTAGGGCACCAGGAGCCCCTCCGGATGCTTCGGCTCTGCCTGGAGCGTACGTTGGGGCCCCGGGCACTTCTCTCTCCTGGGCTCCTGAACCGTCAGAAAGCACGCGGCACAGAAGCTGTGGCCAGACGGTCCCTGAAAGTGGGTTTCTCCGCCCTTCCTTTGAGGACCTGGCTAAGGTCTCACCCAACTCTGTGTCCCTGTGCAACTTTATTCCAATACTAAGAACAGGTTTTTAAAATAAACATTTTGTTTTGCTTAAGCAGAAGCCCCTATTCTACCAATTATAATTTTCTTTAAACCATCATTCGGAATGTATCCGGACTCCACCCTGTTCCCCTCGTTTTATGGGGAGAGGGATATTCAGGGCAGTTGCAACTGTCCTTGTGACACAAGAGGAAAAAATCATAAATTCCAAACCACGGCATCCATGTTCACACCCACGTGCATTCTCTTTTGGTGTGAATTTCATGTCTTTGAGTCAGAGGCAGTGGTGTGCTGGCAGAGGTTTACCAACCAGCTCTCCAGGGAACAAGCCCCGATTTGTAGCCTTTGCCAATTTCCATGGTGTAAATGCTCCCACCGTGGTTGATTTCCAACTGAAACCTGAGGTCAGCTCTCAGAAAGCCGGGGTGAGCTAACTCCAGGACACCACTGAAAAGGACCCCCAAACTGTGGAGTTTCTGAGATGACCCCCCTAGACGCAGCCTTCCCTTCACTGTGCCCCCATTCCAAAGGACTGCACCCTAGCTAAGAGGATAAGGATTCTTTTGGCTTTACTAAAACAGCAATGGATGTAGAGATAAAAACATAAGGAATGTGGGGTTGGGGCCAAGGTTAACATTAACTATACACTTTCTTTGTGTGGCGTGTGTCTGTGTCCATATAAACACATATGTATGTATATAATAATGTAATACTATAATACCGTCAATTGACTGGGGACTTCTTTATTCTTGCTGTTCACCCTCTTCCAATTCTAATTAGGAAACATGGATTCAATTTTGTAGGAGGTGAGGGGTTTCCCAGTTGCTGTATCTCTCTCAGGTCCCATATCTTCGGTACTGAGAGATTTGCTCAGGGTAATTTACAGTTCAAGACATGCACTTTTATTTACCTGATGGGTGGGAATGGAAAAAATACTTCAAGGTAGCATTCAGAGTCATTTGTAAAAAATCAATTTTATTGAGGTATAATTTGCATAAAATAAGATGCTTCCTCTTGCCACAATCAAGACATAAAACACTTTTTTCACTCCCGGGCTCTTTTGAAGACAACGCTGACTTTCCTACCCCCTCCACCCCCCCTTCCCCCGAACCACCACCACCAGTAGCAATCACCAGTCTGCTTTCTATCACTAGAGCTTAGTTTAGCCTGGGTTCTCAACCTGAACTCTGTGGACATTGAGGGTCAGAGACTTCTTTGCTGTGGGGGCTGATCTGTGCCTTGTAGGATGTTGAACAGCACCTCATTCTACTCACAACATGCCAGGAGCACATACCAACCTGTGACGAGCCTAAAATGTTTTCAGATATTTCCACATGTTCCCTGGGGGCAAAATCACCCACAGTTGAGAATTCCAGAATTTCATACAAATGAATCATACAGTATGTCCTCTTTTGTGTGTGGCTTCTTTTGTTTAGTAGAGTGTTGAGGATTCATCCCTGTTGTCACGTGTCTAAGTGGTTTATTCTTTTTCATGGCTGAGTGTTAGTCCAGTGTATGGATATACCACCACTTGTTTATCCATTCACCTGTTGATGGACACGGGGATTGTTTTCACTTCTGGAACATTATGAATGTCTTTTATAAACATCCATTTGCAGGTCTGCAAGGACATATGTTTTCACTTAGAGTGAAATCATTGGGTTGTATATAAGTATATTTTCAACTTTATAGGTAACTGCCCAATTGTTTTCCAAAGTGGTTTTATCATTTTATATTTCCACTAACAATGTATGAAAAAGCATGAGAGTTCCAGTTGTCCAACATCCTCTCTAACGTTTGAGCTGATTAATCATTTTGATTCTAAGCCTTCTATCGGCTGAGTAATTGATCTCACTGCATTTCTTTGACAACTAATGATATGGATCTCCATTGTGTGAGCTTAGTGGCCGTTGATAGATCTTGTTTGGGGAAATATCTGATTGCATATTTGACCTTTTTAAAAAGCTGGGTCCTTTGTTTTCTTATTGTTGAGTTATAAGAAGTCTTCGTATATTCTGGATATAGGTTTTTTGTCAGATGTTTGTATTTCAAATGTTTTCTACCCATTTGTGGCTTTCTTTTTCAATTCTTTAACGATGTCTTTGAACATCAGATATTTTTTTATTTTGATGAAGTCCAATTTATTTATTTTTTTGATAGTGCATTTTGTGTCTTTTCTAAAACAATATTTGCCTATGCCAAGGTCAAAATGATTTTTTTTCCTATTTTTCCTCCAAATTTTTTAATGATTTTAGCGTTTGTAAAGTTTAGCTCTGTGGCTGATAGTGGGTTAATTGTTATCCATGGTGTGGTAAGAGTTAAGGTTCACCAGCCCCCCATATGAATAGCCAGCTTTTCTAGCACCATATTTTGAAAAGGCTATTCTTTCTCTGCTGAATTATTTCAGTACCCTCATTACAAATCAACTGACCATATATGTGTGTGTCTATTTCTGGACTTTCTAGTCTATCCTATTGATAAATTTATCTGTTTTTATACCAATACCACACTGTCTTGATTACTACAGCTTTATATTAAGTCTTGAAATCAGATCATGTAATTCTTCCCAATTTATTCCTTTAATTTTTTTTTTTTTTTTTTTTTTTTTTGGCTAGTTTAGGTCCCTTGCATTTCTATACAAATTTTACAATCAGCTTATCAATTTCTACCAAAAAACACCAGGATTTTTTGGGACTACTCAGTCATAGATAAATTTGGGTAAAACTTAACAACACTGAGTCTTCCAACCCATGAACACAGCATATCTTACCATTTGTTCAGGTCTTTTTAATTTCTCTCAGTAATGTTATTTTCATTTCCCGTGTACATATTTCATTAAATGTATCCCTAAGTATTTCATGGGGTTGTTTGATGCTATTATACATGTTATTTTATTTTTTGCACTTTTATTTCTTTTTTCTTTATTGATTTTAGAGAGAGAGGAAGGGAGAGGGAGAGAAATAGAAACATTGATGAGAGAGAACATCAATTGGCCGCCTCCTGCATGCCCCCCCCCCCCGTGGGGATTTGGCCCACAACCTGGGCATGTGCCCTGACTGGGAATCGAACCGGCGACCTCTTGGTGCATGGGTCGATGCTCAACCACTGAGACACTAAATGTTACTTTCCAGTTGTTCTTTGGTAGTATATAGACATATATTTGATTTTTTTATTTTGACCTTGTATCCTATGCTCCTGCTGAATTCACTTATTTCTATCACCTTTTTAAAAATATATATGTGTTTATTGATTTTTTAGAGAGAGAGATAGAAACATGAATGTGAGAGAGATACATTGATTGGCTGCCTCCTGAACACCCCCTACTGGGGACAGAGCCTGTAACCCGGGCATGTGCCCTGACTGGAATTGAACCGGGACCTCTCAGTCCATGGGACGGCGCTCAATCCACTGAGCCACACTGGCCGGGCTCTATCACCTTTTAAAAAATGGTTTCATGAAGATTTTCTATGTACACAATCATTTTATGCACTGACTAAAACTGGATATAAAATGTTAAATAAAGGTCATGAGTCCAGATATCCTTGCTCATTTCCAGTCTTTGGAAGTGTTCATTCAGCACTAAGTTGGTGCCAGTGGCAGTCTGTTATAGATACCCTGTATCAGGTTGGAGGTGTTCCCTTCCATGCCATTTCTTCAGAGGTTTTTTCATGACTGAGAGTCTCACTTGGTCAAATACTTTTCCTGCATCTATCGATTTGACCATATGAGTTTTCTCCTTTATTGCGTTAATGCAATGATTTGCATTGGTTGGTTTTTTAAAAAATGTATCTTTATTGTTGAAGGTATTACAGATGTCCCTCCTTTTTACCACCATTGACCCCCCTCCTCCACGCTCCCCCCCCTGCCTTCACCGCACTATTGTCTGTGACCACTGGTTGTGCATATATGCATATAAGGTCTGTGGTCTGTCTCTTCCCCCACTTCCGCCCGCTTCCCTCTGAGGTTTGTCAGTCTGTTCCCTACTTCCATGTCTCTGGATCTATTTTGTTTGTCAGTTTATTTGATTTTTAAACATGAAATCACTCTAGTATTCCTGGGATGAACTCCACTCAGTCATGATTTAGTAAATATTTTCATTATTGCTGGATTTGAATTGCTAATGTTTTGTTAAGCTATTTTACATCTATATCCATGAGAAATATTGATCTATAGTTTGTTTGTTTATTTGTTTGTTTGTTTTTTCTTGTAATCTCTTTGTCTGGTTTTGGTAACAGTTTATGGCTGGCCTCATAGGATGAGCTCAGAAGTCATCTCTGTTTTTTGAAAGAATTCATGAAAGATTGGCATACACCTTCCTTAAATGATTGAATTTACCAGTGCAGCCATTGGGCCTGGAATTTTCTTTGGGGGACATTTTTAAATTACAAGTTTAATTTCTTTAATAGCTTAGGGCTGTTTCCAATTTTCTATTTCTTCTTGGGTCAGTTTTGCTAAAATATTTTCCATTTATCTAAATTGTTAAATTTTTCCAACAAAAAGTTTTTCACGACATTTCTTTTGTTATCTTTTCATTATCTTTAGGATTTGTAATTATGTCCCCCTTTCATTCATTATAATGATAATTTGTGTGTTTTCTCTCTCTTTTCCTTGATTAGTCTAGCTAGAGGTGTACAATAGTATTGATATTTTCTAAGAATTAACTTTTGGTTTCATTGGATTTTTCTACTGTAAGTCTATGTTCTACTGATTTGATGTATGCTCTTATTTTCACCATTTCTTTCCTTCTGCATAATTTTCTCTTCTTTGCCTAATTTCTCAAGCTGAAAGTTTAAATAGCCCATTTTAGATCTTTCTTCTCTTCTAAGTGTTTAAAGATGCACATTTGCATCTAAGCACTGCATTAGGTACACCCTCCAAATATTTCTATGTCGCGTTTTTATTATCATTCAGTTCAAAATATTTTCTAACCTCTTCTGACTTCCTTTTTGATTCATGTGCTATTTAACAGTATGTTGTTTAGTCTTCCAGTATTTCAGAATTTTCCAGATATTTTTTCTTTTATTTGGTCTTTTATTGAATTCTGTTGTTGTCAGTGAATATGATCTATAGTTTTAACCCTTTACATGTATTGATAGCTGTCTTATGATGTTATAAATAGTCTATCTTTTTGTGTGTGTTAATCCTCACCCGAGGATATTTTTTCATTGATTTTTTTTTTTTTTTTTAGAGAGAATGGAAAGGAGGGAGGGAGGGAGAGAGAGAGGGAAACACCTGTGTGAGAGAGACACATCGATTGGTTGCCTCCCACATGACCCAGACCAGGGCCGGGGATTGAACCTGCAACCCAGGTACCTACCCTTGACTGGAATCAAACCTGCGACCCTTCGGACAGCAGGCTGAGGCTCTAACCACTGAGAAAAACTGGCCAGGGCTCATTATGTGTTCTTCATGTGTGTATGCTTAGAAATGCTTCACCACCTGAGCACATCATAGCTATTTACTAATATTTTTATGTTTCTCTTACCAGTTTTCCCCAAATTATTAATTTAGCTATTTCTTCTCTTTCTTTTGTCTGCCTTTTTGAGGTGGTCCATTTTCTCAATTGGTGTCTTCCTCCAGGGCTGTCTTTCAAGTTGAACAACTGGGCTACCGACTCCCTTGCAAACTACACCCAAATCTTCAAAGGACAAAGAAAAGATTGCCTTCTTATGAAAGCAGCCACAGGGAAGATGGGGGTGTCATAAGTCACTTCTATCTCAAGACCTACCCATCATGGCTTCTGGTTGAGCTGCTTCTAAGGACGATGATGAAGGGACAGTCTCACAGTCACTCTTCAGTCTTCAAAGAAGTCAGCCCTAGGAGGTCAGGGACGGCCACTTCCATCAGGCCTCAAACCAATGACTAGAAGCTGGCTTGTCCTCCCTGGCACTTCCTTCCTTCTACTCCTTTCCAAACACTGCTGAACCACACAGCGCCAGGCTCCCAGGTACACCCAATGCATACACTCTAGAAGGGTAGCCGGAGTGGGAGAAAGAGAAATGACACGCTTCAAGCACTGTGTGCCAGACCTACATATTTATATGCACACATTCACTTTAGTCCTACAACCACCCCTGCCCTGTGTCCGCACTGTCCCAGGCTGCTGAGGTGTCGGGCAAGACGAGCAGACATTTCCATGCGACCTGGGTGTGGGACGTCATCAGGCGGAACCACGCCAGTGGAAGGACTGGGCATGAGCAGGAAGTGAGGACCTTGAAAGAGCAAGTGAAGTGGGAGATGTTGGGTCCAGGCAGGTTGCCCCTGAAGAGACGAGCAGGTGCCCAAAGGCTAATACAGAGGACCCAGGTAAGAGTGACCCATTGAAACAAGTGAGGAGGGATGAGATTGGCAGTGTCTCGAACTAAGGCTCCTAGGGGTCAACTTTTTCTTGGCTGACACTCAACATTTACTGCCACGGAGGCTGGGGAGAGTGAAAAAGGTGAAGCAAAGTGCCCCCTTCACCCTTCACTTCATTCCCATGACCCAAGTTCATTTCAAGTTCTCTTTCTATCCTCCCAACCCCCCAACACAAGCGCAGTCAGGACCTCTTCGGACAAGCTCCATTTCTGCCTGCTTGAAAGCATCCCCAAGGAACAAAGTTTGGGAACCGGAGGTTTGGGAGATCTCGGCACTGAGGAACAGAAGGGTATCCACTAACTAACCCGTCAAACTTAAGCGGGTTGCCCTCCGGCGAAGGGAGGGATGCGGTGGGCGGCTGTGGTTCACTGCCCCAGATCCTACCACAGCGCAGGGGCTCTGTGGGGTGAGCTGCTGGCCTCTGCCTCCTGCGGCATCTCGCTTTGCCCAGCTCTCTCTCAAGGGCAGGAACAGGGTGTGGGCAGGAGGGAGCAGAGATGCTGTCTTTGGAGTCCTCCAGCCTGACAGCCCTGCTCCGAAGCGCATTCCAGATGGGGCAGTCTGGACTCTCACTCTGGATCTTAGTAGCCCCAGGGCCAAAGAGCCGAGCAGCCTCTTATTAAACCTCAAAGAGTTCTTTGTTCTATAGCTGGGGACCGAAAATTCAGGGCAGCGTCTCTTGGCTGGTTGCTTGGAGGTTGCTGAGAGAATCCCTCCGTGAGAGAAAAAGACGTTTGGACCAAGATCACAAGGAGAAGCCAGTTCTTTTCTGCTTTCTGTTCTTGGCCTGGAGAGAGGCTGTGGCCACTTCCTTTTTTTTTTTTGAGATGAAGAAACAGAGCTTCAAGCTTGCCTTTGGCGCTTGCCACACAGCAGCCCGGGTTGCTACTGAGGTCTGGGTGCTGCCCCCAGAGACTCAGACTTGGCTGGAGTGAAGGGACTCCCCAGGGGAGTCTCACGTGCCACCAAGGCTGAGGGCCACTGGCTCATAACTGTGGGCTAGTTTGCATGTTTGCCTTTCATGCTGACCATGAAGGGTGGACACCTCTGCACCCTAACAGAGTGGGATGGGCTAGGCCACCTCCTTGGGAGATCAAAAGTCTACTTTGGAGGCCCTTGATAAATGAGGCCCTTGACCCACCCTGGCCCGAGCAATTTTTTTTCTGTAATCAGTACAGCTAGTGCAGGGCCTGAGGGTGGAGATGTAAGTATAAGTAAAGTTTCTCCTGACTCAGAGCTATTGATGGTTTCCTCTCTCCACCCAATCACAACCCCGATTAGAATTTTGCAGGCCTGGGCGCTCCAGCAAAGCTTTCCCTGAGCAGCCTACCCCCTCCCTTTCCCACCTTCCTGCCCACCCGGTTCTCTCTGCCCTTTGCCCTGACAAAGCTTATCGCGGACCATTCATCAGCCCAACTAGAAACATCGCCCTCTTCAGGGCAGGGAAGATGGACCCCACGTCTCCCGGGAATCCCCAGCGCCGTTCTGGGATGGGTGCTGCAGAAACATTCTTTATCGAGCCGATTCTGTGAGGCTCCTTAAGTGGATTCTCCTGGAGTCGGCCAAGCCTCAGTTTTCCCATCTGTAAAATGGGGATAATAGGCACATTGAAGAGTTGTTGGGATGGTTAAATACAGGAATGCAACCCCTTTTCTGTACCAGGCCATGTTCCAAGTGCTTTATTTGTATGAACCCACTGAGACAGGTCCTAGTGTAACCCCCACGGGACAGTGGGGAAGCTCTGCCTTCCTTCTTCCTTCTGCCCCCTGAATGACCGCTGACACAAGGTACTAAAGGTCAGGGTTGTGGGGAGGACTCCATAAACACAAGGTCAGACACCCCTGTTCTGGAAACTGGACCTCTTTCTCTCTTCTCTCCCAGCCCCCCGCCCCCATACCTCCCACTTCCTAGGCCTCCACCTCATTCCCGCCTTTCTGGATTAAGCTCAAGGGGTCTTGCTTTTTTCTTCCAAGAAGGTGCACCAAGGAGCTGTCAGGGTTTTCGTCAACATTTCAGCTCCAGGACAAATGATGCCCCACCTGGAGATGGACGCAGCTGCCGCCAGTGTTGGGTTTGGAAACCATTGTTTTCTTGCTGCTCAGCTTGGATGCCTTAGGACCTGGACCTGTCCCTGGAGGAGGGCCCAGCGTTGCTTCCTCCTGCCCACCCTCCACCTGCTCGCTTCCATCCGGAAACACGGTTGGAGAAAGTTTGATTGGCGATTGGCGGACGCTGGCTGTGCAGGAGGAACAGGTCCTGGAGGGCTCACACCTGGTCCCCACGAGATGCCCAGCCTGGTGCAATCAGTGGAGAACAGAGGTGCTTACAAACAGCAAGTGGTACAATCAGAAATTCGGGGAAGACTTCAGAGAGGTGGTCACAGTTGTAGGGAAAATCAGCAGACAGAGCTGGACAAACCCTGGGGGTGTGGAAGAACTGGAGGCCCTCACGAACCACCAGGCGCTTGCTGGCGCATGGGACCTTGGGAAAAGAGATGAGAGGAGGTGGAAGGCCTGGCTAAGGGCTCATTTGGAGGACCTGGTGCCTCCATCCTGCAGGCTGGGTTTTCGCGATGAGGCTCGAAACCCATCCCTCGGTGGTGAGAAGATCACAGAAGTCTGCAACCAGCATCAGAAAGGGAGTCGACAACAGGAACGCATTGCATCTAACGGCGGTAAGAGCTGTTTTGTGAGGTTCGAGCTGAGGCTGAAATGTATGGATGCATGCAGGTGCAGCCGGGTCTCCACGGCGAATGCCTTTCCTACCGAGGGTCGGGCAGTTTCAGGCACGCTGCCCTGGGTCGTCTGAGGGTCACAGCCCCGTGGAGGCGGGTCCGGGGAATGTTCTAGCAGCTTCCTGGTCCGTCTTGTGACTGTTCTGCCTGGGTGCAGGAGAGCGGGAGGGGCCTGGCAGGTCCACACCTGTGGGCTGCTGGCATTTCCCGAGGCTGCTGGTTCTTTGAAGGCTTAACTGCAACAGCTCTTGCTGAGTGCAAAGCATTTTTGAGGAAGAGGGGGTGGGTGTGTGCTCTCTCTGCTTAATTAAAACAGGGAGAGGTTGACATGAGGGACCTTTAGTGGTTTTTGATCTCTTTCTCTCTGCCTGTTTTCGAACTTGAGGGGGGAAGAAAGCTTTTCCCTACTCTTTCTTCTTCAACCTCTTCCGTCTTTCACCACCTGGCAGGTGCCAGTGGGCAGTCCGTCCTCCCCAAGCCCCCTCCTCCTCCATCTCCGAGGTCTGAATTCTGGGTGCGGGGTATACACAGGGTGTTGTTTGTTGGGTGGATTAACCATTCACCCTGAAAAATGACTTCAGTCTTGACTATCTAAAGGGTTTTTTAAATGTATCTGGTTTCCCTACAAAACAACAGGAAGATATTTCATTGTGCAATTGGAAAATCTCTGTTGTACTTGGCAATAGCAGAAGTAACAGGTGTTGGGTCAAGGAGGCCCAAGTTCAAGTCCTGGCCCAGTCACTTACTAACTGGGGCCTTGGGAACATTAGTTTCTCTGAGCATCTCTTCTTCACCTGTACAATGGGTTGTTTGGGATGTATGGGAGGAAGGGTGCGAAGGTCAGCGCGGTGCTTGCTGGGTAATTCAGTTGTGCTCAAACAGACTGCGGTGTGGTTGTAGACATCATGGTTTGTAGCTCTCAAAAGCGAGTGTCTATCAGCAAGCTCAGAAAGTCAAAGCTGAGAAGTAGATCACCCATCCGAACCCCTTTATTTAGCGTGTGTGGAGACCGAGGCCTGGAGACACCCAGCGACTTGCTGGCATCATGAGACAAATAGATCAAATAGATTAGACCTGTATCGCAGCCTCTTCGCTGAGTTTATAACTAGCCTCTTTGGAGGGTGGCTTTTAAAATATCAGAAGCGTGTCTCCTGCCCCTGCCCTTCATCCTCAGGGACAGACTCGTAAAAGCTTCAGTCGTGTGGGGTCAGCAGCCCCGCTGGTAATGATGGGCTAGTCTGGAGCAGAGCCGGACGGGTCACAGAACCCTTCCTTTGGACACTTCTTAGCTCACTGCAGTAAACCAGAGGCAGGCAGGACAGCCAGCGTCAGCAGCCCATGTCTTTTCAGAAGGGAAACCGAGGCTCAGGGGGTCAAATGTCCGGTGCGAGTTCATACAGCTGATGAGTAGTAGTGATGCGGGCCTCACTCCGTGCCTCCCACTGATAACTGCCGAGGGGCAGGTGCCGTACACAAGGGAAAGCGCAGCCACCAGCTAAACCCTTCCGTCGAGGGCAGCAGTGGCCGGGTAGGACCTGCTGGCCTGTGATGGACAGGAAGCCCAGTAGGTCCCCCCTTACCGTCATCGATAGATTCTTGGACTGCGGCTAGTGATGGATCACAAAACAAACTTTGCCATAGACAAATGGACACAGACACGAGTTAACTTCCTACGCATCTCATCAAGGGGAACGAAACGATGTTGAATGCGATGGTGTGATGTGAGGACCTGTTGTATCCAGTGAAGAGCCTCTGTTAGTGACACAGAACTTCCTTAGAGCCCAGCACAAGCTGACCGAGCAAGGGTCCCTGGGAGGCGCCATCTAGGATGGAGTGAGCCCAGCAAATTCACCTGACATCTTGTCACATCCCGTTAGCTGACAATGAAGGTGCGTTAAGTGAAGCTCATTAATTACCCCTGTCTGAGGAGATGGAGCTGGGTCCTCCGCGATGCCTCACTCGGTGAGTGTGGGTTCGGGGCTCAGTCCTCCAGCGAGCTCTGTCTGCTCCCTCCCCAGGGCCTGAGCACAGCAGATGGAGCCAGTTTTTGGTGACTATGTCACTGTAGGGACCTAAGGACACAGATCCTGGTGGGCTGTCCTTTCTCAGGCCTTTAGGGCTGGTTTCTGTGGCTACCTGTAATTTGCCATACACGGAGCTTGGTTTCCCAAAGCCTTCTACCGGCAAACGCCTAATACTGATTATTTTTATTTATTAAGAATTCCTGAATTCCATACCTCGGTATGGGCCATCCTAATGATCTCATAGAATTCTCACCACAACCTCAACAACGCACTTTGGACACGAGGACCTGAGACTCAGAGAGGTTATGTCGCTGGACCAAGGTTCACACAGCTACCAGGTGATAGAGCTGAGGCTGGGGGAGGAGTGGTCTGGCAACCTCATGACTGGGGAAACCGAGGCATCCTCCTGCTGTTGATCGGCAGCCAGGAGGTGTTGACTAGGAGCACGTGATGGGGAAGGGTGTGCAGGTTTGTCGGAAGGAGTCGTCAGGCTCACTGGCAGCCATTGCCCAGGGAACATATTTGAAGCTGCTGGCTCCTTGCACATTCATGGTCCTGGAATTCTAGATTAGGCGTTAACATCTGGTGAAGATCACCCTGGCCAGTTTGGCTCAGCGGTTAGAGCGTCGGCCCGCGGACCAGAGAGACCTGGGTTTGGTTCCCGCTAAGGGCACGGACCTCAGTTGCAGTTTGTCCCCGGCCCCGGTTGGGGTTGTGTGGGTGGCAACCAGTCGATGTGTCTCTCTCACATCGATGTTTCTCTCTCTCTTCCTCTCTCTCTCCCTCCCGCTCTATCTGAAAGATGAATGTAAAAATGTCCTCGGGTGAGGATAAAAAAAAAAAAAATCTGGTAAAGATCAAGGCTTGAACCAAGTCAGGTCTTGGAGATGGGAAGCAATGGGAAGGAGGTGTGAATGCGGGAAGGGGTGGGGGCCAGGGCAAGGATACAGTAAGGCTTGTGCTGGTCTGGGGGACTGTGAGCAGCGGAAAGCCTCTGGACTTGGCCATTGGAGAGGTCTGAGTTCCAGTCCCAGCTTGGTGTCTGACTGGCTGTGCACACTTGGGCAGACTTTTAATTTTTTTCCCTTTATTGATTTTTAGAGAGGAGGGAGAGGGAGAGAGAGATAGAAACATCGATGAGAGAGAACATCAATTGGCCGCCTCCCGCATGCCCCCTACTGGGGATTTGGCCCACAACCTGGGCATGTGCCCTGACCAGGAATCAAACCGGCGACCTCTGGATGCATGGGTTGATGCTCAGCCACTGAGCCACACCAGCTAGGCACACTTGGGCAAATTTTTAGACCTTTCTAAGTCCTGAGTTTCTGTGATATGGGGAAGATACAACACGAGAAGGTATGGAAGGCACCTAGCTCTTAGTGCACACTCGGTAAATGCCACTCCTTCTGTCTCCACCTTCTCCCAGTGTGACCCTACATTTGGCACATTGGATGGATAGAAGCTGTTTTGGGGGAAAGACTGTCCATACACCTGAGCATCCCATGACCTCCAAGGACCGATGAGCTGTGTTGCTGTTCCCCGATCTTTCTCCCCAAGACCCAATTCTGTTTCCAACTGGGCATGTGCTTGTTTCATGAACACCTTCTCAGCACCAAGGACAAATATGGATCAGGTTAAGCCAAACCCAGTAATTCTATTTATGTTGCCAATGGTGGCTGCAGACACAAACATATCTGAAGTTTGTTCAGGACTAGTGAGAAGTTTTTTTCCTTCTAAATAAAAGTCGTAAGTTAGGGACCTTTGGGTATGGTTACAGGAGGATGTGTGATACTTGGAGCTATAGTAACTATTTTGTGCCTACGAGGGAAAAGCGAGGAGAATCACAGAAATGCTGACTGAGGAGACCTGGTATTATTTGTAAACCACATTCCTAACTGTATTAGTTTCTTATTGCTACTGTAACCAATTTACCACAAACTCAGAGGCTTAAAATGACACAAATGTATACTCTTGTGGTTTTAAAGGTCAGAAGTCTGAAATTGGTTGACTGGGCCAGATTCAAAGTATCAGCAGGGCTGGTCTCTCCTGGAGGTTCACTTTGGTTTGTGAGTCCTTCTTTCACCATCAAAGTGCATCACTGCCATCTGCTTCTGTCATCTCATCACCTTCTGACTCTGACACCTTCTACATCCCCCATAAAGATCTGTGGGACTAAATCAGACCCACCGAGGCGTTCCAGGACAATCTCGCCATCTCAAAATTCTTAATGTAATCACATCTGGAAAATCCTTTTTGCCTTATAGGAACATTCTCAGGTTTTAGAGATTAGGATGTGAGTATATTTAGAGGGCCATTATTCAGTTTATCGCACTAACCAGTCCCGAGACACTCTGCCTTAGGACCTCTTTTTAGATGCTGATAACCATCTTTAATGTCCAAGACAATTCTGATCAGATATCTAAATGGTGTGCTGGCAAATAGTTCATAACTGACTTTCTGAATTAAAAAGAAAAATCTTGATTTGTAGCATTTGCCAATTTCTCTGGTGTAAATACTCCCACTCTGCCTGATTTTATGCTTCAGCATGACTCACTGAACATGAAGCTGGGAAGAAACGCTACCATCTGCTCCAGCACAACACTGGACCACTCTTTTGCAAATACCCTAATAATACATCCCGCTGGTGTTATTTTGTTTTGCTTTAATTTTGTAACATTCCACTTGCTTTGTTGCCAAGGCAAACACCCCACAGAGCAGAGATGCTGGCTGAGTTTCTGGGGCTTTCCCTTCCCTGCCGCCTCCTCTGCTATCTGCCAAAGATTTGAGCAACGCATAAGATCGTAATTGAAGCAGTTACCTCTCCTGGGGATACTTGGGGGGGGGTTGTTTAACTTTTTATTTTAAAATAATTAGAGATATAGAGTAAATTGAAAAAGATAAATCTGTAGGGGCCTCGTGTGCCCTTCACTCAGTTTCCCCCCATGACAGCATCTTGTATAATTGTAGTACAATACCCAAATCGGGGAGTTGACATTGGTACAATCCATAAAGCGTATGCAGTTCTCACTAGTTTTACATGTGTGTGCTCGTTCTATGCAATTTTATCACATGTGTAGATTGGTGTGACCACCACGATCAAGATACAGGGCTGGTCCTTCTCCCTCCCCCACACCCCACTCCTGGCTACTCCTATCCTGTTCTCCATCTCTATACCTTTGTTATATCAATGACGATATCTAAATGGAATCGAACGGTATGTAACCTTTCGAAATTGGGGTTTATACCCCATATCATTCCCTTGACATCCATCCAAGTCATTATGCACATCAATAGTTCATTCCTTTATTATTATTATTTTTTTATCCTCACCTGAGGACATTTTGCAATCATCTTCAGACAGAGCGGGAGAGAGAGAGGGCAAGAAAGAGAGAGAAACACCGATGTAAGAGAGACATATCGAGTGGTTGCCACCCACACAACCCCAACTGGGGCCGGGGACATACTGCAAACGAGGTACGTGCCCTTAGCGGGAACTGAACCCTGGCCTCTCTGGTCCGCAGGCCGACGCTCTAACTGCTGAGCCAAACTGGCCAGGGCTAGTTCATTCCTTTTTCATCCCTGAGTAGTAGTCCATGGTGAGGAGGTACCATACTTTAACCAGTCACCCACTGAAGGACATTTGGGTTGTTCCCAGTTTTGGACTGTTACAAGGAAATCTGCTATGAATAGTCATGTGTAGGTTTTTGGATGAACGAAGTTTCATTTCTCTGGGATGAATGCCCCAGAGTACAGGGGCTGGGTCGATGTTCGTATGGTAACAATGATAAATGCCTTTGAAACCTAGGGAGTGAATTCCTCAAGCAAGGAGGTCAGACCCGGCAGGGTGGGAAAGACATTTCTGAGCACTGGATTCTGCTGGAACTTCTCAGATTACATCATGTATTGTAGACTTCATGAAGGTGGTAGGAGATGCCTAGAATGTTCTAGATAGAACCAGGTCTTGGGAATTGCTGTCAGAGACCTTTAAACCTGGGCCTGCTACCCAGGGGACTTCACAAATGAGAGACCAGGGGCAGTGTCTTGAGAATGGAATAGGTCCATTCCTCTCTCTCTCACCCTGCCCCCTCTCCTGCCTAATTCTCCCATGTCTTCGTTGATGGACATGATTCCCGCCCCTATCTCAGAAGGCCCCCTGCTGTCCCAAGTCACCTGGCTGGCGCTTACTCCACTCCTCTGGTCCTCCTTCCCTGGAGCACCTAACCCTCCCTCCCAGAAGCCTCCGGCTTTCCCAGCCATTCCTGGTCTGTCCTCGCCTTGATCTCGTACTGGAAATAGTAAGCGACTTCCAAACATTCTCTCAGTCACAGATGCCTGTGTTCAAAGGAACTTGTACCCAGAAAAATACACAAATACAACCGATAAAGGCAGAGCCCTCAGATTAAAGTTAGAGTGGGGGATGAAGGGACCCCGGAGCCCTCCTCCCTCAGACACACTCCTGTCTCTCCTCCCTGCCCCCAGCTCCCCTGGGGCTTCAAAGTCCTGGCCCAGATGGCAAAATTTAGCATTTAACAAGATATAAATGTTTCACTCTTGTGCTGAACTTCTGGGGTTCTCGAGAATTCTCTCTTCCGTCCCTCTTGCTCCGACAACAGTGGTTCTTTGCCCTTCGAGCTTTTGTCTCATTCATGACGAGCCCCGTCCCGCCATCCTCCCGATACCAGGCATAGCCTTCTTGCATTGCTGGGCGCCAGGGCATAAACAGCAACTCCGTCACGGGGGCCTCAGTTTACCTCCGTCTGGAACGAGGTGCTTTGCCTGCCTGGTATTTAGGAATTGTCCACATGTATCTCGTTTCCTAGTAACGCACGTGTGTGGGTGACACAGGAAGACAAGGGGTGAAGCAGAGTGGGGGTGCTGTGATCAGGGGTGGAGTCCCCTCGCCCAAGTCCATGGGCCCTGTCTCATCTTCCCAGCCAGGTCCAGCGGCTGCTGCAGGGCTGAGAACGCGTGTTCCCGCTCGGGGGAGAGAGCAGGATTTACTTCCCACGATCAGTCAACAGGAGGCTGTTTTGTCATGTGGCGGGGAGTTCCCACACAATCATCTCCAACCTCATTAGCTTGATGATTATTTATTATTTCTTACGATTGTGGGGAACCCAGCCCGCTCGCAGACGGCCAGAGAAGAGGCTGGAAGGAGGTGACTCAGGCGGGAGGAAACGGGAAGAGGCGGTTCCGCTCTCACCCAGAAGCCCGAAGCCAGGGGAACCGGGCTCTGTGGGTCCCGTCCCCTGCCGGCTCTGCGGAGGGCCCGGCCGGTCCCCGTGAGAGAACCCGGGCCTTTCCGGGGCGCAGGCGGTGGACAGCAGACAGTCAGCGCGTAGCTGTGGTGTTAGGGAGCGCTCTGGGATCAGGCGAAAGGGCCAGGACGGAGGCGCGGGTGGGCGGTGGTGGGGCTTCGTGTGGGTGACCGTGTTGAACAAGGTGGTGGGTAAAGGGTTGTCATCGAGCAAACACAACTGAAACGGACTCGCAGACACAGAGAGCAGACTGATGTTGCCAGAGGGGAGGGATCGGGAAGGACAGACGGCAGTTACAGACCAGGCTGGGATGTCAAGTACAGCACAGGGAATACAGTCACCCACGTTGTCATAACAGTGTGTGGTGCCAGGAGGGTACCGGCAATCTCAGGGGGACACTTTGTAACGTATATGATTATCTAACCACCGTGCCGGACACCTGAAACCAATACAAAATAGTGTTGGCTATAAAAACAAAAAAAGACATTTATGAAGTTCAATGAAACACATTAAAAAAAATAAGGTTGCCATCATAAAAAAGGGAAGCCTCACGGAGAAGGTGTCATCCAAATAAAATGACAGCAGTGAGGGACTTGACCATATGAGTCTCTGGGGGAAGAACATTCTAGAAAGAGGGACCAGCCAGGGCAGAGGCCTCAGGGACTGCTGCTTCCTGATGGAACAGAAGCTGCCTGAGAGCAGGGACTGTTTTCTCCACCGAGTGACCTTGAGCCTGGCTGGGACGTCCGCGTGGCCCAGTGCGCAGCGGAGCGTTTGCTGCGGGAATGAACCTCCCTCTCCTGGCAGAGGCGGGGTGGCCGGTGTGCTGGGGCGCGTGCACATCTCTGGCAGAGGCGGTGTGGCCGGTGTGCTGGGGCGCGTGCACATCTCTGGCAGTGGTCCCGACTCCTTCCTCCCATGGAGAGCTGCCCCTGAGCCCCAGGGGGCGCTTTCTCTGAAGCGCAGACTGCGGTTTGTCCTCCTCCGTCCCTCGTGCCTGCCAGGCTGTGGGGTCCCCCCAGCCACCCACTCTCTCAGTCCCCCCCGCCTCCATGTTGCCACCCTCTACCTTGGAGCCCTTATCCCACCCCCCTTTGTGCGGGAGCCAAGCTAAACATATTTGGGGACTGTTGTGCTTTTTTTATATTTCCTTATGAGTCAGTCTCTCCAGCTTTTTAATCATTTCTCCCCCGTGAATGGTTGGCAAGGAGCAGGGGCCTGGTCCTCGGCTGAGACACAATTACCTTCAGCTCACAGGCGCAGCTCAGCCAGATGGCCTCCTTACCGAGTTTCCCGAGGGCGGGGCGCCCTGGGGAGTCAGGCTGGGGGCCACCTGCTGGGTTGAGAGCCCCACCCCCACCCCCGGGCACGGTGCCTGGCTTCTCCTCTCCAGGCTTGTGCAGCTTCTCCTGAGGGGCACCTGGTGATGTAATGAGAAGGTCAAAGAGGTCAGAGAGGGGATCCCGCCCAGAAACCCAGTCATGCAGATGTTTGCTGAGCACCTACTATGTGCCAGGCCTTGTCCAAGTGCTGGCGTCAAAGACCCGGAAGGCAAATGTGTGAATAAATAATGGTGATGATAATGTCGAAAGGTGCTTTGAAAGACGTTCATGGCTTGGGCACCCAAGGCGGGGACAATCCTATCTCCTTTGGTGACAAGGGGGAATGGAAATGCTTATGAGGCATTTTAGTGGGGAGTGAAGAGCGAATAGTTCAGGCAGGTCTGTGCACATTGGGGCTCTGGTGTGTGCTAGTGGCACGGACTTTGGCTGTTTACTTCTGGCTGAACCTGTTTCTGTTTATTCATTTTTAATCCTCACCCAAGAATATGTTGTTATTGATTTTAGAGAGAGAGACAGAGAGAGAGAGAGAAAAAAAAAAACCATCCATGTGAGAAAGAAACATCGATCAGTTGCCTCCTGTATGCGCACCAACTGGGTATGTGCCCTGACCAGGAATCGAACCTGTCACCTTTTGGTGTACAGGACGATACTCCAACCAACTGAGCCACACTGGCCAGGGCTGACCCCAGTTTTCAGGGTTGCTGGAGCGATGCGATAGGGTTGCATGGCTGGTAGTTGTCACGGTGATGGAAAGAGCCGCAGTTGCTCACCTTCTCCCTGCTGCTCAAAGTGTGGTCCACGGGCCAGCAGCATTGGCCTCCCTGGGAGTCAGGAGAAATGCAGAGTCTCAGGCCCACCCCAGACTCATTGAGACAAAATCAGTATTTTAACAAGATCTGCAGGTGAATTGGATGCTTACATTTCCCTACCTGACCCTGGGTCCCTGGGAGAGCAGATCCGAATGAATATGGGTCTATTGGAAGCATGGAGGTGGCGCGGTCCACAGGGTACCAAGGACGAGGCATTCGGAGTCCAGGGCCAAGACTACACATCAGATGAGCTGATATCCCCAACACCACCAAGGCTGCTGGTGAAAAGACACCGGGACCTTTCTTAAAGGCTGGTGTTTGAACGCCTCCTACTCATCCCATTGGTGAGACCTCGAGGGACTCTCTCCCTTGGGTTATGGCGATGACGGAACATATGACGCACGACGGACAGCAGTTGATTATCACACATGCTCACTTCCCTGGGGAAGAGGACACCGCGTGCCGTGCAAGGCCACGTGGAGATGGCACCTGGGCAGAGTGAATACCAGGGGCTGAAGGAGGCAGGCCAGCTTTGTAGTATCAGGAGGGTGGGGCGTCCTGTGGTTCCCATGGGAGGATATGGTTGGCTTGTCTGAATGATCCCAGGAGTCAGGAGGAAACTGAAACCCGCTACTCAGGGACAAGCAAGAACGGCTCCTGGTCCCCTCCATAAGGAGGGATGCTTGGCAAGGGGACCTTATCCCTGGGAGCAGCGTGGAGAGGGGAACTTGTCATTGGGCCATTCAACACCCTCCCAGTTGCTCCAGATGTCAAAGCAGCACATAATCTTGGGCTTTAATTTCAGTCTTTATTCCACAGCCAGGTGAGGGGAGATGCAGAGCAAAGACTGTACCTTCTGCCCTCTTTGCTGCCAACACGTCCTTGTCCCTGGAAATGACCCCTGGTCAGGCCCTATCGCCACACATCAAGGCCCTGTTGAAGGTCACTGACGAACAGGGTTCCAGGATGTTGGTTCTTGCCAGGGCTCGGAAGTCATGACGCAAGAGTTTTGTTGTGATGGGCTTTGCAGTGCCGATATGGGCTGCGACGCTTTCGGGTCCCTTCTCACCTCTGTCCTGCTGATGGTTCCCGAGTGTAGCTGAACCCCCAGTTCAACCTTAGGGCACCTAGGAGTCTTGAGGGTCCTGACTGGCTCAGACTTTGTCCTCTAAGGGTGCAGGCAGCAGACTCTAGGTCTCTGTTTTCCCTCCACACAAGTGGGTGGGTGTCTGGAGTGGACGCATCTGCCAAGCGGTGCAACGTTTGTGGAGAGAAGGCTCGTGGTCCTCGGTGAAACAGTCTCGTGACCACTGTGTGGCTGATGGGCACGTCTGAGGTCAGGTGTCCATTGTTTGCAAAGTCCCACAACTAGTTCCCAAGGGGGTGAAGGAGTTCGAGCTTCCTGCGTACACCGATGCACGTGGGGAAGACTGCGGACTCTGAGGGGTGCGTGTGGAGGGCTGCAGATCAGAATGACAGCTGTAGTTTACTTTCCTTAACCCACTCCTGTCTCACATGGGACAAGAGGCCTTCAATTGTTTTCGTTCTTTCCTTGCAAGCCCAATAAACCCACGTGAACTAGCTTTAGCCAGGATGGGGCTTTTGCTCTAGGGAAAAAGAGGTATCTTTCGTAAAGGGAAGACAGAACATCATTGTTCTAGTGATCTATGGCTGTATAACAAATCACCCCCAGACAGAGTGGCTTCAAACATTTATTGCTCCTGAATCTGAAATGAAATGGGGCTCAGTGAGGAACTCTGGTCTCTGGTTCATGAGGTGTCACTGGGCGTGGTTCACTGGGGACTGGACGATCTGCTTCCAAGATGGTGCACCCAGATGGTCGGCAGGTGGGTGCTGGCTACCACCTGGTTGCTCAGCCAGAGCTGACTCGGGTCTTGATGCTTCTCCCCATGGGCCTCTCCAGGTGGTCTGTGTTTTATCGCATGCTGTCTGGGTTCCATGGATGAGTGTCCCCAGAAATAGAGCCGTGTGAAAACTGTATTGCCTTTTCTGACCTAGACTCAGATATCACACATGTCACTTCTGCCATATCCTAGTCGTCCATCGAGTCCCAAAGGCTCTTTGGGGAGGGGGCACAGACGCTATCTCTTCATGGAGTGGCAAGGTTCTGGAAGAACATGTGTGGAACGGGAAATACTGTATCCACTCTGGAAAATACGACGTACCCCCTTTGTCATGCTCTGAAAGGGCCTGGACTTACCGTGCATGGGAAGGATCCTCTCTGGTCTCTTGCTCCACTTTCCTTGGACATTTACTTTATCCCCTTCTCCCTTTGTAGGCAATTCCCACGGCAGCTCCCGACAGCCTCCCAGCTGATGAGTGTTTGTGTTACCGTTTTTGCTGAGGTCGACTCTCTGGTTTACAGTTCCCAGGAGAGGGAGCCCAACTGCCCCAGTCAGGTCAGGTGTCTAATCCTGGATCGATCAGCAGGTCAAGGTCCTTGTCATGAAGCAGAACCAAGGTGCGTTAAAAGCATCTATGTGGAAATGGGCAGATGTTCTGATGAGTGTCTACCACAGGGTCTTGGAGCAGTGGCGTGTGGACCTGGCAGCAGACTCTTTGGATAGTGCTGTTGATCCTCCTAGGATAACCAGTGACAGAGTGGTTTGCTGTGGTTGGAGCAGAGATGAAGGGCTCTGTGTGCAAAGTTTATGTGGTTGTTCTCTGCCCTTGGGAGCTCAAACAGGAAGAAATGAGTTGAATTAAAATAAAGTAATCTTTGACGAGAATTTGATGGATCTGGGTGAGACCATCTGGTCTACTCTTTCCAACTCCAGTCAGGTAAAACAGTTATATTCCCAGATGTGAAGACTGGAGAACTATAATTAGCTAGTGACTGAGAAGAAGAACAGAAAACAAGCGCTCTTGCTGCTTGATATAATTTTTTCCCTATATGGACAACTCTCTTGGTATCTTGAACAGGCTAACAATATCATGCAAGAAAAAATAACAGCTAAGAAAGACTGTGTGCTTACAGGAAACAGGTTCTCTGATAACCAACCTAGGGAGGCAGGTATTATTATTATTACCCCAATTTACAGATGAGAGTTGAAATAGCTTGTCCGAGGTCATAGTTAATGAACAGAAAAACGAAATTTGAACCCAGTCTGGCCTCACTGTCTGAACATTTAACCATTTTCTAACACTAGGCAATTAGAACAACTCCCCTGTCCACCGTCTCTGCTGAGAGATCAGACTTGTCAGCTTTCTGATATCATGTGACCCCTTCCAGTTAGCTGATTGGACCAGAGAAAATCACCTGACCCAAGAACAGCCAATTTATTGGCTAGCTGGTAGCCTATGGGAGGATGTGGCCTCGAACTTTCCCAGCGGGGATAATGATGACTAAATTAGTAGGTATCAGATTCTCTTCTTTGGCATTTGACCTGGAGCTGTAGAAATTGAGATTCAAGTAGCTAGTAATGGGGATATCATCACACTGGCAATCAAGTCCTACGGAAGATAAAGAGACCTCGGTTGCTTATGTTGTTTCAGGTCATGGTCTTCCTTTTATTTTCATTGTATTCAGTCTCCGGAAAGCTTGGGTTTGGGCTGTTCTGGGGTTCTTGTGGGAATTGTCTTTCTCACTAACTCAAATTCCTTCAAGTAAGTCCCTCTTAGTGGAGACACCCCCAAGCGAGCCCGGGATCCTTGCCAGAGACACATCCAAGGCAGTTAGACCTCTGTTGTACAAATAGAAACAGCTTGATCGTCCGATGAGAAGGAGATACTTGATTTGTCCGGTTAAAGGCGAGAGGCTAAATGAGTTGATCCTGCTAGATCTGGTACTCCGCGAGCCACCCAGGGGCTGGTCTGGAAACAGGATGATTCTACAGGTGTGGAAATGATCTCATCTGAACAAACTTCGGCACCTGTGGGCACTCGTGACTTGTAACCAGTTCTGTGCTGTCTTGGTGAAGACCGTGTAGGTTCTACATGGCAGAAACTCAACGCAAGCAAACTTAAGCAGAACACACAAAGGGAAATCAATCAATCAATCAATCAATCAATCAATCAATCAATCAATCTATTGCCATCCGGTTCAGGGCTGGCAGTACCTAGATCAGTGCTGCCGCATAGAACTTGCTATGATAACAGGACAGTTTTATACCTGTGCCACTCAGGACACCAGCCACTAGCCATGTGTGAATACTTGGAATGTGGCTGGTGTGATGGAGAAACCGAAGTTTACATTGTATTTCGTTTCCATTAGCTACATGTGACTACAGTGTAGAGAGCCCCCTCACTCTCTCGGGGGTGCTCTGGCTGGCTTTTCCTAGCGCATGGGCCTGTGCCCGCACCAAGCATCTTCGTGGACTGGGAACTCTGCCCAGGTCTGGGTCACATGTCTGTCTCTGTGAGCAAGCTCACCTCATCTGAACCACATACGATGGGTCCCTGGTGGGAAGAGGATTTCTGCGGCCGAAGAGGAAAGAGGATACAATTTCGGCCGGCACTCTCCCCCACGGCTCACCCCAGTGTGCCACAGGCCTTGCCAAAGGGAAGACGGGGCGGGGTGGCAGTAGTGGGCATTCACCCCGCAAACACTCGAGACCCTGGGGGCCGGGCACCATGTTAGCTGCTGGAACATGAATACAGAAGTCATGACAACAGCGAGAAAGGAAGACCCCGATCCCTCCTGAACTGACCGGGAACCCGAGTCCTGAAGATTCGTCACAAAACTGGGAGAAAAGTGCCCAAGTAAAGGTGGCCGACCACATTGCCGTCAGAACAACTCATTTTGTCTGAGTTCAGCAAAAAAGCAAGCCCTGATTCTTCATGGTTTGCTAGCTGCTGATATGCAGAGAACAACCTCTGCACATTCCCCCTCCTGAAGGGAGCATTGAGAAATTGCTGCAGTTCCAATGTTTTGTTTTGTTTTTAAAGATGGTTTAAGAAAATCATAAAACAAAGTGCAGTCTGAGAGAGGGGCCGGAGTCTGGCTGATGGCTAGGCATGAGTTGTCTAAAAATAGTGAGGCTGATTAATGAATCTCTAACAGAGATCAAACCCGCAGGATATAACAAGACAGCTGATGTGTGCTTTGGGGGTGGGGGCTTCATGCTCCTTTAGAGAATTGCTCAAAACTGGATTACCCAAGAGCTTGGCCGGCGAGCCCGTCACTCCACCGAGCTGGAGAGGAGGCCCTGCGTGGTAAGGCCTGACTGACGGCCGTGGGGGTGGAGGGCTGCCCTCCGGCGCCCTTGGCCTTCTCTCCCTATCCCAGGCCTGTCTGGCCAGTGCCCAGCAGCACCTGCCTCCACCTACCAAGCCCTCTGTGGGGTCAGGGAGGGGGCGCTCAGCGCCCAGCCCGGGATCAGGTCTGGGCTCTGCGTCGAATGTGCTCTGTGACCTTGGGATTGTCACCCGCCCTCTCTGGGGTTTAACTTCATCTGTGAAGGGCAGTACCCTCCTCCTTCTGCCGAAATACAGCCCGTGCTGGGCCTCTGCACACCTACACACGGACTCCTCCAACAGCACTTGGGCAGAGGACACCAGGCTCATCCCAGGTCGCCCAGAGGGCTCCATGAAGTGATGGCATCAGAATCTGAACCCAAGTCCGTGTGGCTCCAAAGCCCCTCCGTTTCTGTTTACAATGTGAGGGAGAAAGAGGTGCTTCCTACCAGGGGAAGGGGGCTGGGCGCTAAAATCAGCCTCGGGGATAGCTGAGGGGTTGTAGGGTATGCCGGTGCCAGTAATGTCCCCTTGTGGTCCTGTCTGCCAACGAATGCTACGAGAGGGTCTTTATGGATCGGGGCAGAGAGGGGAGACGTGAGGACGGCAGACCACGGACAGAAAAACCGTGGCCACCACAACTGAGGGAGGGAGGGCGGGCGGAGGTGCCCCCCGGGCTCTCTGTCCCGTCCTCACCTCCGGGTTGGAGGTAGAGGGGTCAGCCAGGCCGTGCAGACCCCCGAGCCCCTGCAGCCACCGGGAGGTGAAGTTCCCCTTCCCTCCTGGGCGACAGATGTTGCCTTCTGGCCAGCACCTACCCCCCACCCTCTGATTTCTATTTGGAAGCTCCTTCAATGGCAGAGAGAATTCACTTTGTCTCTTGAGGACACTAAAACCTGGAACAAACAGTCTCTGATAATAAATGCCTTTTTTTTGGCGGGGATCAAAAGCTCCCCAGGCACTTTCGAAGCGAGCCAGGGCGCTCTGGCGAGCCTGCAGGGTCCGGAACGCTGACCGGCCAGGAGGAGGAGCCGGGAGACCTTGGCTCCGGTGGTTTCTAGGCCCTTCCTGGAGGAAGCAAGTGCCCCACCGAGCAAGGGGCAGTAGAGGGAAAGAGGCCACATTCCAGGCCCCCTGGCAGAGCGGCAGGGAAGGCCCCTTCCCTCCCCCAGCAGAGCTGCTCCGGGGGCAGCTGGGCCCAGCCTGGGCAAAGGTGGCAGCCTTTGACATCCGTGGGCACATCTGGATGGTAGTGCTTGGCCTCCTGGGCAGTTCCCAGGCTCGGAGGACTCTCTGAAGGCTGAGCGTTACCATGGCC
The DNA here is from genome assembly GCA_030848825.1 of Tadarida brasiliensis. Taxonomy (NCBI): domain Eukaryota; kingdom Metazoa; phylum Chordata; class Mammalia; order Chiroptera; family Molossidae; genus Tadarida; species Tadarida brasiliensis. The sequence continues at coordinate 56,759,242 of CM061273.1, forward strand.
ACTGGCCTGGGACAAACACCCTCCTGACGGGTCCTCAGCACATGCGGGGAGACGGGCGGCCCTCCTGAGCCAGGCGTGCTGCGGCTTCATATCCAGCAGTATCTTGTGTGTCATTATTCCCCAAACAGCTGGACTCCACGCGGAGGGGCTGGACATCACTCCTCGGCCACGATGGGGTGGGCGCGGGCGTGAACTTTGGAGCGAGGCAGCCCGGGGTGGAAATCTGCGATCCTCAGACGGATGGCCTCTGGGTCACGCGGGGTTACGCCTCCAGCCTCAGTGACCAGATCAGCTGAGTGCGATGTGGAGGTAGCCCAGCAGGACGTGGGTGTGGAGAGGGTGACGCACAGTGTTCATAGGTGTGAGCTGGTAGCGATGCCCGGCGTCGTGGAAGGGGCAGCTGCCATCTGCCCAGCGTCCAGGTTTGGTCAGGAAGCAGGGGACACTGGCAGCCTCGGTCTCGTACCCTTGTCCTTTCTCAGCTTCCCCAGCATCTGGCAAATAAAGTGTCCCTTTCTTCGGTTGGAGAGCCAGCGGCTCTGGGCCTCACAGGGGCAGCCAGCCCCCAGGCCCCTCAGCAGGAATCCCCCTGGCAGACAAGGCCTCAGCGTGACCTTTCACCTTTTGGCCTCTGGGTGAAGGACCATTAACCAAACTGCCTTCCTCGGTCTTTTGTGGAAGGGAGGCCTTTGTCCAGCTGTCCTCTGGAGTGATGGCTTCTGTCCCCGGAAGCATCGGAGCATTTTGCCTCCATCTTTGTTTGCCTCGCTTTATAACGTGGACAATTCCTTCACGTGTGCGATCTCCTTGGGTGTTCAGACAGTTTCTGTGTCCTGCCCAAGGTCACCCAGCTAGGAAGTGGCCGAGACGGGACTGGTTCCCGGTCTTCTGATGTCCTCACTTGTCTCCATCGGTTCGACCAGGCTGCCAGGTGACAGGCAGGAAGGGCTTGGGGTGACTGGGAAGGAGAATTTAGATTTGCCCCATTTCTGTCCCCACATTCCTTACTAGGCAGGAATTCTAGACGAAGCGAAAGGGAAGAGAGTTACTATTTATATTTATTGCGCTCCTTCTTTTGCCAGACACCTTATGTAAGTGATCCCGTCGGTTCCGATTCAGTCCTCCTGGGAAACTGTTGAGATGGGTGTTCTTACTGTCTGCAGAGGAAGACATGAATATCAGGAGGCCAAGGACCGTACCCAAGGTCACAGGGCTGCCGCAATGGGGAGCAGCGATGTGTACCTGGATCTCCCCCACATTCCTGTGCCCTGGATTGTGGGGGCTCTCGCATGCACAGCAACCCAGAACAGCTTGATGTAGGCCTGGGATCGCAGTTTTTCCAATAGCAAGGTGGACACGGGGATCTGGGGAGTTTGGGGAGAGCTCAGGCTTAGGAACCCAGTAGACTCCCACCCTGGCTCTGTGGCTGCATCGCCGTGAGCCTTGAGCAAACCGGCAAACACCACCTGCCGAACGGGAGCGGTGCAGGGTCGCTAATCGTGTATATCAGCTGTGTTCAGGAATAGTAGCCCCAGTCTTCCCAGGAGGTTGGAAGAGAAAGCAAAATGAGCAGGGGCCCAGGAATTCCTTGCCCTCCATACTTCTCACCCACCCTCAGTGGAACTATCAAATGCAACTAACTATCCCGCGGGTCTTCAGTAGCATCCTCTGCTGTGATAGCTCAGTAGCAAGGGTTTTATTCTGAGTCACAGACACGCCACCAGCTACACAGGGACATAGGGTCTAAGGGGGGGGGGTGCTAACCCCTCTGCTGTCTATCAGCAGGACATGCAACCCCAAAAGCTTGTGGATATGAGTGAATGCCTTAGGACGCCCAGCATCAACACAGACATAAATCATTCCAACAATAGGGAACGGTCACTTCTGAGCCAGGGAAGGAAACCAGTCGCATCAGTTAGGGTTAGGTTCAGCTGCAAGTAAAGAGACCTCAAGTAGCAGTGGCTTAAAGAAGATGCCATTTATTTCCTCTCCAAAAGCCCAGAGGCAGGTGGTCCCGATTGGATCTGGGGGCTCTGCTCTAGGCAGCCCTGATGGACTTAGGCCCCTTTGTCCTTGATCCGCCACTCATGCTCTCCATTCCCACCGTCACCGACGGTCCGAGTTGCCAGCTCCAGGCATCACGTCTGTCATCAGCAGGAAGGTGGACGGGATGAGGAAGAAAGGTGAAGAGTGGGCACCAGCATTCTCTTAATGACGGCTTCTGGAAGCTACCACATGCTACGTGTGCCTAGGTGCCATCGGCCAAGCTTGGTCACATGGCTGGGGGAGTGGAGTGGCCATATGCCCAGCTGAAGATTGGGGTCTCTCTGACTACGGAAAATGGGGGCCATGAGCATTATCCTGCACGGGTGTGCCTACGCTTTCATCAAACTATATTTTATCTTCTTCGGCTCAACAACGTGGCCATTGGATTCATTTCACCTCCTTTCTATAAAGGAGAAAATGGATCATCAGAGAGATGAAGTAACACATTCTAGGTCGCCCAGGAAGGAAAGCTGGGCTTCAAGGAAAGACCTGTCTCGCTCTCACACCTGTCCTGTGACCTTCCCCGTGAGGCCGGTGCTCCCGGTTGAAGATACAGCCAAGACAGGCCCCTCTCTCCCCAGCATTATTGAAGAAATGGTACCATTGCTATTTGTGGCTTTTCAGAATGAAAGGAGGCGATTACTATAGATTTCAGATGCCATTATGAGTTGACTATGTCCCCCCAAATGCAGGTGTTGATGTCCTAACCCCCAGTATTTTAGAATATGACCTTGTTTGGAAATAGGGTCCTGAAGATGTGACTAGTTAAGTTGGAATGAGGTCATACCGGAGTAGGATGGGGCCCCTAGTCCTATAGGACTGATGTCCTTGAAAGAAGTGAAGACACAGAGATGCAGGAGAATGCCACGTGAGGGTGAAGGCAGGGATCAGGGTGATGCGGCAGGAGCCAAGGATGGCCAGCAAATCGCCAGAAGAGGAGCTCCATGGAACAGATTTCTCCCTCAAGCCCTCAGAAGCAACCAACACCTTGATCTTGGATTTCTGGTCTCTGGACCAATACATCATTGGTGTGTGAGCCACCCAGTCTATCATTACTATGGCAGCCCTAGCAAACGAATACAGGTGCAATGTTTTAGCCACGGCTTCCTTATAGACATTATTTCAGGTATCTGTGAAGATGTATAACATTCAGCAAGGGGTGCCTTGACTTTTCCTATAAAGAGACAGAGGCCTTCTTCTGTGGGCTGTTCTCAGGGTTTACGCAGGACCATCAGGGTCAACACAGCTCTTAGTGAGTCCCTCTGATATCCCAGGCACTGAGCTAGATGCATGGCCCAAAGAAACGAGACTAGACTTAGAAGAAATCAGGGTGCTATACTTCACACAAAGGAAAGCCTAGGTCTTGGCACTGCACCTCTCTATTTTAAGCTCAGACATTCCTGGCGGCTGGCTCCCTCACGGCCTTGGCACTGGGGAGGGTGAGGAGGACAGGCCCCAGTTTGTTCAGCTTCTCTGCCAGATGAGATCAGTGAGCCCAGTACAGAGGCTGGTGTGCAGAGACCAAGTCCCCTCCCGGTGGGTAGGTGGTGAGCCAAGTTGTCTCGGCATTTGAGTTGCTTCATCTCTGCCTACTCCTTTCACTGGGTTCCAGCGTTGTGTGCTCATGAAACCAGTGTCCCGATGCGCTGGGGGCTGGTTGGAGTGTCCTGCCTGAGCGCGGCCTGCACTCCTGACCCAAGTGGCTGTTTCCCAGGCAAGTCTGTGCACTGCTGTGGCACTTTTTTGCTTTGTGTTTCAGATCTATCGCTCCTGTTACCCCAACTCTATCACATGGATGGCCCGGAGTGTGTGTGTGTGTGTGTGTGTGTGTGTGTGTGTGTGTGTGCCGGGAGGACACAGATTAGATTTCCTCTTCTTGAGAATAGCTAATACTCCTACAACTCAACAACAAACACAACCAGATTTTAAAAATAAAGACTTGCATAGATATTTCTCCAAAGAAGATATACAAGTGGCTAATAAGAATATAAAGAGATGTCACTAATCATCAGGGAAATGCAAATCAAAACCAAAATGAGATACCACTTCACGCCTATTAGGAAGGTGATTATAGTGGGGGAATGACAAGTGCTAATGAGGGTGTGAGAATCGAACTCCTGTGCGCTGCTGGTGGGAATGTAAAGGGTGCAGCCCGTGGGAAAGGATGGTGGTCTCCCATAATATTAAACAGAATGACCCTATGATCCGGTAATTCCATTTCCAGGTATATACCCAAAAGCGTTGACAGCAGAGACTCGAACAGACATGTATACCGTGTTTATAGCGGTGTAACTCACAGTAGCCACAAGGTGGAAACACGCCACGTGGATAAACGTGGTATATGCATCCAGTGGAATATTATTTCACCTTAAGAGGAATAAAATTGAGACGTGCTGCGACACGGATGAACCCTGAATACATTATGCTACGAGACATAAATCAGATACAAAGGACAAATACGGGGGGCAGGCAAAAGCTGTGAGTACATGAGACAGAGTTTATTCTTGTATTATTTATTATTCTATTATTTTCCATGTGCACAACTGGAAACCTACTTTTGCCCCACCCTGTGTGGCATGATCCCACTTACATAAGGTCCGGAGAGTAGTCACATCGAGAACAGGGAGCAGACCGGCCAGGGGCTGGGGGAGGGGCGGGGAGGGGCGGGGAGGGGTGGGGGAGTTGGTTTTGAATGGGGACAGCGGTTCAGTTCGGGAAGATGAGGCTCTGCGGATGGATGGTGGTGATGGTAGTACGCCACTGCGAATGTACTGAAGGCCACTGCACTGTACCCTTCATCCTGGCAAAGATGATAAATGTTATGGGTTTCACCGCAATGAAAAAAGAATGGCCAGTCGTAATATCTGCTGTTTGTTGAGTCCTTATAGGGCTCAGCCCTGGGCAGAGCACCTTCCCTGCAGCACCTCCCGAGACAGGTGTTGTTACTGGCCTCGTGTTAGGTGGCAGCTGGGGCTTAGAGAGGTTCAGTCATTTGCCCAGGATGACATGACTAACAGGAAGTAGTGGATTCGAACTCAGGGCCTTCGATCCTACCCGCCTCACCATACAGCCTCCCGGCTTCACACGTGTTTGCGTCCGAGCACTCGGAGTCAGATAGGGACCCCACCAAATAACCCGAGTTCACCAGAATGTGGCCAAACCCACACTGTATAGGCGTTGCTCGGAGGTGTCCGAGTTTAACTTTCCAAAAAGGAAAAACACAACCCAGACTAATATAGTGAACGTGGTCCAGAGCCTGGGCCAGGGCGAGGCGGGGTCAGCTCCCTGGCAGCCCCCCTGCTGTGCCTCCGTCCCAGCCCTGCGTGGGTCAAAGCTGGATTTCATTCCTGAGCGGGGGCCCAGCAGCACGGTGAGCTGGTCCCAGGAGGTGTGAGACTCCAGTGCATGTCATCACGGACAGAAAGACAGCTGGAAATGACTTGGCGGAGTTAAACTCGAGACTGGTTAATGTCCCACAGAGCAATGAAACGTAACCTTCGGGGCTACCTTTTCCACCAGATGGGGTCCTTTACATCTCTACAGAGAAACAGCCTCGGCAGCTGATTCATCCCCTGTAAGTGAGCGTCTGGAGTCTGGGTCTTATTCAGTAATAAGTGAGAAGTCCAAATGGCTTCCTACAGAACCCTCTGGTATCGCCCAGTTCCCGCCTTCAGGCCCGGCACTGTCCCCCAGCCACTGTGACATCAGCTCGGTCCAGCCTGGGGAATTGCTTATGATGGAAGGAACTGCCTCCCCCAGGGTTACACCCTCCCGTGCCCACCCTGGGTGGTCTTGAACAGCCATTACAAAGCCCAGTCCGCCGGCCTCCAGCTGGGACAACATTGAAGGACCACCCCAGCTCCAGAGCTTTCCATGAAGGGCTGAGGCCTCCGTGGCGACCACACCGCTGGGCAGTGTCTCGCTCACCCGTGTCTTCCTTCCTCGGCTCCTTCCAGGTGGATCTCCTAAGAGCACCTCCTGGAAACCTTCCCAAGCAGCTTGCTGGCTCAGAGTCTGGTCCAGCTCTAGTCTAGGATGGGAGGTTGTCAAACAAGGCTCCAGCAAGACTCGGAAAGGACATGAAGGGACCTTTCTGTCTTATTTCCAAGTGTTTGAGTACTTCTTAACAGAAGTTAGTAAAAATCTGTGGCATGAACAGACAAAAGTGGGCGAAGGAGGCTCAGTGGACACCCTCCCCCACACCTGGAGAAACGGCGCCCTGTGGCAGCATCAGCCCCCAGGCCCCCAGAGGGACTGCGAATTCACAGGCGCGGTCCCTGGCGAAGGTGAGAGGTTCGACTGGTCAGCAGTTGGTGCCTGAGATTCAATGAGATTCTCCCCCTCCAGGACGAGTGGGAGAAAGCGTGCTTCAGTCCTCAGGGGTTGTTTGGAGTTGAATAAAACAGCCTGATTGAAACACAAAAAGGCCGGGCCGGCACCCCCTCCGCGGAGCCCACCCCTTCGCCGCGGCCAAGTCCAGCTCGCTGGGAACCTGCCTCTGCCTTTTCCTTTCCGAGACAAAAATAAGGTTCTGGAAGGTGCAACTTAAAATAGACCTTTCATAAAAGATTCATTCCTGAACAAGAATGTCACGAAGGCATGAACACGCACTGGGCTCCAATCTGAATTCCACTTGAAGTATTTGGTAGTAATTATTTTTAAAATTCTCCCACAAAAGGCACTTTTCAACTGCAGGAGAGCAAGACCGATCAGTAGGGCCCAGGGCCAGGTAATTTTTTCACTGAGGGGTGGGGGTAGTTTCACATTTCAGGTGCTGATCTAAGGCATGTTGGAAAATAAGGATGAGTATTATTAAATAGATTTAGTTTAAAAAAAAAAAAAAAAAAAAGCCGAGAGCAGAGGCAGAAAAATGCCTGAAAAGCAGAGGCTCAAACAAGATGCAAATGACCTCCAGGAAAAGCCTAATGAGCCGTGATTAAGCAGCGGTCCCTGTGAAGCAGTGTGTGCCCACGGTGTCAGCACTACTTACTGCAGCCACGGCGAGACTCAGGGTGACCGTCGTTCTGTCTGGAGAGGCATCTGCATTTGGGAACTGGCTTCCCTGGGGACCCCTTCTTGGAACAGACGGACTTGCTTTCCATCAGCTCTGCGTTCACCTGCCAACAAATTCAAGTTGACAAAAGCAGCCCTTTCCGGGCAGCCTCTCCACCTTCATTCAGTTTTCTGCCCAGATCGTTTTACCATGCTGACTGGCAGGAGGGGGGCGGGCCTGGTTTCTCTTTCCTGTCCCTTGGGGACCTGGCGCGGTATCCGTAGCCCGAGTTACGCTTCGAGGCCATCATAGCCTTCTGCAGAGAGGCCCCTCCGTCTCCCCCCTTGCCTCCCTGGGGGCTGCTCGGAGTCCATTCCGCCTGGTGCCCTTGCCCAGGTTGGTTCCCCGAGGCCAATTTCAGAGCCGTGTGATCTCCAGTGGGTACAATCCACCCCCTCCGGACCAGAGGAAATAAATCAAGCCACAGATGTTTGAAGTGGTTATGGCCCCCACGATGCACCGTAGCCACTGGGTTTTATTTCTGATCCTTTAGGGATGATAACGGGAATTGCTGCCCTCATCCACAGGTGTGCTTTCTGGAAGGTTTGGAAGGAGGGGGAAGAATACGGTGAAGTCACTGAGGTTTGGTTCCAGCAATTCTTTTCCAGGCGAGAGAGACAGTGTTGGGGCCACCCAGGTGCAGGCAGAGCCTATGTGAGCAAACACAGGGGACCCTGGCACAGGTGGGGCCAGGAGGGGTGGCTGGGACGGGGGCTGGGGCAGCATCCCCTCAAGGATAGGCTCTGGGCCCAGCTAGGCGATGGTGCCATTGCCAGGCCCAATGGCACAAAGAAAGGGCAAAGCGAGAGCAGGGTAGGAGCTGGGCATGGTGCCCATATCCCCGTGGAAGCTGCGGGAACCAGGGCTTGCTTTCAGCAGTGGGGACATGACAGGGCAGGGTCTCTCTGTCTCCCACTTCATGTCTCCTGGAAATAGGGGTTCTGACAGTGAAGACTCCTTTTAGTGGGTGGGGCTGTACTCCTGACGGGAGTTGACATAGAATCCCAAACTGTCAGCGACTGTGACCAGCTTAGCCTGATTGGCCCAGGACTTTTGGGGTTTAGCCTCCCAGGAACCTCGTCAGTCCTGGGAAAGCCTGGGCCTTTGCCCCCTCCCACTATTGGGCACCCCCACCCCACTTCCCAATCCCATTAAGGAGCAGTGGGGACAGATCTGCCCCAGAAGAGGCTTCTAGAAACCCAAGGTTACCTTTGCAACCTCTAGACTAAGATGTGATGGACATTTTATAGTAGGACCCAGCCTACCATTCTCTCACTACCCTATTTATTTATTTATTTAGTTAGTTATTATTTTTTAATATTAATTTATTTTTGTTACAGATGTTTCCCCCATTGACTCCCTCCTCCCCCTCCCTCCCTGCCCCGTCCCCAGTTTTGTTGTCCATGTCCATTGGTTATGAGTACATGCGTACAAGTTCTGTGGTTCATCGCTCCCCTCCCCCACACCCCCTCTTCTGGCAATTGTCAGTCTGTACCCTACTTCCACGTCTCCGGGACTACCCTGTTCCTCAGACTGTTATGTTCATTATATTGAGAAATAAGTGAGATCATATGATATTTGTCTTTCTCTGCTTGGCTGGTTTCGCTTAGGATAATAGTTTCCAGGTCCTCCCATGTCGTCTCAAAGGATAAGAGATCTTTCTTTCTTACAGCTGCATAGTACTCCATTGTGTATATATACCACAGCTTTTTTATCCATTCATCTACTGATGGGCACTTGGGCTGTTTCCAGATCTTAGCTATTGTAAATAGTGCTGCTATGAACATGGTCACCACCCCTATTTAAAGAAGAGAGAGGAGAGAAAAGAAAAATAAAAATTCCTGATTGGTTTTTGGAGGCTAGTGCCCAGTCTTAAACACACACACACACACACACACACACACACACACACACCCCAGCCAGGCCCACACAGTGTGTGTATGCGTGTGTTACGGCACTTTTGGGCTGTAATAACAATTCCTGTTGGTCCTGGGCAACCCCTGAGATGAAGGCAGTGATCATCCTCTCCTTTCGTCTGGGGACACTGGAGCACAGCGAGGTTAAGACATCTGCCCTGGTAGCAAGTGGCAGTCACAAACGGAGGTGTGAACAAGATGGCCAGGCGGGGGCCGCACAGGCCCAGAGCACGTGGTTCCATTACAGTGCAGTGTGACTAACACTGTCACCGCTCGAGGCGGTGTCGGAGCAGGGAGAGGACAATTTCATTTATTTAACAAGTACTTCCAGTGCTTAGCCTGGCGGGCAGTGTTGTAAGTTCATTAACAATTACAAACTCATCTAACCCTCACAGTCGGCCTTTAATGTAGATACTCTTGATGCCATAAACCAGGGGTTCTCAATAAGAGGCAATTTTGCTTCCCAAGGGACATTTGGCAAAGTCTGGGGACATTTTGGGGTTGTCACAGCTGTGAGCGGAGGGGCGCTAGGGGCATCTAGTGGGGAGAGGTCAGGGATAATGCTAAACATCCTCCAGAGGACAGGACAGTCTCCCCACAACAAAGAAGCATCCAGCCCCCAATGTCAATAGTACCGAGGTTGAGAAGCTTTGCCACGAGTAATGGGAACAGTGGGCCCTGGGAAGCGTAACCTGAAAACGGCGGTTTCCCCCTCACCTCCACCCCCTGCCCCTGCCTTCCAAAATCAGTTTGTCCTCTGGTTGGTTTTTTGCTGTCTTTTCACCCCAGAGTCTTGGAGCCACTTGTTGTTATTTTTGTTGTTGTTAATCCTCACCAGAGAATATTTTTCCATAGATTTTTAGAGAGAGTGGAAGGGGGGGGGGGAGAGACATCGATGTGAGAGACGCATCTATTGGTTGCCTCCTGCATGACCCCAACTGGGGCTTGAACCTGCAACCCAGGTATGCACCCTTGGCTGGGAATCGAACCCAAGACCTTTCCGTCCGTGGGCCGACGCTCTGACCGCTGAGCCAAACCGGCCAGGGCTTGAATCCACTTCTTATCCACTGTCCCAGCGGCTGCAGTCCTGGGGCCACGCCGCCCGGCTTTGTTCTGGTTTGTTGCGACTGTGAACTGGATTGTACAGTTCTCGCCCTTGAGAGCCCCGTAAAGGGCGTTCGCAGCCATAGCAGGGCCGGGGGTTGCCAGATCAGTAGGTTGAACCGCGCAGGATGACTAACATTCAGATGCCCTCCAGGGTTCATCCAACGGCTCGGTTGCCCAAGCCCCTGCCAGGCTGTTGGCCGAAGACAAAACCCGAGTTCAAAAAGGAGTGAGGTCATTCCTGGGGAACACCTCCCAGCTTGTGCTGGCTGGCTCCTCGCTGCAGGCCAGCACCTGCTCCGCGCGAGGGGAGTGGGGTGGCTTGGCACTCCAGGCTCCATCCCTTACCTCTTTACGTGCTGCTATTTTCAAGTCCAGGGGATTTGAACCAGCTGGGGTGGGAGCCCGAACTTTGTCCTGGGGGGTCCAGGAGCCTCGCTGCCTCTCCTGGGAGGGGTGTCACAGGTCTCACCACCTCTCCCTGTTGCACAATAGTGTTTCCCAAAACCAGTTGCATGATTTGCAAGTCCCAGTGTCATTGGACGAAGTGGGGAGTCCTTTCCCCCACTGGGTGTGCAGGGGGGTGGAGTCCTTACGATAACTCGAGAAAAAGAATTTTCTGAGACCCGCACAGGAGAATGAGTGATTTTTATTTGCGTGGAATTACATTCCTGGGTTTCCAAAGTCTCATTTCCCCTGGTCCAGTCACGGAAGAACTGTGGCTGGGGTTTCAGTAGAGCTAGAAGCAAGGCCAGTGTCCAGAGTTTCCTTTCCATGTTGGAGCTGAACCCAGTACAGCATCAGGTTAGTTGCAGTCCATTAGTCCACTGTGTGTGGGGGTGCACATGGCTGTGGGCCACGTGGGCAAATGCCAGGGGAGCCCCACAAACCCAGAGTCGCAAGTGACCCAAGAGCAACAAGAGGAACCAAGAGAGTGAACTCCTTTGTTCAGGGGATTAACTATCCTAAATTTTGCACCCTTGCAGTGGCCACACCCATTCTGGCCAATGACCTCTGTTCTCAAGTGTGACTGACAGCCAGCACCTTCCCTATGTCACCCCACCTTTACTGGGCATGCGCCTATTTCCCCTTTGCTGACCCCTGGGGAGTGTAAAGTTGTAGCTTCCTGGCGAAGCTGCCCAAATGACATGCCTATAATGTCTGGCCTTCCCTTTGTTCCTTTCCTATTACTAATAGCTACTTAATTGCAACAGTATCACCTGTGCAGAATGAAAGTGTGGGGCCCCTTGCTCAAAAGCTACTAAGAATTTCAAGACGGGTATAGCAAGAGCCTTCGACCAGGCACAGGGCCCTCTGAGTGTGAGACCTGTGTGATTGTACGTGTTGCACACCCATGAAGCCAGCCCTGCTCCCAAGTCATTCTGTGGTCCGTGACCAGGTGACCCTTAGGTCCCGGTTTACCTGGTACAGTCCTGCTCTACTACTGTTATCCCAGTGGGATTCAGTCCCCTTTCACACTCAACACTATCCTGGTTTGGACAACAAATTATATGGTCACCTTATAATTCTGTGACTACCTTCTAGATCATTGTTCTCTCATCCTATCAATGTTATATATGGCCACACAAAGCCTAGCCAATGGGTAATGTTATTTTGGGGGCAAAGTGATAGTAACCCTTTGTGTTAACTGTCATGGTTTACTAAGCACAAGCCCATATGCTAACCTCACTTTATCCTCACAACGAGATCTGTGGAACAGGGGCATAGAGAAGGTAAATGGTCTCCTTGTGGGTGCCAGCGTGGCCATTAAGTAGCAGATCTAAGATCTAAGTCAGGATAGTTTGATTTCCAGTTAGGGTGACCAGTTGTCCAGTTTGTCTGGGACTGGGGGTATTCTTCAAGTATGAGGTTTCCAGTTTTAAAACTGGGAAGATCCTGGGGAAATGAGGACAAATTTGTCATCATATTCACAGTCCACCATACTGTGTAGTCTCCATGAATATTTTTTGAATGAATACTTTTATATTAAATATCTTAGGACAATCCTTTCTGGGCTTGGGCTTCCCTTTAATGCTAAAGATAATTTGTCCGTAGCTGGGGCTGGGATTTGAAGGCAAGATGCTCAAATCAAGAATATTCCTATATCACATTTTGTTGTATATCTTCCTAGATTTTTGTATATACATGCACATAAAATACATTAAAAAATATGTTCTTATTGATTTTTTAGAGAGAGAGGAAGGGAGAGAGAGATAGAAACATCCAGGTGAGAGAAAAACATCAGTTGACTGCCCCCTCCATGCCCCCTACTGGTGATCGACCCTGCAATCCAGGCATGTGTCATGACTCGGAATCGAACCGGGACCTCTCAGTCCATGGGACTGATGCTCAATCCACTGAGCCACACTGGCTGGGCTAAAATACATTTTTGGAACCCTGTTTCAGGTGAATTTTTTTTTTTCATTTATAGCAGGGATCTGTGCAAAATTTTTCTGTGAAGGTCCCAGAGAGTAGATGTATTTTGCTATGTACACAATATGGTTTCTGTTGCAGCTACTCAACTCTGCCATTGCTGTGTCTCTGTTCCAATAAAACTTTATTTACAAAAATAGGCAGCAGGCCAGATTTGGCTCACAATCCATAGCTTGCTGATCCTTGATCTGTGGCATAAACATCTTTCCATGCCAACTCTTAAAAGATAATCCTCCAAAGGGTAAAATCATGACAGTCAAGCAAATACAACATGGACATGTCGAAGATTTTATTCAACTCATTAGTTAATGAGGGAACTCCAGTAAGATGTTACAACCTGTTCAAAGGAGAATTTGAAAAACAGACACATATAAAAGTAATCAGAAATGCTGAAAAAAAAAAAAAGATTAATAGATGCAAAAGGGTTAATATCTTTATGGCAATTAAGTGTTACAGTGGTTTAAAGTGCGGGCCTTGAGTCAGACGAATCTGGGCTTCGGGCCTGACTCTGCCCCCTGCTGGCTGTGCCACCGTGGACAGGGTACTTCACCTCAGTGTTTCTCAGTGTTCTCATCTCCAAAACAGAGGTGATAATAATGGTAGCTATGTCAGAAGCCGTAGTTTAGACCACCTGAGATCACGTATGTAAAGCCCTTAGTACAGTGTCAGACCACAGAGACCCTCAGTAAATGCTAGCTTTTGGTATTATCACTCAAACATTCTTTTCCATTCCCAACCCTGATACTGTCCCCACAGTCTCTCTCCTGGGCCTCCTCTTCCTGAAAGCCTTCCAGGTGTTCTCCTCCCGACTCCCAGAGCTGGTCGAGTGCTTCTCCAGCATTGCGTTGATCACATGGCTTGGCCAACAGTTATTCCCGCCCACCTTCACAGGTGGTCTGAGTAGCACAGAATGAACGATAGCAACATGGGCCTCAGCTGGCTTCTGGCTCTTCTGCCCTGGCGCAGCCTGTTGTTGGACCTCTGGCCTCCTTGGTATCCAGCATGAGTGACAACATGTTTGACATCTGGTAGGTTCATGTGGCTTGGGATGGGGGTGGGGAGCCGATTGGATAGTTGGGTATAATCACCTGTTTGTGGTGTGACTCCATGCCAGTCGCCTGACCTCTCCGAGCTTTTCTCCTTTATCCAAAAAATGCCAAATAAGAGTAGTTCCTAGAGATACTGGGAGTCAAATGCAAAAATAAATGTGAAAGTGTGTTAATAACTGTCAAGTCATTGGTTCAACTTTGGGGTATGAGATAGGGGCAAGGGAGGTCTCTTCCCAAGAAAACTTAACTAAAGCACCAGAACGTCTCATGAGAAATTGTAGACGAATATTTCTCTCTTCAGGCCAGTGTTCACCTAAACCTTGCTAGATTGGGCTTCTCAGTGGAAAGAACCAGGTCATGGATTCCCTTTGTGTCCCCCTGGTGCCCAGGACACTGTATGGCCGAAGTAGGTGTCAGTGAGTGGTTCTTGGGTGGGTGATATATGGTATTGATATTTAGGGACCAGGTAATACTGCTGTTATCTTCTATTTTGTCATGAGGGGAGAAAATGGCAAAAGGTAGTCATATTCAAGGGACAGGGCTGGGATGGGGAATAGTGGACACCCACTGGTTTTGATTTCCAGCATCCATTTACCTTCTCCTAATGATGGGACCCCACCTTTTCAGGGGAAACAGGTGTCTCAGTTCTCAACCTCGGGGATGAAGTTGACGTGACTACCTAGTCTACGTATAGGTGTGTGACTCAGGCCTGGCCAATCAGAACATCATATTCCTCTTCACACTGGGATGGGCATATGACCTGATTAGAGCCAGTGAGTCCTGAGGAGTCTGTTGCTGGGATGTTTTGGTGGAGAGACTTCTTGGGAGAGAGATTTATTGAACTCAGACCTGGGAGGATGTAGACTTGAAATTTGCCATCTGTCTCCATGTGAAGCCTGAGAATAAAGTGAATATGGAGTAGAACAGAAAGACTGAATCCTGATGACATCTTTTGAACTCCTGGATCAAACCATACCTGAAGCTAGATGCTCTTAACTTTTCAATTATCTGAACCAACACATTCCTTCTTTTGCTGAAGCCTGTGTAATTTGGGTTTTCTGTTATCTGAACCAAGAGACTATTCTAATCCATGAGCCAGTGAGACTCTTTTGAGACTGTGGCCAGGGCAATTGTATCTTCAATCCCTTTTATACCTTGTAGACATCCCTAGTCTTTCTGGAGGAGCTGAGTATGACAAGGTCTATGCAGATTTGGGCGCTGATCACCTCTAAGATGATTTCAAGGGAGGGTGAGTTTGGGAGACTGTCAGGGAACTCTTTTGACCCTGAGGTCCCAGAAGTCTACAAAACAGCTCAAAGATAGTAATTTCATACCTCCAATAATGCTGCACAAAATCTCATCTGGATATGGGTCAGCTGCCAGCGAAACCTTCACCGCTGGCTCCGCTTTGGTGTCAAATTGTAATTCTCCGCTTTCATCTCCCCCAGCAGTTCCTTCTGTTTTTCATTTCTCCTGATTTCTTTCTCGGGGCTTTTGATCTGTTTTCTATTGTTATCGTTCAGGCATTTCATGCCCAAACTTTCCAAGTCCGTGTAATCCAACCATCACAACATCTGGGATCTGTGGTCGTGTATTAATGTCAGCTCCTCTCGGTGCATCGGGACTGGGCGCTTTGCTGGATCATTCTACACCTTTGTTCCATGAAGCTGACTCTCCTCCGAGCCTCCGCCCCAGGATTTTCCAAGGAACCTTCCAAGGTGGGCAGGATGTAAGAGCTTCGGCGGAGTTGGCTTTGCTATCTTGTCTTACTTCGTTGCCACCACTGTGGTCTTGACACCCCTGTGCCTCTGACGACTGGCTCCTTGGGGTCATGCTTCCAGATCTCAGAGCGTCCCTTCCAGGCACCCAGGCCTGGGATGGGGTGTGTCAGACCTGGCGTGAATGACAGCTCTGGTCCTTGTTGGCCGTGTAGTCATGGACAAGTCACCTGGACTCTCTGAATCCTAGTTTCCCTGGAGCAAAAGCGGGATGGTGATTTTACAGTGTAGGGTTGTTGTGAGGGTCACATTCAATACTTTTTTTAAGTTTTTTTTTTCTTTATTGATTTTTTTAGAGAGAGAGGAAGTGAGACGGAGAGAGAGATAGAAACATGGATGAGAGAGAACATCGATTGGCCGCCTACAGCATGCCCCTCACTGGGGATCAGGCCCACAACCTGGGCATGTGCCCTGACCGGGAATCGAACCAGCAACCTCTTGGTGCAGGGGTCGATGCTCAACCACTGAGCCACACCGGCCAGGCACATTCAGTACATTTATATAAAATGCCAGCACAATACAGTAAGCGCTGCAATTGTCGGGACAACTCATCAGACAACTTCCTGTATTTAGCCCCAGGACAGCCCTACCAAGGAGATATTATTATGCCCATCTTACAGAGGAGAAAACTGAGGCTCAGGGAAGCCAATCCAACATTTGCCTCTTCTCTTCCCCGTGCTGCGTGACACTTCCCACCATCCCTTCCAGCAGAGGAGAGGGTGCGATCGCTGTGTCTCTCCTTTCTCCCCACGAAGTTGCTGTGGCTTTTTAGACAATGCTGTCACCACCTGGTACTAGGAAATAGCAGCAGTTCCCTGAGTCCAAGAACACATTTCCTACCTGTGATCACTGAAACTCCACAAGGGACGGGAACCAAATTCAAACGAGAGCAAGATGTGCACTGTAGGGAATGGGAACATCCAGGGGAGCAGGTGGGGCTTCCAGGCCCTGTCTCTGCATCCCCTGGCCCATGTGTCTCTGTCTTTTCTCCGTCCTCTCGAGGTGGTGGCAAGGTGACCCTGGCAGTGCCTGGGCTGTCCTCTTGTTCCAGCAAAGCCCCAGGGAGGCCTTACTGGCCCTCTTGGGTCCCATGTCCATCTGCAGGACAATCAATGTGGCCAGGCCTGGGTCATAGTCCACCTTGGTGCGGGGTAAATAGAGTCATATTCACCCCCACCACATTGACTCAGGCAGGGTGGGGACACGCGAGTGTCAAAGGCCTCCCTGTCAGCTTTGTGATTCTGAACTTGGTTCCAAACTATGGTGCTACCCACGTTGGTCTCATCCCAAGCAATACTATGTATATTGCAGGTTTGGGGCAATTATCTATCTATCTATCTATCTATCTATCTATCTGTCTGTCTGTCTGTCTGTCTGTCTGTCTGTCTGTCTGTCTGTCTATCTATCTATCCATCCATCCATCCATCTATCTATCTATCTATCTATCTATCTATCTATCTATCTATCTGTCTGTCTATCTATCTGTCTATCTATCTATCTATGCATTCATCCATTATGTATTTGTTTTTCTAATATACATGAAAATAAATATGTAACTAAGAAAAAAATCTTTATTCATGTATTACCTAAACTAGTCTCTCTTTCCACCAGTAGTTACACAATACTTTGGGAAACACTGATCTAACTTCATCTTTTTACAGCTGGGGACCCTGGGCCCAGCAAAGGGGACCAATCTATATGAGGGCACATCAAAAGTGACAGAGGTGGGACCAGAAGCCTGATTCCAGGTCTTTTTTTTTTTTTTTTTAACTCTCCAAAGCAAGGTGCTGTCATGGCTCTGCCCCCTGCCAGCTGTGTGTTCTTGGGCAAGTTGCTTTACCTTCTCTGTGCCTCTGTGTTTCCATCTGTAAAATGGGAGCAACAATCGTATTGACTTCATTGAATTGAGTATTAAAGGAATTAATATTTATGAACCATTTAGGGCAGCACCAGGTACATAGTAAGTCATATATGTGTGTGTGTGTGTGTGTGTGTGTGTGTGTGTGTGTATATATATATATTTTTTTATATTATATATATATATATATATATATATATTATATAAAATAAATAGGACTTGACCTGAAGTCACGGTAAATATAAGTTTATAGCCCGTACTCCAAATTCTGTGGGAGAGGAATTCGGATTGTTCATCATCTCTGTTTTAGGTGTAGCTAAAAAAGCCACGCGTAAAACAACGAGGGTGGGTATCACCACACAAAATTGACATCCATAAGAATTCCAGCAAGGCTTTCTTCGTTTCTGATTCATCTCCTAAGCCTCGCTGCAGCCCAGACAGTCCGTCGAGCTAATAACACCAGACACAACTGGAACTGTTCTGAGGCCTTCATCTCAAGAGCCCATGAGATGGATCTTTTCTCTTAAAAGAAAAACGGTCCTGACTTTGTTGTGTGAGTTTGTAAGCGCCCTTGTTCACACAAGTGCCGTGTTGGAAGCAGGGACATTTCGGATGTGCCGTGTGAGCAGCATGAACGACGTGCCTTTTCCAGTGCGTTCTCCTTTCTGGATATCACAGCACTAGAAACTTGATCTTTCTAGTCTGGTTCCAACACAGAGCACCGTGCTCGCCCGTTCACAAAGCGGTGTCTTTGGAGGAAGTGGTCGTCTCTGCAGAAGCTGCGTTGAATTTTACTTCGAGTTAGCAGACCTCCTCCACCTCCCTCATCCCTAAGCAACGGTTCTCCAAGGTTGGGTGGCCAAGGAAGCTGCTGAACATCCTAACAGGCACAGGACAGGCCCCCACAGCGAAAACTGAGCCACCTCAAATGTCGCTAGTGCCCAGGTTGAGACATCCTCCCCTAAATCAATAGCAACAACAATAACAACAAACAAAATGCTGCAAACTACGGGAGGAGTGCAAATGGAATATTTAAAATCGCTATTCAGGGAGGGGGGTGGCGCGGGAAGAGATTAAGCAAAGAATTTATATGCATAACCAATGGACACAGACAATGGTGCGGTGAAGGTAGGAGCAGGGCTGAGGGCCTCAATGGGGGAAGAAAAGGGAGACATCTATAATACTCTCAACAATAAAGATAATTTAAAAATAAAGAAATAGCCCTGGCTGGTTTGGCTCAGCGGTTAAAGCGTCAGCCTGAGGATCAAAGAGTTGTGGGTTCGATTCTGGTCAAGGGCATGTACCTCGGTTGCAGTTTGTCCCTGGCCCAGGTCGGGGTCGTGCGGGAAGCAACCAGTCGATGTGTCCCTCTCACATCGATGTTTCTCTCTCTCTCTCTCCCCTTCCCACGCTATCTGAAAATAAATGGAAAAATATCCTCGGGTGAGGATGAAAAGAATAATAATTTAATAAATAAAGAAAAGAAGAAAGAAGTAGGAAAACTTACCAAGGCATAAAAAAGATGCTAACTCTGTATCCATATACAAGGAGTTTTATGGGAAGACAGCAAGCACTTTTCAAACTAGTCTTCATACGTTTTTCCAGAGAAGTAAACCATATTAATTCTCAAGGTGTCTAATGTTTTGCATTACGGTGTATTAAATAAATAAATAATTTTATGCCTGGCCTGAAAGAGAAAGAAAAAAAAAAAAAAGGACAGAAATACAATTGCTCGTCGGTGTCCAGGGGCCCTCGGGAACATGGGTGGACCGGCTGCTGCGTGTGACCACGCCATACTATTTCAGTCTCTCTTGAGGCCGATTCTTACTAGTTTGTCCTGGATTAACCTGATTTGATTTACCTTTGGGCTTGAAAGTATCAAGTGCATTTCTTGAGAAGATGTTGTTTATAACAACATCGTCTGACTAACGAAAGCTGGGCTCTCCTCCGTGAGTCTCTGCGGGTGGGATGTGTCTATCCTCTGTGGTCACAGAAGACTCCAGCCAGGACAGGGAAGCCTAAGAGCATCATTGCGATTCTGAGCCACCGGCTGCAGGCTCCTTTGAGACCAGTGCCAGCCTTGGCTAAAACCTATGTCCCTTGAACAAATGCTGTTTGAAAACCCGAAGGCAGCTGCTGGGAAGGGAAGTCCTAGATGCGCGAGAGGGACAGTGGAGCCCCGGCTGGCTTCCCGCCCGCTGTGTTTTGATCAGCCAAAGGCCTGGCTCTCCATCCCTAATGGGCACAGCGAGATGAAAGCCGGGACTGGGCATCCTGAGAGTGATGAAGTGGTGTTTACTCGCAGGATGGCACTGTGGAGAGCCTCGCCCCAGCCTCCAGCAAAGGGCCGGATCTGGAACTGCTCACGGGGCCAAGACTGACGAATCCACCCAACATCTGTAAGGACTCATCCGAGTGACTCAGCGGTCAGTTAGCATTGGGTCCCAAGAGGGATGAAACTGTGCCCTCAGGGGTCATGGACAGGCCTGGGGCCAGGGAGGGGAGAAAACAGGAAAGAGAGGTGCAAAAGAGAGAAGAGAGGGGCCGTGCCATGTAGGACGGCGGATCGGGCTCAGCTGAGGAGCAGGCTGGCTGGGCATGTACGGCTGGCAGCGCCCCTTGACCAGCTGCAGGTGGGCAGTGGGCAGTGAGGCCAAGCTCAGTGCCTCTGGGGTTGAATCCCATCACGGGGAGCTCCGATACATCTCTCTAGTCCTCCACCTGCCCTCACCTGGGTCCTGACCTGAGCTCCTCTCTCTGGTTGGGAGCCTTGAATTGCTGTTTGGACCTTGGACAAGATCTGTTTTCAGAAGAGGGTCAGGACCCCATTCCTGAGGACTCTCAGTGACCAGAGCCCAGGGCTGCCTGCCTAAGGGGGACAAGGACTTGGTTCTGTCTCCAGGTATGGGGAGGCCTTCGAGGGTTTGGCCAGCTGTCCTTGACAGAGGACAACCGTGGCCCTGTCTAGGAGCTGGCCGACTTCCCTAGAGCAGGACAGAAAGCAGCAGGAACCCCTCCTCCAACAGGTCCGGGGCTGGAGTCCCCGACTCAGAGTCACAGCCACTCCCTTCCTTAGGACCCTTCAAAGGGGCTTGAAAACATTTCCATCCAACTCGAAAGCCTCAAAGAAGCCAGGCCCGTAATCTCACTAATCAATCGTATGCATTATTTACATTTCTCCAACGCCCCTTTTATTTTTCATCTGTAAAAAATTTTTTTTATGTAGTTGTAATTGGGACATACATATATTTCATTCAGCATGATTTCCTGCATATTTTCCCAAGATCCTACCTAGTGCTCATATTTATTATTTTTGCTACTGCCTAATATACCATTGAGTTAATTACGCTGAGATTTACTTCCCAATTCCAGTGTAATCTGGCATTTCTTTTGCTTTTAGATTCTTGCTATTACAAAGAGCTAATAAACATCTGCATACAACTAGTCTCATTTTTTCCCTCATTTTGAATTATTTCCCTTGGGTAAATTCCCGGAGTAGGATTACTAGGCTAAAGGAGATGAACATTTTTATGGCTCTTGATATATGTGGCCAAATTATTTTCCAAAAACGGTTGTATCAGTTTTCATAGTCATAAGAAGTGTATGAGCGTGTTTTCATGGGGATAGGGGTGAGACTGAAACTTTTCAAAATAGAGTTTAGTCGTCGTTCTTTTTTCCTCTTCCTGCCTGTAACGGGGGTTTTTCAGACCTGTGGCAATCTGGCCAGGCTTCAAGTGTTTTTCATTTACAAATGCTGGCTTCATATCTCCCATGCACTCTCAGGAGACTTCTTTTATATTCCTCTAGTCTGTTATTAGAAGATCCAAACGTGGGGACTGGGGAGAGAGGAAGGGGTTCATCTAAGAGATAACGGAACTGGAGTCATTTGGCTTTGGTGACGGTTTGGATGTGGGTAGGACCAAAGGAGAAGACAAGATACTCAAGTCTCTGGATGGGATGCCTGGGTGGTGGCACTGTGCCCAAGACCGGGACTGGACCTGGGTAGAAGCGGGCTATACTGAGAATTTAGCTATCGTTGTAGTGAAGGGAAGCACAACAGAGAACATGGAGTGTGATTTGGAACGTTGTGGGTTCAAATCCCAACTCCGCAGAAGTTGTGTGAACTCTGAAAATGACTTCACATTTTTTATTCTTAATTTTCTTTATCTGAAAAATGGAATGCAAGTACATACCTCATGGGGCTGCGGTGAGGATTCGATGAGATGCCGTATGTAAAATGCCCAGCTCTGTGCCTGTCACTTAGTTTAGCAAGAGCACAGCACCATGCTGTTGGGATTAATACATTGCATTCAATAACAAGACGGTTTGCTCTTCCAAGATGGGAAGGACACTGGGAGAGGACGCCTACTTTGTTTAAAATTTGGACTGTTATTTTCTGCTCTGTTAGACATGATGCCTTCGTTGTTGATTCATTCTGCTGTAAGTAGGAGGGTGAGCTGGCTTTTTTAAAAAGTGAAGTGTCATTTTTGAGGTCTGAATGGGGTCACCCACCCTAGAATCATCTGCCAGCTCTGTCCCACTCCCCGCCTCAGCTGATGGATCACTAGTATCTCTATTACTGGAAACTAGATTACCTCTTGTTAACCTAAAAATAAAAGGCCTTTCAAAGTGAGAGACAACAAGCATTTATTTGAGATCAAAGCATAGCTCTTTGGAACACTGATTCAGGCAGAAGCCCAAATCTTGTTCCGATGAGGATACAAAGGCAACGGGTATTTATGAGAAAGGAAGGGGAACAATTACATCAATAGAAGGAAGGCATTTTTATTGGTGTGGATAACATAACGTTCCTGAAAGGCAGGGTGGGCAGCTGATTGGAGTATGGATGGGGGGATGGGAGGAAGGAAGGTGGTTAGACAGACTGGGGTTTACATTTTAGCTCTGCCACTCACTGGCCAAGTGATGATGCACAATTATTTAGCCTCCTGAGTCTCAGTTTCCTCGTCTGTAAAATGGGGATAATGAAGAACTTGCTTCATCAGGTTGTCGTAAGACTTACATGGTATATTGTACCTATAGCATTGAGTCCAGTGCCTGACTTCTTAGTAGCCAAGCAAGTCTGAGCTATTAAGAACACGATTGCCATCTCCACCAAAGAGGTGGTGGAGAAACAGGGGTGAGTTATGCTTTTAGATACGTTTCTAGTCTTTTTGAAATGAATTCAACTTCCTGGTTACATTTGAATGAAGCTGATACCAAAATCCTTTGGTATGTGTGGAAACTACTTCCAGTGATTGTCCGAAGTTGCATTTATGGGTGTTTATGTTCATTTGCAATGAGCCGTTGAGGATGAAAATGGTAGCCAGACTCTTCAGCATCCTGCTCTTCAAATCAGCACAGACTTTGGAGTAGAGGATTAAGACAGTGCTCTGGAACGTTCATGTAGAGACTATTTGATAAAGATAATCAGTTCTTAATATAAATAAATAGATTTATGCAGCCATTGATTGTATTTACAAGGACCATTCAAGTGGGTTTTCCCAAAGGTTTCCACCTGCTTTGTCCAACCTGCCTGACAGCCTAGTCCCTGGAGAGTCAGGTGTTGAGCAAGGAATCCTCACCTGCACTAGTGGGTGGAGGGAGGATGGAAATCCACTGGACTATCCAGGAAAACAGTAAGAGATTTGGTCAAAGCTACTATGACATGTGTGGTTCCCGACCTCTACTGTATTATCAACTCCGTTTCTCCCAAGCTCTCACCCCAGATTCTGGTAAGAACAGGTGTGATGACCCTGGGCCAGATGGATTTTTGGAGCAGAACTCTCCTTTGGTACCACCATTCATTCCTCCTTTGGATGGGACCAATATTGGGGGCTTGAAGTTTTCGCCGAGGGAAAGACCTCAGCCCAATGTGTATGCCTCTATTAAAATATTCTCAACCACGTCCCTAATGAATCCCCCGGAATCTCAGGCATTTTTCCTTCTGTCCACGGCTCAAATGAAGGTGTGTGAAGAACTCTTTGCCTCCGACTCCCCAAACGAGCCCCGCACCCTCTGCCGGCGCTGCTATGATTTTATCGAAATGGGACCCATTCCCTTTGATCTCCTCTGGTTCTTAACTCCAGCAGTTGTGTATTCGAACATCAATGGAAACGAGGCTTCAAGCTTCCTCTTTCATTATCTTTCTCAAAGATAAAAAAGAGCAAAAGGGAAAAATATGTCCTGAGCTTTGTAGATGAAGCAATATTTTTATAGCCATTTCCTTATCTGATGTTGTCAGATCAACAAAGTTGTTGTTTAGAAATATATGTCCGCTTGCATCTCCCCATTTTAAAGGTGGCTTTTCTTAAAAATAAATAAAAATAAGGTCCCTCTAACACCGCCCTCGGCTCTCTCCACTGCGAACGCGGGAGACCTCCTGCTTTGCGCATTTCTGTGGGTGAGGGAAGGTGTCTGGGTGTTCTCAAACTGTGGAGGTCTTGAGGTGAGTCTGAGAGCTTTGTGGATCAAGGGTGAGAGTCAACCCTTCCAATGAACTACCCTATTTTTCAAAAAGGAACTTTCTGTTCTTGGCATGTGGGGAGAAGAGACTTCTAGATTAGAATAATTAAATATCTGACCCACGACTCCCCAAATGCCTGTGGCTTCTTGGGCTTTGATGTGGGCAGCTTACTAGAATGGAAAAGTACAGCTTCTTCTCAAGGCCCTGAGCAGCTGGGAGTGAAGGAGGTGGACAGTGAGAAACTCCAGGGTCTCTGGCAGGAAAACAAACAGACAGGGCCCCAGCCAGAGTATCTGGGCAGTGGGAATGTGAGCAAGTATGAATCTTGCAGACATAACTCCTTCACTTGGCTGATCTATGGCTCTCCCAGTCGCCTCCGCCAGCCTCTGCGGCCTTATCTTCACCGCGCTGCCTCTCACTCTATCCACCCTCGCTGGCCTTTTCCAATTCCTCCTCTTGCCTCTCTCCTACCCACCACTAAGCCTTTGTATAGGCCTATTCTCTCTGTCTAGAATGCTTTCACCTCCTCTCTCTTTATATCTTTAACCCCTATTCATTCTTCAGCTCTCTGCCCAACTGTGTATTAGTTAGGGTAGAATGAGCTAAGCTGCAGTAACAAATAGCCCCTGAAAACTCAATGGCTTAGCACAATAAAAGTCTGTTTCCCACTACCATTGAAGTCTGATGTGTTTCCATGGGCTCTCCATGGCCACTCCCGGAAGCACTCTCAGGGACCCAGGGTCTTCCCATTGTCTGGCTTTGCCATCTTGGAATTGGGGAAGTGAGAATGTAGAAGATTGCATGGGGGATGTTTGATGGCCAGGCCTGGAACTAGCTTACTTCATTTCTACCTTTATTCCATTGGCCCAAATCTAGTCACATGGGCCCTTGGTGCAAGGAAGGCTGGGAAATGTAGTCTTCTTATGTACCGAGGAGGAAAATGAAAGTCTGAGCACCACCTAACATTGTTTTTACCTCATGTGTCATTTCCTCAAGTAAGCCTTTTGTTACCTCCCTCATGGGGTCAAATCTCCCAACTTAAGGGACCTGTTTATTCTGTTTTCATCTCCTTCAGAGCATTTGTTACAACTGCAGTTTTACATTAGTTTGCGTGAAAATCTATCTCCTTGACTATACTGGGAGCCCAGTGAGGGCAGGGACCTATCACATCCTGCCTAGAACATAGCAGGTGCTCAATTCATATCGATATATCTATATCTATGTATCTATATCTATATATCTATATCTATCTCTATATATGTGAATATAATTTTTAAATTATAGTTTATATTCAATATTATTTTGTATTAGTTTCAGGTGTATAGCATAGTGATTAGACAAAGTTATATTTTATAAACTGATCCCCCAATAAGTCTAGTACCCACCTGGCACCATATATAGATATTACAATATTATTGACTATATTCCCTATGCTGTACTCAATATTTTTTGAATGAAGGAATTAGTCTATCAATAAAGTTCCAAAGCCTCCAAATTCAGATGCTTCCCTGGGCCAGACCAGGATAGGAGAGGACAGGAAGAACATCTTTCTCTTTGTTGTGAGGCTTGCAATATAAGGGGCATTTAGGATGGCAGAGTGGCTGTGTCAGTTATCCTATTAGTCAATCTTCATAACTGCGAATAACAAAGCTCACTTTGGTGTGTTTAAACAGAAAAGGAACTTACTAAAGGATATTCGTAAAAACCGGAGAGGTCCAGAGAACTGCCTTCAGAGGCTCTGCAACTTGAAACAATGCCCAAATAACCCTCAGCCCTGCTCCAGGGGACACCTGGGCCACTCCAGAACAACGCCAAGCAGCACCTGGGACCCCACTGCAGACACAGCCCCTGCCTCTGGAAGCCAGATGTTTACATCGCCGAGCTGTACTGAGTGGATTCCGTGTAATGTCTGATACTTGGAGTCACTCCTGAATCCATGTCCCATCGAGGCACTGGTCACTGGCTGCGTCTGAGTCACATGACCATGCCCTTGCTGCTAGGATGGATAGGGAAGTAAGTTTCTGGCTTCTATCTTGGAGAAATGCAAACCACGAAGGGGGCAATAACCCAAATACAGGGCATGTGCTCAGAAGTGTTCTGTGGCTAAAAAAGGGTTACTGTCCATACAGAAAGCTTCAGGCTCGCAAGGAGCCTGGGTGGGGTTTGGGAGAAAGTTCGGAAGGCATGGAGGGACCAGAGACGCTTAGAGAGACGCAAGGACACTAAGGCATGACAATTTTTGTTGTTCTCTTCTTCGAAGTTTGATGAAAAACACAGGACCACAGAGCTAAAGGTGGTTAAAATATACTCGTTCCAAATTTGACCCTAAATATAGATTGTTTCCATCCTTCACATTATTTTTCACCAATGTGCTTTGCTTTTCCTGCTGAACTAATTTTTTAAATTAGACAGCAATAAATACCCTGAGGAGCGGATGGGGGCTGGGGGGCGGAGAGGATGTAGGGTAGCTCCAGCCCACCCCTGCCGTGCAGGCTGGGATCTCTGATGCTCAGAACGCAGGCCCTCTGTTTCCAGCAGGCAAGACAATGGTCTGCTCCGTGGCCCCTGGTTGTTGGCGGGGTGCTGGGAGCTGGGAACCCAGCAGCACAAAGCTGCCCCTTCTTCCCCCTGGCAGGGCACACTTTCCAGGAACGCCGTGACTGCTGGCTGCTGGCGGGCTGGGCACTTCTCAAAGGATGCTCAGTGAGCAGTGGAGGGAGCATCCTGATCGCATCGCATCGGCAAAGCCCCGGCTGCAACACCAACCTGCAGACGACAGTGTTTTGTAGAGCGGACCTGGAGCTGGGTGTAAGCGGGGCAGGAGCTTTAGAATCTGAGCCTTGAATCTGGCTACGGGTTGTTATAGTAAAGGTCTCCTTCAGACAAGACCCGTGCGAGAGGCATCAGATCCAGCTGGGAGGGGTTAACGGAAGGCAGCGGGGGGGTGGGGAATGACAGAGGAAATACGGCCCCAATGCCCTTCCCTAGGCCCCGGACATCTGGAATGGTTACAGAAATGACACCCTATTACCTTTCGCCTGCATTATCGACATTTCCTTCATCACTTCTTTAAGTCTAGATAGTTAAGAAAACGATAAATCAAGCTCAGTCTGTGGCACTTGTCAATTTCCACGGTGCAACTATTCCCATGGGGGCGGACCTCACGTGACCAGTGTGATCGTCACAGGGACGGGAAGCCCAGTGGCGCGCCATCAGACACTCTCTCCACCTTACAGATGTCAGTAACCTCAAGGGCACAGGTAACAATTAGGAGTGATGTGTGTTGAATTTTTCCTACCTCTGTTCTCAGAATCACTTCTTTATTTATAAGTGTATATAGTTTTTAATTTTAAATAATGGCTTTGTTTCACAACTGGCTCACAAAATTCCCCAGAATGGAACAAGGGGCACCTGCGAGCTGGCCCGGGCCAGTTTTAGCTGGGGCATCCTGGAGCTCAGTGCGAGGAGGCGCCGAGCACATGAATGAATGCTTTCAGAGTGACTCGTCTCTCACTCTGGGCCGGTCACTCACCCTCCGCTGTGTCTCCATCTAAGGCAAGAGGCTATTAGTGCCTACTTCATAGAGGTGCTGGGAGACTTAATTAAGGCTCCCTCACTGCTTTGAAATCCACGGATGAAAGGCCCAGTGGGGAGAACTTTATTATTACTCCATGTATCATCTTAAGAAGTGTATGGTGATGATACCCACCTGGTACTTTTCATCTTCAAAGTGTTCTCCAGTCATTAGCCAATTAAACGTCACAGTTCCCTGCCCAGTGAGTGGGTGTCCTCTAGAGAGGACACCTTGGCCACCGGGAACGGGGGTCAGAGCCAGCGCCCCAGCTCCCCCAGCTGCCAACTTCCACTTGGACTGTGCTTTGCCTTCCCAGCCCCAGGTCCTCTCTTCTGTGGGGGTGAGGCTCGCAGAGGCCCACGACCTTGAACCCACGTGGCTTCTTTCATAATGTGCATGATGCTACCCGCTGAAGGTCATCAGTTCTAAGACGCAATTTTTTTTTGTTCCTTTTCACATTTGAGCATTCTTGAAATCTGTATGCATCTTACAACTGGTGAGGGGTCATAATTCAATCAGAAGTAGTTTTTTTTTTTCCTGACTGGCACATAAAATAACAGTGTGTCGTACAATTGACTGATGTCAATTGTTGAAATACGATATTGCCACTCATTCTAGAACTAACAGCTTCCCTGCTAACTTTTGAGAAAAATATTTTCTGCCCCCACTCCCTTCGCAATAGTAATATATGGTCACTATGTCCCGTGTGCAAAATGCAGATAATTAAAATAAAGACAGCAAGAATCCCAAATCTTATTTGTGCGTGTGTGCTATTCACCACGTAGTTGTTCCAGAAATGGCCCACTTTGACTTTACCCTGCTTTATGAACAGTTTTCCATCACTTCCTTGAGTCTAGCCAGTCAGGAGAGCAGTCAATCAAGCTGTGCTCTGCAGCGTTTCTCGGTGTCCTTGGTGCGAATGCTCAGACACCGATGCCAACAGCACGTCTCTGTTTCCTTCCGGGCTCTCCTTCTTTCGCTACTTGGAACATGTCCCTCCCCTGGCTGTAAAAGTGGCTTATACCTACTGTAGGAAAATCAGGAAATTCGAAACCCAGTGTGACAGGAAAACACAAGTCACTGGTAACCCCACGCCCAGGGTGACCGCTCCTAAGATCGTGAGAAGGCTATGTGACTAAGCAAGCTTTGTGGATTATAAAAATGAGACAAAAGGAAAAAAAAAATGCATGGTTACCTTTCTGATTAATTTCTTCGTATCCTATATTTATGTTTGCCTATATTTCTACCTGGAAATTCTATCTGTCCATAACCATATGTACACAAAATTGAAAACATAACGTGCGTATAGGTTTTCCTGATTTTTCTATCTAACGTGTGCTGTTCAGCAGTATTAACCAGAGTTAATCAGATATATTCTGTGACCCAGCAAGTCCACTCTTAAGGATGTGCCCTCGTTTGCTAGGTCTGCTGCAACTAAGTACCACAGCCAGGCTTCGACAACAGTTTCATTTGCTCACAGTTCTGGAGGCTAGCAATCTGAGGTCAAGGTCGGCGGCTCGGTTCCTTCTGAGGCCATGAGAGAAGGGCCTGTCCCAGGCGTCTCTCCTTGGTTCAGAGATGGCCACCTTCCCCCTGTGTCTTCACATTGCGTACCCTCTGTTGATGTCCATATCCACATTTCCTCTGTTGGAAGGGCACCGGTCATATTGGATTAGGACCAACCCTAATGACTTTTTTTTTTTTTTAACTTAATTACCTCTGGGAAGACCCTGTCTCCAAATACAGTCATATCTGAGGGTCTAGGGATTAGGACTGCAGCATAGGAAGTTTGTGGGACACAGTTCGGCCCATGCCAATACTCGAATTGCTGTGTCCACCAAAAGACTTATAGAAGAATGCTCATAGCAGCATTACTCATAATAACCAAATATGGGAGGTAACTGAAATGTTCATCAGTAGTAGAAAGAATTAAAAAATGTGCTACACCCACATAGTGGGATACTACAGCACAATAAACAAAAAGACAGCTACACACAGCAATATAAATGAATCTAATGAAAGAAAGAAGCCAAACACAAGACTCCGTACTGTTTGATCCCATTTATATGACAAAATAAATACGTGGCAGTAGGGGTCAGAATAGCAGTTACCTCTTGGGTGGGTGTTGAGTGTGAAAGGGAGCCTCTGGGGCTCTGGAAATGTTCCACATTCCTATTGGAGTGAAAATGACATGGTATTATATATATGCAAAAACTCATGAGCTGCGAGTAAAGCTTTGTATACTTTATTTTATATTTTAGACCTCAGTTTTAAAAAAATGAATTTATATAAATTACCCTGTATCACTAATTTTTTTTTTTTTTCAAAATATGCCCATTAGTGGCCGCAAAATGATCCGTCTTCATAAAAATGCCTAACACTTGCCAGGGACTGCTCTGAGGACCTCCTACACTAACTGAATCAATCCTCACAAAACTTGGAGGTCGTTTATCAACACTATCCCCATTTTACAGATGAGGAAAACAAGGCACAGAAAGCTAACTTCCTCGGTTACACCGTGAGTGAATGATATAGGCAGGATTCGAACCCCAGCAATCGGATGGAAAGACCACAAGCTCAGCCCCTCTGCCATACTGCCCTCCTGGTCAAGTGTCATGACTGTCCACCATGCAAAACAAATCGCGAGTGGATTTATTTAGCTGCCTTCTGTGCTTGGACATTTAGGTCGATCCCCTTTTCTTTGCAGTTATAAGGAAAGTAGCCATGAACATTTTTGCATATACATCTTTTCCTGCATTTTCATTCTTTCCCTAGAATGCATATTACTAGATCCTAGCCTTTGAACTTAAGAGCCCTTGATACATATTGCTAATTTGTTCTCCTGATAAATTAAACTAGTTCACATACCTGCAATTAGTCGCTAATTTACATATCTCATCTCCCTAACGCTTCCCACTTCTTTTAGGCCATCCAAAAAAGTTCTGGTCATTATCCTTTCTCTGTTGGTTTATTTGTGCTCAGGAAAATTAAAATTGAAATACTATCTGTCTATATTATACATATATGTAATATAAATGTAACTAAATAGACACACATCCTTTCAAATAGGCCTTCTAATTCTGTTTGGTTCCAGTTCGTCTTCAAATGAAAGGTCTGAAAAAGTGACTCTTTACATGATCTTCTCCAGAGTTCCCATGCATGCTGGAAGACCTCAGAGCTTTCAGTTAGAGTCCAAGTGCAGAATGGCCCTTTGGTAGCAGGCGAGAGTGTGACGCCCATGGCCCATGTAGGTCTTTTCAGGTGTCTTATGTTCTGGTTGTTCACCTTTGTCACCTGTCCTCTGAGGCAATACTGCTTTACCTCTGGGTTGGTGCGACCTGAGAAGCCTTTCCTTTGCTCCCAAGAACTTTAATTTGCAGAAACATTTGATGAAAAGACATGTAGCGTTAGCTCTATCAGGGTTCAAATCACACACAACAAATGCCAGGTACATAATCCACTTAATTTAAGAGATCGCATGTATTAGACTATACTCTACAATGTCTCAAACAGTTTCATTGTGTTTTGTTCAATAATTTATTTAACATGCATACGTTAAACAAGCCCTTACTGATCATGTACTGACTTTTGGGCAGATGATAAACATCTTGTGGGCTGAGATTTTTATTCTGCTTTCGTAGCTGATGCTTCCTAGAACAGTACTAGGGCCCAAGTAAGAAGAGGGATTGCTTGACATTTGATTGGAGACCATCAAAATCCCCAAATATGTGACTTCAGCCATAACAGATAGCTCCCTAATTACATGCGTTATAAGAATAGCTGCCTTGCTTCGAATGAATAACAACTCCTTTCCAAGTTTCAAATGGAGAGAGAGACAGAGCATGAGTCAGAGAGCTGGAGATAATTAGCGGTGAAAGCTGGATTAAAATGAGTGGTTTAGGTCTATGGCCACAATGGTTTTCTTAATCTAACACTTCATCTGCGAGTTAGACATTCCTACTCACCCCAATTCTGGCAGAGTTTCCTGCCAGGGGGAGAGGGGATGTGAATGCACTGCTCTGGCACTCCGCAGCCATAGTGAGCCCAGGAGGCTGAGCTGAGCATGCCCAGTTCCCACCGTCACCCTCACTGATCAGACCAGGCAGCCCTGCTCATGGGGAGCCGGGAGGACTTGCAATGGGAGGAGATGCTGGGATGTAGCACTGGGGTGGGCATGGAACTAGGGGAATGGAGGAGCCTCTGACAGAGGCCCTCAGGCATCCCTGACATCACATTTCCTGTACCAGGCAGGTTCCCTAGCTGTCTCCTGTGGGTTAACACCCTTCCCATTGCAGCAACCTGCCTCATTCATTGACGTTCACTGGATGTGCAATTTCTGTGCTGCTGGGGGTGATTTCTAAAATTGCTTCACAAATCACATTTTCTTGTTTCCAAAAAGGGTGTACACACGTGTGTGTACGTGTGTGTGTGCATGTTTGTCCTGTACATTGCTATCCACCATTTATCTGACATTTCTATTTACTTGTAAAAACCTTCACATTCTTAGGTTCTTAGCTACACTTAATTCTGTTCTTCTTTCAGGGCTGTTTCTCACAAAGAGGTTGATGGTGGTGCTGTCTGTGCTGGTGGCGGCGGCGGCAATGGTCTGCCTCTGCCGTCCTCACACAGGATGGGATGAGCTTCAGCTGCTGGGCTCCCTCACTCTGTCCCCCAGGGCCTGCACCCCCAGGCCTGCTGTGTTGCAAGTAGGATTCAGATGAGTTTCTAAACAATACTACTCAAAGCGTTGAGCTGTCTCATGAAGAGTTGAAATAAGAAAGATGACATCTGCAAATGTCCAGAGTCCAGAGCAGGGATTGGCCAACTTTTTCAGCAAAAGATCAGACAGTAAATCTTTTCAGCTGTGTGGGCCTTGTGGTATCTGTCCCAGCTACTCAGTTCTGCCCTGGTAGTTAGAATGCAGCCATAGACAATATGTAAACAAATGCATGAGAGGCTGTGTTCCAATAAAACTTTATTTACATGAACACACGGCAGGCCAGAGGTGGGCTGTAGTTTGCCATCTTTGGCTTGTGCACTGAGCGGATCTTTCCTGAGTGCGATCAATTGAAAAACAGAACAGACCGTGGTGGCAAGCCGGGGTTCCAGCCCCAGCTCTGCCGCTCACCAGCTGTGTTACTTTGGGTAAATTACTGACCATCTCTGGAAGAGTTCATTTCCCCATTCTGTGAAATTATGGGATGGATCCGCAGCAGAGGCAGCAAACCAGCGCTTCAGAGTTGCGTCTGGCCCGCAGATGTGTGTTATTTGGCCTGTGTAGTATCCAAAATATTTTGAATTTGTTTCCAACATTTCAGATAGGGAGATTTCATATAAAAATCCAGATTTTTGGCTACTCTTGAAATATCAGAAAATCTGGCACCCCTGAGCCCACATTCTCTCGTGGCAGCCCTTTCCCAGGCCTGAGAGCAAGGTCTGTTTGCTGTGACGGGGTGTGTACCCTGGGAACACAGCCGCCTCCTGCTGGCCCGCCAGCACCTAAGCATTTTGCTGTGTGACCCCTGTAGGAGACCTCTGGCGTCTTTGAGCTTAATAATCTAGGGTTTGCTAATTAGTCCAGGCCATTATGTCATTACTGTGCCTTCCCCAAAGTCCTTGGTGTCTGGTTTGAAATCCACACAGTGTGGGGGAGACAGCATTACCCTGGGATAGGCAAACGAGCACGTCCCAGCCTCTGGCCCCATAGTTGATTCAGGGCTGGGTGCCGGAGTTCCATCAGTGCATAACTGACTCGGCATGGCTGGGATGCTGGACAGAGGTGGACCCTTCCTCGGGGCCCGCAGCGGTTGAGTGTGAGGTTTTTGACCGCGTTTGAATTTTTCTTACTATGGAGAAACCCAGCCGTCATCAGTGAGTCCTGTCTTAGTTCGGGATGCTATCACAAATCACCACAGACTGGGTGATGTACAAACAACAGACATTTATTTCTCACCGTTCTGGAGGCTGAAAGTCTGAGGTCATGTTCAGGTGACATCCTCTTTTGTGCTGCTGACAGCCGACTTCTTGTCTTGTCCTCACATAATGGAACGGGGCTGGAGAGCTCTCTGGAGTCCCTTTCATAAAAGCACGAATCCCATTCACGAGGGTCCATTCTCATGACCTAATTGCATCCCAAAGGGTGTAGTACCTTCACATCACATGGGATCTCAACATCTGAATTTGGGGGAACACAAACATTTAGTCCATTGCACCTGCTGACAGGAAGAGGTAGGTACAGACCCTCCTCCCTGGCCCCTGGGGCGGGATGATCTGAAGATGCGTCTACACTGTCTTCCAGAGTTCTTCACTGGCTCGAGCTCCAGTTGCCCTTAGTGGTCACTTGCTTGATAACACACCTTGTAGTAGCTGCCTTCCCTTTTCCATCTCACTTCACTACTTTTCTACTAGGGTTCCCTGGAAGCACCTCCCACATAAACCATTTGCACTAGAATCCTGGTCTCAGGCTGTTTCTCCGGCGATCCAAACTAAGACAGAAACACATTCAGAAGGGCAGAGACAGTGCCTATGAAGCAAAAGCAAAGAAGTCCTTATGCATTTTGAATGTCTGGATCAAACCACTCCTGAAGCCCACGCTACCTTTGCACTTTTCATTATAACAACAAATAAATTCCCTTGGTGTTAAGAATGGCTTGATGTGAGTTTTGTTACTTATATCCAAAAGCATTATTTCTGTTATACAGGGGTTTATATACCTATTTATCTAAATGAATGATTTTTTTTTTTTGCATTAAATTCTAGACTAATCAACTAATGCTTGCAAGTTTCAGAACCAACAACACCTTTTGCACATAAAATTTTCTCAGGTCACCTAACTAAAATGACCTTGGGCTTGTTCAGCTGAGAGGTATATCTAGAAAGTTCCACAGGGACATCTTGGTGGGCGTCAGCAACATTCACGAATACTCCCTGGAATAAAGACGCACATTTCAATCCACCTTCTACTGAATAAAATCAGGGCAGTTATCAATCGCTATCATGCAGTGTGCTGCCTTGGACACAGTCGGTGGAAACTGCATGAGCAGAAACCTCACAGTGGGCTGTGGGGCGGCCCATTTAGTGGGGTGGCGTGGGAGAAGCTGCCACCTCCCTCTGGGGCTCACAGGGGTGGGGAGGGGCCATACAGTCCGTGGTCCCTCCACCTCCTTCCCCCACTAGGGCCAGAAGAGGGCTTCCAACTGGAGTTGTGAGGACCTTGGGGAAGCCAGCCCTCTGCCCCCTTTAAAGGTAATGATCATCCACAGAGGCGAAGGCACTCACCCACATTCACCCCACTGTCCGTGGCAAGAACTAGAGCCTCGTGGCGTCGTGGTCTTGCCTTCCCCTGATCCAGCTTCCTCTGGGGAACATGTCCACCTCTCTCTAGAGACCCCCAGTCAGGGTCAAACCCGGATTTTATGGAGCCTGGAGCTTACAGGAGTCTGGGGGTTCCTCTTTAAGAGAAAGAATACAAAAATCATTTTAAAAACACACTTTTATCAGAAAGCCTTCCCCATTGCCACCTGGCTTCTCCCCACTAGAATATTCTAGAAGCCGCACTACCTGCCAGCACTCAGAGGAGCCCACATGCGTGAGAGGCCCCAAAGCTTACGTTTTATTAGAATTAGGAAGTCCTCCTATCCTCACAAGAGGAAAAATGGGGGGTTCTGCGTGCTCTCCCTAGCATTCTGGCCCCACTTGGAAAGCACTCACCACACAGCTCAGCTCCAGCCAAAGATGACTCAGAAGGGGAGGCCAGCATCCCAGAGTCCCTCTCCCGGTTGCCTTGGTTACCTGGACTCTTTGATCTCATCCTGAAGAGCAGGGCTCTTTACCATGAAGCTTTCAGTTGAGGCACAAAAAATGTGAGCTCAGTGACAGGAATGCCGGGGAGATGGAACGATGCAGGGCCAGCCGCACAGAAGACACACTTGCTGTAAGAGTCCAGGTGTGGCCCAGGTTTCCGCCTGACCAGGAGCAATCTAAGGACCCTCCCCGTCAGAGCATGAGCAGCGGTGGGTCGCAGTCAACCCAGAATATAAAGCCCCTGAGGCCAGGAAGTCCTGTTTTTGTTAACACACAAATCCCCAGTGCCCAGCCCGTTTTAGGTGGTTGACATATATTTGTTGAATACATGAATGCATTTCTTGAGCACTTACTATGTGATAGGAGCTGTGTTAAGAACTTTGCGTGTAGTATCTCATTGGATCCTCACAACGTCCCTCCCAAATAAGGGCTGGCATTGACCTCATGCAGAAGGAAGGAAGGCGTAGCTATGGTAAGACCTCACTAACGAAACGTCACAGCCCATCAGTGGCGGTGAAGTCCTGTCTTGGACTCTGGGCTCCTGCCTACACTGTTTCTCCATGTATGGGATGTGGGACTCCCAGGAAGGGAGACAGTTTGGGATCGTAAAGGATTCCGCCTAAACAGGGTTGAGTCGCAGTGAGAGACAGCGGCTCCTCCTGGCAACTCTGTCAGTCCTGATTCTAGGCCAGGAGGAAGGCTGAGCCTGGGTGAGCCTGGCGCTCACAGCCCTCTAACCTGCGGCCCTCTCCCTGTAAGCAGCAGCGAGAACAGAACGCAGGCTCAGCACCCGCAGCTGAAACTGCCCAGGTAGCATCTCGTTGAACGTGGCTTCGTTCCCACTGCGTGTGCCTTTGAGTTACCGACCATGCATGGTGGTCCCGCCTGTCTTCTGTTTAAGGTCCTGAGATGAAGCTTCCTTTTAAAATAAATTCTTCAATAATTTGAATAATGATAACAATAAAACTAAATATTCGAGTAGGGTTCTTGAGTCCTGGATATGGCACAAATCGTGACAGTGGGACAATGATGCCTCCTGAGTCAGGCTGCGGTGCCGGCTGAGGGGTCCAGGGCAGTGTAAGGCTCGGAGTGGGCCGGTGTGGGCTGAGTTCTGACCCGGTACAAGGAGGGCCCCCCAGAGAGCAGGAGAGGGGGAGGCGGGGCCAGGCGGGAGGAAGAGCGGGAGGTCAGCAAAGATGTGGTCCCCAGGAGAGCGGAGCTGTGGAGATGGATCCCGGGAAAGAGAAACGGGGGAGTGTTAGGAGATACTGCAGAAGGCTGTGGGAGGTGGCAAAACCATTGCCTGCGTGCTGAGGTGTCCCCCTTCACTCAGCATGCGACCCGGACCCAGCGAGGAGCTTCGGCCTTGCTCCGTGCATGCTCCAACAGCCGGGCCCTGTTGGATTTGACTTCGTGCCGTCCGTGTTAGGAGGACATTGTATTGTCTCCTCCCCAGTTCTGGTACACAGGCCCACCCCCACCTTCGTGCTTTTTCAGAATTACTGCTTAGGAATCATTAACGACAAATTCCAACTCTTTCCCTAATCATAGAAACACTCCAGGGGCTGGGGACTCCCCAGTCATTTAATTCAATTTCAATTTTTAAAAAAATTAGGATTTCCCAGCCAGTGTGGCTCAGTGGATGAGCGTCGTCCCATGGACTGAGAGGTCCCGGTTCAATTCCCGGTCAGGGCACAGCCCGGGTTTCAGGCTCGATCCCTAGTAGGGGGCATGCAGGAGGCAGCCGATTGATGTTTCTCTCTCACATCAATGTTTCTCTCTCTCTCTCCCTTCCTCTCTCTCTAAAAAAATCAATGAAAACATATTTTAAAAAGCTAAGATCGTTTTAACAACTGTGCTTAAAACCAACAGCTTTGCTCATGGGTGTTACCCACCAAACCGTCGCACAGCAGAAACCACCAGCGTCTCAACGTCTTGTCTCTGGGCACATATTTGAACTTCGTGGCAATGTGTCGTTGATTAGAAGGGATGAGCTGGTCTTTCTCTAAAATCAGAAAACTGGCAAATCGCTGCCATGAAATGGTGCGCGGTCGCAGCGAAGGTGGGCGGGGCTCCAGCACATCTGCTCGGTGCATGTTCTTGGCACGGCCTCCTTTTCAGTTGCACCGTAACAAGTAAACTTATAACATGTCATTCTGATCCTGTTGTATTGTAAGGTTCTGTTTGTTTGTTTTTGCACTTATTCCAAGTTGCGTGTTCCTTCTCTCACTTCCATATCTATGATAAACAGTGTGAGCCAAGGCCGGACTAACCCTCCATGGTGTCAGCTGAGCACGCGAGTCACCGGAGGGAATACTTTGTAACCTCTGCGAATGTCTGTCGTCTGTGCTGTACACCTGAAACTAATACAAAATAGTGTTGAGTGCAAACTGGAATAAAAATATATATATTTTAAAAAAGAATGTGAGCCAAGGTTAGATATTGTGTGTCAACTTGAAAAGAAACTTTCAAGCTACTTCTCCTTTGCATCTTCAGATGAGTTTAAATTGAAGAGTGTTCTGAATGGCAACAGGAGCCATGCAGAAAACAAACCACCGTCACCTCGTGTCTGGGTGCATCACAAGTCTCACGTTACTGTGCAACCAAAATGAAGATCTAGAAGGAATGTACGCATTGAGTGCAAGGCTGGTTTAAGAATGAATTGTCACCCAGAACGGGGCTAGGCGAACTTTGCTCTGCCAAGGGCGGATAGTAAATCTTTTCGGTTTTGTGGGACGTACCGTCTCTGTCGAGATGACTCAGCCCCGCCGTGTGGCACAGACACGGCCACAGAGAATGCGTGAAAGGGGCAGGGCTTTGTTCTAACAAAGCTTTATTTGTGAACCCTGCAGTGTGAATTTTGTGTGTTTTCACATATCATAAAAGACTGTTCTTCTGATTTTCTCCAATCATTGAAAAATGTAGAACCGATTCTTAACTCATGAACTTTTGTCTGTAACCCTCAATTTGACATTGTTTTTGTCAACTGAGACAGCCTCATGATGGCTGGTAAACTGGGAGATAGAAGGGGATGTAATTGGCAAGAGGTACAACGTGGAGGGTCTCAAAGCCTGCCAAGTTCAGTGTCTTGACCTGGGTGGTGGTTACATGGGTGTCTAACTTTATCATCATTCATTAAACTGTACATTTCTGCCCTGTGCTTTTTGTGTGTGTGCATATATAAGATTTCACAATGAAAGTATTTGAAAGTAAATAACTTAAATTAACATATAGGGTGTTCCCCAAAAATGTATATACAACTTTGAATAATTATAAAGCCAGTGTTTATTAAAATACATTTCCTTTTCAATGTAATAGAATCTACAGACATGTTGTATACATGTTTCTGGGACACCCTGTATATAAAACATGATTCTTGCTGTGTAATTAGCAAATGTTATTAAGTTGACTATTTAAAATGCATTAATACCAATTTCACTAAAATAGCACTTCAGTTTATTTGATACATCGAGGTTTCATACGAGATTTTATTAGGAAAAAAAAAAAAATAGTTCCACTGCTAAAAACGTTTGACAGCTACTGTGTAATCAGCACTGGGCAATAGAATTTTCTGCAGGGGTGGCGATGTTCTGTCTGCGCTGTTGACTTGTGTTTTGTGGCTACTGTATTGGACCGCACACATTTAGATTTTTTTTTTTTTTTTTTTTTTTTTTTACTTTCCCTTCCACATTATAATGTGATATTCATGCCTGTTTTTCTGGGTTCAACTCTCAATTACACCATTAGGTAGCTATGTGGCCTTGGTCAACGTAGTTGACCTCCCTGTGCCTTAGTTTCTTCATTTGTACAATGTAAATAATGATGGCACTTACCCTCTGGTGTAGTTGAGAGGGTGAAACAAGAAAAGTACACGCACCTGTTACCACGCCTGGGCCGTACCAGGGACTCAACGCCGTTGTAATTCTTGACAGCTTCATCCTCCGGGCAATCGTATGAGGCTTGTAGAAGTGGAAATCAAGCCCCCCGCAGCTAATAAATGGCAGAGCTGGACCCACATCCTGGTCTATCCATGGGTCACTTTGCGTCCCCAAAGAGACTGACACGGCAACATAGCCTAGAGAACAATCAACTGCCATTAAAACCCTTCATGTAAAACAGGGTACGTTTTGTGCTTGCGTGAAAAGAAATCCCTCCATACATACTCGCTGAGTGAATGAAATGTAAAATAATGGTCTTAGGCAGTTGCCGGTGGCTCTCACCCTCACGGACCTGCCTGTGGGCCAGGCAAGCCTCCCTACTGGCTACAAGTTAAGCCACAAGAAAGGAAAAGAAACGAAAAGCTTGACTCCAGTTATAAGCCAACCTTTAAAAACGGACTTTGACAAGCTGGTTTCGCCTTGAACTTTTCCCATGGCTGGCTGTCACAGATAGGAATTACCCTTGTCATCCCCAGTCTCCCGCTGCATCTGTAGGGACTGGCTGGGGATGGGTGGGGTGAGATCCAGGGATAAAGGTCTGGGGGGTAGAGATTGATGTTTATGACTCGTCTGTCCTTGCTGCTTTGATCTGTTATCCTGAATGGATGGTGCAGCCGCATTGTTTGTGGGAGTGATTGCTGTTTTGTTTTATCAGATTCCTACACGCAGAATATAAGGGTGGAGAGATTACAGGGCGGGTGTGGAATTCGGATGGGTTGGGTTGCTTATGTTGTGGGAATTTGTCAAGTGTGAGTTTTGCCAGTGGGGGCTGGATTCTGGGTTTGGGTGGGGGGTGGCAGGTGTGAACCGTCGTCGTGGGAGCCGAAGATTCAGCCCTGCCTCTCCAGCCCATCGACATTGCTCTCACGTAGCCCAGCTCCTAGCCATGTGCTGCGCTTAGGCTGGGCATAGTCAGGCCTCTGTTGGGGGCCGGAGGACCAGGGAAGAGATGAAAAAGACGGAGTATCTCTCAACAAAGCACGGAACGCCCTCCGCCCCCCAGCTGCTTCAACAATGAGCTGGAGGGGTCTCGGTGGGCAACTGTTGGCTGATTCAGCCCTGCGCTGCGGGCCTTGGCATATGGCATCGCCCCAGCCATGGCGCTGACCCTCCTCGCCCTGGCCGCCAGCGTCTGGCTTGCCTCCTCCCCACCGCACAGAGGCTTGTCATGGCAACGGCTGGGGCTGGGGGGAGACGCAGCCCAGCCTGGCCTGACCTGAGGGACTGAGATGAGTGGGTTGCGGGTGATGGGCCAGAGGGCCCCTCCCTTCTCCCTGGGGTCAAGGAGCTGGGGTCAAGGTCTGGGGAAAAGCAGGAATTCTTCGTTGGAGGGGCTGAGAGCTGAGAAGCTGGGATATTGTGGGGTGCGGAGAACCAGTCCAAACGGTGGGTGTCCCCAGCCAGAGACTCCCCTCCGCACCCCACCCCCACTCCCTGCCCATGAGATATTGCATTTGTTGGAAATGCCTGGAAGGGATGAATAATCAGAGTGACTCACGTGGGCCCCAGGGGAGCCGATGATGACCCTTTGCCTCTGACTCCTCCTCCCCCATGAGAAGAAGGGGCATGGACTGCTTGTCAGGTGCCCATCTGTCCTCGGGCACCTGCAGCGCTGGGAGGAGCCAAAGGGCCTATTTGACTTACAAACATCAAGTGTTCCCCTCCCAGATGGGAAGTGAGGGCAGTGACTCGGAGTCAGGACTGGTTGGGGTGGGGAGTGGTCAGTGTCAGGGCACCGGGTCAGGGTGTCACCTAAGTCAACAGAACGGCTCCCAGGACAGGCCTGAGTCTGCCCTGAAGCATCTGCCTTCTGTTCCCTGCGTGTGTATCTCCAGGCGCCTGACTGTCAGAAGCATTTATATTCAGCACGGAGCAGAGAGGAGATTGGATTCCTTTTCTTGTTCATCTGCCCACTGGGGAATACCAAGAGCCATGTGTGGCACCTGAACCAGAACCTCAAAGACTGTACTACTTACTAATAAGTAGAGGAAGTACCATTTCTTATGGTGGCTCCCAAGTTCACGCCCTGGTGCCCGGCCACGAGTTGACTCGCCCTAGACTAAGGCTATTGGGAGCACCAAGTATCTTTACGGACCCTCGCCTTTGCTTGGCTATGGATCTAAGTAGAATGGCTGGGGTTTTGTTCCAAACGCTTTTCCATTTTTGACATTCACACATATATATATTTGAAATCAAGGCCTGCGTAAAAGTAGGCCAACTTCAGATAAGCTGATCACCTCAAAATTAGAATCACCGAAAAACGAGGGCTTGAAAACAGCCTGGAAGCCAGGGAAGGGAGTCAGGCTGGTGCAGAGACTCAGCGGGAGTCCTGAGTCCGGGCTGGGATCTCTTTACAGGGCCCGGTAAATGGGCATTATCAAATGGCTCTTTAAAACATGCACCCTCTTGTTTGATTAGCTTACTGTAGATAACCTTTATTAAGCCTGACCTGAAATTACAGCCGTGGCCGGTGCTTCTTTGATGCTCTGGCTGTTTTACTTCCTGTTTATACTATGATACACATTGCATTAGGAGATAAAGCACTTCTAAAGGATATTAAGAACTAAAAGTCCCTTGGCTATTTGCTGGCACTGTTTTGATGTTTTCTTGCTCCCTGGAAATTAGCATATCCTTTTCAAAGCCTGCCTCTGATGAGAGGAATCCTTTGCCATAATGTATTTGCTAAAAGTCATCCGTGATAGCATATTGTGTAAAGAAATGACACATAAAAGGCATGATGCTAGATTAATGATAACGAGGCAACTTGTGTAACAGTTGCTTTTGGCTTTTTTAAAAAAAACAACAACAAAACATATTTTGACACCATAAATGCACTGGGCTTTTATTAATGAGGATTTGATGCTTCTGAGATTTTTGAAGAAACTTACACAGAACAGTTTTGCACGACTAGGGGGTAAGTCGAACATTTTTACTAAGTTGTGTTTTTACTGAGCAAAACATTTTATTGCCTTGGAAATACGAAATGACTGTAAGCTGTTTATTTTCCTTTGTTTCCTGTGCTTGGAGTTAATGAATAAGTACTATAAGGGGCCAATTTGGGAAAAGAATTTTGCCTGCATACCTAGCATTTTTTAAAAGAAAACTAAGTAAGAAAAGAGAAAATGACAAAAGAAAATTAGGAAGGAAGGAAGAGAAAGAAGGAATAGAAACAAAGAAAGACAAAGGAAAGTGAGAAAGATTTTAAAGTGGGAAGGTAGGAAGGAGAGAAACTGAGAAAGAAAAAGGAGAGAAGAAAGAAAAGAGAAGAAAGAAGAGAGGAAGGAACAGAGTTGAGGAAAGAAGGGACCATTGGAAAATAGAAAGCAAAGATAGAGAAAGGAAAGAAAGAGGAAAGAGTGAAGGGAAGAAAGAAAGACAAAAATGAGAGAAGGAAAGAAGGAAGGAAGGAAGGAACAAAGGAAGAAAGGGAGGGGGAGAACGAGGGGGACAGGAAAGAAAAAATTGAAAAAAAGAATAAAAAGAAAAGAAAGAAAACAGAAGAAAGAAGAGAGGGAAAGAAAGACCTGGACTGCATGTTGGTAAATTATTCAAGGGAAGGACTTTTGCAAATCTTAACTCAAGGTCAAAGGACATTTAGGAAAAACATTTTTAATTACACTTCTCTGAATCAATCAATGGACTTACCCTTAATTTAAAGTTAGTTATGCCGGTGTGGCTCAGTGGTTGAGCGTCATAGACCCATGCACCAAGAGGTCGCCGGTTCGATTCCCGGTCAGGGCACATGCCCAGGTTGTGGGCCCGATCCCCAGTGGGGGGCATGCAGGAGGCAGCCAGTCGATGTTCTCTCTCATCGATGTTTCTATCTCTCTCTCCCTCTCCCTTCCTCTCTCTCTAAAATCAATAAAGAAAAAAAAAAGTTAGTTATTCTTGGAGTTTAAGATTTGGAGGAAGCTGAGCTACCATCTTCTGAGTCACCCCCTTTTCTAGGCAGAAGCTGTATCCAAACTTGTGCCAGTAAGACAACTGGTGAATTTTGATTCTTTCCATTAGGATTCCGCACTAAGAGGTACTTCACTGTTCCTTCGTGATTCCCGAAAAGTACTAAAGAACAAAGCAGCATGGAGCGCTCGGGCCAAAGAAATGTTCCTTCGACCATTTTTCTCACTCTCATGCGACTGTCAATTAACATTAGGCAAATATTTAAGACACCCGCAGCAGGGACATTTTCTTAGAAATCTGCATACTTTTAAAAATGAAATGTTTCAAGCTTCCAGCTTTCTTTTGTCTGTTTCTCCATGCATTTAACATGTGTTGGGTTTTCAGCTTGAGGATCAGAAATCTTTTCTTAATTACGGACACATTGTCCTTGAACTGTGTGGTTTGGAATCTTTTTCTCTTGGATGTTTGATTCCAACTTGGCGATTAGAGGAGCCAGGGGCAAAAGAGGGGGCTGAGGAGGGCATGTGGAGGATGGCACTGGGCACCATATCGCCAGCCACTGAAAGTTTCCAGACACCCTTTGTCACATGTCCCCTGAATGACTCTATTGTCATTTCCCCAACCACCTGCAGCATTAGAGGAGTGTAAACAGCTTGATAGCTCTTCTTCTTAGTCTGGTTCATACCTAGTAAAAACACCTCCTGAGAGGCTGAGGGGCTACCGAATGGTCTTCATCCTTCTTCAAAAAGAGATTGCACGGGGACACAGGACAATGCTGCAAGCTTGCTGGGCCTGGCAGCTGTGTTCCCGGAGGAGAGAGCTGCAGTGATTCTGCCCTGAATATAATTAGCATCAGACTCGGAGAGAGGGGTTCCCAGGAGGTGTGGAGAAAAGGGTCCCAGCTGGACATTCTAATTTGGGGAAGCTGTTTTCCTTCTCCACACGCGCACTCCATGCCTCTCTCTTCCACCCACACGA
The DNA here is from genome assembly GCA_030848825.1 of Tadarida brasiliensis. NCBI lineage: Eukaryota > Metazoa > Chordata > Mammalia > Chiroptera > Molossidae > Tadarida > Tadarida brasiliensis. The sequence goes on from CM061273.1 coordinate 56,803,135, forward strand.
CAAGCTCCAGTGGCTGTTGGAAGAATATTAATGAGTTCAGGATCCAGTAAGGACACAGGGATGCTAGCACATGAGTACAAAGTGCACTCACCTACCTTATGGGCTCATTGAGTGAATGAGTTAAATGAATGAACAGCGATGCTTTGAAAATGGCAAACGCTGTCGTATAATAAGTGGCTGCTGGCACCTTCACGTTTCAGTTTCCTCATCTGCAGGATGGGGAGAATGACACACGTGTCATTGGGGTGCTGGGAAGATAAATGTTCACGCTGACCTGCTTGGTGCTTTTATATTCAGGGACAAGGTGTGCAGCGCAGGGCGGCTACAAATCAAGACAAAGCGTGTGGTTCAGACTTTTCATTTACGTCCCCCTCGTTGTGTAAGTTCAAGTGAAGATGATATTTCTTCTTAAGAGCTGACAAAGGAGAAGAGGAGAACATTTTTGCCTTAAAACAAAAGATTGTTCAAATTGCACGAGAATGTGTGTTTTATTTTTAGCCTCTGGGAGAGAAAAATCGGAGGAATGGGGCCACTGTCCTAGAGTACATCCCTCTAAACCCCCAAAGAAAGCGTGTTATTTAGGATTAGATTTCTTCACAAGGGACGAAAGACCCCAAATAGGAGCATCTTCAACAATGGACAAGCTTAATTTCATTTTTCTCACATAAAATGTCTGGAGGAGGACTGTCTGTATTGGCTATAATGTTCGCTCACTCCACAAATTCCTCCAAGGCTTAGACACCCTTTAGGTCACCGCTCTGCTATTCCTCAGGGAAATCGGGGTCCCCAAGATCCTTTCAGGAGATCTGTGAGATCACACCTGTTTTTATGTAACACTAAGATGTTAGCTGTCTTTTCACTCTCGCTCTCTGAAGGGTGAGTATACAGCATGGTGTCCTGAATTACGTGATGTGTGACAATGTTGCTCTGAAGGCTAATGGAATATGTGCTTGTGTGTACTTGCATTTTAAATATTTCTATTTTAATTTCTAATGCTATAAATATCAATGAATATAACCAACACAAATAAAAGCCTTTTGGTAATCTTCAAGAATGTTTAAGAGTATAAAGGGGGTCCTGAGACCAAAACGTTTGAGGACCACTGCCCTTTGGTATGGCCCTTGTCCTCATGGACCAAAAGTGTTGCTCTAGTTCCGGCCATCATGTCTGCATTCCAGCCAGCAGGAAGGAGAAAAGGGGGAGGATAAGAGTACACGCCCTCCCTTTGAGAATATCTGCAGCATTAGCACATACTGTGTTCTATGCCTCAAGATCCTTCAGTGCTTAGCCAACTGCAAGGGATGATGGTCCATGTAGTCTTTAGGCCACATGCCCATCTTAAAAAGGGGGTGGAGAGAAGACCCTCTTCCTCAGAATGTAGGCGAGAAAAGCTATTAGCAGCCTCTGCCACAGGTGAAAGGGGCGGAAAAAATATTCTTGCTCTTGAGATGTGGACACACCATTTGCAGGGCTCAGAGCTCTCCTTTCAGACCAAGCAGACGGCCCTGAGGATGCCGGTGCATCTCGGACCCCTGACCCCGACACATTGGTCTGCGCATGTGCTCTCATGTTCACTTAGCCCCCAAACTTGGCTTGACCAGGGAGGTGGGCTGGACACCTGAGCTCCAGGGACCTTTGTGACTTATTACAGATTCTGGGTGCCTGGTAAGGGCTGAAAAGCTGTTATTTTCCAAAAGGGTATCACCGCGGAGCTTAGGAGAAAGAACTGGAAGTGATAGTCCTTTTGTGTGGTGAGAAACCGAGAAGAAAAAGAAAACAAAAGTGAGTGACCTAGCACCTGGGCTGGCTAACAAGTGAGAACAGTCTTAATGAGTCCAAGATTGAGGGGTTGTCTTGGCCCAGATGGACCAAATAGTTTTGCTTGGACTAAATCTTTAGGCTTGATCTCCCATCTTGCAAATCCAGTTTATCAAACTGGATAGGGGAGCGTGAGCGATTCAATTTGACCCATTCCCGTACTGGAAAATCAACTTCTATTCTGGCTCTGTTGATGGTGGGTCCCCGGATGATCTTCATCTTGCCTGTTCCAGCTAAGTGGGCAGTCTGTTCCAGCAGTCACATGGGGCTACAGGGATGCTTTGACCAGCCGTCGCAAAGTTTTACACACAGACTTCTCCTTCTCCCAACTGCTCCCACTCAAAGCCTTTAGTTCTTCGGCCTGGAGAGAGAACCCAGGGAACCCATTTGTTTTCTTTCCATTGCTAAAATCAGTTCCTGAGGTTCTCATGAAAAGGGGCGAAATGGGCATGGTTCTTTGAGTTAGGTCGCGTGCTTCCCAGCACATGCTAGGCCCTCACAGGGGGTGATGTGAACGGGGGTTTCTCATTTGCAATCCCACCACTTCCCTCTACTTTCTTTCTTTCTTCTTTTTTTTAAGTAAGTTTTTATTGATTTTTTTTCAGAGAGAGAGGAAGGGAGAGAGAGATAGAAATAGAGATAGAGAGAGAAACATCAATTGGCCGCCTCCCGCACGCCCCCCACTGAGGATCGAGCCCGCAACCCAGGCATGTGCCCTGACCAGGGATCAAACCGAGACCTCTCAGTCCATGGGGCAATGCTCAGTCCACTGAGCCACACCGGCTGGGGCCTTCTACTTTCTTTTCACCGAAGATGACTTACCTTTATGGAGCTCTGGACTGATCCCTGCTGGGAGACAGTTCTCCCAGGAATGGTCCCCAGGGTGGCCAGGGCAGGGTGTGCTTGGCCGCACATTCAGATAACACAACTTTCTTTCCATCAGCCTATCTTAGCACTGACAGGTCCTCTGGGGTGATTCTGAGCCAGTTCTTTGCAAGACGGCAGCCTTCGAGTCAATGAAACTCGAATGTGTGGGTTGCGTTGAGCGTGACGCTATGGAAGCGAAACCATTCGTGCTTTTAGAACACCCAGGCTCCAAGTCCACCTTGCAGAGCAGCGGGTACGGGCGGGAAGACGCAAACCAAAAAAAAAGGAGACGGAAGCAAGCGGTTTCCTTTCAGCTTCGGAAGGAATGGTAATTACACAACCTCCCTCCCTCTGAACAAGGCTGGCATCTCGCTCAGGTAGCCGATGTGTCTCCCTCCAAACCGGCCCCCACCTGGAGTCTCCTAACCTGTTTCCAAAGCTTCCTTTCAGCCTGGACCATTTAATTCTGCCTTGATTCCTCGTCTTCTATCCGTGTAGCTACGGCAGTGCTCTCGGGAGAAGACAGGAAAATCGACGGCTGGCCTGCCCACGAGCCTCCCTCGGTTAACCTGGCTTGAAAGGTGGCAGATTTCTGCCACCTGCCCTTGCTGTCACCCTCGCGTCACTCTCCAAAGGACAACAGGCCAGGACTTTGTGGCACGGGGGCCACTTGGCTTTCCCCTGGGCCGCGGTGGCTTTGAGACACATACTCTCGGAGACCACGTGGAAAACGAGGCCATGTCAATTTTCTGGATGGCTGAAACCTTCATAGCCGGATTGGCAAACGGGTCCTCGAGGTGCTGGCTGGCCCTGAGCAAAGTGATTCAGTGTCTTGTGCTGTCTTTAAAGCAAGTGACCCTCTTAGAAATAGTGTCACATGGTGATGAGGGTGTGAGTTCTAAAGTCAGAGGGTTTGATTTCTAACCACGTGACTTTGAACAAGCAATTTATCTTCATGGAGACTCAGTTTCCTCATCTGTGAAAGGGGAGAAGAGTTGTCCTTACGTCACAGGGCTGCTGTAATAGGTGAGGTATGGATCATAGAGCCTGCCTGATGGGGCTCCTTCCTCACGACTGCAGACCCAGGAGGGCTAGGCAACTTAAATGTGGTTTGGTGTGGTGGGACATGTACAGACTTGGTGACCCTTCTTCCTAATTCCATTTACTGAGATGTCAGGCTGGGAGGCCCCAAGTCTTCCCAGCACCTTTTTCTTTTTATATCTGCCTTTGTAAGTTAAAAAAAAAAAAGGCACCTTGACTTTTCTAAAGAGAAATCCTTACAAGCCCCTCTAAAGCCCCCTTGTCAGGTTGGTGCAAAGCTCTTGGCCATCACTTGAGCTGAGCGAGGCTGACCGCTCACAGCCCTTTCCGCACATCACTCCCCTTCCAGCTCTCCTCTCCCTTCCCCTCAGTTTATCCCGCAGTCAATGCCCTCTCTCCACACTCCTGAGTTTTACTGCCATGGCCTCTATTAAGTCATGCCATTGTTCTGGGGTGACAGCACTTCCTTCCATAGAGAGTTTCCGATTCCTCCAGGAAGCCTGCCTGGGTTGATCCCTGCTTTCCTTTTTCTACAGCTGGAACTCCCTTTTCCACCTGTCTGCTGTACACGCCTTGGTTCTTTGTTTGTGTTTTACTTCCTAGAGTTGTTGTCGTGTGTGTGCCTCGGATCGTGAACTCCTGGAGGGCAGCACCTTGGCTCTGTAATTTCCTGGGTTAAACTTTGATGATGGTGACAAGGTGGCATGGCCTAAAGGGATGCTCTGAATTTGATGAGTGAAGATGCAAAGCCCTCAGAGTGTCAGCCGGGGTTTCCATGGCCTGTGCCCACTGCCGGTCGGGGTACCTCTGCCTAAGCTGCCACCCCTTCTGCTCTTTCTACTTCACCCCCTCGTTTCTCCCAGGTCGCACACCTTGGAGCATGGCTCCCTGCAGCCACCTGGCCCCTACTTGTGTTTGTGCACCCCTTTCCTTGAGATCTGTCTCGGATCCAGGTTCATTATCACTCATCACTGGGTTCGCCGGCCGGGCTACATCAGAGCCACTCTGTCCCTGCATCGTGGGCTCTGCAGTGCAGCACGCTCTGCTGTCCACCCACCCGGCCGCGAGGCTGATCGTCTGGCCAGGGAAGGTGGGTTTAAAGAGGCACTAGCCTAGTAGGGGACATCACACCCAATGTGCTTTGGCACTACTCCTGTCCCTTGGCTTAGGACAGAGATGGCATGGTAGCCGGTGACTGCACGTAACTCTTCACCTTCGCCTGGGTCTTCGAGTGGGCGTGGCATACTTTCCTGTCCCTGGATCTGGGGCTTGGCCACATCACTTTGGCCAGTGAAATGTTAGGTGATGTCACGTAAGCAGAGACAAAAAAAATGTGTTTGTGTGGCTGGTCTTGCCCTTCTGTGACTCTGCCCTTGACATGAGGAGGGTATCCTCTGGCCAGCTCCTGACCCTTCAGCATGGACCCCCGAAGGGACCCACATTGAGCAGACTCCAGCCCAACACACAGCGAGAGGCTACGCCCAGCTGGACCACAGCTTGAAGCAGAGCACCCTAGATCAGCCAAACCCCAGCTGCCTCCAAGATGGGTGAACAGAATAAATAATTCTTGGTTTAAGCCATTGAGTTTGGGGGTGGTTTACCACATAGCATTGTTGTGGCAACACTAAGGCAGATGGCCGATAGGTTTCCTCTTGTGCGTCAGCTCTGTTCAATTGGCAGAGACTGAGGAGAGTGCTCCGCTGGGTGGAGAAGGATTGTGAGATTAATCTGGGCTCCGTGCGAAAGAATTCTGGGATCGATTAGTGATGTCTGTCACAGGAAGAGAAATGGCACTAGTGACATAGCTACTATCTTGGGTCTAAAGCCTCCCCTGATGACTTACCTTGGGGCCTTCCAGTGTCAGGGCAGGATATGGGGACGTGCCCTATTGAAAAGTACCCAGGTCAGAGATGACACGCTATGGCATTTTCATAGTCATATCTCAGGCGATCACCAGTGTGCAAGGGTACCAGTTGCTGAAACAGCTTCTTAGAAAAAGGCACCTCATCTGGCCAGTGTGGCTCAGTGGTTGTGCATCGACCCATGCACCAGGAGGTCGCCGGTTCGATTCCCGGTCAGGGCACATGCCCAGGTTGTGGGCCCGATCCCCAGTGGGGGGCATGCAGGAGGCGGCCAAGCCATGTTCTCTCTCATCGATGTTTCTGTCTCTCTCTCTCTCTCCTTCCTCTCTCTCTAGAATCAATAAAGGAAAAAGAAAAAGGCCCCTCTTCTAGATGCAGTCCCAGTTGGGATGCCAACTTGGTGAGCAGTTCATGGCGGTGAAGGGGGGGGATGTGTCTCTTCCTTCGGGTAGCTGTACTCCACGCTGGGGCGCTTGGCTTACAACAAGCCATGGACTGGATTTCGGCTCGACTGGCTCCCGCAGCAGAGCTGTGCTACAGCGCACAAACTGGACCACTGCACGGCAGGCTGACCGGCACACCAGGGGATGGAAATAAAAAGAGGAAATAAGATGAAAGGAGAGAAAAGTCTGCCCTTCTCTGATGTCAGTCCTGCCGAACTACTTCGCTTTGGAGTTTTGAATGAGTCATCTTAGTACAATTTGACCTTGTGTTTCAGGTCCAAAGTGCTTGTATATTCTGGGTAGTTGGAAGAATGGTCTAATTGAAGTGGATAAGCCTACTACTGGACAGACATGTTCCATTCCCAAAGAGGAAACTTCTATTCCACTGAGTCTCTAGCCTGGAAATGTTGGAAAGTGCTGAGAACTCCCTAAAATCCTTTGCCTGTGCCTGCTTGTCAGGTACCTTGGAAAAGCAAACACTGGCGTGTAAACGGATCCTCTTCTGGAAGGTAACTGAAAACCCAAGCAAAGACTGACCCTGGGAATTAGATTGCTTGAGTTTGAAGAGCCAAATAAAAAGGAGTCACATCTGGTTCCGTTTTTCTTGTGAAATTATCTCACAATGACCAAGTAGGTCCTTTCCTGAGTATATAAATACAGAAGACACACACATGGTTGTTATCAAACAGTATTGTGCAAAATTAAATTGGCTACTTTATGGTGAAATGGAGAAGAATGGCAGGCATTTCAAACACATGAGTTTCTTTTCGTTGGGTCTGGAAGCAATCACTCATGAAGACAGCTACTTTATCTCCTAGAGTGTGGACCATTCTAGAAGGGACATAGGTTGGGTTAAAACCAGTGACATGGTCAAACCCGCAACAAACCCGAGGTTCATGGAGTCCTGATTGCCGGATTCTGTGGGGGAAGGTAGTCTGAGCTAATGACAGAAATCACCTCCACCCTGTGTCCCAAGCTGGTCTTTTGGACGAGGTCTCTAATGTGCTGACCATATGTGAACTTGGGGCCAAAGAGAATGGACTTCCTGGGGTTTTTCAATTATCTTTTCGTCTCAGAGTCTTGCTGCATTGTTGCTACCTGGCTCCCATCCCCAGATTGTCCCAGGGAATGTACCATAGATGAGAAGCAGAAATCAGGACAGACCCCCAAACCCTAGCTGTGGTGAGCCTTGAAACTGCTCCACATTGAACCAGAGGAGGGAATGTTAAAGGGTGCCGGGATGGGGGAGGGGGGACTGATATTCCAGGCCAGGCATTTCATTGAGACCATCATTGTCCAGCAGCCATTCCAAAAGAATGTGAATCCTTCCCCAGATGACGTTTCCCACAGGACCTGTGTGAGCACAAGGCTGGTGGTGGGAGGTGGAGGAAAGGGAGACAATGAACTGTGAAGCAATAAAAGGTTACGAGGTTGGGAGAGGGAGAGGGCCCGTGAAATCCTCCCCTACCACCCTGCCTTGGAATTCCCAGATGTGTTCGTTTTTATAGGCTGGGTCGAAGGGTAAGAACCTTGCACTTAATCGAGATCCATGAATGGTGTGTAAGTGAGCCAAAAAAGGAAGACCATTGTGAATTGTCCCAGGGATGAGAGCTGAGTCCTTGTCCAGAATTTCCTTCTCTTCAACCTTCCTGCTTCCAAACTTACTGACCTGGTGAAATCTTGCTGTATCCCCAACTGCCCAGCCCAATTCTCACACAATGGAAACAGCCCCAGGCTCTTGCTAATTGTCTCCTGGAGCACCGTTCAGTGATGACAGTTGAGGGTGCCAGCCATCTCATAGAATACGTGCAATCAGGGTTTGAATTCAGCTCTTGGAAAGGTGTTTCTGGTATACAGTCTTTACAACCCTCAGAGAAGGCTGCATTGTCAAGGAAAAGAATGGGAGAGGAGAGTCTTTACTTCTGTCCCTGCCCACAGGATTCAGAGGGCCAAAGAGGGTCCACCCTTGAAATAGAAGGCAAACAAATACAAGTGTGTCTTAGAAGCTCTGGGGAAATTAAATGTGGCTCGCGCCCTTGTAATTGGAAAGTGGGAGCCATGGAAAAATTTGATTCATTATACTTTAGACGTCTCTGAAAAAGTGCTGGTGGGGCATTCGAAAGGAGAAACCTGTTTTATGGGATGGAGTTTTCCATTTTCAATGGCAAGGGGTAGGTGTGGTAATGGGACCAGCATGGGTTTCTTTAAGTAAAGTAACATGAACTTGAAACCTACTAGTGTCCCCTGCTAGCAGTCTGGTGTGGCGTGGTTTCAAAGTCAGTGGCGGAAGAACCTGGAGAGAATTGTGCAATCAGCTAATGTGAATCTATGGCTTTTGGTCCCTGGTGAACCACGGACAAGCATCCCTCAGCCTAGAAGTCCTAGCTTTCACGTGTCACTCAACAAGTGCCCCTTCTAAAGGACCAAGAGCGTAAGTCTAGGACCAGCCCTACTTGCGATCATTAAGTGCACTCAACTTCTGCATCGTGTTTTAGGGATAGTCCTGCGATTCCTTGCATTTGCTTTTTCCCACCTGAAAACAATGGACATGACAACGCAGCTGGTGCTTTCCTGAGTGTGAAGGAACACTTAACTGTTTGCTATTTGTCAGGAGCTGGAAGCCTCCTCAGCCCCAAAGTCACTGTGCAGAGCTGTGGGTAGGGACCCAGAGCTACAGGTCAGAGCCCATAGGTTCTAAACCAAAGAAAGGGATAAGGAGAAAAGGATGGCAGATAGAGGTAGGGCCTTACCGGGCGGCTGTACTGGGGTGGGGTGGGAGGCATAGAGGGTCCTGTTACCTGCCCAGCACCCGCTGTCCTCGCCCTTCCATGCCTAACCCTTATCTCCACGAGGTGAGGCCAGAACGGGCTCCCCGACTACCCCAGCACCAGCAAAGCAGGAAGCCGAGCCTGACAAGCATCCAAACTGCCCTGAGAACTTGAAGCTGCTCCAAGAGTGAGAGGAAATCGAGTTTGGAAAACTTCAGCAAGAAAATGACCAGATATTTCCACCTCATTCCATCAGCCTCTCCTTTGCATGAATTAGTGAACACGAACTTGGTGGAACTGCAGGTGTCTAAGAAGAACTTTGATTTTTCTAAACATTTACAATTCTCTTTTATGTATGCCGTCAGAAAAATGGGCAAGGAAATCGAAAATGTAAATCTTGAAGCAAACGTGTGTGTCAGGGAGACGCCAGACTCCGAGGATCAGATCCTCATGAAAGTTACCCAGAGAGGAAAAAGGAAAGAGAATTTCCAAACAGCACTGGCTCCCCACGCAGGAAGTGGAGGTCTCCACCGGAAGGGGCGGGGCTTGCCCGGAGAGCCAATGGGATGTCCACTCTCTCCAAGGCAAAGAGGAAGGGTGTTCCTGAAGACAGGACCTGGGTCCCTTGGCTCCAGGGCTCACATTACCTGCTAGGAAGTCAATTAGAGTGGTGGGGAGAATTGTACCTGGTTGTTCTCTCTCCAATCTTGAAACTGGCCTCCCTGAACGTATGGTATGTCCTTTAGGGACAGCACTGTAATGAATTGAATCTTTTCTGGAATCTCTTAGGAAGACAGACTCAGAGAAAACGACGACATTGATCAAATTTGTCTCTGTCTCTCCTTCTTTCTCCGCCATCCCTGTCTTCTTCCCTTTTACTAAAACACCTCATACACGTACAAACAATAATAAAATAGAAAATGTAATGAAGCCCTGGCCTGTGTGGCTCAGTGGTTAGAGCACTGGCCTGCCCACAGAGGTGTCTCAGGTTCGATCCCCACCCCAGGGCTTGTTCGGGAGGCAACCATTCGATGTGTCTCTCTCTCCCCACCTCTCTCCCTCCCTTCCACTCTCTCTAAAAATCAATGGGGAAAAAATTAAAAAATGCAATGAATAGCAATGGAATATAAAATGCTGGGAATAAACTGAATAAGGATTGTGCAGAAATTATGTGAAAAAGTGCTGACCGTCTCCTGAAGGGCATAAGTGGATGACTAAGTGGAGACACAGCCTGTGTTCTGGAGAAAGCAGACACAATGTCGAGTCCTTTTCTCCCTAAACTACTCTGAAAACAATCCAGCACTAAAGTCTCAACAAGAGGTTTGGGTACTTGATAAAATAATCTTTAAATTCATTAGAAAGAGTATGAAATTGAGAATAACCAGGAAACCCTGAAAACGAAGGAAAACAAGGGGAAGCAGCCCTCCCAGAAAATAAAACGTGTTCTAAAATTAGTGATTTAAGCCATGTCATACTAGGAAAAGAAAAGACAGATTCGTGGAACAGATAGAGAGCCCAGAAATCTACACATTAACCTCAGAATTCAGTATATGATACAGGATATTTTCAAACGAGTGAGAAAAAAAGATAATTTATTGAATGCTATTGGGACAACAGGCGAGCCAGTTGGGAAATAAAGAAAAACCATCATCCCCCGCAAATAAATTCCAGATGCTTTGAATGTAAAAAATAAAACATAAAAGTACTAGAAGAAAGCATGGAGGTATATTTGTATAATCTCTGGATAGAAACTTCTAGGCATGGCACAAAGACTATAAACAAGAGAAAGATCAGAACATGTGACAACATGAAAATTAAAAACTTCCACACAACAAACACCGTAAACAAAGTAAAAAAATAAAACACAAATAGGAAAAATATTTAGGACACATGTCAGAGGGTTAATATCCCTAATAAAGAAAACTTCTTACGAATAAGCCAAACAACCCAATAAAACTGTACATGTGTATCAGAGTTCCTGGTTGATACTTTCAAACACGGATTGTAAGGCTAGTGGATATTTGGGGCATATTTACACTAAAAAAGTATTCCTTGTTTATCTAAAATTTGAATTTAATCGGGCATTCTGTATTTTTATCTGCTGAAGCTGGGAGCCCTCTCTCCGACAAATGGTGTCGTTTGGGCCCTGCGGTGACAGTGAGATGAGGAAGACAGGCTGGCTGACCTCTCACAGCAGCACCCTCATTTGCCAAGTAGAGGGGAAGAAGGAAATTGGAGAAGGTAGCGTGGAGCCTAGTACAGGACGGCCGTCTGAGTATTCAATACACATGCTGGTTTTCTTTCCCTTTCATTTATATGGGGCTCATTTCACAGATGGGAAAACTGAGGTTCAGAAAGGGGAAGGAACTGGCCCAAGTTCACCCAGCTAGGAGGCCAGACTGGTCCTTGTGTTCCAGGCCAGACTACCTCACTCCCCGCTCACCCCTACCCCTGTCCACTGCCTTGCCTGGGTCCTCCCACGTCCCTATGTGGCTCTCTTAATTTCTGTTCCTGGGTCCTATTGAACCTGATGTCCTTTTCTCTATCCCAGATATCTGACCTTTGTCCTCTATTCACATATCATCAGATAACTTAATTCATGCTAGAACAGTAGTTGTCCATCTTGGCTGTCCGTTAGAATCACTTGGGGAGCTCTTAAAAATATGAATGCTCAGCCCTGGTCGATTTGGCCCAGTGGTTAGAGTGTTGGCCCGTGGACCAATGAGTCATGGCTTCAATTCTGGTCAAGGATGAGTACCTCGGTTGCAGTTGGTCCCCGGCCCTGGTCAAGGTCATGCGGGAGGCAACCAGTCAATGTGTCTCTCTCACATGGATGTTTCTCTATCCCTCCCTCCCTCCCTCCCACTCTATCTGAAGATAAATGAAAAAATATCCTCGGATGAGGATTAAAATATATATATATATAAAAATATAAAAATATAAAAATATAAATATATACATATACATATATATATATAAATGCTCAGGCCCCATCAGACTAATTCAATCAGAACTCTGGGACAAAACCCTGGCATCAGTATTTTTTCAAAGTTCCCCAGAGGTTTCACTGGGCTTTCAGGATTAGGAATCACAGTGCTGGAGTTCTCATGGCTAATCTCGACATTGTAAAACGTTTGCCTATGAGTTGATCTCGTCTAATTGTCTCTTTTAGGGTGAGATGAGAAAACGGAGGCCCAGGGAGATCAAATAACTTGGCTTGGGTGACCCCACTGATCAGAGAGGCGAAATGGAGATCAGAACCCAGGCCTTCTTATTCTTAGCATCATAGTGTGTTCAGACCATTGTGGTTCTTCTTCAAACACATACAACATTTGTTTTCTCAGGCACCTTCAGCCACAGAAAAAAATCTAGGGCTTGGGTTTCGATGACAGAGGCATTGAGTGCAGCCTTCGGCCCCACCCCCCGCCAAGTGCTATTCCATGAATTGAATTCCATCTCCATTTCCTGACCCCCATTTCCTCTCTTCTCAGTCCTCAGCTTGATGCATGGCCACCATTTCGGACAGCACTTGCCATGCGTCCCTGCTCCCGAGGCCAGCTCCTTCCTCTCTCAGACCCTGGCTGCTCCACTCAGTGGGCCAAAAGCTATTTCCTGACTCAGTCGCTTCTTCAGACTCAAAGTCTTCCATCAAGACATGTATACTCAGGGTGATACTTGGTAGGAAGAACTCAGCTGTTAAGCTGATTTGCCTTGGGTATTAATCATTGTTCATTGCTTAGCCTTAGAATAATAAACTATTTCTACTTCGTCTTCACTAGCTGTTTTCCTGCTCAGAAAACCTGTTTGTGTTCTGTCTGGGCCCTTGTGGTCGGAGACTCTCCCTCTGTGGTCTATGAACCACCAAGAGGTCATGGAACTCAAGCGGACATGAACATGGCTGGGAAAACATGCCTTCCTTCCCGTTAACAACACAATGTGTTTTTATCTGTCCTAAACAATAAAATACATCTTTCTTTTCACAAACTCTCATGGAAGTTTGGCACATGCTTCCATTATAAATGTAGGCATCAAACCATAGTGACTTTAATGACATCTGTCCCTTCATTACCCACTAAGTGAGGAGATGTTTTCATTTTTTGGTTTTTATTTTTTTCTTTATTTATTTTAGAGAGGGACAAAGGTAGAAACATCGATGAGAGAGAACATCGACTGGCCTCCTCCGGCATGCCCCCTACTGGGGACCAGGCCCACAACCTGGGCGTGTGCCCTGACCGGGAATCGAACCAGCGACCTCTTGGTGCATGGGTCGACGCTCAACCACTGAGCCACACCAGCTGGACGAGGAGCCGTTTTTATATCATGTTATAGTTGCTGCAGATATCTTTCAGAGTGATTGTGTTCATCACTACTCTAAGCCTATATGGCAGATATTAAACCCATTACTGGAGATTTTTAATGTAATCCTAATAAGTACACAGAGTACTACGTCTCAATTTTAAAATATTTGGAAAACTGGTTTTCACTGTAACTGGTTTCCTTTGTAATCCTAGGTATTTTACTGTCTACTTTTACACATAGATAAATCATTTAAAAGCATAACTCTGAGAAGGACTCCGCGGCACCCGGCAGTTCAGACCCAAGTCAGCACCCCTGGGTAACAGGCGCACGTGGGCTCCGCCTCTCTGGGCCTCGTCAGTTGCACCAGGGTGGCTGCCTGCCTGGTCCTGGTCTGCGTCACTGGCTGAGTTAGGTCGGGGCTGGTGGAAAGTTGGGCTCTTCTGAAAAGCTCACCCTGGGAGACTTGTCATCTTTGGGGCAGCTCCACTTGTCTGGGAGTCCAGCGTCCTTCCACAACCTTCTGGGAATTACGTGTTCACGCACCTCGGCAGGCGTGAGTCAAAGCTCTTTGGGAGGGCGAGGGACAGAAGTCTATCCACTCCAGCTCAGAGCGTGGCTTTGGGGTCCTGACCTAGAGTGCTCATGGAAACGACACAGCAGGGCCCCTGGGGGGTAGGAGCTGCCTACTTCCTGCACCCCAGGAGGCTCCTGCTCTTCCTTTTTCTGCACATCTGCCCATTCTCTCTTTTCTGACCTCCTGTTTTCTTATGAGACCTGCTTTCCCATAACTTCAGCTCTGGCTCCTTCTAGAGCTCCCTTGAGCCCTGGTGACCCACGATCTCGCAGCTACTGGCTGTGAGGTTCCCAGGACACGTGCATATCTGGTTCTTTTCTGCTGGCTCTTGGAGAGATTACACATCCCTACACCAGTGCTGTCAGGGAGGGTCACGTGACTCGTTCCGGCCACTGGGATGCAGGACAAAGGGAGCAGGTGCCCCTTTCCAGTCAAAGCATTTGCTCTGAGCAAGGAATACACCTTTTCAATCCACTACGACGTTAGAGTTCTTTATTACCGAGGCACATTCTATCCTTTCCTGACTAATAAACTGTCTCCTATTTAATTATTGGGGGGAAAATCTGAGAGGTATGGCTTGGGTCAGTCGTCCATGTCTGGTCCAAGAAGATGCAGCTGGGAGAGAGATGCGTCATGATTGAAATGTCACTTCAGAGAGGAGAGTTTGTAGGGGGACATGTGACTATTCAGAGAGGAGGCATCCACAGTCTTTAGTGAGAAATGCAGTCATAATTTAGGGAAGGGGACTGTGCATGGGTTAAAATAGCCTGGGATGGTTCCCAAGGGTGTGCCGATTATAGAACCTATATTCGGGGTTTCTCAACAGTGGTTTTATTGACACTTAGAGTGAATAATTCTTTGTTGATGGAGCCTGTTCTGTGTTCGTAGGATGTTTAACAGTATCCCTGGCCTCCAACCAGTAGACAGAAGTACCGCACTCTCCCTCCCACTTCCACCCCCCAAGTCATGACTATAAAAAAAAGTCTCCATTGCCCACTTTCCCTGGGGGGCAAAATTGCCCGCAGTTGAGAACGCCTGCATGATAATTTCTGAGACAGTCACATTGAAAACATTCTAACCCGCAGTTTCCACGTTCTTAAGACCCCTTGCCCCCACTTCTGGTTCTGAAATGCAGGTCATGTTGAGAAGGAGTCTGTTAGCTTGGCGATGAGCACCATCAGCACTTGGTCTTCACTATTTCTTTTTCTCTTTTGCTCTATTACTGAAAAAAATAGCCTATTTAGAGAAATGAATGGCCTTTGCTACCTTTCTGTTGTCCTAGCACCTGCTCTAAGCGACCTTTTTCAGTAGGATCCGTGGGTGTGTCCAAGCCTCCACAACACTCCCCTGGGAACGCTGAAGGTGACCGTGAGCAGGGGACATTTATTGGTTGTGCTAGAAGTATCCCAATGGCTCACCCTCCTTCCACATGCTCTCTCCTTCTCTAAGTCCATTTTCCCTCCAGGTGAGTAATCACAACCACCTTCAGTTTCCTCGCGAGCACGCTGCTGTTGAACCTCACCCGAAGACTAGGCGCCCCACCTCTTTGTCGCTGCTTTCATCGAGGGTTCCTCTCTGTCTCAAAGGAGCCCTCTGCCAAGAGTAGACATAATAGGCAACATATAAAAACAATCACCTAGCACACAAGATCCCCAGAGGGCCTCTGGTGTGGGACCAGTTCAAAGCAGCCACTTGCTGACCAGTAATTAGCTTGGCTGAGGTCTGGGTGGCAGCCCCAGTGAACTACAAAGGCATCTTTTGGGAAGAACTTCTTTCCCGAAGGAGACATGAAGAAGATGTCCTAAGAGGTTCTGCCCAAGTCTGTCCTGTGATCCTGCACAGTGGGGCTGAAAAGTGGATTAAAGCAGGAAATGACAAGTGTGTGTGTGTGTGCTCACAAGCGCTCACACATTCGAGCACAGCTTTGCTCATTTACTCGCTGTATTAAAGGGCCTGCTGACCTCTGTGATTTCCTCCCCCTCCAATTCAGAAGCGATGAATAGGATGCATTCTGACTTTAAATGCAATGGAGAGCTTTGAAAGGATGGAAAATTAGCAACATATGGGCCGAGGAACCCAAAGAGACCTGAAAGGGAAGGAAATGCTTAAAAGAAGTTTCAGATGTTATTGTGATCCTAGAGCCAGTGTTTGCATGGATAGGTGGCTCGTGTGGTTAGGAAAGGGGGTCAGGGCCTCTGTGCCCACCTCGACTTGACTCCCTGTCTGGATCTTTACTTTTCCTTCCGTCCTCCAGGCTTCACCAAGCAGGAAGGAACATTCTCCTGCTTGGAAATGGTTTCCAGTGAGTCTTTGGACGGATGCTATGGAGATCAAGACCATTTCCTCAAGCATGTTTCTTCTTCTCTTCAAGATGTACCACCACTAGTCCTTGACTTTGACCCCAGACCTTCCCCGGAAGGGAAGAAATGCAAGCAAAGCACCTGCTCTGCCTGGAGGGTGGCAGGTGCTCTCAACCTATTGTATGAGTCCAAGCTCTTATCAGTTGTAAGGGCCAGAACCCAACTCCAGCGAGCCTGGGCAGGAATACTGTTTCACGGGCAGGAATACTGTTTCACGTAACAAACCATGGGAACGGTGGAGCCGGCCCCAGGGTCGACTGGCTCCAGAAATGTAAACAGTCGGGATCCCCTCACTCTCACACTTAGCCCCTTGCTTGTGTTTCCTGTCCTACATTGGCCTCATCCCTACCTACTGCGCATGGGCTTCCTCCGCAGAGCAGAAACACGCACCTAGTGGCCTGGATCCTTTCTGCACCGATGTCATAGTCCCAGTAGAAAACAGAAGTTTATCTCTTACCGGCTCAGTAATACAAAAATCTAGGGAAGGACTCTGATTGGGCAGACTTGGGTCAAGAGTCACTCCTGGAACAATCACTGTAGCCAAGGAGATGAGGCTCTTTGTCCAGTTCTGAATGACTGGCCCTTCCATGGGCCACCGCAAGCACATAGGAGGAAGTGGGGGGAGCAGGTCTCTAAAGGAAGGGAGGAGATGTAACCTGGGTAAAGGGAAAAGGCTCATGGGATGATTAGGAGGCTCGAATGAGTTAGTACTGATAAAGAACATGGGATGTGTTTTTTGCCTTTATCCTAACTCTTGGCTTTTCTGCCCTGTGGGTTTTTGTTCGGGAGCCACACTGTCCAGGTCTTCTGTTCCTCCTTTTCTCTCATGGGAAATAGGACATGTCAAGATCAACTTCTTGCCAGTACAAAGGACTTCCTGTCCCTGGCTTACGATTTAATTCAAGGACTGAAATGTCCCAAGGTGCAAGGCTCAAAATCCATAAAGCACACCTAGCTGACGATGCTCCATGCAGGTGATCAGAGGGTTTCACCTTCTTCCTGTGTCAGCAATCCATCTGGGCCACCAGAAAACTAAGGCACAGAGCTTGACCCCAGAGTCAGCAGCTCTGAGTTCAGGGAGCAAAGATGGGCAGCCCAGCTAGGGGAGAGGGGATGCGGGTGGGGGGACAAAGCTGTTTGCTCATGAGAAGAGAATCCAGCTCCCCAGCTCCTGGGGCAACCTCTAGTTTGCTCTGAGTGTTTGCTCCTCCCCTACACCATTTCCCCTGCACCTGACTGAGTGGAAGTTGCCAAGGTCGAAGTCAGCAGAGCCCTGCCCTGCCTGCTCCCACTTCTTGGCACACCTCTCTGGACTCCTGCACTCCTCAGCCAGATGTTAGCTTTCCATGTGGAGTGTGGGCCTGGCTGCCTGGCAGCCAGGTTCAACCTTGAATTCCTCCCTTGCCCTGGCCGGTTTGGCTCAGCGGTTAGAGCATCAGCCCACGGATCACAGAGACTCGGGTTCAGTTCCCGCTCAGGGCATGTACCTCGGGTGCAGTTTGTCCCCAGCCCCGGTTGGGGTTGTGTGGGTGGCAACCAGTCAATGTGTTTCTCTCACATCAATGTTTCTCTCTCTTTCTTTCTCCCTCTCTCCCTCCCGCTCTATCTGAAGATGAATGCAAAAATGTCCTTGGGTGATGATAAATAAATATATATATATATATATATATATATGAATTCCTCCCTTGCCTCAGCTCAGAGTTGCTACCCAGCCAGCAGGTGCATGTGTGTGAGTGTGATGTATCGATTTATTTATAAATAAAGTGACTAAAGCTCTTAAAAACAGCTTTCTTGGGATATAATTCAGATACCATACAATTTACTCATTTAAACTGTACAATTCAATGATATTTAGTTTATTCACGGTTGTGCCACCATCATCACTAACTGTGAACATTTGAGAACATTTTCATCACCTTGAAAAGAAACTGTGTGCCCTTGAGCTATCGTCTTCTTGACCCCGGCCACCCGCCTCTGGCAACCACCAACCTCCTCTCCGTCTCCACAGATTTCCCTGTTCTGAGCACTTCCTATGAACGGCTCATATAGTACATGATCTTTTGTGTCTGGCTTCTTTCACTGAGCTCCATGATTTCGAGGTTCATCCATGTTGCATGTATCAGAACTTCAGTCCTTTTGATGGCTGAATAGTAGTCCATTGTATGGACAGACCACATTTGGTCGTCCGTTCATCAGTTGATGGGCGTTTAGGTTGTTTCCACCTTTGACTCTTATGAATAATGGCTATGTACAAACTTTGGGGTGGGCATGTTTTTCATTTCCTTAGGTACAGGTATCCCCCACTTCTCAAAAGTTCACGTTACACCACTTCACTTTTACAGAAGACCTACATTAGTACCCGTTTTTTGCTACCTGAAAGAAATCCAAAGAGGATTTTCACTTTTCCAAAAAAAAAAGACACAAGCACCATAGCTTTGAACTGTCTGTGAGCATCGGGGCTCCATCTTAATCTGTGGCCGCCAGCAGGGTGCACCCGACGGCATCACAGAAGCCTGGGAGAGCCCATCAGGCCGCTGCGATCGCTGTGAAACTGGACGGAACCGAGCGTTTCCATCGCGGTGGGAGAACTCAAGATACTGCGCGAGCGCTGAGTGTTGGGTCTGGGGACGCTCGAAACCTCATCCACATAAACTAATGGCAATTGCTTCTTCGCTTCACCCATGTTGGCTCAGGAAAGCCTTCACAGAAAGACTCTACTTTGGGTGGTGGGGGAACCTGTGTGTAACCAGGGGTGACATTGCTGGGTCCGGCCGTAGCTCTGCGTTTAAAGCAGCTGAGCATCCGAGCTTGTGCGGCTCGGGGGTTAACACCCTCTGCTGCGCCTGAGCTGTCCTGAGAGACGCTGATGTTTAGTCCGTGGGTAGTTGACACCCGGTCAGCAGGAGGACGGGAGACAGTGAGCCAGAGAACGACTTAGATGTGCTGTTCAGACTTCCAGGTAGAGCTGGGTGCTACCGTCTCATCCTTTAGCTGAGAAGGAGGGTAGTGGGACTTGGCTTTTCCCGTACGACCCTGCTCTGTAGGAACAGAAGTTCTTTAAGGAAGTGTTGGAGGGGCCCAAAGCTGGGTGCCCACCCAGGACTCTGGGGCAGTGCAGGAGCCGCCCTCGTGGGGGCAGGACTTTCCTGCCGGGACCTGTCGCACCCAGACAGCCACTGGGTCCTCGTGGAAAGCAGTACCATTAGCTCACTTCTCAGGGCTCTGGTGTCTCTACACTTTTAGTTCTTTGTTTGTTTTTAGCATGAAATGGCCGTGTAGGCATCCTAGCACATTCAGAAGTTGAAGCAGAGAGACAAATAATTAACCCTTGTCTCACCAACCGAAGACAGCCCCCGTTCACAGTTAAGGTGTTTTCATGTGATATTCTTTTATTGCCTGGGTTTTAGTCATTGTTTTCCCTCTATGGGGAAGTGGACTCCGCTGCTCGTGGGGTGGCTCCGACTTTCCCTTGGGAAGATCTTCGAGGCCTCGTGCTGGGGAAAGGGGCGGCCGGAGGACCCGCCCTGAAGCCGTGTTTGCAAAACAAACATCTGTGTTTACTCGGCAGGATGATAACTCCGGTGGCTTTGGGGAAGAGCTGCTGGAGACTGGGGGGATGTCAGTTTCACAGCATCCATCAGAGGGGTTCAGGAAGTCCCAGGCCCACGTTTCCATTGAACTGCAACTTCCAGGCCCAGAGCTGGAAGCTCTCTGTCCCCTCCGTCTCCCAGCTCGGCAGTGCTGCTGTCCTGGCTGAGCGTGCCCAGGTCCCCAGTCCCCCAGGTCAGCGGCACTCACAGCTCTCACTCTGGAACCAAAGTGAGCAGCTCCTTCCTTGCTCTGGCCACTCTCCAGCTTAACTCAGCCGGGGCAGCCCCGGTGGCTACTTGGTGAGACCTAATATTAGCAACCAGAAAGCGGAAGGACCCCCGGGCAGAACTCAGGGTCTTAAATAGGGGTCTTCCTACCCCAGAAGCTCTGGCCATAAAGCCAAGGCTGAGCTGGCAGGATACTGATAACTGTCCTTATGAAGCATAATGCATGACTGGGTCCACCTGAGGTTCTGGGTGACACCGTGTTGCCATGGAACTGTGCGGCAGTCAGACCCGGTGACAGCATTCTGCTTAAGCATCTCCAATGTGTGCTGATGTCACAGAACCAACAGTTCTTTTTCCTCACTTTACTGGCTCTCCCTGACGGACCCCGGATCCCTACAAAGGGAGAAGGGGTTCCCTGAGCTCCCACGTCCTTGGAGACTGGGATTCTTGCCCTTTTCATACCCTGTCTCCCATGTCACTCCTCCTTTTCCAAATCTATCGGTCTATCCAACCTGTGTGCATTGTAGCTGTCGCGCTGCAGCCTGCCCTCCTCGGAGGGTGCTGGTGGCTGCAAAGGCCCGGCAGAAAGGCCTGCAGGCAGGAGACCAAGGCACCTTCCTCCCACCCGGCAGGAAGGGAGGGGAGGAGAGAAACCGGGAGAAAGGGCTTTGATCCTCAGCACCAGGGGCTGGGAACCCAAGGAAGGGTTAGGATGAGACCGGGTTGGGGACCAGCCCAACCACCTCGTCCAACCTTGCCCACCCCTCACGGAATAACCTTAGGGAGCCTCTCCCCTTGCTGGAGCCCACTTTCCTTGTGAGGGGGTGGGACACAGGTACACCTGAAGTCCTTTGCAGCTCGTACAGTCAGTGATGTAAATGGTGACATGGGATGGGACCAAAAACCTGGCACAGTGTTTCTGAGATAATAGGAAGGAAAACCCTAGGTTGGGAGTCCACAGTTGTAAGTCCTTGCTAAGCCAGTAACTTATAATGACCCGGGACGAATGTGTACCTCAGTTAATTTATCCATACAGGAAAAATAAAAATACTTATCTATGTATTTCTCAGGTTAGTGGCAAAACACCCACGACAGGGCAGGTGGGGAGAAGGAAAGAAAAGGGTATCGAGTTATTCAGTGGCGGTGAGAGCCCTGGCAGTGGGAGGGGGGTCAGGGGGCTCCCTCCGGGACTCCGTGGGCACTGCATCTGCCTGGAGGGCCTGACAGGACAGTCCCTGGTGGGCGAGATGACCAAAGGCACTGAAGTTCACAGGTGGCCGTGGGGCTCGGGCAGGTGGAGGGGAACGTGACTCCCCCCAAACTCTAGGGCAATAGTCTCAGGGGTCAGAGTATTTAAACCTGGTGCGGGCTCTGGAGGAACGACCGGGGTGAGGGGCAGGCGGTGACACATTGTTGGCCCTGTCCTCAGCTCCGTCCAGGGAACAGGCAGTAAGAACCAGCTCGCGTGGCTATTCTAGACTTGCCACACCAGCAATATTCTAAGAAATAAAAGCAGGAAACTAGGCCACCCATTAGGCTCCTTTAGAAGACTTGTAACACTTAGGGCATGATGTGGGTCAGGGCACAGCTGGGGGCACAAGTGGCCAGTGGGGCCGCCTGGCCTACCAGGGAGACACCTGAGCACCTGGGCACCAGGCCAAGGGAGGGGAGGGATGGGGACCCTGGGGTTCCCAGGACTCCGCTGGTGCACGCTCAGCTTCACAGACAGTCATTGTTCTCAGCGCCCCTTTGTTGTTCTTTCCCAGGCGCCAGGCGGGTGGAAACTAGGGAGGCATGGGTTACCCAGAGATAGAGTGTTTTTATGAGCTTCCTGATTTCGCTGCGAGAGGAACTCGGCCAACTGGCATGAATGGTGGACAGTCTCCCCTACCTGGTTCCCTCTGTGGCTCCTCCCGGTCCGGTCGGGAGGGTGCTGACACCGCTGGGGAGGCTGGTGCTGGGTGCCCGGGGACAGAGGTCCCACCAAGGGGACACCAGCAAGGAAGAGAAGAAAGCTTTTGTTCATCCTCTGTGGTCAGCCCCAACATCTCAGCAAGAAAGAACTCAAAAAAAGACGTCTAGCCATCACCGTTGGTGCAGAGCAGATCATTTCTGAAGATTCCTTTGGAAATTTCTCCCGACTCCTCCAGGGAAAAGGAAGGGGAAGAGGATTCAAAGAAAATCCCAGAAAACATCCGTAGATCTTGTCTAAATTCCAAATGGACAGGAGAAGCTTGGAGGTGAACCCTTCAAGCATCCGCAGTCAGGCCCAAGGGACTTTACATGAGGCAGTTTGAAATGGCCATCCCAGGAAAGAGAGAGAAGAGGGGGGGGGGGGAGAGAGGGAGCGAGAGCTGTGTGACATTAAATGTTGGGTATCTGACTATTATCCTGATGGAGGGGCCTTGGGAGCACGCCCCTCTGATGAACTCAGACATCCAGGGAGCTAAGTGGACCTCCCAGAGGCACAACCAGCAATACGTAAACAAACACACACACAGATCCCCAAACCGTGAGCTGCTAGTGAGTGCAGAGTTAAACTAGATCGATGTGTTGGGGTGACTGGGTGGTCACCTCCAACAGCTCTCTGAGGAGGTTGCTTTTAAGGTGATTAATAGGAATAACTCGAGAGTCTCTTCTTTCTTTGCCAGTTTCACAGGATCTACTAGGGCTTCACATGGAGAGTTCCCTGATGCCCAGTGTGTTTCTTCTCTCACACAGTCACACACTGACACCCACACCTTGACGGTCAAGGGGCAGGCTCAGACTGTCCACCGTCGGAGTTGCCTGTTGCTCCCTCCCACCTCCTTCCTGGTATCTGAACTAGGACCCCTCATCCCCCACCCTCCATACTCTCCAAAGGTCCCTCATCCCATCCTGAGGAGTTTGAGAGGACCATGCTGACTAGGGAAAGTGTGGGGTTTAAGTGGAGGACCTGGAAGGTGCGGGAGACCAACCTGAACTTCTACCAGCCCTAGACCAGCTTCTGGGTGCTGTTGCTAATGCACCCCTGGTGTGAATGACCTGTGTCTGCTTTGGTTTCTCCAGGGGCGATAGAAGAAAACACGCCAATGGTGTGAGCATCCTGGTTCGTAAACTGTTGGTGTCTACTGATCGTGCAGCTATCACCTGATAGTTCCAGGGTCCTGGAGAATCCGCACATCTTTCACCTCCACCCCCCGCACTCCAACTCTCTGAGTCTCACCAAGCTGCGAGGACACAGCCTCTCTCCAGAAATAAGGGCTTTCTGTCTTCCTTCCCGTCCCTCCCTCCCTCCTCTCTTCCTCTTCGTCTCCTTCCTTCCTTCTCTTCATAGTTACACCACTTACTTAAATGTATTCTTTGTCGTTGCCTGTTTCTCCACTTTCTGTTACAAGATCACCATTTTGTCTTCTATGACTTGCATTTCTTTGGTCATCATTTTTTTGTGTTTTTGTGATTTGTTCGTATTCACGCCCACAGCTGTAGTTCAGTCATTTTCTCTAATCGATGGCATTTCTTTATATTAAAGTGCCACCCTTTGTCTCTTCTGCTGCTAATGGACATTCAGGCAGTTTTCCATCTTTCACTGTTGTGAGTAATGCTATCACGACCACTCCTGTCCCTGTCTCGTGGTGCGCGGGCGGGAGTCTCTGGGATAGAGAGGAGAAGTGAACTCGTTGGTGCGGAGTGCTGTGAGCAGACTCAGTGTCATTGGGTAGGATGGCGCTCTCTCCCCTAGGAGATTTCATCTGAAGGAAGCTCTGTGTAGCTGGAGAAGGGGAACACAGGTCTAGGTGGGTTCCAGAGTGTTTGTTGCAATCATTGCCAAGGAAGTTATCAGTTTTTTATTTTTTGAATACTTTTTTTGGTTGATTTTTTTTTAGAGGGAGAGGAAGGGAGAGATAGAAACATCAATGTGAGAGAGAAACATCCATCGACTGCCTCCTGCACGCCCCCTACTGGGGATCGGGCCTGCAACCTGGGCATGTGCCCTGACCGGGAACCGAACAGGGACCTGTCAGTCCATGGGATGACACTCAGTCCACTGAGTCACACTGGCCAGGCTGAAGTTATCCGTTTTTTAAAAGTAATTCTGCAAGTGTGATAAATCAGAATCACTGTAACACGACACCCTTGGTGTACATTGAAGGAGCCCACTCTGAGGGTGCGGTTACTGAGACGTGGTCCTTCTTCGGCCATCGACGGGAACGCACTGAGGGGAACAGACTGTGGTGCACTTAGTGGCAGTGTGTCAGGGAGAATGCCAGAGGAAGGAGGCAGTCTGCAGTCCAAAGAGAAACTTGTCACTGCGGCTGCCATCGCACTAGGCAAGACTGGGACCTCTCGAACAGCTTTTCCCACGTTGGATGGACACCCTGGCTCCCCAGTCAGTTCCTGAAAGCCTCATCTCCGCTGAGCAAACTGACAGAAATCCCCCCTGGAACCCACAGGCTGAGACCCAGCTGTGGGGCCATGGCGTGCCACAAGCGTTCCTCCGTCCACTGCCTGCCGCACCTGCTGTGTGCCCACCTCTCCCCGCCTCGCCCCTGCTGCAGCCCAGCTCACCGACTCCATCATTTTCCTTCATAACAATAAAAACCAAATCTACCACTACGACTTTTTTTCTTGTTTGTGCTCGTAAGGATGGAAATAGGAATACGTAGATTCATACACACACACAAGGAAATCAGCGCCGTTGTTTACCCCAAATGGTTCCTATACACAGTTTCAACCAAAGTGAAGTTCAATGAGAGGGATTCTGGAGATTCGGATCTGCCGCGTGGGTGATTGCCCGGAAGCCTTCCTTCCCCCATGTCGACTACGTGTACCCGTGGGAGGGTGGCTTTAGTCCATGCTTCCATTTTCCAATGGATTTGCATCATGCTTGGGGACATGTGAAAGATTCCCATCAGCATTCTCAGATTTTCACAACCCAGTGGGTGAGGAAGAGAGGATTATTTTCACTTATGCGGGATGAAGAAACTGAGGCCCAGAGAGGTTGACAGACTTGCCCAGAGTCACGCCTTTATTCCTCCCCAGCACCACGGGGGCTGGACCACCCCATCATTGGTGCAGACAGACGCCCTCTCGAGCCCACGTGTGAGTGTGGCAGAGTGCCTCCCTGTCCAAGTCACTAGGGTGGAGTTGGCACCCACAGAACGCACGGCCATCTGTCTCCTGGAGGCTCTGGCCCCGGACAGTGCCCCCCAAGGGTGTCAGTCCTGCCCTTTAAGAAACCCTTAGCATTCCAGCAGTGGTAACGGCATCATAGCAGGAGTGACTTGCAGCTTCCCACCTTGCCTTTGCTCTCAGGTCTCTGCTCTGCTGCGGAAGGTAAACACGGTGAGAAAAAAACCAGCGCCAGCCGGCAGCTGTCTTTGGGAATAGGTGTCCCTTCAAGATAAGGGGAGCTGCCCCATTTTATGACACTAATTGTTGGGGAACAGGGTGTTCATCCTCAAACACATCACCGTGACCCTCCCAGCCTCCTTCTGCATGGATTAAAATGACATGTTTGCTTATTATGAAGCCCCCAAGAACTATAGCATTATGCTCACCCCTCCCCCACACGGCAAACCCAATTTCCAGCCGGCGTGCCTCGTCCCAGCAGGCTCGGTGTGGCTTAGACAAATAATGCAAAATCTTAAACACCCCATACAAAGAACTTGTTCCTGCTGCAAGGCCCCATTTCATTTCCTTTCCTCTTTTTTTCTTTTTTTTTTTTTTTAAATCCAGCTAATAATTTTGGGGTGTTTTTCCTCCCCCCCCCCTCAACACCTTCGTTTGTACACAGAGTAATTCTAAACTGTAAGCCACTCCTGACTTAACTACGTATAAAAAGCACTAATATGCTCGGCTGCTTTGATGTCTGCCGAACAACAAAGGGACAGAGTTAGTCTGGGCCACTGCAATCCTTGGTTTGTCACTAAGTTATGACACCCAGCAGAGCCGTGTGACAGTGCGAATCAATCATCCATGTGCTCGGCAGGGCCTTCCCTGCCTCCCGCCGAGCCTCTGCAGTTTAATTAGCTTTTTTCATACTACCATCGTGTACGTCTGCAGCTTCAGCAAGAAAAAGAGATGGAGGAGATTCGGTGGGAAGTGGGGGCCTTAAAAAAAAGTCCATATCATGGGGAAAAAAGTCTGCGAGAAGCAACATCAGAGACCTTTGTAGTTTTTGCTTCAGAGACATGAAGCCTGAGATACACAGGCCTGGGGTACTCCGCAGTGTTAAATGTAAACTTTAAAAACAGCTCCACGCGCCCCTTGATGGAGGAGCGATCTGACGGGGTTTACAGGGCTTTTTCTTCTTTGGGGATAGTCCATGTCTTCTGTTTTCTTGTCCAGCCCCCGCCCCACCCCCACTGACTATGCAGACATTAGCCCCGGCCCTCCCCAAGCCTACCAAGATTCAGGAGGCAAGACCTCGGCTGGGGCCAAGTTTCGCAAAACTTTGCATGAATTCTTCCGGGAGAGCGTTGTCCCCGAGTGAAAAGCTTGTTTCTCTGTTCATTTTGCAGTGATAAATAATGCCAGGCAAAGAATCAAGCCAGGAGTGAGGCCGGAGAAGGTTGGGAGTAATTGACGGGGACAGCAGGGGTGAGAGCAATTCAGGCGGTGGTGTCAGACACGGGGTGACACTTTTGTCCTGGCCCGGGGGGGAGGTAGACAGCGGAGACCAAGCCGAGTCTGCCCGCATTGGGGGTGTTCAGGAGGCTGTCTGGTTCCTCTGGAAATCCTGCCAGGGGAGGGGGCAGGAGACAGACCATTGACTTTTCCTGGCTCGATTTAAGGCAGGTTGGGCGGTTGGCTAGTCTCCACCCAGAACTGTCTTTCCTGGTCCCATTGGGAGAGTCGGGCAGGGTATGGAGAGGTGCAGAGGGGTCACCTTGTCACCACCTAGCATCTCCTACTCCACTGATGGCTTGTGTTACCTGCGGGAGGGCAGCTGTGTACCTGAGGAGGCCAGAGCCCTAACAAGCTCTCCTGAGACTTCCTCCCTGGGTGGGCTTCAGCCATAGCCTGTCCCCTTTCTTCTGTTCCTGTCCCTAATACCAGGGCACACTTGGCAGTGTCCAGCTGTGCAGGCCAGGCCCTGGGGGGCCTGAGAAGGTGCTGGCCCAGCCTCCAAGGTCTTCTGCCCCCCATCAGAAGGTCACAGGGTCGCTCTCAAAAGAAAGGAGTTTAGCAGGCTCTGAAAAGACGTGGGAGAATCCTAAACGCAGATCGCTAAGGGAACGGGAAGGAGGTCAGTGCGAAGAGCCCGTACACTGCACAGTTCCAACTGTGTGACATTCTGGAGAAGGCACAACTGTAGGGCCAGTGAAAAGATCAGGGGCCAGGGCTGAGGGAGCGGAGGGGTGACTGGGTCGAGCACAGGGCATCCGAAGGCAGGGAAACTCTGCTGTGTGATACTGTGAGAATAAGGGGTTCGTGTCTTTACACATTTGTCCAAACCCATGGTGTCCACCGTGGAAAATGAACCCTGATGTAACCTATGGACACTAGTTAATAATAGTGTATCGATACAAGCTTATCAATTGCAACAAATGTACCCCACTCATGTAAGATGTTAATAATAGGGGGAGTTGGGGGGAGGGGCATTTGATATGATAATTCTTTGTAGTTTCCATTCACTCTTTTTTGTAAACCTAAAATAGCTCTGAAGAACGAAGTCTATAGCCCTGGATGAGTTGGCTCAGTGGTTGGAGCGTCAGCCCACAGACCAAGGGTCTCGTGTTTGATTTCCGGTCAAGGGCATGTACCTAGGTTGCAGGTTCAGTCCCCGGCCCTGGTCGGGGTCATGCAGGAGGCAACTGATTGATGTGCTTCTCTCACATTGATGTTTCTCTCTCTCCCTCCCTTCCACTCCCACTGTCTCTAAAAATCAATGGGAAAAATATCCTCCCATGGGGATTAACAAAATAAAATGAATAAAATAAAATATAGGAAGAGGCACAGAATTTCGGAGCAGAAAGTGTTCTTTGTGACCATGTGGTCAGCCACCCCAGAGAGGTTAAGCCACCTGACTAAGGGCACATAGCCAAGCCTGGACAGAACTGAAGTTGACTTCAAGAGTCCCGACTCCCCTCCTGTCCAGCGTCCTGGCAGTGGGCCAGGCTGCTAAACCATCAGCCAGGCAGAAGGGTAACATGCTGGGCTGTGAGGAGACCCCAGCTGCAGTCTTATATCTGTGTCACCTTACCAAATCTCATCACCTCGCCATGCCTCAGTTTACCTATCTGTAAACCTCCCCCTGCACAAGGCCAGATGAATTTCCCGTATCCGAAACAGCAACACTCATGTATTAAGACTCTCACCAGCAGCTGTGAGGATTGAGACATTTGGAAATATTATAGAAAGTGTTTGTCCTGTGATAAATGCCACCCTCCCCTCCCCTACTGCGGTTTTATTCCAGAGGGGGTTTGTTCTTCCTAGAAAGGGGCCAGGGGTTACTGGTTACTTACTCCAGTGGAAGAGGGCTCCCCGACTTCACGGAGCAGCCGGATCCCCGGGGCCCTGACTCCGCAGGCCTGGGGTGCCCCTCCAGCTGCCTCTCTAACTCGGCCCAGGGGAGCCTCCTCTGAGTGGCAGGGCCTGCAGGGCGAGGAGCCCTTCCGAGGTTTTCTCTTTCATAGGGAGAGAGGGATGCCCTGTGCCTGGGCCAGGCCTGGCTACTTTGGGGGTCAGGGACCACAAGGGCAGGTCCCATCCCTGACTGTGGGAGGGTCAGGGTCAGCAGCTGCCAAGCCTCGGCCTCCCCAGGGTCTTGAGATCAGCTGCCAGGGCGTTCAGGCCGGCAGGTGGGCCCTGGGAGGGTTCTCGGGCCCCTTGCTCATTTGCACTCCTGCTCCCTCCTCTGCTCCCCTCCCCCTCCGGAGGGCCCCCGTGCTGACACACAGAGGCTCTGCCTCACCAGACACTTCGAAGCCTCAAGGGGCTGGATGTCCCAGGAAGACCTCCTAGTACTGGGAGTCATCTTCAAAGATGGAGTGCAACTGGGGACCAGCCCGCCTTCAGAGAGGCTTATCACTTTGGGGGTGATTCCCCTCTGGAAGGACTTTCTCATTGCAGAGGGGAGGGACGTCCCCTTTGAAGGAAAGGCCTGTGTTTCCCCCTTCCGGGTCCTCCCGCCTCCCACATGGGCCAGCCCCCACCCCTTCTACGTCACCTCATTGGTGGACGAGGCCTGTGAGGTGGGAGCGGGGGAGGTGGGAGCTGGGCACAGCCTGCCCTGTCGCCCCTGTGTGACTGCCCCAGGTCTGCTTGGGTTTGCATCTTGAGATGGCTAAGGAGGCTGGGGGTTTATGGACACTAGTTTTACAGGAATGTCGGGTTGCCAACAGTTTACAGTCCCCAAAGGCAGGGCCCAGGGCTGGGCATGCATAAGGACACCTGTAAGACAGGGGACGCCAGGCCCCGTCCCCCACGAGGGTATTACCTAAGCTCACCTGTGCAGGGCATCCAGCGTTCTCAGCCTCTTTCCACCAAGGGTCAGAGTCCTCCCTAGTCATGCGACAATCAAAAGGCCCCTCCCCCCAGTTCCAAAGAAGGTGGGTGGGGGTGGGGTCCTTTCCTTGGTTGAGAAGTACTGCTGGCCTCTGAGAGGCTCCCTGGTGGTGGGGACCCCTCCCCATTCAAACCTGCTGTCTGGGGCTTACACACTTAAGAAATTCTGGGACAGAGCTGGAAGCTGAGCCTGGTCTCCTTTCTGTGACTGTTGGGTACGGTGGGCCATCCACTGAGGACAGCAGAGCCCAGGTCACTGTGCTTCCTCCTGACCCCTCCATCCCTGCCCCAACGCACACACACACACACACACACACACACTCACACACTCAGCATTCACACGCACACTCTCATTCACATACACTCCCACACTCATGTACACTCATGTGAACACACGCACACACACATGCACATTCATTTACTTACATACACACTCACTCCCACACTCATGCACATACATAGTAACACATACAGAGACCCCCGAAAGCCCAGGTTTCCACACAGGCTCCTCAGAAGCAATGCCCAGGACCCTCGTGGGCAGTGCTGTCTGGCAGAGTCCTGGGAAGGAAGGAGGAGGTATTGGGTTCTAGGCATCACCTGTGCTCTTGGAAACAGCGGGAGCAAGGGCTGGACTGGGCAATGCCTGCCTGGGCCATCTGTCACCAGCGCAGACAGGAGCAGAAACCTATAGAACGAACTGTTAGCTAGTTAGTGACTTAGCTAGTCACTCTGGATGCCAAAAGCAGTTTTTTAATCTTCCATGTTGTAGCATGTGACAGGATTTCCTTCCTTCTTGAGGCTGAATGCTATTCCATTGTGTGTGTATACCATACTACATTTTGCTTACCTATTCATTTGTTGATGGACACGGGTTGCTTTCATCTCGGGGCTATTGTGAATACGAGAATGCAAATATCTCTTTGAGATAATGCTTTGAACTCTTTTGGATATAGACCCAGAAGATGGATGGCTGAATCATAAGGTGATTCTATTTTTAATTTTTTGAGGAATTATCTTATTGTTTTCCATAGCAACTGCACCATTTTACATTGCCACCAGCAGGGCACAAGGGTTTAATTTCCCCACTTCCTCACCAACACATACTTTCTGGGTTTTTTTGCTTGTTTGTTTTTGTTTGTTTTGTGTGTGTGTTTTTTATCCTCACCCGAGGACATTTTTGCATTCATCTTCAGATACAGCGGGAGGGAGAGAGGGAGGGAGAGAGGTAGGGAGAGAGGGAGGAAGAGAGAGAGAGAAACATTGATGTGAGAGAGACACATCGACTGGTTGCCACCCACACAACCCCAACTGGGGCCGGGGACAAACTGCAACTGAGGTATGTGCCCTTAGCGGGAACCAAACCCGGGTCTCTCTGGTCCGTGGGCCGACGCTCTAACCACTGAGCCAATCCGGCCAGGGCTGTTTTTGTTTTTTACAGTAGCCATCATAATGGCTGTGAGGTGGTATCTCCCTGTGGTTTTGATTTGCATTTCTCTAATGATTAGTGATGTTGAAAATCTTTTAATATGTTTATTGGCCATTTGTTTGATCTTCGGAGAAATATCTAGTCAAGGCCTTTGCCCATTTTGAAGTTGAGTTCATTTGTTGTTGAGTTGTAGGAGTTCTTTGCTATTCTGGATGTTAACCCGTTATCAGATAGATGATTTGCAAATATTTTCTTCCATTCCCAAGTTTTCTTTTCACTCCGTTGATTGTTTCCTTTGATGCACAGATGTTTTTGAGTCTGATGTAGTCTCATGTGTCTGCTTTTGTTTGGTTGCTTGTGTTTCTGGTGTCATATCCAAGAAACCATTCCCACATCCAAGTCATGACGGTTTTCCTGTCTGTTTCCTTCTAGAGCAGCGGTTCTCAACCTTCCTGATGCCGCGACCGTTTAACACAGTCCTCATGTTGTGGTGGCCCCCAACCATAAAATTATTTCCGTTGCTACTTCATAACTGTAATTTTGCTACTGTTATGTCTTAGGCAACCCCTGTGAAAGGGTCGTTCGACCCCCAAAGGGGTCGCGACCCACAGGTGGAGAACTGATGTTCTAGAAGGTTTATAATTTTAGGTCTTATGTCTAGGTCTTTAATGTGTTTGAGTTCATTTTTCCGTGATGTAAGGTAAGGACTCAACTTCATGGAATTGATTTTGTATATGGTATGAAGAAAGATTGAAATTAGTTTTGTTCTCTATGTAGGTCCAGTTGACCCAGCACTGTTTGTCAAGAAGATTGTCCTTTCTGCATTGTTCTGTGATGCCCCCTTTATAACAAATCAAGTTTCATATATGTAGGTATCTGTTTCTGTTTCTCAGCTCTCTATTTTGTTATTTTGGTCTATTTATCTAACATCCCCCCACAACCACAGTATCTTAATGATAGCAATTAATAGCTTCATAGCAGGCGGAGCAAATACTTTCACTTTCTTACTTTTTTCCAAGATTTTCTTGACTATTCATGGCTATTTGCTTGTCTATATAAATTTTAGGATCATCTTGTCTGTACAAACACACACACACACATCTGTTGAGGTTTTGTTTGGGATTGCATTGGATGTAGCAGTCAGTTTTGAGAGAGTTGACATTTTTATAATATTGGCCTTTTAAATATATGCATATAGTATATTCTCCATGTAGTAAGTCCTCTTTAATTCCCCTCAATAATCTCTTGTAACTGTCTAATAAGAACCTCGAATACCTTCACTAGTTTTAGTCCTACCTAAATATTGAATGATTGCATGTTATTGTAAATGCACTTTTTAAATTTTTTTATTTTCTAATTGTTAGATGTTCATATATAGAAATACAATTGATTTTTGTGTATTGAATTTATATATTCAAAGAATTTTGTAAACTCTCTTATTATTTATTTCAGCTTATCAATATTTTTTTAAAATACATGTTTTTATTTTTTATTTTTTTAGAGAGAGAAGAAGGGAGAGGGAAAGAGAGATAGAAACATCAATGACATCGATCACTTGCCTCCTGCACACCCCCTACTGCAGATCAAGCCCAAAACCTGGGCATGTGCCCGGACCAGGAATCGAACTGGTGACCTCTTGGTGCATAGGACAATGCTCAATCCACTAGCCACACTGGCTGGGCTATCAATAATTTTTAAAAATTTTCTACATACACAATTCTGTTGTCTGTGAATAATAATCCTTATACTGTTATTTATTTTTCTTGCCTTATTGCACTGGCTAGGTCTTCTAGTATAATGTTGAATAGAAGTGTTGGTACTGGAAACCCATGTCTCTTTTTTTATTTCCAGGGGTGATTTTAACATTTCACCATTAAATATAGTATTTTCAATAAATTATAGGTTTTTTTGGTTATGTTTTGTTCTGATTTTTGTAAATACCTCCTGTCAGGTTAAAAAAAGTTTTATTTTATTCTTAGTTTATTTTTTTCTTATTTATTCTGCTAGTATTGTACATTACAATGATTAACTTTCTAATGTTAAATGAACCTTATTCTACCAGAATAGACTCCGCTTGGTTGCGACATATCCTTTTTTATGTCTCAGGATTTGGTTTGCCAACATTGTGTTTAGGACTTGCATCTTTGTTCATTATATACATGGATCT
Source organism: Tadarida brasiliensis (assembly GCA_030848825.1). Lineage (NCBI taxonomy): Eukaryota > Metazoa > Chordata > Mammalia > Chiroptera > Molossidae > Tadarida > Tadarida brasiliensis. The sequence goes on from CM061273.1 coordinate 56,836,070, forward strand.
GTACTTTTTCTTTCGTGTAAAGACTTTGTCGGGTTTTGGTGTCAGGGTTGTGCTGTTTTCATAAATTGAGGTGAAAAGCTTCTCCTCTTTCCTAGTTACTGAAGGAGTTGATGTCAAATTGGTGTTGTTAAATCCTTCCTTAAGCTGTTTGAACCTAAGTCTTTCTTGTTAATCACAGAGTAAAATTTTTTTTTAAGTAGATTTAGGACTATTTACATTTCTCCATTTTTCTAATGTCAGTTTTGGTAAGTTAAATTTTTCTAAAATTTTATCCATTACATTTAAACTTATTGGCATAAAATTCTTTATAATATCTTCTTTTGTTATCATTGTAATGCCTTTAGGATTTATAGTGATGTTTTCTTTTAAATTTAATTCCTGATGCTGGTTATTTGTGCTTTTTCTCTTTTATTTGATTAATTTTACAAGGGAATTATATTAGTAATTTTATTTTTATTTTTTAAAATATATTTTTGTTGATTTTTTTAGAGAGAGAGGAAGAGAGAGAAAGATAGAAACATTGATGTGAGTGAGAAACATCCATCGGCCGCCTCCTGCATGCCCCCTGCTGGGGGATCAAGCCTGAAACCTGGGCATGTGCCCTGACTGGGAATCGAACCTCGACCTCTCAGTCAATGGGATGATGCTCAATCCACTGAGCCACACCGGCCGGGCTATATTAGTCATTTTAAAGAATCAGTTTTTGGCTTTATTGAGTCTCTGTTTTATGTTTATTTTCTATTTCATTAATTTGTACCCTTAGCTTTATTTCTCATTACCTTCCACTTTGGGGGTGTAATTGACTATTCTTTTTCTAACTTCTTAAGTTTGGTACTTAGATCACAGATTTCAAGCTTTCTTTTTTTTCTAGTGTGTAAAACTAAGGCTATGTAGCTCTCTTTAAGCATCGGCTTAGCTGCATTACACACATTTTATATTACATTTCACTATCATTCAGTTAAAAACATTCTCTTACTTCCATTAGGATATATTCTTTTATCTCTGGGGTATTTAGAAGTATATTTTGTTTAATTTATAAACATATGGGGATTTTTCTTCTTACTGTTTTGTTATTGATTTCTAGCTTAATTGCATTGCGGTCAGATAATTTATGTATGATTTCAATACTTTGAAATTTATTGAGGCTTGTTTTATGACCCAGCATATAAATCCCTTTTATCCTGAATGCTTGAAAAGAAAGCGTAATTGGAGTAGTTGATTCCAACATTTTTAAAATATCCATTTAAGTCAAACTTGCTATTCGTGTTGTTCAAATCTATTATATCCTTGTGATTATTTGTCTGTTTTATTATAAACTTCAGAGATATATAAAAATCCTCCCTCAATGACCATAGACTTATCTATTTTTTCTCCTAGTTCTGAAAATTGTTGCTTTATGTATTTTGAAGTTATCTTGTTTGTTGCATGAAAATTTAGAATTATTGTATAATTTGTTTATGAACGGAAACTAGTACTTTAAACATTTTTGTCTCTAGTAATGCTCTTTTTCTCTTAAAATCTACTTAGTGTTAATGTAGTTAGACAAGCTTTCTTTCGTTTCATGTTTGCATGGTTATCTTCTCCCAAAGAGAATTCTCACTTGCTGCTCCAAGGTGCCTGGAACATGAATAATATGGAATCGCCTTAATCCGATTTTATTGAGATTATTCAAATTTGGACTAGTCCTTGCCACCAAGTGTGTCCCCTGCCTAAAATGCCATTTTCTCTTCTCTCCCATCTGCCTTTCAAACTCCTAAATTATCTTTCAAGATCACTGTCAGCTTTCATGACCTCCCTAGAAAGAAAGAACCCCTGCTCCCCCCATGTTATCCCCTCACCCCACACATACCTCTCTCAGTGCGCTCACGGCACTGGACTTCAGCAATCAGTGGGTCTGTCTTCCCCAGTAGAGGGAGTGGTCTCTGCAGGCGGGCACCGTGTCCTCTTGATATCTTTGTATTTCCAGCAGCCAGCGCATAGTAAGTGCTCAAGAAAGCATGCATTCGATGCTAAATGAAGACAAGGAATTGTCACCATTTTACAGAAAAGGAAATAAAGCCCAGGGAGTTGGGACAGCTTGCTTCAGGTCACACTGGGTCAGCCAGGCTCACAGCCAGGTCTTCTGATGCCCACGGCCAGCGCTGCTTGCACTATTCAGAGTAAGCAGCGCCCCTCGTAGAGGGCCAGCCCCCAGGAGCTCGTGGAGAGCCAGTGCCCCGCTGACCACCACAGCTCTCTGCCCAGGGCTCTGTGCCGCCCGGACCCACCCTGGGCAGCGCTCCAGGGCCCCTCTCCCCCACCCTCCTCTCTCCAAGGAGGCTGACTCATGGGATCCCAGCAAAGTTCCTGGACTCTGCTCCAGCTGGAGCTGGCCACCGACGTACCCCCTGGTCACCATGGCAGAGTCTGCCGAGATAAAGCACAGCCCTCATCTCCAGAGAGAGAGCTGAGTTTGGCCAAGAACTCGGGGAACAAATGCCCACCGTGCAGGAGGTGTTGCCTCGGGGGGAAGGTTCTGCACCGTGAAACAGCCTCTTCTTCCCGGATGTTTTTCTGGAAAGCCTGGGGTCCTGAAAGGGAGCCACTGAGGCAGTCAGAAAGCAGGCTTTTGTGGGTTTTAACCTTCTGTTTCTGACTCTGCCAGTCTGTGTGTGTCTCTCTCCCCTAGAGCTTTCTTTTCAATACTGGTCACTCGTGGAGTGGGCTCTGCCCTCTCGGCTTGTCACTGGTGGAGAGCGGAGCCGCCTGCTCTAATGAGGGCCTGCAGGCCCCGCTGCCCCGTGCCCGGTACCTGGGGAGAGGATGGCAGGCGGGCAGGCGGGCAGTCGGATCAGAAGGGCCGGGGCGCAGACATCACAGGCGAGCGAGTGCGGCCCGCGGAGCCCAGAACAAAAACGCCGACAGAAGTGCCCGTGCGGAGCGGCTCGCGCTCTAACGGGGTCAACGGTGAGGGCGAAAAAAATTTTTTGAAAGGAATTGCTGCAGGGGAAAAAAGAGAGAGAAACCTCAAAAAGGGGCCGAGGACTCGGAGTCGGGACTGCCGGTTGGCTCTGGAACATTTTCCTTGATATCTTCCCACGAAGCGCTGTTTCTACAAGACTTCAATGCGCTGGAAAAGTTGATGCAACTGGTTAGGAGGGTTAGAAGTTGTGAGTCACCGTCATCAGCTCTGTGTGTGTTTGCTTTCAACACGGGCCTCCCCTGGGACCACATCAATGGGGCCTTTCTGGTCGGTTGGCATGTGCTGGGGCGGGCGGGGTGGGGGCGCTCGGCCAACCTATTTCAAGGCAGCGGGCGCGGGGCCTCCGGGGCTGTCAGGGACAAAACAAAGGGACTGGCATTGCCTAGCGCTCTGGAGGACTTCGGTGGCACTCCTGCTCAGTTCTGTGACTTTGGACACGTTTCTTCAGCGTTCTGAGCCTCGGTTTCTTTCCCTGTGGAATGGGTAGAGTCTAATCTCCTTCGGAGGGTTACGATGCCCGGCCCGCCTGGCAAAGGGGCCCTGTGTGTAGTTGTTAAACAAAATCATGTATCTCTGATAACGGGATGGTTGAAACTTCTCAAACCTTGGGCTTCTGAGTTCATGGAATGGGTTCTTCTAAGCCTGTTTCCCCAGGAGATTTTTTTTTTTTTTCTTTTTGGTACGTGCCCTTGGGAGGAACTGAACCCAGGACTCTCTGAACCGCAGGCCCATGCTTCAGCCACTGAGCCAAACCGGCCAGGGCTCTCCAGGAGATGTTTAAAGGGACAGGCAGCCTTCGGTCTCAGGTGGCTGCTAAACTCTGTTTCCTTATTTTGTGGATTCTCTGTGGCAGGTCTTTTAGTCAGGCTTCCTCTTGTGACCACTGAGCTTTAGGGTTGGTTTTTGTTGCCCCGCTCCCATGATACGAACTTTAAATAATGCAATTTATTTGACCATCATCCTAACAAAAGTACTTGCAAAGTGGTGCTGCCACATACATACTTATATAGAAGGGAAGGATGGCCATGACTTACTGAGCACCTACTATGCACCAGCCCTGCCCTTTCCAGCACCCTCCCCTTCCCGCACCTGCTTTTTTTTTTTCCTTTATTGATTTTAGAGAGAAAGGAAGGGAGAGGGAGAGAGAGATAGAAACATCGATGAGAGAGAACATCGATTGGCCGCCTCCTGCATGCCCCCCACTGGAGATCGGGCCCACAACCTGGGCATGTGCCCTGACCAGGAATCGAACCGGTGAACTCTTGGTGGATGGGTCGATGCTCAACCGCTGAGCCACACTGGCCAGACCTCACCTGCTTTTTTATTCAGGGTATTTATTTCCTTCAAACAATACCCCATAACTTACCTAATGTACTTATTTATTGTTTACTATTGGTTGTCCCCTCCCCCCAACCAGAATGTAAGTCCATAAGGGCAGGGTATTTTTTCACAGTTTTTTATTTTAGAATTGCTTTGCATTTATAGCAAAGTTGCAGACAGAGAACAGAGTCGCTGTGCCCCACACGCCCAGTGTCTCCCCTCCTTACATCTTACATTGTTTCCTTCGTCTGTCACACTGAGGAAGCAACAGTGGGACGTTGCTATTAATGAAACGGCAGACGTGATCGGATTTCACCCCCCCCATTGTCCTTTTTCTGTCCCAACGTGCCATTCAGGATCCCGAGATGTTTTTAGCCATCATGTGTCCCTAGCCTGTCCCCTGGGCTGTGACTGTCTCAGACTGCCCTTGTCTTTGATGACCGTGACAGCTTTGAGGAGTACTGGTCATGTTTTGTAGAATGCCCCTCGGAACGGGTTCACCTGATGTTTTCCTCCTGGTCAGACAGGGGTGGTGGGTTTTTTGGAAGGCAGACCATAGAGGTGAAGTGTCACTTTTACCATCATGTCAAGGAACATCCTACCCATGTGACTGATCACTGATGATGTTGACCTTGATCCCCTGGCCGAGGCTGTGTTTGCCTGTTTGTCCCTGTAAACTGACATTCCCCCCTGGGCCTATAGCCACTCTTCGGAAGCAAGTCACGCAGGACGACAGTTATGGGCCGAATGTGTCCCTCCCACCCCAATGTATATGGTGAAGCACTAACCCCCAGGACCTCAGAATATAACCATATTTGGAGATGAGGTCTTGAAAGAGAGCATTAAGTTAAAATAAGGCCTTGAGGGTGGACTCTACTTCCATATGACTGGTATCCTTATAAAAAGAGGAAATTTGGGCATAATATGCACGCACCCAGGGGAAAGCCCACATGAGGACACAGGGAGAAGGCAGCCATCTGAGGCCAAGGTGGAAAGTCTCAGAAGAAATCCAACCTGCTGACACTTTGACCTGGGCCTTCCAACCTCCGGAAATGTGATCAAATACATTTGCCTGAGAACATTGATAACAGCTTGTACTCTCCGATCGAAGAGTCCCCATATCAATTATATGGAGTTATTCTCTACGGGATGTTGTTTCTTCTCTCTCATCTAGTTATTTTTTTCAAAATTTTTATAGCAATCTGGACTCATGGATATGTATTTTATACCTTAGATTATAATCTAATACAATGTATCTCGTCACTCAAATTGTTCCAGCTTTGACTGTTGCAAGCTCTTCCAGGTTGGCTCCTATGTGCTTATGACACGGCCCTTAACTTTCTGGCGCTGCCAGCTGCTCCAGGCTCATTTGGTACAACTCCTGCCCAGTTCTTAGAAGCACCATTTCTCCAAGGAGCCCTGGTTCCTTTTACTGGAGAACAGTTTCAGAACCCAATATCTGGGTGCTGGCACGCTCATGGATACTGAGGCATCATAGCCTCCAGGCCCCATGAAAGCAGGATTTTTGTCTGTTCAGTGATGAATCTCAACCACTGTGGTACCTGTCCCTTAGCAGGCTCAGCAAGTATTTGTGGGATAAATGAATGAGTGGGTAATCTTCAGAACCTCTCTGTAGGATTGACACATTAGTATCATTTCATAAAGGAAGTAACAGGGAGTCTAAGAATGGCTACAATGTTACGGGTAGCAATGACAGAACAAGTATCAAAACTTGTCCAACTCAAAAGCCACTGAGTTTTTATTACCTACAATTTGGAATTATCTGCCTGACTGTTCTCTTTGTTTGGTATGGTAATCTGCAGATCTTTTTTAAAAAACAATGTAACTCTTCATCTTTTTGTAGAGATGCAGCCTGGCAGGATGATAAAGGCTTGGAGGATAGGAGCAAACAGACCTAGATTAAATCTGGGCTTCATCCTTTAGTAGATGTGTGACCTTGGGCAAGTTGACTTATCCTCTCTGTGCCTCAGTTTCCTTAACTGTAATATGTAGATAATAACAGTAACTGCCTCACAAAATTGTTGTGAACATGAAAAACCATATCTGTGATCTAAAGACTGTGCCTTTCCCCATCTAATGCACCATATGCCTAGGAGAGGCATTGTGACTCTCCTAGGTCTAAAGAAAGCTTTTGTTTCCACTATTAGATACAAGGAAAGAAAGACTTGCTCTGATATAGGAAAAAAAAAAATATTTAAGAGAACAGTGTTTGCCCTACCTAACTACAAAGGTCATAAACCTCTGTGGCAGTGCATCCCAACCTGTTAGCTGCAGACAGCTATAGGTGATGGAATTATTTTAGCACCTGCATATTTGCATGAGCTCCAGGTCCTATGAATAAGTTGAATAAATACTATGTCTTCTATATATATTTTATACTGCTTTTTCAATTGTAGGTAGATGTCATTATGGTTAATAAAATGCAATTAAATTAAAAATAATAAGTGTAGAATTTGGGGTACACTTAATAAATAGTAGCTATTACTATTACTATTATTATTTTACTAAGTGGCAGGGAAATTAACTAGATTTATTTATCAGAGTCCTTTGTAGCCATGGATACCTGATTCTGGCTCAGCATGCAATTTCTACTCAAATAATCAACTTTTTAAATTGTTTTTAATAGTTCAGATAGCTTTTTTAGGGGGTAGAGTTTTTAAGGATTGTCTTTGTGGAAAATTATATCTTTGTTCTCTTTCAAATTTTTCCTCTCATTTATTTTTCTTATCTTATTTCATTGGCTAATATCACCTGTATAATGTCAGGTAGATACACGAAGCAGTGATGGGGACTATCTTTATATTGATTCTGACTATAAAGGGAATATTTCTCCTTGTAATATTTCTACATTAAATATGAAAATTTTGAGGTTATTAGATGAGAGAGTTCCTTTATATTTCTGGTTTGTAAAAGTGTTCATTGAATGTTCTATTTTGCATATACTGAGATGATGATATGGTTGTTCTATTTGAATCTGTTAGTGTGTTGAATCACATACCTAGGTTTTATAATGTTAATTAAAAATATATTCCTAGGATACACTTTATGCCAACTATGTCTTACTGTTCTTTATTATTTTTACAAAATATATTTCTGGATTTGATATGCTAGTATTTTTTTTTTTTTACTATCCACAGCCATTTTATTTTTTATTATAATAAAATTCTTCTTAAAACCTTATTGAGGTATAATTGACAAACAATACATTGTTCATATTTAAAATGAACAATTTGATAAGTCTTGGCATGTGTACACATCTGTGTAATCATCATTACAATCAAGATGATAAATATACCCATCACCTCCAAAAGTTTTCTCATGCCCCTTCCTAATTTATCCCTTTTCCCTCTCTACCCTCCTCTCTGGCCCTGTCCCCAAGCAATTGCTGACCTGATTTCTACATATTAGTTTCCACCCCTTGCATCTCTGCCTAACATGGGGAAAATGCTGGCAGGTCAGAGTGACCTGGACTCCCCAGGACAAGCTTCTCTGAGCACCAAACAAAGCCAGGCACATCTGAGGTCTTGGGGTAGGGTGGAAATCAGTTATATCTAGGGAGTTATTCACCCACTTACAATGAAGGGAGCATAGATGCCCTAGTGGGCACTCCACTAGGCACTGGGGACATAAAGAGAATAAGAAGGGTCTCAGTAGCACACTAGGGGAGACAAACAGGTGAGCAACCTTATTGCAATGTAGGGTGATGAGGGCAAGGAAGGCAGCTCAAGGCATGAGACCTCAGAGGAAAAAGCAATCTAAAAGTGTTGCAGGGTAGGGGGCGTTCTGTTAGAGCTTGGATTGGAGCAGTAAGTTTAGGGGCTTCCCTTTAAAGCCTGCCTACTTGTCACCTCTTGGACTGCTTGGTTAGAGGGGGTGAGGAAGTAGATGTATGACCAGGTGGCCAACACTTGGCCTTCTGTGCCAAGGCAAAGGGAGCAGAATCATGCCAAGGGGGTAGCACCCTTCAAATCCACTGTGTTTGACTGTGACAGTGATTTTGGAATCCGGGGTATAGTAGACAGCACCTCACTCCTGCTGTCTACTACATAGCAGGCGGAGGATGTGTCTTGATACAAGGTCCCTTGTACACAGCAACAGAAACTATCTGTGACTTGGAAAATGGACATGAGTCAGGGCCATCCTGCAGTGGGGTTGGGGGCTGGTGGGCAGAAAGCAGTGGACACATGTATGGAAGTCTCCTGCTGGAACCCATTTGTGCCGTCCACTCTGTCCTGAGGTCACTTAGCTCAAGATTCACATCCTGGGGTTGGCCTGGTTTACGTCACCTTGCTACACCTTGGCCTCCCTGAGAGGACCTATAATGGAGAGAAACCATCTGTCTCAAAGAAACTCGGGTGCTTTCCCAGAAGGAGAGGGGAAGTTCTGGCTAGCTAAAGCAATAGCCAAAGACTCTAAGTTCCCTACTTAACTTTCCTATCTGTATAATAGAGACAAGGATACTACGTATCTCCTGGGAGAAGGAGAGATTAAAGAAAAAAAAAAATGAGTGGTACGCTTAGTAAATAGTGTATTCGTTTCCTATTGCTGCTCTAACAAATTACCACATGTTAATCACTTAAAAACAGCACGAACTTGTTATCTTATAGTTTTGGAGAAGTCCTAAAATCAAGGTGTCAGCAGATCTGGGTTCCTTCTAGAGGCTGGACAGGAGAATCCATCTTCTTATTTTTACCAGCACCTGGAGGCCACCTGCACTGCTCGGCCCCTTCCTCACGCCACTCTGACCTCTGCCTCTGTCGCCACTTCTCTTTCTCTCATTCGAACCGTCCTGCCTCTTTCTTATAAAGACCCTATGATTGCATTTATGCCCCACCGAGACAATCCAGGGTAACCTCCCATCCCCAGAGCCTTAACTTAATCACACCTGCAATGCATATTCTAGAAAGAGTCTAAGAGTGACTTTCTCAAAATTTCTCTTGGCCAAGAGACAAAGAGGGTCCCAAAGGCCTCTATGAGAAAGCAGCCAGTATGCTAAATATGAGTAAATATAGACATGTGACATGAATAAAACCAGTAATGAAGGTCATGGTGGGTGCGGGGAACCCCAAGGTAAGGTTTGCTGCAAATGGAACACAGTTGTACACCCTCCTTCATAGCAGATTCAATCACAGTAGCTAAAGGTGGAGGCAACCCAAATGTCCACCAATAAACAGACAGATAAAACAGGGTACATGCATACAGCAGAAGGGTAATTCAGCCTTCAAAAGGAAGGAAAGTCTGACACATGGTACAGTGTGGATGAACCTTGAACATATGCTCAGTGAAAGAGGGCCGTCGTAAAAGGACAGATGCTGTACGATCCCACTTATATGAGGTCCCCAGAGTGGTCAAATTTCGAGATAGAAAGTAACACAGTGGTTGCCAGAAGCCGGAGGGTGGGGAGGGTCATCCTTTAATGGGGACAGTTTCCCTTTTACAAGATGAAAGGAGTTTTGGAGATGGATGGTGCTGATGGTTGTAAAACAATAGGAATGTGCTTAATACCAGTGAACTGTACGCTTAAAATAATTATGACGATAAATTTTATGTGTATTATACCACAATTTTTAAAAAGTAGTAAGAAAAAAAGAAATATAACAGATAATTCTGCTGTGGATAATGGAGAGCTGAGCCAACTCTTAAAGGAGGTAGAAGAGTAATCTAGGCAGGGGGATCAGCCTGTGCAGAGGTGGGGTGTCAGGGGCCCCATGACGAGTGGAGTGTGGTCGCTGGACACCCACTGCAGAGCTGTGGTGTTTCCGGCGGGGAAGTGAGGTTGGGTGAGGCTGCTGGGTGACTCCTGGCCCCTTTCCCCCGTCCATCTGTGCTGTTCTAAGACTCTAACTGTGTCAGCCTGCGGTGGGCTGAGGATGTCGCAGAAACCCTGTCACTCCTCCCAGAATCAGCCCTTTCCATTCCCACCCCACGATCAAAGCCAGCCTCCCCTTCACAGGAACCCTTTGTTTATTTCCCTGATTTCCTGGCGACCTACTTTCTTGTCAGGCTCTTTATTCCTGCTCTCCCAACAACTCCTTCGTTTCACTCCTGCTGTGCTGGAAGGAAAAGACGCTGACCTTCCAGCTCAGATGGTGGCCCTTGGGCCACTCCCGGCTCCTCATGCTGGTGGGAGCCTGGCCAGGCCTGGGCTCCCTTCCCCCTGTGGCTGCGGGAGGTCCCCAAGGACCTGTGGGCACTGGTGTCCCTTTGTTCTTCCAGCCCCAGCAGCGGGTCTCTCCCCGAGCTGGAGGAGTCAGCCCCAAGCTAGGAGTGCCCTCTCTTCTCCCTTTTGAAAAAAAGCACTCTCACTTTTTTCTAATTATAAGCAATGCACACATGGTCTATATAGAAATTTGGATAATATAGAACATTAAAAAATTTTAAATTACTCCTCATGCCTCACCCAAAGAGCAGAACCATTAGCATTTTATGTATATTCTCTTCTCTTGCAATCCATTTACATCTAAGTTACATGAGAATGTATTTTATTATTCATATGTATATGTATACAACTATATAAGACATATTATGATGTAAGTAATAATAAATATTACATAATATATTTACCCTTAAGTGTGCTTACTCTCCTGTAAGCTGTTTTTTTGTTTCATTTTCACTTAACAGTATATTATAAACATCTCTCCTGGCCATGAATTACTCTCCTACAACATCCCTTTAAATGACTATATACCATCCCATCATATAGGCCTTCCATTGTTCTGGGTTTCTTGAACGAGGGATCACAGGGAAACATAAGTTCACCCTGCGACTTTTTGAGGGTATTTTCATTTTATGAGATATGAGTGGAAATTATCGGGAAGAGGAATTATGACAGGACCCCCCAGCCAAGGTAAAGAGCCCTGCAGTGGTGCAGAGGTGTGAAGTAAGAGGTATCAAGCATCTCGGGTAATCTTTGGGGACTGAAGCATATCTTACCTAATGAGGTTTGGTGGGAAATGAGTTTCTTTTGGTAGACTGGGAACCATGGTAGGGTATCAACCTCCTTCGTTCAGCATTGATTGGAATTGAGGCATTTTTGTGGTAGGACATGGCCATTGTGCCTCTTTTAGATAGAAGTAGGCAGCAATGACCATTGGGTCATGTATAGGCATTGTCAGGTTTATTCATTCATTATTCACTCATTCATTCATCAAGCATTTATAGAGTATGTATCAGTTGTCTATTGCTGTGTAACAAATTATCCCCAAATTTAGCAACTTAAACAATAATACGTGTGTATTGTCTCTTATAATTTCTGTGGGTCAGGAACTCAGGAGCAGCTTAGCTAGGTGGTCTCAGTTCAGGGTCTCTCATGACGTTGCTTACAGCCAAGGGGTTGGCTGGGGCTACAGTTATCCGAAGTCTTGACAGGATCTGGAGAATCTGGTTCCAGGTGGCCATTCACTCACTTGTGAGCAGAAAACCCCAGTTCCTTGCCACGTGGACCTCTCCGTGGGGCTCCTTGAGCGTCCTTGCAGCATGGCGCTGGCCTCCCCTAGAGTCAGTGATCTAAGAGAGGAAAGAAGAAGCAGTGATACTTTTTATGACCCAATCTGAGTACCACTTTGTGTCATTTCTGCAATGGGTCAGCCCTATTCAGGCTCAGCTGTGTTCGGTGTGGGAGGGAAATGCAAGGCCATGAACACCAGAAGATGAGGATGGTTGGGGACCACAGAGTGATGAGCCAGGCCAAGTGCTAAGAATAGAAATCAAATGAGCTGTCTTGCACCTAGGAAAATGACGGTAGTGTAGATCTACCCAGTTGTGATGACACTCAGTCTCTGGTTGAAGGTCACCTTAAAGGTATAGGTAAAGGGAATTAGTCTCAGCCTGGAGACACCCTTGTTCATTACTGCACTGTTAACTGAGGCCATCCCTGCTGGACAGAACCAAGGTTCAGGCTCATGGTCTATACCAAGTCAGTGCTTATGGAAGGTCCATTTTGTTCTACCACAGGACAGTTGGTATGAAGTGATATGACACAGCAGAGGATCAGAAGGTTGGTCTATAGCTCAGGTTCCCTGACTACCCAGAGGCTATCTCACTTCTTGCTCTGGGAGGTACTTGGATTCTTTACTAATACAGCCTTAGATCCACAGGAGCACATGGAATGACTCTGGGCTCCAGGGACTCTCTTCTTCCTTCAGCAACAACGAAATGTCCTTCACCTCCAGTCGCTGGAAGACAGTTGATCCCTCATGCTTTGTGTTTTCAGTTAGGCTTGCCTGGTATCCCCAAGAACCTAAAGAATCCAGACTGAGCCTATTCTAAAAGGGAACAAGTTGCTTGTATTCCAGAACTTGGAATGGAGAGAGTTCTTCTCTTAAGAACTTGTTCAGAAAATCACAACTATCGACGTGTGAACTCCTTGAGCAGAAGTGGGATGGGGGAAAGGCAGTGGAGGGAAATGAGACCTCTGTTGACATGCTAGGAGAACCCTATGGATGCCACTTCTGGTCTCTCCCAGAAAGCCTCATCTCAGTAGAATAATAGCCAAAACTCAGAGAGTCTGAGAGAAGGGTTCTGTTTAGTGGATCTTGGTCTGCTGGCATATGAACTCTAGTGGGGCTTTGCTCCATCACCCTTTTGGGCCACTGGGAGGAAGCTGAAGGGGAATTGGTGACTGTGATGGCACCTCAATATAGAGTAACCCTATTCCTGCAGGAGGTCCCCTCTGCGTCTCTCACTCAGTAGGCATCTCAACAGTGTTTCTGAGGAGATCAAAGGATGTGATAGGCCCAAGGAAGAGTTCAGGTGGCATCTGAACACGGGGACTGTGTTCAGGCCCAGGGGGGTGGTGGGCCTTGGCACCTGTGCCTACCTTGTCACGCCAGCTAGACTTCAGAGAAGGAATATGAAGGGGATTTGGGAACTGGCCTCCTCAAGTGGACTGAGAAGGCTTCATTTTCTTCCCAGGGACCCTAGGGACCTGCATTTTGGCAAGAAGATGTCATAGGGACCAAAGATAGGAGTGATCTATGACGTAGAAAGAATATGATAAAATGTGAATCTTGGAACCAAGCTACCTGAGGGAAAATAAATAAGAACCAGAAGAGATGTGTCCAGATCTGTCTCTCCGGCTGTTGAGGGCTCGCTCCATCTCTGGCTACCATTAGGATTACTATCAAGACCATTTTTTTAGCCACCAAAGTGGGGGTGATTCTGAGGACAAAGGTAATTCTGAGGTCAAGTTTTCCATGGAGTATCCAAACTGCTGATCATGGAAACAGCTTGTCAGGAGACCTGGCCCATCTGTCCCTGCAGGACAGATGTGCCGCCAACCAGTATGACATGCCATGATTTATCCTTCTGAGACTACGACTGGTAATGACTCTGATACTTAGATTTCTCCTAAGTCCCTACTGTCTGTCATTGACTTCCCCAACCACCACCCCAATGAGTGTGTTTGCTATTCCCTGCCAGCTCTCTGTGTCAGAAGTTCATTGTGTGGCTCTTTATTTCCAGTGTAGCTAAGAAAACCCTATATCCCACCTCGTCTCAGTCTGCATCCCATCCCAGTGTACCCATCACTGTCTAATGGCCACCCATTTCATGGTCAAATTCTCTCTATCCTGTTCCATCTTTATGAGTGGAGTGTGTGGGGGGCGGAGGGAGGCTAAATTCCTTTCTGGGTAGTCCTCCCCTCACCAGAGATGTGTTTGAAAGGTATTTGAATATGGAACAGATCTGGCTCCCTGAACCCTTGCCTTTAGTCTAGACATAAGGAACAAGTCTAATTCACCATCCACATGACTGCTTCCCAACTGTGAGATAGAACCCAGCATTTCGATATCTCTTAGGCTTCCCTTCTCTCAGCCAAGTGGCCATGACATCTTCAGCCATTCTTCATTTGAGTCGTTTCCAACTCTTGCACCATCCCAGTTGACGTCCTCGTCCTCCAAATGTGCTCTAGTTTCTCCACACCCCCCGTCAAGTGTTTCCCAGAACTGAAGGTGGAGCTCCAGATGGGGTCGGCCTGAGCTGTGCAGGGTTTGCTGCCTTGGATGCAGCCTGAGGTTGCCTTTCTCTTTGGCAGCCACGTCACACTGTTGCCTCGTATTGGTGTGCAGGCAACTAAACGTCTACAGCGAATTTTCTCTTAACGTGTCTTCTGGTTAAGCCATTCCATCCTTGTACTGTGGATTTTTGGGGGACCCAAGTACATGGTCTCACATTTGTCTATCTAAGAGCTCCTCCTTGCTCCATTTGGGCCCTGTCCTGGTCTGTTGAGGTTATTCAGAGTCCCAAGTTGGTCACCCAGCTGTCCCTCTGGCTTTGGGTCAACAGCCAGTTTGATCCGCGTGTTTTCTAAAGCTTAGTCCAAGTCCTAAGCTCAACGTTAATCCTAAACGTTGAATAGAATCAGACCAATTTCACAGTCCTGGGCTACTAGAAATCTTTCTTGGGGTCAGAGGTCGCACATTGCTAAATGCAGCCTGCAGATGTCTTTGGTTTGGCCTGTGCAATGTTTTCTCTTGCTTAACTTTGAACCAGTGGCCAACATCTGGATTTCTAGCTTCTCCTGATAGGTTAAAGATATCTCAACACTGGGTTCATAATCCAACCTGACAACAAGCAGCTGGTGTGGCCAAAGCAGCTGTGTGTAGCTGTGTAGGCTGTGGACTGCCCATCCCACCTGGATGCGCATAGTGACCACAGCCATTGGGCAAGACTCAGGCTCTCCGTTTTGTCTCTGTTCCCACGACTCCCTCATAGCAAGACCCAGCCCACTCCTACTCACTGACGATAAAACTATCTCACTCCCCAAGGCATTGAGTCAGCAGCCCCTACTGCCTATTTATCGGCACCCTTTGACTATTATCCGTCAACTAGTTGTAAATTCACCTAACCATACTATCTCCAGGTCACGTAGTCACCCCTGGATTTTAAGAGAGATCTTGCCAAATGCTAGATAAAACTCCGTTTTCCGGGTTCACTGCATCTCCTGGATCTGCCAGATTAAGACTGGAAGATGAAATTGAGATTAGTTCGGCCTGTCTTGGTCTCAGAAGCCTATCCTGACTCTTAACCATCACTGTTTACCTTTCTAAGAACATACCAACTGTCCTTTAAAACAGTGACTTTAGGACTTGTCAGGACTTAACCTGGAATTGGTCATCAGTCCACCTAGCACGTATGCAGAAGACATCTTCTCCTTCATAACAACTAGGGGTACATTGACCTATCTCTAGCTGTCATTTACCCATCTTTTTCTGTTGTTGTGTTTTTTGCGCTCCATAAGGTCTGGTTTGGCATCATTTTCACAAACCCTCTGTGATCTCTGAAGAAGAACCATCCAGGCCAGGAGATTCAGTCCATCTGGACTTGGTAACTGTCCCATGGAGGGCTTCAGTTCCTTCTCGCCAATGTCCGTTCTACTTTATTCAGTGTGATGATTCTCTTCCCAGACAGAGGAATCCCACACAGAGAAGCAAGAGGAGATAAGGACCTTCGTCTCCCTTTCCCAGGATAAGCACTGCACCATTCAACTCAAAAAACAAGGACCCGCTTTAATCACAGTGCGTCGCTGAAATGTGCTTTGCTGGTGTCCGCGGCCAGCTTGCCCTCACTCACGGTCACCCTATGTATGTTTCGGAAGTCTCAGCTGGTGGAAATTATGCTTCAAATGCGAGTACTTGGGTATCTTTGTACTTGTGAACGTCTTTCCATCTTGGGTTGTGTGTGTCCTTTTAGAACCTCAGCTCAGTGACGGCCCCTTTGTGGCCTGACCCTTCAGGCGCACCCCCCTTTGCGTCCTCATTGGGACATCTGGAATTGCACTGTGACAGCTACATCTTTACGCGCTTCCAACTTGGCTGTGCGATTGCGTGTAAGACTCCAGAACTGTGCACCTGGGCTCTCCCCCACATCACCTGGCCTCTAGGAGCCCCTCAGAGCAACGGTATGAATTAAACCAGAGACTGTATATCAGTTAAGATAGCTCCAGATGCTAAATAAACCCCAAGATGTACAAAGGCTCAAGCAAAATAGATGTGTATTCCTTATTTATATAAAGTCGACGCTGCTTTACCTAACTGGGGACAGGCTTTCCTCTGATTCGGACACCCAGTCTTCTTCTATCTTATCACTGTGCCATCTTCAACACCTGGCTTCCTAGGTGTTTCTGTGGCCAGGCTTGGCGCTCCCTGCCTCTGTGTTGCCACACCCACTAGAGTCTGGGAGATGTTGTCTCACTGTGGGCCCAGGGAATAAAGAATTAGTAAGCTCTAGTCAGCCTCTGCCTGCGTGTAAGTTTCCTTCTACTTGGAAAACCACTTTCACAGCTATCGGCTCATATTTTCCTTTACTCAGTCACGCAGAATATATGTGTTGAGTATTCTCTGTGTGCTAAAGAGGTTAAGATGTGAGACGTGTTCTGGACCCCCCCCCTTCCCCCAGAAACATCGACGGTGCTGCTCTGTTTGGGTGCTTGCTCACCTTAGGGACCCCCTGGCTGCGCTGAATGAGTTTGCTCCTGCCCTGCCACCCAGACGGTCACCTGGACATCTCTCAGGTCAAGTGGTTTCAACTTCCAAATCACCATGGACTCTTTTCCCCTAAAATGTCCTGTTATAAGTCCCAGGGGATGCAGTGATGAGCAAGAAGATACTGCCTTCAAAACAATCCTGCAGGACAGGCAGGGCACATACTTTTATCCCCATTTGAAAGTAACCTGCCTGAGGTTACACGTCTCGTCACTGACAGAGCTGGGGTGCAGGTCTCCGGACTAGGTCGCACTTTGCAATGAGTGGCACCGACCTGAGTTTGCTTTTATGCTCCCTGTTCATTTGTGCACCTTAGTCCAAGCCTGCAGGCCTGAGCTCAGAAAGGAACTAAACTGTGGGGAAGAAACACGTCAAGAAGTGTGGGAACCTAGACTTTGTTCTTGGTGCTGTGTTAGATGGGGAGGCTAGTGCTACCCCCAGCTTCTCTGCTTAAGGGTGGTGGAGACCAATGGCAAGCGGGGACTCCCCATCTAGGGCCTCCCATGTGGCAATCACACCTCGAGGCTTGGCCCCAAAGCTCGGGCTGTTCCAGTCTGGTGAATTTCTCCTCCCAGACATTCAGCTGTGGATTTATTGGCGTCCTTCTGAACAAACCCCCAAACATTTGGTTTGGGCTTTGTTTCTCAAGTTACCACTTACCTAATAGGCTTTGGTTCTGCTTCTGAGTAACCGGGATGCAGAGAGGACACCACCTACATGGTCCCTGCCACGAGGTAGCTCCTGCCAGGTCCTCCCTGGGTCAGTGACAATGCCAGCCACACACACAGGCCTGCACACAGGAGCCAGCCGCGGGAGACCTTTCTCAGGATGCTCCAGGGCGGAGAGAGGCGGCTGTGTGTTGTCACAAACTGACCCCAGACGTGGAGAGATGGGACCAGTGGGTTTGCTAGAGGTGAGGCTCTGCCACTCACAAGCCGTATCTCAGCTTCCTCACCTGCGCAGTGGGGACGCTAAAAGAACCTGCCACACAAGGTCGTGCTGACGATTAAATGTGCTAATCCAGGTAAAGTGCTTAGAACAGAGACAAGCATCGAGTACATGCTCAGTAAATAGGGAGCGATTCAGAGCCATCTCCAGCAGCCTCCACGGAGCACGCCTACGCCCCCCCCCCACCATCACCACCACCACCACCAAGGTGCATTTCCCTTGCCTCTCTCCTGAGCTCCAAGTGCCCTTCTTCTGCCTCTATAACTTGTTTCCTGAGCCCATTTCTTCTATGGCTCACTTCTACCTCTGTGACTTTCAGAATAAACTTTCTCTTATAGTAGAGAAAAAGAAAAACAAGAGCTATCTCAAGAGCAAGGGATGGATTTCATGGCCTCCTCAAATCCTTCAAATCCAAGTGAGCGGTGCCTTATCTTCTACGAGACGGTTGCAGGAAGTTCTCCCAGGCCCCCTCCTCTTCTCGTATTGTGCCCAGTGGAAGTGGAGTTCCTGCCCCCATCTGCGGGAAGGAGCTCTCCCCTGGGACCCCAAGAGCACTACAGACCTCTGCAGCCAGCCCTCATGCCCTCCGTGTTCTCCAACGTCAGACTGTCCCCAAAGAGGAGGAGACAACAAAAATGGATCTGTGGCGAGCACTGGAAGAAATTTAACCCCAGCGTGCTGAAGACGCAAGTGAGCTTCTCGTCCAAGAGACCCCAGCTGGAGAGGCTGGGCTGCCCGAGAAGCCCTATTTTTCCATCTATTATTAAGAGCAGTTTCATCTCTGCTGAAAGAAGGGAAGAGAGAGGAGAAAAGAGAGCTGCTCCCTCACTCCCTGGAAAAGAAAGGCGTCCAGATTTCAAACCGCTCAGACTTATTTCTCTTTCAAAAGGCAACTTCAGAAACCTGTCTACCCCTCCATCAAAGAGCCGAGCTGTTTGAAGCCACCCCCTCCCCAAGCCTACCTGCTGATTATTCAGGAAAATATTATATTGACATGACTCTTTAGGACATAAAGGCATTGCAGTGTTTGGGTACAACCCGACGACGATCTTGAACTCACACATGATTAAAAATTTAGATGGCTAACTTTGAAACAATCAAATGCATTAGAGGCTTCTTAATGAGCCGCTATCTGAACTAAAGCCCTGCAAACTTCAGAAAAGTGCTTCTGTGGAAATTCCGTGGTCTTTGATCTGGGAAAGTCGCAGTGGGGTGGATTTATTTCAAGTTTATTTTTTTGGCATCCTGGTCCTCCCGAAATATTGGGAGATATCTTTCTTAGCAAGACGGGGGAGAAAACAATGGTGCCGTCTCTTTCATTTATCTGCAATCTGACAGGGGTGCAGTTTATTAACTTGAAAAGAGGCAGAGACATTATCTGAAGCTCAGAGACTCTGGCGGAGAGTGCCTCCCTTTTGTACCAGTGGGAGTTGGCGACATTTTGAACCTGTTCACCATTAAATGCCTTCCTGAGTGGCGGAAAAGCCTTTAAAGAGAAAGCCGGTGCATTTATGATGTAAATTCGTTATTTTGACAGTCTTTGAAATCTGTCATATTCACATCCAATTTAATGCCTTGCAAATAAAAAAAAAAAAAAGAGTCCCCTTTCTTTTAAAAACACTTTAAAGGCTTTCAAAGCCATTTTTCATGTAGCAAACTATTGTTATACCTAATATATCCTGAAAGTATTTAAGCAAAGGAACTTATAGGATTCTGTGTTAAGTCATGTCGACTTTTAAAACATGGCAGTCTTCAAACAAGCTTTGACCAGGGTATCTCTTTTTGATTAGTTAAGAGCTGTTCTTGATTTCCATGTACACAGTCAGCCGGCACACACGCACTTACCACTCCGGGCAATCGTTGGAGTGCCCATATATGTTATTCTATATTTTGGGCAACTGAATGTTCTTCACCATTGACTCTAGAGGTCTCCTCTCGGCTATCCAGACCTGAAACCCGAGAGCAGTGATTCTCAACCAGGGGTGATTTGGGCCCCCAGGGACAGTTGAGCAACATCTGGAGATATTTTTCGCTGTCACAGCTGGAAGAGAGGTGCTCTGGCATCTAGAGGGTAGAGGCCGGGGATGCTGCTAACCGTCTTAGGATGCACGAGCCAGCCTGTCACAGCGGAGAACAACCCAGAATGTCTGCAGTGGTGAGGCGGAGACACCTGCCCTGGAGGAGGCAGTGAAGGTCTACCCTGCAGGTCTGCATGCATCAGGCAACCCCGGCCTATGCACTAAGCTCGTGGTTACCAAGCTTGCAACATGTGAGGACACCTGGGCTGCTTTCTCACAGATCGAGATTCTCACACCTACTGAAACAGGTCCTCCAGGGAGGGAGTGTGGAAATCTGTATCATTCAGATGTTCCCCTGAGTCATTCTGATGTAGTTAGTCCACACGTGGGCACCTAGGAACCACCACGCCAAGCCGTGGGCATCTTTTTGTTTCTAGAGAGCCTCTGCCTTGCTCAGAATTATGGACTTTTACTTTGTACACGATTGTAATTAGCGTGCCTACTGCTCTCCTAGCTCAGGACACTCAGTAACAGTAGGGTGGTCGCCAGAGATGGGAGTCCTGACTGCAGCAAAAGTGACAACGTTCGATAAGAAGGGAGGAGTCAGAAAATCCACTGAAAAAAAAAGCAGATACAAATTCCCCAAGCACGGTGCTCTGGGGCTAACATCCTCATTACGGAGAGCTGGGTGGGCAGACAATAATCAACGGAGTGGACAAGTAAACTATTAAAACATCTGCTAGGCGCCCTGGCTGGTTTGGCTCAGCGGTTAGAGCGTCGAGTCGCAGGTGTGATTCCAGTTAAGCGCACGTACCTCGGTTGCGGTTCAGTCCCCGGCCCTGGTCAGGGTCATGCGGGAGGCAACCAATCGATGTGTCTCTCTCATATTGATCTTTCTCTCTCTCTCTCTCTCTCTCTCTCTCTCTCTCTCTCTCTCTCTCTCTCCTCCTCTCTTCTTCCCTCCCACTCTATCTGAAAATAAATGGAAAAATGTCCTCGGGTGAGGATTTAAAAAATAAATAAAATAAAGCCTCCACGAGTGGTAAGCCCTGTGCAGAGAATTAACAGAGGGCGATGGAGAGTGGCTGGGGAGCTGCTTTGGTCTGCAAGGTCAGGAAAGGTCTGTTTCAGCTGAGATCTGAACAAGAAGAAACCAGCTGCGGGGGAAATAGCATTCCAGGCCCACAGCACATCTCGTGCAAAGGCCCTGAGGCAGGACTGAGCTTCGGGTGTTCTGAAGGAGGGAAAGAAGGCCAGAGAGGCTGGCGTGGTGGCCCAGAGGGAGAACGGTGTGAAGTCAGGGTATCAGCAGTAGGCACTTCGGAAGCCACTGTAAGGAATTTGGATCTTATTCTAAACACAAAAGGAAGCCACTGGAGAGCTTAAGCAAGATATCAACATGATCTGATTAAGTTTTAATAGGACCAGCTTGCCAGCGGGTAGAGAATGGATTGCTAGGGGGCAAGCATGAGACAAGGGAAGTCAGGAAGGTGGGTGGGCAATGCCGTGGACTCTGGTGGTGGTGGTGCAGGTGGAGAAGTGTGGGTGGGTCCTGGAGGGGTGGGCAGAGCTTGCTGATGGATTAGATGTGGGGGACGAGAAAAAGAGAGGACCCAGGATAAGTCCTAGGCTTTTGGCTTGAGCATATTAGTTTAGAGAGGGCCACCTAGGGAGACAGGGTAGGCTGGGGAGAGTGTAGGGCATCGGGGCTCTGTTTCGTCTTTGTGCCATTCGAGGTGCTCCTTGGACGTCCGCGGGGAGATGTCAGGTGGCAATGGAAAACGCCTGGAGTTCCAGAGAGCAGTAACTACACACCGGCAACCGCTGACCGTTAGGTGGTTCTTAGGGCTGCACAAGAGAAGGCGACTGATGTGGATGGTGGGGAAAAGGACGGCAGCAGCAAAGGAAGAGAACTAGGAAAGGGGCAGAAGATGCTTGCCAGTGGGAGTGGGTGGTCACCGCGCGCCGAGAGCTGGGTGTTCCTCCACACGAGCCGTGGTGTGGGGGCCAGTGAAGATACTGAGCAACTGGTAGGACTGGCCAGTCAGCGCGGACACGGACCTCAGCAACACGTTCGGGGTCTCAGAGACCCTCTGCTGTGCCACACATGAACGCTTTGGCTTCTGGATTGTGAGAGTCCAGGAGGCCCTGGGAGAGGGGCGGGCCATTGGTGCAGCAGATGTCGCTCAAAGGACTAGAGGCTGTGGCTGTCCCCAGCTCGCTACCCCAGCAGCCCAGTAGTTTCACCACCAGTCCTGGTGCAAACCCCCAGGCCACAGCCCTGCCTCTAGGCTGTTCACCATCATCGGCTGGTTCTAGAACAGTGCTTTTAAGAGTCTGGTCTTGAACCCTGCATTAGAACAGCCCCTGGGGTCTTACCAAAAGTCCTGTCCACTGAATCTCACCATGGACCACGCAAATAAGGCTGTGGCTGTAGAACCCCAGAATCTGCATTGGACAAGCTCTCCAGGTGACGTGCGCACCTGAGGGCATTTGAGAACCACGAGTAGAAGGAAAATCCTATGGGGTTGAAGGGCTTTGGGAATTTGAAGGTGGGTGCACTCTCTGTCTGGCTGGGCACCCCCATCTATGGGATGGGTGTGAGGGGGTAGGAGACTGGTTTGGGGGCTCATTCGGATGGAATCCAAACTTCACATTTTTCAGCGCGTGTCTTCCATCCAAACAAACCTTCTCCGGCTCACTAATCCCCATTACCGAGTGGATTTTAGCTGGATCCACACTTCTTTATCAGTTTGCAAGACATTTTCATCTCATACGGAGGTCTTCCTGCAGTTCTACTTCAAAGTGGCAAAGCCAAGAAGGCTGGAGAAAGGGTTTCAGGGAGTGTTTACAGATGCCTTATCGCTCACGGGGTGGGGAGGGAGAGTCGGAGGGGCGGTTGTCGGGCGAAGGAGCACATTTCTCCAAAGCAGTTCAGAGCCAGCCTAATCTGCTGAGGCAATCAAACAGTAAGGAGCTTAAAAGATCTCTCCTACAAAGAGGGAAATTAAGTTTTCTGGCTTGTCAGTCACCCAGGATCTAGGCTGGTGTTTTCTAGTACATACAATCGTCCTTTCCGGGTGCTAATTACAGGATTCAGGAAGCAGATGTGTGAGGGTGTGCAAACAAACACACACACGCGCGCGCATGCAGATCACTTCGTGTGTGGGTGTTTATGTATGTGCGTGGGTGTTCGTATAATGAAGGGAATGAAAGAAAGGCCTTCCCACCGACTGCGCTGGAGGGAACAGGGTCCCTTTGGAAGGCACGCTCTCCCTTTCTGAGTTGAATTGGGGTTGGGACATGCGGCAGGTGACTTTACCAAGTCACCCACGAGTCCCTTTAATTGCCTGACAGGAGGAGGGGCAAACATCTTTCCTGTTTACCTGGAAAGATGCTGTTCTTCCCCATGCTTCTCCCTGGAGAAGGGAACTTGAATGTTTCTGAGCCCCAGGCAGGCCAGCGGGGAGGTCGGCAGGGCCGGAGCTCAGGGAAGACCCCCAGGCCGTGTCCAGCGTGTGTCCACCGTCACCCCCAGCAGACAGCGTGGTTCAGGGATGCAGCCTTCACATCTGGTCTTCTCTTGGCAGAAGCGAGGCCCAGGCTGCGAGGAAAAGACCGGTTTGGAACTTGGCCTAATAGGCTTGGTCCTGGTTCAGAGCGTAGTCCGCCACACAAACCACCATAACTGCGCTTGGGAGAGAGAGGGTGCCCCGTGTTTGGTGAAACCGTGGGCTATTTCCTCTGCAGAGAGCATATTTAATCATGTTTAAGTATAGGTTTGTTGTGGCAAGGGAACAGTCACTGCCATCCTGGATTTTCCCACAGGAGGGCTTGGCTTTCTCCCTGTCGGCCACTAAGCACCAGGGGGTTCCCTCCGAGGGCCAGAGCCGGGGTCCTCCTTCCCAGGGGAGCCAGGCTACGGCCCCAGCCTCTGCAGGGCACCCCGCCTCCGCTCACAGAAGCCTATTGGTCTAACCACATGGCACGGTACGGTTTCCCGGAACTCACAGCCTTTTCTTTTTTCAGTTGCTTCATTTTCTGATGGACGTATTTTTGGAGGGTTAATTGCCCCATGGTCTCCTGGGTCGCAGAAGGCCGGGGCTACTGTCAAGTGCTGCTGGGAGCTTGGACCTTGGGGGATGTGAGCTCCTGGCACCTGGGAAGCTTGCTGAGAGGCAGGTTAGTGGGACTAAACAGTGGGAACTCCACAGCCGGTGGGTGGGAGGCTGGCCGGGCCTCCCTCCCCCTCCCTCCCTCTCTCTCTCTGACCTGGGGGAAGTTGCCTAGCCATGCTGTGCCGAGTTCCCTCTGTGTAAAGTGGGGGTGTACTGGTACCTACCTCAGAGGGTTGTCTGAGGGTGAGACCAGGGCTGACACAGGAGAAGAGTTAGAAGAGGGCCTGGTGCAGGGTAAGTTCTGCATAACCGTTAGCTCTCGCTTTCTGCCCCTTGGCTGGTGCTCTGGGGTGAGGGTTTAATCACCTTCCAAACTGGCTCAGGGGCCCAAGTCAGGGCTGAATCGGGGATGTCTCACTCTGAGCCACTGCAGGAAGGGACACCTTTGGGGACCTGTCTGTCCAGAGGGGCCTTTGGGCTCGTGGAGGGGTTGCTTCAGGAGGTGACTCTGGGGGTGGGCACCGGAGTCCGCGCTGACCCCTCTGAAGGGGCCTTCAGGTAGGATGGGCCCCATCCTAGGGGCTTCACAGGGTCCATCTGTCCTCGGCGTCAGCTGCCTCTGGCCTCGGCACAGCATCAGCACCGGGCTGGGGGTTCACTGCTTACTCTCCGGTAAGCCTGTGGCTCCAGAATCTTCTCCCCGGTGTCAGATGAACTGGCCTCCTCCCTGATACTCCTGACGGGTCTCCCAGCTTCCACCCAACCCCCTGTGGCCCACCCGTCACCTGCAGCCAGAGCGATCTGTTTAGAGTGTCAGAACATCAGAGTGCCCCACCCCCTGCTAGAATCCCTGCAAAAAGGCACCTCTGACACCCTCACAACCTGCACCGGGCCCTGGGTGTGCCTGAGCCCATTTCTGACTTGCCAGGCTCTGTCCTGCCCCCGGGCATTTGCCCTGGAGGTACCCTCCACCTGGATTCTTCTTCTCCCAGCTTTGGACCCTTCAGACCTCAGCCCAAATGTCACCTCCTCTGAGGAGCCCTCCCATATCACCTGATCCAAAGGAGCCCCTGTCCTGCCGGATTCTTCTCTCTTTACTCTGAGGTCAACACCACTGTACCCACCTCATCCACACGGTAAACTCCCCCTCAGCTGACACGCCCCGTTTCCCCAGTGCCCAGGACACGACAAGGCACATGTTGGTGTATGTGCTTATACCGTTTTGTAGTCGATGGGTACAGTGCTGCCCCTGGACTGTTTTGTGGGAGCTCTTCGAAGTGCCATTGACTCGGGATGCAGGGTCTGGGTGGACTTGGGGACCTACGGTTATGAATGCTGCTCTGCTTCTTACCAGCAGCAGGCCCCCGGCTGCATGGGACGGGACATTCACTTATGGGACGGGACATTCACTTATGGGACGGGACATTCACTTATGGGACGGGACATTCACTTATGGGACTGGACATTCGCTTATGGGATGGGACATTCGCTTATGGGATGGGACATTCACTTATAGAATGGGACATTCACTTATAGGATGGGACATTCGCTTATGGGATGGGACATTCGCTTATGGGACGGGACATTCACTTATGGGACTGGACATTCGCTTATGGGACGGGACATTCGCTTATGGGACGGGACATTCGCTTATGGGATGGGACATTTGCTTATGGGATGGGACATTCGCTTATGGGATGGGACATTCGCTTATAGAATGGGACATTCGCTTATGGGACGGGACATTCACTTATGGGACGGGACATTCACTTATGGGACGGGACATTCACTTATGGGACTGGACATTCGCTTATGGGACGGGACATTCGCTTATGGGACGGGACATTCGCTTATGGGATGGGACATTTGCTTATGGGATGGGACATTCGCTTATGGGATGGGACATTCACTTATAGAATGGGACATTCACTTATGGGACGGGACATTCACTTATGGGACGGGACATTCACTTATGGGACTGGACATTCGCTTATGGGACGGGACATTCGCTTATGGGACGGGACATTTGCTTATGGGATGGGACATTCGCTTATGGGATGGGACATTCACTTATAGAATGGGACATTCGCTTATAGAACGGGACATTCGCTTATGGGATGGGACATTCGCTTATGGGAGGGGACATTCGCTTATGGGATGGGACATTCACTTATGGGATGGGACATTTGCTTATGGGATGGGACATTTGCTTATGGGATGGGACATTCACTTATGGAATGGGACATTCGCTTATGGGACGGAACATTCACTTATGGGACGGGACAATACCAGCCTGTCTCAGATGGTCTGGGGCAGGGGTTGCGTGGTGCCTGACCTGGGGTATGCACTCCGTACATGGTCATTGCTCCAGTGGTCCCGACTGCCGTGGTCTTCATGGGGCTGGGGAGGCAGATTGTCCGAACCCATCCCTTCAGCCACCCCCCAAATGCCAGTGCGCATTCCCTAGCCCTCTCCATACCTTCACCAGGCCTAAGTGAAACAAAGATGTTTTCCTGGATGGGGCAGCCCCATCACCTGTCAGCTCACAGCCACCTCAGGATAAGTGAGTTTGTAGGCGGAGCACGAGGGCCCCGGGGACAGTGCACACAGACTTGTTTAAGAGTACAAGGGACAAGATCGTCCAGCTCCTGGGTGGGCCACCTTGCAAAGGTCAGACACCTGGACTCCGCAGAGACATCAGAGGAAGCCCAGTTCCCCAGGCGGCTGGTGGTAGAGCATGACTCGAACCTGGGCCCCCTGCGCACTGCAGGCGTTTCCTGCTGGAGGGCCTGGGCAGTTGGAGAGCCGCATGCGGGGTCAGGGACAGGGCGGGAGCAGGGGTTGGGGACAGAGCCAGAGGCCGTGCTGGCAGGTGGAGCAGAGTCAAGATGAAGAGCACCCACTTTTTAGTCTTGACCTTGGCCCA
This sequence comes from Tadarida brasiliensis, assembly GCA_030848825.1. Taxonomy (NCBI): domain Eukaryota; kingdom Metazoa; phylum Chordata; class Mammalia; order Chiroptera; family Molossidae; genus Tadarida; species Tadarida brasiliensis. Next base: position 56,862,865 of record CM061273.1, read on the forward strand.
CGGCTGTCGCTGCACCTGGCTAGAAAGACCCCAGAGCCCTGGATGGCCCACCTGGCCCACTCCCGGGCCTTCACTGCCCCAGAAGCCTTGCTCCAGCCAGGCCTCCCAGGTGCACCTGCAGGGCCACCAAGGTCAACCCGTGTCACAGGCTAAATCCCCTTGTTATGCTGGGGCTTGGCTTCCCCGGCTCCTGAGATAATCGCCGTTATCATCTGCTACCGCACGGCGATTGCCAGGATTAACAAGCTAAGTTTGAAAACCACTTTGAACTGCGTGACTGAGAGGGCTCCAAGCAGAGAGGTGGAAAAAAGCAAAATAATGGCCTGTGGGGACAAAGTGCCACTCCTGGGTGCTAGGAGGAAAGTCACGTCTCTGAGCTCGCTTCACCCTTCACTTCGATACGGCAGAGGCCTTCCTGCCGTCACCGTGTTTGCTCTCCCCTCCTCCCCGCACACATGCAGAGTGATGGTGTGACTCCTCCACGGACCCCGGCACGGGCACTGCTTTGGGCTAAACAAGTCGGGTTCAGGGGCCTTTCCTGTGCCTTGGAGACGATCGGAGAATCGGCACGTGCAGATGGACAGGACCCCAGCAGAAGACTGGGAGGAGCCGTAGTAAGAGGAAGGTGGATAAATAAGACCACTCCGAAGCTTTGCTAAGGAGAGAGGCAGGCCCATTCAATGGGCGGACGAGCCTGGAAGGCACCGGGTGACTGCCCTGTGATCAGGAGAGAAGAGAAGGGATGTGGCCAGAACTAAGGATGCTTCTTAGAAGGCTTGTTTCCTTGTTGAAGTCTTGATGCTGCAGGAATAAGGGTGAAGAGCGGAGGGAACATCTAGAGCACCCTGAAATCAGTTACAGGTAGGTGCTCACCAGTCTCTGGGTGAGAGTAAGATGCGAGAGAGAGCGAGCCCAGGAGTCAGGGTAAAGAGCGTATTTCCGATTCTAGAAAGTCTGTGACTACTCCTAGCAACTCTCTCTTCAGAAGCCCAAAGTGGTTGGATTGCAAAGGACAAGAAGTCAGGGCTGGGGGAGAACTGGTGAGGGGTTTCTCCGGTGCGTTAATAAAAGCCTCCAAAAGAAAATGCTGAAAAGCTTAAATGCTTGCTGATGGCTCCAGTGGGATTTTTTTTTTAAATCCTCACCCAAGGATATTTTTCTACATATCTTCAGATAGAGTGGGAGGGAAGGAGAGAGAGAGAAACATCGATGTGAGAGGGACACATCAACTGGCTCCCACACAACCCCGACCAAGGCCAGGGTCGAACCGCAACCGTGGTACGTGCCCTCGACCAGAATCGAACCTGCGACTCATTGGTCCGCGGGCTGACACTGCAACCGCTGATCCAAACCGGCCTGGGCTCCAGTGGGATTTTTATACCTACACAAAGCCAGAGACAAATGCAGATCACGCCTCTTTATCTGAAAACAGTTCTTCCCAGAACCCCCCCAAAATTCAGTCTGTTAGCATTCCAGTGGGGGTGGGAGATTTGGGGGAGGGGGAAGCACAGGAGACAGGCAGCAAGAAGAAGGGACGTTGAAGGCAAAAAGAAATCATTTTTTGATTCCCCTTTAAAAGGGCATTCATTGTCATTAAAACTGTGAGGCAAATTCATTGGGACTTCCAAGTGCTTTCGTTTTTCAAGTATGAGATTGTAATCGTTCCTCTTGCCCTGTTCTCTCTCTCTCTCATATACACACATATATAAATGTGTATACAGTTTTATCTCCCCACCTCTGGACTATTTGAGACTAGGCTGCAGATGTCATAAGTCGATTCCTTTCAGCCTGCATGTCCCAGGAACAAGGACATTCTCTTACATCACCACAGTAAATGATCAAATTCAGGAAATTTCCACTAAGATGGTGCTTCTGTCTCATCTACAGTCCATATTCCACTTTCATCAATCATCCTAATGATGTCCTTTATAGCAACGTGGTTTTTTTTTCCTTCCTGTTCAGCTCCATCTAGAATTGCAGAAAACAAGGATGGTTTTTCGGTCTTAACAGAACGCCTTCGATGTGCATACCGTTTTGTGTATCCATTCCCCACGGGCTTTCAGAAAGGATTTCAAGCAGCATACCAAAAGAAGCACAGATATTTAATAAGGTGACATGCAAATGTAGAAGATCAGGTCAAAGAAATGAAAGGGACTAGGAGAGAAGAGAAGAAAACTAAAGCCGGGGGCGAGAGTGCTTCCTAGGAGGCATACCACGAAGTCCTTCACATTTGTTGCTGGAGGTGAACCATGCTTTTGCCTTGGGCTTTCTAGCAGCCAAAGCAAAGAAGGAAACAAGGTCAGACAGACATGGCAGCAGCACAGTCCCAGGTGGGAGTTTCTGTCCTCTAAGGTAGCTTTTGTTGTTGTTTTTTGTGTTTTTTGTTGTTGTTGTTGTTTTAATCCTCACCCGAGGACATTTTTGCATTTATCTTCAGATAGAGCAGGAGGGAGAGAGGGGGGAAGAGAGAGAGAAACATCACTGTGAGAGAGACACATCGACTGGTTGCCTCCCGCATGACCCCAACCATGGTCGGGGACGAACTGCAACCAAGCTATGTGCCCTTGACGGGAATCGAACCCGTGACTCATTGGTCCAAGGGCCGATGCTCTACCCACTGAGTTAAGCCAGCCAGAGCTGTTGGTGGCGGTTTTTTGTACGTGCCCCTAGCAGGACCCGAATCCGGGACTCTCTGGTCCGCAGGCCGATGCTCCAACCGCTGAGCCCAACCGGCCAGGGCTGCTGTTGGTTTTTCAACGTGAATAGCCACCAGTTCTTGATTGTGACACCTACTCTCTAGCAGCTTCTTGTCCAAGCGCCTGCCCCCTGAGCTCCGGGGTGAAGGGAGGCAGCAGCGAGGCGCCTCGGAGGCCGTGAAGAAGCACTGCACAGACCCTCCTTGTTGTAGGTCCTGTGGCACTCGAGTTCTTTCGTGGCACTGCCAACATTTGCCATTTTCTATGAATGAACTGAAACCGACAGTAGTTCACACACACTGTGGGCATTGGACGGCTGCTTCTCTCCTGCTGGAGTGTAAGCTCCTGGAGGGCAGGGAACGCAACTGCGCAGTTCCCCGGCGTTTCTCTGAGGCCTACAACAATCCCCAGCACCCAGGAAGTGCTCAAAGCCTTTGTCGAATCCATGGGTGTCCCCAGGCCCCGCCTCTCCCCTCCACACACACCCCATGGCGGTCGCTTTCCTCCCCGGCGAACTCTGCAGATTCTGAAGGAGCCAGAACGCTCTCTCTGCTTGAACGCGGAATCCAAGCTCTCAGAGGACAGCTGGGCAGCTGGTGGACACTCAATAGCACTTGCTGACAGATGGACGTTGGGACAGGCCGAGCTGGGCCCGGGACAAGGGCTGGGGTTGGCTGGGGAGGTGAGGACACCCGCCTTCCTCCTCTGTGTGCTGCAGCTGCACAAAAGAGCCATCTGGGCCACACCCGGCGGGAAGAGGGGCCCAGGCGCCAGCGTGCCTTGTGAACCACTGCTGGGCAGCCCTCTGCCTGGCCCCGCCGCCCTCCTCCCCCGCGGAGCTCAGAGCCTCGACAGGCGCCACGTGGCATTAGGGCTCCAGCGTCCACCAGATGCTGGGCTCCCAAGGGTGCCCTGCCGCCCACACCGCCCTCTGGCACCTTAGGGGTCACTTGGGGAGCAGCTGGGTCAGCCCCCGCGTGCCTGCTCTCAGTCTGCAGCCGCCTCTCCCTGTCCCAGCCTCCTCGCACCTCCACCTCCCTTCCCCCACCCTGCACACGAGGCGGCCCTGGTTCCTTGGGATTCAGTCAGAGCCTCCAACACATCTTTTATTAATATTAATTCTTAAAAAAAAAAAAAAAAATTTTTTTCAGTGCTATTTACCATCTGTTTTTTTCCCTTGGCTGAAAATAATTGGAGACGAAACTCCTGCTGCTCGGGGTCCCCCGCATAGTCTCAGAAGGAACAATGGGACAATGACTGCATTTTTCCCCAGCAAACAGGCTGGAAGGCACTCTCCTTGCTGGTGCAGAAGCTGCACGCACGAAGTCAAATGGGTCTCCGCATCCCAGGGTTTCTTGTCCTCCGCCTGTTCAGGGTCCCCTGAACGTTGTGTCCAGAAAACCTTCTCCAGGGGGTCCCTTGGTTTCTATCAGCCAAGTTCGCTGATTTTCCTCTGTCCTGATAGCATCTGGCATATTTGATGTTCCACTCGAGTTTGCACCATCTGTAAATATAAATAGCCTGGTCTTGATTCCATTAGAGGCCCATGAATGGAATATTCCAAACCGACGGCTGTAAGTAAGCCGTGAGCCCGCCAGGACGGCCCTGCTCTGGAGAAGGGACAGCGGGTTGCGTGGTTTCCTCCCTCCCACGGAGCCAGAACTGGCTGATGAGCTCCAAGCCGCCCTAGGTCCCTTCAGAATCACGAGTTCACATGTCACTGTTGAAGGGACCTTACAGAGGGTCGCTTAGTAGATAAAATGCTGAACACAGGTGGGTCGGGTTCCCTGAAGCAGGGGGAGAAACCAAGCACTGATCCCCTCACCTGAGTGCACGTTCCCAGGGCCGCACCCTGGGGTGCCCCTCCCCCAGGGCAGCAGCCCAGAGATGGAAGTCCCCTGGGAGTCTGCAGCCCCAGTCACTCAGGGGCACTCGTGGGCACCTCGCTGATGTGACGCTGCACCCTCGTCCTGCCAACCTTGTTTAGGTCCTCTGCTCTTGTGCCCACCTGTCAGCACAGGGGTGCAAAGTTAGCAGCAGAGGGACCCGCCATCGCTCCACGGCTGGCCTGCGGTGGCAACTGGGTTCCATTTCTTACAGGCACTCGCCAACTTTCCCTTCTTCCCACCAGAGTCTCTGCTCTGATCTTCGGAGGTGCATCTCCTTCAGGTCATGAGCTTACTCTTCATCTCTGTCTCCCCGTCCCTGTCCCCCGTGAGGAAGCAAGAGAAGACAGCTGTCTCTGACCCAGAGAGCAGGCCCCCCCAGATCCTCCAGTGTCCTCCCGGCTGATGCTACTACTGTTTGCCTCTGTCTACCAGCATCCCAGTGGCACCTCACGACAGAGACATAAAGCACTCGGTACCCACAGCTTGTGCCACAGGAGGTGGCCATCATGCCATGTGTAGACCATGCCCACAGTGGGCAGAAATCGGGAGACTCAGCTGCTCTGGTCCAGGATCCAGAAGCAAGACCCCCAGCTCCCTCGTGCTGGCTCCCCACGCAGAAACCAGCTTCCTCCCAGGGACGCCGATCCTGATGGTCGTTGGGTACCCCAGGGACCCCCAGCACCGTGGGCTGCTCTCTCCTGCGAGCTCCATCTCTCACGTGGGCCTGGGGAGCCTAAGCTGGGTCCCGTGGAACTCAACCCTTTTTTTTTTTTTTTATCCTCACCTGAAGACACTTTTGCATTTATCTTCAGATAGAGCAGGACGGAGAGAGGGAGGAAGAGAAAAACGTCAATGTGAGAGAGACACATTGAGTGGTTGCCCCCCACACGACCCCAACTGGGCCGGGGACAAACTGCAACCAAGGTACGGGCCCTTCTCGGGAACCAAACCCAGGACTCTCTGGTCCACTGACCGACGCTCTAACCACTGAGCAACCGGCCAGGGCTCAACCCTCTATTTCTATCTATTCAGTGGTACGGGCTCCCCTGCACCTAAGTGGAAGTTTCATTATGAAGGCCTGATTCCACACTACATTTTCCCCGGCAGGACAATGGCCAGCATGCTCTTCTTCGATCTGCAAGAACTTCACTCAAGTTCAAGATGGGCTAGATTTGTTTCCACACTCCGATGCGCTCACGACCGCCCCGAGGAGCCGGGGAAGCTTTTTCAGACTTGCGTTTTCAGAGCACCTTGCCAGGCCCTTCTGCCCCGTTTGTTTCGCAGTCAACGGGGTCATCCTGTCCCACGTGTAACTTGGCTATTAAAACTCTTCACAGCCCTGGCCGGTTTGGCTCAGCGGTTAGAGCGCCGGCCCGCAGACCAGAGAATCCCAGGTTCGGTTCCCACTAAGGGCACGTACCTCGGTTGCAGTTTGTCGTGTGGGTGGCAGCCACTCGATGTGTCTCTCACATCGATGTTTCTCTCTCTCTCTTCCTCCCTCTCTCCCTCCCACTCTATCTGAAGATAAATGCAAAAATGTCCTCGAGTGAGGATAAAAAATAAACAAAAAAACTCTTCGCAAATCCGTAATAGGGGTGGAAAGACCTGTGCTTATTGAGACATGAAATCAAGACACTGCTTGTATCAGTCAAGGTCTGACCTCCCAGGTGAGCGGTATCCGATATCTGTGGGTTTTCCCTCTCTCTGCCGTGTTCCTGGGGGTTGTTGAAAGGAATGCAGGATGCCAGGTCAAAGGGAAGGCTTGACTCTACTTCTGCCCCTGGCTCCCTGCAGTTCTGGCTGGTGAGCGAGTTACTGGAACACTCCCAGACTCAGTTTCCTTTTCTCAAAGGGGGTCGTTGGAAGATTTCCTGATGGATTGGTCCGCTCGGGAAACCGGAACAGAGGGCCGCAGGCTGGGGGCTTAACCACAGAAATTGATTTGCTCACGGTTCAGAGGCTAGGAGTCCAAGGTCAAGGTGATGGCAGGGTTGGTCTCTTCTGAGGCCTCTTGTCGATGGTCATTTCCCTGTGTCCACACCTGGTTTTCCTTCTGCAAGTGTCCTGACCTCCTTCTAAGGGCACCAGTCACGCTGGATTAGGCCTCACCCTCATGACCTCATTTTACCTTCATTACCTCTTTTTTTTCAACCTTATCTCCAAATAGTCACAATCTGAGGTCCTGGGGGTTAGGACTTCAACATGAATCTGGAGGGACACCGTTCCATCTACCATGCCGGGGGAGGCGGCTGTGTTGCGTTGTATGAGAAACCTTGTTGAAACCGAAGCTGGTGACAGAGCAGGACCTTCAGCCAGTCCTCCGCCGTCTCCCGCTTGTGCAGAGCCGCTGCCGTCGGAAAACAGTCCGAAACGGCACTGGACCGACTGCCTGAGCTCGAACCCTTGTCCGCCACTCACTCGCGCAGTGAACTCAAGTTGTGCGGCTTCTCCGCGGGGCCCCGTCTGGAGGCCTGGCCCTTGGCAGGACTGTAGTGATGACGAGATGAGATCGCCGTGCAGAGCTCGTAACAGAAACCCCAGGCCCAAGGGGTGCACCATCCCTGCAAGCTAAGGGCAGGACTTCCGGTTCTTTCCAGATGAGCAAAGTCAGGGCGCACGTGGGTTTGTGTGGCTCACTTCTGGAGCTGGGTTTTTCCCACTCTCCCCGGCTTCCTCCAGGCGAAGTAGTTGCAATTCCTTTAACCTTGCTTCACAGAGCTTGGTTTCCACGCCTTTGATCATGTCTGTGGCTCCTGCCTGGACACCCTCCAGCCTCTCCAGCCCTTCCTTTCAGGAGGGGTGACACAGACTCGACTCAGCCGTCTAATGAGGAGCTGACTAACACGGGACCCGAGAGGGGGGATGACTTGGGGGCCAGGGCATGTCACGGGCCTTTTATGTGTGTGGAATCCAGTCGGCTTTGAAGATGGCAAGGCGCTCTGTTGACTTCAACCAGATGCCCTGGACTTTCCAGGATGGGCTTTTTAGAGATGGTTCAGATTTCAAATATTTTATTTGATTGTCCCAATAAACTAGTAAAATGTCCCAGCAGTTCTAACGTTTCTCTTCCCCACTGCAGCCCCCGGAATACCCCTGGCACATGGATGACACTAAAATGTCCCCAGCCCAGCAGGGGACAGATGACATTCTGATGTGACAAGGTCATAGGATGGCAGTCCTGGAGTGGGAGGGTTGTCCTGATGCCACACACCCTTCCCTTTCGTGCACCAGGAGCAATGCCATGCCAGACCACTCTGATGGGATTTTGTATTCAGAAAATATGATCACAGGGACATGCTCATTTGTCCTCAGCCTGTGTCAGCGATCACCACTAGGTCTTTTTCCCACAAACCTGTGTCTGGCCTCAAATCTTAGCTCAGGGTCAGGCACCCAGTAGGGACTCACCTGGTAGTTGGTGACCGGCTGGAAGCCGGTCCTGTCTTCATCCCCAACATATGGTGGCTGCTTTGAGCCCTAAATATATCACCTTATAATTGTACTATTGAATTTCATCCGGTTTTTGTAAGGCCATGTTTTCAATTTGTCATGGTTGTTTTGAATTTTATTCTTGGCTTTCTGAGTGTGAGCCACCCCACCAAATTTAGAATCCTGGGAGGGTTTGATGAGCACAACCTCCGTCCCTCTGTGTAAGTCATTAGTCAAGATCAGCCCGGCGGTTAATCCCCAGAGGAGCGGCCGTCTTTCAAGTCCGTGGCACTGATTATGTGATAAAGAATGGCTTTTTCTGTTGGCCGCAGAAATATGTGTTCGCTGCAGAACATTTACAAAGTGCAGATAAGCACAAGAAGGAAATAAAAATAACTCAGAATCCCGCCATGCAAATACAGGCACTGCCATTCGGTGTGGATTCTTCCTGTTAGACATACGTGCGTTCATCAGCGCGGATTGAGTGACCTACCTCTCATGACGGTGGGCTGACTGGTGGGGTTGATCATAGAGCTCGTGTATACCCCATGACCACACAGACACGCCCAAATCAAAAGCTTTCCTATATAATGTGTGCACACACGCGCACACACCCGCGTGCAACCCAAACTATAGTTCACACATACTCGCTTCATGAGAGGGTCTGAGAAAACAAGGGCAACACTGTCAACTCTTTTTTTTTTTTCTTTTTTTTTTTTTTGGTATGTGCCCCTAGCGGGAACCGAACCCGGGACTCTCTGGTCCACAGGCCAATGCTCCAACCGCTGAGCCAAACTGGCCAGGACACTGTCAACTCTTTTGAGATACGCTCTTCACTCTGTTGGCCTTAAGGATCACCGAGGTGCTTCCACATATTACAGGCTCGGAGAAGTCCTACAGTTAAAAGATAAATAAAATGAAGTCCTATGTAATTGTTTCTAACTTGACATTCCCCCAATTTAATTCTCTCTAAGATCCTGCTTCTGGAAGCACCTATTACTATTCCTCTGAGACACATGTGTAGAAATGCTGTGATAGATTAAATCTGAACATCAGGATGAAGAGAAATAATAATTAAAAAACAATTTTTTTATCCTCCCCCGAGGACACTTTTCCATTTATCTTCAGAGAGAGTAGGAGAGAGAAAGAGAGAGAAACATCGATGCAAGAGAGACACATCGATTGGCTGCCTCCCGCACGACCCCAACCGAGGCCAGGGGCTGAACGGCAACCCAGGCACCTGCCCTGAACCAGAATCGAACCCTTGACTCTTCTGTCCACGGGCCGACGCTCTAACCACTGAGCCAAACTGGCCAGGGAGAGAAATAATAATTTTTAAAAGCACTTGACAAAGTCAGGAGATCAGATTCCCTTCTTTGCCTTTAATGAGTTTAAGACCTTGGATACGTCACTGTTGTGTGAGTCTAGGTTGAGCAAAATGATTCGATTCCCCTGGGAACCCAATCTGCCATGTTGTTTCCTTAAAGTGAAGATGGGTTAAAATCACATCAGCCTGGGATAACGTGTTATTTACACATTATTTGGCTATTTCCTCCTGTCTTGCAGTAATCGCCATCATGCATTTAGCAGATTACACAGGTTAACTCATGGGACCCTTACAGCATCTTCATGGTGGGTGGCAGGAACGGAAGGGGTTAAGTGTACTTGCCTTACAGCCACACAGCCAGTGGGAGGATTGGGATTTGAACCCTAGGGCCCTGCTCTGAGTCACTGAGTGCACCACCCCAAGTTCCTCCTGGCGATCAGTTCTGGCATGGTCCCAGGAAAGGTGCAGCTGCTGGTCATTGGTTCACAGGGCTCATGCCTCTGGTTTTCTTCTTCAGAGGTGAGCATGTACCACTTCCCATCCCTGGGGCTCCCTGGTCCTGGGGCCCCACTACAGGTCCGCCTGACTTGCACCAGTCCTTCAGGGCGCCCTTGGGTGCCTCTCCACAGCTCTGCTGCTTAGAGGGCACCCAGCTTCCAAGTTCTCCAATGGCTTCGTTCCTTCTCTAGGTGAACCTTCACCTGCTCGCCTGGTGGTCTTAGATCTCTGTACACGGAAGGGAAGGGGGCATTCCTGCCCTCTGCCCTATTTTGCTGGCTTCCTCTTCCAGCCTTTAGTGGGAGTGGGGGCAGGTAAGTGGTGGAGGGGCCATACAGGTTTGCCCCTGCCTCTCCTGCCTGCCTAGTCTACTTAGCAAGAAACAGCTCAGCCCGGCCGGTGTGGCTCAGTGGTTGAGCATCGACCCATGTGCCAAGAGGTCACCAGTTCAATTCCCGGTCAGGGCACATGCCCAGGTTGTGGGCCAAATCCCCAGTGGGGGGCATGCAAGAGGTAACCAGTCGATGTTCTCTCTCATTGATGTTTCTCTCTCTCTCTCCCTCTCCATTCGTCTTTCTCTAAAAATCAATAAAAGAAAAGAAAAAGAAAAAGCTCAGATTTCTTGAGAGCTTACTATGTAACAGGCACTGTTCATGTGGGCGCTCATCTCAGCACCCTACGAGGTATGACATCTTTCTTTTACACACGAGTCCTTCGAGACAGAGAGGTTGAGTTACTGGCCAAAAGCCTCACAGCTTGTAGGAGTCAGAGCTAGGACACAAACCCAGACTCAGCACTTCCTTCAGGGGCTATGTCCTTGGCTCTGCTGGAGTACTGCCCTCCCCCTCCCCACAGGGCCCCCCCACCTGTACTGAAGGACAGGGTGCCCCTCCCCAGCTCCTCCTCCACTCTGCACACACCTGCACTCTCTCTCCAGTCTCTCTACCCCTTCACTTTCTCTTGTCTTCCCAGGCTGCTCTCAGTCCCTAAAACGCCCGCCCCCCGCCCCCCTGCTTCCTTCCAAGACGTCTGGCCCTGAGGAACCCCTCAGAGCATCCCTGGGCCAGGTGGGGGATGCAATTGGGCAGAGAGGGGGTGGGGGGAGGCCTTCCTGCTGCTGGTTTCTGGTGCAGGTCTTCCTGCAAGAACCAAGGGGATGTGAACAGTGTGTAACAGAGACACCTACTGGCTGCTCGGAGCACAGGGCCTGGAACCCTGGAACCTGGCTCCTCCCTGGGAGGGCCAGGTGGACACCACATTGGCAGGGTTTCCTGTCTGTCCTTCCCCCTCAGGCCAGGCGGGACTGCTTTTTAAGAGGGTCTGGGAGGACTCTTGTCAATTTCTCTCGTCCTGCTCTGAGGACAAATGTCAAAGAGAAGGGACAACTTTTATTTCAAAGCACCAGCCCCTTTCTTGTGGCTGCTCCCAGACTGGCTTGGTTGCCTGGAAGGGGTGGGGGTGGGGGGTGGGGACAGAGCCATTTATAGGCAAATAAACAAAGGGTTTTTCTGTGCAAAGGGATGGAAACTAACAACTCCCGCAAGTCAGCTGGATGCGAGTGTGGTCTGCAGACAGGACCCGCTCCGTGGCAGGCTGTCTCCCCTTTGAATCGGGGCTTACAACCCCTTATCCCGCCCAGCACCGTTTGATGTGGAGAAACGGGGCCACCATTCTGGTTAATTGCCATAATTCGCCAGTTCAAATATTGACCTGTGAGGAGGCTGGAGAAGAAAGGACAGCCACTTGCTAGGAAAGCACCAACCTTAGAGGGCGTCCTCAGATGTTCTGCCGAAGACAGGGAGGCCGAGGCCAGCGACCCTTGTCCTCCTCAGAGAGGGACAGCAGAGCTGGGCAGGTTCCACACGGGATGGGGGTCAGTTGTCCAAGGTATACCCCAAATATCTCCAAGGCCTTAACCTGCCTGACCACCCCTCACGACCGGTTGATTTGTTCTTCCAGATGAGGGCTCATTCCCCATTAAACCAATTCACAGACGTTTATGGATGCCCAGACGTGCTTTGCACAGTGTTGGGGTTTTAGGAATAGCAAGAAGCTTAAATATGATCACCATCTATCTTCAAGGTGAGTGGGTGATCCCTAATTTTATTTTTATTTATTTTTTAAAATATGTTTTTATTGATTCTAGAGAGAGGAGAAGGGAGAGGGAGGGAGAGAGAGAAAAACATCCAGGTGAGAGAGAAACATCAACTGGTTGCCTCCTGCACGCACCCTGACCGGGATCAAACCCACAACCTGGGCATGTGCCCTGACTGGGAATCGAGCCGGCGACCTTTCAGTACATGGGACGACACTCCACCAACTGGGCCACACCAGCCAGGACAGGGTCCCTAATTTTAAAATACCATGCCTAGCTATTCTGGTGAGAATAGTCACATAAGGCAAGACAGAGGAATTTTCAAACTCTGTGAGTCAAGATCTAAACACACGAAAAGCTGAGGAGTAATACAGTCAGCTGAGAACAGTGGGACCTCGGCGTCTCCTCGAGACAATCAGATGATTGTTTCCAATTGCTCAGTATAGACATGTTCTGATGATCAGAAAGTGACCATGCATAGTGTAAACTCTGAAGGCTTCCCGGAGGAGGAGGAGGGATTTAGAAGGGTCTTACAGGATGAAATAACGTGCAGAGGCCACACGAGGAAATATTTAGTTGGAGCAGGAAGGAAACCCTGTGACCATAAGTCCCCCCCAAGTGGATTGTGCTAGTTTGCAAAGGGCTCTGAGGAGCCAGCTAAGGCATCTGGGCTTCCTCCGAGTGTCATGATATAGTCATTCAAGGTTCCTAAATGGGAGATCAACAGGATCTGAGCAATGCACTTGGAAAACTGCAGAAGGAAGAGCTGAGAGTCAGGAACAAGGGCTAAGAAACTGATGGGAAGGTCCTAGGTATCAAAACCAGTAGCACCACATGACTGCTTGATGCGAAAACGCAGGTGCCCGTGGGCGAGGGTCTGTGACCAGCTGGCACAGAGAAGCAGGCTTATTGGGTCCTTCTTCCCTGGACCTTCGGAGAGGGTGAAGTTTCAAGCATGGGGCATTTTCAAAGGGGATGGACCCGAGGATGCTTTGGGCACTCAGACGAAGCAGAAGGAACTGATTCACAATGTCACCTGAAGGACGGAACGCAAGCCGGGACAAGCTAACCCAGCGCTGTCGGATAGAAATATAATTCCAGATGCATATGTGATTTTAAGCTTCAAGGAGTCACACTGAAAAAAACATAGAAACAGGTGAAATTTGTGTTATATGTTAATTGACCCCATATATCTAGAGTAGTATCATTCTGACATATAATTGATGTTTTAAAAATATTATCGAGATTGCTTACCTCCTTCGGTTTTGTGCTTGGGGACTACTAGCAATCGGGTGGGTAATTTACCCCAAGAGCACAGTCTCATTCCAAGTGCTCGGGACCCACGTGCGGCTAACTTTACTAGACAGCACTGCGCCACCTTCTAGATCCTCGCCTCTCAGCCGAGGGTGCGCTTGTTCCCCAGGTACGTTTGCAACGTCTGGGTACTCACACCCGGAGGTAGAGACCAGGATGCTGCTAAACCTTCTGTAATGCACCAGCCAGCCTCCACAACAAAGAATGACCCGGTCCAAAGTACTGACAGAAGCAAGTCAGAGCCCCACGTAAGGCTGGGAGGAGATGGGTCCTCAGCGCCAGCTTGTCAGGGTGATGCCACTGCAGACATTCCCGCTACAACTCGGGCCTCGCCTCAGACGGGGCTGGCTTCCAGGCGCCAATGTCAGAACTTCCTGGTGCTTTGTGATACGGCAGGGACTACACCCTGAGCCACTCAGATAAGCCAGATTGTGTTTGTAATGATTATGGTCCTGCAATTACCCTCACGCCACCCCACCCAAACCTCACGTTGTGGTGGCTATAGAGTGTGGCCCCCGCTCAGAACAACTGCACTGGACAGTCATGTAAACAGCACCCCCTAGCATTGTGCAGGGCACAACCCACGCACCTGGGCCTCGCAGCTGCACTCCCAGAAGCCAAGGGACCATGTCCCGTCATCACAGCAGTGTCTGATGGTTTTCTCTTCGGCTGTTCCCATGGGTGGACGCTACAAAGAAGGAGAGCAATTGATGACCCATGTGCTAGAGAAGACTCTTTCCACGTGGGGGTCAGAACCAGGAATTGAAAATGACACAACTTCTGTCCAGAGTTCCCACTCTTGAGTCAGGGACTCTGCTCCTTTCATGAGGACAACCTTTCCGCCCTTTTCTCCTTCCTTCCCTTCCTGCAAATATTTACTGTAGTGCAGAGTCATGAGTTCACAAGGGTGCTGGGCTAGGTCTGGAGCACATAAGGGCAGCCCACATCTCGGCAGGAAATCGAGATAAACAGAGCAAAGTGTTTTCAGGAGAACCAGCTTAGTTGAGATGAACAGGTGACATGTGGTTTTCTTTAAATCCATCATCAAAAACTAGGGGCAATTTTGAGTTAAAGCAAGAGTATCTATATATAGGATCACGGTTACGAGTAAACACTCTGGAACCAGGCTTCCTGGGTTAGCAGCCGGGCTTCTCCACGTGAACTGAGCTGCCTTAGCCAAGTTACTCAAATGCTCTGTGCCTCCGTCTCCCTGTTTGTCAAATGGAATGATAACAATGCCTACCTCAGAGGGTTGTAGTGGGGATTTGAACAAGTTAATATATGGAAAAATGCTTAGAACCATGTTTACCATAGAGTAAGTGTTCAATAAATGTTAGCTTGTAAGGTAAACAGATTTTTCATTTTTTTATTTTTTTAAATCCTCACCTAAGGATATTTTTTCCATTTATTTTTAGATAGAGTGGAAGGGAGGAAGATGGTGGTGAGAGAGAAATATCAATCTGAGAGAGACACATGGACTGGTTGCCTCCCGCACGACCCCAACCGGAGCCAGGGATGAACCGCAACCAAGGTACGTGCCCTTGGCCGGAATCGAACCCATGACTCTTTGGTCCGCGGGCCGACGCTCTAACCGCTGAGCCAAACCGGCCAGGGCTGTAAACAGGTTTTTTAAACTGCAGACTGCTCAGAGTCTTTGACAAGCTTATGGGTGTTTTGACTGTTGAAAGGGAGAACAGCTGAAGGTTATTTCCTACTGTTCTTTGACCCCTGTTTTTGACTGGGCCCTCGAAAAAGCCAAGCCTTGAACAGAGACGAAGGTGCTGACTTCCTTGGCAAAGAGCAAGCCCAGGGCAGTGAGGAGGGAGGAAGGGGACAGGAGGCGAGGGGGCAGGTAAAGCGGCCAGCCATGGCCACACCACACTTGCCCAGCCGGAGTTCTCCCCGCACACAGGATTTCTCCAGAATGGCTACCAAGGGGGACATGCATGCCAGACTCGTCCCCCAAGAGAGAAAGAGGGAGAATTCACCAGCCCAGCTCCCTCCCAGTCCCATTGGTCAAACTGCCCTCCAGGAGGACCTGACCTCCCCGGTTGTTTCACGTGGCCCCTTGGGGATGCTCCAGATCCCCTAACAGGTGTCATGAGTTTCCATCTAAGTCTGGAAGAGGAGCGTCCCAGCAACGGCGAGACACCACCCAGAAGGAGGAAGGAGGGGATGGTCGAGGGGGTCTCAGAAGGCACACGGGTTCACGGCAAGTACGACCACGGAGCCCACTCAGGGGAAACCTCGCGGTCGACTCGATGCCCTAGGAAACGAGTTTAGATCTGCCTGGAATGGCTCAGAGAGCCAGGCTCCCCAGTCCTTGCCCCGAAAGAAGCTGCAGTTGCGGTGGGAGGGACGGGGAGCTGGGAGGTGGTGGGAGTAAACAGAAAATGGCTACAATTTGGAAAAAAACTGTGCTGTGTTTTGAGAGGATCCAGTGGGGTTTGGTGAGGTCGGAAAGTGATGTCTGATGTCTGAGGGGTGGTGAGGGGCTGGAGGGTCAGTGGAGGTAGGCGATCGACAGAAAACAGTGTGCACATGGGATTGGGAGTGGAGAGGCCGAGTCCATGACAGGGGCTGTTCGTTCCCTAGGCCACTGTAGCAAGGTACCATAAACTGGCGGCTTAAACAACAGAAATTTATAGTCTCACAATTCTGGAGGCCAGAAGTCCAAAATCAAGGTGTTGGCAGGGCTGCGCTCCCAAGGCGGCTTCCTTGTCTTCTAACTGCTCATGGTTGAGAAGATCTTGGTGTTTCTTGGCTTGTGTCTGCATCATTCCAAACTCTGCCTCTGTCTTCACATGGCCTTCTCCCCTCTGGGGCTCTGGGTCGCTTCTTACACGGACACTGGTCACGTTGGATCGAGGGCACATCCTACTCCAGTATGACCTCATCTTAACACCTTAATCGGCAACAACCCGATTTCCAAATGAGGTCACATCTGAGGTTCTGGGAAAGATGAATTTTGGGAAACACCATCCACCCAGTACACAGGGGAAGAGCATGGGCGAGGCCTGGGAGAAGAAAGAGGAAGCCAGGCCAAGGCAAGTGGCCCGAGTTGCTGGAGTGACAGCAGTGACTCTTTTTTTTTTTTTTTTTTTTTTTTTGTATCCTCACCCGAGGACATTTTTGCATTTATCTTCAGATAGAGCAGGAGGGAGAGAGGGAGGAAGAGAGAGAGAGAAACATCGATGTGAGAGAGACACATCGAGTGGCTGCCACCCACCCGACCCCAACCAGGGCCGGGGACAAACTGCAACCGAGGTACGTGCCCTTAGCGGAACCGAACCCGGGTCTCTCTGGTCCACGGGCCGACACTCTAACCGCTGAGCCAAACCGGCCAGGGCAGCAGTGACTCTTGAGGTCAGGAGCAGTGAAGATGAGGCCGGGGACACAGCAAGGTGGGACGCCAAGAGCTTTGAAGGCCACGGGCTTATCCTGAGTGTGGGGGGCTGATCGTTCTCATCAGAACTGTGCTCTAGGGAGACCCTCAGCCCCCCTGCATGGAGTACAGCTTGGAGGGCTCTGAGCTGAAGGGTTAACGTGGGAAAGCTTCCGGATGGATTTGAGATCTGAGCTAGGTCTTGACCAGGCAATGGATTGGCAGGGAAGGTGGGCTGGACATTCAAGGTGGGCACAAAGGGCCGAGAGCCAGGAACAAGTTGAACATTGGCTAATGGAGGTGCCATGGCAAAGTAGGGAGAAATGCAGGGTGGACTCCGAGATCCAGGGTGTGGGGGTCCCATTGTCTGAACACACAAACCCACCCACGGTGGGAAGAGGACTCTGCTGGCCCGTCCGGTGAACTAATTGCCTCTGACCTTGGACTAGCACAGGCTGGGCCACAGCCCTCTGCCTCTGACATCCTATAGAGGACCCCACCTCTTCATGGCAGCTTCCGGAGCCTTTCCGAGAGATGGGTTCTCAGACAGAGCTGCTGCTCCCTGTCCCTGGTGGAGTGGCTGAAGTCTCCTGGTCTCTCCCACCCTCCACCAGTGCACCATTAACCACAGAGGTGGGGAAGCAGCGGAGAGAGCTGGGCTGGAGAACGCGGGGGTCAGGAACTCTGGGAAAGAATGGCAGCTATGAGAGGGTTCTGCTGACAAACTTAAGATGTGGGTGGCTGGAAACTGCAGGGGATTTTAGATTTAAAAAGTCTCCAAAGACACTTCTTTGTCAGTGACAGAAGGGTCTCATGCCTCCTGCCAAGAATTCCAGAGGCCAGGACCCTCTTCTGGGAGCAGAGATGGGAGAGTTTCCCATGGAGCCCCCTGATGAAGGCAGATTCCATCTTTACCCATATTTTGTTCCTTGAGAATCCAAAGTTGAGGGAGACCCCGGGTTGTGGTAATGGAAGACAGGCAGATGCTGAGACCAGCAGACAAGTGTTTGAATTCCATCTCCCTTCTTATGAACTGTGTGATCTTAGGCAACTGACTTAACCTCTCTGAGCTTGTTTCTTCACCTATAAAAGTAGATGTACGATGAATTGAGGCATTATGCACAATGCCTGACATATATGGTAGATGCTCAGTCATTTCCTTCTTCAAAAGGTGGCTAATGGGCCCTGGCCAGCGTGGCTCAGTGGTTAGAGTGTCGGCCTGTGGAGCGAAGGGTTAGGGGTTCGATTCTGGTCAAGAGCATGTACCTGGGTTGCAGGTTCAATTTCTGGCCCTGGTAGGTAGGGGTCGTGCAGGAGGAAGCTGATTGATGTGTCTCTCTCACATTGATGTCTCTCTCTCTCTTTCTCCCTCCCTCCCTTCCACTCTATCTGAGAGTCAATAGAAAAGTATCCTCAGGTGAGGATAAAGGAGAAAAAAAAAAGATGGCTAATGGGGCAGGATTGTATACATGGATCACACTACCAACTAATTAGACTAATTAGATTTCATTCATTCATTCATTCATTCATTCATTCATTCATCCATCCATCCACTCATTCATTCACTCACACATGCATGTCACAAATAGTCATTGAGAAATACTATCTGCTGGTCACTGTCATGGGCACCAGGGATTTAGTAATGAGCAAAACAAAGTCTGAGAAGTTTGTGTTCTGGTGGAGGGAGACAGAAATAAATAATCAGATAAATAAATATGTATCAATTAATGGTAAATGCTAAGGAAAAATAAAGAGACTAGAAGTGCTAGAAAGGGAGACAAATGAGGAGACCAGGGTGGAATTGTATTTATTTTTTTAATGGGGTGACATTTTAATAGGAACATCAGGGAAGGTCTCAAATCAGATGACCTTTAAAGAGAGACCAGAATCAAGCCAGGCAGAAAGAACTACAAATGCAAATGCCCTGGAGAGACACAGGCAACAGCCAAGACATCAGGGCAGCTGAAATGCAGAGAGCAGAGGGTGGGGGGTTAGAGGTGAGATCAGAAAGAACTGGGCCCATACCATGGATGGTCTTGCCAGCTGCAGCAAGGACTTCAGGATTTATTCACCATGAGATGGAAGCCATCTTATCAACCATATTTTTTCATATCTCATATTAATTGGGCTCTGAATTATGCCAGGCATGGGGCTAAGCACTTTACATACATTTAACTCTTATAAGAACCTTATAAGGTGCGCACCTTCATGAACCCCATTTTATAGATGAGTAAACTCAAGAGTGGACAATCTGAGTTGACTGCCCAGGGGTCAGCCTAGAAGTCTCTGACTCTCAATCCGCCTTTCATCTTGGGTGACCTTTCCCACAGTGCCTACAAGTCTCAGCTTATTTCATTGTTATCACAGGAAGAGGGTCACATAAAGACCCACGTGAAGACAGAGGCCCAGATTGAGGTGACGCGTCTACAAGCCAATGAATGCCAAGGATTGCCAGCAACCACCAGAGGCTTGGAGAGAGGCATGGAGCAGATTTTCCCTCGGAGCCTCCAAAGGAACCTGCACTGCCAACACCTTGATTTTAGACTTCTGGCCTCCAGAGCCATAGAAAGAACAAATTTCTGTTTTTTATAAGCCACCAAGTTTCTGGTCATTTGTATGGCGGCCCTTAGGGAACTAATACAGATTTGTGTAGGGTAATGAAATGAGCCCTGTATTGGAATCAATCAGATGACCTTAATCACAGCCCTAACTCTTCCCCTCCTGGCCATGTAACCTCTCACAACTCCTTTTCTTTCACCCAGGCCTCAGTGTCTTCCTCTGTAGAATGGGTACACAGTAACCTGGCTTCCAGAGCTATAATGAGAATGAATGACACCTGAAACAATGCAGGTAAGCATCTGACAGAGCTGTCAAAGGGGTGGGTTTGGGTGGACAAGATGATAAGCTAGAATCTTCGTGCTCAGGACGGCGTTCAAAACAGGGCTTAGAAGCAGCAGCTCCTGGACATTTGCTTCCAAATGCTCCGAAGTGTTGTTGGCAAAGCGGCTTCTTCCTGACATCACCACCTGAAGAGTCCAGCTCCTGGGCCGCAGAAGTAACCATTTGGAGAATGAGTCAAGGAGCCCTGGCACTTGGATACTCAGTCATTACTTCCTGCCAGGAGTCTGGGTGTGTGTGTGGCAGGGAGCCTTGTGCCAAGGGGAGTCTTAGGGCTTCAAAGCCAAAGAAAAGGCAATTAAGTTTATGGTGGAATTAGTCAGGAAACTGTAAACCTAGGGCCTTGGCCCTGTACAGTAGGTCCTTTTAGCACCATCTCACAACATACTGAGCAGTCTGAGCCCTACTTCTAACAAAATTGCCTCTTAAAAACAAATTTAGAGTCTAGACAAGGTTACCATGACCTCCTTACCACCTCCGTGTCTTCACATGCCACCAAAGTGGGGAGTGTGCACAGTGATAAACCAAGATATTCCAAGTCCCAGACCCCCAACCCTAACCCTACCCCACCCTAGATCTGGCTTCCATGAAGCCCATCCCATTGGAGAAACATGGGAAGGGACCTAGAGATGGTGCATTACACAGCCCACCACAGTGGGCCAGGCAGGAGAGTGACTTGGCCTCCCTCCATGGACTGGACTCATCCCAGTCCTCACAGTCTTAACTGGTAAAAAGCAAGCTTCAGCAACCAAAGTGTTGCCTTCTGAGCCATGAACCAGAGATAAATAATATCATTTCATGATGATAAAGGGATCAATGAATCAAGAGGACATAACAATCCTGAACATTTATGCTCCTAATAACAGAGCTTCAAAATACATAAAGCAAAATCTGAAAGAACAGCAAGGAGAAAATTACAAATTGACAAATAGACAAATTATAGTAATAGTTGGAGATCCCAGCACTCCTCTCTCTATAATTGATAAATCATGTGAAAAGAAAATCAGCTAAGATACAGTAGACTTGGACAACATTAGCAACCAACTTGACCTAATTAACTGGAAATAACCCAAATGCCCATCAACAGGGAATGAATAAACAAAGTGTGGTATCTGCATACAGTGAAATACTATCTGCAACAAAAAAGAATGCATCACTCAATGTCATGGACAAATCTCAAAATAATTATGCTTAGGAAGAGAAGTGAACCAAAAAGTAGTACATACTAAATATAGGAGTACGTTTACATAAAACTCTAGAAAATGCAAACTAATTTATAATGACAGAAAGCAGAACAGTGGTCCCTCAGGGAGAAGGGTATGGGGAGGAGGGAGAAGGAGTGATTAACAAGAAACATGAGAAAACTTTAGGAGGAGAGGGATATATGTTCCCTCTCTTGGTTGGAGTGATGGGTTCATGGAGATATATAGATATAGATAGATATAAATATAGATATAGATATAGATATAGATCAAAATTTGTCAAATTATACATTTTTTGTGCATCTTATTATATGCCAATTATACCTTAATAAAGCTTGTTCTCTATATAAATATCTTAAGGCTCTCCAGAAGGCAAAGGAGACAGTCTCCATTTAGAAATCTTGTCTCCGAAGTTGCATAATTTGCCTGGTGCCTGGGTTCATGTGCTCTGCTAACCCTGAGATGTTGGCCGAAGGCACCTGACACACAGCTCCGCATTCTGGTTTGGTCAGAGCATCTGGAGGAGCCCAAGGCAGGTGCCAGGTGCCCCAGGTAAAATCCCTTCGAAGAAGGGAAAATGAACACGGATGCTTTGTAAGCAACTACAAAGATTTCACTGGGGCAGAATGACACAGAGTTCTTGTTTGGGCCCACGCTGGGCTTCAGGTACTCCTGGCATCTGGAGTTTGGCCAATTCCCCAACCGTCTGTCTCCTCCTGGGTCTTCAGAGGGACTGAGGACCTCCTGGGGAAAGCTCTTTGTACACAATCATCATGTAGTTGCTCTCAAGGACCCCAGTCATTGGAGAGAGAATCAGTCATGCTGGGGGAAGGAATTTGGTTCCAGACTCAGCCACAGGACCTGAAGACCTGGGGGGAGTTCTGGGCAGAGCATGGTGGCTGGGTTTTGGCCCTGCCGCACGGGGGAGCCCTGGGGAGGAAAGCAATTTTTTATGTGCACTGAGTTGTCCCATTGATGCCAAAGCCTGTGCTCTCTTGGCCCCCAGACCAGGGTTCCGCAAACCACTGGCCACAGACCAAATCGCCTACTGCCTGTTTGTATAAAGTTTTATTGGAATGCAGACACCCCCCTTCATTTATGTTAGGTCCATGGCAGCCATATTACTAACAGCTGAGTTGTATAGTCGTGTGGTTGTGACAGCGACCGTGTGACCTGGAAAGCCTGAAATAGTCACTGTCTGGCCCGTCAAGGATACGTTTGCCACCCCCTGGCCCTGTGTCAGGCTTTATTAGGCTGTGAATGATCTGTTCAACTAGTAATTTAAAACATTTTATTTAAAAGAAACAGATATAGATGACTGGATAAACCAAATATGATATGTATTTCATTAAATAGAGAGAGAATGGAATATTACTCAGCCTTAAAAAGGAAGGAAACTCTGACACAGGCTACAACACCGACCGTGAGGACATCATGCCAAGCGAAAAAGCCAGTCACAGAAGGACAAGTGCTGTCTCTTGTGACGTCCCCAGAGGAGTCAGATTCATACACAAGAATAATGGTGGTTGTCAGGGGCGTGGGGCAGGGGGATGGAGACTTAATGTTTAATGAGCACAGAGTTCCATTTATGTTACGTGTATTTTGCTACACTTGCAAAAAAGAAAGATAACGACGAATCAGATATGTGATGAAGTAGAATGTGGTTTTCCATGGGCTCTTTTTTAAAGGATAAAATGTAACACTTCAAGGATGTGCAGACGTCTTCCCTCTCCTCTGCTGTTCAGGACATTAGGTGGGAGCCGTGGAGGATCATTGGTCTTTCCAGGTGCTCTGAGGAGGTCGCTGCAGCCCACTGGTCTCTGGTGCAGGTGAGTCCCACGGGTCCCCAGTGCCAGTGAAGGATGAGAAGCCCAGGCAGGCCTCTCGGGAACACGGTCACCCACACCTCCTGGGGCAGGTCGGGGGGCCGCAGGGAGGCGAGACCAGCACCAGGTCTGGCATCTGCCCCAACCACACCAGCAGAAATCTACTGGGAGAAGCAAACAAGATATCAGAAGTGGCCTGGCCGGTGCGGCTCAGTGGATTGAGCGTCGTCCCATGGACTGAGAGGTCCTGGTTCGATTCCCGGTCAGGGCACATGCCCGGGTTTCGGGCTCGATCCCCAGTGGGGGGCGTGCAGGAGGCAGCTGATCGATGTTTCTCACATCAAGGTTTCTCTCTCTCCTTTCCTCTCTCTCTAAAAAAAATCAATAGAAACATATTTAAAAAGAAAAGATAATGGAGTGGATATGACAAGGCTTTTACAAGTTGAAAGGATGCAGCGACGGTTGGATATGTCCTCGGCCTCCAAGGGGTCGCGTCTGTTTTCACAGGTGCCGCGGTGGTGCAAGGACAGGCTACATCATTGCTCAGAGGGCCTCCGATCGGGCTGGCTCTGCGATCTGCCGGCTTTGTGACCTCTGGCAAAGCGCTTCGTTGATCTGAGCTTGCTGCCCAGTGTGTAAATGGGCTACAGATACCTGGAGGGGCAGCCATGACACATCAGGGAAGGGGGGTGCAAAGCACCCCTGTGGTCTCCTGTGCTAGACCCTCGGTCACAGTTATCACAGTTATCGGTGTCAGCTCAAGTCCTCACCTCTCAGCAACCATGTGGGCTCTAGGCAGGAAGTGGATCCTCCAAGTCTTCTCCAAAGACTGGTGCTCACACCTCAAACCCGAGGGGCCCTTTACTGTGAGGGTGGTCTGAGTGAGCTTCTCAGACACCTGCCCGGGGCGCCAGAGAGGCCCGCCTCTGTGTCAACCTGCTCCGTCCTGTGCCCACAGGCCTGTCCGAGTGTTGAATGAATCTGTCACAAGAGATCCCACTGTTCAGCAACTTCTAAGTGACACGGAGCTGGGTGGGTGCAGCCCGGGGCAGCTCTGATTATTGTGACAAGCCAATCTACGGTTGAGTCGCGGAGTGACTGCCACATATTTGTCAACAGGGAGCTTTCTGTGCTCAAAGGGGAGAAGGAATAACAGATAAAGAACCAGGGAGATGGTGACCCATAAACAGGACTTCTGAAGCAGGTGACACCCTCCTGTGGCCCCACGTGGGACTGCACCTGTCACAGCTACTCCAGGGCTCCTGGTCTGGGGGTGGCCCAGAGCTGACAACTCTGAGAGGGTGTTTGGAAAGGGACCCACCATTGTGTGGGGGCAGCCCTAGAAAGAGCAGTCAGCCAGATTCTTGTAGGGCTCGTGGGTGTTGCCCTCAGACAGAATCTAGACCTGGGGGACGTGGCTGTGATCAGATTTCCTTCCTTTGGCGCTGGGGACAGGGTGCGTGGATGTGAGAGATGGAAACAGGCAGGGAAAATGACTGATGCTTTTGCGATAGGAACTGCAGACACCTCAGTCTTCTTCAGAAAGCTCGTGCTGATCCTCTTAACCAAAACAGAAGCTGAAACCTAGAAATGAAAACAATAATGTTTCTTTGGAGATTTTTTAACTTAATCAAGGGTCAAAGCAAAAGATGGAATAAAACAGATGGCTCTGGGTTAAGTCTTCTCCTCTGATTCTCAATTAAGTCAGATGTGTATGGAAGGACAGCCACTGTCCTCCTCTATCTGAGTGCGGGTGAATCATCAAATGACACTTTGTTGAGAATATTAAAACCTAGAGGTCACGCCAAACCCAGCTTGAAGGCGAGAAAATATTCTTTGGTCTTAGCACAAGTGCATATTTGGAATTGCAAATGCAAATTCTTTGGAGACCGACTTGCCTTCCTGGCCGGCAAGTACAGACAGAGCATTTGAAAGTGGGTCTCGCTGTAATTCTTGACAAGTGTTAGGAAGAGATACTCCCCGCAGCTTGAGAGAGAAGGAGAATGAAAACCAGCTTGCAGGTCAGAGTGTGTGAAGGGAGGGCGGGATAGAGGGATGGCTCTGGAAGGAGCCATGAGACTCGGTTTCTGCCCCTGCTGAGGGCTCTCTCTGGTGATAAGGGGGGTGTGGCAGGGTTTATAGGGGACGTCGGTGACATCGTGGCAGCCAGTGCAGTGATACAGGTACCAAGGAACCTGGCAAGCAATCTGAATTTTTCCAGGGGAGGAGAGGAAGCAACAAGGGCTTGGGTTCCTGAAACTCATCGGTGTACCTGGTCTCCAGTAGTTTGCCAGTTTGGGAAATTTATCCGGTTCTGTGCCTCATGGTCCAGCTGAGTTCTAGTAGGGCTCATGGGAAGTTGCCCTCACACAAAATCTAGACCTGAGGGATTGGGTTGTGATCACATTCCCTTCCTGTTAGAGCTTGGGTGAGGGCACATAGGGGTGCCATCTGCCTCTTCACCCAGCCTTCCTCTCCCCACACGTGCTCGTTCATGGATAAACACACCACCCTGGGAAGGCCAGGAGAAGGGGAAGCAAGGCATTAACGCTGACTGAGTATGCACCGAGGGCTCGGACTTGACATTGAGTCTTTCCATCAGCCCATGCTACAGATGAGGAAAATCAGGTTGAGGGAGCCAAGTAGACCACCCAAGGTCCCCCAGTGAGCAAAGGGCAGAATCACGATTCAACGCGACTCTGGTTGGCTCCGAAGTTCTTGCTCTTTCTTCTGTACTGAATCACCCACATGCATAAGAGAACACAAGGAGATGCCCAATGACCAGATTAAAATCACTCAGCGATGGAAGACACTAAAATATGCTTGTCCCAGTCACCTCATTTGGGCACTGTCCCTGTGGACAAGTGACTGCCTCCATGGCTTATTTACATTTGATGATTCAGGAAAATCCTAGTGTGGCCAAGATAAATGAATCTTGATGTTTCCTAAGCTGCAGCTCGCCCTTTGAAAAAATTGAGATATAATTCACATGCCATAAAAGTCAACCATTAAAAGTGGTGTGGTTTTTTTTTTTTTTTTTTTAGTATATTCACAAAGTTGTGCAACCATTACCACTACATAATTCCAGAATATTTCAACATCCCTAAAAGCAATTCTGTACCCATTAGCGGTCACGCTCTACCCCATCCCTAACCCTCAGCCCTTGGAAACCACTGATCTACTTTTTTTCCTGTGGATTTGCCTATTCTGAACACTTCATATAAACGGTGTCATAGAATACGTGTCCTGTTGGGTCTGACCTCTTTCACTTAGCACAGTGTTTTCAAAGCTCATCCACATCACAGCGTGTGTCAGCTCGTCACTCCTTTTTAGGGCTGGAAAATACTCCCTTGCAGGACTAACCGTTATTCGTTCATCACCTGATGGACCTGTGTGATGTCTCTGCCTTTGGGCCGTTATGAACAGTCTTGCTCTGTGCATTCATGTACAAATTTTTGTGCAGACATTTGTTTTCAGTTCTCTTGAAAAAAAAAAGTGGAATTGCTGAGTCTTTTTAAAATTTATTTATCTTTGCTGTTGAAACTTTTACAAATGTCCTTCCTTTTTTTCCCCATTGACACCCTTCTCCCTGCCCCCAGCCCCGCCTCCCACCTTCACTGCACTGTTGTCTGTGTCCATTGGTCATGCACATGCGCATGTAAGTTCTTGGTTTATCTCCTCCCACCTCCCTCACCCCCCTTCCCTCTGAGGTTTGTCAGTCTGTTCCCTGCTTCCATGACTCTGGATCTATTTTGTTCGCCATCTTATTTTATTCATTAGATTCCACTAGGAATTGTTGAGTCTTATGATAACTCTATATTTAACTTTGAGGAACTACCAAACTGTTTTCCAAAGTGGCTGCACCATTTTATGTTCTCACCAGCAATGTACAAAAATTCCAGTTTCTCCACATCTTTACAACATTTGTTATTATCCATCTTTTTTTTTTTTTTTAATTCCTCACCTGAGGACATTTTTGCATTTATCTTCAGATAGAACAGGAGGGAGAGAGGGAGGAAGAGAGAGAGAGAGAGAGAAACATCGATGTGAGAGAGACACATCGAGTAGCGGCCACACAGTAGAGACACATGTCCCCAACTGGGGCTGGGGACAAACTGCAGCTGAGGTATGTGCCCTTAGCGGGAACCGAACCCGGGACTCTCTGGTCTGCAGGCCGACGCTCTAACCGCTGAGCCAAACCGGCCAGGGCAATCCATCTTTATCATGCCATCCCAGTGGCTGTGAAGTCATATCTCACTGTGGCTTTTACTTGCATTTCTCTGATGACTAATGAGGTTGAGCATCGTGTGCTTACTGGTCATTTGTACATTGTCTTTGGAGAAATGTTTATTCAAATCCTTTTCCCATTATCTAATTAGGTTATTTGTTTTTATCTTTGAGTTGCCAGAGCTATGGATAGTAGACCCTCGTTAGATACATGATTTGCACATATTTTCTTCCATTCTGTGCATTATATTTTTACTTTCTTGAGAGTGTCCTTTGAAACAATTAATTTTGATTAAATTGAATTTATCAAATCTTTTGGTCGCTGTGCTTTTGGAGTCATATCCAGTAAACCATTGCCTCATCCAAAGGCATGAAGATTTACACCTACTTTTTCTGCTAAAAGTTTTAGCTCTTAACATTTGGGTCTTTGACCATCTTGAGGTAATGTTTGTGTCTGGTGTAAGGTAGGAGCTCAACTTTATTCTTCTGTGTGGATATCCAGTTATCCCGGCGTCATGTGTTGAAAAGACTACTCTTTCCCCATCGAATTGCCTTGACACATTTATCTAACATCGATAATTAATGCACATCAATTAAGTGTGTGGGTTTAGTTCTGGACTCTTGAATCTATTCCGCGGATCCATAGGTTTATCCTTGTGCCAGGATCACACGATCTTGATCACTACTGCTTTGTAGTACATTTTGAAATCAAGAAGGTGTGAGTCCTCCGACTTTGTTCTCTTTCAAGATTGTTTTGGTTATTCTGGGTCCCTTGCATTTTCACATGAACTTTAGAATCAGCTTGTCAATTCCTGCAAAAAAGGCCAGATGTCATTTTGATCCCATGGCCTTTTATCTCTGAAAAGGAAAAGGAGAGATGCTATGGGAAGGTAAGGGAACTCTCAGCACATTGATAATGGGAACAGAACACTGTCTGTCCTCCAGACTCATCTTCCAGAGGCGTGGTCTTACACAGACTAACAAAACTGATGTGGCTGGGACTCTATGATGACAGCTGAGTGACACAGGGTCCTGCCTCCGCACATGAGCCGTCGCTTCTGTCGGAGATCCTCCGTGAAAGGGACTCCTCGGAGCTCTGTCTCGATGGAACACAGTGATGAAAGCGGGTGTGCCCTGTTCCAGTACGTCCTGCTGTGTTACGAGGCTCTCTAAGGGAAGACGGGGAGATCTCACCCAGGGACTCTGGGACTGCTCTTCTTTTTAGGTTAGTCATTTCAATTCAGGAGGAAGCTCATCCTGTAGAACCACCAATACTGAGCTTTCTCGGGGTTCCATGAGTCACTGATTAAGCCAGGCTCATGTGAATCCTTCAAGTTACAGAAGTCTTTCGTTGTTGATTTTGGGCTTAGAACAGTGCCCAGCAAGCATCCTCTGACCTTGATCCCCTAGAAACTTGCAGTTTATATCAGAGGAAGGAAATTAGTTTATGTGGAACCTCATGTGCCAACTCCCATAGCTTGGCAGTGATTTCTTAGTGCACTGTGTTGAGAAGGATTCTGAGGCTGAGTTTCAGGCTCAGTGGGGAAAGCAGTGGCATGATGGAGTATGCACAGGAGAGGGCTGGAGGCATAGATTCCACGTATTCACCATTCCCTCATCTATATACAGCATACATGTATATATTCGCCAATCTGTGAACTCCGAAGTAGCTGGAAAGACCCTCAAATTGTCTTTATACTATGCATTCTTTCTAGAATGAATAATGTTTTACCCATACGTATACATTTCAAATGCAAGCAGATGTGGTAATAAAATGCAAGCTTATTTCAAAGAAGTATTCCATTCAGAGTGGATTTCTGTCATTACACACATTGTCCACAGATAAGAAAAGTCCGACTACTACTCTGTGGGGGTGTACAAGAACCTTTGGAGAGTTAAAAGGTGTCTTTATCTTAAGAAAGTGGAAACCACTTCTTTTATAGCCTTCCCATGAGCGAAAGCTGAAGGACAAACAGGGCATCAGACATAATCATGTCATGATGATTTGACATGAATCAATATATTGAACAAATGGTTTATATCACATCCTGGCATTAGCGTGGTTTTCCCAACAACCAGGTAAACTCATTGTCTTGGAAAGGGAGGTCCTGATGCTTTAAATGAACTCTATCCAGTAGTAATAATTATGATGATGATGATGATGATAATAATAAGTTCCTTGGATGAGAAAATGACCCCTATCCAGTCTCTTCCCAAGTTTGATATCATAGACTGTCACAACCCTTTGAAATGTCTCCCTTGGCGATTCTCAAACAGTGATTGGTAATAGCAGATTTCTTGCCACAAAATCTTACTCAGAACCACAAAATATAAAACAGATAAAAGAGTAGCCATTACAGTGGAGGGGAGGATGGGTATCCAGACTCCTTCCTTTTGGACATCCGCAGAGTCCTCCGTGGCTGCGCCTGCAGACAGACTCCCAGGGCGGAGTACCAGCTGTATCCACCCCTGACCTCGTGGCCGCCTTTACCATGTGGGGTAAGGAAACCAGGACCCACATCCTCAACCCCCACCCTCCAACCAAATCTTATCCCATATTGTCTTGACAACACCCAGGCAAGCCAGACCGCTGTCCTCTTTCCGAACTGGTGCATTCACGCTGCAATCGTGATGACACCAAAGGGGTGACCAGCCAAATCTAGAAGCCTCCTGATCATGCATCCTTCCAGGCTTTGAATTTGTCTATATCTTAGAAAACAAACAAACAAACAAAAAAGCAAAAAACAAATGCCAAAACGCAAGCATCTTGTGTCTCCTTTGTAACTGGTATCGTTAGTGTACAAACTGCCCAGGAAGCCTGCCTCTGCTCCCCTTCCTTCCTTGCCCCCCCTTCCCATTGCTCTTTCCTCCTTTGAGCCAGGTTGAGTCAGCCTCGCCTGGGCCCTGCCTCTGTGGTCTCTGGCCCAAGCAGCCCACAGAGGGCCCGACTCCATTCCGTGCCACCCCCAAGACAGTGCCTTGGCAGAGATTTGAAACGTTTCTATTTAAATGACATTTGAACAAACGCGAAGGGTTCAGTTGTACGTCAATCACATTCCCTGGGACCCGGTTGGGAGCCGGGTCCCTGTGGACAGTGCACACGGAGTTCCCTCTGTTTTCTGATTTGAATTGCTTTGTTCTCCGTCCAGGAAGGGGGAAAGAGGGGGATGCATTTGGCCTAAAATGAAACATTTCCCTTTTAAGTCAAAAACTTGAACATGGCTTGAAGGAAAGAGTTTAAGCTCCATAATCCCCGGTCCTGAGCAAAGCAGTAACAAGCCTGCAATTTCCTTTTTGGAGGAGAGAAGTCAGAGAAAGCTACCGGGCAAGCAGACTGGCGCCCTCCGTGAGCCTGCCCGGAGCAGACAGTCCTCCTGTCCCCGGGGACACAGCTCAGCCTGCCCCCTCCAAGCACACTCTGCGAGGCAGCTGGTCTGCTTCCTTTCCGGGTCTATGCAGATATGTCCTGTGTTTCCGTTGTTGCGGGGAAACCCCAGGGGCAGCTTTTCTGTGGCTCCCGAGTCTTTTTCCACTTTCCGTGTCTGTGTGGGTCCCACCCACTGTGCCCATCACCACACCAGCTGCGCCTGGTTCCGCACTGGCCCTCTTGGTGCGCCATAACCTGCGTGTTCCGCCCACCGTTTCTCTTCTCTCCTCACCCGCTGACCATCACCAAGTGATGCAGTCGCCGCGGAGTGAGATGGGTGTCAGGTCCTCGCACACATCGCTCAAGCTCCCCAGGTTTGGGTTTTCTCAACCCAGACATGAGAAAATGGGAGCGTTTCACACGCTGAGTTATCATCCATTTCGAAAATGGTTTGAATCATCAAGTAATAATAGCACTTAGGTAGCAAGTATCTAAGTTAGAGTTTCCCGTTTTTCTGATGAAAAACAGAGCCTCTGACTGAGCCCCAGCCTCCAGGCATGGAAATGTCTTGCTAATGTGCCCTTGACCTAGTGCTTCAAGCCCTCGCTCTCAAGGGCCTTCTGCCAGTTAGTTACACTCAATGGATATTTGTTTAATTAATGGGCAAACAGAGAGACCGGCAGGTGAATAGATGAATGAATGGATGAAAACGCGATCAGACTAACAAATGTTTTCTATCCTGCCCAGGTTTTGCTATCACAATAAAAATCACACCAGTAGCAGGTGGCAGAAACACAGCAGAACCAACCCAGTGTGTCCCATCTTTCAAGTCTCAGCCATTGGTTCATTTCTTTCAGGTCCAGACTTGCCTCTAATGCGTCCATTCTGGAGAGAGAGGAGCTAGTTTACATGGTGATTTCACGTCCTTGGAACCTTGACTCTTTTCTCCAAGAAGAAAATTGCAAACCCCTGATTCAGTTTCTCTATATTAATATTTATATAGGAAGTTCGTTGGGTTAATCAGGACGGTTTTCGTCACAAGTGCCAGAAACTCAATTCAACCTGGCTTACGCCCCGAAGGAAATGTATTGGTGTCTATAAACAAAGCCTCCAGAGGGATGGATTTGCCTCTCTGTGCAGCTGAAACCAGGTCTGTAAACGACGTGATCAGAAATCTTTTTCTCCCTTCATCTCTCAGCTTTACATTCCTCAGTTTTGGATTCATTCTTCAGGCAGGCTCTCAGACGTGGAGCCTTTGAAAAGATGCTACACACCAAGTAGCTCCAAGCTTACTTGGCCCTTAGAGCCAGTGATCATAATTCTAGCTAAGTTCCCATGGCTGATTCTGATAGGCCTGGCTTAGGTCAAGTGACTATTCCTGAACCAATCACTGTGACCAGAAAAATCGAATAAATATCCTGATTGGTCAAGCCAGGATTATAGCGGTGGCTGACTGACAGCAGGCAAAATGAAAGGGAGGGTTCGAAATTCAGAAAAAGAGATATGGAGGACATGAGAAATGCCACCTGGCCACTACACTGGCTTGCCTATTCTGCCTCAGGCCACGGCTCGAGTTTTCTCCACTTCTCCCTAGAACATATTTATCTTCATTAACAGCCATAGGACTTGTGAAGTTGTTCTGGGGACCACGGTAAAAGGCTGTGGCAGACGGCACTTCCCAAAGATTGCTGCAATAACGCCTTCTTTCCCACACGCTCCTCCAGGACCTTGGCCCTCCCTCTTCCCTTGCACCGATGGCTGCCTGTGCAGTAGGGTAGCATATGACATCTCAGGGTAAATCATAACAAGGTCATGCATTTCTGCCTTGTTCTTTTAGGGTGCTCACTCTTAGAATGCAACCACCATACTATGTGGAAGCCCAAGCAGCCCGTGGAGAGGCCCTTATGGACAGAAACTGAGGCCTGCAGATTGGACTGAGGCTGAGTGCCCAGACAACAGCCCTGTGGGTGAGCCATTTTGAAAGGGAACCCTGCAGCCCCCAATGAGTCACCCCGGCGAGGCCACAGGGAACAGGCAAGCTATCCCCACCAAGCCCTGTCCAATTCGCAGATTCATGGGCAAAACTGATGATTTATGTAAACACCATGGATAAATCTCATAAATATATGACATGGTCCATTTATGTAATGTTCAGAAAGTTCCATCTACATGAAGTTCAAAAACAGGAAAACCAGTCTCAGGTGGTAGAAGTCAGGGTGGCGGTTGTTACTTCTACGAAGGGAGAAGAAACTAGAAGGGGGCGTGAGGGGGGCTTCTGGGGTCCTTGAAAGATGGGGTCCCTGACTTGGGAGCAGGTCCCATGGCATACTCACTTTGAAAAGTCACCAAGTTGCACCCTGGTTTGCTGGGTGAGCTTATCTATTTCTGTCCAACTTCGATAAAAATGTACCTTAAAAAAAACCACCTAGTCCATAAATTACCCTGAGCAGATCAATGTTGACGTGACTCATGGGCCTTTGTCTTTTAATACAGTTCAATTCTTTCGAAAATGAATCTTTCATCGTTGCATCAATGTAATTCGTCATGGCGAGTGTTCCTTTCACAGGGTACAGACAGCTGTGTCTCCGGGCCCCATGCTGACCAGCCCTTTGTAGGGACTCCTCTGTTTATTGGCAAAGTCAGCCCTGCTCAGCACCTGTGCTCGCTGGGACTCTCAGATGCGCCCCCTCCCAGATGCTCCGGCTCATTTTGCATTTAGCAGAAAAAGTTCCCCTGCTAGACGATGGGTGAGATGGAAAGAGCATGGACGTGGAGTCCAGCAGACCTGGACTGTCAACACGTCTCTGCCACTGGAGCTCAGATGCCTAGCCCCTCTGAGCCTCAGATTTCTTATCTGTAAATGGGATCATGACAGTGCCTACCCCGAGGGCAGTTGTGAGGGACGAATGGGGTACGATGAAGCGGCCAGCCCGATGTCCGGCATATTGAACTTCCTTAGTAAATAAAGGTGAGCTATTATTGTCATTGGAGAAGGAAATGAAACAATGTGGATATTTTGTATTGCAAAATTAATAAGTGTTCTATTGCAAAAACAAAAACAAAAACATGGAAAGCATCTAGACGGGAATAGAAATCACTCAGTGATAACCCGTCCGCAGTTTCAGGTGGGCAGGAAATAGATCTTTGTTTCTTCTAGCTCAGCTTGATTCCTTTATGAGCCCCCTTCCACTGCAGGACGGCACTCGGTCTCATCAGGTCAGGGCCCCTCCTTTCGCTGGGGCTATGTCCAAATTGGGAGGGCGGTGAGGAGAGGGATGAACAGGGGGAGGAGGGAAGGATGGGGGAGGAGGAAGAGAGGAAGAGGAGGAGGAAGAGGAGGAGGGGGATGATCGGGGAGGAGAAGGGGAAAAGGGGGCCATGGATCTAGGCATCCATCTAAACGGTCTGCCGCCCACTGCCTCTCGCTCCCATCTGCAGGCCCTGCGGGTTCAGTGCCTCTGCCTTGTGGGTCCCCTAGAGCAGGGGGCAAGCCCGGGTGTGCCCTGGAGGCTGCCTGAGGCCCCATCACAGCATCCTCCCAGCACAGCAGCCCCTCTCTGGGGCCAAAGGCCCCTCAGATCCCCGGGTTCACGGGGCCTCGGGAGCATTCTCTACATCCACACAGCCCTGGGCAGGCTCAGCCCAGTGACGGGCGAGACCCGTCTGTTTTCTCAGGAACTTCCAGGGTTTAAGCTCTCAGCCTTTCTCCCTCTCCCCGCCCCTTTCCAACATACAGCCATCCCTCCCCCACCCCGTCAACCCCAGGAGATCTTTTGGGGGGGTGCTGGGGGAGAGTATCCATCATGCCCTTTGTTTCTCCGTCCTGAGACCTTTCGGTTGTTTAAGTCCCAAACCTGCGGCCCCTCCTTCCCAGCGCCCTTCCGGTCACATCCCTTCCCGGAGGCAGTGAGCTCAAGAAGCACAACTTCTCTGCAGAGGCTCTGGATCAGGAGGAGGTTCAGCAAAGGCTGAAAGGAAGTGCAGACACAAAAACATCCCTTGATATTTTCTTTATTTTCTTTATTGTTGGAAGTATTGCAGATGCCCCCCCTTTTTCCCCATTGACCCCTCCTTCCCGCTCCCACCCCTCCCTTGATATTTTATAGATGCTGTCCCCACACACACACACTCACGCACCAACCAAGACGATACAGTTTGTGACCTGATGTTTCCACGTAGAGATGTGTTATGGACCCATCCTGTATCCTTACGGCATTTTTAGTGACCACATACTATGCTGTTGTACGGAGGTGCCATCGTTGACCTTACTGTACCCAGTGTTGGAGAAATAGCTTATTTCTAAATCCTTCTTACTGTAAATAATATGACAGTGAACTCCCACGGTCATGCCACCCTCTAGCTGTGGGTGTGAAGGCAAGGGTAAAAACCTCTCTAAGCCTCATTTTTTTGGTTTATAAAACATTGGCAATACCTCCCAGAGTCCTTGAAGGAATTAAATGAGATAATACTTGTAAAATGCTCAGCAAATCCCTGTTCAAGAGAGGATGATTATAATGGTGATAATGTCCACATAACTTCTTTTAAACCCATGTTTCCCTCACAATAAACACCTTAAAAAAGTGCTGGGTTAAATGATACGTACGTGTTCTAAAGCCTTCTGATCAATTATTTGATGTACCCTCCACGCTCCCAGCCAGAGCCCCCTTCGCAGGCGGGGACATCCATCTCTCCCCTGCTGTGTGCTGACTGCCCAGGCTCTCAGCCGCACTGTTACCCGAACTGCCCTTGGCCTGTGGGAGCCTCCCTCCTGGCAAGTGCCTAGAATGTGAGCTCGTCCCCCAGGGCAGCGCACACTCAGTGGCTGACTGACGCAGGGTACAAAGGTGGGACCACAGTGGTGCCACTCGTGCTCCATGCCTCCCTTGGGATTAGGCTGAGACCAGACTTCAGCTGAGCCACATCTTTGCTGGGCTTCTTCCTTGATCTGCCTTCAGCTCCTCAAGGGTTTTCTCCCAAGAGAAATAAATAAGTCACTTGCAGGAGAATCCCTCCTAGCAAACCCGTCCCAGGACACCCTCCAGCAGCAGTGTGCGCAAGTGCGCAGGTGGGACGTCTTAGGCGCTTCATGCCACGTGGCTCTTTAAAACTACTGGACAACAGAGCTTGGCAGGATGGGGGTGTGTGCTGGTGGAATGAGGTTCTCAATCCTGGGACATCCCTGCTCCAAGTGGTTGCATCTCCCCAAACACGTGCGTAGGGCACCCTCAGCCAGCGAAGCCAGCAGAGTCTCAGAGGCAAAGTAGGAGCTGACAAGCCACACAATGACACACGAGCCACGCAATGACACACAAGCCACGCAATGACACACAAGCCACGCAATGACACACAAGCCAGCATTAGGAGAAGGAGACACAGTCTTACAGTCCTTCACAAAGACAGGCCGGGGAAGCTGGAAAACAGAACCGGGCACCAAGAGTGGTAGGCAGGCTGGAGGTGAACACAGACGTAGTTGAGACAAAGTTCAGAATGGGGTCAAGGTGAAAGATGAACCGTCTGACCCAGTTCACGTACATTCATTTAACAAGGACATTCATTGATAAGCAAACGACCTGATGCTTGCATAGTAGAAAAAATAATAATAAACCACCTGGTACTGCCTTTGGGTTGATAAGCCAATATCTTTAATCTTTTTCTTCCTCTCTCTCTCTCTCTCTCTCTCTCTCTCTCTCTCTCCCCCCCCCCCCCCCGATGACTGAAGTACCCACTCTGTGCGGCCTTCTGCTCCATCCACACTGGTAATAGTGACAAGACTTTGATGTCCTCCTCATTCAACAGAATGTTGTTTAGTTCAAAGTGAAGAACAGAAGCCATTCTTTGCTTTTAAATTATTAGCTCCCTAAGTCTTCTGTAATGATATAGTTTGACTGAAGTGTGCAGTTTATTAACTACATAAAGACGACATTATCAGAGCGGAGAAAGGGCGCTGTGAGTTTTGCCTTTCAGCCTAGCAGCAGGGTTCTCGAGACTTTGATCTCAATCAATGCTAAATGTCTTTGTGAGATAGAGAGACGGCTGAAATTATCTTTGGCATGGCGGCAGCATCAATTATTCAAGCCCTTTTCCTTATGAATTACAGTGTTCTTCAATTTCTACCCCACTTGTGGGTCTGGGTGTGGCTTTTTTTTTTTCTTTTTCCTTTTATTGTGTTTTTCCAGTTATTCCAGGAAAGGCACTTGGAATAAATCTCTAAGCCTTTGCTCATCATACTCCAGCTGACCTTTGAAAATCGACATCCACTCTTCCTCCTCCTCCTTCCTAATTGCTCTCCCCACCCTCCCTCCCAGCCCTGGACTTCTCTGAGGTGACCCCAAGGACTATTCAGAGAAAAGGGGGGCATTGTTTCTATTTGGCTTCATGCCAGACTGGTCAGCAGAGGCCAATGAAGTAGCCCCTTGACAAGAAGTGTTGGTCTGAAATCTGATGAAATGGAGGCGTCCACAGGCTGTTCGAACCCCTCCCAGCTGACTTCAGCTGCTCCCTGTGCTTCCCAGGGAAGAGTTCCACTATCAAACTGCCCTGTGTTCAAGACCCAGTGCTCCTTCATACGCCCACTTTCCAGGAGGCTGATGTTCAAGCTGCAGGCTAAGACCCATGAGTGGGTCATTGAATCAGTTTCATGGATGATGTCCAGCAGAAGAGCATAGAAAAGAAACTATCAGAATGCACTTGATAAGTTAAGTATTCTTTCTTGAAACTTTTGTTTCAGAGATGAGTGCACTGAGTCGCCATATATTATCACCATACCCTTGCCCCAAAAGAGACCCCAAGACAAGGATTTTGGGGCAGTTTATTTAAAGGGCAAGTCCAGAAAGTACTGGGAGGTAGTGGGGTGCATGAAATAGGAAGGAAGGAAAGCCAATGGAGTATGTGTTAATGACTGGATTACAATTATAGGCCACTGCAGCTTAGCTCCTCCGGGGACACTCTGAGAGACCCTGTGGAATATACCTCAGAGTTGTCCCACCAACCGCGAGGGAGCTGGAATGCTGGTCCATAAATGCCCATCCTCCATTGGTCAGGTCTCACCTGGCATTAGCTCTCTGGCACTTCTAGGATGCCCCGCACATAGACCAAGTATACCCCCATGGCCAGAGAGGAGGCAGTAGATTCTACCAAGAGATGACTGTGATTTAGACAAAGTCATGGCAGTGGAGGTTAAAGAACATGTACTTTTTAAATGTGAACCCACGGTAGGTGAAACAGATGCTCACATATTCTGCTGAGAGTATTCTCCTGGAAGGCAAATAATCAACAGGTACCAAGAGCCCTCAAGTGTTTCCTCCCATATGACCAAGTGATCCTAGCTCTAGGAACTTTTTGGAAGAAACACCTACAAAAGTGAAAATTTAGAAATATCCCATATATCCAACAAAATAGGATTAAACAAATTATGCTATCTCCCTACAATGGGATATAATCCCATTATTTACAATGATGTTGAATATTTATTGTTATGGGAAAGTTTTCAAGACCAATTAAATGGAAATAAATAACAGGTATTAAACTGGATGAACTCTCTGTACTATGTTGGAAACTTGTCTATAAATCTAAAACTATTCTCAAATTAAAAAGTTTATCTAAATATCTTTAAAAGCAAATATTTACAGTACTATATACTTCCTATTTGACACACACACCTAGAAGAATATACCTAAAGATCATCACAGTGGTTACTTCCGTGTGAGGGGATTAGGGAGTTTTTATCTTCTACATTTTACTTATCTGTATTTTCTCTTTTTCTACAATGAATATGTATTACTTTTGTAATAAAAAATAAGTAAAGTTTATCTTATACCATCTTAAATTTATCATAAATATTCTTTAAGACAAGCTTAGCAAAGAGGAAAGGAAGAAAGACTAGAGGCTAGAGGAAAATAGTATCAAGGGATGGTTTAACATTTTATTTGCATCTGTATTCTGGTTATAAAATTATATATTCTGAATACGTAGAAAATCTGAATGTTATAAAAATGTATAAAAGGTATAATAATAATCACACATGATCTTGCTTCTCAGAAATGATCCCTTCAGAGCAGACACTCTCGTTCTCCACTGCATTACTGTGGAACTGTCATACCACTTCTGGAGCTCCTCCTCTGGGTTCAGTGAGGCTGTGCTTCTACCCCCAACAGAAGGTTTACCCTCAGGTAACTGAAGCTGTTTTACTCATATGTTCAGAGAGGCAGAAGTGGCTAGGCAGATTATATGTGAAGAAATACACAACACTGTGAGGCATGATTTGCACTCCAGGATTCCCATGTCAGAGGAGACTAAAGTTACTCTCCATTATACTGAAATCACATCCCTCCTTGGTCATTTCCCTTCCCCTGACCTGCTTCCCCTGCTCCTTAACTGGGTTCTCTTGGAAGCACTTTCATAATAAATCACTTGCACATGAATTCTCATCTTAGGGTCTACTTTTAGGAAACCCTCCTACAGTGTTGCTGTTGATGCTTTAATGCATCTCCTTCCATTCTTTTTTTTTTTTATACACACAACAAATGTTGTATGACTCTAACACACTGTACTTTATGAAATATTTGGTATCTGCTCTTCCCAGAAGCCAGTGCCGAGAGAGCCATGACTGGCCACATGATTCATGGCATCCATGGAATTTTTTTTAAATCATGGCTGGGGAGAAGCAGAGGTGTTTTCTGGCATTGAGTGCAGAGAAAAATCTGTCCTGTAGATTGTAGAGAACTGCCTCCTCAACAACTTCCTGCAATGATCATAGTAATGAATTCCATAAGCTGATGACAAAGAGCCAAAGTAGTGTGGTTGAGGGAAAGAGCTCTCTGATGCTTTGATAAAATCCAAGGATTAATCAGTGTATAATTAGGGGTTGCACAAGAAAAGCCTACAGGGACAAGGTGGGTAATATAATAAGACATCATGTAAAGAAAAGTGACTGAAATTTGAATTATTGTCTTTTGCCTAACCCTCTTACTAAATTCTTAATTAATTTAAATAATTGTAGATGACTGAGTTTTCTATATTTACAATCCTATTTTCTTATATATCTAGTGTTCAATCAGTGTTTGTGACAATGATAGTTGAATGAATGAATTTATGTCCTGGCTAAAAAATTTCTCTGAAATGTATGTTCTTTTACATCTGCTCCCCAAATGGTTATCTATCTATCTATCTATCTATCTATCTATCTATCTATCTATCTATCATCTATCTATCTCTATCTCTATTCTCTCTCTGTGTGTCTATCTCCTGCTTCTTTGGAATCCTTATGACCTTACTTTAGTACATTCCAGACCAAACCCTGTTTTCTTATCCTTGACCTTCACTCTCTTGCACTCAAATGGTCACCCAAGTCCTGTTGATTTTACCGCCTACACATCCCTCAAATCTCTGTGTTCCTCTCCTTCTTCACTGCCACTTTCTTGCTTCAGCTAACCCATTTTACACATTGCTGCTAGAAAGAACTTCCAACCATACAAACTGTATTATGTCCTTTCTGATTTGAAATCTTTTGATGGCTTTCCATCATCTTCATAGAAAAATCTCATATTTAGAACGGTACTCAAAATCTGGCTTACCTCACTAGCTTTGTCCCTGGTCTTCCCATTTCTCACACCAGTGTCTGGCCATGTGAATGTCTTGCAGCATCCTGAAA
Organism: Tadarida brasiliensis; assembly: GCA_030848825.1. Lineage (NCBI taxonomy): Eukaryota > Metazoa > Chordata > Mammalia > Chiroptera > Molossidae > Tadarida > Tadarida brasiliensis. The sequence continues at coordinate 56,902,664 of CM061273.1, forward strand.
CTATCAGAAGAACTAAGGGTCAAAAGTGCAGATTGTGAGTTAATTAACAAAATGGGAAAACATAAGCATGATAAATAAACCCCCTTTCCTAATTCCTTTTAAACCTGGAATATGTGGGAGGAGTGAAATAATAAAAGGGTCCTTAGTGGTACAAAGTTTAGGAACCACTGAGATGCAGATGAAACACATATGATTATAAATATGTATGAGGGAAGGAAAAATAATATTACTACTTGTATGCCCCTGATCATACATGATGGATCCAGAGGCTGGAGAGAAATGTGGAAGAAAAGGTTGTTTAAGGATAAAGCCTATTTTTCTTCATACAATGTAGGAGTGATATTACAAGGGAATTTCAACTGTTTAGGAAAAAGGGGGAATGAGTTGAAAGTCACCAAAAAATGTGACTTATGAGGTCAAATACATAGCATCAGCCTATAAAGAGAATGGACTGAAGGACATATATTTAGACACATACGTTAGGAGTGGAGCTAAGGTGTTTCCCTGTGAAAACTCTTGTGACATAGAGCGACCACACACTCACAACATCCCTGGATGCCCTCAATGGAAACTCATGCTCTCTCACCACCAGTGGGTCCTCAACTCTGCCAGGCAACCCTCTGTATTCCTCCAGCCACTGGCACCTCACTCTCCTCCAGATCCTGCTTTTACACCTTTTCTCTTCTTTCCCTCTGCTCTGTCCCTCAGTACCTTCTTCTATTCCCAGGCCTTCACTATTTTCATTACGTCTGTGAGGATGTCTGCAAAAGCTACATTACCATTCCTGTCTCCTCTCCCAGGGATGCCCTCAGCATTTTCTAACTCAGCATCATGAGTTTATCCCCCCAAGCCACTTCCCCTCCTGATTCCAGTCCCATCCAATGACAGCAGCCGTCATGAACTTGGCTCTTCCTTCCCCGAAGTCATGGTCCATGCATGTTCAACCCCCTGACTGTTTCATTCTTTCCTTTCCCATCTCACTGCAGTCACCCCGGCACACCGGCGGTGCCCTTACCTCTTTGCTCCTGCGAAGACTTCACAAACTTGCTGTTGCTTCACTTCTCAGTCCATCTCAGAAAAATAAATCAGCCCCCAGATTTATTTTTCTAAAATGCAGCTTTGATTAGCAGGCATCGGGCTCAAAACCCTCCACGGCTCCCCATTGCCTATCAAATAAATCTATTCTCCTCCGCTCGGCTCTGCAGTCAACCTGTTCAGGATAGTATTTCCTACTATCCCTTTAATAAACCGGACTCCTCGTGGTTCTTGGATGCATCCCTCTCTTTCCTGCCTATCCTCTGTCTCCGTCCATTGTCATGTGGTTTCCTCCAATCGGAATGCTTCCTGTTTCCTCTCTGCCATGTGAGGTTCAACCTGAGCTCATTTATGAGACCCCGATGGCATCAGCTGGGTGATTCTTGCCACCACCGCTCCCCTACCTGCCCCCGAAACACTATTCTCTCGATCACATTCTGCTTTGTATCGTTTTAATGCATGTTCCAGAGCCCTGAAAACTCGGAAAGTCCTTAAAGGCAGAAGCAATGCTCGTCATTCTTGCAGCCCCAGCACCAACCACACAGTAAGTCCTCATAACGGGTGTTGAAAGAATCTTTAAATTATTAACATTGCTGAGACTTGCTGAGCCCGGCCACATCTATTGACAAACCACTCCCTTCCTTAGCTCTGCTACTGAAATCACACTCAAACCCACCCACCTGCACTCTCCTCCCCAGCCACGCAGAGCACACACAGCCCTCATTACAGACCATCTGAGGCCTCTCTCTTCAGCCCCCGATCTCTAGCCCTGAGGGTGTCAAGCCAACTCCCCCAGATTAGAATCTCAGTCTCAGGGTTTAGCCGACTTCTGAAGGCCTCCTTCTCTGTCTTCCTGTCCTCAGCTTCCCGCTTCTGGGACAATCCCCAGGCCCAGGAGCAAAGCCAAAGCTTGACCCCCCAAGGCAGTGTCCCCTCAGAACCAGCTCAAGAGCAAAAGAAACCCTGACTTCCCCGAGATCAAAGCCCTGTGCAGCCGATCACCCGTGGCCTAACGCCACACTGCTATGGCAACATGAATTTTAAGCAGACATCGGCAGAACCTGCCTCTTCTATTTTGACAACCCTGGAGCCAGCCTCTCCGGGGTGGGGACACCCACAGTGAGGATCCAGGATGTGCCTGAGGGACCTGAGTCATTTTCTGGGGTCACCCTGTAGCTGACATCCTGAGGCCTGATGTAGGGAAGAAAGGGAGGGATCACACTGTTTCAGAGATAGAAAGCACTGCTGGGGAAGGTGTAGGGGCACCAGCCGCCTCAAGGACAGAATCCAACCAGGAAACTGAAAACAGTTCCTCACTTCTCTCCCCTCCAGGAACCCAGGCTCTTCTGTGTCTTCTGCACCTATGCAAAGATGACTGGCATGGTGCTGTCCCAGGGATGCCACCATCTCTTGGGGAGATAAATCACATTTGGAAACAACACAAAGTATTGTATTGCATTGTATTGTATTGTGTTGTATTGTGCTGTACTGCATTGTAACTGAGGGCATACTAAAGATTCCCTCACTTCCTGTTGAGCTGCACACTGGAACCACTGCTCATGGTGGCACTAAACAAACACCCAAAGCCCCGGCCAGGCTGGGGTGCCCCATGGAGACAGGCAGCGAGGCACAGGCCCCATGACCTCTGTGATGTCCCCACTGGAGCCCTGGCATGCTTAGCTTTGGGCCCTGCTGGCCTCTAGAAGAATGTTCTTGCCTCCGGTAGTCTCCCTGCTGAGTAAATATTAGGACAGCTGGCCCTGGCCCGTTTGGCTCAGCGGTTAGAGCGTTGGCCCGTGGACCAGAGAGTCCCGGGTTTGGTTCCCGCTAAGGGCACGTACCTCGGTTGCAGTTTGTCCCCAGCCCCAATTGGGGTGGTGTGGGTGGCAGCCAGTCGATGTGTCTCTCTCACATCGATGTTTCTCTCTCTCTCTCTTCCTCCCTCTCTCCCTCCCACTCTATCTGAAGATAAATGCAAAAATGTCCTCGAGTGAGGATAAAAAAAAATATATATATATATATTAGGACAGCTGATGTCACATTGTCACTATCAGTCTGGGTGTGAGTAAGGAAAGATTGCCCTCATACATTCATGTTGTCAGAAATCTGAATTCGCATAGGCTTCTAAGGGGACAATTTCGCGTGGTGGATTGGTCTTTAACATACGCTCACCTTTTAACCCAGCGATCCCTCTTTTTTGTTTCTGTCCTGGGGAGGTGCTTGCAGAGGTGCAGAGAGAAGGACACACCAGGATGTTCAATACAACATTGTTTGTTGTCATGAAAAACGGGAAACGATTTAGTCTTCACACATGACACAAGCATAATGTACTAGTTTCCTGCAGCCGCTGTAACCAAGTGCACAGACTAAGTGGCTTAGAACCATAGACACGTATTCTCTCACTGTACTAGATGTCAGAAGTCCAAAGCCAAGGTGTCAGCAGGGCCACCCTCCCTCTGGGAGCTCTAGGGGAGGTCCTCCCTGGCCTCTTTTAGCTCCTGGTCGCCCGGGCAATCCCCAGCATCCCTCGGCTTGTAGCACCATCACTCCCACCTCTGCCCCATCTTCGTGTGGTCTCTCCTCTGTGTGTCTTTCCTCTTCTCTGAGGGTTTCAGTCACTGGATTTAGGGGCCATCCCAATCCGTTATGACTAGTATTTCAGAAAAATTTTACCGTTAAGCATTTTTTTTTAAAGACACTAGAAATTTTAGATCAGCCACTACTCTGAAGTCATTGACTTTCCATCCTGTTTCAACGAAAACACTAGAGATTCATGAGAGATGTAAAAGTGAACTAGTGAAAGGGCCACCGATGCACAATATCCACCTCAATTTACAAAGCACAGTGTCTGTATAATCAGGAGATGTTCATCTTAATAGAGGTTGCACCTTCCAAACCCCAAACCCCAAACTGAGTGTGGTGCCGCCTTGGGTTCTGTGCGAAGATGAGGCTGTAGCCATGACTCCCGCCCCTTAGAACTTCCCACTGTGGAAATGCATGGAGATGAGAGTAATAAGCCCTACAAATTAAATTCAATGACCGTGACAGAGTGACAGGGGCCGGCACCCCAGCAGTTCAGGATCTTGGCTGAAAATCCCAGGAGTGACATGTTACTACGATGCTTCAAATGATCTTTTCCTTGAAGCCAAGAAGAATGAGAGGACAGGATTAGCACAGAGAAGGACCAGGGCTGAGGACTCCACAAGAAAAGCAGAGTCCAGCTGGTGTGGCTCAGTGGTTGAGCATCGGCCCATACACCGAGAGGTCACTGGTTCGATTCCCAGTCAGGGCACATGCCCAGGTTGTGGGCCAAATCCCCAGTGGGGGGCATGCAGGAGGCGGCCAGTCGATGTTCTCTCTCATCGATGTTTCTATCTCTCTCTCCCTCTCACTTCCTCTCTCTCTAAAATCAATAAAAAAAAATTTTAAAGGAAAGCAAAGACTTCTGTAATCTAGGTCTTTCGAATATCTCATTAATAGCACACACAACAGAAGCTAATGACGGGGGTCAGGTGTTTGGGCCCTACTGAGAATGAGCCCTGCTGTGCTCTCAAAGTCAGTGGCCGTACTTCCCTGCTGGCTGAAATATGCTTTGCTTCCTCCTTGGCCTCCAGGAACTGGACCCCAGAAGAGACTTTGTGTCAGGTCCTTACAGAGGCGGATGTCTTCTTCATTCTGTGCCTTCTCGTTCCATATGGATAATCTCTCACCATGTTCTTTTGCATTTTACTGAAGGTACTGAGGTTATTTTCATATGGTTCTGGTCTCCCCTACTACATGTTCCTCAAGGGAACTAAAGCTTTCCATACACTAGCTCAACACACACACACACACACACACACACACACACACACACACACCGTAATCTGGGGCCAAGGCATTCTCAAAGTTCTTTGCTTCAATACCACCTTGCACATAAAAATAGTAAATATAGCCTTGGCTAGTTTGGCTCAGGGGTTAAAGTGTTGACCTGCAGACCAAAGAGTCTGGGGTTTGATTCCGGTCAAGGGCACGCGTACCTCGGTTGCAGGTTCAACCCCGGCCCCTTGCGGGAGGCAACCAATCAATGTGTCTTTCTCACATCAATATTTCTCTCTCTCCCTCCCACTCTGTCTGAAAAAATAAAAATAGAAAAATATCTCCAGTGAGGATTAAAAATAAATACATTAATTAATTAATTAATTAATTTAATAAAATGGAGTGACAGTGGAGAGGAAAATAGTATAATTTGACAACTTGGAGCAATACATACATATGAATGTCTATGAAATAAGTACAGGTAAATATATTAAATATATACATGATGATATATATATAATAGTGATACATGTATAGGCAGCTGTGTTGTGTTATGATGGAAAAGAAGGCCCTAGCCCTGGCCGGTTTGGCTCAGTGGTTAGAGCATCGGCCCATGGACCAGTGAGTCCCAGGTTCGATTCCAGTCAAGGGCACATATCTCGGTTGCAGTTCATCCCCGGCCCTGGGAGGCAACCAGTCGATGTGTCTCTCTCACATCGATGTTTCTCTCTATCTCCCTCTCTCTCTTTCTCTCCCTCCCTCCAACTCTATCTGAAGAAAAATGGAAAAATATCCTCGGATGAGGATTTAAAAAGAACAACAAAAACTGGCAACTACAGTGGCTGCCTGTTCTTGTAAATAAAATTAAAAAGAGAAAGAAAAGAAGGCCCTGAATGGACTTCTAGTTCCACAACAGGACAACCGAGCCAACATGGACGCCCCTCTGTTATCAAATGTGGAAATGACACTGGATGAAGGTAACAATTACATAGACCCTAGCAAAGAGCAACAGGAGGTGGCCAGGGGTCCAGAGACTTAGAGGCCAGACCTAAGACCCTCTGCATCAAACTGGGAAACAGTGGGAAAGGGCAGGGACTTCTCCCTAAAGCATAACCAGCATACAGTGGGAGCTGCTAACAGAGAGAACAGAGAGAAGGGGGACCAATACTCAGAGACTGTGGATGGGAAACCCGAGAACGGAGACCAGACACGGCCCTTAGACGGACGCAGCAGCATCCCCACGGGATGCATTCAGGCACCTCCACACCCAGACAGGTGGCGGGCAACCTGCAGAACCATCAAGACAAACACCAGTTCTTGGAAGCAAAACAAGAAAATAGATAGAGCAACAGCAACTGGACTTCTTGTCAGCAACAAGACGGACTAAAGATGATGAAGTCATATCTGGAGCAGAGAGGGGGAAGTTTCTCTCAAGCTCTCATTCCTGATTCAGCTAAATGACCTTTTAATAGTAAGGAGAAAAATAGTAAAATAGCAATGAAGATAAAATAAAGACAGTTCCAGAAAAAAGCACATCTCAGTTTATTTCTCAAAGCCATCAATGAAAGAACCACTAAAGGACGCATTTCAGCACAAAGAAAAGTGTACCTGGAAGGAGGAAGTGGGATCTTAGGGACTATAGTGAGCAAAGACTCGGATGAAATATAGTTGAAGCTAAATGAGCATTGAGTATAATACACAATAACAACAATTATAATGACTCATTTGTTTAAAACCTAATGAGATGAATAATAACATAGAACAAAGGTTGGTAAATTTTGGCCCTGGAGCTAAATCCAGCCAGCAGCCTATTTTGATGTGGCCCTCATAGTAAAAATGGTTTCTTCCTTTTTTTAAATTGTGGTAAAATAAACATGACATAAACTTATCACTGAAACCATTCAGTGTATAATTCAGTGGCAGTAAGTACATTCACACGGGGTGAGGAGGGTAGAGATCTTGTTTTGCCTTTTTTTTTTTGAGCATTACAAATAATTAGGGCAAACTATTCACACAAGTCAATTCTAGGTGACATGCATATCGATGCTTGTTTTATTAGTCATCGCACTCTTCTGTATGTTTATCATTCCAAATTTTAAGTATATTCAACATATACACAAAGAAAATAAAGTGCGTTGAACTTCAATTGGAATGTTTCTACCCCTTATAAGTGGGGAAATCACATCTGCTGTGCCCCCACCATGCGACAGTGAGGAATTCACAGAGGGACTCTTTTTTTTTTTTTAATCCTCACCCAAGGATATTTTTTTCCTATTTATCTTCAGATAGTGTGGGAGGGAGGAAGAGAGAGAGAGAAACATCGACGTGAGAGGGACACATCGACTGGTTGCCTCCTGCATGACCCTGACCAGGGCTGGGGACGAACCGCAACTGAGGTCCCTGCCCTTGACTGGAATCGATCCCACGACTCTTTGGTCCGCGGGCCGACACTCTCACCACTGAGCCAAACTGGCCAAGGCATGGAGGGACTCTTTAAATGTTAAGTCTGTACACTGTGCTCATGCAAACCCCCAGTTTCTCACAATGGAGAACTTCAGGACAAGACAACATGGTTCAGGAGGAGACACGGGGGAGCAAAGTCTGGTTAGCTGGGCCGTGGAAAGGATTTCTTTCTAAAGGTTCTGAGAAGACATCTGCTGTCATTCTACCCAGGGCCAGCCCAGAGCATGGCCCTGGTCATGACCCTCACTGTCCCCCAGCACCCTCATCTAACATGCTGTGCTCACCTCTCCCTAAACCTTGTGGGGTCGGGGAGATGGAGGCATTCTCCATAAACATCCACCTTCGCAGAAACATCCTGTGATGCATTGCATGAGCATCACGGTCCCCGAGCTCACCGCCGAGTTACTGCTGCGTTGGGGTGTGCAGTGTCCCCACTGCTGCCGGTGCCAGGCCCACACCCCAGTGCCCCATGCACGCACCACACAGACACCATGCACACACAGACCAGGGTGTAACACGTGGCCCTGGGAACCTGCAAATCCATGCACACACGCCTCCAAGCACCTGGGTGGACTCCCTCCCCTCCTTGGACGTGGCAGACGCTGATGAAACCAGCACCTAAACCCAACCCAGCTGCCCCTAATATCTCCTCCTACTCACGGGAGTCTTTGAGGACCCTTGTACTACTTCTCGAGAAGAAAATGAGCCTGGTCCTCCCTCAATCCCCTGTCACAGGACCACACACAGGTCCCTCCCATCAGTGGAGAAGTTGAAAAGCTGTTTTCGGATACCATTTATGACCCTTGTATATCACCCGCTCTGGCCCCTGGGTCCCCGGCCCTCCAGCCTCGCCTGCCCAACAGGAGCTGGAAATCACTTGGGCTGAAGAGAGAAAGATGTGGTTTAATCGGTTCCAGTCCTGGGAGTAGAGCTCGACCCACAGAGATGAACCCCGGAGGGTGAGATTCTATTGGCTGCGGTCCGCAGGTGAGGGAGGGACTTTTCTTTCTGCAGGAGTTTTTCTGCAGAGGCTCAACCCTCACCCACCGCCACTAGAAACAAAGAGCAGCAGCCCCTCGCCCCGTCCCCATCGGGGCACAGCCACCAGGAGGACCCTGCAGGCACCCCACAGCCAAGGGCATTGCCAGGAGCCCTGAGGCCCAGCAAGAGGCTTCTCTCTCGAGGTCCCCACCTCGGCCAGCTTCAGGGGCTCTGGGGCTGAGGACAGGACAAAGCACACAGGGGAGACCCAGTCCCTCCGGCTGCTGCGAACCCCCTCCTCCCCCCCACCCAGTCCCGAAGAAAGCACCTGTCCCTGAGTCCCTCTTCCTTCCCCAGTACAGGTCTCTGAATTTTTAAGGGGAAATCCCATCATCACCTCCCTTTGGGGATTCGTGAGCCTTGGACTCCCTCTTCTGGTGAAGTGTGAGGAGGAGCCGGTGCCCCAAGCAGAGGACTGGGTCTCTGAGGCCAGGGTGACCAGAGGTCCATGTCCCCTCACTGTCCCCAGCTCACCTCTGGGCACCCAGGGACCTCGGAGTACTTGACCGGCACAGACTTCTTAACATTCCTTCTCCTCCTCTTTCCTAGCACGTGGACGAGGGACAGCACGGTCTCCTCTCAGGCTCAGTGCCTCCAGTGGGCCACCAAGTGTCCCCTCCCACAAGGCGAAGAGACAGCCGCCTCAGGACTCCCAGAGAAACTGTTCTGCTAGTGGGTTTTCCACAGAAGGATCGCAAGCACATTCCTGACACTCTGACCACGGTGATGGGCTATTACAACAGGATGTTCTGTCTCCATGTCTGCAGTGGCCCCAAAGGCTGAGAACACAGCGGTAGCCACCAAGCACCTGCGAGTTTCAAATGAGGCGCTTAACACACGGGCGGGAGTAGCCTAGGCTACGGGAAAGGCCGTGAACCGCGTCCAGGTCCTCTACCTCCAGCGGTTCTGACACGATTGCCCTGGGTGTGTCCCGGACACTGGGATCTTCCCAGGCTCCCCAGAGGACCCTAAAGTCCAGACAAGACGGAGGATCGTCGTACCAGTGACTAGGGGATGAGTGGAGAAACATGATAAAAACATTGGTCCCTGGATTCCCCCCTCCGTGGACTCCACTGGCCCTGGGTGCTTCTTGCCTTCGGACAATGAAGTGGCAGAGGCAGAAACTCCTTCGTGTGTGAACTCCCTTCTGGGGTCTGTGACTGCACTTCAGCCTGGACTTCAGTCAATCCAGCCAGTGAGTCCTGCAGAGTCTGGACACTGATCCATGTGGGCGTGGCTTCTCTTTAGGGTCTGGGGGCTTAGGAGTGGAGCCCCACAACACCAGTACCCAAGCTTAGGGTTGAGCTTCTCCTTATTTCCGGACACACCGGCTGCTGGGAGACAAAGGGTATGGATTGCTCTGCCTTCCGTCTCATTTCAGACCAGCTTTGCAAATAAAGGCATCAAGGTAATTGGCCCACTCACCTTCCAAGAAAGACCTGGAGGAGGAAAGGTCCCTGACTCCTAGATAAGTGACTCTTTGGTGAGCCCAAAGGGGTGGATTCTGCAGAATCTAAAATGCAATGCTCTTTCCACATGGAAGCAACTGTTTGCCTGCAGGACCCGCAAGTCCGGGCTTTGGCCATGCACCTACCCACCAGTCATCTTTAGAAGTGTGCAGAGAGAGGACTCAGTGGCCCCAGTACGTATGGGCTAGATGAGGTAAGTTGTCCGAGGGTAAAGCAAAGGTGGGGCTCTTATCTACTAATTGAATTCTGATCAAGCCGAGGATTAAAGGGGAGGGGTGTCATGAGCCGTTGGGCCAACCACTTGAATTTTTTTTTTTTCTTATGATGACTTTCCAGGCATCTTTAAAGAAATGTTTTACTCACCATGTAACCCTTCATCTCAACTCACTGTCCATCCAAATATGATCCCAGCAGGACCCTACGGGCAGAAACCAATGACAAGGGCAGATGCCCAGCATCCTAAGACGTAACCTACCCTTTATTTCAGGGCTTCTCAGCCGTGGCGCTGATGTGGGACCAGGTAACGTTTTGTTGTGGAGGGACAGGGCCATCCTGTGCACTGTGGGGTTTCTACCAGCATCCTGGCCTCTACCCAGTAGATGCAGGTAGCGTCCCCAGCCAGTCTTGACAACCAAAATCGTCTCCAGACACTGCTCGGTGTCCTCTGGGGGCAAAGTTGTCCCCCTGTTGAGAAGCACTGCTCTAAATGAATTCCATGAAGCGGGGAGTCACGGCTGCACCCCCGGGGCCTAGCACAGTGCCTGCCACATGGTAGGGGCTCACAAAGACTTGTTGAGTGAATACCTGGAGGAGAGCTCAGAGGGGAGTCCCCTGCAGAGGCGCCCATTGGGCTGGTTCAGCAGACATGGCAGCGTGTGCTCAGATCTCCTGTGGCAAGGAGTATGTGAGCTAGCGGGCACCAGTGTGTTCATGCCAAGGCCAGGCTTCCCACGGGTGCTCCCAGCCAATGACCTTGCCTGGTGGGGTGCTGATGCAGAAGCATCCCCGCAAGACACAGGACCCCTCCAACAGTGACTTTGGCTGGGGGACATCCCAACAGCCTGGCCAAAACCTTCTTGGCACTGCGCTGCCGTCAGACACTCCCCCTGCCCGCTCCTCCTCCCCCGAGGGCCGCCCAGCACGGGTCCTAAGGCCCTCGCCCCTTCTCCAGCTCCTGCTCTTTGCTCTTCACCGGTGTTTCCTCAGCAAACCCCTTGCCTGCCTAACCCCACCTTGGCATCTGCTTCTTGGTGGAGCTAAACGCACCCCTGGTGTTCTCGAAGGGTGCCTTTCCCCAGCCCCCTGGCGAGCGCCACGGATAAAGCATCGTGCACACACCAGTTTAGGCAGAGAAGGAGGTCTTGGAAGTGACTCAATGTCCCTTTGTCAAAACAAAAAACAAAGAAGACACGAGTTTAACTCAGAAATAACAGCTCAGGAATAACTAAGAAAACCAGACACACAGTGACATTTCAATCCGAGAGATTCTTATGAGTTAAACTTTCATCGGTTTTAAGGCAGCAAGTAAAGTCATTTGAGCCACATGCCTTTCTTCTGCCCGAAGGAGGGAAGGTCAGGGGAAGGGAAGGAGCAGGCCACCGGGAGCCCAGACCAGGCACTCTTCCCCCAAATCCACCCCCTCTCTCTCGGCCCCCAGGTGTGATCTTAATGCACTTTGGCTCCAGAGCGCCCATCCAGTGGAGCCTGCCGGGACACCTGCCTGATCCAAGGCCCCTGGCTTGGCCTGCTTCCCCTAGGCCAGGCTCTCCCAGGGGCAGATGACCTCCTTCTTGACGGCCTGGTCACCCGATCCTCCTGCCCCGGCGTCCTCCGAGTCCATCAGGCAGGTTCCACTCTCCACAGGCACATCCGTTCTGATCTGGAAAAAGCTTCAGACGCAAGAGGAAAGCAAGTGTGGGGGTACAGGGGGAACCCCAAATGTGAAGAATCAATAGGCATGCACACCCACGGACTTATGTACACACATACATGCATGCGCACACCCACAGACATGAGCACACATACACTTATGCACGCACCCACAGTCATATGTGCACATATACACAATGTGCACACCCACAGACATGCGTGCACACATACATGCATGCGCACACCCACAGACATGAGCACATATACATACATGCACGCACCCACAGACACATGTGCACACATACACTCATGCACACACCCAGAGACATATGTGCACACATACACTCATGCACACACCCAGAGACATATGTGCACACATACACTCATGCACACACCCAGAGACATATGTGCACACATACACTCATGCACACACCCAGAGACATATGTGCACACATACACTCATGCACACACCCAGAGACATATACGCACACCTACACTCATGCACATACCCAGGGACATATGTGCACACATACACTCATGCACACACCCAGAGACATATGTGCACACATACACTCATGCACACACCCAGAGACATATGTACACACACACGCACAGCACAGTCCTCTCTGGTTCTTACTTTGTCACTCTCCTGGATTTCAGCCGTGGCAGCTGCTGACCCACATCCCCCAGGGGCTGCACCTTCCCGTGGGACACAGAGGGGCACTTGGGCGAGAGCCTGGCAAAGACTGGCGAGGCCAAACAGCCTCGTCTCAGAAAACTGCTGAAGGACAGAGCCACGCGGGCCTTGAGAGGAGCCCTGGGCGGGGGCCGGGGCCACGGGCAGTCGGTGGAAGCCTCACTGGTGTCCGCATTGGAGGGTCCTTGGCTGGCACTGGACCCACCGGCCTCCCCCTTCTGCTCTGAGCCCAAGGAGCTCTCCAAAGCCACTGTGATGGGCGAGGGGCAGACGGTGCTGCTGGGCCTCCGGATGAAGCGGCCTGGCGAGGGGAAGGGCTTCCTGGGGGAGCGGCAGGAGGGGGAGAAGGGGCTGGAAGGAGAGGGGGGCACGCAAGTCCCTGTGTACACGGCCAGGTGGGGGCTGGGAGCGGTGTGCTGGCCCGGCTGCAGGGAAGGGAAGAGAGAGCTCAGAGTGAGTCGGGCGGCTGGCGATGGGCCCAGGAGCTGCCCTCTGATAACTCAGCCCCTGCCAGTGCCCCCAGCCCAGGTCTGGTACGGCTATCCCCTGGGAAGTTGGGAAGGGTGCCCAAAGCCACCTGTGACAACGGCATAGCCACACACAGGCCACCTGCCAAGGGGCCCGCCTGTCCCCAAGCCCTGGCCATAGTCCCCAGACTTGGGCACTTGCATCGCAGGGCAGACTGGTCATCCTCCAGGTCTGAGACACTGGATCACCCCGATCTCAGTCCCCCAGTGAGCGATGCTTCATAGCTGCCGTATACCACCATCCCTTCTCGACCCCTGGTTCCCAGCCTAAGGACCGGAGGCATTTCGACCCTTTTTCATAGAGTGGCAGAGATGGCAGAAGAAGGCCCAGCTCGTGCCTGGCTGACTCTTCCAGGCCAGAGACCGCCCACCCTGACCTGAACCCCACCTGTGTCCACACTGACACACCTGGGGAATGGCCTCCCGCGGGCCAAGCAGGGTGGCCGGGAAGAAGCCCGAGTGGAACCGGGAAGGGTCAGGAGGAAGCAGGCCAGCAGGCCAGGAGTTACTCATTGGAGAGGTATCTCCACCTCCCGGGCCACATGGCCCGTGTCTGGGAACACTGGGGCGGGAGGGTGGGATTAGGCGTGTTTTCAGCAAAGGAGCCCGAGAGAGCTGTCTGCGCTGGAATGTAAATCGGCATTTCCAGGGAGGCTCTGCTGTCGCCTCTCTTCCTCCCGAGGGCCTGGGCCCACTGGCCGGGGTTTGTTGTGGCCCACCCTGAAGGCCTCCTGTGGCCACACGGCACATCCAAGCCCAGGGTGGACGGACCCGAGGATATGCTGCTGGTCCTGGCAGGGAGAGGGGACCTCTGGGACAGCTGGGCCAGCACCGCCTCCAAGAGAGAATTGACAATGACTTCACTGAAGAACAGCCCTCTTGGAAACTGCCAGCCACTCGGAGGTCCTGCCTAGAGGGACCTGCCTGCGCCCGGACCTGAGCACTGCCCTGGGAAGGGAGGAGGGCGCTGAGAGGTGGCTTCTTGCTTCTGCGGCTCGTGGGCCTGGTTCCAGGTCACCCACGTGTGCCAGTCCCAAGCTGGAGAGGCAAGGGCAGCACATCCAAGAACAGCTTTTGGAGGGAAAGAAAGGCCAGGAGGCCACAGGGGGCTTGCTGTGGGGTAGGGGTGGGGGGGTCTCCACTCTCTCCCACCTGCCTCCTGAATCCAAGCAAGATTCTGGGTGAAACAGCAGCTCGGAGCCACTGATGCTGCCCCAATGCTCAGACACCCACAGGTCAACAGACCAGCCCTGGGCCAGTGGGTTGTTATACTAGCTGAATTGTCATTGTTAATAGGCGATGAGAACTTAGCAAATGCAAGGTTCTGGGCTGAGCACTTAACATGGATTATTGCATGTACTTCCCAGAGCTGCTCATTGAGGGAGCTAACTATTCTTACGCTCATCTCACAGACGAGGAACGAATGCTTCGAGAAACTGAGCCCCTGGGACACACCGCTGGGAACGGTGGTGCAGGCTCTGAGCCGGGCTTGCTGACTCCACAGTTTGCACGTGTGAGGGCTAGCTGGATGTCTCAGTGCGGCCTCCAGACCAGCCACACCAGCCTCACCCAGGGTGCCAGTTACAAAGGCAGATCCTGGCCCCAGCCCAGACCCACTGACAGACCCTCAGGGGCGTGCGATTCGGGGAAAGCATCTTCTCACTGACACCCAGGGTCATCGTTACGCGCAGTAAGTTTGAGGAGACCTGAGCTATGCTTCTAACGTCTCCCTTCTATGGAGACATAGTCTCCATTTAGGGTACAGTCTGCAAAGATGAAAGGTAGCAGTGGGCTGGGGGAGAAGCTGGGCCCTGATTTAGGGCTGGGAGACAACTGTTAGGTGCAAGAGAAGGGCCCTAGAATTGATTCACCATGTACTGTGTGCTAGGTACTCTACGAATCTGCAACTGCCCCATTTTAGAGACAGAATGTTGAGGACCAAAGGGGTTCGTGACCCTCCCCAGGCTCTCGTACCAATCAGTGAGTGTGGTATGTAGACTTCCAAGGTGGCGCCCAAGATTCCTGCCCCTGCCCTTCGTGTGGGTGTGAACTGTAAATGCCACCGGCAGTCATTCCCATGGTCAGGCTATGTGATAAGTGACTTTAAGAAAGGCTTATCCGGGTGAGCCTATTGTCGTCGGGTGGACCCTTCAAATCTGAGTCTAGAGGCCAGGACAAAAGTCAGAGAGGTCTGAAGCATGACAGGAGGGAAAAGCACTCCATTGTTGGCTCTGAGATGCGGGATCCACATAGCAAGTTCAGACAGCTTCCAGAAGCTGAGAGCACCCCCAGCTAACAGCCAGTAAAAATCTGGAGCCCATGCCCTGGCCGGGTGGCTCAGCTGGTTGGAGCATCATCCCGTACACCAAAATGTTGCGGGTCTGATTACTGGTCAGGGCACATTCCTAGGTGTCGGGTTCGAGCCCCAGTCGGACCATGTACAGGAGGCAACAGATGGATGTTTCTCACATCAATGTTTCTCTCTCTCTCTCTAAAAATCAGCATAAAATTATCCTTGGGTAAGGGTTAAAAGAAGAAAACTCTGGTGCCCTCTACCCTCCAACGAGAAACTGAACCCTCCCAACATGTGAATGAGCTCAGAAGCAGGTTGTCCCAGCAGCTTCCAGAGAAGAACGTGGGCAGCCTGGCGACAGCTGAGTGCGAGACCCTGAGCAGAGACCCAGCCACGGCTCACCTGGCCAACCACGAGCTCATAAATGGTGGTTGTTTGTGCTAATCCTTTGGTGGCAATGGGTAACTAATGCAGTGACTACATGAGCATCTGATCCCAGGTCTATGTAACCCCAGAGCCCTCGCTTTTTCTACCGATCCATATGGTCATCCCATTGCCTCTGGGGTACAGAGAGGACCTGGGTCCTGGACAGTGGACCAAAACTAGGAAATAAGCTTTGTCATGAGAGAGAAAGACACATCAAAGTGCTCCTCCATCGACTAACTGACTGAGGACGCCCCCCCCCCCCGGTTCATTAACTCGAGTCCTGCCTACTCAGAATGAGTGATAAACTCCTGTTACAATCTCCACTTTATAGATTTAAAAACCTGAGTCTCGTGGAGATGATGCGACTTGACCAAGATCACACAACTTATGACAGGACGCGCCCCTCCATATAACCCCACCCACCCAATTCTGCGCCCTCTTCCCCACCCCTCCCCTCCCCCAGCTCCTTCTCTTTTCCAGGATGAATGACAGTACAGGTGAGGAAGGTGGCCGCTGTCCTGTTTCACTGACCTGGCCTGAGAATCTCCTTCCTTCTGGGCCAGTAGCCCTACACCCTAAGCAGAATGCCTTTTCTCCCGGCTCCCACCTTGACCTTGGCCGCCCCAGAGGCCCAGCCCTTCCAGCCCATGCCACACCCACCACTGGTGTGAAGCAGCAAAGCGGTGGCATGCAAGGCACATGGCAAAGAACTGAGACACGACAGAGACACAGCGCAGGAGAGCTTGGTTTGGTTTGGTGCCGCTGTTTATTACGCAAGGGAACCAGGAGAAGTGGGGGACGAGCACGAAATGGAGCAGGTGTGTTGACATGAGGACACAATCACGGGATCTTAACGAAAGGCAAAGCAGATGGTGCCAAGTGAAGTGATTCCCTTTCCACCCAGGAACTGAATGACAATTCAAATGCGACCCGCGGCCACCTGAACCCCTACCCCCGGGCAGGCAGGTGAGCAGTGAGCTGCGTTCGGGTCAGCATGCAGTGTGCGCAGTCACCCCGCCAGCCCCTTCTCGCTTGCCCTTTCCTCACTGTCCCCAAAAGCAAATGAGAAAAGTGGGTCCCATGCAGAAAAACCCACATGGGTGAACACATCATCTCATCTGTCACAGCCCGGCACAACAGGCCTTCACTTCCGCCATGAAACTCAGGAGCCAAAGACTGACCAGTCACTACGTATTGCTTGGCCCTCTCACAAGAGCTGCAGACAGAGGACAGGACATCAACACCCTAGCTCCTCCCTCAACTATATCCTAATGGTCCCTGGAGAGCTGGAAGGGCTACACTGCAAGACTGTGAGAGAGGACAGAGTGAGATGGTTGGGTACACCTCAGGAGATGCCCTGCATAATGAGGAGTGATGAGTCCCTGGTTGGACAGCACGGACTGACATGAGAAAGCACACGTGACTCTAAGATCATGAAGATACTGCGGACGATGACGGTGATGATGATGATGATATCTACCATCTCTCTGCCAATGAATGAGGACATCAGCCCCTTCATTCTTTATCCAAAAAGATGCTCCTCTGAAGGTCATGCCACCTGGACTGCTCGGGAGGCCTGAGTCCTTCATTCCTACAGCTACAATTCCCTACCACGTGTAAGGGGTGGAGATAAAAGGGAAGGTGAGAACCCACCACCCTCAGTAACTGTGACTAAGAACAAGCTCAACAGACGTGTCTCAGCAGGGCCTTTCCGGGCAGGTGTGACAGAGGCGCCCAGGGGCACGCACCTATAGGGAAGCCCTACTGTTCCCTTGGCCGGATCTCCAACTGCTTTAGAAGCAAAGTCTAAATTGGAGAGATGAGGATGGGATGAGGAGCTTCGCTAAACTATCTGAAACGACTGTGCTTGGAAGAACTGTGCCTGGGGCTGGGAGGGCGGGGAGGCCTTCTCTTTAGCTCCCCAAAGCAAACGGTGGGACGCAAATCAGCCTGTTTCTCCATGGTCCTCACTACGAGCACCCCCTACGGGAAGACAGGTGGTCACACAGGAACCGAGTCAGGTGCCCTCCCCCACCACTGCCAACCTGCCCCGTGGTTGTTGGAGTGAGAGAACTAGCTTGCATTGCCCAGGTGTTGGGAAGCCCACCAAGAAGGAGGTCAGAGGAATAGGGGATGAACCTGTCTACCCCACCGCCCCACCGATGGGGAAGGGACTCTTCTGACCCTGCCTTTGTTAGCCTCTCCCAGGTGCATGCCCCGCCACCCCCAGGAATGACAGGTTTATTTAGGGGGCAGCTCCCTTTTGAGTTGGCTCCTACGGTCCAGCTTGCTCATGACCTGGGTGATGTCCACTGTGCTGGCCGCTTCTCGGGCCTTGGCTTCCTCCTCCAGCTGCCTCAGGATGACGGGGCTCGGGCTGGAGCGCAGGTGACGCCGCATAAATGGCAGGCTGGAGCTGGAAAGAGAGGCGGCATTGGGGGTTAGCAGAAAGCCAGCAGCTTGCCCAGCAGTGACCTCGTAACACCTCTTTAACTCAGTCTGGGGCAGGCCTGGAAGGCCACCATCTGGACTTGTCCCTCCTTCTCCTGGTGAACCTCAGGTGGGGGTCTCAGAGGAGTGTCCCACCCCGGCTCTTTCCTTCCCTTGGAGCCCGGGACCAGAGTGAGTCCCAGCTGGCGTCAGATTTTAGGCTAGGCACAGGGAAGGCTGCTTGGATGGCGATGACTGGACACACCTACAATCTCTAGAAGTCAACCTGTCATCTTAACGTCCTGCGGGCTCTTCCTGAAAGCAGGAGCAAGGCGGGTTGGGTACTGGACGCCCAAGGGTTCTGGCCTCAAGGGAGAGTTGGAGCATTTGTTTTCAAAAGCCAAGGTTCTGGGGAGGAGGGAAGAGCGGGGCTGGTTGATTGCTCCATGGGCAGAGGAAGGGGAAGGGGCCCGAAGCGCGTTGGGGAGCTGTTGGCACTGTGCCCGTGCACCAGGGAGTCAGCACCTTCTACGGAAGTTAAACACGGATTCCTGGGACCAAACTCCCTGGACCAAACTCCACGTGTCTGACTGATGCAGGGGCTAGTGGGCAGCCCAGCCACCCGCAGGCTTGGAAACAGCATTCTAGCAGCAGTGGTAACCGTAACACCGAGAACCTCCCCAAATCCCCGGACTGTCTGAGCCCGTGGAGCTCCGTCTGCTCTGGGGAGGGACAGGGCTCCTGACAGCAGGCCATGCCTGATTCGGGCCTCCCACAGCCCTGCCCAGGGAGGGCTCTGGAAAAAGGAACTGTTACACACGGTCTGACACCTGAACATCACGGAACGAACTCGCACTCACCGCAGTCCCGTTACAGGCACAGCTTGCCGGGTTACAAAAGCATCCCCACCCGCGTGCACGCCCTCTCACGGCCTAGCGCCACACCTGTGGTCCAATGCCAACACAGCTCTCAGGGCACCCGGGGTGCCAGCAGGAGAGCCCAGCTCATTTCTCAGGTCTGCCCCAACACAGGGTATCTGGAGAGAGCACTGTGAGACCCCCAGTACTCCCTGGCAGAACTGCTGGAGCAATTAGGACCCTTTCTTGTGGTTGATAGAAGAAGCCTTCAGGTCCCCAGGACACTGAGCTCCCTTCCCTACCAGGTAAACCCAGAAGAATAGCACCACAAAGACCTCCTTCCTCTCCTTTCAGAGCAGCGCCGTTATCCTCCAGAATGAAACCGAGTCGGGTTTCATTGAAGCTCCTTTGATAATGGCTCCGGTCCAACCACCGTTATTTTGAACGGACTGGAGACACTGGAGAAGAGCCCAGCGTGGGCCGACCGCGGACAGGGACGTCCACTGACGATGCGGGGACAGGTCACCCACCGGCGCTAGGAAAACCCGCGCCAAAGCCTCCTGCCTTTGTTCAAGCTGCCATGTGGTTGCTCTTTTGAATCCTCAGTCCTCGTAGATCAGAGATTTTCAGCCAGGGTGCCGCAGGAGTTTTCAAAACATGCAACACCTGACTATTATTCGGGGCCCTGACCTCTTTTCTCGCCTTAGATGGTCCAATAAAAAAATGACGGCAGCCAACACCACAACGGCCATCTGGTGTGAATGTCCTGTCTTGAAACATAAATATTTAGTTCATATAATAGAGTTGTGTCTTCTTGTTTGTTTGTTTTTGTTAATCCTCACCCGGGGATATGTTTCCATTGATTTTTAGAGAGAGCGGAAGGAAGGGAGGGAGGTAGAGAAACATCGATGTGAGAGAGACATATCAATTGGTTGCCTCCCGCACGACCCCAACCAGGGCCAGGGATCAAAGCTGCAATCCAGGTACATGCCCTTGACTGGCATCGAACCGGTGACCCTTCAGTCTTTAGGCCAATGCTCTAACCAGGGCCAGAGTTGCATCTTATTGGTCACATCGCATAATAAAGTTGCATCTGATTGGTTAATTCTTGGTACCACAAATCCTTATATGCAAGTATAGGCTCCTGGTTTTTTTTAAAGTCACTTTGGAGCAAAAACAGTAAGTGATTACTATTATTATTATTATTTTTTTTTATCCTCACCCGAGGACATTTTTCCATTTTTTGTTCAGATAGAGTGGGAGGGAGAGAGAGAGAGAAACATCGACGTGAAAGGGACACATCGAGTGGCTGCCACCCGCACAACCAACCAGGGCCGGGGACAAACTGCAACCGAGGTACATGCCCTTAGCGGGAACCGAACCCGGGTCTCTCTGGACCGCAGGCCGACGCTCCAACCGCTGAGCCAAACTGGCCAGGGCTTATTATTTTTTTAGTAATGAGTTCATGTGTGACATGAGATGAAAGAGGTTGAAAATCACCGCCACAGAGGCTCAGACGGCCCCTCAGAACACTCTTCACGCTCTGAGCCAGGGCGCTGGCGGACGAGACGATCTGCACCTCCAGGGAGGAAGGTGAGGGTGGAAGCCCTAACGGACACTGAGCGGGGTCCCCAGTAATACCTAGAACGTCGCTGTTTCCCCTAACTGTCGACCATTTTTCTTGGGGGCAATCTGCTATTCTCCAGAAGGTCTGAGGATATTACAAAGATACAAGCTTGGCCCAGCCGTCAGAGTGTCGGCCCGCAGACCAGTGAGTCGCAGGTTCGATTCCGGTCAAGGGCACGTACCTCGGCTGCGGTTCGTCCCCGGGTCCTGCAGGAGGCAGCCAGTCAATGTGTCTCTCTCACACTGATGTTTCTCTCTCTCTCTGTCTTCCTCCCTCCCACTCTATTTGAAGATAAATAAAAAAATATCCTCAGGTGAGGATTAAAAAGAAAGATGCAAGGGTATGGCTAAATTAATCCCCATACAAGGGTTTGGAGGTGGTATAGCAATTACAAAACCTGATGAGTAGCAAAAAATAAAAATAAATATTTTAATTAAAAAAAAAAAAAACAATGAGTGGCTTCCATTTGTGATAAGTGTAATTATGCGTTAATAAGACTCTTTCAAACCAGCACGAGGGGAACAAAATTCACTGGCAGTAATGACTAAGGAAATCCTGCTAGGGTGAGTTCAGGGCATTCTGAAGCCAATGAGGCAATCATACCTTGAGAAATACTTCCCAGTCCCTACTATTTTAATCAAACAAGCATCTCAACCATGGCCGTCGGGCTGAAAGAGACCCTCACTTCCCTGTAAAGGAAACAGCAGGCAATCAGCAATTACGGGCCATTCCACTTGCCTTCTCTTGGTGGTTTCCTGAGGTTCAATAGCTTTGGCCAGCATCTCCTTATAGATTGGAGATTTCAAATAGCGAGCATAAGAATCCTAGCAGGAACAAGAGAAAAGGAGTAATTACGAGAGAAGTGTCAACGCAAATGAACACTGCCGTCTTCAAGCCCTCCCCCAGCAATCAGGTCTCCTCCTGTGAAAGAACCCATCTTCTCCTGTGAAAGGCATGTCGGTGTGTGTCCAAAGCAACGGACCTCAAGTGCAGTCCCCAGACCAGCAGCCCCGGGTTCACCTGGCAACGTGCTGGAAATAACACTCTCAGGCCCACCCAGACCCACTGGCTCAGAAACGCTGAGGGTGGGACAATCTGAGACTTAACAAGCCTCCAGGTGACCCTACTGCCCTTCAGGTTAGCTCATAGGAGTCCATAGCCCCCACCCGAAATCCACGCCGGGGGTTCTCCAGTGAAGCAAGCACGACACAGAGGATACCTGCAGCCAACCTGTCCCACCCAACACCCCTTCCGAGGCAATGAGCAGCCATGAGCATGGAGCCCGCTTCAAGCCCGCTAACCTCCCTTTCTGCCCTGAATGTGGGTATAGAGGCAAGAGAAAACCAAACAAAGACCCAGACCCAGACTCCTCCTGTGTGGGTATCTCCTGGGACCCTGGACAGGTTCAGCTCTGTCACCTTATGAATGCTTGCTACCTCCTAGCACGCTCCACACCACTCTGCTCGCCACAAATACGGGACAGAGCCCACCACCACAACCGGGGTTTGGGGATGCTTCCTGTGTATTGAAGGAGTGCCATGTTAAGGACTGAGTGGTAGCAGCAAACCTTATGAAAACTGGGAGAGAGCCTGGGAATAGGGATTGGGAACCATTGGGTCGTGCTGAGTTTATGATAATAGGTACGTGACCTGTAGTGACACAGAGTCCAATAAGCATACAGGGGTGGGCAAAAGTAGGCTTACAGTTGTTCATGTGGAAAAAGACATGCAGCCCTGGCCGGTTTGGCTCAGTGGTTAGAGCATCGGTCCATGGACCGAAGGGTCTCGGGTTTGATTCCCAGTCAAGGGTATGCACCTGGGTTGCAGGTTGATCCCCAGCCTTGGTCAGGGTCATGTGAGAGGCAACCAATCGATGTGTTTCTCTCACATCAATGACTCTCTCTCTCTCTCTCTCTCTCTCTCTCTTTCCCCTTCCCTCCCTCCCACTCTATCTCAAAATCAAATGGAAAAACATCCTCAGGTGAGGATTAACAAAACAAAAGAAAAAGAAAAAGATTATGATTGTTGCTATAGCTTTATTGACTCCGTGTTTCACATACTTACAACTGTAAGCCTGTTTTAGCTCACCCCTGTATGTAGCATTATTAAGTTCCCCATGACTCTGTTTCGTTCTGGCTGGTAGCTGGCCTCCCTGGCTGTCTCCCTAAAAGGTTGTATGGAAACCACACTTTTAAGAATCCAGATGTATTTGAAAATATATGAAGGTAGACCATTACTAAAGAAATCCTGCTGTAAATCTTCTTGTAAGGTAAACACAGAAAACCCCACTGATGAAAAATGAATGGTGAAAAGAAGGCTAATCTGGCTTGGTGACAATTTTAAATGATTACATATTTTCAAAGCAAAGTAAAACTATTTCTTTCTAATACAATAAATATAAAAGACTAAGTAAATGAAATAAATAAGGGAAAGTGATTTAAAAATGACATTCACACAAACGTACATCATGTAACAACATTTCTAGAGACACTTGGCCATCAAAGGAATAATTGCCCAGTGAGGTGTTCAGGCTACTAAAGAAGTCTCGTTGGGCATGACACAGAGTAGCAAGCATACTAGACCACCCCTCGAAGGCTAAGTCTGAGCCCCAAATTCTAATTTCTCAAGAAATTGATTGAAATAATATTGTCATAACTGTGTATGGTACCAGATGGGTACATTATCTAACCAAGATGCTGTGCACTTGAAACTAATACAAAATAATATTGAATGTAAACTATAATTGAAAAACAAATTTCTTATAAAAACCAAAACAAAATTTTAATTAAAAAAATAAAATACAGTGATAGATACTATGTAACTTTCATATCAAAGAAAGTAAAAGAAATTGAATTTTTTTAAGTGATTGATTTTCTCTCAGGTTCCCCTTTAAAAAACAAACAAACAAACAAACAATGTCCTGCAAATTCCTACCACGTTCACTTGTTAATGATAATCCAGAAGGCTGTCTGAATTCCCACAGAGTTTTACCATGATTACACACACGAAACCCTCCATGGGGTACATCTGCTTAGGGCCAAGGCCACCAGAACTGCCACCAACGTACTGTAGAGAGTAAGGGCTCCGCCTTTGGACTCGGGCTCCACCTCTGGGGAGACCCTGAGCAAACCACTAGCCTCTGGAGAAGCAAGTCCTACGTCGCGGGCTATGATACAAAGCTCCGTGCTTGGCACAGCGACTGCACCTTGTAAGCCCTCAGTAAAGAATAGTTCTTAGAGCAACACTACGGTTACCTGTGACGCTACTGCAGGGTGAGGGGCCCCTGGGACGCACACATCATCTGCGGGACGTCCTCCCCAGCCAGCGAGCGTGGGGGCTCAAGGACATTGCAGCCCAGGGGACAGATGGAAGAGATGGCTGACAGTTCTGCATCCCGACACCAGCAAAGCAGTAGCCACATATCTAAAACACCTCCCAGGCACCTGGGAGGGAAGGGCTCCTGGCCCGAGGACCGCCGGAAAGACCCCACCTACCTTCTTCATGAGCATGTAGATGTGGGTCTGCGCAGCGTCCAGCACGTAGCGGTGGGGGTGCCTCAGCCCCTTGACCGTGATGTCCATGGTTTTGCCGTCTATGTTGATCCACCGCCTCGCCCCTGGGGCCAGGAATAGCCTGGGCAGGGAGAGAAATGTTAGCAGAAGTAGCTAAACCAAGCTGGTTAATAAAAATCTTACAGCTGCTGCCTGTCTGACGTGGCTCAGTGGATGGAGCATCATCCCATGGACTGAGAGGTCCCGGTTCAATTCCCCGTCAGGGCACATGCCCAGGTTGTGGGCTTGATCCCCAGTAGGGGGCGTGCAGGAGGCAGCCGATTGATGTTTCTCTCCCACATTGATGTTTCTATCTCTCTCTCCCTTCCTCTTCTATCTCTAAATATATATCTTACAGCCGCTTGAGAGGGAGGCAGTGATATGACAGCTGTCCCGAGTTGAAAGTGCTCCCTTTGTAGGAGATATTAAGAGTTTGAACAGGTTGCCAAGCAACATTTCTTAGAAGCAAGAAAACAGCCACCTGGGTACGGGGACCATGACTGTTTCACTTTGGTGTCCCCGACATCCGGGAGAGAGCAGACATGGATGAGTAGCCCTAGCCACTAGGGCCAAGAGCCCAGCTGTCACCTCCTTACTCCCAGGATGCAGGCTGAACACCTCCACACAGGTGCTCCGGGGCGTCTGCTCGCCCTTGGCCCAGTCTAAATGGAGATGGACCGCAAATGCTGATTGGGAGGCAGCCCACGATCCCAGTACCTAGAGGTTTGATGACCTGGGCATCCTTGCCAATGGCCCCAATGAGAACCCAAACTCGGCCACATTTCCTGAGTCCTGTGGCTTCACCTGGGATTTCGGGAGCCCCCCGGTGTTCCCCAGTCTGACATGTTGAGGGTTAGAAATACACGGATATTGCACCCCACCCCTAAACTAACTGCACAGGAAAATTTGGAATGTGGACTCAGATTGCGTAAGTGGGGAGCCGGGGAGGAGGAAGGCTGATGAAGGGGGAGGCAGCACGTTCCCTCGCAGCAGGCTTCTGGAACTAGGACTTGGGCATGGGCCATTGTGCGTGAGGCAGCCAAGCACCCTGTCCTGGGAGGGTGGCACGGGACCTTCCTGGACCGGCAGTCACCCTCCCACCTCTCCCGGTGCACAGTTTCTCCCTGGGGGAGGAGGCTAACCTTTGAGAAAGTGCAGGAGCCTCCGAGTAGGAGACCTCAAGCTCTCTCTTCAGTGTTGTTAGTGCCTCTCTGAACACTGGGACGGTCCATTCTGAGTCCTTCTGAAGGAAGGACACCAGAGGTCCAAAGGGACAAGTGCTCAGAGGCGAGGGCCCAGTGGCCTGCCACCGGGCGGCTGTGGGAAGGCTGGTTCCAGCCCAGCATGGGGGCTGGGCTTTGGAAGCCACAGCTGAGCATGTGAGACTGAACTAAATGCCCTGGGCCCTCAGAGCCCAAGACAGGTGTCCTCTGTGGCCAGTGCAGAGAGGTCCAGCAGGGATGCGACCACGGCAAGACATGAGCACCCTCCGGGCGGGGGCAGGAGGGGAGGGTGCAGATTTCAGCAGCGGTGCACCTTGGCAGTGCTGGTGGTCTCATCACCCCCTTCCCTGTCCACCCAGCCATCAGAAGCAGGACTGGCCCTTCCGAACAGACACGCTCGGCTTTTGGGTAACTTGGAGGGAAATTGGGAGGAGAGGCAGGCCTGAAAAGGGAAAGACTCATTGCTACACTGAGCGAGTAAGGGCTAGAGCCTGTAATTGCAAAATACAGTTTGTGCTCACACTTGTACCCCAAGCTGGGCTCACAGTCCGGGACACTCGGGACACTCCCTTCCCCTCATGGGCCTCACTTCCCTAGGATGGCCTGAGGAATAGGTTTTACCACCTCACCTCTCTCTCTCTCTCTCTGCACACACACACAAATACACGTCCACACACACACACACACACCCCGCTCCTACCTCTCAGGAGACCTAAGGGGGTTTAGACAAAGCACTGTAATTCAGGGCAGCCTGCTTTTGAAATTCCTAAGCACATTTCCCGGGGATCAAGGGGAACCTTCCGCAGCAGCAGTGAGCTCTTTAGAGCCTGACGCGAACTCCAGGGGTGCGGGGGCAGGGGAGGCTCTCCAGCAAGGTGGCTAATCCTCACTTGTAAATCTCCTCCGCCTTCTCCTTGACCTTGGACTGATCTCCATACTTCAGATCCTCACAGGCTTCCCAGAATCCCAGATTCTCTCCTGCACAGGGAAGGGGGGGTCCACGGAGACCAAAGCCGGACAGGAAACAAGTGGGGAGAAGAAAGAGAAGAAACAGGTCAGCGGGGATAGACTCAGTTGCCGGGCGTGGTGAGCGCCTTCGTTTTGCACAACACGCCATGGCGCACAGTGGGGCTGGACATAGCAGCGAGCGCCACGCTGACTTCTGGGCCTGGGAGAGCGGTGTTCGCCCAGGCACGGCCTCACCCGTGTTCTTGGAAATGCACTGGGTTGGCACCGCCATGCTCACAGCTGCGCCGTCTATGGCGATCACTGCTCTTCCCCCAAGGACACAGCTCAGCTCACGTCAACCCCAGACGCTGCCGTGTTCCTTTGTCCTGGGAGGTAGCTGTAGCAAATATGCGTGAACAAGTTCGCATGTGATGGGGCTTGCAAACATGCGTTGCTATGCGATAGGCTTTCTTCATGAAGGGCCCCGTTTACTTTGCTCGTGTGCAGTGACTGCAGGTGACATCTCCCTCCTTTGTGCACAGTGATCGCATCCTTTGGAGCCCCTCACAGGGTCCATTCCAGCCAAAGGTCCTAACAGAGAGGCCACTCAAGCCGTGATGCTGACAGACTGACTCTTAGGGAAGGCCTGGCCACCAGGGGCACTTAACGGAGGGTCAGTCATCTGAACCAGAGAAACCAGATGTCTCCTTCCAAATGATCCTCTAACCAGTTCTCCCCAGCACCCAGCACAGTGTAAATACCTTGGTACAGTCAGCCCAGGTGGCAAGTTCGGCCTGGGAAGATAAAGGTGACCATACCAATGGGACAGCACGAATCTGCGTGTGCATGTGTGCATGGATGTGCATGGGTGTGCTTGTGTATGTGTGCATGTGTGTGTGTGTATGTGAGTGTGCCCTGTGTGCATGTTTGTGCACGTGTGTGCGTGTAAATCGCAGAATGCCTGTGTGTGTGGAAATGGACAAGAGAAGACCCTTCCTCTCCTCTCACAGCATCTCCTGGAAAGCCCCCAGGTGTTTCAGATCGAAAAGGCTGCACAATTCTAAGCCAGTTGACGTCTGTCCCAGAACTCGATGGAGGCCATCCTCTTCAGCCCGAACTTCAGGCTGTCCTTGAGAGGGCAGGCATGAGAAAACAGGGATGCGAGTCCGTCTCGCATCACGGGCAGTGCAGACCATCTTGCCCATGGCAACAGGCAGTTCATCACTTAAGGTTAGAATTAAATGAGCAGCCCTGGCCAGTTTGGCTCAGCGGTTAGAGCGTCGGCCTGTGGACTGGAGAGTCCCGGGTTCGGTTCCAGTGGTTCTCAACCTTCCTGATGCCGCGACCCTTTAATACAGTTCCTCATGTTGTGGTGACCCCCAACCATAAAATTATTTCGTTGCTACTTCATAACTGTAATTTTGCTACTGTTATGTCTTAGGCGACCCCTGTGAAAGGGTCGTTTGACCAGCAAAAGGGTCGCGACCTACATGTTGAGAACCGCTGCCTAAGGGCACGTACCTTGGTTGCGGTTCGTCCCCGGCCCAGGTTGGGGTCGTGTGGGTGGCAACCAGTCGATGTGTCTCTCTTACGTCGATGTTTCTCTCTCTCTCTTCCTTCCTCCCTCTCTCCCTCCCACTCTATGTGAAGAGAAATGCAAAAATGTCCTCGGGTGAGGATAAAAAAACAAACAAAAAAATTAAATGAGCAATTCATACCAACCAAAAGGTGGGAACAAACCAAATGCCCATCGATGGAGGAATGGATCAACAAGACATGATAGGCACATACGTGCAATGGAATATTATCCCGCCTCAAGAAGCGACAAAGTTCTGATACAAAGTACAACTTGGATGACCCTTGAAGACATTGTGCTAAATGAAATAAGCCAAACACAAAAGGACAAATACCGTATTGTTCCTCTTCTATGAGGTACCTAGAAATATAAATTCATAGACAAAAGGTAGAGTGGCACTTGCCAGGGGCTGGAGGGAGGAGGGATGAGGGGTTAGTGTTTAATGGGGACAGAGTTTCAGTTGGGGAGGATGAGAAGGTTCTGGAAATAGATGCCGGGGATGGTTGCACAACAATGTGAATGTACTTAATGCCACAGAACTGTATACTTAAAACGGTTAAAATGGTTAAAATGGTAAGTTCTAGCTTAGGAATCCTTGACCACAACAAACAATGTCAATGAGCATGCAAAAATGTGTGCACGAATGTTCCCGGCAGCATGATCCATAGTAACCAAGAAGTTGAAACAACACGAATGTCCGCCATCTGCTGCTGCTGGATAGGCAAAATGTAGTATAGCCACACAATGAAATATTACTCAGTCATGAAAAGGAACGCAGCAGTGTTATTTGCTACAACATGGATGAACCTTGAAAACACGATATGCTAAGTGAAAGAAGACAGAAGGCCCTGTTCTAATATTCCATTTATATGAAATGTCCAAAATAAGCAAATCCATGAAAATAGAAAATAGATTAGTGATTGCCAAGAGCTGGGGTGTAGGGAGGAAGTGGGGAGCAGAGGAAAAGAACAGGAAATGACTTCTATTGGGGTTTCTTTTTGAGGCGGTGAAAGTGTCCTAGAACTGCATAGTGGTGATGGTTGCACTACTTTGTGAATAAACTAAAACCATTGACTTGTGCCCTTTAAAAGGGGATGTGTATTATGGCATGTGAATTATACGGTACGTTAATTTATGGTATGTGAATTATGTCTCCATTTTAAAATGTCTTCAATTAAATGAGCAAACTGATGATTCATCCGCCCTGTTGGTACCTGCAGCCTCAGGAATGTTATGAGGAGATCACCAATAGCACTATTTTGATAATGCAGGGGACTATTTCCCACAGATTTTGTTACTAAGTAATGCGTGGGTGGGATAAACTTAAGGTGTGGTTTGTAACTTTGCCACTAGATGGCACCCTATCCACTCATTCTCCAGTTGCTTCCTTCCGGTGCAAAAAACTCTCCCCTTCCCCATCATGGCAATTAGGCTTGATCAGAGAGAAGGATTTTCTAGACTCCAGATTATAATGTAACATGTTGCATCAAGAAATCAAACAGGCTAATGGCGTGTCCCTTGGGGTTAGTTTCAGGAACAACCCCACAGACAGCTGGGTCTCGGGGAATAAGCAGCTGAGTGCTGAGGCTCAAATGGCATATTCCCCAGAGCTGGGGACTTTCTCAGGAAGTAAATGAACCCCACAGAAGTAAATATTTCAATACAAGTGTGGAAGCCAATGGAATGCCCAGCCCAGTGAATGGGTCCTGCTGTGACCTTTGGTTTCCCAGATGTTTCTCAGTGCAAGTGTCTACCACAGTGAGACATCCAGAGATGGGATCTGTCCACAGTGTGGCCCCACCCCTTCCATTAAAACCCCCACCCTCCGAGCCCCGATGGAAGCAGACCAGGAGAGTGGTTCTCAATTGTGGCCACATACTCGAATCACCTGTGGGGTTTTCAAACCTGGGGACATTCCACCCCAAATAAATTAAAAAGAAACCTCTGGGGATGGGGCCCAGGCAGGCATGTTTTAAACCGTCCCCAGGTGAGTCGAGTGTGCAGCCAGGGTAGAGAATCACTGAGCTGAAGAACGTGGGGCTGGGGAACAGGAGGAGAAAGCGTGCTTTCCGCCTCCCTTCCTGTCCGATTCCCCGAGGAGCTGCCCGGAGGCTCCGGGGCACAGCAGCTCGTGGGCCGGTGACCCGAGGATCAGGGTAAGGAAGTGGGGGCGGCCGGAGGGGATGGGGCGCTTGGAAATGTGAATGACATTCATGTGAGCGAATGAAATGCTCCCCACAACGGTGAGGCCCCTTGGGAACTCTATGCTAGGCATTACAGTAGCGCTTCTAAAAGTTAAATCTTTTTTTAAGTCAAAGACCCACCACTGAATTCTTTCTTGAGAAAGTGCTGGAAGCTCTGGCGCCCCTTGGGGTCTCGAATCAGTTCACTGAAGTTGATGGCCCACCGTTCCACGCGCATCTTGGTTGGGATGTCCACCCTGCAGGGAGGACAGTGTGAATGCACCAGACACTCGGTGGGGGAGGGGCTGTGCCAGGCGGTGGCCTGGACTGGGGGGAGGGGCTTCAGCTCCCTGCTGACCTCCCTTAGTCCCACAGCCCAGGGCCCCACCCAATCCTCCCCGCCCTCATTTCCGCACAAATGTACAATCCAAGCAATCACTTGTTAGGAAAATGCAGCCTCAGACAGGACCCGGGGGCCTCATATCAGGAGCTGGCCACCCCAAAGGTGAGGACAGACGGCCACAGCCGGGAGCTCATTCTCTTAGCCTTCAGGGCAAAAGAAAGGGAGTGCCTGCTCCAGGGCCCGTGGAGACCGTGGAGACGGGTCAGCAGAGGGTCAGGCTGCCACACCAGGCCAGGAGAGAACTCCAGAACAGCACTGGTGGTGGGTGCCATGGCCACTGCCACCCCTCCATGCCATCCCTCGATGCCTGTCACCCACCGCACAGCGGCCCCTTCACGAGGACAGACGGGCATCTAGTGGGAGTTGCTGGTTCTTGTACCTGCCTCCAGGCCACACGCCCCCAGGGAGACCTCATTTGTCATGTTCACACTGTCTCCCAGGGCTTCCTCCAAGATGCAAGTCCCCTTCCACTTCCCCTTCCCCTTCCACTTCCTCTTCCACTTCCCCTTCCCCTTCTCCTTCCCCTTTCTACTTCCCCTTCCCCTTCCCCTTCCCCTCCCCCTTCTCCTTCCCCTCCCCCTTCCCCTCCCCTTTCCCCCTCCCCCTCCCCCTCCCCCTTCCCCTCCCCCTTCCCCTTCCCCTTCCCCTTCCCCTTCCCCTTCGGTGTTTTCAAAGGTCTCCTTCCCTACCCGTCCCGGGACAACCCTTTTCCTGGCCAGGCGGCCTTGCCTTCTCCTCCCTGGAGAGCTGAACTGCACATCCTTGTCCACAAGGAGATTCAGGCCACTCCTCTTGTCTGATAACTGGGAGACAGGCACAGACTCCAGAAACCATCCTAATAACTAGAGCCCCCAGAGCGGAGGGAAGACTCCCCACAGGAGGTGGTTCCAGAGTCTTCTGCTCTGCGACTGACACCCCAGATGAGTGCCCTCCTTAACCATCAGCTCCCACGGGTGAAAGGGCTCTCCAGCTACGCCTGCTCACCTGGCTGGCTCTGGGCTTCCTGTATGTTCCTCACACAGGTATGATGGCCTCGGCTGTGTGTGGTCTTAAACTCACAGCAGCCCGTCCTCCCCACTCCTCCACCTCCCCCTTCCCCTCTGACTTGACATTTACACCCTTCTCTGCTTCCTTCCTGCGTTAGCTTACGCTCTCCCTTGGCATTACTCTTTGCCCCTCTTCCAAACAACCGAAGTATGCAGGTGCGGTCAGCAGCAACAACCACTCAGAACGCACAGGCAGATCTAAGGAGCAGGCGGTGTAATCGCCAAGGCAGCGTTAGGGCCCTGGGACTTAGTCTGCCTCTCATGAGACAGCCAAGAGGCAAAGCCCTAAAGATAAGTGTTTTCTTTTCAAAAACGATATATTGTTCAACACTGAGTTACCGCCTGACCCAGCAGTGCCACTCCTAGGCATACACCCAAGAGAAATGAAGACATGCCCACACACATCTCTGAGCACGAGTGATCACAGCAGCACTCATCATAACAGCAAAAGGCAGAGGCAGCCCAAAGGTCCATCAGCTGATGAATGGAAAAAAGCAAAATGTGGTCTATTCATACAATAAATATTATTCAGCCATAAAAAGGGACTGAGTGCTAATACACGCTATAACACGGATGAACTGTGAAAGCCGTGTGCTAAGTGAAAAAGCTAATCACAAAAGACCATGTGTTGCCCTGCTGGTTTGGCTCAGCAGTTAGAGCATCAGCCCGTAGACCAAAGAGTCTCGGTTTCGATTCCGGTCAAGGGCACATACCTTGGTTGCAGTCTGGTCCCCGGCCCTGGTCAGGGTCATGTGGGAAGCAACCAATCAATGTGTCTCTCTTACATCGATGTTTCTCTCTCTCTCTCTCTCTCTCTCTCTCTCTCTCTCTCTCCCCCCCCCCCCTCCTCCCACTCTATCTGAAGATAAATGGAAAAATATTCTTGGGTGAGGATTAAAAAAAAAAAAGACCATGTGTTACATGATTCTATTTAGATGAAAGATCCAGAATAAGCAAACCCAAAGAGATGGAAGTCGTCTAGTGGTTGCCAGGGACTGGAGGAATATTGGTTGGGGGTGGGGGGAGGTGACAGCTAAGGGGTACAAGAGTGGGGCTTCTCATTTGGGTGATGAAATGGTTTGAAATTGTTTGTGGTGATGGTTGAACGACTCTATGAATATAGTAAAAAAAAAGATTGAATTGTACGCTTTAAATGGGTGAATTGTATGGCATGCGAATAACTCAAAAAGCTATGTTTAAAAAACCAATATATAGAATACATACAATTTAGCATTTAAATCCCAGAACTGGGTGTCATCTGTTATCCAAGGATTGCTAGGGAGGCAGCCTGACATGATGGCGTCATTGGACGAAAACTGCTCGCTGTATTTGACGATCCTGAAAAGGAAATGGAAAATGGTTTCGAAGTTTGACACCCAGGAGACTAAGTCAATACTCAGGTTGACTGACCAGCCTGTCCTCCTCCTCTTACCAATTTAGTTGCCTACTTGGGACCTGCACTCAGATTGGCAGGTATTTGACAAAAATCTGTCCCCATTCTACTTGTGACATGAAATGTTGTCTCCCAACCCGGTCCCTTTTTAATTTCTCTGTATCTGTTTAATTTAAAATGCAGGCTCTTGACATTGTATCATGACACGAAACACTTTGTGTCTCTCAAATAATGTCCTGCAGGGGACTGGGTCAGGGTGCCTGAACGTTCAATAAACCAGACATAAATTTCCAGTGTATCCTGACTGGATTTTAAATCCAGGATTAATCATGGACATTTAGTAGTACACTGAATCCATGAGCATAACCCACGTGTCCCTGATTGATTTGAATGGGCAATGCGAGGAACACGGGCTGTCACGGATCCCCGTAGGATCCGGTCCCTGAGCTCTTCCCACCTTCCACCCACACAGTGGTGGAGTCCACGACAGATGACAGACATGACCACCCCTGATATCGCCTAACCCAAGGAGACCTGGGGACTCACACCAAGCGAACAACTGGTAACCTAACCCCCAAGAGACCTCTTTTGCCACTCAGAGTTCATCAGGATCTGAAGTCAGTCTATGACTTCGCAAGTTTGCCTTAAAGCAAAAGTTCTCTTCTTGCCTATCTGTTGTCCAAACCTCAGCTAGACCAACAAGTTAGGAACATACCCTCCAAGGGACACAGAAGACTTCACCGTGGACCTCATTAAGGCCTGTTGGTAATACATGATCTGGAAGAGACATGGTCATTAGAAGATGTCCAACAGCCCACCCTTGAGTGTCACGCCCACTGATATTTACAGGTGACCCCCAGAACTAGAAGCCATATACTCATCACAGCACCCCATTTCATTCTCTCAAGCCAGATGCCTCCGTACCAACAGGGTTCAGGCCCACAGTAGATGGGTGACCTCAAACTTCCAGTTAGGGACCTCCTTCACCCATCATGTGTTGGTCTGGGAAAAGGCACCAACTAATAATAATAATAAAAAAATATTCTAAGGAGCATTAAATCGACATATGGGGACAGATGGTTAGCCAAGGAGATCTAACCTCAACGGCCAACAAGTACCAGGACTCTGTCTTGAGCCCTGGATACAAGATCTACCAAAATAGGCAATGTGCCAGCCTAGGCAGATTTGGAACAGCTCTGCAGTGGAGGGAACAGGCCCAGGATGGGGGTGTAGACACCACAGCCTCTGCTCCCCCATCCCTCACACCCGTGCCTTCTGAGAGTGTCTCATAGCACAAGTCTCAGCACCAGCCCCGTTCAGATCTCACAGAAGACGCTTTGCCATTCTGCGCTGTCCATTCCTCTGCAAACAGTCCTCTGAACTTTGCACATGGCGTTCGTTTCATTACCGAGTGCAGAGCATAAAGCCAAAGTGCATACAATTTGCCAGAAGATTTAAAACCAAGCTTCCCTGGAACCGGGAGACGCATTACCTCTTTTTTGACAGCAGTGATTGTTTGTTTCTGCAAAACAAAGAAGCCAAAAGCATTAAACAGGTGGCATTAAATCATTCCAGTGCAAAGACCTGTTTGAAAATAAAAACGCATTCCCCATGGGGAAACTGCCCATCTTCTTTTACTTAAAAGATAGAATTTCCCCATCGCCACCTCCTCCACCCTATTCTGCACACCTACTGGAGAATTAGATGAACTAAGAGACTTGGTGAAGGGAGGGGTGGGGTTTACCACTGTAACTTTACCCTGCTCTCCTACAAGCCGGGATGAATTAAAGGTTCAGCGTGGGATTGGTCCCCACTACTGTCGTGTCTACAGAACCACCTGACATGGAATCAGAGAAAGACGGGGAACCAGCTTGAGTGTCTGTTTCTTTCCTCACAGGACAGGGAGCTGAATGAATGGTGACAGTCATTCCTCAGGCGTTCATAACAGTTTGACCCATACCACAAGTGCGGGAAGTCACATTGCCAAAAATAAAGCGTACAATTAAAAGACTCCAGTCCAAAAATAAAATAAAAAATAAAAGACTCCAGACCAGCATGCACTGAAAGCCGAGTCCCAGAGCTGAAATACAGTGTGGACGATCACATCAGGCCCCGTGCTCTCAGTGACGCGTGGAGGAAGTCACGCCGGGGATGAGCAGGGCGGCCTCTCTGGGTATTTTTAGTAATGGCAGAGAAAGCAGGGCTCCAGAAGGGACTCCGTGTTCAGGCTCCTAGAAACCGTTCAGACCTGACTCCCACTAACATCTTCTACAATTGCCCATGCTTCCTTAGTATCAACTCTTCTGCTCCATGCAACTCTTGGAGGTTGGGGGATGCCGGTCTCAGTTTTATTTAGTTCGGTTGAGTCCAGGGGCTGCCTGGTGCTGACTCTCATACTTCTAGTTGATCATCTGAATCCCTGGCTGCTAATATCCATGCTGCTCAACACAACCAGGTCTTCACTTGGAATGGAGTCAAAAGGCCAAGGAAGACACTATTTCCCTTAGCCAGTTAGCAAAGTAACTACTGGCCCCCGAGCCCACTACAAGGGCGTATGGGCCAGGAGGGTCCGATCCAGAATGTCACATGCTGTCTCTCCTTTCTCATCCATGCTGGGGTTTAGTGTGCTTCATTCGATCGCTTTTATGTAATTGCTTTTCACAGGAAACCCCTTTCCGGGGTGGGGAGGTGGAGAGAGTTCGCTCAGGAAGGTAAAGCTCAGGTGGAGCTCTTGTTTGGGGCTCACACACACCCCGACTTCCTCTTCAGAGCATTTATCACAGTTGTAATTACATATTTTTTGTGTGACTCTTTGTTTAATATACACATTAGCCTCTAGGCACCCTTAGGAGCAGAACGACCATGTCTACCTTCCCCAGCGCAGTATCTGGTGAAGAGCAGATACTCAATAAATATTAAATATATGAAGACCGCTGTGTGCTCAGAGGCCTGAAAAAGATGGAGATCTATTCTAAGCTTAACAGACTATTTCTCTACTTAAAAAGCCGAAGACACTACCCAAATGCTCCAAATATGTTGGCAACCACACTGATTATTTGTCCCCATTCTGTCTCAACATAAGACACTGTTTTAGAAGGCACACAGTCCAAGTACAAAAAGACCCTGGGGCCACAGCAGATTTGCATACAAACCTAATATAATCAGATTCTTCTGTTAGAGTCTGCCGAAACGGATCGAACACAGTATCTAGTGGTCTGTGCCCTCTGCTCAAAGGGGAAGTGCACCATTGGGTAACAAGAACCACTTAGCAATTAGTGCAAAGTAATTTACGCCTCTTGGAACCCTCACAGCGGGGTGAGGGAGAGAGGGTTCACCATTCCGACATTCAGCGTGGAGACTGTCATAGGTTATGGGCAACTTTTTCAACATCTGGTCGGTAACAGGCTGAGTCAAGGTTCGAACCTAGATCCGCCCTTCGCGAAGCCGAGGAGAGATCCACGGGAAACAGAAAACAGCCGCTCTCGTGGCTGTTTCCTCCTTGCCCTGAAGTGAGGACAATGCAAACTAGAATGACTCTGTCCGGCCATTTCAAGTAAAATTCAAACAGAAAGAGAGCTGGAGCCCCAACGCCGAGACGAAACACAAACACAGGAAACACTCTTTAATTAACACTACTGCTGGTCACACTGACTCCCGGCTTTAAGATAAATAAGATCTGGGGATCACACGCACAGCGTGGCAACTATAATTAGCAATACTGCATTGTAGACTTGAAAGGTGTGAAGAGTGTGGATCTTCAATGTTATCAACACACACACACACACACACACACACACACACACACACTCGTAATTATGCGAGGCGACAGAGGTGCTCACTAACCTCATTGTGGTAACATTTTGCACTATATACATGTATCTAATCATCACATTGTACACCTTAAACTTATACGTGTTACCTGTCAATAATATCTCAATAGAGCGGGGAGGAGGGAGTGGGGAAGACACTTATGACGGCCAAGATTGCAGTCGTGCTAGGTGTGTGCTCAGCAGCCAGCATCCTGAACACCCTCCTTCAAAGTGCCTGGGACCCAGGATCAAACTTCCTGTCGGCCACTGTTCTGTGGCCACGGGGCTCCTGAGTGGACGATCAAGGACAAAATGAGCCAGGTTCTCAGTCTGCCTTGATGTTCTCAGGCTCCACAGAGAGCAGTCTTTGCCAAGTCATTTCTAGTCTACCTAGTGTGGTCTGAACGTTGGCCTGAAATATTTCTTTCTGGGTCCATGATCTCAATCTTCAGGGTTTAGAATTTTTCATATTGTAATGCACTTCATTTGATTTTATTGCCCTTTTAGGGCCCTGCTTCGGTGGTGTGGTCTGCTGCTGGGTTTCAGATTCCCAGAATCACCAGCTATCTTCTGGGAATCAGGCTTTGGCGAGCACTCTCATAATAGGACTCAGCTAAGTCTGAGGTTCCCCCACCTCCACCTTGGAGTGTCCGCGTGGACTTTGGCACTTATCTCTAGCTCTAAAAATAGCTGTCCATAGGATCAGCTTCCTGTACATTAACACACAGGGCATCTCCGTCCTTCTCGGGGTGTGTGGGTGTAGCAGGGCAATGGGGGCAAGGGTTATGGACTTCTCTAAAAGACCAAGAGAAAATCTGACGGGGAGGTGGGGTGGAAGAAAGACTGTGGATTTGGGGCATCACACCAAGGTCAAAATCCTGGTTCTGTCTCTTATTGGCTACATGACTTTGGATGAGTTTTTTAGCACTTCTCAAAGCCTCTTTTTTTTTTTCCCATTTGTAAAAGGAGATAGAAAACCAAGGGATTAAGTGAGACAGTAGACCAGTTACTGCTGTAATGTAGACTCCACAGACGGTGGCCAGTGACTTGGGGTTCATACGCTGCTGCTGAGAATGTGCATGGATGGCTTTGGCCCTACGTACAAGAGGAAATATAGGATGCCCGTGCAGTATTTGGGACATCTTTATACTAAAAAAGTTATTTGTCGTCTATCTGAAATTCAAATGTAACTGGGCATCCTGCACTTTTATTTGCCAAATCTCATAAACCTATCCAAAGTATTACTTAGCCAAAGTCCACAAGAAACATTTTAAAATAAAGTGACGTTATGAAATACACACAAACTTCTAAGCAATTCAAAGCAAGCCACCTCATGATAAAAAAGGAAGTAGCATCTTTTTTTTCCACTCTGGAATTCACGCACAAATCCCCTGCTTTCCCAACAGCTGGCCCTCCTGGAGTGAGGTCACTTCTTTGCTCCTCATCTGGGCGACAGACTTTGTACAGTAAGACACTCCATCTAAGGGCTCTCCAAATGCTCTGCATTCTTGGAATTCTAACTTACTATTTTCCGCTTGCAGATTTGCCCAAATAGGGACAGAGCTAGAGCTTATTTACACAGCTCTGCGGCCGACTTGTTTGGCCTGGAAAGACGGATGCAGGTTGCAGACAATCATCACAGGGCAGGAGGGGTCGGGGCCCTGACAGGACAGAGCCTCGGGCCACTGTGGACAGAAGGGCGGGAGCCCAGAACAGGGACAAGCAAGGACCCTGGGATCAGGCAGCCAAAACCAAGAGGGGAGGGGAGGGCAAGCACGGAGCAAAACACAAGATGGGGTGAACCCTGAGGAATCAGGAGACACAGGCCTTGAGAGCAGAGAGAGAGTCAGAAGCCAGGAAGTTCAGAACTGAGGTGAGCGCAAAGCAGGAGAGATGAGATGGGAGGCAGGCAGCTGGCTGCGCGAGGAGGCGAGGGGTCGAGGCTGCCACCCTCCGCAGGCACAGGCAGGGTATGGAGCAAATAAAAAGGCAGGGCCCTTTGTGCAAAAACAAACAAAAAATGTATTAAGAATGTTAAGATGGTGCCCTGGTCGGTTTGGCTCAGTGGTCAGAGCGTCGGCCCGGGGACCAGAGAGACCCGTGTTCGGTTCCCGCTAAGGGCACGTACCTCGGTTGCAGTTTGTCCCCGGCCCCTGTTGGGGTCGTGTGGGTGGCAACCAGTGGATGTGTCTCTCTCACATCGATGTTTCTCTCTCTCTCTTCCTCCCTCTCTCCCTCCCGCTCTATCTGAAGATAAATGCAAAAATGTCCTCGGATGAAGATAAAAATTTTTTAGAAAAAGAATGTTAAGATGGTGACGGTAGATGATTAAACCAAGTACAGGGCCCTCTGAGTGGAGCCATGGACCAGGAACAAGTCACCTGCGGTGGACTGGCCCCGGATGCAGGACCCGAGGGTGTGCTTGGGTGGTATGAGGGAACAGCAGAGCTGTAGAACTGGGAAGGCCTATATCGGAAGCCAGGCTGGGCCAGCTCGGGCAAACCGCTCAGCCCCTCTGTCTCTGCTCTGTGGTGCAAAGAAATGGACCTGCCATGACGCCTCTCACCAAGCTGCTGTGAGAATTTCATGAAAGCCAGCAACGCTCCTGGAAGCCACGGGATGGACAGTAGAACACATGGGGCGGGGCAGGGACTGGGCGCCCACGAGCTGAGGTTCAAATCCCAGCTTCCCCATGGCTGAGCCACGTGTCTTGGCTGAGACGCTTACTCTGTCTCAGCTATGAGGTAGGCATGCCAATAGTCGCGACCTCCTAGGTCGCTGTGAGTCTTCGCTGAGCTGTGACTGGGTGTGAAGCACTTAGCCCCATGCCTCTGGCACGCAAGGAGCTGTCAGCAAACGTCAGCCCTGAGAGTTGTCCCTTCTCGGCCAGCACGCTCACACGGGAGCCATGCAGAGAAAGCTGTTTGTCCCCAGTTGGAGGCAATGTATGGGGAGCTGTCACTCACTGGGGGCCCCAGGCTGAGGGTTCTGCTGAACACAGCATTTAATACTGTGGAGCCAGACTTCGGTCTTTTGCCCAGACACCAGTGTGCACGTCCGTTCTGGGCAGCTGCTTGTCGGACGAGGCAGGGAGACTGACATCGGTGTGTCCCTTCCCTCCGCCTTCAGCTGGGGCAGGAGTATGAGAAGGTGTAAGGACAGGGGAGGAGACACCCCCCCCAAAACGGGGTCTAGGGTCTACGGGGATCCCTAAATCGTCTCTCTCGCAGCATGCTGACAGAGCAGCAGCGATAGCCTCTGTCTGTGGAGGTCTCTGTGTCAGACACCATTCTAGACACGTCACAGAAATGTCTCACTTCATCCTCTGCAGAAGGAACTACTGTTACTCCCACTTTATAGATGAGGAAACTGAGGCTTTGATCACACAGCCTGTCCTCAGCACACTGCAATGACCCTCATCACTAAGGGACCACGGAAACCCTGTCGGGGTCGGGAAAGCAAGGGCCAGCCAGGGGCACCCCACTGCTGGCCACCCCTCCATCTCTCACTGCATGGCCAAATGCTCTCTGGAATAAAGGGCAAGTGGGGGGCTGTGCATGCTTGGCACCCCCGGGAGCCTCAAGCTATCAGGACGGAGAGGCACGCTCTCGGGGTGCCCCTGGCTGGGCTGGCATGCCGACCAGCGGCCACCAGGCTGAAGAAGTGGGTCACCCAGGGTACCCTAGACACCTGCCAACCTAGCAGCCTCCTCTCCTACACTTAATGGTGTTTATTTCTTTTGGGGTATTTGCCTTCATTTAAGGGAAATGACTGTGTTTTCAAGAATTTGCTAATTCTCGGCAATGGCCAGTCTCTGCAAACTGGCACCATCTGTTGTCTGAAAGGAAACAAAAATCCAAACCCCTCGCTCTCCCCGGCCCCCTCAGACACTCCACGTGCCCACCACCCCCTCCTCTCGGGGCAGGTAAACCCGGAAAACAGGGGACACTGAGTCAAACTGGGGAAATGCTGCAAACATCAAACCCAGCCGCAGCCTGTTTCCCTAACAGCTGACGGGGCACTGGCTGGGACTGGCTGAGGGGACAGGAGGGAGGGCCCGCCTGCATGAGAATTACGGTTCTCAATTCTTCTTAACTCTCCGCAACAGCCAGCCAGCGGGCAGACGCGAGAAAGAGAGCTGGTGGGAGAGAGAGAGACAGAGAAGACCATGGTAAACAAAAGTAAAAGCAGCCCCGTGTCCGACATCAGCGTGGCGGACACCGCCCTCTGCCCACGCTCTCTGACCCCGGGCTGAACTGCCAGCATCCGGCAAGACATGGGTTTTGAAAGCCCGAGGGCACCCTCTCCTCTGAGCCTGACGATGGCGCTGTGCTTTCCACCTCTGCCCTCCCCTCCTCCACACCGCAGAGGTTTCCGGAGCTGCCAGCTACCCATAAAAAATAAAAATAAAAAAAGCAAATCTTCCAGCCAGGTTCAGGATTTGCCTTGATGATTCTGCTTCCATGGCAACCATGCCGACAAGGCTTCGGCAGTTATCTGTCATCTGACAAGGGGAAGGTGGAAAAGGCTGGGGAAGGAGGCCAGTGCCATCCGTGTATCAGAGGAAGGGGCCTTTGAGTTGTGGACAAGGGACTTGGCAATGCCCACCCCCAGGTGACACCCTCTGGGATGCAAAGCCTCTCTCCAGATGGACTCCATCCCTAAACCTGGGCATCTGTCTCAGCTCTGGTGGTGGGGGAGTCCCCTCAGCTATTTTGAGTTCTGGGCCCCAGAGGGCAAAAGTACACATGTCACACAGCTGCCTCTCGGCCACCTTTTTCCTGCTTCTTCCTCTTTACCCATTGACTTCCTTCTCCCTCCTTTCCCGTACATCCCTCCTGGCTCCCACTCAGGCCTTAAGGCATCACCAAAGCTTAGAAAGGTCACTGACCCCTTGCTACCCAAAGACAACAGTAGACAGAAATCAATGAAACCACCTAAGACTCGTTGCAATGGGGTTTAGGATGGTTTACTGGGATTAGTGGTTCTCAACCAGGGCAATTTTGTCCTCCAGGGTACATGGGACAATGTCTGAAGATATTTTTGATGGTCAGGACTGGGAGGTGAGCAAGGAAAAGCACGACATGACTGGCATCCAGTGGGTAGAGGCCGCGAGCTGCTAAGCATACTGCAATGCACAGGAAAGCTCCAGACAATAGTGCCAAGGTTGAGAAACCCTACCCTGGACGCTCCCTGATTCAACAGCTTCTGAACTGCATTTCTGTCCATAAGGAACCATCACAGGAAATTGGCCATCCATCATTAATGGAGGCTGTATTGGGGGGAAGGGTCCTTTTGAAATGAAAGCCTAGGAGAATCTTTGCAAAGATCCCACCACCCTATTGAGATGCAAAGAAAGTGTGACATTCCAGGGCCTGTGGTGTGGATGAAGGTTTAAACCCAAAGTTGATTCAAGGGTTTTAAGCCTGGGGCCAAAAGGCTTCAGGGAACTGGCTGAAATTGTATGCAAAGTGTCTGCCTGTGCCTCTTTGGGAAGAATGCTTTCATAACTTCCATCAGATTGTCAAAGGCGGAAGTGACTCAGGAAAGTCTGAAAACCAACCATCTAGATTCCATTTGCTCTGACCTG
This sequence comes from Tadarida brasiliensis, assembly GCA_030848825.1. Lineage (NCBI taxonomy): Eukaryota > Metazoa > Chordata > Mammalia > Chiroptera > Molossidae > Tadarida > Tadarida brasiliensis. Next base: position 56,944,917 of record CM061273.1, read on the forward strand.
CACTCTATTTCACGTCTGTCCTTCTGCAGGGCCCTGGCCGTGGCCTCCCTGTCCCCAACACTGATGTCACAGAGCCCAGAGTCCTCCTCTTTGGCAGCCTCAAAGGGGAGATATCATTGCCCGACCAGACACAACGAGACAACAGACAGATGGACAGCTTCCCAGCCTAAGAACCTGACCTAGGCTCTGCCCAAAGTATGCAGCAGCGACCTACCTGGTTTACCTGAACTTCATTCGGATTGGTCACTCGGTCCAGGCCATAGTCCAACACGTTGTTCATTCCTGGCTGAATGGAGTAAAAATAACATAAGGACCACTATCGGGAACATATCTAGTTTCTAGTTGGGTCTTAGCCAAGCTGCCAATTGTGAGACAACTGAGAAGGGCTTGTGGCCTAGTCCACAGAGAGATACAAGGGTGTGGAAGACCCTCTAGGTGAGCTTGTGAGCTTCATAGGGCTGTTCCACCACCACAGCACCCCCAGAATCTAGTACAGTGGGATGGACGCATGCCTGCATGCACTGATGGGTAGGTGGGTGATGGGAGGATGGATGGATGGATGGATGGATGGATGGATGGATGGATGGATAACACTCAATTCAATAAGAGTTCACTGGGATGAACACATGGGACTCCCAACTCCTCCCATGGTGCTCCTTCCACTCCCTACAGAGCAGTGCTTTGGAGAGTCCAGCTTCAGCCAGGCACCTCTGGGATCCAATCACAGTCCTGCCACTTCCTAGCTATGAGGAAGTCTTGGACGTTACTTCTCTCTGCACACGCTATCCCTTCTGAGAAACGGAGCAATCCTCCTACCTGTCAGGTTCTTGTGAGGTTAACAAGATGAAGTGTGAAGCTCTCGCAGAGGGCAGCTATTACTGAGCAGGGGTTGTGTTCATTCTAAGATTGTGTGTGTAGAGGCCTGGCCCAAAGCTGAGTCTCAGTCTTTGTCAGTTCCCTTCTCCATCAGGCCAGCCAATCTTGCTTGGTCTCTCTCCATTCTTGGAGGCCAGAGTTCGGGTCCTACACTTCCCTCTGTGCTGGTTTGGTACCAAGCACCCATCAAGTTCTCGTGTGATTAACCAGGATGACTACCCTGGAGCAGAGGCAGGAAGCAGCCGGGCGTTCTCCCCCTCAGAGGCAGCCTCATCAATAGGATCAATCACATTTTTCGCTCAGAAGTGTGGTTGCCAAATAAAATATAGGATGCCCAGTTCAGTTTGAATTTCAGATAAACAATAACTATTTTGATTATATCACTTTACATAAAAATATATTCCCTATGTTTTTAGTATAAACACACAATAAGTATCAAAATATTGGGACATGTATCATTTGCTGTTTATCTGAAATTCAAGTTTAACTAGGCATCCTGTATTTTATTTCCTAAATCTGGCAACTTAGCTCAGCAGGCTACCATGGGGGCAAATGTTGGGCATATAGCCTAGGCAAGGAAGAGAAAAAAAGAAGCAGGAGGTGGCAGGGAGGACAAGGTGATGGCCGTCCTCGCCCTAGTTGTTACATGTAGACCTCAGTCAACAAATTTAGCAGCCACTTCCTCTGGCTGCCTGGGCTCAGCCCTGGGGAGCCCGTGGTGGATGAGACAGAGGCCCCTGCCTCCAGAGCCCCTGCCTCCAGAGCCCCTGCCTCCAGGCATCCCCAGCAGTGCTCCTGGAGGAGGCAGCCACTCAGCCATTAATCACACAAATGACGAATTACTATGAAGGGGCAGTGACAAGTGGCAGTGCAGAAGTCCAAGCCTTCAACGGCTCTGGCTCGGCAGGGGGGCGGGAGGGGCGGAGAGTGGCCATCGGGATCAGGGCCTTTGCCCCCAGTGGCTTCTAGGAATTGCCCCTCTGTCTGGTATGAGAAATCCCCCAGCTTGCCTGAAGAGAGGCTTCACACACACACTCACACACTCACACACACACACACTCACACGCACACACTCACACACACACTCTCATTCACACACACTTTCACACACACTCAGTCTCACACATTCTCACACACACACTCACATACACACACTCTCATTCACACACACTCACACTCACACACTCAGACACACACTCTCACACTCAAACACACACACACTCACACACACACTCTCATTCACTCACACTCTCACACTCTAACACACACACTCACACTTACCACTTTCACATCTCACACATACATCACTCTCACCCCTCTCTCACACTCAGACCCACTCTCATACTCACTTGCACACACCCTCACACTCACGCAGCTCCAGTGCAGTCATCCTGAGTTGAATTCGCTCCCGATCCTCCCCGTGACCTTGACCCATGCCCTGGTATGAGCTCGGCGCCTCGGGCTCAGCGGTGGCCTGCATAACTGTAATCGGCACCGCACTGCCCTCAGCTGCCCAGAACAGACAGCGTGGGCTCAGAGCTGCAGCCACCCATGGGGCCCTATTCTTCTGCCAGCCTGTCCAGTGCCCCCCTCCTGGCTGTCTTCAGCTCTCAGAAGGGCCAGGGACGCTCCCCTGGCTGCCCCGCTGCCCAGGCCTTCGCATGCGTCTCAGCTGTTCCTATAGAGCTGTGATCGCATCTCAGCGCCCTGCCTTCAACACTCACCAGGGGGGCTGCCTTTCTGCTTCTGCTGGTTTGGGAAACCCCGGTGCCACGCACGGGAAGCCCTCCAGGGGAACTGCGCACATCAGGGCGTGACAACATCCCTTGGACATAAGCCAGAGAGGCAATTTGCTCAATTCTTCATAACTCGGGTAGGAAAGGCCCTTTGTACCCCTAACATCTGCTCTCTGAGGAGGCGACATTCCCAGAACCAGCATCCCAGAGCAGGGCCGCGTCGGAGCCGATGTACACTCCCTGGTGACACTCCACCATGTCCCATCTGTCCCTTCTCCCGCTCTCCCCCCTTCTCTCAGCATCACGCTCTTCCTTATCAGTTCAGACCCTTTTGGTGCATGGGCCAGAAAACAAATAATCAATAAAATCCCAAATAGTTTTATACACGAAATAAAACCGGGGAAAGAGAGAGAGATGAGGCTGAAACAGGGAGAGAAGTTGGGATGGAAGGGTTGGAGAAGTCGGCTCCAAGCCGACCTTGGCTCGAACGTCACTTCCACGAAGCAGCGTTCCCAGACCCCCGATCTGAGGCGGGACCCCTGCCTCTCGCAGCCCGATGGCCTAGCACACGTCCGTCTGTGCAAGCGACTGCACCTCCCTGAGCCTCGACCTCCCCATCTGGATAATGGGGTGATGCTACTCCCTGCTTCACAGTATCATCCCCAGGTATGGGCCCATCTGTGCCGAGAGCTTACCACAGGCACGCAGTAGGCACTCGATGACTTCTAGCTGTTCCTTTATGCCCAGGACCTAACTGCTCAGCGGGCACAGAGTCTGGCCCCAGGAAGGCTTCGCGGATCAGTGGACAGACGCGTGAACAGGGAGTGAGCTGACTCGGCAGCTGCAGGCCATGTCCCACCCACAGCAATGGGTTCCTGTCGGTCCACATGCTGGCTGCTCTCCCCTCCACAGAGACAGACGCTTTGTTTGCCTGGCTGGCTTTTTTCCCAGTGAACTGAGTCTGTTTGGGTCTCTGGGAGACAGTCCGACAGTCCCTAAGCTCCTGGGCTGCCTGGGTTTGCTCAGTGTCTAGGCCGAGACAGACTTCAAACCGGACACTCTTCAAACAGAACGCGTTCCTAACCAGTGCTCTCGGGCCACCAAGCAGCGGTGTTTTAAGCCACTGGAGGAAAGCAGGACCCAGGTGTCCTCTGGCCTCGTCTTTGACGGCGCGTCCGGTTTCCACTTCAGGGAACAGTAAGAGAGGCAATGGACGTGAAGAGTTTCGTGTCCAAGGGATTTTTTACAGCTGCTCCCAGTACTTCAAAGCTTCGCTCTGAACTTGGCTCCCCAGGGCTATCCCAGAGGGACTGGGCACCTTGGGACCCTGGCGGCATGTTTGTTAGGGCGGCAAGGCTCGAATGACCACGGAAGTCACAAAAAGGTCTTAAATGCACCGAGACACCCTATGACACAGTCGTGGGAGGCAGGAGTATTGGGACTAAGAGGGAACGGCTGTGCGGTCTGCGGGCTCAGAGTCACTGGTACTCACTAGCCAATCAGCAACCTCCCTGAGCCTCCGCATCCTTGACACTAATAATATTGCCTCCCACACAGGACTGCAAAAACGAAGTGAGACAGTGACTGCAGAACAATGCCCAGGGCAGTGCCCAGCACACTGAAAGTTCATTCAGGTCTCCGGTGATGATGATGATGACGATGATGATGATAGCAACAGTGTCAAGGGTGGTGATGGTGCAGATGGAGGTGGAGAGAAAGTGGGGGCAATGTGGGAGGTGGTGGAGGTGTGTGAGGGGATGGTGAAAGCAGTCATCACAGAGACGTGTTGTCAAATTTAGGTTCTTCTGAATCATACCGTGAAGAGCCACTCAGCCATTTGCCTGGTGTGGGGGCTGAACTATTACCCCAAGAGAACTGGGGAGAACTCGGATGACCTGTTTTTCATTGGTCCCCATAGGTCCCTGGGGAGGAGAAGACCCAGGGCAGACCATGCGCAGGGCCCGTCTGTGTCACTGTGGAAGGGACACAGCCACACTGGCATTCCCACACCACAGTCTTGCTCACCCTGCAGGGAGCAGGTCCCCTCGGTCATGAGTGCCACCAAGCACCGGGGCATCTTGCCAAATGAGTAGCTTAGCTGCCATTGCTCTTCTCCTCACCAAGGCTCCCTCTTTAGGGGCAGATGTCCGAATGCAGGCTGAAAACTGTTTGGCTCCCTTCTCATACAGACAGCTCACTCCCAAGCTCCAGTGCAGAGGTGGGTGCGTGGCTCTGTCTCTCCAGGACCCTGGGCTCAGTCACCCACTCTTCCACCCAGCCCCCAGGCACCCGTGTTGGGCATTGGTCAACTGGTCTCCCCAAAACCAAACGAGCTTCTCGGAGATCAACCCAGGACCTTAACCTTGGCATCAGGGCAGCCGAACCAATGCCCCCCAGATGGGACATCTATGGGATATTTGAGTGTAGAAAGAAAATAAGCCAAACAGCCCATATCTGATGGGCCTGAAGTTCAAAAAGCCAGCAGCTTTGGCACCATGACTGACCCAGTTTGCTTTCTGGTTCTGAGACTTTGGTCATCTAAAACCAGAGGAGGAAGCCCTGGCCGGTTTGGCTCAGCGGTTAGAGCATCGGCCTGCGGTCCAGAGAGACCCGGGTTCGGTTCCCGCTGAGGGCATGTACTTCGGTTGCGGTTTGTCCCCGGCCCTGGTTGGTTGTGCGGGTGGCAGCCACTCGATGTGTCACTTTCACATTGATGTTTCTCTCTCTCTCTCTTCCTCTCTCTCCCTCCCACTCTATCTGAACAAAAAATGGAAAAGTGTCCTTGGGTGAGGATAAAAAAAATAAATAAATAAAAAATAAAACCAGAGGAGGAAGAGGAAGAATGCTTCACTTTTCAGAATGCCTCTCACACCTCCCACCTCCCATACCCACAGGCAGCACATGGGTCTGACACAGGAGTAAACTGAGGCAGCAGAGTTAACCCCAGTGGGTGGCGGTGACAGCCTGCTTCCTGGTGCTAGGGATGAGCCCACCATTTCCGTGATGAGCTGTGACAAGTTCCATCACGGGCACAGCTTGCCCACCACCAGAGCTGCGATGTGCTCTAAGCAATGAGGCTCAGCACAACTTCCTCTCGCCGGGTCCCACCGCAGCCGCAAGGCACTGGATCCAGACGGGGGAGGGGGGGCGCCAGAGACGCAAGGCGTGCCTTGGCCAGGTGTCAGTTCTCAACAGCATTTTATTTATATGCTTTGGAGCCCATGTTCTCGTTTTTTCTTCTTATCTTTCTTTTCCAAGGTATCCTGGCTACACACACACACACACACACACACACACACACACACACACACCGGCCTAGCCCTCTTAAAAGACAAACTCATTCAGGTTTAATGAGGTTTAACGCCTTAAGGAATTTCACAGGGTCCTAACACCACCAGATGGACCACGAGCAGAGCCCATCAGCCCATCGCACAGTGGCTTCCTCTTCCAGCCCAGAGGCACTGGGCGCTGACTCAGCCCTGAGCAGCCCCTGCCTGACTCGGTTGCAGCCCCAGAGGGAGCTGAGCCAGCAAGAGGGGCAGTGAGTGCCTGTGGGTGGGGGCACAGAAGAGACTGGTGCAGGGAAGGGGACTACTCACCGGGCATCGGTGGACCAGCCAGTAGGCCTTCTCCTGGCAGTCCAGCGCGTACCTGTCTGCTTTATCCCTCTCCTTTCCGGTCCTGAAAAGCCAAAAGCCATGCTTTCTGTGTGTTTGGTTTTTTAGGTTTTTAATAGTTACGTGGCTTTTTTAAATTACAGTTTGCATTCAATATTATTTTGTATTAGTTTCAGGTGTACAGCATAGCGGTTAGACCCCTTTGGCCCAAGGGTCACCTTGCAGCCTGGGGTTTGAACTGCCAGCCAAGGTCTCCTTACACAAGGTTTCATCAACCTGTGGGTCGCGACCTTGGTTAGACAATCACATACTTTACAAAGTGTTCCCCCCACGTTTCCAGTACTCACCGGGCCCTATACATAGTTATTTCAATAGTATTGACTATGTTTCCTACATCCCCGTGGCTACTTTGTAACTACCAATCTGTCTTTCCCAATCCCTTCACCTGTTTTCACCCAGTCCCCAACCCCCTCCCCTCTGGCAGCCATCAGCCTGTTCTCTGTGTCTATGAGTCTGTTTCTGTTTTGTTTGTTGTTTATATTGTACTTTAGATTCCACATGTAAGTGAAATCATGTGGTATTTGTCTTTCTCTGACTAATTTCACTTAGCATAATACTCTAGGGCCATCCATACTGTTGCAAATGGTAAGATGTCATTTTTTCAAACGCTGTGTTTAAGGCCAGGAAGACTTTGTATCTTTTGCTCAGCGATGGACCGACCCATTCCTGATGGACCGACCCATTCCTGATGAACCACACCACTTGCCAATCTGCCCAATGAATCGTGTTGGCCGTGATGACAATGAAAACAGCAAATACGCACCTGACACCGTGAGCCAGGTGCCCTGCTAAATGCTTCCACGTATCTAACTCATTCCATCCTCCCAGTGAAGCAACCTGAGGTTGACTGTCCCGCCTGGGGTCACACCATCAGCAAGTGGCAGGAGTGGGACTCCAACTAGGATTCTGGTCCCAGCCAGAGTCCAGCTCTGCCCGAGATCGCGGGGCTGGGGTGCAATCACCCCCATGAGTAGCCCCAGAATCAAATCAACTCCACCACTGGAGTGCCCGTGGATGACACTCTGGGCTGACACTTGACCGCCTGCCTTCTTAACTTTCCCTGCTCTGGTAAACAACAGAACCAACATTTGGATGCGCGAGGCGGGCAGCAAGCAATGCCCAGGCTCGTGATGGGGAAAACCCTGGCCTCGGGGAGTGTTCCTTCCTCCCTACCGGTCAGCTCCACTGTTGCTTCAAGGAGTCTGTGCCAAGTCAGGGTTTTTCTGAGCCCGACTTATTATTACAAAAGGCTTTTTATTTTCCCTCTTATCTCTCGGTCTCCCCCTTTCCCATTATGAACAGGAAACAATACTGTGCTTTGCTGCTGCAGGGACCAGGCGACGTTCATTATCCTTCTCTGGGCCCCATTCAGCACCATTTCCAGGGGACCTGCGCTCACACGCGGTAGCACTTGTTTTCCTAGGCAACGTGGGATGACGCACATGCCTGCCTTCTACAAGACAGTCGGCAGATTTATTTGCCAGCTAATGCCTTGTGAATAACATAACAACACCCAGAGACGCAGATGGGTGGAGAGGGCCATTCCGGTGGGGTGTTGTACCAACGTCCTCAGGAAATTAAATATAAACACTGTCACTCCAACTTCCTCCTGCCAACGTAACTCGATTTTCTACCAGGTTAACTACCCCATGTCCTCGGGAGCCGGCTCGACAGCCTGGTAAACAGAGTCGATCCAAATTTACTCCCATGGTTCTTTCTGGCTCCGCTCTTTTGCTCCACTCTGAGAGGAGTGATTGGAAGAGAGATGTAATAAATGGAATCCCAGGGACTCAGTGAACGAGGAATTGTTTTAGCTTGTCATATTATGATTTTTTTTAGCAAGGGTATCACATTCATCTATTCATTCACATATTGATTGGTCTCCCAGTATGTTCCAAGCACTGGGAACACACTGGTGAACCGGACAGACTGCCATGGACTGAATGGTCCCACCCACCCCAGTCTGTCCTGGATCTCAACCTTGCAAGCTTTCAGATGGGCATTTGCACCAGCTGCTCTCCTGGCTTCTAGCTTGCCCACAACAGATTTTGGGACTTAATTCCCCCTAATTGTGGGAGCTAATTCCTCAGAACAAATCTATCCATATTTATATGCTATTGGTTCTCTTTCCTTAGAGAACCCTGACTAATCGCCACCACGCGGGTTCCGAGGCTGCTTTGTGAGAATGGGGTCTCCGCCGTCCAGCCCAACCATGCACCAGCAAGTCGGGAGCTGACCAGACCGGGACCGTCCAGGTAAGTGGAGCTCGGCCGGCTGGACTTACCCATTTTGCTAATCACGGTATCAGCCCCCAGATATTCCTGACTCCTGCATTGCAGCACACAGTAATATTGTACACGCCTGCCCATCCGCCTTTGAAACTGGGCATAACCACATGGCCTGCTTGGGCTAATGAACTGTGAGCAGAAGTGACATATACCACTTGTGACCCACTTAGCCCTGCTCCCCTACTGCTCGGGTAGCAGACAAAGCTGAGATGGTGCTGCTCCTTTAGCACAGGTCCCGGAGTGGGCACAAAGCATGCCAGGGCCCAGCTGACCCACAGCGGACATGTCACACAAGCAAGAAGCGAACCCTGTGGTTGCATGGCCCTGAGATGTGGGGCAGTTTGTGACGATCGCCTAGCCTCATCCTGATGGATACACCCTCCCAGCATTTCCCGCTGGCTCTGATGGGCAAGACAGAGCCCTGCAGGACGATGTCAGCTCCATTCCTGATATGAGCAGCAGGCAAAAGACGGCAGCACTGCTTGGTGCTAACGTGTGAATCTGGTATCTCCCCTGCTTAAAATCTTTCTATGGCTCCCCACGGCCCTATCTCCAGCCTCACTTCTGCCAGTTCCGAGCTTTGGACTCTCCACTCCTGCCACAAGAAACCTCGTCAAGTGGAGGACACTCCCCTGCCTCCAGGCTCTGGTTCTGTCTGCTCAGAACATGGTTTCTCCACCTCACTGCTCCAGCCACCATCACCATCCTGCACCTGGGTGCCTCCTCTGCAGCCTCCAAGTTCGATGTCGCTTCCACAGCTCCTGCAAACCGCTCCCTGTGGCTCTCATCCCAAGGCAGCACCATGAGCATCTGCCTGACCCACTAGACTGTGTCTTTCCACTCCCTGTGCCTACCCCGTGTTTCACACCCACAGGCCCAATAAAGGTTCATTTCACGAAAAGGAAGCAAGGAAGGGAGGGGGGAGGGACAACCAGAGGGCGAACATGACCTTCCACTCACCTGTACTGCTCTCTGGCCTGCATAATGACAAAGTCCCACTTGTAGTTGATTTTTTTGTTCAAGAAATTGTAATTTTCCTAGGGAAAGAAAACAAAGTGAGAACACGGGGTCCCGTGACATATGCCATGTGCAGCGAGCAGAAAGCCCTAAGTCAATGAGGGCGTGCCCCCGGCTCTGCAGCAGCTCGGCCCAGCCAAAGGGCCTTCGCCCCAGTTTTGCAAAGGTGTTCATTTAAGGGGAAGCACCAAATTCTCAAAAAGCCCTTTTTAAAGACATGCATCCCAAGTCTTCTGAGGAAGAAGGGAATAGTGCGGGGAGGGACATGGAAACTCAATATTCAACAACAGAACATCACAGATCCACAAAGATAAGACCTAACATGGGTGTGATGCTGCTTCTTCTAAAACCATGTCTGTAAAGAATAAGACACAGCAGAATTGTTGCCCTCTGCCCAGAAACCAAGCCTTTTGAGCGTCAGGGTGTGTCCTTTGAGAAACCTGACTCATCTGGCCTAGAACAAAAGTCTGTCCTATTGTTGTCCCATTACGAACTCAAATTCAACTCTGTTCACCGAATATTATGCATTTTCACACATATTAATTCATATTGTTTGGGGACAAGTGCTTAAATTACAGCAGGAGAAACTGAAGCTCAGTGTGGGGGAGAACTTCCTTCAGGGAGCTGCTTCTAAATATATGGATGGATAATGGACAGATGCTGGATGGATAGATGGATGAATGGATGGCTGGATGGCTGGATGGAGAAATGAATGGATGCTAGATGGCAAAATGGATAAATGATGGATGGATGGATGGATGGATGGATGGATGGATGGATAAATGATGAATGGATGATGGATGGACAGAAGATGGATGATGGATAAGGATACATATGAATGTAGCAATGGGGGGAACAGAGGGGGAAAAAAGCTCAAGACTATATTCCACTCAATTATAATAACCTTTAGAAAGTATCTCTGTACCTTTTCATGTTCTTCTAAAACCCCTTTCTTCTTGATATTTCGCTTGGTCAGATAGATGGCTGGAGAAGAAAACAATGTACATTTTCCATCATCATATTTCAAAAGTGCCTCCTCAGCCTCCCCGTGCGTGCGGCTGCCGTGCTCGGCCTGGGGAGAGGACACTCCGCACACCCGCCCTCTTTCCTCAGGAGCACTCCCAACACAGATGTGTACTGACATCAAGGCCATGATGACAGCAAGACAAATGTCACCAATGCCAGTAAATAAGCGGCATGTTAAGCACCGCCAAAGGCACGAGGGGGAGGGCAGTTACCATAGTCTGTGTCTTCGGCTGGCCACAGCTGGGTCGGCCAGAAATACGGCGTCTACAAAAGAAACCAGCAACCTCACTCAGACAGCGGGCTGTGGCCCAGCAAGCCCCCAGCCACGTGCCTTAAGAGATCAAAGTTCCCTCGCACCCCCAACCCCACCCCACTGTTTCCACAGCCCTGATCTGCGAGGATATGAGGCCAAGCGACTATCTTTGTAGATAAGATTAACGCCATATTAATTTCCGAAGCCCAGGCCGAGACGCACCTGAAATCGGTAGAGGCTGCCGTCGGGCTTGAGAATGAGATTCTTGGGGTCTTGTAGGGGGTAAATGTAGCCGTACTTGACAATAAAGTTGCCCAAGTTCTGTGCCTCTGGGGAGAAGCAGTTGAGTCATGGAAGTTAAGAGCAGTGGCCGAAGGCAGAAGCTCATGACCCAGCCCACACACAGCACCCCAAACTCCAGAAGAGATGCCCCCATCCGTACAGCCCTTCAGTCAAGGACAGGGCTTCCTGAACTCGGCTGTGGGCAAGTGTCAGCTGCTGATAGGAGGATTCCCCCGCCAGCCCCCGGGAATGACAACTTGGTAGGTCTGGAGGAGAGCCAGTGAACCCGAAAGCTAACAGGTGCCACAGGTGGTCCACCGTAGGCTTTTAGGGGTGACAGGTGGGGAAATCCTGAAGAAGCTTCTTTGGACCCTTTGGGTCTGCGAAAGTCCCCAGGAGCAGGGAGACCAATGGACAGTCCTCACTCCCTGGGAAAGGAGGCCGAATCTATGGTTGACTTCTCTCCCAAGTCCAGATCCTCCGGCTCTTCCCACCTCCCCCCTCCAGATCACTTGGAAACGGTCTTGTTGCTGACTTTGCATCCATGAAAGGAAAAGTATCCTGGTTCATAGAGGCACCAGTGAAAGCAGGTGTCTTTCCATCATTCAGAGCGTCCACCAGGCCCACCCTGCCCAGGGCCCAACCCACATGCCATCCCGTAGCTCAGCCTCCGAGCCTCGGGAAGACATTCTCCCAAGCCTCCCTCTTCATGTCTCACTCCCTCCATCAAAGATCCTCATTTTTTATGTCTTGTCCCGACAGCCTGTCTTTCTAGTGGGAAATCTGGTCCCCAGATTCTTTCCGCTCCATTCCATCCTTCAGATTGCTGCCAAACATCCCAGCTTAAATAGGACTGTCATGCACAATCCCCACCCCCCGCCCCGCTTCCTCTTGCCTAGCTCCCAGATAAAACGTGGAGTCTGAAAATATGCACTCCCCTCCCCCCACTGCCCTCCAAACCCAGAAAAAGGCATGTCTCCCAGTTTCCCCTCGGTACCTCTCCCTTCCTTGTTTGTCCCATTTCTCCAGACAGACCCTCCACGACTCACAAGCATCACTTCTTTTGAGACCAAGTGTGTGTTTGCATCACCCCCTCCAAGAAGCCTTTCTTGACGGACTCCTCCCCAATTCCCCCTGTCATTTACATGCTCTCGATATTTTGTATGAAACAATTTTGTCCCCTAGTTATGCCTTCACGTTGGATTCTGGTTGTTTTACACCTGAAGGCCTTGTCTCTTCAATTAACATGTCAGTTTCTCAGAGACCCAGGCTGAGCGCCCATGGAGTCTCTACCCTCCAGCAGCTCTGGCGTGCCACACCCGGCGGCCCTTGGTGACAGTGCCAGAAGAATGCTCACCCAGGTTGGAGACCCACAGCCGCTGGATGAGCCATTGTAGGACATCACCTCCTGCAAGACAGAAGCATGTGGCCATCATCAGAGCCTCCTAACACACCCGCTGACTTCCACGCTGTGGTCTGACTGGCCTCCTCCTGCTCAGCTGTGATCTCATCCCTCTTGTGCTCAAAGTGTTTGGGGAGTCCCCTCTGCCCCTACCCCCCCCCCCCATGCTCCGTCCAGATCCTGAGGCCCGTAAGTCAGGGCCACCCATGATCTGACTCTGGCCAGATTTCCAGCTTAACCTCCCCTACACACCCTCAATCTGCACCTCTCTTGTGGTGCTTCTTTTCTTATCTTACAATAATGTGTGCATCCACTCAGGTAGAAAGTAAACGGTCTAAGTATTATCACTGAAAAAAGCAGACCCCAGGCGAGCTGTCTGTGGAGCCCTAGAAGGAGCCTGAACACGTGGGCTGTCGGAGCCTGAGGTGGGGAGAAAATGGGGGTGGGCTGAGAAAGGGGGCTGATTCCCCTATACCCCCAAGTTCCCAGGGAAAACTCTGAGAGTCAGAGAATTCAAACCTGGCCTTCCAGGTCATTGTGAAGGTACTTTTGTGAAAGCAGGAGGATGGGAGTGATTTTAGTAACTCTTTGTAGGGTTTATGACTTGGGCCAGTAGGATGTGGGTCCATTGTTACTCTAGCCCTGAGTCCTGCAAGTCTCAGGGGCTGGCCTGGGAACAATGCAGAGTGAAGGCTGGGGTGAAAAAACAGGAAGGGCAGAGAGAGACGAGGTCAGGAGAGAACGTGCACCCCTCCCACCCATCCCCCAAGGACTCAGATTTATCTAAGGGCTGAGGCAAGCCCAGTTCCACCAACAAGTCCAGAACTGCTGCAGGACCCCAGGGAAGCTGTGTGTCTCCTACTCAACCTGGACCGTCCAGCCCCATACGAAGAACATGCTCCTTGTAGGTAGAGGGCAACATCATCTCAGGAGACAAGATGTCCTGGTATCAAGCACCCCAATGCAGACACAATCTTGCAAATGCCAAAGATTTCACTTTCCAGCAACTTCAGCCTGCTTTGCAAAAGCCAAGCTGGCCCCCTGCCTGCAAGGCAACCAGCCCACAAAATACACCAAGAAGGAGCATCAGGGTCTGAGATCCTATTGTCTGTGTCCTTGTGGCTGGACTGTTGAAATGAGACTTCCCTCCTTGGAGATGGTAAAGGGACATTTCCTTTGGTGCCCTCCAGGAAGGGCCCTTATGGTCCACTCATATGCTCTCTGAACTTAATTACCTCCCCACAGCATGGCTGAGGATGGGCGACCTATAACTCTTCCCTTCCTATCCACACCCTGGGCACAATATCCAGCCATTATGTGTGTCAGTGCCCATGTGCCCGCCATTATTGCTTTCACTGGGTTCTTCTCTATTAGTCTTAGCTTTATTCACCCCTGGTTGGCTGTGCAAAAGCAAACTTCATCTAAAATCCTAGGACTGGCTGTTTTAGACTTTCCACTCGCAGCCTCCTTGAGTGCTACACAGGGGTGTGCAGACTGAGAGAGAGACCCAGGCAGACAGCAGACTGATTAGCACTCTCCACCAAGGAGCCGAGCGCTTTCTCACCCACTTGACCGCTTCCTGAAATAGATCAAATGAGATTACGGGGCCACTGGCATCTGTACCACATGGTCTGTGCAGGCTCCTACATCAGCCACCTTCGTCCCCAGAAGTCCTGGGTCACCTGCCATCCGAGGAGTTGGAGGCCAACTACCCAAAATGCTTTTATTAGTGCTGATCTGCAAGACAAGGCTTGTCCTGTGTCCTGTTCCAACAGCAGCTGGAACTCACCAGCAGGAGGAGCAAGGGGAAACATGGCAGGGTGGGCAGCCTTGCCCAGGAGCCAAGCGCACCCCGCGTGCAAGGAAGGAATGCAGTTTATGCACATTGACAGTGAATAAGAGTATGGAGTCACATAACTAAGCTCAAGTCCAAGTTCAGCCATGTACGAGGACAAGTTGCTGAACCTCTTTGCGTCTCCAGGGTCCCGTCTGCCCAAAGGGGATGGTCATATCTTTCCCTAACTTCACTGTGGGAAATTGCAAGCTATTGCCACCCTTCCAGCATCTGCTGTGTGCTGACCATGCGCACTGTACTATCTCATTTAATTCCTGCACTCATTCTCTTAGGCAGGAATTGCTATTCCTGCTTCGACAATGAGAAAATTGAGGTTAGGGCTATATAGCCAGAAAAAGGCACCTGAAGGATTCGATCCCAGGGAGCCTGACTCAACGTCCAGTGCTAGATTGGGACTGGTTCACGCATTCAATAAAGTTTTATTAAATCTCTACCCTGACTGACAGCTACGGTAAGCACTGGGGTTACCCAGATGAGCAAGAGGAGATTTCTCCCCTTGGGGGCTTCTGAATCTAGTGGAAAATTCAGGCCAGAATTAATGACAACGGGGGGCAGAGAGGGGTTGGGGGCGGGGATGCCTTCAGGAAGAATTGCCACAGCTGCATCTGAACTGCCAGGGGTGAGCAGAGACACCTGAAAAAGTGTGCCCATTGATCCCTGCTCTTCGAGTACCCAGGCTACTCTGGTTCCTAGCCTTTCCCAAGTCTGGCTCATCGGTTTCCTTTCCTTGTGTGAGCAACCCTGCTGCATTCCAATCAGTTCCTCTTTTGCTCCAACTAGTCAGAGCTGGTTTTCTGTTGCTTACACTCAAGGAACCCTGAGTGACAGGGTTACTAGCGGGGGAAGCCCTCCTTCCACGCAGTCAGAGAGACTGTTAGCAAGCTTGCTTCTGCAAAGACTAGGGCACCATGAGTGAATCAGGTCATGGGTGGGGTAGACAGCGGGGGCTCAAGGAGCTCAGCAAAGGGCGAGGCCCCCACTGGTGCTTTGAGAAGTTTCTTCTTCTGTATCCAATCTGCCTCCGGGGGAAACAAACCCTTTACTGCAACCCTCAAATCATAAAGCATATGCCACACATTTATCAAAATGCATTCTTATTTTGGGGCCCAGCTCTTTCTGTCCATACTCTCAAATGCTGCTCTGCACCCCTTTATCCCACACCCAGAGAAAGGACACAAGGGCGCCGTCCCCACGGGGCAGCTAAGAAGAGTCTGACTATGAATTCAAAGGCAGGGGAGGGTGGAACAAAGGCCAATTGTTTTCTGCCAAACGGTTTTTATTTTCTGCCACCTGATTTCATTAAAACAAAAACAAACAAGGCAAACACACAGAAAGTGACAGTAAATGTCTTTTAAATGATCTCCTGGGAGGAATGGCTTCGCAAAGTGACCTATTGATTCCTTTTCTCCTTCCCTCTGACCTCTTCCTCAGAAGGAACCTGGGGTCTGGCAGTCAGCAAAGTACTCTGTAAAGGGCTAGACACAGGGGAGGGGAACCTCTTTTCTGCCAAGGGCCATTTGGATATTTATAACATCATTCACGGGCCATACAAAATTATCAACTTAAAAATTAAGCTGTTATATCTGGTCAGGCTAATTTGGTGAGGCGTGTGATGTCAGCCGGTATTGATTTCAGGGCCTTATACAGCCCGCAGGCCGGATGTTCCCCACCCCTGGAGAGAGTAAATATTTTCAGTTACGTGGGCCGTGATACGGTCTCTGCACAACTATTTACATGGTCATGTCAAAGCAGCCAAAGACAATACATAAATGGGGACGTGGATGTGCTCCAATAAAACTTTATTTACAAACATAGGCTGCGGGCCAAGTTTGGCCCACGAGCTATAGTTCGCCAGGCCCTGCGTGTGGTCTCTTCCAGGACAAGACTAAATGACAAGACACGTTACCTGTCATGGCATGAGGGATGCTGGTGACCAGGAGCTTCTGGTTCTGCACTCGGACCCCCGTCTCTGGGTTCTGCATGTCCTTCACTAATGCTTCAATCTGCAAGGCACAAGCACACGGTCTGGCTGAGCAGAATGATTTCAGAGGCTGAGTCAGGCTTTTTGCGCAGCACCGAGGGATCAAGAGACACAAAGATGAACGCGCAGAGCGTACCGCCTGGGTGGCACTGGGTGACCCTCATGCAATGCCACCAGAACTGACAGCGTGCTCCACAGACACGCATCCCTCGTGGACTGTGAGTACTCAGAGAGATTCATTCCAGCCTGGAGATTCTGCGGAGGCTTCCAGGAGAAGGTAGGACTTGACAAAAAGGATTTTCCAGCACAGAAAGTCAGAGGACAACACGAGATGCATGCCCAGGGTGTGAGAGGGACAGAAAACAGTGGGGACGAGGCTGGAACGACAGGTAGAGGCCAGATCACAGTGGACCTCAGATGCCACTCCCAGGGTGTGGGCTTCGTTCCAGCTGTTCTGAGGACGAGCATAACCTGGCCTGCGTTTTGGAAATGGGGTCTGTGCCAAAGGGAAGACACTGGAGTATGAAGGTTGCCACGGCAGAGAAAAGCAGGGAGATTTATTCAAAGCTATTGCTATAGTCTGGTCAGGAAGTGATGGGGTGTCGCCCTTGCCATGTCAACCCCTCAGTCTGTTCTCAACAGAGCAGCCGGAGTGAGACTTCATTATTCTGTAATACGTTACCTCTGCGCTCAAAACCCTGCAAGGACCA
The DNA here is from genome assembly GCA_030848825.1 of Tadarida brasiliensis. Taxonomy (NCBI): domain Eukaryota; kingdom Metazoa; phylum Chordata; class Mammalia; order Chiroptera; family Molossidae; genus Tadarida; species Tadarida brasiliensis. Next base: position 56,962,020 of record CM061273.1, read on the forward strand.
TTCCACTCATAGTCAATGGCCATGCTTCCCTCTCTGGAAGCCAGGACAGCTGCGCACAGCTGGACCTGAGGTCAGGACAGCTGTGCACAGCTGGACCTGTCCTCGTGGAGGGCTGCACCTGAAAACCAACCTGTCCTCTCCCCAAGCTAAAAGAGCTCACTGGTCTACCTGCTTCCTGCGATTGAACTAACCTGGTTACATCACCATTATTCTGCTATTTAATGCAATGATACTCTCTAAAGCTGTGTGGCCCTGTACAGTCAACAATGTCCCTTTACAGTTGGCATGTGCCTGTGGTCCAAAGAAAAGGAACCCAAGGTTCTCACGGCCTCCCAGTAGGATTTCCTTTGTCCACTACCTGGAGAATTTCCTCTTTAAATTTCCTTCTTCTACCATAAAAAGGGTACATTGATAGTACGTATCCAACCAATTGATATGGTTTTGTAATCTCTTAGAATCTAATTAATTGTGTGAAAATGCTTTATGAGGCAAAATATATGTTATACACGCATAAAGATATATAAGGATAAAGACATATGAACATAAAGAGAGATGCTTTATAAGGAGACATATATGTTAGTGGTTGTTGATAGAACCATCAGTAGTAGCATTTGTACAATTAGTGCATCTTAGAAATTTGGCATGCAGGGCTGTGTTTAGATGCCTGGGAATCAGAACCGAGCTCTACTCCCCACTTAAATATATGTGGGGGGAAACAACAAGGTAAAGAGATTCTTCCAGTTCTGGGAGAATTGGGAAGACATTTGTAGGAAAATAGAAATTTAACTAAGAGAAACAGTAGCGATCTGGGTGCATAAAACGCTCCGTTCAAATCCCTGCTCCAATGTATGAGCTAGATAAATTGCTAAATCTCACTAAGACTCGTTTCTCTGTAAAATGGAGATTGCAAGTAGCTCATCATCAGAGGAACGATGTGAAGAGGAAAGGAGATTGATCATGTAAAGCACTTACCGTCGCGCTATGCACCGAGCAAGTACTTACCAGATGGCAAGAGCAGACGGAATTTCGCACCAAAAAATAGGGAAGGTACTGATTGGAATAAGGGCCAGGAAGAAGAGGATGGTTGAGATGATCAAACAACAGTGTACCCAGAGGATGAGTAGGATTTCCCTAGACAGTGAGGAAGGGTCTGTACGAGGATGGAGGGAAGGAAGGAGGGAGAGAGGGAGGGAGGGAGGAGGCCCCGGCTTCTCTACCTCGGAAAGTGAGGACATGGAAACAGAAACCTTTGTGGTACATGGTTGCTGGGAATGCAAAATGAAAACGGTATGGAGGTCCCTCCACGAATTACACAGAATGACCATATCGTCCAGCAATCCCGCCTCTGGGTGTTCATTGAAAAGAATTGGAATTGGGATACAAGCACTCCGTGCTCACTGCAGCGCTGTTCACAACAGCCAACACGTGGAAACAACCGAAACATCCACCGATGGAGGGGCAGAGAAGGAAAACAGGGTACGTGTGAACAATGGGAAATTCTGCACTGTGCGACAACGTGGACGAACCTGGAGGACATTCTGCTCAGTGATATGAGCCAGTCGCAGAAGGACTGCATGATTCCACGTGGGTGAGGTGTCTAAAGGGCAGATTCATAGAATCCAGGAGTGGAATGGTGCTTCCAGGAGCTGGAGGGAGGGCTGGGTGGATGGGCATTGCCAATAAAAGGGCGTAAAGTTTCAGGTAAGCAAGATGGATAGTTTCTGGGGATCTGCTCTACAATATTGGACACGGAGATAACCATATTGTTTGTGCACTTCAAATTCTCATATTAAATGCTCCTGCCACAATAAAATAAAATTTAAAAATAGAGCATGAGACAGAGGTTGACCCAGCTGCACTGGAGGGGGAAAGCAGTCATGCCCAGGAGTCCTGAACTGGACGAATGAGACCTGCCACCTGCCCCTCCTGAAGCTGGGAGGTTTCCACCTCCCCCAGGAGGGAGGGGGTGTGGGACACTGTCCTGGGTCAATGCTGAGTGCTGAGATTCCTCTTTTAATCTGTTGCTAAACTAGTATTTGCACCTGAACCCCAATCTTGAGAAACAACCAGGATCAGGTGCACGGTCAGGGTCCCTCCAGGCTCAGGGCCAGCAGCTCAGCCAGCAGGACCCAGGCGGTGCCTGGGGCTCCTTGTGCAAGACTGACCACAGGCTGCTTTCATCCGCAAGGACACTTTCTTGGCTTAGACGTGTTCGGGAACGGAAACTTCATTTCCGCTCCGTCGGAGCTACAGTCCTCGGTCTTCGCAATGTCAAGGCCTGGCAGCGGCTCAGGCCCCGGGTCAGCAGAGCGGCCCACAGCAGCCCAAGGAGCAAAGAGGCGGGGCTGGGAGCGGCTCCACTCCTCCTGGACGTGGCCAGGGGACCAAGGAGTCCCGCGGGCTGCAGGAGTCACTCCTTCCTGAGTTAACCACCAGCCATGGATTTAAATGCTACTTCAAGAAGTGCCTGATTTTTTGACGTGAGAGCCTGCCAGATGAAATCCCACATTTCTTTTTAAATTATTTTTAGAGGAAACAGCAGCATGGAAACAGAGGACCCGGATATTGGAGAAGAAATAAAAACCCAAGAGTTAGACACCGGAGTTTCCCAAAGAGAAAGTCAGGGGATTTGATCCCCTCTCTTTGAATTTAAAAAAAAAAAAAATCTACTTATAAAGAGTTTGAAAATAACCTCCAGAGGAGGAATAATGAGAGTTATTTTTAAAGCACAATGAGGGGAGTCAGATTTCTTTCTAGCAGGTGTATCACCCTCCCCAGAAAGGAGGGGGCATCACACGGACCCTGAGAACATTTCGAGGGAGTTGGGCCCGTGGATATGCCAATCCGTTTTCCTCAGGACTCTCCTTATATAAATTCCTTGGCGGGGTCTCCCCAGTCACCCAACAAGAAAACAACAGCTCTCTGGTTGGTGGCACAGCCTCTGAGAAACTCTGTTAGGGGCTGAAATGTGCCCCCTCCGAATTCATACGTTGATGTCCTAACCCCCAGGACCTCAGAATGTGACTCTGGAGATAGGGCGTTTAAAGAGGTAACGAAGTTAGCATGAGGCCATCAGCGTGGCTCCTAATCCAATGCGACTGGTGTCCTTTTAAGAAGAGGAGGTTAGGTCACAGACACACACAGAGGGAAGACCACGTGAGGACACAGGGAGGAAGCGGCCATCTGCAAGCCAAGAAGAGAGGTCGCAGACGCAACCAACCCTGCCCACACCGTGATCTCCGACTTTCCAGACTCCAGAGCCATGAACAAATAAACGTCTGTTGTACAGGCCACCCAGCCTGTGGCCTCTGTAGTGGCAGCCAGACCAGATGAGTGTTTGCTTTGTTTCCTATGTTTCACCTCATCCGAAAACTCCTTTGCCCATCACAGACAGGAGAGGGTCTGAATTATTTCCCAAGTTCTCCAGGGAGCAAGAAGCCCATGCCTTTCTGCTGCCAATTTCTGCCCGGTGAGCATCCCTCTGGAGATGAGGGAGAAGACAGCCATCCCTCCCGCCCCCCCCCCCCCCCCGGAGTCAATGTGCCTCCTAAGCAGACTCAGTCCCCAGCACCTCCAAGGAGCCCCATCTCCTTCCCAGGCAACAGCTAAATGTCACAGAGCCAGGCTGTGTGGGCCCCGTCTGACCCCATGTTGGGGGCAGGGGTGACGGGGTGTCAGCCCCACGTTCCTTCTCTCGGATGTCAACGTGCTGCGGTGTGACTGCAAGCATGACAGGGAACCCCCACATCACAGAGGAGCAGAAATGATGGCTTCGGCGGCCTCCACATCCCACCCTCCACGCCCACACCCACTCCTCGCATCAAGAAGCTGTCACTCACTGCAAGATCTGTGGGGCTGGAATTTTCCTTTCAGCTGGAGAAGGCTCCCAGGGGGGTGATAATAATCAGGACTTCTCTGTACCAAGATGGGGAAAGTGACCCAGAGCCATGGGGTTGTTTTGCTAACGGAGCAGAAGGGGCTCCTGCTAATACGTCTGACCACACGGAGGCCAGCTGACCTCCTGGCCATCTGACCCCAACGTCTGGGAGACCCTCACAAGTACCATACCCTAATCAGTGCTCACAGTCGTTCCCCAAACCCTGCTCTTTACACCTTGGTCAAAAGCCCAAGGAACATCCTAGATGACCCCAGCCGATGTGGCCAACATCTGTTGATTCTGCTTTTGTTTTTGATGTGTCTCCTGTCTGCCCACTAAATCCCGCCTCAGTGGAATGTCTGACCCCCATCCTGGACTGTCAGGTTCTGCCCACCCGGCCCCTGCCTTTTTACAGGCACATCTCCAGCCTCCAGTGCATCTGCCAGCCGAGGCACTGTTGACATCTGGGGCCAGACCACTCCTTGCTGTGGGGCTGGCTGTCCTGTGTGCACTGTAGGATGTCTAGTGGCATCCTGCCTTTACCCATTAAATGCCAATGGTGCCCCCCCCCAGGCTGTGACAACCCAAATCATCTCCAGAGTTTGTCAAATGTCCCCAGGGGCCTCCATCTTAGCTATGCATTTAAATGCTTGGGAAGCTTTATTTAAAATACCAATGCTGGACCTGGCCGGGTGGCTCAGTTGGTTAGGGCATCGTCCTGACATGCCAAGGTTGCAGGTTGGATCCCCGGTCAGGGCACATACAAGATTCGATCAGTGAATGCACAAATAAGTGGAACAACAGATCGATGGGAGTTGAGGCTGGGTGGAAGAATGGGAAACTAGGGTGAAGGAGGAAAGAGGGGGATAGGAGGGGAAGCTGGTGGCCAAGACCCAGTCAGAAGGCCAAGGTAGAGGGAAGAAACTCTTCTAGATAGCAGTCATGACGGAGGAATGTCTGAGATTCCGACAACACACACAATGTCTCCAGACAAGTACTCTCTGAGCCCCCAAGCCTGCTCTGTCTGGGAGAAAGAAGGCAGTCTTGGGGGAATCCTGGTGGATGACTTATACCTTTCAGCTATGGAGTTCAGGTGGTTTCTTCCGCTTGAAGGAACTGGTGTCTGCAATATCAGTTCTCAGGCTTCTCTCTGAGTGAGACAACATTCCGACTTTTTTTTTTTTTTTTTTAAGGAGAACTCACAAGCTTCTTGAAGTGGACGGAATGAGTGTGACCACCCGTCCCAGTGTGCCCGGCACTGTCCAGGTTTCAGCATTGAAAGTCCTGGGCAAATCAGGAAAGTCGGGCACTGGCTACACCCATCTGCTGAGCTCTAGGGGCTCAGAGCAGGGCTCTGCTTGTCACAAAGCATTCAGCTAATTCTACTCAACAAGATAAGCCTAAGATGGTGGACACTGCACCGTGAAAAGTGGCTGTGGGTGGAAGGAAGGGTGGGCAAGTGACCTAGGACCTAATCCTCTGACGATCTCTTCAGACACTGGTTATATTAAGAGTTCAGAACAAAATGATCTACTTTGTTCCCAAATATACCACCCTACAAGATGTATTTTACCTCCCCCATGACCACAGAACACCCTGTGCCTGGCCACTTGGTCTGAGAAAGTCTTAGTGATGGAAGAGAAAAGGTTCTGACTTCTGCTGCCAGCAGAGACCTGAGATAAGCAGATACACATGCTGGAATGAGTGATCTGGGGGTGCTGGGAGTGGGGTGTCCCTTTATCCTACACATCATATCATTTCATGATCCATGTGTACACAGTCACACACACACACACACAAACACACGCACGTTAAAATATTGCCGGTTGGGATCCGATAAATAACCAAAAATGTTCATTTAACATCTGGGTGCCTTGTAACAATACCAGGAGACAGTCACATCTGACAGCCTAGGCTGGACCGCCTTCTGGCGCCCTCCTCTCCTAAGTAACAGGTTGTTCTGAGCCTCCAGCAGACCATCGCCCCTGGCTCCGGTTCTCCACTATAGATAGGTTACGTGGAAACCTAATTATTATAGTCTTTAAAAAACACACACACTTGCAAATAAATCATTTAATAGCATCAGCAGCAACATTAATGGACCACACGGGATGCCCTTCACTCCTGCCCACACGCTCCGAGCCTCCAGCATCTCCGCGGACACTCCCCAGAGTTGGGTCCCTGCCCACCTCCCAGGGCCCGGGGGACCGACCACGCTTACCTTCTGGAGAAAGGCCATCCTGGGCCTGTACTGCTGGCCTTGGTGTCGGATTGTCATCCTGGACCCTGGATGAATTCAGAACCAGAACACAAAAGGGGAGAGGAAAGGAGAAGCCCGCAAGTGAAGGAGCCAGTGTGCCTCGTACACACCCGTAAGTCCAGGGGAGGTGGGCAGACGGGAGGGCACGGCCCGGGCGGCGGCTGCCTGCGGCGCCCCTTTACTCGCGCTGGACTCACGCCCCTGGGACAGCAGCTGGAATCTGCGCCAGCCAATCAGCGACCCGCGCCGCGAGCTCATTAGCATGCGCTGCGCTGCGCCTACCTGACACCAGGGGGCGGTGTCTGGCGCCGCCGGAGCCCAGCAGAGCCTCAGGTGAGACCTGCGTGCGTGTCAGAGACTCGCGAGTGGGAGGAGCGAGTCTTTCAACTCTCTGCGACAGATCCTCCCACTCACTGGGACGGAGTTGTGTACAGAAGTGAGACAAGGCAACCTTACTAATAAGCGCGATGTATAGTTCCTCTCCGCACTCTGCCACTAGCCAGCTGGGCAACCTTGAGCAAGAGCCTTCAAGTCTCTCGGTCTCCATTTCTTTATCTGAAAGGTTACAAAAAGAAGGAAAGAAAGAAGTGAGCCCTGGCCGGCTTGGCTCAGCGGTTAGAGCGTCGGCCGGGGGACCAGAGAGTCCCGGGTGGGTTCCCGCTAAGGGCACGTACCTCGGTTGCAGTTTGTCCCCGGCCCTGGTTGGGTCGTGCGGGAGGCCGCCACTTCATGTGTCCCTTTCACGTTGATATTTTTCTCTCTCTCTCCTCCCACTCTATCTGAACAAAAAATGGGAAAATGTACTCAGGTGAGGATTTTAGAAAAAGTGAAATAATATCCAACAGAAGGATTGCTATAGCATTGAATGGGGAAATGTGTGATACAGTGCTTGGCCCTCACCAATGTTTAGAAATGCTTAGGGGGGAAAGTGATAAGTGGAATTGGTGAGGTGCTGGTTAATAAAAGAAAGGAAGTGAAGAAGAAAGAGAAGTCAATTTTAGTCCCTACTGGACCAGCTGCCTGGTCTAAGCGAATTCTGTTTCAGTTCTCTGGCCCTAGTGGTTGCATACCTGGAAATGAAAGGGTGACCCTCCTAAGTAAGTAATCATCAGAACCCTTCACGCTTTGTCATGTAAAGCACCTTTTCCTATGTGTACAAGTCAGACGGCTATTGACTGTAGCAGATAAAATGTTTAAGTTGGAAGAAAACAAAGAGGGATTTGCCTCAGGAAGGTACAGTCAACCTATGTCCCTTTAAAGCAGCAGTACTCACACATCACTGATTCAAGTTTGCAAACATTTTTAAGGGGTTTATGGCTGGTCTCCTTTGGAGCTTTCCATGAACTCCTGATTCAGAGCCAGACACCCCCCACCCACCCCGCCTCTAGAGGACCCTGAACCCTACAGGGGTCCATCACTGAAAAGTATGTTCCTGGTGTGAGCTGAGACCCAAGGAAAGTGCTGGAATATCCTGACTTTTTTCATGGATCATCTTTGGGGCCTAGAGTTATGTAGAACACACACTGGGGTGTGCTGGAGCAGATGAACCATGAGGTTCCTTCCAGCTTCAAAGTTGCTTAATTCTATAAGCCCTAAGCAGAGAGGAGACAACAGGCTTTCCTTAGGTCAAGGGTGAGAAAACTAAAATTATTCAGGAGCAAAGAGGGGCAAAAATACAAGGGACTTTCTTCTGTAATAGGATAGGAGAGGCCTCAGAACACCTGCCACTCTTTCTTCTGTCAGACCCTGCTCTCCAAGCAACCATATTTTGTGAAACCTGCCCCTTAGCTCACTGGACCAGAGATGCTGGGTGTGTGACCCAACAGCCAGTGCTGAGCTGATGATGTGGCCGTGATGGGGACCTGAAAAGCACAAGTGAGCTTGTTAGATTGTTGCCTTCATGAATGTCAGCTTCAGCCAGATAGAGTTAAAGTCAGGGCCAGCGGAAGCAGAGGCCAAATGCAAGCTAAAGTTCTGAGGAAGCAGAAATGAAAGGTGAGCATAAGCCGCTCGCGAAAGAGAAGCAAACGAACTAAGCGGGCCAAGAGCGGCAGAGGGGCCGTGATGCCAACAGAGAGGCCCCTAGGACTCACCTGGCTCTGTGCCTTTCCAAGGGCACGTGCATCTTTGCAAATCTGCCCACGTATTTTGAGTCTTTGTTTCTTGCAACCAAAAGGGTCAAATGTGTAGTGTGGTCTTAAAAGTTTAGTGGCCATGTCCTAAAAAAAATAATTGCTTTAATTCACCTATTCATTTAAACAGTTAACATATTGCATGTCAAGCATTGTGCTAGAATCAGGAATTCAAAGCAGAATGTGACCCAGTTCCTGTCTCAAGGAGCTCACAGGTTAATGGGGAGAAGGATACCTTAACAAAAATGTTATAAAACAGAATCTATTTTAATGGTGATCCAGTCAACACAATACTGGATTTTGTGGCAGGGCACCTTATCCAGCCAGAGTGGAAGAGAAGACCAGGAAGCCTTCCTGGAGGAGGAGTTGTAAAGGAAGATGGGGAGTTAACCAGGTGAAAAGGGATAAATGCAGGTGCATCACAGAGAACAGCACAGAATGGGCACAGAGGCAAGGATCCGCATGCTTTGAGGGTGGTTACAAGAAATTCATTGAACACAACATCCCATGAGGTTGGGGAGATGGAGGTGGACAGGGATCAGACAGTGGTTGGTTTTGATAGGGGTGGGGATTGTGGAGAGGTTGGATCAGGGATTAAATGGAAAGAGGTATAGGGGACTGTCTAAAGTGACAAACATTCTATATCTTGATAGGAGTGGCGGTAAGTTTGTCAAAACTCATTGAACTATATTCTTAAAACTGGAGCATAATAGTGCATGCAAACTACACCTCAATGAAAGGACCCACTGGAAGAGCAAACATTATCTTGCAATATGACAGAGGGATATCATACTAAAGTGAAAGTGGACATTCCATCATCATCACCATTGTCACTCTAGTCATCAGTGTCCTCCTCATCAATAGAAGGGTGTGACTCAGGGCTAAATTGGGCTCATGCTACCCTGGACACTATACAATGTGATCTACATGGACCTTGTCCCCTTAGGATAAATGTCATCCAGGCACAATTATGTGGTCATCCACACAGCAGTGCCCTTTTAAACCCAGGTCTGAAGTCACCTGCACAGGAAAGTCTCTTAACATCCCAGCTCAACTCAGCTGAGTGCTAAGGAGATAAAGCTTAAAAAGACATGGGGTGGGGGGTGGGATAAATACCCCAACTCTCTCTGCTCCTGCTGCCTCCCTTGTTCAGTCCTGACCGGAAGCCAGAGGGCAGTGGAGCCTGGATGATGCCGTTTGTTAGGACCAGCCTCCTGGGACACAGAGGAGGGCAAAGGATTGGGGTGTGAGGGACTCGAGGGAGGCAAGGCAAGCACAGTGGGTTTAATGTCTTTGATAGTGTGGACGCCCAGAGGAGAGTTCTCAGAGTTGATCCTGTGTCCCCAGGCACTTCAGGAAGCTCGGTAACCACTCCTTCTGCTGCTGGACAGACATCTCCCAGATGTGGACAGAAATCATTTAAATCCATCTGTCACCTGGAACCACTGCCCCTACTCTGCCCCCGTTTGCATGTCATATAATTCTGTCTCGTTTGGGATTTGTTACATTTGCAGTTCTTCAAAAATCATATAAAGGAAAAATAATACCTTAGATACATGCATGTTTCTTCCTAGCTCCTGCTAGAGAGGCAAGAGCTCAGGAAAACACATTCTGGTTGGAAAACCAGAGACCCCGCGAGCACACAGGGCCAGCTGGACAGAATCCCTCTGCACACCCACTGGTCAGCGCCAGATCAGCAGTAAAGCAAGCAGGTGGAGCACAGTCACCCTTGACCCTGGACTTTCACCTCCTCCACAGAGGCTATTTTAGACCTCAGGAAGCTGGCCACACCTGGTGGCCCCGGCTGTGTGATCAGGAAGAGAGAGACCGAGAAAAGGAGAGTTGGAACTTCTCTGGAAGGTTTCCTGCTTCTTCCTTATCCAGGAATTGTTCAAAAACTATTTTGGCCCATGGGGGCCACCAACTACATCACAAAGTACAGTCTTATAAAAAACCTCATCCTTATCTTTTTTATCCTCAATGAAAGCCTTTGGACACATCCAAAGATGATACTTTTCACAAGCATTGCCAGAGATAAACATAGGTAAACAGAACAAAGTCACACCTCACTCCGCTCCCACTCTCCTCCCAACTTCGTGGGGTTCACTTCTGTCTACCTGTGTCTGCTATTAAGGGTGTTCTTTAATCCTCACCAGAGGATATGTTTTTATTGATTTTAGAAAGAGAGAAAGAGAGAGAGAGAGAGAGAGAGAGAGAGAGAGAGAGAAACATTGATGTGAGAGAGAAACATCAATCAGGATCGAACCAGAAACCTAGGTATGTGCCCTGACCAGGAATCAAACCCAAAACCTTTTGGTGTATGAGGCAATGCTCCAACCAACTGAGCCACCTGGCCAGGGCTTGTTAAGGGTGTTCTTATTTTTTATTATAGAAAATTTCGAACAGTAGAGTTTTTTAAGTGACATTATGGGAAAAGGTTTTTTCACAACTTGAAATAGGCTTTGGAAAGCGCTAGGACAGGGGAAGTGTGAAAGCCTCAAGGCACAAGGTGTGTGTTCTGGTCCCTGCTCCGCCTCTGACTGCATGTGTGATTTTTTAAAACGGCTTTACTGAGGTGTAATTGACATACACTCAACTGCACGTATTTAATGTGTACAATTTGGTAAGTTTTGATATATGCATACACCCGTGAAACTACACCCATGATCAAGGTAGGGAGCATATCCATTTCCCCCAAAAGCTTCCTTGTGCCTTTGTGATCCTTCCCCCTGCTGTCCCCAAGCCACCACTGCTCTGCTTCCTGTCACCATGAACTAGCTGGACGGGTGACTTTGATCAAGTTGCCTAATCTCTGATTCTCTAGTTTCTTACTAGTAATAAAAAAGTATCGGACTTGATGAATTCAAAAGTCTCCTCCTATTTTAAAAATCCTAAGACTTCAGTATTCTAAGTAGACTAAAAAGCTCAGTCAGCTGGAAGGCTGGCAGAGTGGGGGATAGTGCTCCTGACAACGCAAGGCCCCTCTGGACTTAGACCAGCCACCCCCAAATGGGACTCCATGTGACAGACATTCAAAAGAGCTGAACACTTCCATTGACATAGCCCAACCATTCCTGCCACAAGTGGGGGTGGGGTGAAGGACAAGCAGGACCCACTTGGGAGAAAACCCCCCAGGAAAATGTACGACTTGGTGCACCCCTCTTGTGTTAGGCTTACTGAATTCCCTTCGTTTGTCAAGCATGCTCGAAGGATGTTTAGACTGGATGCACACCAGCTGAGGGTCCTGCACCTGTGCGCAGATGCTCCCACTGCCCAGCCCCTCCCTCTGCTTCTATCACCCTTTGTGAGGAGCCCAGAGAGCAGCAGAGAGCACGTATCTGTCTTAAGGCTTCCAAAGCAAGGGGTTTTCCAAAGTTCTGCCCTTCGGCATTTTCCCCAGGTTTTCCCAGGAATGGCAATGTCTGGAAGGGTACCAGAAGATGACTGATACAGGAGGTGCAAAGAAAATAAAAATATTAACCCCTGCAAGAATTGTTTTAACATCCGTAACTTCCACTCTATTTAGATGCTGTATTTGAAGATCTGCTCTGCTCACACTCATTTCTCTTTGCTCCCGTGTATGGATCTAATATTGTTTTCTCTTCTCTCTCTCTCATCTATAGATAGATGGGTAGGTAAGTAGATAGATAGATAAATGATAGATAGATAGATGATAGATAGATAGATAGATAGATAGATAGATAGATAGATAGATAGATAGATAGAATGGATGTTTGGTTATATCACCTGAACCTTGGAAAACTAGCTCTGCCCCTTCCTTTCTCTCTTTATCTTTGGTAGACATCTCTGGGTTTTGAACCTCTTCTGGGTTCAAAATTCAAGCCACTTTACAGACAACAAATTTACTGTTTTGTGAAAAGTACACACCTTTAGGGTAGGAAGGAATGTGGAGTGACTGCTAATGAGTATGAACTTTCTTCCTGGAGAAAGGGAAATGTTCTGAAATTAGAGAGTGGCGTTGGTGCGCAACCTTGCGAATATACTAAAACCACTGACGTGTACCCTATAAAAGGGTGAATGTTATGGTATCTGAATTATATCTCGAGCTACTGAGTGCAAATTTAGAGAATTAATGTCCCCAAGGTATCGCTATTATAATCCCATCCCCTTCCCAAAAATCTTCAGTGGCTCCCAGTCTCTCAAAGGCAATGGTCATTTCTCCTGCCAATTCCCAAAGGAAGAGATTGGTTCTCAGGCAGAAAAAGGAAGTAGTAATTCAGAAAGTCACCTTAGGTACCGGTCTCTTGCTGGAACTCATCTGCCTACTGTATGAGAGCAAGGCCAGGGCCAGGAAGAAATGGAGTCTGTAATCCCCAGGAATTGAGCCCAGTTTGGGGAAGAAAATTGTTCTAGCTTCATGTGGTTCTTTTTCCCTTTTGTTTATCCTCTGGGATCTATTACATTTTCATTCATTGTTCCAACTTTCTCTGCTCTGTGTTAGAAAGTACTGAGTTTTGTTGAATAAGCCTTTCTGGAGCACTGTTTCTGGGGTGGGAAGTAAATTAAGCACCCATGTAAATATGACCTGGTCCTGCCTTTAGGGGTGTTTGCAACTGGTCTTGGCCTGTTAATAGCTATTGTTGTGGCTGGACCAGCCTTGTGGTTCTTATTACGATTGCAAGATGCCCTTCAGCAATAACCATCAGGAAACTGAAAAGATACAGGTTTATCACTTACAGGACCTGGAAATTACACCCGGGGCTACACAGCAAGGTTAAGAAAGGGCAGAGAGAAAGGGCCTGGATTCTGTTTTTATTGGGGTTGAGGATGGTGAGCTAGAGTTTCCCCTGGCTCACTCTTTATTGGTGAACTTATTTATTTATTTTAATTTATTTTTTATTGTTGACAGAATTACACATGTCCCCATTTCCCACCCTACTGCCCCCCTCCACCCAGCCCCCGCCCCACCCTAGGCCTTCACGCCACTATTGTCTGTGTCATGGGCTCTGCATATGTGCATGTAAGTTCTTTGGTTAATCTTTTTCCATCTCCTATCTCCACCCCCTCCCCCCTGAGATCTGTCAGTCTGTTGCATTCATCCATGCCTCTGGACCTATTTTATTTGTCATTTATTTTGTTCATGAGTGAATTTTAAAACAGAAGAACCAGAATTTAGACTGCAGAAAGAGAAAACAGACAAGTAACCCAATTGGTCAGTTATTGAAATCAACCAAGATTTCTCAAACAAAGGCGCCTCAGTTCTGGAGGCGGCCTGGTTCTTCATCCATGGTCGTGTGGCTGACAAACTGTCTATTGGGATAGCTGTCTTTAAAGGGGATACCTTGGGCCCTGGCCGGTTTGGCTCAGCGGTTGGAGCGTTGGCCTGCGGACCAGAGAGTCCGGGGTTCGGTTCCCGCTAGGGGCACGTACTAAAAAATAAAATAAATATATATATATATTTTTTTATCCTCACCCGAGGACATTTTTTCATTTTTTGTTCAGACAGAGTGGAAGGGAGAGAGAGGAAGAGAGAAACATCAACGTGAAAGGGACACATCGAGTGGCTGCCTCCCGCACGACCAACCAGGGCCGGGGACAAACTGCAACCGAGGTACGTACCCTTAGTGGGAACCGAACCCGGGTCTCTCTGGACCGCAGGCCAACGCTCTAACCGCTCAGCCAAACCGGCCAGGGCAAAAATAAATAAATAAATAAAGGGGATGCCTTGGCAAATCAAAGCTTACACTACAAGGGCATTCCCAGTAGGGAAGAAAGATACAAACTATAATTCTGGGATTAATGCAGCTGATGATACTGGAGTATGTGGAAGGCAAAAACAAAAGTAAGGAAAGGTGGTAAGAGCTTGCTCAGAGGCATGGAGGTAGGAAGTGATAATGGTAATACATACACATCTGGCATTAGCATACCTGCTCCATTCATTTAGTTCTCATCTATTATAAATATATCCATTCAACACATGAGTAAATTGAGACTCAGAGAGGATAAATAGCAAACTGAAGTTCATGCACTTATGAAGCAGCAGAGCCAGGACTGGGACCAGGCAGCCTGGCCTCAGGACTTCATACTTTGCCTCCAGGTCATGCTGGGATGTTAATGATAAGCCAGGCCTGAGTCATGCATGCACTTGTCCCCAAAGTGAATTGAGAGCTAGCTGGCTTCCTACAGAAAAATCATCGTGCTAAAATCAGAAAAAAGAAAACAGGATGTTGGACAAGCAAAACCAACAGTTGTCCGTTGTAGAATCACTTCAGAAATGCAGCTTGTCCTTTCTCTTGGATGATTTGCTTGGGATCAATTTTCCACAGATGGTCTCTCATGGGTCAGAGCCTAAACATATTCAATGGTTTTTGAAATAGAATGTCGAGTAGTTTTTCAACAGGATTGCATATTTACATTGTTTGCCCAGAATGAACTAATTTCACCACACCTTTATTTGTATTGGATGCTATTACGTGTTTTAAAACTAGACAATTCTAATTTTACTAGAGTCTGTATTTATATTTGCATAATTTTCTTTCTCTTTTTAGAGTGGAAAATTCAAATAAGTGAGTTTATAAAAGTTGGTTAACATGAACCTCAGAATCAACAGATGAGCCACCTGGGGCCCTGGGGGCGAGGGGAGAGCAGGTGTGCCCATTCATCACTGCGGTATTTGAAGAGACAAGAGCGGCAGGGCCAGTCCCAGCCTGGGGTTCAAGTTCAAAAGATACTTCAAATGTACAATTATTTTTAAAATGGAGGGTCACTTTAGCAGTGTTATTGCATGAAAGTTAGACCTCATGCCAATGAAAAAATGTATGTGAGCATGCACGAATAAAAAACTGCTAGAGAACGGTTGAGGAGTTTTGGGGTGCCCCATCGCGTTCCTGTATCTTCGGTTTGTGTGTGTGTGTGTGTGTGTGTGTGTGTGTGTGTGTTTTATCTTGATACGGGCAGTTTCCGACTCTCGGCTAGTAGCGCTGCCAGCTGCACACGGGTGAACTGTCCCGGAGACACCTGTCCTCGCTCTACCCCGCAAGCCCAGCAGCCCTTCCCCTCGGCGGTAGCGCCACGTGAGGTCTAGAACATAGAGGTGAGGGTCCTCCACACTCCTAGAGAGGAAACGCAGGCTCCCTGGGGGCCGACTTCCGCCGGTGGCCCACTTCCGGCTCCGCCCCACCCGCCCCAGTCCGCCGAGTTCACAGGTATCCGGAGGCGTCTTGGCTCGCGTCGTTCTACGTACCTGCTCCGGGCTCGTGGGGTCGTGCGCCGGGCCGGGGCCGTGGACGCCCTACGTGCCAAGGATTTAAGGGGCAGGAAGCGAGGATTCGTGGAGGTGCCACCTTGAAACGGTGGGGCCTGGTCCCTTCCCCCCAAAGTGATGCCTCGTCATCGGCCCCTCTAATACCCAGCACCATGAACTTGTTTACATCTTAAAACTACTTGAGGCCAACTGGCTGGTAGAAAATAATGGTGATGCCCCAGTATAAAAAGAGGTGCTCGTTAGGGCCTGTTTTCGTGTATCAGAGAGAACGACCCACTTGCCCATTTAAAAAAGAAAATTGAAAATGCACCTTAGTGTTTATTGAATTGTGGCCAGATGTGGGAGAGAGGAGTTAAGGTAAACGATGAGGACCTGTGGCCCTGGAAGAACAAGGGGAACAGGCAGGGTGCAGTTTGGAAGGAGGTGGGGGTACTGGGTGCAAGGGGTAGGAATGCCCTCCCTGTGGGAGAGGAGGGGCTGAAAGCTTAGGTCGCGACCCCTTTGGGGGTTGAGCGACCCTTTCACGGGGTCGCCTAAGACATAACAGTAGCAAAATTACAGTTATGAAGTAGCAACGAAAATAATTTTATGGTTGAGGGTCACCACAACATGAGGAACTGCATGAAAGGGTCGCGGCATTAGGAAGGTTGAGAACCACTGGCTTAGAATCAAGTTCTCTCACCAAGGAGAAATGGGACTTTCGAGATTTTTGATTGCTTGCAGAATGCTGGCCTGGGTTCTTTCTCTTCCAGGCTGCCACTTGCCACAGGCGCTAACAGGAGTTGCCTCAATATTGAAATGAAGATATCTGCCGTCCTATCTTACTATGTGTGACTGTGCGGAGGTATATGTTCTTTTGCAAAACGGATTTACTTTCTCCGACACTATTTTAAAGATTGTTTTGGGGGAATATTTCATATGAAGAAGCTGTTACCATAATGCATTCCTGAGGGGAAAATAAAAGATGGACAAATAAGTTTAGGATTTGAACTATGGCCTCTGAGCACAGTGGATAATCGAATATTAATTTGTTCTGAGAAGCCCTGCAGTAATGGAATTATTCTCACTTTGATTAGCCTGGTGTTTCGCAAGTAGTTTGACTGTAGAAACTTGAGCAACACCCTATTAATTTTTCTCCAAGTGGTTTTCCCAGAACGTATTTTGGGAAACACTGATATAAAGAAATCGTTTACCTGGATGGGCTCAGATCTGCTTTAAAGGCACTCTCGCTTCTCAAAAGACATTTCAGAGCTACATTTTTAAAGTCATCTGACTGGATTGCAGTAAGGGTAGTTTCCATTTTACAAATGTTGCAGAAAATGGCCTGTAATTAAAGAAGTTCTCCAAGCCCTGTAACACTTGGAAGAGGACGTGAACCCTTCTTGCCCTTCCTCCTACATACACCATGCACAGTATGTAATGTCTCAATATCACTGAGCAAATAGTATCAACATATAATTACTAAAAAAAGGGAGTAATTATTTGGAAATATGTATATATAAATTGTTCCAAGTGGCGATTCTCCAATTCAGGGTTCTTTAAACAAATTTCTTAGAAAATGTGTTCATGGACTCCTAGAAGAGCCCAATTTAGTAAGATACAATTAGCCTTTTTCCTATACATAGAATGTAAGTTAAAACCATTTAAGTGTGTTGTGTGTGTGTGTGTGCATTAAGTGACATTCACCGGAAACGTGTCCTAACAGTATAGAATAAAATTTAGTACAAGCATTATCTTGAACTTCACTCACAATCGCTTAGTTACTGAAGTAACAATAGACACTGTTAATGAGGTAGTTCCACACTGGACAAAGTGTCAAGGAGAGCTTTGAAGTGACTTACTAGTATGTTTCTAAACTAGCAATTTCAAGCAAGACTTGCCTAAGGATGACCATACATTGGAGTGCCCTTGTTCCAGTATCTGGTCCTCCATTCTATAGGGCCAGAAACCTAGTTTCATTAGTTTGCAGAGATATGTAGGCTTCAGAAGATACACGAATGCTAACCAAACTCAAAAGGGACTGAAGTATAAAGCTAGAGTGAAAAATCTAATTACTAGTCAGCTGGATAATTTTATTTGCCAACAGTATGCTTCTTCTTGAAGGAAGATCTACATGGGAGTCCAGATTCTTATACTATGGTATGTTGTAATTGGGGACACAGCATAGAATCAGAGTGATGAGAATGATGTCCAAGTTTAATAGCATCAGGTGTCTTCACGCTACAGATAACACCTGTCAAATTGACCAGGTACTCATTTTCATGGGTAAAGAAGCTAGAAGCAAAATGACTTATTTTGCCTCTGTTCATCCCTTTCAGAGATGCTCTCCCATATTCTTTCTCAAGCTAGAGTACAATGCAGTTGACTTGGTTTAAGCTTTTCTGTTTACTGTCCCTATCCCGCTCTACCTCCCTGAAGTTGTACCCAAGTCACCCAGTTTGGATTTGGGGGTCTTCACAGTCTCTTGGGTCCTTTCTATTGATGACTGATTTCATTCTATATATTAATATTTGTTCTCTTTCTAAAGTTTAAGTATCTGTTGGCCCCATTGTTGGTTCGAAATCTTGGAAGCTTCCTGGTTGAAATCTGAAAGTGGCCCCCATACATGGAAGGCAAGGAGAGACTGAAGAAAAAGGCAGTCCACTCCAGATTGTAGGTGGTGTTACCGAACTACAGGGGTTTGTTTGCCTGCATGGGTCAAAGCCCAGTTAAACACGGACAAGAGTTTGTAGCCAAGAAAGTAAAGGTTTATTTTTAAGGAAATGGCACCATGCCCAGAGTCACAGGTAAGCTCTTGTTCAAAGACCTGGCTCTCTGATGCTTCCCCGGGGGTGGGTTATATAGAGGGAGAATCATTAGTCTTGGTGACTAAGGGAGTTAGCGTCATGATCGCTACTGGTTGGTGCCAGCGATAGGGGATAGCTGATCACTGCATCTGGTCCTGATATCAGTCATGGTATCGCTGCTTCATCTAGTCCCTTCATCCAGTTTCACAAGGATGTGGTGGGTGGAGTCAGTTCACTTTTCTGAGTCTGGAGCTGAAACACAGCTAAGGCCTAGATGTTATCTTTAGTTTGACTAAAACTGTCTCTGTGGTCAACAGATCTGAGGCTTTGTTCCCAGGATTGCTTCATGCTGACCAGGGCCTCGTTGTCTTGAAGGCTTAAAGATTAAGGGAGTGACGTGCAAGGGAGAAGGAGGGAGGTGAGCCAGGGTGCTGGATTAGGCTAGCTTGTTTCACTTTTTAACTGACTTTATTTTTATTTTTATTGAATTTATTGGGGTGACATTGGTTAATAAAATTATATAGGTTTCAAGTGTGCAGTTCTGTAATACATCATCTGTATAGTGTATCATGTGTTCACCCCAAGTCAAGTCTCCTTCCATCACCATTTATCCCCCCCATACCCTCTTCTACCTGCCCCCACCCACCTTTCCCTCTGGTAATCACCATGCTGTTGTCTGTATCTGTGAGGGTTTTTGTTTTTTTAAAATCCCTTCACCCTTTTCAGTCAGCCTCTCCAATCCCCTCCCTTTTGACAGCTATCAATCTGTTCTCTGTATCTGTGAGTCTGTTTCTATTTTGTTTGTTTTATTCATTAGAGTCCACATATAAGTGAAGCCTATGGTATTTGTCTTTCTCTGACTGGCTTATTTTACTTAGCATAATACTCTCCAGGTCCATTCGTGCTGTCGCATAAGGTAAGATTTTCTTCTTTTTTATGGCCAAGTAGTATTCCACTGTGTAAATGTGCCACAGCTCTTTTATCCACTCACCTACTGATGGGCACTGGGCTGCTTCCAGATCTTGGCTGTTGTAAAGAGCACTGCAGTGAACATAGGGGTGCATATATTCTTTCCAGTGAGTGTTCGGTTTTCATATATATTCCCAGAAGTGGAATCCCTGGGTCATAAGGCAGTTCCTTTTTTTTTTTTTTTTTTTTTTAATTTTTTTTTCCTTTATTGATTTTAGAGAGAGAGGAAGGGAGAGGGAGAGAGAGATAGAAACATCGATGAGAGAGAACATCTATTGGCCGCCTCCTGCATGCCCCCCACTGGGGATCGGGCCCACAACCTGGGCATGTGCCCTGACCGGGAATTGAACCAGTGACCTCTTGGTGCACGGGTCGACACTCAACCACTGAGCCACACCGGCCGGACTCCATTTTTTATTTTTTGAAGTAATTCCATACTGCTTTCCACAGTGGCTCACCAGTCTGCATTCCCACCAGCAGTGAGTGCACTTTTCTCCACATCCTGGTCAACAGACATCAAAAGCCTTAAGAGATTTCTTTAAAAACTTTACACCCAAAATTTGACAATTTGGACGAAGTAGAAAAATTTCTTGAAGAATGTAACTTTCCAAAACCAACTGAAGAAAAAGAAAAGTTGAATATCTCCTGTCTAATAAATAAATCGAGTCTGTTGTGTACGAACATCCCACAGAGAAAACGCCAAGCCAGCAACAAGGCTCCACTAGTTAATTCTTGCAGATATTTAAATGGCACCAATCTTGCACAAACTCAGAGAACAGAAGAACAGTATACTTCCTAACTCTTACCATGTGGCCAACATAACCTTGATAGAAAATTAGACTAGGCTATTTATTACAAGAAAGAAAATTTACTGGCCAGTCCCTAACGTTGTGGTAGAATAGAAAGTAAATATCTGGCCTTGGTCCAGACTCCTGGCTCATAGCTCTGAACTCTTGGAATCTGAGGAGTGATAAGAGTGTCTTGTATGCTGATGAGTTGTCTGGTTACTGGAGGCCCTTAGGGCTGGTCACCAGAAAGACGGGGACATCAGAAAGGAATTGGAGCTTTCTGCCCCAACCCCCACCTCTGGAGAGGGGAAAAGGCCTGGAGATTGAGTTAATCACCAACAGCCAATGATTTAATCAATCAGTCTACATAATGAAATTTCCATTAAAAAAAACCCTAAATGATAGGATTCAGGTAGCTTCTGATAGGATTCGGAGAGCTTCCCAGTTGAATACATGGAGGGTTCTGGAGGATGACTTCCCAAAGAGAACACTGAAGCTCCCCCTCCCCCGTATCTTGCCTTACAACCCCTCCATTTGGTTGTTACTGAATTTTTTCTTTTATAATAAACTGGTAATAGGTAAATAAAGTGCATTCCTGAGTTCTGTGAGTCGTTCTAACAAATTATTGAAACTTGGGGGGTCGGGGTATGTGGAAGCCCCCAGTTTATAGCCAATCGATCAGAAGTATGGGTGACTCTGGACTTGGGATTGGTGTCTAAGGTGGGGTGGTCTTGTGGGACTGTGCCCCTAAACCTTTGGAATCTAATGCTAACTCCAGGTAGTTAATGTCAAAACTGACCTGAATTGGTGTCAGAGAATTGGAGAACAGGCTGGTGTCAGGAGGAAAAACAAAACAGAAAACCCTCACTCATGAATATAGGTACAAAATCCTAAATACAATATTAGCAGATAAAATCCAGCATCCAACTAGGGTTTATTCCAGGAATGCAAGGGTGATTCCATATTAAAAATCAATCAAGGTAAGTCATTAGCAGAAAAATAAAATCATGAACCATCTTGATAGATGCATAAAAATGATGACCTCAGGGAAAGCGGTTTCAGGAAATAACATGGGATCCGTCTTGTCTTCCTCCCTCTGAGTTCTGTCCCTCCGATTTGAACTGATTTGTAGGAGAAAACTGGAGTCTATCCCAGTTTTGTTATGTTGCTCAGGCCCCTGATAATAAGACCCTCTGGCTTTGCATTTTGATCCCCATCTCTGGTTCCACGCGTATTTTCCTGATGCTTCAATCTGCAAGGCAAATAGAAGGAGGCTAACAAGCAGGTACTATTAAACAGTTATTGTGCCAGGGGCTCTGGCAGGTACTAGAGGAACAGATATGAACCAAGATTCCTGGAAGATTAAGTAACTCATCAAAGGTCCCACTGTTGATAAATGACAGGCTGAGATGTGAACCCAGTCAGTCTGGTTCCAGAATTTATACTCTCAATCATTCTGTCACTAACTCTACATGTACCTAACTAACCATAACACTAAGCATTAAGCACCATATAGACACAAGGTACATGTGCTGTGAAAGCAGAAAGGAGAGAGATGAATTCTGACAGGGTGGGGTAGGTTGATTCTAGAAGGCTCTTAAAGAAAGGTAGCATTTAAAGTGGGACTTAAAAGATGAAGATTCGAACTGGCAGTAAAGGAGAGTGTATGAGTCAGGACAGACTGGATTATACTGCAGTATCCAAGGTTTAATACAACAAAGATTTATTTCTCATCCAAATGCTGATTCAAGTTGGCAATGTCCAGGGCACTTCCTCAGTGCCATGACTCAGCCAGCCAGGCAGCTGCCATCTGTGGTTCCTCATTCCATCACATGCTTTCCTGATCAGTGAGCAGGGAAAGAGACAAAAATGTAGAGAATTCGCAGCTGCCTTTCAATGCTTTCAGCCTGGAAGCCACACACGTCACTACTCATAGCCCATTAGTTCTAAGAAGCACATGGAGCATTTGGTGAGAACTTACTGCCTCAGGCACAGGGAAAAGGGCATCCCAGGATGAGGAGCTCACATAAGCAAAGGCATGAAAGGATAAAAATGCAGGGCAGGCATTGGGAAGAACAGACCTAGGACCCAGGAAGCCTAGAACATCATGTCATAGGTCTATTAGCTTGCTTGAGCTACCATAACAAAATCCCACAGACTGAAACCTAACATCAGAAATGTATTTTCTTACAGCTCTGGGGGCTGGAGAGTCCAAGCTCAAGGCACAGCAGGGTTGGTTTCTTCTGAGGCGTCTCTCCTTGGCTGGCAGGTGGTCATCCCTCTATGCACCTGCCCCTGGTGTCACTCAGTGTGTCTTAATCTCCTCTTCTTACAAGGACACCAGTCAAATTGCATTAGGGCCACCCTGACAGCCTCATTTTAGCTTAATCACCTTCCTAAGGTTCTATATGTGTTAAAGACTGAATGTGTATCCTCCCCCCAAATTCATATACTGAAGCCCTAACCCCTATTAAGACTATATTTGGAGATGGGGCCCCTAGGAAGTAATTACTGTTAAATGATGTTCTTAGGATGGGGCCTTGATCTGAGAGGATTAGTACTTATGAGAAGAGACACTAGCAAGGTTCTGTCTCCCTCTCTCTGGGAACACGCAGAGGTCATGTGAGGACACAACGAGACGGCAGCTACCTACAAGCCAAGGAGACGCCTCGGAATGAACCCTACCATCCTGGCACCTTAGTCTCAGACTTCCCAGCTCCCAGAACTGGGAGAGGATAGATTTCTGTTGTTTAAGCTCCCCAGTCCCGGGCATTCTTGTACAGCAACCCCAACAGATTGAGACCGTCTTTGAATACAGTCACATTGTGAGGTGCTGGGGGTTTGGGCTTCAACACATGAATTTGGGAACTGAAAATACTGTTACTTCACTGGGTGAAATGACCATCTTTTTAGAGAGTCAGGGAGCTGAGCAGTGGATGGAGGTGTTTTACCTGCTCTGCTAGTTTGAAATTTAAACTTTACTGATAAAATATCAGCAGCTTCATTCCTTTCCCTTTGTGTTAAAAAATACTCATCAATGAGGAATTTTGAACTAACCTTCAAAGGGACCAATAAGAACTATTTTTAAAAACACTTAATAAAGAGCCCTGGCCAGGCCCTGGCCAGTTTGGCTCAGCGGTTAGAGTGTCGGCCTGCGGTCCGGAGAGACCCGGGTTCGGTTCCCGCTAGGGGCATGTACCTCGGTTGCAGTTTGTCCCCGGCTCTGGTTGGTGGTGCGGGTGGCAGCCACTCGATGTGTCCCTTTCACGTCAATGTTTCTCTCTCTCTCTCTCTTCCTCTCTCTCCCACTCTATCTGAACAAAAAATGAAAAGAAAAAAAAAGAGCCCTGGCCAGTTTGGCTCAGCGGTTAGAGCGTCAGCCCGTGGACCACTGAGTGGCGGGTTCGATTCCGGCCAAAGGCACGTACCTCAGTTGCAATTCTTCCCTGGCCCTGGTCGGGTCGTGCGAGAGGCAACCAGTCAGTGTGGCTCTATCACATCGATGTTTCTGTCTCTCTCTCTCCCTCCCTCCCACTCTATCTGATGATAAATAGAAAAGTATCCTCGGGTGAGGGATGAAAAAACAATCACAACACAATAAAGACAAGAAGGTTTCTTTCCAGCAGGGAGGTCCCACTGTGTATGATTTTGCTGGGAAGCGAGGAACATGTATGTGCCATGTATGTTTGTAGGGGCATGGGATGATACTCAGGCCAGGACTGGGGTGCCTTCTTTCCCTCAAACTAAGAGATCACTTAGAGTCCTGCTGTGTCCACTATATTCCAACTGCCTAAGGAATGACAGCTTGGGGAGAGAGGTGCTGTCAGAAGGGCCTTTCTTTCTCCTGTAGCTCCTATACTCAGTGCAACACCAGGGAGACAGGCCCATCAACCACATTGCCACTGCCTCTGATTTCTGTTGCAAGGCCTGGTGACTGGCACCCCACCAGGGACAGGTCCTGGGCTTAAGATGCGGTGGAAAGACGCGGAGCGTCTACAGTCCAGGAGCTTTGCCTGGGGGAATTAGCTGATGACACACAGTGGACCCAAGGGCATGAATAGGCAGCCTGCAGTGGCCTCCAGCATCCACCAGGCTCTGTCCTAGCTCCTGCCTCTCATCTCCTCTTGTCCTGGCAGCCCTGACCTTCGTGGGGAGAAAAAGACCCTCCTGTTTCTAAAATGCTTTCCTCTTCTTAGGGAAAGAGTTGGGCTTGGGCAAGGACTATAAGGAGTAGGGATCTTAATGAGGCTTGGGTGGATTTAGAATTGCGTGTATCATTTATACATTCCACCATTTAACAAACATTTATTGAGCACCTACTCTGTGTGGGACATTGATAGGCGCTGGGATAACAAAGACATTTGAGACACTGTCTTCAAGTGGCTTCTAGTCTAGTAGTGGGAGACAGTCACATACACCAACCCAATGGCACATCACAGGTGCCATGACAGACACCAGGAGGGGACAGGACGTGTCTAGGTGCAGGGTGGGATATCATGAAAGGATTCTGGAAGATTCAGTGGTGGTTTAGCTGCACCCTGAAGGATGTGAAGAGGTTCTTGAGGTAGATGGGGTGCCAGAGAGGGCCGGGACACAAGAGAGGAGGCAGCCGATCGATGTCTCTCTCATCACTGTTTCTGCTTCTATCTGTCCCTCTCCTTTCCTCTCTGTCCAGAATAGATAAAAACATATTTTACAAAAAGAAGACACCCCATCCAGTCCTCTCATTCACATCAGAGTGGTCTTGTGAACTTGAATCTAACTACATCACTGACCTGCTCCAAATCCCTGAATGGCTTCCTTTGGGGAAAATTGGACCACCTTTGAAAGGCATAGGAGATCTTCATAACCCACCTTTGTTCAGCAGCTGCGAACAACTTGCTTCAAACGCACCAGACTGGCACATGCCTCTGCCCCTGAGCCTGGGTCTTCCTTCTGCCCTTTCTCTACAGAAGCACCAGCACCCTTCAGTCTCAGCTTCAAGGTTCTCTCCCCTGCTCCTCAGGTGGGATCACAGGACTCCTTCCCACTGCCCACTGTGCTTTGTTCTCCCACTGTAGTGAGACCGGTGTCACTGTATCGCCACCTTCCAGTGTCGGTCCTTCTCAGTCTCCTTACCTGTAAAATGGGATAATAATCAAGTGTTGGTGGGAGGAGTGATCCTGGGAAGTGGCAGCAGAGGTTTGGGGAAGTGAGCCAGGGCGGGAAAGGAGGGCAACCCAGGGTGCATTCTGTGGACCACAGGAGTCCTTGGCGACTGGAGCCTCGGGAGAAAGTGTAGCACACCCTCAGGACAGCCCCGCCCGAGAGGGGCGCAAGCTCGTGGTAACAGGCTCTTCACCCTCCGACACTCTGCCCAGGCAGCGCTGACTCTCAGGGTCCACAGGCAGCACAGAAACCCAAGCAGATCCATACCAGTCATTTTAGACGAGGGATGCCCTCCACTCCTGCCCAGACGCTCCGAGCCTCCCAGCATCTCCGCGGACACTCCCCAGAGTTGGGTCCCTGTCACCTCCCAGGGCCCCGGGGACCGACCACACTTACCTTCTGGAGAAAGGCCATTCTCGGCCTGTACTGCTGGCCTTGGTGTCGGATTGTCATCCTGGACCCTGGATGAATTCGGAACCAGAACACAAAAGGGGAGAGAAAAGGAGAAGCCCGCTAGTGTGCCTCGTACACACCCGTAAGTTCAAGGGAGGTGGGGGGACCCGCAGGGCGCCGGTCCCGGGCGCCCCTTTACTCGCGCTGCGCTCACGCCCCTGGGGAAGCAACTGGGATCCGCGCCAGCCAATCAGTGAGCCGCGCCGCGGGCTCATTAGTATGCGCTGCGCTTGCGCCCACCTGCCGCCAGGGGGCGGTGTGTGGCTCCGCCGGAACTCAGCAGAGCCTCAGGTGAGACCAGCGTGTCCGAGATCCGCGAGTGCGAGGATCTGTTGCAGAGAGTGAGTCTTGACCCACACCACTAAAGCCTGGAGAAATGAAAACAGTCCACTACGGGCTTTGGATCCCTGGCTGGCCTGCCATCTGGATGGCCGTTAACAAGTTACTTAAACTTGCCAAGCAGGTCAGTTTCCTGGTCTAACCAGAGAAAAGCAGTGAGTGGGTGGGAAATGACGCCTGTCTGTCAGGTGCTGTGAGGACGGAATGGATAACCCAGTCAATTGGCAGTGGAGTGTAGCTGGTGGTGAAGAAAGCCGCTCACCTCCTAGATGGGCTGTCTCTGAATGCCGGAGTTGCCACGTAGCTATTGGATATCAAGGGAGTTATGGAAACTCCGTGGCCTTCATTTTCCCATTTGATCAATGAGGATACTGCACCCTCTTCATGTGTGTTTTGTTTGGGGGGCGGTGGTATTGGTGTTGAGATTACTGAGCTAATGCTTGTAAAACAAAAAACACTTGTAAACGTGACTGACACGTACTGAATGTTGGGTAAACCATACTTTCTCTTATGTCTTTTGAGACTCTCAAAGATCACCATGCCTAGTGGCTCTGTCATGTACGTAATCCGAGATACATGTCATGTCAGAATGATAAGAACTGTTGGAGAAGCAAATGGAGTGAGAGTGTAGGCTCTGTGCACAAGCAGTTTACTGGGGTCAGATCTCAACTCTGCTACTTAGTAACCAGTGTGTTTGGGGGCAAGCGACTTAACCCCTCCCCCTGTGCTTCCGTTTCTGTAAAATGAGGATGATGCAATGACTGCCTACCTCATAAGGTTGTTAAGGGGAGATGGAGTAAACAAATCAATAGACATCCGTTGTTGATATTATTACTATTAGGATTATTAAAGGTAGTGTAATAGAGCACACAACTTAGAATGGAAATAGTCTGAACTTGACAGTTACCTCCGACTCCTTATTCTCAATTTCATCATCCGTTAAAGGAGGGACTAGGATTAACCAATCTCTGACAGGGTGAGACCGCTCAGGATTCTCGGGATCCAGGGACATGCCTGCTTTTCATTTCTAGAGCTGGGCAGCTGGAAGGTGGCAGATAAAGCGGATTCAGAAAAGGGTAAGTGGGCATTTGCCACAAGAGGGGCACTCAGCCAACAACTCTTCAGATAATCTGGTTCCCACCCCGGCGAAAGAGCCGAGTTCCTGCCACACTACCCAGACATCTTAGCTCAGAGTTAAAGCACTGGAATAACAGTTTCAGACCAAACTCTGAAGTCTGGTTGACTCATAGGGAAATGACTTGGCAGAAAGCCACCACATGTAGCTTGCAGATCTAGCTGGGCCACTGCAATGGTGCATGATGGGGGCGGGGCATCGTTTCATCCAGGTTTTCTATCGTAATTTCAGAATCGTTTTATTTATGTTTCCTTTTATTTATTTAATTAATTTATTTTTGTTACAGATGTTTCTCCTTTTTCCCCCATTGACACCCTCCTCCCGTTCCCGCCTCCCCTAGCATTGTTACCTGTGTCCATTGGTTATGCTTATATGCCTAAGTTTTTCGATTTATCTCTTCCCTTCCCTCTGCCCCCCTCCGCTGAAGTTTGTCAGTCTGAACCCTACTTCTTTCTATGTCTCTGGGTCTACAGAATCATTTTAAATGTGTATCTGTGATTGTTTCCCCATTCTCATATTTTGTTGATTTGGGCTTTCTCCCTTTTTTTTTTCTTTGATCAGGTTAGATTGTGAATGAGATTGTATGTGTGTCTGTGTGTGTGTGTGTGTGTGTGTGTGTGTGTGTGTGTTTACTTGACAACCAGATTTTATTGAATAGTTAGCACTTTAAGATCATCTAGTCATTGAATATTTATGCTGTTTAAGTTAGTTAACAGAGGGCTTTGTACAACAGAAAAAAAACTGTAGGTATATAGAGTGACCACCTGTGGCACTTTGTGTCTCTTGTCCTCAGTAGTTCGTGGTATTCTCTTGCACTCTCAAAAGTCACTACAGATGATAGATCATGACCACCCTGATCACATATCCTAGCAATGATCTAATCAATCCTCACCATTTCCTGGATGAGGACACATCATGGGGGGGGGTGGGAGGAGAACATGGTTAGGATTCAGGACACCCCGATTCTGATTCCAGATCTATTACTGACCACCGGGGTTCTGATTCAGTAGGTCCAGGTGAGGCTGAGGTTCTGCATTTCCAACAGGCTCCCTGGTGATGCCCATGCTGACCTCAGCCTGAGTAGCAAAGATCTAAAAAGACTTGTTCCACAGACTATAAATCAATATGACATTTAACCCAACAAAAGCGAGGAGAGGGTTATAGTGCAATACACTCAGAAATCCATACGCCTAATACATTTAAAAGGGATGGTTTGCTGCAGGGCTTCCCAAAACCACTAACATACTTCCAAAGAGAATGACTTGAGCAACTCAGAAGAAAAGATTTTCAGAAAGATAAAGGTCTTTATTTTGTTTTGTTTGTTTGAATTTATTTTTCTTTTTTTATATTTATTGTTGAAAATATTAGAGATGTCCCCTCCTTTTTCCCCCATTGACCCCCTCCTCCCCGCTCCCACCCCCCTCCTGCCTTCCTCACACTATTGGCTGTGTCCATTGGTTATGCATATATGCATAGAAGTTCTTTGGTTTGTCTCTTCCCATCCTCTACCATCCCCCTTCCCTCTGAGGTTTGTCAGTCTGTTCCCTATTTCCACGGGTCTTTATTTTGTAAACTGATACAACAGAGGCAAGAAGGCAGCTGGTTTGTCTTGTGCATGCTCAATCCCTCACCCAGGTGAAGAGATAAGTCTTTGATTACTTGCCATATCTAACCCTCTTTGCAAGGAAAACAGTTCCACCCACAGCTCCCTGCACATGCCAACCCCACCCCCTTGGGTCATATTTTGGACCATGTGACTTGACACCTGGTTAACTGGCCCAGGGACACTGGAGTACCTGACCCAGGTCACCACTCCATAGACTGGCCAACTGTAACATGGCCAGATATAAAATGATGACCTGGACCCACCAGATTGTCACTCTTGGAAATAGCCACTTGAGCTGGCCAGTAGAGGTGGCCAAATCTGAAGAAGAAGCCCCAAGATGGAATCAGACCCATGATGAAGCAAAGCTATAGGTGAATAAAGCTGAGCGAGACAGACTGAGCGGGCAGTGGAAGCCTGGGGTAGAAAAAAGCATGAAAGAGAAGCACAGAGCCAGGCGGAAATACCCCAAGAGCTCCTACAAGTGGAACTGAAGGCCACGGGGTGTGTGTGTGTGTGTGTGTGTGTGTGTGTGTGTGCGCACTATTCTTAGGTCACAAAGAACAAATTGTATCATCTTTAGTTCATTTTCCCAGGAGGTAACGGGCTACAGATTAGGGAATGATGGACACAAGGCATAGTGGTGTACCAGCAAGACATTTGTGGACCAGAGGGAAAAAGTGAACTTTGCCCCTCCGGTCCAGGAAGCCCAAAGCAAATCAGCAGCCAATTTGTAGCAAAAGTATAACTGTATTGTCATCATATCTTCATTCTGTCCAACCTGACCCCATACCTGCCTTGGTCTTGATGCCATATTTAATTTGTCTTCCTTGTACTGATTTTTTTTAAAATTGTTTTTCTTTATTGATTTTTAGAGAGAGAAGAAGGAAGAGGGAGAGAGAGAGATAGAAACATCGAT
Source organism: Tadarida brasiliensis (assembly GCA_030848825.1). Lineage (NCBI taxonomy): Eukaryota > Metazoa > Chordata > Mammalia > Chiroptera > Molossidae > Tadarida > Tadarida brasiliensis. The sequence goes on from CM061273.1 coordinate 56,991,654, forward strand.
GAGAAAGAATATTGATTGGTGCCTCCTGCATGCCCCCCACTGGGGATTGAGCCCACAACCTGGGCATGTGCCCTGACCGGGAATTGAACTGGCGACCTCTTGGTGCATGGGTCTAGGCTCAACCACTGAGCCACACCGGCTGGGCACCTTGTCTTGATTTTTAATTTACCCTTGACTATTTTATATTACGTATCTCCTGCATGCCTCATTGACTCCATTGTAAAAAGAGACATGGTATAAGTAAATAAATAGATCAGATGAGAACTAATTTAAGTGGAAATGCGTCTGAATGACCATATCCCCCAAAAATCCTCTTTAACCACCAGTGCGGGCATAGAGATAGATCTCTAGGTGCACCTCACAGGATTCACCCCAAATTGCATCTTGTTAAAAATCATGATGATTTGGCCCTGGCCGGTTTGAGTCAGTGGTTAGAGCGTCGGCCCATGGACCAGAGAGTCCTGGGTTTGGTTCCCGCTAAGGGCATGTACCTCAGTTGCAGTTTGTCCCGGCCCTGGTTGGGGTTGTGTGGCTGGCAACCAGTCGATGAGTCTCTCTTGCATCGATGTTTCTCTCTCTTCCTCCCTCTCTCCCTCCCGCTCTATCTCAAGATAAATGCAAAAATGTCCTCAGGTGAGGATAAAAAAAAATCATAATGATTTGGATGGCAACATTGATGACACAGTGTGTACATTTTCGGGCAAAAACAATACATTAGGAATAGCACTCAGAGCCAAACGTTCTTGTTGGTGAGAGTCAGTGTGCTTAGATCAAGAACCCATCAAATGCCCCCACTGAATCAGCATCTTTGGGCTAAACTGCAGTGTTAGTATTTCTTACTATTATCAAAAGTCATTATAGGAATGAGTCATGTGAATTTCTTTGTGAAAAAATTCTGATTTGAGACAAAACTGTTGTCAAGATAGGGCCCAGTCTCTCTCTGCCATCTACCATAGGAGAAATTTCTTTCAAAGTTTAGCACCAAGGAAAACTTTGTTTTCCCTCAAACGACCCACCATGTGTCCCTTCCCCTGACCCAGGGAGATGTGCACGTCTTGTTTCCTTTTTCATCTCGACCGGCAGAACCCTTCCAACGTATGCCATCAGCCCCCTTGGACAACTGAAATGAACATTTGATTTCTAATTTTCTTCTCCAATCTGTTTTCCTATTTGAGTTCATGTACCATTGGTCTTATTGACTGGGTTGTTTTTTTTTCTTTTGGTAAGTCACAACAATTCGTTTTTGGAATGACTTGGGATATACATATGTTAAATAAATTATTTTTGAATGATAAGTGGGAGACAGCTTGATGCATTGGGCAAGATGGCGAAGAAAGGGAAAAAATGAGCCATCTCAACAGTCTTCAAGATCAACAGCTATATTTAACCAAATGATTTTTGGAAACTGCATTGTTTTGTTTTCATCCAAGATGCTTGCTAGAGAAAGAACAGTAAGTATGGTGGAAATAAATTCAAGTTTGATAAACATCTTGCTCTTCTTACAAGGCAATTGATTGGAGCACATCTGTTCGTCTACATTGATCAGCTCAGCTCAGAAGTGAAAGGACGTCTCATTCCTGCCAGCCTAGATCTCCTCTCTCTTCCCTGCACCTCCATGCTTTCTAGTTGAGATGGGTAAATGAGCAAGGGGGGGAGGGAGGAAGCAGGTAGGAATGTGAACGGGTACCTCGACTTCAAGGATGTCACATGGAATGATCTGACTTAAGAAAGACCTCCTGGTCAACCCCGGTCCGTCACCCTGTAATAAATGTTTCCCTCCATCCTTTCCACTTCTGCAACGAGTGCAGAGTAGAAATTTCCCAGAAACACCTGCTGGAAGTGATCGAAGGCAAACTTGACAATACTAAGACACCACAATATACCTCCCTTAAACAAGAATCAGGTGGGTTTTGCTGAATAATATTGATGTCTTTGCTTTTACAAGTCTCTCTTCTCCACTATAAATATACATGCTCACTGCCGCAAATTTAGCAATAGAGAAAAGCACATTTTAAAAATTTAATAGTATCTAATCTGGGAAAAGAAGCTTGAATGACATGAAATGGAATGTATGAGGGAAAGGAATGTACTCGAAGTCAGAAGACTTGGACTCTGGTCCCTACTCTGCTATAAGTCGCTGGGGTGACCTTGGGCAAGTGATTTACTCTTGATGATTTTTTTTCACGTGGAAAAAGAAGAGGCTGGGCAAGGCACACCCATTCTTCTAGCATCCAGGGTCGCAGAACAGTGAGACAGGCAGATGCCGCAGCCTCACTGCCTGGGCTGACATTCCCAGCACTGTCACCCGGGAGCCTACATTCCATAGCCTATCCATGTTTCAGTCTTCCATCCATGACAATCATGGTAATCTCTCTCACATACTGACGATGTGGTGAATGTTGGCCACCGTTATCATCTTGAGCATGGTCCAGCCTGCCTTCCCAGCCATAGCTCATGTCACACAGACCTCTTTTCTGAGAGCCACATGTCCAATGTTGTCTATGCAGCATCACCATGACCTCACGTGGCATTTGGAATCTCAACTTTGTGATGTCCAAAACTGAGTGAAGACTGCCCATGCTCCAACGATGCCTCCTTCGCTGTTCCGTCTCAGCAAAGAATACCAACACCCAACCACTTGCTTATGCGACACCTGGGAGTCAACCAGATACCCGCACCATTCGAGCTTCTGCAGGCCCATTCGACTCTCAGACGAAGCTCAGATCTCCAACTTAGTCTTTATCAGAAATAAAAGTGCTATCTCCATGCTCAGTCTGTCCAATTCAGGCAGAGGAAGGGGGCTCTTCTGGATGCCCCATCAGAGACCCCACACTCAGCAGGATCGTAAGGGAGGCCTGGGGAGGGGAGTGGGTTTTAGTGCTGGGCCCCTCTGAGTCGAGGCACCCCAACCTAAATGCCCAGTGGCAGGCATTCAAGACAGATACCTCCACCCCTGCAGACACACTGCCCCTGTCCCCCTTGCTGGTGAGTGAGGAGGGCTAAGGGTACTGCTGGGGCTGGGAGGTCAAAGGTGCCCTCATTCCACATGGTGGAACCCAGACCTGCTGTAGCTACCTCCATCTGTCCTCGAAGTCTCCGCTTTGTCAGATCTCCTTGGAGTTCCACAGATGATGGTGAAGGAGATAACCCACCTTTACTGGATGCCTACAGGGTGCTGAATCCTTACACCTCTCAACTCATTCAATCCTCACATCTCCAGGGGGAAGTTACATTTTTGATCCCCATTTTACAGATGGGGAAACTGAGTCAATGAGGCTTTAAATAACTACCCCAGGTCATGTAGCCTTGGCCAGTAAGTGGCAGAGCTGGGGTTTCACTCCAGGCAGGCCGGTTCTAACGAGTCCACACTCTGCCCTGCTTTGGCCCAAATGGATACCAGCTGATGACCCTCAGGGACACTGGCCACCAAGACCTCCCCTAGGGTTTTGGCGTCTCTGGTGTTCCTGCGTCTGGTTCAGCCTTCCCAGACCCCCAGCCCTTCCTTCAGCTTCCCGCAGACACCTTTCCCCAAACGAACAGATGGGGGAGCAGGAGCAAGTGTGTCCCTCCAGCTGTGACTTTCCAAAGCAAGGGACTTTCCAAAGCTCCCACCCAGCTGCTTTCTGCTTCTCATTTCCCCGGGAACACTGCTGGTGTCTTACGGGGTGCGGGAAGAAGACTGATCCAGGACACGCAAAGGAAATGAGACCACGGGCACCTGCAAGGATTGTGTTTAGCGTCCACATGCTCCACTTTCTGTATGAGGCAGTTTCGGATTCCATCTCCATCACTCGTCTCTCTCTTTGCTCCCACGTGGGTCTAAATACTGGCTCCCTTCCCTCTTCTCCGCTGCCCGCCCCCAACACCCGCCCCTTTAGTCATCTCAGGCGACTCGATTTTTCCTGGGCACATGAACCTGCTTAGGTTCACGCATGGCCCTCTGCCTGCGTCCCCTCCTCCATGTGGTTGACCGTTGCTGCAGTCCCGAGCCCCTTCCGGACCAGCGCCCCAGTCAGCCACGCTTCCTTCCTCCTCTTTGGCCCTGGTCCATGCCTGCTTGTGACACCCGCTGCTCCCAGGGGCTCCATGTCCCCTCTGGACTGCAGGCATTCCCCAGGGTTACAGCCAGGGGCTTGCACAACCTCCTCACACCCCTCACCCTGCACTGCACGCTTCTCTACCCACCCCTTCCCACTTACCTGCAGTGCCCAGGGAGCCCCCTTCCTAAACAAATTGCCCTCAGTCCTGGCCTTTCCCCACCTCCTCTGCACCAAAGGTGGCAGTAAGCTGACCTCTTTGCCTCCTCTGACACTTCCCCACTCAGATGCTCAAAGCCAGCCTCCTCTGGGGTTCATACCACCCCGCTTTGCCTCCTCTCACCCATCCAGGTAGGGCGCCAGGCTTTTCCCTGTGTTCAGTCTCTTGTCCTCATCTTGGGTGACTTCAGGGTTCCCCTGGGTGATCCGTCAGACTTCTCATTCTCACAGATCCCCAAGGACCTCTGTGCCCTCTCACTTCAGCCACCCACCCCATGTCCAAAGCCACACCCTGCACCTTGTCCTCACCCAGAACGATGCCACTTCAAAACCCGGATTTCAGCTCCTGGCCCTGTGAGCGGCTTCCCGTCCCTCCAGCTCTTTCTCCCTCACTCCCCTTTCAAATGCCCATCACGCAGGGCCCACCCTCCAATCCCTCTGGCCACCAGCCCCTCCCTGGTCACACACCCCACTGCACTCAGCCTGGACTCTAGGTAGGTCATGTAAGCTAACTTCTCAAGAGTCTCTTTGGACCCTCCCACCCCCCACTCACCCGCAAACCCCCCAGACACTGGGGCAACTCCACCTGCGAGTGAGTGAGAGAACTGGAGGGAAACCCAGCTGTGAAACTCCAGAAAGAAATCCCCAGGCTACCCGCTTGCTCTGAGGCTGCTCCACACCCTGGCCCTCCTCGCAAGTCCCCTCCAACCTGCACCCCTCTCATTCTCCCAGGCAGCGTGGCATTCGCTCAGCTAAGCAGCTGGTGGCCTTGACTCCTACGTCCCCTCAACTCATCTTCCTTCAGTCCTGTCAGAGGGTAGGTGTCCCTCCTCCTGCTCAAGGCCACCTCCTGCAGCTGTGTGTTCTTGAGTCTGTTTCCTACTATCTCCTCCTCGACCTTGCTCCATTCTGTTACTTTCCTCTCTCCCTCCCTCCCTCCCCCACCTCCTCCCTGTCTCTCCTCCCCTGGATACGGGCCTTGGCCAAGAATCGGCTGGTGAGACTAGTGATATGGGTTGAATTGCATCCCCCAAAACCTCTGTCCAAGTCCTGACACCCAGTACTTCAGAATGCAACCTTATTTGGAAATAGGGTCTGCACAGAAAAAATCAAGTTAAAAATGAGGTTAAGGGCCCTAGCTGGGTAATTCAGTCATCCCAATATGCCAAGGTTGCGAATTCGATCCTGGTCAGGGCACATACAAGAAGCAACCAATGAATGCATAAATGTGTGGAACAACGCATCGATGTTTCTCTCTCTCTCTCTCTCTCTCTGTCTCGCTCTCTTAAGTAAAATGAGGTTAGGTGGTTCCTAGTCCAATATGCTTAGTATCTTTGTAGACAGAGAACATTTGGACGGAGGGAAGATGACACGAAGGCGCACAGGGAGAAGACGGTCATGTGAGGCAGCTCTAAGCCAAGGGCTAAGGAGTGCTGGTAAACAACAGAAGCCAGAAGCGTCTGCTTAGAGAGTTCTGGAAGGGTTCTCCAGACCTGCATTTAGGACTTGTGGTGTCCAGACCTGAGACAGTGCCTTTCTGTTATTTTGGGGTGCTTTGTCACGGCAGCCCTGGGACACTGCAGCTGGGGACGCTGGCCTGAGAGGCCTGTGAAGCTGGCATCTGGAATGATGTTAAGTGAGAAGTCTCCTGGGCCTCTGCTGGGAATCCTGAGTACGTCCTGGCAGTCGCCGATTTAGAATTGTACCTTAAAAGTGACTCCAGAGGTCTGTGACGTGTGGTCATTTATAAACCCGAGGCATCCCAAGGACGTTTCCTGAGTACATTCAAGTGCCCATCTCCTAGCAGTGATCCTGGCACCCGACAGGCGTCCAGTGCTGCGGACTGGGTCAGTGAGTCTGGTCACCTAACGGAGCAGGAGTCCAGGGCGAGTTTGGGGTTTCCAGAAGTGTCCCCGAGCCCAGCATAGTTTTTGTGCCATTCACACAGGCCCGCCCCCAGGACACACGCACTCTCATGCCGTGGCCAAGACAGCCAAGGAAAGTTTGAGATGCTCCCGTGGAACCTGCTGCCAGCCTCCCAGGGTGACTCAGCTCCGTGCAGAGAGGCAGGCTGGGAATGAAAAGCCTGTGCTTTCTTGCCCTTCCTCTTGTCTTTCCAGGAAGCCCTTGGAACACAATGCGAAAGCACTCTTTCCAGCCGGCCTGGCATCCTGCTTCCAGCTGCAAGTGGACAAGCAGGCCATCAGATAAGGGTTCAGTAGCTGTGACCACGATGTTCCCATTTGAACACTGGAGCCAGGCGACTGCCCTTCCCCTCCTCCATCCAGGCCTTTCACGTGGCCTGAATATTACATTCCACTTTCGTCAGTCTTCCTCTGTCATGTGAATAATCTTTATAATCTGGGGTTCGGCTCCTAGTAGGAGCACAACAGATGTTTAATAAAATGAATTTTTAAAGCAATGCTTGAGTCATCAGGTCAATGCTGGAGCAAAATGACACAAAGGAACCTAGCTTAGCAGAGGTTTGTCAGCCACCCATTCCTATCAGGCTCCTTCTAGCACCCCGTGCCGGTGACCCCACGGGTTTGCCCAATCCGCACCCTCTTTTCTCCCAGGTGCTCACAGCCCAGACCCCCCAGACCAGGAGGCAGGAGCTGGCACGAGCTGGTGTTCAGGTGGAATTGGAGCGACCGTGCTTTCAAGTGACATCGATGCCGGAGGTTCCTCTGAGTGTCTGGTTGGCAAATGGAAAGTACTTTCAATGTCCCCAGGATCCATGGCGGGAGCTGAGTACTCGGAATGGGCAGGCTAGGAATCTGCAGGACGAAGGGACACGCGTGCCCACAGGTCAGATGCTGAGGCACGATCCTGGCCTCCCGTGTCCAGCAGCCTGTTTAGACAAACCAACGGAGTGAGACTCTCCATGCTTTCTATCAAGAAGACCTTTCATCCTGGCCGGTGTGGCTCAGTGGTGGAGCGTCGACCCATGCACCAAGAGGTCGCCGGTTCAATTCCCAGTCAGGGCACATGCCCAGGTTGTGGGCTGATCCCCATTGGGGGGCATGCAGGAGGCGGCCCATCGATGTTCCCTCTCATCAATGTTTCTCTCTCTCTCCCTCTCCCTTCTTCTCTCTCTAAAATCAATAAAGGAAAAGAAGAAAGACATTTCTTCAGGCAGCGCCGCTGTCTCGGTGGCTCTGTAGGGCATGCTGGGGCCTGGAAAAGTTTTACTGCGTTTACGTGTGATCAGCCGTGTGGTCAGCGCCTCAGTCGGAGGTGAGTGGTTAGGTGCTGAGCTAAGGCGTGTCACAGACCTGCGAGCATGTACGCAGCCCTTTCCTGAGTGCACGTCGCGGTGGGAATCAAAGACAGAGACCCCGTCACTAGAGAAAGAGAGTCTGTCTGTACGGGAGCCAGGAGTCACACAGAGCTGCACGGACAGCGTCGGAAAGAGGGGCCAGGGGCACAGGCTTTAGACCCTGGCTGGGCCCCAGTCCCGCTCTGCCACATCCAAGCTGTGTGCCCTGGACTTGAGAAGCTGTTCCACTTCTTCCTATCTCAATTTCCTTAAATGTACTAAGCACAGCCGCTTCTGAGGATTGAATGGAGTGTGTGTGAAGCACAGTTTCTGGCTCATTGTCAGCGTTAATTGTTGTTATTATTAGTATTGACTGTACTGTTAAATGAGATAGTAGGTGTAAAGTCCTAAGCAGTGCCTGGCACTTACCGAGCATTCAGTAATATTCATTATTATTATTATTTTTTATCATCATCATTTTTATTTTTAAGTTTGAATTAGATCTCTGTTGCTGTGTATCAAATGACCTCAAAATTTAGCAGCCTTGCCCAGCCGGAGGGGCTCAGTTAGTTGAGCACTGTCTTCTGCACCGAAGGGTTGCTGGTTCGATTCCCTGTGGGGGCATCTACCTGGGTTGTGGATTCGATCCCCAGCTGGGGCATGTACAGAGGGCAACCGATCAATGTCTCTCTCTCTCTCTCTGTCTCTCTCCCTTCCTCTCTCTAAGCATGTCCTCAGGTGAGGATTAAAAAAAAATGTATCAGCTTAATACTGCAATCAGTATTGATCGTCTCATATAGTTTCTGTGGGTCAGGAATTTGGCAGCAACTTACGGCTGCATGGTTCCAGCTCAGGATTTCTCAAAAGGTTGCAGACACGCTGATGCCTGGGGCTTGCCTAGGACCTGCTTCCTGGATGGCTCACTCACAGGGCCGCCAGGGTGGTGCTGGCTCGTGGCCGGAGGCCTCAGTTCCTCCCCACGTGGACCCCTGCAGGGGGCTGCTTGGGCTCCTCCGGGGCGGAATCCAGGAGAGTGAGGTGGAAGCTACGTGCTCACTGGGAAACTGTGCCACAGGAAGCCACCAGTTATACCGCCGGCCCTGTTCCCTGTGGGAGGAGTTACACGACAGTGTGCGTCCCGGCAGACTCGTCAGGGGCCACCTGGAGGCTGGCTGCCACGGTCCTACACTGTGTGGCAGAGAGGATGGTTTCCATAGGAGTTCAGATGAGGAGGAAAAAATGAAGGCTAGAGTACTCAGGGAATGTTTGGGTTTTGTTTGTTTGTTTGTTTGTTTTTAGCTAAATCTTGAAGGATGTCTTTCACCGTTTCTTTTTCCTCATATTCCATGCTTCCGTAGTGCTTGGAAAGAAAGGAGGGTAGGGCTTTTCTAATCATCAGGGCAACAGGGAAGCAGGGGGAGTAGGAGGAAATGTTGAAAAGACGTGAGCAGGACCTAGTTGAGGGACAGCAAAGGGGAGAGGGACATTGGGAAGGAAAAAAGTCTAGAAAGAAGGTAGCGGCAGCCTGGGCCTGTTCAGGGACAGCCCCCAAACCCAAGTGCATGCACTTGAACCAGCTGAGGTAGAAAGTAAACATGAAAGGCATACGGCTTTGGCTAAACACATTTCCAAAACGCCTGCTTTGCTGCGGGGAGTTGAGGCTGTGTCACGGATTTTCGAAGGGGCAGTCAGGTCCATGCAGGCCTGCCCCGGTGGGGTCAAGGCGACACCAGGAAACGGACTCGAATAGCTTCCTTTTATCAGGATAGGAAGCTCCAGTTGATAAGAGAGTCGGAATCGAGTGTCCCAGTTGGAGGATGAGCCTCCCCAGAGGAAACGTTGGACAGGGAGATAGTCTGTGTTTACTCAAGTGTGCCCACGACGGCTGCCGTTTATACAAACTGCATCCTCGGCTCAGCTGAAGACAGACCCGGCCGACCTGGCCGACCTGGAAAGGCCAGTGTCTGGTGCTTAGCCAGCCCAGGGAGGAAGCGCCTGCCCAGACCCACCCAGCCAGGGGCTCAGCGCTGTGTGCACACGTTGGGGGAGGGCCACTCTGCGCAACTGCTGTGCTGGGTGGGGCCGCTACGGCCGCCGAGCATCCCGGTCACGTCCCGCCTGGAACTATCTGTTCTACTCTTTCCGTTGCCCCAGTCAGCAACAGGGAGTACCTCATGACCTCCCTAAGACATGACTGTGGTCCACTCATCAAGGCAATACTAAAACCCAACCTCTGTAGGTCAGTGTGGGGTCCCCTCGTGCTCCCAGTATGACGCTGGGTGATTTGCAGCCCTGGCTGCACTGAGAGGGGTGGCACGAGTCGGGCACTTCTGGCTTTGCATCGGCATCTTCCCTTGCGTGTGACCTTGGCGAGTGCCCTCGACCGCTCCGAGCTTCAGTTTCCCCATCTGGGAAACGGGGAGAAGGCTCTCCGAAGAGAAGCCCCTGGACAGCGCCCAGCGTTTAGCAAGAGCTCCTAGACAGTGACCACCACCGTGATCTCATTATGATCCCATTACTGTTCCATGCCTCCTAGCCTTCATCTGCATGGTATTTCCAGCCCAGAACGCCTTCCTCCCTCTTCCCCTTCTCTTCTTTCAAAGTTCAACTCAAATACTACCCACCTGCTTTCCATGAGGCCCCACACTGAGCTCCCAGGCTGGTTGAGATGCTCTAACTCTCAAGGCTCTGGGCAGCTGTCCCCACGCCCCTCCTGGCACAGATCACTTAGCACAGTGATGACTGGCTGACCAGTTGGCCTCGCCCACTGCGGAACTCCTCATAATTTCATTCTTCTTTGTACTCCTCAACATGGAACACAGTGCCCGCCAGCGGGCACTCCCCACACGTCCTGACGAGGCAGTGCTGGGCTTCTCGGGCCACAGTTCAGGCCCTAACTGTGCCAGCAGCCCCAGCGGGCTTGCTTTTGACCTGGATCCGCTGCACGTGAGGACTGCAGATTACAGTGAGCCAGGAGGAAGGGGGCGGGGCGCGGGTGGGGGTGGGGACGAGCAGCTTCCTTTCCAGAAGAGCCTTCCCCTTAAAACACAGCAAAACCTGAACTCACATTAGAAGTAATGCTTTTCCCACAGAAGAGAGTAGGGATATGAAAGAAACTAACAGGGGGGGCAGCCTAGACCTTTCTGCTACCTTCTGAACAGCCCTTACCTGGGCTCCAGCCCAGCGCCAGCCCTCAAGGAGTTTCCTAGAACTAAGAGCGACTTTCACAATCTCAGAGACTCTGGACAAAGTCCAGGATCACCGTGTGATTCACAGGGTGGGGTAGATGATATAAATTATACATTTGCTTTTAAAAATCCATTAAAAAAAAAAAAACAAAACAGTCTCCTGAGCCTGACTTCAGCCATCTGTCCTAGGCAAGTCACTTCCTGACCTGACGGGCAAAAGCACCCTGGTTCCTCAAACTGTTTCGTGTGAACCCAGTCTCCCGAGCACGTGGGCTCCAGGCCTCCCGCCGCCTCTGCCCCTTTCCTCAGCCTCACTCTAAGGAGCCTCTGGGTCCTGGCTCTGTGAAGTCTCAGGCTGGTTCTGGGGGCCAGGCGCTATCACTGCCCACGGGAAGCGCCCCAGCCACCTCTTCTCAGCTGCTGTGTCTCCTCTCTCCATCCCCTCTCGGTCCCCAGTGCTAGATGGGTGGTCCTTAAACAGTGCACAGGTTGCCCACCGCCTGCTCAAAAATACCCCAGTGGTTCCTGTTTAGCGACAGAATAAAATCTCGACATCACCAGGGGGGATCCAAACCCTTCGCAACCTGACTCCACCGTGCCCCTTCCTCCTCAGTGGGTTGGTTCTGATCGAACCAGCTCCCACATTGTCCCCAGCACACCAGACACGTGCCCACTCTCAGGCCATTCCACCTGTCTGGATGCGTTTCCCCATTCCTTTCCTGGCGACCAGTCAGTCAAGGCTTCTGTCCACTTCCTGTGGATCGGCCCAGGAAATAGCCACTAGGTCCAAGCACTTGAAATGGGGCTAGTGACACTGAGGAACTTAATTTTGTATTTTATTTAATTTTAATTAATTTAAATTTAAAGACTGGCACTGGACAGTTTTGGGGAAATGTTTAAGTACATTTGGAATAATTTGATTTTGTGAATCTACTTTTTCAACTGTTAAGTTTTATGAAATCTAAATACAGACCAGATATCGCCAATGAAAATTTAGCACCCTAATTGAGAATCCTGCAAATGTAAAATGCACACCGAATTTTAACACTTGGTATGAAAACAAGAATGTGAGATGTCTCTCTATTAATATTTATTTATTTTTTATTTTATTTTATTAAAAAAATTTTTTTCTCTATTGATTTTAGAGAGAGGGGGAGGGAGAGGGAGAGAGAGATAGACACATCGATGAGAGAGAACATCGACTAGCTGCTTCCCACACGCCCCTCACTGGGGACCAGGCCCGCAACCTGGGCATGTGCCCTGACCAGGAATCGAACTGGCGACCTCTTGGTGCATGGGTCAAACTCAACCACTGAGCTACACCGGCCGAGCTCTATTAATATTTATATTGATTATATACTGAAATGAAATTTGGATATGTTGGGTTTAATAAACTGTATTGTTAAAATTAATTTCACTTTTTTCTTTTTACTTTTCTAATGTGGCTACTAGAAAATTAAAAATTACATATATGGCTTGCATTATATATTTTTTCTTTTAAATATGTTTTTATTGATTTTATTTTAGAGAGAAAGAAAGGGAGAGGGAGGGAGAGAGAGAGAGAAACATTGATGTGAGAAAGAAACATACATTAGCTGCCTCCCGTACGCACCTGACCGGGGATCTAACCCACAAACCTGGGCATGTGCTTTGACTGGGAATTGAACTGGCAAACTTTCAGTGCACAGGATGGTGTTCAACCAACTGAGCCACACCAGCCAGGTATATTTTTATTAAACAGCCATGCTCCTGAAGCAATCATCAGTATAGTTCATTTAAAAGTTAGTATATGCAACTTTGCTTTTGTTAATCTTTCTTTTTATATAGCAAATCATTAACTGTTTTTAATCGCCAATGCCTAGCAGCAAATGCTGTAATCATCTGACACCTATTTTGGGCCGCGCACTTTGCTATCACACTTGCTCCTCTCAGCAACCCTGTGAGGTGTGGGCATAATTAGCTCCATTTTCCAGGTAAGGAAAATGAAGCTCAGAGAGGTTAGGTGGTTTATACCAGGAAACTAAGAGTAACTACATGAGCCCTGGCCAGTTTGGCTCAGCGGTTAGAGCGTCGGCCTGCGGACCATAGAGTCCCAGGTTCAGTTCCTGCTAAGGGCACGTGCCTCAGTTGCAGTTTGTCCCTGGCCCCGGTTGGGGTCGTGTGCATGGTGACCAGTTGATGTGTCCCTCTCACATCGATGTTTCTCTCTCTCTCTCTCTTCCTCCCTCTCTCCCTCCTGCTCTATCTGAAGATAAATGCAAAAATGTCCTCGGGTGAGGATAAAAAAAAAAAAAAAGAGTAGCTACATGAGGTAGCAGAGCTGGATTTGAACCCACACCTGCCCGTTTCTTGGTGATGCTCTTTGGGACTCAGCTCATACCTGATAGGAATGGGCACTAACTTGAGAATGAGTCAAGTTCGAGTTTCTCCTGCCCCCACTAGCAACTCCACAGTGAGCAGGTTACTTGATCAATGTCCATTATGTGATGACATGTCCTAATCACCCCTACCCCCCACACACCTCCTGCTAGTTCATGCCACCTAACAACCCACAGTGAGGTATTATCTAGCCTTTCCAAGTCAGCTTAGTGTGTAGCAGATCCAGGACCCTGACAAAGGGGGCTGAGCCAGAAGTCTCCACTCTAGTCACTGCCTAGGTCCTCTCGGCCCGGAGGGCTGGAAGTCCAGCTCGAAACCCTCAGAGGTGCATGAAAACGATTTGGGAGTAGACCAATGGTGCATGCTCATTTAAATGACATACATTTAGTGAGCCTTTACCATATGCCATGCTAGATGCTGAAGATACAAAGGAAGTTAGCTGTGCCCTTGCCTCAAAGGGCCCACAATCTGGCATGGTAGGTGAGGGAGGGGACAGTTACAGTCTAGTATGACCAGTACTGTGATGGTGGGGAGTGAGGATGCTGGAGGACCTCAGAGGCCAGGTACCTTGACCAGCCTGGGGAGGGAGAGAGGGGAAGGAGGGAGGGAGGGAAGAGAGGGAAAGAGGGAGGGAGGGAGGGAGGAAGGAAGGAAGGAAGGAAGGAAGGAAGGAAGGAAGGAAGGAAGGAAGGAAGGGAGGAAGGGTTGGAGGAGGGCAGGGAAGGAGAGGGGACCAAGGAAGGAAAGGATGGGGGGAACCAAGGGATGGGAGATAGGGGAGATAGCCTGGAAACAAAAACAGAGACAATGCTGGGTGTTTCCTACCACTGCTGGCCACACTAGAAAAATGACTGGCACTGTTGGGATGGGCATGAAATTCACCAAGAGAGTAATTTGTCAAAAAAAATCTCCCTAAGAAAATGCTATTATTCCATGAAAAGGTGTAAGCTGGGGGATGGATGGAAGGCTTTTCAGAAACACCTCCTAGTTCCTGGCTATTGATTAAGTGCCCACACGACTACTCCTTCTCCCCACATTTATGAAGATTCAATAACTAAGAATGTGGCCAGAGAGGGGCAAATCTTTGGGGACTTAAGACAACACTGTAGGCATATAATTTGTTTAGATTTTCCAGCAGAACTCACTGTGCTTTTGGGGTAAATCTATTGGATCAGTTATGTTTGTCCCAGGGGGAGGTAAATAGCACCCCCAAATCCCAATTCTTTAGTTGTTGCAACAAATTAGCCAAGAGTCTCTTTGACTTGCTCAATTCTGAGAGAAAACTGCCTAAGGCAATAGGTGTTCATCTTTTTAATTAATTTTTTGAGGTAACATCAATTGACAACATTAAATCAGTTTCAGGGGTACAACATTATAATTTGGTATCTGTATTCTCTATTGCGTGCACCATGGAAAACAGTGTGCAGTTTACTTTAAAAATTAAGACTAGAGCCCTGGCCAGTTTGGCTCAGCAGTTAGAGCATCGGCCTGCGGTCCAGAGAGACCCGGGTTCGGTTCCCGCTAGAGGCGTGTACCTCGGTTGCAGTTTGTCCCCGGCCCTGGTTGGTCGTGCGGGAGGCAGACACTCGATGTGTCCCTTTCACGTTGATGTTTCTCTCTCTCTGTCTCTCTTCCTCTCTCTCCCTCCCACTCTATCTGAACAAAAAATGGAAAAATGTCCTCGGGTGAGGATAAAAAATAAAAAAAATTAAGACTAGAACAACCTTTGATCCAGCAGTTACTCTTCTGGGTATTTACCTAAAAAATATGAAAACACTAATTCATAAAGATAGATGGACCCCTATGTTCTTTGCAGCATTATTTACAATAGCCAAGACATGGAAATAACCTAAATGTCCATCCACGGATGAATAAACAAAGATGTTACACACACACACACACACACACACACACGCACACACACACACACAATGGAATACTATTCAGCAATAAGAAAGACGGAATTTTGCCATTTGTGACAACATGGATGGATCTTGAGAGTATTATGCTAAGTGAAATACAGATGGAAAAGGACAAAAACCGTTTGTTAATATTTACGAACCCGAGCACCTGCCCCTTCTGCCCTCCTGAATGCACACCCAGGCAGTCCTGCAGAACTCCACCTCCTCGTAGAGCCGGGGTTAACTTCTTGGAAATAAGTTCCTTCACTTTCCCTGAGGCCCTTAGCAGAAATCCAGGGTAAATGGATAACTGAGGATTGGTCCAAACCTATTATTGTCTGCTGTTCTCGAAAGCGCTCGTTGACTTTGTGCCAGCATGGCCTTGGGAAGAGCTGTGACACCCGAGGTCCTCAGCAGGCTCCTTCCAGAGGAGCACCAAAGACCCCAACCAAGGGCTGGCTAATGAACGCCTTCAACGCAGTGCTTCCACATTTCCCCACTGCGATCCACTTTGAGAGCCCGGGAACTTGGACGTGTTTGAGGTCTCGTTAGGCCCGATGATTGTAAAATGAGGTCCAGTGAGATGATACCTCATTATATCCCCCCAGCTGGTACTCGCGTAGCTCCAGGCAAAAGAGGTCTTCACCTCCCCGTGCTTCAGAGGGTCCTGGTCTGGCCTTCCCCTGGTGCTGTCCCTACTCATGCGACAAAGCCAAGGGACCTGCCAGAGCCTGCGCTTCCCCTCAGACCCAGCACCAAATACCTGGGATCCCAGAGTTCCTAGTTTAAGCAGGCCATGCCTGAGGCTGTCCTAAGAGGGGACTGCACCACTAGTGTGCCCACCCCTAGGCCCGAGCGCTGTCCACTGGTGGCTGTTGATGGGCTTTGCACAGAGCCTGGGCCTGTGGGCTGAAGCATCCCCTCCTTACCCATGACCTCAAAGTTGGTTCTAGCTCATCAGCTGGACAAGTAAACATTTTGACAGAAGGAAACATGGTAGCATTGACTGAAAGCCTCCCCTGTCATCTTACATAGCTCCCCCCAAATACTCTGAGATTATCATACCCACTTTACAGATTAGAAGACAAAGCCCATGGTCTTAATTCACTGTGCCAGCATCTCCACTTGAACCTCTGCTCTCTGGTGGAGGTGATTTCTTTTTTTAAAATTTATTATTTATTTACTTAAAAAAATATATATATATTTTTTTTAATTATTATTTTTTATCCTCACTCGAGGACATTTTTGCATTCATATTCAGATAGAGCGGGAGGGAGAGGGGGAGGAAGAGAGAGAGAGAAACATCGATGTGAGAGAGACACATCAACTGGCTGCCACCCACATGACCCCACCTGGGGCCGGGGACAAACTGCAACCGAGGTACGTGCCCGTAGTGGGAACCAAACCCGGGTCTCTCTGGTCTGCAGACTGATGCTCTAACCGCTGAGCCAAACTGGCCAGGGCAAAATATATATATATATATATATTTTATTATTATTAATGTATTATTTTTGTTACAGATGTTTCTACTTTTTCCCCCATTGACACCCTCCTCCTGCTCCACCCTCCACCCCGTGCTCAGCATTGTTGTCTATGTCCACGGTTATGCATACATGCATATAAGTTCTGTGGTTTATCCTGCCCTCCCCCCCCCCGCCCCGCCATGGAGGTGATTTCTTATGCTCCCAGTGCTGGTGGGAAAAAATAAATCCCACCCTTCTTCAGAGTTCAGATTTGGGGGACCACCTCTAAGGTGCACCTACTTTTCTCATTGTTTTATCAGATTTTTGGACCAGAAGCAAATTCTGCTGGGGGAGCACATCAGCTGCTGTGAGTGAGCGTGAGCATAGGAAAGAGAGGAGATACATTTAAACCACAGAAAGAAAGGAGAACGGGCAGGCCGTGATAATATTGTTAAACTTTCAAAGAGGTCTTTTCCTCAAATAGGTTAAAACTGAACCTGTCATTTTGGACAGATACTGAGTGCGTCTGTTCCACAATTTAATCCTCGTGCCAAATCTTTATGTATAACTACTCCCATTTTACAGATAGGAAAGGCGAGGCGCAGATAGGTTCACTTGAGTTCTCACCAAGTTCCCGCTGCCACGCTACTGCTGCTACATTCCCTCTCTGGAAACAAACGACTAGCAAACAATCTGATACGATTTGCACGGTTCAGACAAAAACGTGGATTACCTGAGTACTTAAAAGAACTTTTCCTGTTATAGTTTTGTTTATTAGCAAAGAACGGAAATACAACCCGCACGCAGAATTTACTGGACACACACGAGCAGCTTCCCCTTGCTTTTATTTCCTCCTCTCATCTTCTCAGGTGTGGGCCTGGCCTAACCCTCCCACAGCCAGGAGAACGCTAGTGACAAGCAAGAGAGGGGCCTTGGTGACAGTCTTCTAGACATCCAGTTCTGTGGTTCTGACCCAGGAGATGCTGCCTTTCCCCGAATGCTGCAACAGGAGTTTGGAGACAGATTCGCTGATGACATTATTTGCTCTGGGAGCCAGCCTGCCACAGTCTGACAAAAGCCACACGCACCATGTCCCAGTACTACTGGGTGAACCTTTACTGCTTAACGGTAAACTAGACCAGCTGACACCCTGGCATATGGACTGAGGCAAAGGCTAGGTCCACGCACCGTGACATGTGACACTACCTGGCCAGCAAGCCAGGAGTGAGCTTCCTGGAAGCGGCACGTCCAAGCTTGCTAATCAACCCAGTGTTCCGAGGGAAAGAAAACTCCTGCCGCAGGGTTGGGAGCAGAAGATTTGAAGATACATTTCTGAGACTCTGCAGACCTAAACTTCCCTGGAGAAACAGAATTTAAGTTAAAGGGCCCTTACTGTTTCCGGCAAGGGGCAGCCCATTTACGGGCGGTATAACATAAAAAGTATCCCTCATCTTTAATAACTGTAAGGGAACATAAAAGAGAGGGACTGAGTGGGGTGTTTTGAATTTCTCAGAAAGAATCTCAGATTTACAGGCAAAGACTTGTGCTCAGTGTTATATAAATAGATTGCCCGTATGCGGGTGATGCAGTAAGCAAGGTGTAAGAGCTCCTAGGCACGCTGGTGTATGACTTTAAGACAGCACAAGCTTCTGACTGTGATTAAATCGAGTGAGGTCACAGCTGGTCAACAGCAGCTGATGGATCTTTCTCGGAGGCTGAGAAAAATACAACCAGTAATTAAAGTCATGTTTTCCATTAATAACAACAACAAAAACCCACCAACAATGCGATTCCACATGTCTAGTTTCATGCAAAACTTTCCACACCAGAGGCATATTCTGCTAAGGGCACCTTCAATTTTCATGACCAAAAAGCGGCCTTTTCATATCTAGCTCACCTTAAGGGGATATCCGGGACTTATGCACCATGCAAATACTGCCATAAGCCTGGCTCCTCTTTTCTCATTTCTACACCAGCCACCTGGAACACTTTACAAACCAGAAGCTGAGCTCAAAGTACGGAACATTTTAGCAGAATAAGCCCAAGAGCTGGTCAAGTTCCAGATGGCAGTCAGCCTGAAAGGGGCTGGAACAGAGCAACAAAACTACCAAATTCTATGGCACCTCATGCTTAAGTACAGGTAGCCACTTGTCTCTGCAGTCTGAACTCCATAGACCTGGGCATTTGGAGCACTAGGACAATTTGGGCACAGCAGAAAGAGCACTGGATTCAGAGTCCAAAGAGGGAGCTTCCAGTCCTGGCTGCAATCGGTCAGGCTGAGTGAGGCTTTGAGTGTGTCACTTAAACTTCTGTTCCCCTCAGCTTCCTCTTGTGCGGATGGGAGGAAGGTTAGTGCTGGGTGCTCCTAATCAGGCTATTGTGGGCAGAGAATGAGATCAAGTAGGTCAAAGAGCTTTGGGGTGTTTAAAACATTAAACAAATGTGAGGGATTTGTATTATGGGAGGGCTAGGGAATTCCCTTCCTTTTCTGGTAGGGAAAGTGGAAAAAGTCCATGCTTGTTTTAGCTGTAAGAAAGGATCTGAATCCACCGATTTTATATTGATGATGAGACAGGATACAATTGTATAACAAGAACCTGCATGTGTCATCGTCCTAATTAGAAAATTAACACAAAGTTTAACCACAAAGTAATGTCACTGATTTTTAAATAAACATATCTATGTGGGTGTGGTCCATTCCTGAGTAGTTAGTAGTCACCTTGGGAGGCGAAATACTTATTTAAATATTTCCCATCATTCAAAAAACAAAATGTAACTCCTCTTTTGGAATTGTTCCTAGAGCCTCTGGCACATTCTCTGACTTTGTCTTAGGGTGACAAAGATTTTGTTCTTTGTGGGTAATAATGACTTTGTAAACAGCGCAAAGTTATTTGACACAAATGTTGGTAGATAAGCTAAGTAATGGCATTTTTTATTTAAATGGAAAAAAATTCTGTGACTGTAAGACAGGAAGCCTATCTTTCTTTTAGTTCCAACAGAAGCATTACACATAGTCAGTTTCAGGAATCGGTTTCAGGAATTGTTGGCAAGGGCTGGTTCTATCCTAAGGTGATCACATTAGAGGAGAAAAGCCATTTGGAAATGTATTTTTACATTTTTAGTCACACCTTCATTATTTATCTTGCAACACTGAAAGGGCATTGCAATCAACCAACTGTTTGATCATTATATCACAGCTTCTTGGGGCTTCTGAATCCCTCATCTGCATTTGAATTAACTGCCTAGCAATACAGATGTTTCCAATGAATTAACATCTGGGCCTAGTGGAAATATACACCCAGCAGGTTCAGGTCTAATCAATAAACTCTATATTCCCTTAAAAAGTTTGGACTTTTCACCCAGCTGGTGTGGCTCAGTCGTTGAGCATCGACCCATGTACCAAGAGATTGCTGGTTCGATTCCCACCCAGGGCACATGCCCAGGTTGTGGGCCAAATCCCCAGTGGGGGGCATGCAGGAGGCAGCCAGTTGATGTTCTCTCTCATTGATGTTTCTGTCTCTCCCTCTTTCTCTAAAATCAATAAACTAAAAATATTTTAGAAAAAAAAAAGTTTGGACTTTTTTTTCAATTATGAAAAACTTGTCTGAAAATTAAAATATCACTAATATCAGTAATCTGCTGGAGTAGATTTGCTTCTGGTGCAAGTGATTTAAATTGTTATTGTTATTTTAAAACAAACACAATCACACTTTTATTCATTGAATATTGCACACTGTGGTTACTTCAGTTTTAAATGATGCGAATGACTATTCTTCTATGGAAAATATTATTTTCCCTACTTCATTTTTTTATTGTGATAAAATTCAAACATCTAATTTATCATTTGATCATTTTTAAGTGAACAATTCATGGTATTTAGTACATTCACAATGTTCTTCAACTAGCACCCCTATCTAGTTCCTACACATTATCATCACCCCAAAGGAAACCCTGTACCCATCCATTGAGCAGCTATTCCCTATTCTTCCCTCCCCCTAGCCCCTGGCAACTACTAATCTGTTGTTTCCATGGGTTTGCCTATTTTTGACATTTCATATAAATGGAACATCATAATATGTGGCCTTTGTATATAGCATGTTTTCAGGGTTTATCCATATTGTAGCATGTCAGTACTTCATTCTTTTTTATGGCTGAATAATTCTATTGCATGGATGTACTACATGTGTTTATCCATTCATCCATTGATGGATATATGGGCTGTTATCACCTTTTGGCTATTCTGAATAATGTTGCCATGAACATAGGTGCAAGATTTTTTCTTCGAATGCCTGTTTTCAATTCTTTTGGCTACATACCTAGAAGTGGAATTGCTGGGTCACATGGCAATTCTATGTTTAATTTTCTGAGAAACCACCAAACCTCTAACTCATTTTTACACTTACAATTTCAAGGTGGCTTAATTACCAAGCAGTTAAAAGCAATTGGATTCCTGCAGCCAAACCCAGGATGGGCTCAAAGTGATCTTTTTCAGAAACACTGAGCCAGGCTTGTTCCAACACAAGGTTACAGGCAGGGCTTTGAACAGCTTTCTCTACTGCTCTACGAGTCGCAACATGAACTGGCTGGGCAGGAATACCTTCCTGCCTCCTAGGCATCCTTGGTTCTCCATTATGTTGCACACACTTTTGGAAAAAGAAAAAAATAGTTAATTACCTAACTTACAGGCTTCCCTCCCCCCATTTTTGTAGAATTCAGATGAGAATCTGGAGTCCATGTAGAAAGGTGCTTGGCGGCCAATGATAGGCCCTTGTCCTGGGCAGCAGTTAATCCTTCCAGGGTTGGAGAACAGAGCCTCCCAAGCACCAGTTGAGACAATAGACGAGATCTTCCATCCAGGGAAGATTTTTGCCTACAGGCACAGCCCAGAAAGTCTGGCCCGCTCAATCCATAGTTGAACCTACCCCACTGTGTGTGTGTATTGTAGACTGTCTACTCTTTGGGCTTGGCCAGGACAATGGGAGATAGTCCTACCACAGGCACTGGTTGGCTGCAGCCAATTTACTGAGTCATGAGGCTCCTCAGCCATTAATCCAACTCTAACAGTAACTGATTAGCACTGATTTTTTAAAAAACATTTAAACCTGCTTCATGAGCTTCTCAGAGTGCTGACCTGTGACCTCAAATGCCTAAAACATAGGTAGTTTCTGAGCTACAGGAGCCCAAATCAAGGAGCGTTACGGCAGCACTGCCAAAAACAGAGGCAGACCAAAACGGCTTTTTCCACTTGAAACTAGACACTAAGAATGAAGAAGTTGGTTTCCGGGGTCCTTGCTAGCAGTCTCTCTGCCAGCCCAGCTGTCACTTGTTGCTGGTCTCCTGGCAGCCCGATCAGGTGTCCTGGCCTGAATCTACTGTTAGAACAGAAAAAAGTCCCTCGGCTGACGATATCCTCTGTAATCTGGCAGGAAACCTAAAGTTCGTCTGCTGCCGTCCAGGGTCTGTTTGCTTATCTGCTTCCATGTAGGGAAGAGTCTGCATCACAGTGTCCGGTGTAGGGGGATTTTCACCATGACCTCACCCTGCTGCAGCTAGCATCCACCGATTTCTGCGCCGCAGCTCGGGAGGGAATCCACATCAACGAGACATTGACCAAGCCTCCTAGCTCAGCTCAGATTAACTCCAACTCCAGTTCTTCCTTCTCGGTGCGGGGCGGGGGGTCCGAGAATGCCAAACAGAGCTGGGTGGGTGGATGGATGACGTTTGGTTATTGTTTAGGGCTTGGGAGGGCAGGATGGCAGGGAAATCACCTTAAGAAAATGCACCGCAAACCTCCCAGGCTCGCGCCCACTGTTTGAATAACATCGTAGCCAATGGCTTCGAAATAAGGCGCGCGCACGGTGACAGCGGGCGGCGAGCCTGAAACCCGGAGAGAAGGGGGTGGGAGCGGCAGGGAGGCCAAGGGCAGTGACCGGGAGCTGGTTAAGGGCCTCCGGGGCCCCGGGAAACGGGCGCAGCTAATTAAAGGAGAACAGCAAGTCAGGCGCCCCAGGCGCGCGCCCGGCTCTACCGGAGATCACCTGACCGCGGCGGCGGCGCGCACGCGAGCTAGAGCGTGACTCGCCGGCCCAGGGCGGCAGGCAGGGGAGCGGCCGCTGCGTGCGTGCGCGTGCCCGGGAGGCAGCGAGTGCGCGCACGCTGTGGGGCCACCGCCCCTCCCGGGCCCGCCCTTCTTCCCTCCCTCCCCGGCTCGCCCGGCCCGCCCTGCCCAGCCCGCCCTGCGAGTCAGTTCGCTCGTTCCCTCCCTCCCCCGGCGCGCTCCGGCCTCGGCAGCGCTCCCCGCCCTCGAGCTGCGGTGCCGGAGTCGCCCGCCGCCCGAGGAAGAGGTGGAGGCAGCCAGAGGGGCCCGCCGAGGCGGCGGCGGCGGCGGCAAGATGGCGGACTTCCTGCCGTCGCGGTCCGTGCTGTCCGTGTGCTTCCCCGGCTGCGTGCTGACGAGCGGCGAGGCCGAGCAGCAGCGCAAGTCCAAGGAGATCGACAAATGCCTGTCCCGGGAGAAGACCTACGTGAAGCGGCTCGTGAAGATCCTGCTGCTGGGCGCGGGCGAGAGCGGCAAGTCCACCTTCCTGAAGCAGATGCGGATCATCCACGGGCAGGACTTCGACCAGCGCGCGCGCGAGGAGTTCCGCCCCACCATCTACAGCAACGTGATCAAAGGTGCCGGGCGGGGGTCGGGGCCGGGGCCGGGGCCGGGGCGGCGGCGGCCGGCGCGGGGCCGGGCACCGCCCTCGTTCGCTCGGTCCCTGCTGGAGGACCGGGCCCAGCGGGCGGGCGGGCGGGAAGGGGGCGCGCCCGGGACACCGGTCCTGCCGCGCGGGTGCCTCGTCCCCCGGGGGAGGGGACGCGCCGGCGCTCCCCGCTTTCCTTCTCGCAGCCCGGTGGGGGGGCGCGGCTGGTCTCCCACCCCGCCCTCCGAGAGGGAAGTGAGGCGAGCTTGGTGCCCAGGAAGACCCGAGAGCCAACCCCAGACCCTACACCCCCACCCGGGCTCCGGCGCTGCCTGCCCAACCTCCCCGCCCCGGGTGGGTGACCCGAGTCACATGGGGTCTGTCTGCTCCCAACTCCCTGCTTCCTTGGCCACCTCCTGAGCAAGGGAGTTCTGGAACCGTCGCAATAAGGAAACTTTTGCCCGAGACTTGTCAAGGGCAAAGGGTGACAGTCGCTGGGCCCTTTTGGAGAAGGATCTGAAACTTGGAGGTTGTCATGTTTGCTGTGCAGGTATGAGGGAAGAGTAGACCCGTTATAGTTAGTCTAAAAAAATTAGCATCAGTGGTTTTTCGCCCCTGTCACGGCTGGGCAGGATGTTTGCCTGTAATCACTATGCAACACGTTCCACTCTCTCTTTTTTTCTTTCTTAATAACTTGGAGGGGTGGTGCACCACAATTTGCTTCTATTATCTAAATGAACTTGTGCACTGATACAAAGACTCTAGAAGGGATGTGGAGCCTGTACAGGTAGTCAACCAGTGTCAGCTTGGATCGTCGACTCTGCTGTTGGACATTATTTTAAAAATGAAACTTAAGCTTTGTTCTTACGTGAAAATACACAAGAATTTTATTTCTGGGATTTCAGAGAATTAGAGAAGATAGTTTTTATTTTGTCATTTGAGTGATAAATAGCACTTCTTTTTCTTGGTATCAGGTGTTTCCTACTTTATAAAAGACATTTTGGCTACATTCAGATACAGAGCCTGGTACTTAAGGTGCGTCCAGATTTTCTTTATTTCATCTGGGTAGCAATTATCTGGGAGTTTGCAACCGATTTCAGGTCTTTCCAGTGTTTTTTTAAGTGGGATTTTTTGATTGTTCTTAGGGAAGTAGTTACTTTGGGTCACTTTTTTCTCCCTGGACTGAGTAGAGGAGAACTGTCTTGGAGTGGTGTGTGTGTGTGTGTGTTTGGGGGGTGGGGTTGTGTTGTGGGGTAATGACCCCAGAAGAGCACTAGGCGGGGAGCTCACAAACCACAGTGAGCTCCTGGCCTAGTATCACTGCAGTTAAGCTGTGTAAAACAATTGCATTTATCCTATCTTAATGTTTGGAGGCTGCAGACTCCACCTCTCCAGTTCTTAATTCAAGGTACCTTTGTATTCTGATGCAGCTGAGCTTTCAGAAATTATGTCAATGAACAGTCAACATGTTAACTGACTATGAGCCAGGTAGATACCTGGTTCTTAAATGTGCTAAGCGTGACCTACTTTGAGCATTGATTATTTGATGAAGTAAGTCACTAGACCTCTACATTTTGAGTTGGCATGATCAGAAAATTGACAGCAAAACAGTTTTTTAATTATTATCCAAACAAATGAGTTGTGTGACTGTTTGATGGACCAAAAATAACAGTTTAGTGATAGAGATACTGGGTTTGAACTGATCTCTGTAAGTTGAAATCTCTGTTTTTATATCTTTTTTTGCATTTGATCTTCCTTTAGGGAAGTCTAATGCCATCCTGTGACTTACACTGATGTGACGCTTGGCATGGGACAAGTTTTTTGAGTCTTAATGTGTTCCTAAAAGACTCAGTGTTGGATTAAGCAGGATGCTCAGGGACCAAACAGAACCCAGAGCGATAATGTTTAGTACTTGACATTTTATAAGTAAATGTCTTTTTGAGGGACTCAGAAAATCTTGGTTGCAGCTGCTTTCTTCAGAGCCTGGACATCAGTCTATGCAGCATAATTTCTTTTTTCTTCACTAGTTTTGGTTCTCTTGTGACTACCTTCTAGCTCAGAAGTTGTCTTATAAATTAGAACATGTTAAAATCCTTCAGAAAGAGCATTTAATAGTGTATGCTTTTCAAGGTTCTGATTTTATGACTGTGAATAACTTAGTTTTTTTTAATTCTGAGAAGTTATGGATGTCTGTTTTGATGTTGGTCTCCATTTTTGGAGGAGGTGGGCCTGGAATAGTTACAAAGTTTAAGAAAATAGCCCTGGCTGGTTTGACTCAGGGGTTAGTTAGAACGTTGGCCCACAGACCAAAGAGTCTCTGGTTCAATTCTGGTCAAGGGCACGTACCTCAGTTGCGGTTCAGGCCCTGGCCCTGGTCGTGGTCCTGCGGGAGGCAACCATCAATGTGTGTCTCTCTCATATCGGTGTCTCCCCCCCCCCCCCCACTCTATCTGAAGATAAATGGAAAAATATTCTCGGGTGAGGATTTAAAAAAAAAAAAAGTTTAAGAAAATAATACTGAAATAGACTATGAGAATCTAATGTCTCCTATTACACTTTTTTTTTTTTTTTAAACAAAGGTATGAGGGTGCTGGTAGATGCTCGAGAGAAGCTTCATATTCCTTGGGGAGATAACTCAAACCAACTCCATGGAGACAAGATGATGTCATTTGACACCCGTTCCCCCTTGGTGGCCCAGGGAATGGTGGAAACTCGAGTTTTTTTACAATATCTTCCTGCCATACGAGCATTATGGGCAGACAGCGGCATACAGAATGCCTATGACCGACGTCGAGAATTTCAACTGGTAAGAGAGTTATTCTTCTAAAATGTTGTGATTTTATTTTAATGACATTTATTATCTGAGTCTTATACACCCTTTTCCCTGACTTCTACAGTATAATATATCTGTGCAGAATTTTAATCTCAGAAAGTGGGGTTGCTGTATAGATGAGCTTTTTACTACGCAAGGTAAACCCCATCGATTTGGTGAAGCTGTTAAAGTTAATTGGTCATTTTTCCTTTTTGAAAGTAAGACTATAATGATTTTCGTAGGCACTTCTAATTTTGTTCTTCTTTTGAACACAATTACCTCCCAATTACAGCAATAATATTCATCCTTCTAAACTAGGTTCACATGTGCTGTTTGGTCTTTAGAGCAGGGGTAGGGAACCTTTTTTCTGCCAAAGGCCATTTGAATATTTATAATATCATTCGCGGGCCATACAAAATTATCAACTTAAAAATTAGCCTGCTATATTTGGTCAGGCTAATTTGGTGAGGCATGTGATGTTAGCCTACGGGCCGGACGTTCCCCACCCCTGCTAGAGGAACTCATTTTATGATACAGATTAATATAGCGCGAGATTCAAGTCCTTAATAATGTTTAACAGTCATTGTGTTTTTTATATATATTTGTATTCTGTTTTTGCATGTGTGTTTTTTTTAAGGCTTCTAAGCACATTTTACAAAATGATTTTTTTCTTTCCAAAGCAGAAAATTTACTGGGCGAACTAAACAGGTGTCCTATTCCATTTGGGCTATAACAACCAACTATGATAGACTTACAAACAACAGAAATGCATTTTCTCACAATATTAGAGGTTGGGAGTCAAGATCAAGGTGCTGGCAGATTCAGTGTCTAGTAAGGGCCTGCTTCCTGGTTCATAAATGGCCATCTTCCTGCTCTGTCCTTAGTTAGCTAAAATGTATCTTAAACAAAAAAATGTTAGTTATTTTTTGGATCTCTTGTTTCACATGGGAAGTGCCTAGATTTTATTTTATATTTATTTTTTCTACTTTGTCTTAAACAAGACTACCCATAAAACTTCATAGCTGTTATAGAGCATTGAAGAGAGGGTGAAAGAGAAAAGATCCAATCTAGGTTAAAGATACAAAAATAATAATTGAGATAGGTTTTTTAAATCAAGCGTTTTGTAATTTAATTGTGAATGTTTTGATTTGATTGTATTCTGGGTTTTACTTGCCAAAGACTGGAAAGATCCCAGGGATGATAGCAATCTAGACTGTATTCAATTTGGAGGTCGTTCTGATCTGAAGTGTTTCACAGTACTGTGATCAAAATTAAGCGACAGTTACAAGTAAAAGTGCTTAGAAAGTTGTTTGGTGATGTCCCCGGCGTTGAAGTAATCCTCAGTGGGTGTGGCTACAAAATGATGTACAGCCAGCTATCTTTGCTGTTACAGTCTGTACTCATAAGCAGGCTTAGCTATTCAAAGTTGTAGAAAAGTGTTCTCAATGACTTTGTATGAAAGGGATGCTTGAATCTGTCTCTGAATTATGGCTCTCTTGTGTTTCATACAACCTAGCACTTATCACGTGCTGTCTTGTATGCTTCTCTTCGGTGTGTGTGTCTTGTCAGGTAATCTGTCTTTTAACGGAAGGCAGCGGTTACCTCACATTATTGTTAAAATTGAGTAGCTGGCAGTATTTTCTGTTGAAAATTATGAATTTAAGTTAACAATCAACCTCCATCCAATTCTTAGACTTATCTTTGTCCTTTGGTCAGTGTTTGCTGTATGAATTTTGGTAGTCTTGCATAAGTTCCTCCACACAACCCTTCTCATCTCCCTTCACCCTCTCTCCTGTTTTTCAGTGCTGCTTATTCTCCTTTCTTCTTAATTCATTTTCTCAACAAACCACACTTTCCACTCTTAAGTTTTTTTAGGATGTTATTTATCTTTCCAGGTCAGGGAAGAAACATCATCTGTAATAGCATACAGTCCATATTGACGGAATGAATAAACAACTGTATTCTAAGGTTCTCTGTAGGAAAGTTCCATAAGTCCTTCTTGAGTTTGGACGTTCACATCTTATAGTCTCTTATCAAGGCTGTCTTGTCATTGTTGAAAAGGCATTCCTAAGTATTTGCCGTTAAGAACAAATGGGTAAAACCACTCAGGATGAGGACCTGCATGTTCTTGACTTGAGCCGGCTGATGCTTCAGGAGCAAAGAAGACATTGGGCAAGGAGAGGCAATAACATTCTAGAAGTGTTATTTTCCTGATAAAAAGTAGGAACACAAGAAGAGAGGAACAGGGCAAGATCTAATTTTAAAATCTCCTGTGACACGGATTTTTTTCCCTGTGTGTCCTTGGCGTTGTTAATGGTACCTGGCACTCAACTATTACATTGAATTAATGATTCTCATGCTTTTTGGATGGTCTGTGGTGCTTGGTATAGTGTTGGACACTGGGAAGGCACTTGGCTCATTTAAAATTTTTCTCAAAGTCATATTTGGTTCCTTTTCTTGTCTACATACAGCCATTCCCCAAGTCCTGTCTTTTCTACCCCTGCAACATCTCTTGCATCCATTCCCTCCTTTCCTCCTCTGCATTATTGTCCTAGTACCTCTTGCTTGGACTCCTAGGTAATCTTGGTCAAATACAGCATGAGTTTGCTGAGAAAGCTTTGCTTATTCTCTATTGCTTCCAGAACAGTGTTCAACCTCTTTATTTGAGTCAAGCCTCTAGCTAGCTTACCTATGATTCCAACAATATATTCATTATATTTTATTTTACCTCTACACATGCCCTGTAACCCTTCAATTCCCATATATCCTGATGATCTGCTTCCACGGCTCTACACAAAGTCCCTCCGTTAAGGTTTTTAATTACCGTCTGTTCTTTAGGTCCTACCCGTCACTTAGAACAGTGGTAATCAGATTTTGATGTGACTAAATCAAGTCCATGGACCCCTTAAATCAGATTTACTAGGATTCTTGCTTAATACAAAACCAAACAGATTCCAAAACTTTATCGCAAGGGGATCTGATTCAGGAATCTGGGATGGGACCCAGTGTTCTGTATTTTTAGCAGACAGCCCTAGGCAATTTGGATGAAATTGTTCCTTGGCCACACTGAGAATAAGTGCTTTAGGATCAAAGCTTTCCCCAGCCGTCCTGGCTGGAATGCCTCTCTGCCCCATGCTCTCGGTGGTATGGGTGGTATGCTTGTGTTCTAACCCTCATCTAGTCACATGTGTTTGAGTTATTTGCATTCTTGTTTGGTTCTTCCACTAAAGTAGAGGCTCCTTTGGTATGACTTGTTTGTCTTTTTCTCTCACTAACATAGGGCCTGACATTTATTTTATTTCTTCATTTTTTTTAGACATTCCAAATTAATAAAGTTGTTCTAGAAAACAAGAAACATCCCACATTCAGTTCCTTCCAGGAAATATGAATTATTTCTGTATGCTAATTTGTTAATTTTCCAGGAGATGGGAAGTTCTTGTATTACAGAAAATTTTGTTTTTCATTGTTTAACAATGTAAATTCTTGAATCTTGGCTAGAAAAAGTAAACATCGGGAAATGGGAGGAGTTAGCAGGTAAAATTAGCCATTTTTGTTTTAACTAACAACTGATCATTAAATTTATTAATGCGAATTGAAAGGAAAAAAAAAACGCATCGGTTTTTAAGCCTCTGTGGCTTTTTTGTTTTAGATGATTGTCTTTGGGACTACGGATAGGACAGTGATATCACAGCTTAGGTTTTTAGCAGTCCATTCGTTTGTTTAGTAATAACTTTGGGTGCAAACACGAATGGTTTTTTCCCCCAAGTTCTCAAAGGCAAACATTTCCTTTTCTGGTTAGTTTCATTATGGGTAAGCTAAATAACTTACTTTAGAAAAAGAATCTAATCTGTTGTTCTTATAGCATAAAGTACTGTTCTAGTTCTTATATACTAGCACACTGAGCATAATACCTGTATACTAAGAAATGGTCTCTTTTAGTACTGGGCTGAATGTTTGTAATGCTCAGCTTTGGCTGTACATTCACCAAAGCCTGCCACTGTACTAAGGAAACACCCTTTCTTTAAAAAAACCTCTTATGTGACAATACTAGGGTATTTGGTTAGATGACTATAAAGAGGTGGGAGTCCAGGGTTCGCTGGGAAATGAAACAACTGGAGATATGTAGTAAAACTAACAAAATAACTAGAAATTACTGCCAATTAAATTTTTTGGACTCTTAATATATAGTTACTTATTCAGAAATATAAGCAAAATTTGTAGAACTGGTTATAAAGGACAGGAAAGTGTGTGACACTGGAAGGAATACTCTAGAGCAATGGTTCTCAACCTTCCGAATGCCGTGACCCTTTAATATAGTTCCTCATGTTGTGGTGACCCCCAACCATAAAATTATTTTCGTTGCTACTTCCTAACTGTAATTTTGCTACTGTTTTGTCTTAGGCGACCCCTGTGAAAGGGTCATTCGACCCCCAAAGGGGTTGCAACCCACAGGTTGTGAACCACTGCTCTAGAGCTTCCTAGTTTCTATAAACAATTTAACATTGTCAGCATTATTACAACTTCCTGTAATAACCAGTCTTTCTTTGCAGTCCCTGAAACCAAACTATTTTGTTATCATGGTACCTTCAGTCAGACTTAATTTTTCTTACTCAAGTACAGTTTGTGCTTGACATAGATACACTTCTCCAAGCTGATGGCATAGTTTATTCTGTGTAACAAAGTAACTATTTAATCCTCATGCATTGGCTGCAGAAAAGAGCCCAGAGCTAAGTAAAGTAAGAACTTCAGGTTGAGGTCAAGTATTTATTTGCACTGCAGCATGAATTTGAAATAGAGTTAGAGGCATTGGTTTATTCTTTAACACTAATTTGGATTTGCTTTAAAAAGTGAATCAATTACTGCGTTCAGTTGTAAACTATTAGATATTAATCACATTTCTGTTGGAGAAGGATTTGGTTCATTTTCTCTATGAATAAAAGCAAAACAGGACTTTGACTTAAAGTTGCTAAATACCTGTTGTCTGCTGATTCTAGGGTTAGGGTTAAATATTTCAGCCTATATAAGATAAGGATTATATATAACATTAAAAGTTGTAGAGATTTTATTTTTATTTTTTTATTTTTTTTATCCTCACCCGAGGACATTTTTCCATTTTTTGTTCAGATAGAGTGGGAGGGAGAGAGAGGAAGAGAGAGAGAGAGAGAGAAACATCGATGTGAAAGGGACACATCGAGTGGCTGTGGCCGGGGACAAACTGCAACCGAGGTACGCGCCCTTAGCGGGAACCGAACCCGGGTCTCTCTGGACCGCAGGCCGACGCTCTAACCGCTGAGCCAAACCAGCCAGAGCGGTTGTAGAGATTTTAAAATTTAGGTCTCTATGGGTAGGATTTTTGTTGGTGAATTTGATCAAATGTCAGAGTGATTACATTTTATCCAAACCCTGGAAGCCCAGAGCTATAGTACTGTTTACATTTAAAACAAAGATGTTTTAGCATGTGCTTATACAATACAACTTTCTGAGATTGTGTGTGTTCATATGTGCAAGCATACATAAGTATATGTCTTGATGTGTTGTGTTCTATTGATGTGTTCATGTTTGTATCTTATATTTTTGGGTGGGGCAGTAGAAACTTGACTAGCTGTGAGATAGATGTGTGGGCTCTGAAGTGGGGTTGTAAAATACTTTGCTGATTTCTATATTACCTTTTATTGCTAAACAAAGCTAGTGATAGCAGTAATTTATGCTGCTCTGAAAATGTTTATTAAACAACTTAGAGATGAAGCAAGGAAATCATTTTGTTAGGAAAACTAGATGTTAGTTTCAGAATTCTTTACTAGAATGTGGACCTACCCCAGGAGAAAGGTTCGTAGGCTCCCCCCTTTAAGGAAAACATAATGGCTGAAGGACTCCCTGGTTTGAATATTCCCCATTTACCTTTCACAAATAGACAGCAGCCCAACCAAACTGAGGTATCTAGTCATATTAGCCCAAAACAGGTGCTGATTTCTTTCTCCAGAAAATTAATTCAAGTGCTGATACTTATATCACTTTTTAATACCTTATGGTTTATCAGAATGCCTTTGTACTTTTCAAAGTTTTGTCACATACATTATCATGTAATCCTTAAAAAAATAACTGAGAGAGAGATAGAATATGTATTATTGTCCCCATTTCACAGATGAAAAAATTCAGATGCAGAGAGGTTCCTTGATGCTTTGAATCACAGAGCTAGGAAATGATGACGTGGACACTGGAACACCTAGATTGACTCCTGGCCCAGAGCACTAGCCACTAAACCATTTTGCAAGCACTCAAATATATTTGTGGAGCGTTCTCTTTTATTCCCAGCTTCTCTGACCGACACCCATACACTCAAATATTACCACTCCTCTCTTAAGTTCTAGCACATTATTATTTTAATTATGTATAAGGTTTTCTTAAGAATACATAGCATTGCACTGATATTCACACAGTTCTTTTTATATTCTGGACTTTCATAATACCCTTGTGCCATTCCTTTTTTACTGTGTTAACTTAGATTATAGTTATATAAATAAACTTAAATGACATTTCGTGGTAAATTTATTAACTTAGCGTGGTACAGTTCATCCTAATCACCATTCATCATGGTAAAGGCTGTTGAATCCTCACCTCGTTGAAAGCTAAATGTACTACTAGTCATCCTCAACTGATGTTCTATTAGTGAGCATGATTTTTTTTAAATTTTTTTTCCTTTATTGATTTTAGAGAGAGAGGAAGTGAGAGGGAGAGAGAGATAGAAACATCGATGAGAGAGAACATCGATTGGCCACCTCCTGCATGCCCCCCACTGGGGATTGGACCCACAACCTGGGCATGTGCCCTGACCGGGAATTGAACGGTGACCTCTTGGTGCATGGGTCGACGCTCAACCACTGAGCCACACCGGCTGGGCAGAGCATGATTTTTATTTTTTTGTGAACATGTTTTTATTTTTATTTTTTAAGTTTTTATTGTTTTTTAGAGAGAGGAAGGGAGAGATAAACACTGATTTTGCTGTTCCACTTATCTATGCATTCATTGGTTGCTTCTTGTATGTGCCCTGACCAGAGATTGAACCCACAACCTTGGCACATTGGGACGACACTCTTAACCAGCTGAAGTACCAGGCCAGGGTAATGAACATGGTTTTTTTTTTAAATCCTCACCTGAGGATATTTGTCCATTTATCTTCAGATAGAGTGGGAGGGAGGAAGAGAGAGAGAGAAACATCCATGTGAGAGAGACACATCGACTGGCTGCCTCCCGCCCAACCCCAACCAGTTCCAGGGACCGAACCACAACCAAGGTACGTGCCCTTGACTGGAATCGAACCCGCAACTCTTTGGTCCACGGGCCAGTGCTCTAACCTCTGAGCCAAACAGGCCAGGGATGAACATGGTTTTTAATGTACTCTGACTAATAAAAGTTTAATGGCAACCAGTTATCTGAAAGGCAGCCATATATTTTTCTAGGAAAGTTTCATTTGGAAATTGGCACATATCCGGTATATAGTTGCTCTTGGTTTGGAGAAGAGGTTATCAGAACATTTTTATTATTATTTGTATGAGCTCCTTTGCAGTGTTTCTCAGGTAATTGTTGTCACAGTTTTCATACTACTTTTGAGCATTCCAGATAGCAGTTTGTTGCAAATTTGTGTTACAGTTAGAAACTACCTGTATTTTTAAGTGTGTATTTTTGAAAATTAACAGTGATTTTTATTTCCTTGTTTGAAAGTACTTCATTTTTTTTCTAGCTACATGATACGATTCACTTTTGTTTATATGGTGAAAAAATATATATATATATATATATATATCAAGATGCCTTTCTTGAGAATTTGTTACATCCACATTAGCAGAACATTGTTAGAATGGGCTGATATAGATTAAGGAAATCATTTTGTTTTGAGAACTGGACTAAAGTTACCATCTGCAGTACTGATAGTTGTTTATCTTAATCTTTCAAATTTAATCTCTCTTCTTTTGGCAAAATTAATAAAAAAATTTAAATCAGTGTAGTGGGTGTACTTTTTCATCCCTGACTATTCTACAATAGATGCAGAATACTTGAGTAGAATTACTTTTCCTTGATTTATTTTGGTTTTTGGTCTCAGTCATGAGACCTGTATACTTGGTTTTGCTACATAAAACTTCGCTTTGTATCTTCCAGACAAATTAGAAAATAACTATGTTTAAATTTATTGACTTATTTTGCATACTGTAAAACATATTTAGAAATGATTTTAATGTGATGACCTTAAAATTTGATTATGGTTTTCTACTATGGTGTGAGATAAAGTGGAACTAAATGGTCAGCCAGAATTAATGTCGTGGCTATGCCACTCACTGTGTGAACTTGAGCAAGTCCCTCAGCATCTCTGAATTTCTGTTTCTTCAACTGAAAAATGGAGACAATCCAAGGGCCTACTGTTATTAATTGTAGGGATTACATGAGATAATCCATGTAAAAGTATTTGTTTGGCACAGCACCTGACCCATATTGACCATATTATTAACATTAGCCATATGCACATAAAGCATATATAGCTTTAAAAAAAATAAAGCACTGTAAGCTTTTATTTGGTTCACTCTCTGAACTTGATTACCAGTATGAAAATTCTGATTTCTAAGTAATGCAGAATATGGCGTACATTCTCATCAGACCCTAGGTTGTCTGTAATAAAGGCAGGACATCCAAAAGAGATTTGAGGTTTTCATGGCTGCATTGGTTCTTGTTGCCTTCTCATGTCACTTTGCTTGATTTCCAATCTGATGTGTAGGTCGAATTAGCCAAATCCTTATCTTCCTGCAGGAAGCGTGGTGAGATGCCCTTGGCACAGGTGCAGGTGCTCTGCTGTTTCTTTCCCTGTCCCTCCTCCATTTCTGGTGACCCTCCACCCGCAGCCACTGTACTCCTTCCCTTTTTACCATTTCCTGTGCTTGTGGTGGGCAGAGGCTTTGTCAGTACTTAGGTTAAAGAGGGTATTTAGAGTCCCTTTTCCAAGGTAAAAAGAATTTCATATAACTATTTATAAAATACAAAATGAGTTTTAGAAAGATTTCATGTTATTTTTATGAGATTTTAGAACTTCTGACCATTTTATATAAAAACCAACTAAAACATTTGTCTAATCAACAATTCCTACCTTTTCTCATGGAGCAAAATAAACAAATTTCAGATTTGTTCCCCTAAAGAAAAAATGCCTTTCTTGAGGAGAAATTGTGACATTAAAAAACATTGTTAGCCAATAAACAAAACTTTTCTACACCTCTTCTCCCCTACCAAAAAAAAAGTTTGAGTGTCTTTCGGTTGTTTGAGCCCGAGCAGCTACATTTAGCCTGTTAATAGGACGTTTCTCTTTTAACCCTTCTAGAAAGGTTGAAGAAAACGAACTGAAATAATGAGTAATTGGGGTGAGAAACTTTCACTTTCCTTTTTAATATCCTGGTTACTGTTTTCCTATTCCCTGGGTAATGCTTTTTTAAATCATTTTTCTGTTAAATAGGATGAACTGCCTCAGTAGAAGTTGTATAGAGAATTTGTCATCTTAAGTCATAATGTGGTTTTCATTTAGGCTTCATGATGTAAAGTGTGGTTGTATCCATTTATTGATATTGAGTGAAAGAAAACTCATGGAAGCTACTAGCACTGAGCAACAGCACTAGGTTTTCTGAGTTGCTAAAGAGTCACAAGTTATTGCCTGGCCAACATGGTGCTACACGAAGCCTAATAAATGAGAAGATATACATGATTATATACTTGAGACAAATTGCCATTCCAATGTAAGATGGTCTCTAAATTCATTTTTATTGATTTTTTTAAAAACCTAATAAATAATTGAATGCAATATATTCACAGAGCTGCAAATACTTTTCATTTTAGTTAAAATTGTTAAAAAGAATAATGTTAAGATTTAGCCTATTGAGTTGAAATATTGCAATGCAAATGATTTGCTATTTTTAACTTTTACTAACTTGCCACATTTGCAGTAAAACTGTCTTTATTAGCTACAGCTTCAAAAATGATAGGAGCTTAAAATTGTTGCCATATAGATTTCAATTCTGGACTAGGGCAGAGAGAATTCTATTTGCTTAATTTTTTCCTTGACCTTTTAAATTATGTTATAATCAAACTTTGCAACCAATTTTAAGGTTCTGTTACAATTTAGTAAGAAACTAAGGTTTTCACCTGTTGTATATAGAATTTTACACATTTGGCCTTAATGTAAGATATCTTTGTTTTGAAAAAGAAGGATCTTTATTAAAAAAAGAAAAGAAAAAAACAAAACTTTCCTTCTGTTGAAAGGCATTCTCTGATAGGGATATATATGTCCATCTGATGGTTTTCTATGTATTTATATTTTCTAAAAAAAAAATTTTTTTATCTTCACCCAAGGACATTTTTGCATTTATCTTAAGATAGAGCCGGAGGAAGAGAGAGAGAGAGAAACATCAATGTGAGAGAGACGCATTGACTGGTTGCCACCACACAATCCCAGTCGGGGCCGGGGACAAACTGCAACCAAGGTACATGCCCTTAGTGGGAACTGAACCCGGGTCTAACTGGTCCGCGGGCCGACGCTCTAACCGCTGAACCAAACCAGCCAGGGCTATGTGTTTATATTTTATACTGTATGCAAGTGTTAAGGTTTAAAGCTGGACTTTGAGTATGCGTTTTCATTATGATCGTTTGAATTCTTTTCTCTTGTGAGAAGTGAAGAGCAAGTATAAAAGGCAGTGAGGGCAAGAAGGTCTTGGGGAGCAGATTTCAGGGGGTCAGTCCTTTTTTAACAAGTCTGATGACAGTCAACTGGCAACTTTCAGCTGCCTTTTGCTAACATGTCATTGAATATTTATTAATGAGCAGGCACTTTGTTGCAGGCTGAGTATTTGCTAGTGAACCAAATGGAAGTAATTTTTGTTCTCATTAATCTTAGATGCTAGTTGGAGGAATTTAACATAATATAGCAAACAAATAATCCCACATGTGATAAGTGCTCCGAAGGAAAAGAAAAGGAACCAGTGATAGAACAAAAGGATGGATTGGGAAGGTGGACATTTAAGTTAAGACTCCACAGGTGAGAAACGGTTAGCCAGGCAAGGAGAGGGAAAGGTTTGACAGGCAGCAAGCGTACCTTGTGTGCAGGACCCAAGGTGGGGAAAAGCTTGCTGGAGTGTGGAAATCGGAGGGAAGTGAGGAGAGCACTCAGTCAGTACCTATTTATGGAAAACCTTTCTACTGTTCTGGACGCTGAGCAGTTCCAGACTTAGATGGTGGCCATAGAGGTGTAGAGAAGACAATAGATTCAAGGTATGCTTTGCAGGAAAAATTATTGGGGTTCTGACAGATTGGATATGAGGTGAGAAAGAGAGAGCCATATGTTAAGAGTGACTTGGGTTCCTGGTTTTAACAACCAGGTGGATGGTGCTTTTTGCTGAAATGAAAAGACTATAAGAAAAATTTACAAAGGAAGATTAAGACTTTAATTTGGGCATATTAGATTGAGAGTTCTGTGAGACGCAGGTGGAATCAAGTTGACAGCTTGATACATGAGTCTGGAATCTAGAATAGAGCTTTGGGCTAGAGGTGGAAATTTAGGAATTGTTTGTTTTTACGTGGTATTTAAAATCTATAGAATGCATACAGTTCTCAGGGAAAGGGTGTAAAAAGAGATTAGGGCTCAGGATAGAGTCTTGAGGAACCTTCAACCATTTGAGAATGTTTAGAGGAGAAGATGGCTAGCAGAAATGGCCAGAAAGATGGGAGAAATTCATGAATGTGTAATACCATGGAAGCTAGGAAAGTGTTTCAATGAAGAAAAACATGGTGAATGGTGCCACATGCCATTGAAAGGTCTTATAAGATAAAGACTGACATGTCCATTGATTTTGGCTACAGGGAGTTTATTGCTGACTGTGGCAAGTGACATGGTAAGGACGAAGCCAGGCTGGAAGGGCCTGAAGAGGGAAGAGAGGTGAGGAAGTAGAGATCCCCTTGAAATCAAGCTGACTGTTCTCATTTCCCTTTGCAGTACTTTCAACCACCTGGCTTAGTAGATTGTGTTTTTTCAAGCCTTTTTTAAAGTTCAAGAGGACATTATGTTTATATTAACCAGTTTCTTTGAATCTCACTCTCAGAAGAAGAGTTAATATCAGTTAATAATATCATTAATCTGTTAGGCCAGGCAAACACAAGACCTTTTCACTTTGTACTTGATTGTTTCTTATGGCCATCTCTTATTTAGTGGGGGTGATAATTTGATCAGTTATACACATGACACTCATTCATATTTTTTGTTCTTTAAGCAAACATGTATTGAATACGTTCCCACAGTATGTTCTGGGCTGAGGAGGCAGGCCCTGGGGACTCAAGAACTGCCTGTCTGGCTGTTTAGGCTCTCAATCTAGTGGGGAGCAGATAGAGTCATTCAACAGTTATTTGTAAGTGATAATGATAAATGCTATAGTATTTGTTGCTTTTCTGCCAAGAATATGCAGAATCACTAAATGTTTACTAACCTAGAAAAGACCTAAGGAGCATGTAGTCCTGTTCACTTCATTTTGTACATAAAACACAGGTCCATAGAGGT
Source organism: Tadarida brasiliensis (assembly GCA_030848825.1). Classification (NCBI taxonomy): domain Eukaryota; kingdom Metazoa; phylum Chordata; class Mammalia; order Chiroptera; family Molossidae; genus Tadarida; species Tadarida brasiliensis. Next base: position 57,030,172 of record CM061273.1, read on the forward strand.
TAAGGCCACACATAGTTTTGATGATAGAGTCATGATTCATCCTCAGGGCTGTAGGATTCCATAGCCCATGTCTGATACTCACTACCAACCATGCTTTCCTGCATCCCTTAATAGCACAATTAACCACATAGTGACTTGGGAAAGGAACTGATATACCAGTATAAATTCTGAGCTATTTCCTACCTTCATCAGTATTTAGAAACATTCACAGGTTGCATTGCTTTACTGTCTCATGTGATTGCTGGGCTGATGGAGAAGGGAAGGTAATTAAAGCTTGCACAGGCTGTGTGGGGCTTTTCTGCTGGTGAGAGAGTTGGGATGATATGTTTAACACTCAACTGGGAATAAAGTGATCTGGGTTTTCTTCTCACCTGCTGTATGATATATTAGGCATAGAATCACTTAATTAATGTTGATTATTGTGTAATGTTTGAATTGTGGGGATTTCAAGATTCGTTGTAGCACATCATAGACCAGAACTTTCCATCTGATGTGCATTTACAAGGACTTCTGGGTACTGTGAAGTACTCTTATAGGCCCCTTTATTTAGTTATCAGTGACATTGAAACTATATTTGGGAAGTATGACCTGTGTTGGGAAACGATTCTTTTTCTTTTTTTTTAAAGTTGGGGTCATTTCTTTTTGAGAATCAAAAAAAGAAAAAATTTACTACTGAAATGTTCTAGTTCTGGCATAGCTAAATGTTTCTTTGTTAGGATTGTATATCATTGACTCTTTCAAAAAATATATTTTAACTTTGAGGAATTTCTCAAAATTCTAAGCTTTTTATTGTTATGTGAAAACTGAAAAGTAGGAAAATTATTTTATTTTTTGAGGGAATTACCTCTCAGCTCCAGAATCCAAATTGACTTTTTTTAAAGTTTAAATTTTAAAACATATATGTCCAGTGTAGAAAATCATCCAGTTAGCCACTTATACTACCACCCCAAGACATATTTGTTGATATTTGGTGTATTTCCTTCTGGTATTTGAATACAACATTGGATGTTGAGATATACTTTCCTGTACTTTCTGTACAGTTTTGTATCCTGTTCATTTAGTATTGCAACATTAACATTTCCTGAAGGAGGTGATTTTCTCAGAGAACTAGTAAGGCATTCTTAGAAAATGGATGTGATTTTTTACTGAAGTGGAACATTCTTTCTTGTGTATATATTTTTTAATGAACAGAAACTAATGTTACAAAATGGTAACATGGAATAAATATGGAGTAAATCTTACCACGTTTTTACCTGATTGAGCAGTGTTATTTATCATGTTACTGCCAGCCCATCTCTGTAATATTAAACTCCTTACATTTAAAATTTGTATTTCTCTTTTATAAATTGAGATTCAGAGAGAGAGAGAGAGAGAAAGAGAGAGAGAGAGAGCTAGCAAGAGACATCGATTTGTTGTTCCACTTATTTATGCATTCATTAGTTGCTTCTTTTGTATGTGCCCTGATCAGACATGGAACCTGCAACCTTGGTGTATCAGGATGTCACTCTAACCTACTAAGCTACCCAGCCAGGGCATGTATTTCGTTTTTAAAGGAAGATTTAAAAAAAATTTTTTTTAATTGATTTTTTAGAGAGAGAGGGAGAAAGAGAAACGTCAATCAGCTGCATCCTGCACGCCCCCTACTGGGGATTGAGTCTGCAACCCAGGCATGTGCCCTGACCCGGAATCAAACTGGGACCTCTCAGTCCATGGGATGACGCTGAGCCACACCAGCCAGCATGAAGGAAGATTTTTTTTTTAAATTATATTTTCTTTATTGATTTTAGAGAGAGGGGAAGGGAGAAAGGAGAGAGAGACAGAAACATCCATGAGAGAGAACGTCAATTGGCTGCCTCCTGCATGCCCCCCTACTGGGGATCTGGTCCACAACCTGGGCATGTGCCCTGACCAGGAATCAAACCAGTGACCTCTTGGTGCATGGGTCGACGCCCAACCACTGAGCCACACTGGCCGGGCATGAAGGAAGATTTTTTAAAAAGAAATGCTGGCCTCCACTCAGAAATCTGTATAATTATTTTTTTAATCCTCATCCAAGGATATTTTTCCATTCATCTTCAGATAGAGTGTGAGGGAGAGAGAGAGAGAGAGAGAGAGGGGGGGGGGGAGCGCGAAACATCGATTCGAGAGAGACATATCTATTGGTTGCCTCCCGCACAACCCCAACCAGGGCCAGGGACTGAACCTTGGAACGTGCCTTTGACCAGAATCGAACCCACGACTATTTGGTCTGCAGACTGTCTCTCTAACCACTGAGCCAAACCAGGCAGGGCTGTATTATTTTTAAAAAGAGATTGTAATTCTTATACAGACTTTTGAGAATAATTGATACTTTCTTAAGGTAACAAAACTGAGCCTGGCCATGTGGCTCAGTGGTTGAGCATCGACCCATGCACCAAGGTCGCCGGTTCGATTTCCTGCTCAGGGCACACGCCCAGGTTGTGGGCCCGATCCCCAGTGGGGGGCATGCAGGAGGTGGTCAGTCGATGTTCTCTCTCTATCTCTCCCTTCCTCTCTCTCTAAAATCAATAAAGAAAAAGATAACAAAATTGAATAGCTTATAAGTGTTAGGTACACATGCATAAATATAAGATGCACATGTATCCAAAAATGCTTATTAGACATATGGCTAAGTTTTTTTCTCATATCTAGGATGGAGCATTTTAATAAAATAAAGTTCTTTTTTATGACTTCTATAGTAGAATTATCAAACTTCATTATACATTTTGTGTTATGTGTAAATTGGAATTTGGTGGGACTACAGGAATACTCTCAGAAAACTATGATTTAGCTTTAAATTAATTTGGTGATAAGTCTAATTTTAAAACTTGATATAAAAAGGGGGATTTATTCATTTGTGAGCAATGACAAGGAAAGGGCAGTTTATAAAATGAAATGATAACTTAATTCTTTCCAAAAATCTTGTGGTTTCTAATTTTGTGCACTAGTTTATTTTTATAGCTTATATGCAATAAAGAATTAAAATTAATTGTCTAAATTAGACAGGTGTTCTTTTGGACATTCGATTTAGGCTATTATAAACTGTCTTAGATTAATCTGAATAGGCATTTAATTTTTTTTAATGTTTTCAAATATTGGGGTGGTTTGTCTTGTAACTAATTCATTTAGGTTCTTTTGGAAGTTTTAAGTGATGCACATGGAAAATGCTAGGAAGAAATTTGAAACTCTGCATTCAGTTGAAATCTATGTAATTTTTACCTATCTACAACTCAAAGGGAATTAGCTTATATTTCTTTGACTATAAGTAAATACTGTCTCGCTCCTTGTGAACCAAACAAAAAGGCATGAGTGGTAGTACTTAAGTATGCTTTAATGATAAAAATGACAATGTTGCCCTTATTAAAAATATGTACTATGCGTCACATCGGTACTTTACAATGCTTTTTCCAAATGAAAATGAATAGAGAACGCCATTATACAAAAAATAGGTCATTTCAAAGATAAGGAACAATAAAATAGGTCCTTTGTGAAGATCAGGCAAAATGAGAATGTTGGAAGGGCAATAAATGAAAGGAGAAGTGAAACTTCCGGGCAGGCTCTGAGAATCAGGAGGAGAGTTTGAAGCCTACCCTGTGTGTAAAGCTAGCCTCTTTATTATATTTTATTTTGAAATTAAAATTAAGGGAGAAAAAAAAGACATGGAACCCATTATTGAGGAGATATATTTGAAATAGAATGATTTCAAGATCTTTTCACTTTTAAGAATCATTTTCAAAGCTATGAACAAACTCTTTAAAAATGATCAGGCCTGGTTTTATGTTGACTGTCTTTAAGGAATTAAGTATAATGTTATAATCTTAGATTTCAAATGGTGTGAGCAGAGCAATATCATATTTCATATTTTCATGTGAATATGTGATGAGACAATAGAGAAAGGACAGATAGGATGAGAAATTGAGTCTTTAATTATCTTTGTTACTAGCCACTTCCTCAGATTGAAATGAAGAGTCTTGATTCATTAACCAACTTTAATTCCACACTTTTTTCATTTTGTACCTTATTTTTATTTGGCATTTGATTCTTGCTATAAAACTTACATAAGTAAATGCTAGATGGAAAAGCCTATATTACACAAAGTCTATACATAGAATATTGTCCAAAAGGATCCTTATTTAGATGTGGCTTCACAAATATATTTGCAGGGCTTAAATTACTAGGTGTATGCAAATGTGAATTATTGAGTTTTATTTATTTTTTTAAACCTATAGGTCACTTTTTTTTTTTATCCTCACCCGAGGACATTTTTTCATTTTTTTGTTCAGATAGAGTGGGAGGGAGGGACAGGAAGAGAGAGAGAGAGAGAAACATCGACGTGAAAGGGACACATCGAGTGGCTGCCACCCGCACGACCAACCAGGGCCGGGGACAAACTGCAACCGAGGTACATGCCCTTAGCGGGAACCGAACCCGGGTCTCTCTGGACCGCAGGCCGACGCTCTAACCGCTGAGCCAAACCGGCCAGGGCTATAGGTCACTTTTAAAGGCAAGTTAGTAAGTTCCCTATTGAAAAGATTTCACCAAACATGCTTAATGAAGCCTGCTTAATGAATATTCAGAAAATGTTTTGACCTGGCTTAGTTTGGGGATTATAAAATTGATGAAAGTTAAAGGCATATTACAGGTAGATAAAAACCTTATTATGGCAATAGATGCAATATAATATGGCAATACAAATCACAATTGTAACTAGTTTAAGGAGGAAACAGATTTCTAGTTTTCTCTCTTATCTCTTGATTTTTTTCTCTTTGAAATATTTCAGACTTGCAAATAGAAGGACTTAATATGCATGGAAAAAATATGTAAGCCACTTTAAACCATTGGACTTAGCCATTTTAGAGCACAAACATCCATTTAGTAGTTTACTAGTACTTCAGGAAATATTTTGCTGTTAAATTATTAAAATACTTCTCTCTTTTCCAACTACATTTCTGTCTAAGGCCAGCTTTTCATCATATACTTCAACCAAGACAACCTAAAGTAGCAGTTCAAATGCAGAAGCAGATTGAGTGTCTTACTGTCTTTTATTGTGATATACTAAAATACATTAACAGGTAGTGGGTGCGATATTTTTTAATGAACTAATAAAATATTGGTTAAAATTTCTCAGTTTTACTTTCTAATATGGTAAATATTAATAGCTATAACCTACGTGAACAAAGTCTCTCTGGGATCCTCAAGAATCTTAAGATGTGAAAAGGGATCCTGAGGCTAAAAATTGTGAGAACTGCTACTTTAATTCCTGGTAACTGAAATTGCGGTCCCAGAAATCACCAGAACTGCTGAAACTACTCCCACCCCTCCACCTCCCATTCCCAGTCAGCACCTACAGTATAACAAGATCCTCCCATGATCCTCCCATACATTAAGGAATCCCTGCCTCGGGGAACTTGTGGAAGCAGCTTTGGGCAGGGGAAGTGCCTCCGTCTTAGAAGTCCAACAGGAAAGTGAAAACACAGGGAGAGCGCTGGGAGACTGAGAGCCTTCTTTCCCAAAGTGGTTTCATCTTATCTGTCCTCTATCAAGTATTTCCTTTGAGGAATGTATTCTCATACAGTTTAGATGTTTGAAGTTGCCTGGAGGGACAATTGAAATGGGGCACAGAGAGAGTAGGCTAGTCACTCCAGAAAAGAAGACCTATTGTAGAAGGGAGGCCTGCAGCATTATTCAGAATCTTCCCAGGCATCTGCCTGTTACTGGAAAATTTTTTATATGGTGTTCTCACCTCATCTCTGGTTTGCTCTGGTCTCTGAGGATAACCACCATTGGTATATACTCAAGGTAGAAAATGTAGACAAAAAGAATCCCACTTAAATTTTAGTTGATGTCAAAAGCATACATGTAACACTATCCAAGTAGATGATCACTTGGGGGTATCACGTATGTAAAGCATTTGTGAAATTAACCAGGCTGTGGCACTTTATGGCAGAAGCAGACATTTTATACGTTCTTAGTGGGGTTAGTTGTTCATTCTGAAGCAAACGATGTTTGGATTAAGTGTACAACCAGACAGTTTAATATAAACTGTTGTAACAAAGTCTTCCATTTCTAAGCCCTAATAACTGTTTGTTTTCTTCTTGCTTTTAGGGTGAATCTGTAAAATATTTCCTGGATAACTTGGATAAACTTGGAGAACCAGTAAGTTTTTTAACTGAGTGTGTAGTGCCGTTTGAAAGCAATAGCCAGGATATTGATGTTAGCAAATTTAGGAAAATTATGCATCAAGCTATTTGCTTCTTTCTGTTTCCTACTGGCAGCATTTGACTGTTTCTGCTTCGTTTTTTTCTCCCTCTATCATCTAGATCCTTAAGGAATGCCCTGTCCCCTGCTTCATGAAAGTAAAACTATTTAGAGAAAGACATTTATGTTTGAAAATGAGATTGCACATTATATGCTCTACTTCATTGTCTTTTGGGGTTTTTTTTTAAGCAGAAACAGAAAGAACACAGTGGGTTAATTGATTTTAAAAGATTTTAGAAAATGGTATTTTCTGGCTGGAGACCCCTTTGTATTGAGTTACAGCGTAAGAGGGCTAGATTCTGAAGGCCTGATGAAGGGGCTTCGTGTTGTGGGAGAAAGGGTAGCCCTTGGAAAGCAAGATTGTGATTTTCCTGCCTTGTATCTCTCAGAGACAGCAGCTCCCAGCCGGCTGTGGCTGGCGCTGGCTCCTGGGCCTGCTCTCTGTGTTTGGACTCATGCAGAAGAGGTCATTGGAAGAAAGGTTTCTGGTGCCTAGAAAATGTTTGGAAGCCATTGCTGTAGAGTCATTTGTTACCTGCTAAGTTTAGTGTAGTTTTGTTTGCCTCTTCTTAAAGCAAATTTCTGCTATAAATTTTAATATGATTTCATGGGTTCTTTGAGATATTTAACTTTAAAAATATAACCGAAGAAAGGCACAACATGAAACCCATTATAAATAGGAAAGTAACATACTAGTAGATCTAGGACATGTGAAAAAGTACCCTCTTTTTGCTCTGGCAGGATAATTTTGGTATTTTGCTAAATTGTATTTGCCCTTAAAACCAGTGTTTTTCTCCTGTCTGTTTCCTAGATACAGGTGTTCCAGAAGTTGGGATCTCTGTATATATGTGTGTACTCAGTCCACATCAGTGAAACTTTTTATTAAGACTTATTTCATTGTCACTTTTCCATGTGGTCATATTAAAAGCCTTAAAAAAGTTAAGAGAAGCCTTAGTAGATAACAAATTTTTAAGAGTTACTTCATGTTTTCCAATCCAGGCACTCACCTGCTCTTTTTAATTTGCCTTTTCACATAGGCCTTCTTTGAGCATACTATTTAAAGTAGGTCTCCTCTTGTTTTCAGGGTCAGCCCTTGCTTTTTTCAAACTTCATTGTTCTTATTACAGTTGGTTTATTTATATGCTACTGGTCTTTACCCACCTCTTTCTATAAGGGCAAGGACCTCATCTCTTGGTTGTGAAGAGCTGAGCTCTTAATGCCTAGTGACAGTACTCAGCAGGTGGTTTGTGAATGGATGACTATAGGCCAACTCCAGTGAATTCAGTACCAGCTGCTTAGTGTCTCATGTTGAGGACAATTCTGAGGCCACATCTGGAATAAAAAGAAAAAAGTGTTGTAATCAGTTGGTAGTTGTAAAGGAGGGAAGAATAGACCTGGAGGTACTACACATTGGCCACCCATTCTGTGCATATTGCACGGCACAGGATTGCATTTGCTTCTCCATCTCTGACTAAAGTACTGTATGCCAAGCCTCATGACCCTCTGGTAGGTGGAACAGCACATGGGTCAAGGGCATGGGTTCCAATCCCAGTTCTATCACAGACTGGTTCGGTGTGGCCTTAGGCATTTCTATACCTTAGTGTTTTTTATCCCTATCATAGGCTTAGTAAGGGAACACCTCATACGGTGTGAGGCGATTACATGACATAAACCCATGTCTTAGTCTGCTCAGGCTGCCATAACAAAATACCACTGTTTGGGAGTGCTTAGACAACAGAGATTTGTTTCTCACAGTTCTGGAGGCTGGAGGTCCAAGATCAAGATGCTAACTAGCATAGTCGATTTTGGGTGAGGACTCTTCCTGGCTTCCAGACTGTGGCCTTCTCAGTCTTCACATGGCTTTTGCTCGGCACAAACACATGGAGAGAGAGAATTTCTCATTCTTCTTACAAGGCCACAAATACTATCTGATTAAGGACCCCACCCATATGACCTCATTACTTAGTTACTTCCTTAGTTAGTACCTTAGTTCCAGAAAGCCTTGTCCCCAGATACAATCACATTAGTTGTCAGGGCTTCAACATAGGAATTTTAGGGGGTTGGGGACACAGTTCAATCCATAGCACCCAGTAATGTCTATAATAAATGCTCAGTGTTAGCTCTTTTGTTCTTTGATCCCTGTATTTAAGAAACTCATTCTAGTCAGAGACAAAACTAATACACATAAAGCAAGCAGAGGACAATGAAATGATACTGATCACGGAGATAGTATTAGTTCATTGAATGGAGAGAGATGTTTCGGCTAGAGAAGTGGGAGCTATCCTGAAAGAGTAAGTGAAGGATGGGTTGGATTTAGATGTGGAGAGAGGAGATGCAGCCTGCTGAAGGAGACAACTGAATGTGTTTTGTTTTAGGAGGCACACTGTCTGACAAAGGATTTGTGGTGGTGGCAGACACAGGAACGGCTCTTAAGCACGTCACCCATTTAACTCATTTAGTGCTCACAGCACCCCTATGAATGTTGTTATATGTTACAAATGAGGAAATTGAGACAGAGGTTAAGTGACTTGTCCAAGGTCACACAGCTAGTATTAAGGCCTGACCCTAGAATTCACAATCCTAATCACTATTATTGCCAGATTATTTAGCATTTGATTACATTGTCGAAGCTAACTAGATTGTTAGCTCCTAGCTAAGGCAATAATAAATACGTTTTTATATTTATGGAATTAGAAATTTTTTAAGAAAGAACAGCTCAGGGCTGGCATGTTTCCGAGGCAGCTGGCACACGTGCACTGTAAATTGGTACCACCTTTCTAGAAAGCAGTTAGTCATTGTGTCCAGGAACCTTTGACCTTATAATCCTATTCTCGGTTATTTAGTCTCAGGAAATAGTCCAAAAGAAAAAAATAAGTGTTTGCATGAGAATTTTAATTGCTGCACTTCTGTTAATTAAAGCAAAAAAATTGGAAACAACATAAATGACCACTAGGAGAGTGTTTATGTAAATTATATCACATTATTCAATGTAAAATAGGTAGGTACTTGAACAAAAGCTAGAAGGAAACATGGAAACGCCAACACGTTAGAGGCCCAGAGTTATTTAATAAAGGGCTGTGGATTACAGACAACTGAGAACTGTCTCCTTTTTCTCTTAACTTCAACGAACCATTTTTCAGGAGATAAATATTCTCATCGTAATGACATTTCAAAATCATATTACACTATTTGGAAAGGCATAAAATGCAGCATTGGGAGTAATAATCAGCATGGTTTTAAAATCGTGCCTTGAGCCCTGGCCGGTTTGGCTCAGTAGTTAGAGTGTCGGCCTGCGGTCCAGAGAGACCCGGGTTCGGTTCCCGCTAAGGGCATGTACCTCGGTTGCAGTTTGTCCCCGGCCCTGGTTGGTCGTGCGGGTGGCAGCCACTCGATGTGTCACTTTCGCATCGATGTTTCTCTCTCTCTCTCTCTTCCTCTTTCTCCCTCCCACTCTATCTGAACAAAAAATGAAAGAATGTCCTTGGGTGAGGATAAAAAATAAAATAAAAAAAATAATAATAAAATCGTGCCTTGATTTTTAAAAATATTTTGACCTCGATGATGAGCATTAAAAGTTCTTCTGTTTAGTATTGCCAAAAAGCTGTGTCAAAATTCTGGAAAAATACTAGCCTGAGAAGAGAAAGAACCAGTTATACTGCATAGCCGAGTGCACTGTCTGGGTAGCCGGTATCTCGAGAGACCAGCAGCTTCTGTCTGTTCAGGGTCTAGTAGTTGACTGATCCTGTGCACGGAGAAGAGCTCATTTGATCTTTGCATAAACTGTCCCTCAAAGGCAGGTAGGCCAGCCACGGTCACCTTCATTTCACAGGCAAAAGTGCTGACAGAGTAAATGACTACTAATGTCAACAGATGAGATAGCCAGAACACAGCTACACCGTACCCTGGAAACAAACCTAGGAAGTGGCCCAAAGTAAGTTCAGTTAATTCGTTGTGGTAGAGGAAGTGTTTTCCACCTGTGTAGTATAGCAGCGGTGATCCCATGGAGTGACCAGTATGGAAGGTCTTAGTCATAAAGACAGTAAAGGAATGTTTAGAAAGGGCTAGAGAGAGAGGCAGAACCTTGAACTGAGAAGTAATTCTCATGAATTGCCATTTCAGACCTCAGGAGCAGGTGGGTATGTGAGCAGGGATGTCACTCTGGCTGAAACTAAGACTGGGTCATGGTGAGGAGTAATACTGACAGTGGATACACAGCAGTGGGTTGGGGTATGAGGACAGTGGGAGATAAGACCTAAATTTGAGTAGTATTGAAGGGTGAAAAAAAAAAGTAAGTGCTGCTCATTTGTAGTGAATTTTGAACCAGTCGTGTACACTAACATTTTAATATATTTTGGCATTTTATAATGGGAATAATAATAGTACTGATGCTTTAATATTATCAAGAGGTATCATTTAAAAGATAATTTTGTTTGCATATGCATTCACTAGACCACTTAGTAATACATTAAAAATTCTCATTATTTCTGGATTACTGAATATAAAACTGTTTTTTTCTTTCTAGGATTACATTCCATCACAACAAGATATTCTCCTTGCCAGAAGACCCACCAAAGGCATTCATGAGTACGACTTTGAAATTAAAAATGTTCCTTTTAAAATGGTTGATGTAGGTGGTCAAAGATCAGAAAGAAAACGTTGGTTTGAATGCTTCGACAGTGTGACATCAATACTTTTCCTTGTTTCCTCAAGTGAGTTTGACCAAGTGCTCATGGAAGACCGACTGACCAATCGCCTTACAGAATCTCTGAACATTTTTGAAACAATCGTCAATAACCGGGTTTTCAGCAATGTCTCCATAATTCTCTTCTTAAACAAGACAGATTTGCTTGAGGAGAAGGTGCAAATTGTGAGCATCAAAGACTATTTCTTAGAATTTGAAGGGGATCCCCACTGCTTAAGAGACGTCCAAAAATTCCTGGTGGAATGTTTCCGTAACAAACGCCGGGACCAGCAGCAGAAGCCCTTGTACCACCACTTCACCACTGCTATTAACACGGAGAACATCCGCCTGGTGTTCCGTGACGTGAAGGATACCATTCTTCATGACAACCTCAAGCAGCTTATGCTACAGTGACGTACAAAAGACTTGCTGTTTCAATACCTTTTTGTCTTTGATTGTTTTCTGTTTGTTTTGTTTTTTTTTTAAATAGTTTACAACAGGAATTAGAAAAATCTCGATTCTATGTTTAATTCTTGGAAATCTTAGTCCTTCTTCTGTGGACTTTGGTTTGTGGCTGAAAGCTGCTGAATAACGTTCATCGCCAGGATCTGCTGAAGTTCAGGCTTCGATCTGTTTCACTATGGCTTCCCTTAGAGTGGAGTTGTAATTCCCTGCCAAACCTCACACGACGTATAGTTCAGGCTTTAAATTCTTCCACTTTTCAAACTGAAATCTCCTGTAGTGCCAAGTACAGAATGTGTCCTTATATATGTAGATATGAGGTTAAGAATGTTCGGTTCTAAAGTAAGATATCTTCTGTCTGCCTGACACACAGCAGCGACACTCGTATCTCGCTTTATGGTGACCTGTGTTGAAATGGAAAACATTTTGATCTTAGGAATGACATTCTATAGATTCACACAGATTTAGCCTTCATGTACTTTTCATTACTTAACATACACAAGTTATTTTGTTCTTCAGTTTCTGTGGTTTCTAAAGGTAATGTTTTTAGTGTTTTAAAGTTTACATAAGGATTTCTGGTTTGATGCTAATGAAAGTTCACAAATGGTACGGGGGTGGGGGGGCGAAAGGCAGACAAGTGCCATACATAGTGTTTGATCCAAGTTATGAGTGAAATATAATTTACCCTTTTCATATTTAAATATCATGTGATAAAAGTGCCAGGTGTGAAACACTCTGGCCATAGCGGTAACTAAAAATTGTAAGCAACTAGATAACAGAACTTTCTAAATAAACATACCCTTTCCAGAATGTTACGTGTTTTACTCCCAGACTTTTAAATCCTGTCTCATGATTTGGGGCCTTACTGTAGGAAGTCATTTTGTACCATCACAAACATCTTTTCTCTCTCTCTCTCTCTCTCTCTCTCTCTCTCTCTCTCTCTCGTCTGTTCCCATCAACTCAGGCGGTGGCATTTGTGGGGTTTATTTTGGTCATTTGGAGCTTGCTGTATTTTCATGTCAACTATTCGAGAAGGTATTATTTCAGATTCCTATTCATTCTTGGTATGTTGCTGAAAAAGCACAGTCTGTGCATGTTTGTGTCATTGTTTATGAAATTCTAGCTTTATTGAGGTTCATTTGGAATGTTTTAAGGATATTCCTAAGAATAAGAGGTAATTGTTTTTTAATTCACACCAAAATACGGTTGCATTTGACCTCCCTCCATCACTCACCAAATGAAAACACCCATGTGGTAGCTTTGTGATTACAAATACATTCACAGCGACCTCTTCGGAGTGGCTAGTTTGCAGTCCTGAAAAGACTGGCTTGCTGGCTCAGTGCAGTGTTGGAACTGGGTTAGAGACAGATGGGCAAGGCTGGGCACAGTCTGGCAAGTCTGGCCGCTTTTCTCCTGAAAATTGTGATTAAGACTGTGATATCTGTCACTTTACTGTATAGCTGACTGGGTTCTCAGGTATTTTCTTGGCTAGGAAGTTCTTGAAAGGTGGGTCAACATTGTGGGTCACCACCATTTCCAAGACAATGGCTCTTGGTCTGTATTGCTATCTAGTACAAGAGTAGGGCTTTTCGGTGAGCTAACCAAGATTGTTCCTGACTTTTCTTGCATTTGAAGTTCCATCCACCATCATGATATCTGTCGTCACTTCCAGTATTTGCATGCCTTGGTGATACATGACCTCCAGATCTGTCACCCACATGATAATGCAGTTGTCCATGCATGTCCAAACAGTCCTACATCTAGTGCTTCTTGCCAAAAGGAATACTTTGTTTAAATTCACAGAGTTAGAATAATTCCAGTGCCACTGAATATCTCAATACGTGCACAGTGACATTTGGACTTTTTGGTAGAGTCTATATGTAAATTTAGCAAATAGTTTTATGGAATGGCCAAACCATTAACTCCAGCGAAGGCTGATGTAAGTTCCCTGTATGAAGAGGAAACTTAGTCTGTTTACGTTATGTGTAAGATTTGTGATGTGAACCGTAAATACTGCCTGACAAAGCAGAAATCACCAATTTCCCCGTGTTGACTACCACCAAGAAATGTTGAAACACCAAATAGATACAGTATTATTTGGGGCATTTGTGATTTTCTTCCCTGATGTGTGTGATGGCTCAGAGCCAACATTCTTGTATAGAAAAATCTAAAATATACTTTGAGGTAGTAAATTAATTATATTTACTGACAGGCTTGTTTAGACAGTAGAACTGTAAAGTTCAATCTGAATGCTTTAGTCCACATTTTTTATATACTGTATTTTTAAGTCATATGAAGGAGTCATTATACCTATGTCATGCAAACCAGGTCCTTTTCAAATACCAGTATATGAAGATGGAGGCGATGTTTAGTGAACAAAATTGAAAGGGTGCTCATAGTTTTTACTCTGCCAACTGCCCCCTAATCTCTCAAAAAAGTAATTTAAATGGAAAGTTCTTTCATGTGTTAGATTTTCTCTAAGACTACAGGTTATTATTTGGAATAAGATGTACCTAATTCTTTTACATTCTGTCCTTAAATCTGAATGTCTTCTTGTTTAATTCTTTAAAAATGTCACAAAGTGTCTTCGTTGACGTTGAAAAAATTTGTAGTATACAGAGTTGTGTTATAAATCAAAGAACACCACAGATTTGGGCCTTGATTTTTATATAGGAAAAAGGTTTTGTCAGATGTTTTCTGAAAATCCAAATAATTCAAGGCTTGCCTCTGCCACTTAAATATTTTTAATAACCTGAATTGTTGCTTTCTGCCAAATACTGTATTAAGTTTAAATCTTCATTTCCGTCTCATTACCTGGAAAGGGCACTTGATGGCTAGAGGGCAACCGCAACCCAAGAAGGCAGTGTGGGGTGAAGAAAGGTCATTGGTTTGGTTTGGTTTTCTTTGAAGTTTCATTGGCATGTCTTTCACAAAGTGAGGATCCTCTGGTGAATCTCGAGTCAAGTGGTTTAGGGAAAGCAGTGGTTGGTTTAACGTAGAAGGAAGTAAGATTACCTTAATATCAGAAATGACTGGAAATATTCATTTAGATTTGACAGAAATCATATGTCCTATAATTTTTTGTAAGAAGGAATGAGTAAATCTTAACTTCCAATGTATACCCAAATACTTGTATTTATGCTTTTGATAAAATGTATTTTCAGCATTAGTACACATATCCAGTTATGCCTTATTTAGATGAAGAGTAAAGTTACCAAGTTATGTTCTGAAACTCAAATCACTGTTTGAGAAGCCCTCAAATTGGTGCTTTCATTATATAATGATACATTTAGACAAAACCCCAAACCAAGCCATTTGAAACAAGATTCTCTCCGTTGCAGTTTGTAGCAATGTTATTTCTGCATATGTAATGAGAAGGCTAAATATCAGTGTTAACTCAATTTCTTGTTTGAATACATGAAATCATGCCTGTAAAGTTCAGCCAAATATTTGTAACAAACTCCCTAATAAATCTAGAGAAAGTTACTCTGTTACCTTTTCATTTCTTTTAGTTTTATTTGAGGAATCAGGACAGAAATTTTCTCAGTTGGAGATCTGACTAGTGCTGACCATATCAACAGGTTATGTTCCATTAGTTATGTGTTGTGCTGCGTGACTAACAGTACTGATTTTTTGTTATTTTTAATGATAGGCTATATGTTGGCTTTTTGTCTAGTAAACATGAGGAAGGGAGGGGTTGAATGTGAGTGGGTGTAGGTGTCTCCACGTTCCAAATAATACATACCCATTATTTTATGGTACGAGGTTAGGGCTTAATAAGTGTATACTAGAGATTGAAGTGTAAGTCCAGACCTGAACATTTTAAACAAGTTGGATTTCATGGCTTTTTCAAGTACCAACATGTTGACATTAGCCTTAGGCTGGTAAGTGATCATTACCATCATGGAGTCCAGTGTTTGTACCGCTAGCATTCTTAAGTCTACTTGAATGTATAGTTAGCATTTAAATAAATATGTTCATTCATGTTTCATCCAGGTCTAACCATCTGATTTCAAATGCTAGAACTTATATGGACCAAAAAGTGTAAAATGATAGAGCAATATTTTCTGGGTTGGTAAGAGATTTTGTGACCTATCCAAAGCTGTTGGCGATGAAAATTTCCAGATGGGCTGAAGTATGCTGACCCGCTGTGCATGAGTTCATTCAGTGAATAGCGTGTCAGAACTGTGCTACTTCCTTGGTGTCTGATGTGTGTTTGTATTTAGAAAGCATGTGTATTTCTTGCCATAAAGTAAGTGATGCATTTGTCCTCAATGATGCCTATTTGATGGTACCAGGGGGAAAAAAGGAAGGGGGCCAGGAGGGGTTAATTCATGGAAAGTATATGTAACAATGCAACAAACTATACCACCACCACCCCCTTTTTTTTTTTTACCTCTTTAAAGCAGAAGCAGAAAATGTTTTCACTGGCTTTTCTATACAGTACTACTCTACCCTGGGGAGAGCTCATTTACCACAAGAAGCCTTATCAAAAAGTATATTTTGTAACAACCTCATAGATACTGTACCTAACCAAACATGCTTTGTATTAGCTCGGTATAAAAATATTTGTGGCTTAGGATTTTTTTATACATGTATCTTTTTATAACTTTCCAAGAACTAAGCACATTATCTGATATTGTAAATTATTTTCCGTCGGTGCTTTAGTTCAGGATTGGCAATAAATTATTTCTAAAGGAGGTCTGAAAATGGCAAGAACAGTTTGATTTTATAAAATGAGTTGCTAGTTCATTAAGGCTTTTTACTTTTGTACATATTTTGCAAAATTTTGCCTCTTGCTATTAATATTTGCTTTGTAAAGATTACTGACATTTAATAAACATTTATAAACTATTCAGTACTATGATGTTATTTAAACTGTTTGCCAAATGTAAAATGTGAAGCAGACATTTAGTTTAAAATCTGAAAGCAAAAGTTTCATCTAGTGATTTAAAGCACAGAAATCTCTAGTTCGGCAGATCTCTCAACAATACTTGGCCTTAATATTACTCTATAAACTTTTCCTTATTAAAGATAGAGATGTGGACTCCATCCAAGGAAGTTCCCAGACTCTTAATGCATTTTGACATGGGAATGGGGAAAGTGGAAACACTCCTTTTTCTCTGTGCTCCTCTTAAAACTGCCGAGATTGGCACTAGGGTGTTTTCTGGGCTCGTAGTTTGTGCACCTGCAAGAGTAATGCTGTCATGTCTGTTATACTTGAAATGGTGTTTTAAAAGCAAACATGTTACCACTCATTTTTATGTTTCAGTAAATTTTATTTTAGATGATTTACAGAAAAATTGCAAAGATGCTAGAACTCCCCTATTCTCCACTCCCTTTATAATAGTTTCCCCAGTTAACATCTCACATTCGTATGGTACATCGGTCACAATTAATGAACCAACATTGATACTTTAAAACTAACAAAAGCCCATCCTTTACTCAGAGTTCCTTAGTTTTCCCCGATGTCCCTTCTGTTCCAGAATCCATCCAGGATAGCATGCTTCATTTATTGTCACGTCTCCAAGCCCTTGGCTATTACAGCCTCCCAGAATGTCCTCGTTTTGATGACCTTGGCAGTTTTGAGGAAGAGGAATACTGATCACGGACAGGCACATCTTTATTGCGCTTTACAGATTTTTTTTTTACAAATTGAAGACAAGACCCTCCACCAGCAAGAAGATTATCACTTGCTTTACTGTGATGGTCTGGAACAAAACCCACAGTATCCCTGAGGTATGCCCGTGGTTTCTAGATTATCCCTCTATTGGGATCTGTCTGATTTTTTCCCTCATGATTAGACCGGGTTACGTGTTTGGGGACCACAGAGGGAAAGTAGCATTCTCATCAAATCCTATCAGGCACAGTGCTCATCTGTTTCCTGGACAACTTCAGCTAACTTAGAAGGTGTTAAATACGTTTTGGCGTGTTTATACCTTTTCTTAGCTGGCATTTGTAGAAATTTGAGCATGTATTAATACTTCTCAAAGCAGAAGGAAGGGCCCGTCTTCACAGCTGGAATTGCAAAGCAGGTGTGAAGAAATGTTGGGTGGCAGTGGCTGGATTCCAGACTGGTTGGCTCCAGGCCTTTCTGGCAAATTAAAAATTCTGTTTCCAGACCTCGCCATTAACATTGTTTCACTGTTGGTCCCAAGAGAAACTGAGAAAAGTTCAGACTTAGAAATATCTGCAAATCTGTAGATTGGAAACAGGTCACTAATTCTTCTAGAGATTTCAGATCTTTTACATTAAATCTAAACTGGTCATTTGGATCCCCCAAAACAAACCAAGAAGTCTTCTTGTTATTGCTGGAACAAAGGAATATTCACCGTTGTCATAGGAAATCGTTAAAACCCCAACGGTTGTCTAGTAAAGTGTTTGGCACAATCTCGGTTCATTGGCACAATCTCATTAACACAGGATGTTGTCTCAAAATAACCAGTTCCACTGCCCCTGATGCGGGTTGTTGAAGAGAAAAGAGAAACTTTGGTCTCGAGAATGCAGGAAACTCAAGAGTTTATAGGTTAAACCAGTTTTGTGTTGGCAACAGGAAATTTGGCAAATCCTCAAAAAAATGAATGACCCGGGGCAGAGTTGTAAAATTCACACTGTACATTTCCCTGGAATTAGCGGGCTGCCTGAAATGCAGCCGTGTAGTGGCAGCGAGGAGTGCCCATCGGGACACTGCAGCTGTATTTGACGAGTGTCCCTTTTCCAAGTACTTCAAGACAAAGGCCCACACAAGCATCTCATGCAGACTGACTCACGGCATCTGTGTGAAGATTCTCTGTCGGCCACGAGGGAAGCTGTGTCCACAATGAATATTTATACTGGGTGGAGGAGGGTATTGGTTTTTCTTTTCCCCATGAAGGTACATGATAGAAAACATAAGGAACAAAGTGTTTTTATTATTATTTTTTTTCTTTTTCCTTTATTGATTTCACAGAGAGAGGAAGTGAGAGGGAGAGAGAGAGACAGAAACATCAATGACAGAGAACATGGATTGGCCGTCCCCTGCATGCCCCCCACTGGGGATCAGGCCCACAACCTGGGCATGTGCCCTGACTGGGAATCGAACAGGCGACCTCTTGGTGCATGGGTCGATGCTCAACCACTGAGCCATACCGCCCAGACTGGAATGAAGTGTTTTTAAAAGTTGGTCATTCTTGCCCAGCCGGTGTGGCTCAGTGGTTGAGCATGGGCTGTGCACCAAGAGGTCCCCGGTTCGATTCCTGGTCAGGGCACATGCTCAGGTTGTAGGCCAAATCCTCAGAGGGGGGCATGCAGGAGGCGGCCAATCGATGTTCTCTCTTATCAATGTTTCTATCTCTCTCTCCCTCTCCCTTCCTCTCTCTAAAGTCAATAAAGAAAACAATATATATTTTTAAAAATAAAAAAAAGTCAGCCATTCTTTCGTAACTACACTGCGGCTTCAGACTTACTTAGGCTTGATGTCAAGTGTTGAAGAGAACACACTTGTAGGATGAAATTGAAGGCCAAACACACTGGCCTGAGGAGAGAAGTGTAGTGTTTTGTTTTTTAATGTTTCTTTTATTCTACATGGAAAATCACAGTTCTTGTCAACTCTGTGGGATTTAACTAGCAAGACTGAAACTTGATCTTGAGAAAAAGAACATCACGGCACCCAAGGCTCGGCGATGCTGACGAAATGACATAGTAAAGCGAATTTCGGACATTCCATCCTGGCGTGTATGTTGCAGGTCACAGTTTGGGGACAGGTGCTCTAAAGCATAAAAGAGGGTTTCAGAGTAAGGACTGGATGTCCAGCCTTACAGATAGAATGAGCATCTATTTAAGACAGGTATACTGGACAGCATAACCCTTTCTAAGTGTGACAGTGACTCTCAAGGTCTGCACATTTAGGACACAGAGGATTAACCTTCCTTTCCAACCAGCACGCCAACTCGGCTAGACCGCTGTGTTCCCCGCCTCCTCTGTGGCTCTGCCTCCAGGGAAATCCTATGCCCTTCCAGCCTGCCCCCAAGATTTCCTGAGCTCCACCAACCCGAGGCTAGGGGCAGGCTTCTTCCTTTGAGCACCTATCCCGGTTCATTTCTCTGGGCACTTAAAAGATTCTGCCACACCTGAGCCATCTAGGTTCCTGTTTGGGCTCCTTCACCTGATTGTGATGTGACCTTCACAATGTCACACAGGTGCTCTTCCTATGTTCCCCGAGTGCCTGACACACCAGACTTCCCTGAGAATAACCAGCACAGCCTCTACTCCCTCTCCTTTCTTATGTCTTCACGCAAGGATGTTTATTGATTTGAGAGAGAGAGAGGAAGGGAGAGACAGAAACATCAATCGCTTGCCTCCCGTATACACCCCCGACGGGATCAAACCCACAACATTTTGGTGCGTGGGACGATGCTCCAGGTAACTGCACCACCCAGCCAGGGCAAGCCTCTACTCCTGAGGAGACTCAGCGGTTACCGATGGGAGCCTGATGAAACCAGACCGAGGGCGGGGGTGAGAACCCCACCCTGCGTGTGGAGCTGTGGCTTTCCCGTTGACTGTCAACTAGCTTGAGTGGCCCGATCAGACTGATGACCTGAGCACTGAGG
This sequence comes from Tadarida brasiliensis, assembly GCA_030848825.1. Taxonomy (NCBI): domain Eukaryota; kingdom Metazoa; phylum Chordata; class Mammalia; order Chiroptera; family Molossidae; genus Tadarida; species Tadarida brasiliensis. Next base: position 57,050,179 of record CM061273.1, read on the forward strand.
AGACTGAGCTAGACGACCTCCATGTCCTTGACTACATTCAGATTCTTGGAAGCCTTTTAGAATATTCCAACTTGTAACAAAAGTGGCTTATAGCGTAATATAGAATTATAGTCAATCATGCAAAGTTCCTATGGTAAGATTTTCCGTTTTTCCTGAGAAAAAAAGAGAGGGAGGGACTTCATGGGGAAAATGAAAAGTATCTTTGAGGACACTAAGGGTAACTCAATAGTTTTTGTGTTTTTTTTTTTTATCCTCACTCGAGGACATTTTTCCATTTTTTTGTTCAGATAGAGTGGGAGGGAGAGGGGGAGAGAGACAGAGACAGAGACAGAGAGAGACAGAGAGAAACATCGACGTGAAAGGGACACATCGAGTGGCTGCCTCCCTCACGACCCAACCAGGGGCCGGGGACAAACTGCAACCAAGGTACATGCCCCTAGCGGGAACCGAACCCGGGTCTCTCTGGACCGCAGGCCGACGCTCCAACCGCTGAGCCAAACCGGCCAGGGCTGCTTTTTTTTTTTTTTAATTCACCCTGCACTCTTCCTCATGGGAATTTCTTTACGTCCAGCCGTAGATATTCAAGATCGCATTTGTCTTCCTGAGGTCTAAAAGTTAGAATCTGATAGCCTCAAAAACATATCGGAGCTTTCAGATTCATCTGTCTTATGATCACCGTCTCAGTTGGGCCTGTTATAAAAAGGACCACAGACGGGGTGGCTTACAAACGACAGAAACTGATTTCTCGCCATTCCGGAGACTGAACAGCCGAGATAAAGGGGTTCTGCAAAGGGACCTCTTGGGTTTGCAGACTGCCAACTTCACGTACCCTCACCAGGCGGAAGGGGAGCCGGCTGGCTCCTGCTAAGTGCACTGATCCATTCATCACGACCTAACTACCTCCCAAAGGCCTCACCTCCAAAAACTGCCAGATTGGGATTGGGGGCGGGGGGACGGAGGACACAAACACTCAGCCCATAATAGCCACCAAAACGTCATCAGGCCTGACTGGAATCCTGCTTGATTTTCTCCAAGAAGCATCTTTTTATTTATTTATTTTTTCAGTGATTAGGGCAGAGGTAAGAACCCAGAAACTCCTGAAACATCTTCTGTTTGATACCTTTTTTGGTATAAATTTTTTCCACATTCTCTATATGCTACCCCGAAACTGACACTCCTAATCTTACTACTCTACCACAAACACCATAAATAATTTTGATGTTTCTGTCTAGTCAGTTCTCCCTCTATTTTCATTAACATGTCATTAGTGTAAGCCCCAAGGATAGTTTTTTGTTTGTTTGTTTGTTTGTTTTTCATCCTCACCGGAGGACATTTTTCCATTTTTTGTTCAGATAGAGTGGGAGGGAGAGAGAAAGAGAGAGAAACATTGGTGTGAAAGGGACACATCGAGTGACTGCCTCCCTCACGACCCAACCAGGGGCTGGGGACAAACTGCAACCCAGGTACATGCCCTTAACGGGAACCAAACCGGGGCCTCTCTGGACCGCAGGCCGACGCTCCAACCGCTGAGCCAAACCGGCCAGGGCAGGGTAGTTATTTTCAATAGCTGCATATTTCGTTTGGTGCCTATCTGTATCTTTCTACTTGAACCTCTTGCCCAGACTTGGTGATGTGAACTATTCTTACAGTAGCAAAAGTGATGATACTTCCTTTGTTTTCAAATTCCTGCAAATCAAATTACTTCTGAGCCTGACTTTTTCTTCCAGACACCAGCGAGTTTGGTTCTGAAATTCTCCCGTGTTCTCAAAGCTGCGGCATCCCAACGGCCTTCCATATGTTCACAGGAGTTGGAGCCCTCCCTGTGGCACCACGGACCAGAGCAGAACATTTTAGAGACTGATCTTGTGTTTTGTGCGTTGGTAGGAGTGCATGAATAATTCTCAGTTTGGTAGTAAATAGTTGTGCCCATTTAGTAAGAAAAGTAATGAAAATGATTTTATTTCTGCATTGTACGATTAAGCTTCATTTTTGTTTTACTCCTATATACCTAGATTTCGGGTGCTTTTCTGTTGTTAGTTAGTTTTGTGTGCCCAGGGACATTCTCTGGCAGTATAGGGCTTATGGCTAAGGATGTCTGCATACTTGTTTACAAAAGCCCGCTCAGAACTGTCTGTGAGCAGTGCCCAGAAGGGGCAGTTGGCCATCGAACCTCAGGCCTTTTTATTAGCATAGTCCTCAAGTCACCAAGACTTTTGTAGCAGTGTGCAAATACGAATTTGAGCTTTCGATAGCACATGAAAAGATGCTCAATGTGATTAAGCCATCAGGGACACGCAAATCGAAACCACAGTGAGGTACCACTTCACATCTAACAGGATGTCTGCAACCAAAGAACCAATGCACAATAATAGGTATTGGTGAAGAAATTGGAAACCTCATCCATTGCTGGGGAGGTTGTCAAGTAATACAGGCCCTTTGGGAAAGTTCGGCAGTTCCTCAAAACGTTAAACAGAGTTTCACATTTGAAATTGTGATCCAACAATTTCAGTTCTAGGTATAAGCCCAAGAGAACTGAAATCACATCCACACAAAAACGTATACATGAATGTTCATAGCAGCATTACACATAAGAGCCAACAAATGGAAACAGTTCAGATGTCATTAACTGGTGAATAGCTAAACAAAATGCGGTGTATCTATACAATGGAATATTATGTATCAATAAAAAGAATGGAGGCCTGATTCATGCTACAATACCTCCAAACAGTATGCTCAGTGAAAGAAGCCACACACAAAAGGCTTCATCTTTGCAGTTATGTGATTCCCTTTATGTGAAGTGTTCAGAGCAGGAGAATCTATAGACAGAACATGGATTAGTGGTTGCCTGAGGCTGGTGGTGGGGGAGATGGGAAGTGAGCGCTGATGGGAACAGGCATTTGGGGGAATGATAATACCATTTTCAAATTAGATTGGAGTGCTGGTTGCATAACTCTGACTACACTAAAAGCCACTGAATTGCACCCTTTAAATTGGTTAATTTTATAGTATATGAATTATATAAACAATAATGCTCTTTTTCAAAAAAAGAATTTGAGCCTTCAATCTCCCCACACAGTTTGCAAAAAAAAAGACTGAAGATAGACACCCAAATGCTAATTTTTTGCGGTTTTTTTTTTTGGAGTGATGGTAATCACAAGACATTTTGTCTTCTTTGCACTTTTCTGTTTTCTGAATTTCCTACAAAGAGCATCTGTTATTTTTATATTAAGAAAACAAATCAATCAACATTTAAGAGCACAGCCCTGCCTTGGACCGGCCAAGGACAAACCTCTGCGCTGGCGTCACGCCCCCCTCCCCCCCCCCCCCCCCCCTGCCTCCTATCTCAATCATCACATGCGTCATGACTTGTTTTCCAGTCTGACTTCCAGAATAGACCAGAGGCTCACGGAAGGCAGAGGAGACTGTGCCTGTCTCATTCACCTCCCTCTGCCCACAGCCTAGCAGCTTGCTGGATACGTTATGTGCTCAGAAAACATTTGCAGAATGTGACTGAATTGATGAAATGTCAACCTTGTCACCCGGGTGCTAGAGACGAGTGATAAGAAATGATCCACTTATGGGATTGAATGCAAGATGCTCACAATCTAGTGGGGGAGAAAATATGGGTGCATAAATAATTAAACCAAGATATACAGCAATAAAGGCCACTCCAGAGGACTAGATAAAGTGCTACGGGCCTTCAGAGAAAGGCAATCCATTACCTCCGACTAGATAGGATCAGAAACACTTGTGTGGAGAAGGCATTTGGGCTGGGCCTTTGAAGATGACTTAAATACACCCGGGCATGAGGCTGCATGCCCGATGGGTAGCACAGCATAGAAATGAGGAAGCACCTCATTTACCAGAGCCGCTTTCTGCAATGCGCTAGAAGAGAAGAAACAGTCCCCTGCCCCCACCCCAAGAAGTTCACTCTCCAATAGGGGAAAAAAAGTATGGAAGGCTGTGCTAAAAGGTGAATACTACAGCATAGGGAGTTCTAGGCAGAGGTGACGGCATGTGCAAAGGCACTGAGGCATGGTGGAACTTACAAGTGGGGGTAGCAGCAAGAACAGCCCCTGAGAGATAGTCAGAGACAGACAGAGAAAGCAAATAGCAGAATATTAGTTGTTCATTATACTCTGTCATATTGTGTGTATGTTTGAAATGTTTCATAGTTTGGAAAGTGGTCATGGCCTCATGGGGGTGGTGGTGTAAGTGTAAAAACAGCTTCAAAGCCTAGGCTGGAGTGGGGTCCCTACCAGAAGGCACGCAGGGCTGAGAGGTGGCAAATTCACGACATCAAGATGCTTTCATCTCAGCCACAGTCCTCACGTGGCCTCGCGACCACGAAGCCCCGGGGGCTGCACTTTCTCGCCAGCCTTTTGGGTGATCCATTTCTTTAATGGCCCAAATGGCCGATTCCAGCGTAAGACATAGCTCAGTACATTTTCTTTCACCCAAGCTTTCAACTTCATAGTATGGCTTTCCAGAGGATTCCTGTGCTCCTTTTTTCTTTTATGTTGTAAGGTTCTTCGAAAAATGGCTACAGGATGCTTCCGTGATTGATAAGCAAGAACATGAGCTTTCAAGCAAAATCAACTTGGATTGAGATCCAGGCTTCTCTTCTTGCTAAGCTGTGTGGCTTTAGGCAAATGACTTAGCCTTTCTGGGCAGTGATTGCCTCAGCTATAACACCTACGTGGTAAGTTTGTTATTACACATTAAATGCAGAAACTGCTACAGTGCCAGGCAGGGGATAGGACTGGGGGTAGCTACTGTTATTTTCATCTTTTTAAATTGTATTCTTTTGCACTCCCTTTGCTTTCTTTGTCTTCCTTCTTCCCTCCCATCCTCCTTTGTTTCCTCTGTCCACCCCCCCCCCCCAAAGAAACAGAAACCAATGTGTGAAATTCTCAGGCTCTATCACCCTAACCGCCCAGAAGTGATACTTCAGCTAAAAGTCCCTGAGAAAGAAGTTGTGTTCATATTGGTGGTTTGGGGGAGAGGGTATAGTTGGAGATGTTCAGCCTTAAATTAATAGGATCTTTTTTTTTTATTCCTCACCAGAGGATATTTTTCTACTTATTATCAGATAGAGTGAGAGGGAAGGAGAGACAGAGAGAAACATCAACGTGATAGAGCCACATCGACTGGCTGCCTAGCACGATCCAACCAGGACCCGGAGACGAACCGCAACCGAGGTACGTGCCCTTGTCCGGAATCGAACCCGAGACTTATTGGTCCACGGGCTGACGCTCTAACCGCTGAGCCAAACCGGCCAGGGCAATTAATAGGATCTTTAAGCAAAATATATGTACATCCCAATCTTGTGATGGGCTGAGTACCACAGGGACAAATCATTATTAAATCAATGGCCAGTGACAGAGGTCAGCTCTAGTCTATTTTTACTATGGGAAAACACGAAATAGGTTGTTGGGTGTTTTTTTAAGTTAGCATTGTGCCCGGGCAGAAACCAAACATTCCAGCGGGTGAAGGTTGGATACTGACTTTCAAACCATTTCATTTCAGGCAAGGTTGACATAGAAAAACGGGTCCCAGGTTGTCCGGCCCGAACCCCCATTTCATTCTGGCCCTTAGCGCGTGGAACAGTGGGACATGGTGTGGTCTCTGTGGCCTTTGGAAGCTTATCTGACCTCTCGACACCCTGTTTTCCTCCTTTGGGAAGTGGGGAGACTTCCAGTGTGTGCCTCGTAGGTTCTTCAGGAGGAGGAGATAACACAGGCTAACCTGGGCGCAGGTGGGGGCCCGGCTGTGAGTTAAGAGCCTCTGATTCAGGGAAAAGCCCGGTATTAATTTCCTGTGACTGCTGTAATACATGACCACAATCACTTATTGTGGTCAATAAAACAGCCCAAGTCTTTCCCCTCAAGGTGCTGGAGGCCAGATGTCTGAAAACAATGTCGCTTGGCTGCAACCCCTCGGGCAGCTCCGGAGAGTCTGGCTTTGCCCCTCTAGCCTCGGGGCTGCCCGCAGGCCTTGGCTAGTGGGCACAGCTCGGGGCTCCCCGCAGGCCTTGGCTGGTGGACACAGCTCGGGGCTCCCCGCAGGCCTTGGCTGGTGGGCACAGCTCGGGGCTGCCCGCAGGCCTTGGCTGGTGGGCACAGCTCGATGTCACACCGCCCTCTGCGGTCTTCGCGTGCCTTCTCTGTGGGTAAGTCTCCCTGTGCTGCCCTCATAAGGGTGCCCATGATGGCATCTAGGGCCCACCCTGGTAATCCGGGAACATCTCCCCATCTCGAGACCTTCATTTACTCACACCTGCCAACCCCTTTTTGCCATATAAGGTAACATCCACGGCCTCCAAGGGGTATTTTTGTGGGGGCCACAGAAGGACTGTCCAGGTGGCTGTGGTTGTGTGTCCACTTGCTCTGGAGACATCCTCGTCCCCTCTGAACTTCCCTGACTGCAGACACGTCACCCCCCCCTCCCCCCCCGGCCCAGCTCTCCCTCTGACTTCCTGCTTCTGGCCACAGACACATCATTTTCTCCACAACCCTCCTGAGAACTGTCTTGACCTTCCCAGTTCCTTCCCTTCCCTGACACCACCCACCCACGCTTTAGATTAGACACCCAGTCTCAGAATCACGACGTCTCCGAGCAGAAGGGAAACCTCTCCTCTGACACCTTCATTCAGAGATAAAGCTGAGCCCTAGAGCGAGGGGGGGCTGGCCCCCATCACAGGGCAATTTCATGGCAAGCTGGACCAGAGCCCAGGGCCCAGACCCACGCCTGCCATGGCTGCCCATCCTGTAGACTCCTGCTGATTGCAGTGCCCCCCCACTCCTTATCTCTGTCTCTGCTGCCCCCTCCTTGGCCCTGCCTTTGTCCCTTCTCCTGGAGATACCCGGAAGCCGCACGGGCCCCCTTCAGCCCCCCTCCGGCCAGTCACCCCCGCATCCATTTCACTGCACTCACTTGGGTCTCCCCTTGACCTAGAAGCTATGTCCATCTATTCAGCAAATATTTATTGAGCATCTATTATGTGTTAGCTGCCGGGGGCGGGGCAGGGGTGGGGACTGCATGGTCCGTGATGAACCAGACCCCGGCCCAGCCATCAGTCACAGTGTGGTCTGTCTGCTGCCTCGGCCTGGCATTCACACTCCTCACCTGCCTCTCCTGCCCTCGTGTCCAGAGCCTCCCCGGCCCCGAGCAGCCCACCTCTGCAGCTGGGATGCCCGGGCTCCTGCTCTGCAGGTTCAGGGGGTTGTCCCCTGTGTGCAGAACTCCCCGTCCCTTCCTGCCCCCGTGGAAGCGCAGTCCTCACAGCCCAGCACTGTCCCTCCTGGGAAGCCTGAGCTGCACGCCAGTCCAGTGCCCTGAACGAGGCCCCTCCCCAGTGTGTACCCTCCTGGGACCCTGGGTCCTGGGTGGACTGAAGAAGCCCCAGGCAGCCACCTTTGCTGCCCCAGGAGGTGGTTTTTCGCCTCCATCCCCCTCCACTCCCTTTATCTTTTCCATGTTTGCTACAGAAGGCGAGGAGCGCCTGTCTGTCTGTCCAGCAGAGGCACCTCTGACCCTGTGACCCCCAACCACCCTGAACACAGCTCTCCCTGCCATTGCCTCTCTGGGGAAGCACAGCTGTGGCTGAACAAAGTCAGGGTGCTCTGAGCAAGAGCTGAGAAACTCCCCTGGGTGCCTGTCACCCATTCCCATGTGAATCCAGAAAACTGGGGACCTCAGGGGATTCCCGTTTGGTCCCCAAGAGTAATTGCCCCTGTCTGTGGTTAAACTGGGCACATCCTTTCTTTTGACCCCGAGAAACCTGACCAGCCAGATGGCACAGATTCCCGACATTTTTGCGGGCATTTTGCCTGTCCTGTGAGGATGAGGTTTCCTTACCTATTGTTGTGTCAAAGACCGCCCCAAACTCAGCGGCTTAACAGCGAAACTGTTGGCTCACAAATCTGCCAGAATTTAAACAGGGCACAGCGGAGTGGCTGGCCTCTGGCAGGGCGGGACCTCCAAGGTGGTGTCGCCACCCAGGTGTCTCAGCTGGTTTGGCTCTGAAGCCTGGCAGTGGCTGAATCGGCCCCAACAGGGGCACACGTCTGATTGAGCTCCCCAGTTCTCCACGGAGTCTCAGGGCCTCTCCCTCCACGCGGCCTGTCAACAGGATAGTCAGATTGCTACATGGTAGCTCCGGGCTCCCCAAAGTGCAAATGCAGACCCCACCGAGCTTGCCCACAGCACAGGCCAAGAGCGGGCACAGTGTCCCCTCCATCACTCTCTGCTGTTTGAAGCAGCCCAGGTTCAAGGTCGAACACCTTGAGTACCAGGAGGTGTGGGTTCCCGTGCCTCCTCTGTAACAACTGCTCTACATGTCCTACCCGTCCAGGTGGCATCTAACTCCTCAAGGGATGCAGGATGGTCCCACCCCTCAGCACCCTTCCTAAGGGCTGACTCCTGGGTGTTGCTTAACCTACTTTCGTCTATGGAGAAAGGACTATTCAGACGGCAGGTACCGTGGGGCCATCTGAGTGGGACTGCCACACTGCTACCCCTTCGTCCCCAAGAGGTTTGCTTTGCACTGGTTGGAGGAAAATGCAGCGCCTTGGGCCACCTTCTCATTTTACAGATGAGAACACTGATTCGCATCTGAGTTTTTAGCTTATACACTTGCTACAGGTCGTGTAATAAATGAGCAGATTAGGTTTGAGAGCCTAGGACTCTCATTTTTATTGAAAACTAGGGAAATAAATGTACTTTTCAGAAATGTATTCCCTGGCCAACTTGTCTGGACTGCATCTAATCTGCAAAGCAAGAGATAGTCACGCTTTCTTCCACGGGCAGCCTTCGCCCAGGCATGCCTGCTTGGCTCAAACACACCTGACTAAATCTCGTACCCTTTGCTTGAACCCAAGAATGAATTAAAGGTGGCGGCAACCAACTGTGAATGTGACTTACTCACGATGTGAAAAAGCCAGTTCCTTGAAGGACAAAGTAACCCCTCACCTCCTGTCGCAAGCTAATATTTGGGAACATTGCAGTATTTGAAAATTACATTCAAAGTTTCAGTGACTCTGGGTTTCTTTTCTGGCTTGTGTTTTGTTTGCATGTTTATTGAATCTAACTTTTCCCAGCCTTCTCCCCTTCATGGCCTCTTAATGTCTTCTGAGCTCTGTGCAAAGAAGACACCACGCCTGCCTCTTTCTCTCCCCCTGCTTTACGTGTGCTCAGCTCACCTCCTCCGCCAGGCATGCCAGCCGATCCCATCTCCACCTGCCCCTGATTTCCAGATAGAATGGAAGGGAGGGAGTGGGGAGAGAGAGAGAGAGAGAGAGAGAGAGAGAGAGACATAGACTGGTTGCCTCCCACATGACCCCAACTGGGGCTGGGGATCAAACCCAAAACCCAGGTGCATGCCCTTGACTAGGAATCAAACCCACAACTCTTCTCCACGGGCTGATGCTCTAACCACTGAGAAAACCGGCCAGAGCCTGCTGATATATTTTTAGAAGGCATTTAAATACAACCCTTACAAGGAGGCTTTCTTCACCCAGCCCCTCCAAGCCCTGTGATCTCCGCCTGGGACCTGGGAGCGCTTGGAGCACCTTGGGCCTGGCTCCCGCGTTCCGCCCTGTGTTAGGTTATTTGTAGAGTCTACACGGTACGCTCCCTGAGGGCAGGGCTTGTGTTTTACCAGACTTGACTCTCCCACACGCACCCAGCGCTGTGCCTTGCACAGGGAGATATTTGCTATTTGTGTGCAATGTGTCTCCGTGTAAATAGACTTACCTTTCTTACCTTTCCAGAACTGTGTATAGATTATATAAGCAACCATGAGGGCACCACCACTTCCAAGAATTTGGAAGTAGGAAAATAAGATTTCCCTTGAAAACAGGGCTGCCAGATTAGCAACTAAAAAGACAGGATGCCCAGTTAATTTGAATTTCAGATCAACGATGAATATTTTTTTTAGTATGAGTATGTTCCAATTATTGCATGGGACATACCTATACCCCCTGACCCCCCAAATATTTATTGTTGATCTGGAATTCAGCTCAACTGGGCATCCTGTCTTATATGTGGCAGCCCTACTTGGAGAGTTAAAGTATAAAACTAACATATATGGATTAGAACAAAGAAATGTAATGTCACTTTAAGAAGTCAGAATGGGTCCTTCAGCAACACTTGATTGGAATTGGATAATGTAAGAAAAGCATATTTACAAAAACACTTCAAACCTTCTCTTGTAACATAGCTTAAGAATGTGCCAGTCAGAAAGGGGGTTGGTCAACAACAGAAAATGGAGGCTCAGCCCAGCCCGTGTGGCTCAGTGGTTGAGCGTCTACCCATGCACCAAGAGGTCGCCGGTTCGATTCCCGGTCAGGACACACGCCCAGGTTGTGGACCTGATCCCCAGTGGGGGACATGCAGGAGGCGGCCAGTCGATGTTCTTGCTCATCTATGTTTCTATCTCTCTCCTTCTCCCTTCCTCTTTCTCTAAAACTAATAAAGAAAAAAAAATTTTTTTTTAAAGATTGATTAAAAAAAAAAGAAAGAAAAGAAAGTGGAGGGTCAAAGAGACAAACTCGGGCCATTTTCTTTAACGTTGTCCAGGAGCACCAGCCTTCCAGGTCTGAGCAGCTCTGCTATCATTGTGGAGATACTTACCAGGCCTTGGAGTGGCAGGGGCCACTGGGGTCATCCCACGAAGTCCCCACGTTTACCAGGAAAACGTGTTAGAATTTGGCTTCCCACGTGTTCAGCCTCTGACGGCGGCCATTGAATAGCATTGGTGCTCTTTCTACCCTATTCTTTCTGTGGACATGGGTGACAGGGGCCTGATCTGCCCTCGCTGTACTGGGTCACCCCCGGGAGACACCCAGTGTCAGTAAGCTGTGTTTAGTTTCAACTACTGCATCCCTCTTTCTCTGGGTCTCTGCTACAGCAAACGGCACAATCCGTTTCTTCAGGGTCTAAGCAAAGAACCATAGTAAGTAGCATCTACTGAGTGCTTACTCTATCTTATGTAATCCTTATAACAACTCTCTAGTCCTGTTTCAGAGATAAAGAAATGCACTTAGAGAGGTTTACATAGCCTTCTTGTCCCGGGTCACGCACCCCGGCAAAGCTGGGACTCAAACCCATGCCTTCTTTCCATGATTATTGACCATTTTTAACATTTGGACAAATATCTTTACACACAAATACACCCATGCTTTTGTGTAAAGAGGCTCAAGTTATATAGACTGTTTTGAAACCTTTTTGAAAACACGAAGGTCCTGGGGACATCCTTCCCTGTATGTGTTCCTGGCTGCCGCGCCGTGACATCACGCCAGGAGAGCTTTGCGTGGCAACAGATACCTTGACCATCCAGAAAACAAGCTCAAGAAGACTCCAGATAAGAAATCCAAATATCGAGGAGGAAGAAATACTCGCCCTGAAAGGAAGGTAACGTCATCACCTCCTCTTACACCGGGGGTGTCAATAAAAGCCTAATCAGTTTGAAACTACTGGATCGTCACCCACGTTAAGCAGGACCTTCTTGAATTTGTGTTTTACGAGCAGACTGCAGTTATTTGAGTTTCCACTTAGAATATTTTACCCAGCTGATCCTGAATCAACAGAGGTGTGTGTGTGTAAAAGGAAGGACTTTAACTAGGAGAAAATGCAAGAGAAGGGGCCGCAGGGAAGTCAGGGGAGAGAGACCCGAGGGAGTTATATTTGTCACCTGCTGTTTCGGAAGCCGGTTACTGTCGGGACTGTAAATGAACCCTCCTGCGGGAGGGTGATGATCACCCACGGCTTTCTGTTCATCAGAATGTACGTCTCTCCAAACCATTCATTCCAGGGGGAGCTCCTGGGCCGAGAGTTAAACCACTGCAGTGACTCACATCCACAGGCCTTTGTCAGAGAGCACGTACTTCCATAATTAGAACTTGTGACAGACTTGTCCAACCACGAGGATATATCACAAGTACTTGTCGTGAGCGAGGTGGTTTCGTAGCCAAGAACGACCTGGCTAAATGTCAGGGCTTGGCGTTTCTGCCTTTGGAGCTTTGCCGTGCTGTTAGGCCTGGAGCTGGCCGCTTCTGATAATAACTGGCTAGTTGGAAGGGGCTTTTCCTGGGTCTCATTTACTCCTCTCAACAACTCCACGAGGTTCTTAGTGTCCCATTTTGTGGATAAAGACACAGGTTTGGGGAGGTAGAGAATGGTGTCTGAGACTAAATGTTGAGGGGGTGTTGGCAGTGCCTCAACTTGAACCCAGGTCTGTTGACCACGGATTCTGTCCCTCTGTCCTGTGGTGGCCAGGCCCGAGCCTCTAGGAATATTCTGGACTAGGTCAGTTTAATCCTCACGATCTCTATGGAGTCCCCCCCCTAAGAAAACCAAGGTCGTTGGCCCATGTCTCGTTCCCTCGGGCCCTCCAGTGCCTGCTTGGCTAACTGGTGCCACTGAGCAGTGCGGAGAGACCGGTGACCCAGAAAGGTGAGAAGGAGGGTTTTGGGAGGGGGAGTGCTCTGTGGTGTCAGATGCCAGGGCCGATACGGCTGACAAACGCCACGCTTTGTTGTCACGTTGTGCCTTTGGTATGTGCTGTTCCCTCAGCCTGGACGGTCCTGTCCTGGCCAGTCTGTGCTTCTCCAGGACTGAGCCACAGCCTTGTGTTTCTCCCCCACAGTAAAGAGAGCGTTATTGTTTCAGATGTAACACGGAATCGTTATTTTTAAAAAATACAAGATACGTTTTTAAACTAGTTCTATGCATGCATATATGTAAAATTTTGTACCTAATGTTTATAATTTACATATCTTTGTGTTTGTTATTTTATTTTTTTATTATTATTATTTTTTAATCCTCACCCGAGGATATTTTTCCATTTTTGTTTAGATAGAGTGGGAGGGGAGAGAGAGAGGAAGAGAGAGAGAAACATCGATGTGAGAGGGACACATTGATTGGTTGCCTCCCACACGACCCCAGCCGGGGCCGGGGACAAACCGCAACTGAGGTACGTGCCCTTGACCGGAATCGAACCCGTGACTCATTGGTCCATGGGCCGACCCTGTAACCGCTGAGCCAAACCGGCCAGGGCTGTGTTTGTTATTTTAGATATAAAATATGTACATTTGCATATAAAAATGTAAAATGCCAAAATGGTATCATACTATGTATAAGTTTGGTAACTCTCTTTTTCACTCGCTATATAATAGATATATTTTATGCCAATAGTATAGATTTAAATACATTTTAAAAATAAAGTTAAAAATATATAAAACTACTAAATGCTCATTGCAAAAAAAAATTTAAATAGTACTAAAAAATATAAAGAAAGTGGACAGCAGAGAAAGCCTTCCTTTGAGAATCAGTCACTATTTTCACCAATATCTTCTTTCCACATACACACACCCATGTGGTTATAAAATAGGCTCAAATTATATATACTGTTTTGAAAACCTTTAAAAAAATTCAGCAAGATCTTGACGACATCCAAGTTAATAAATACAGCATGAGATCAATCTTTTAAATGACTAATATATCACTGTGAGATTTATTTGACTAAACTACGAGGGATGAACATTCATTTTTAGGTGTTTGGGATCGTAGATGATGCTGTGAGGAACATCCTTTTATGCAGAGTATTCTTTCTGGACTAGGAACGAAGTACGTGGAAAAATCAGTACGTACAACTTTGGAGGCCCCATATGAGCACCATTATGTTAAAAAATGTGCCCCCCCCCCCCCCGAAATGTCTAAAAGTTCAGCCCATGTTCACACAGGTTATTTCTGGGCAGAAGGACCAGGAGTGATTTTGTTATTTTGTCTACTCTTCTGTCCTTCCAGATTTTCCTATTGTAAGTCTGTCTTACTACAGTCTTTGTTACATTGACTCAAGTAGAAGTGTATTGTTTACTCTGCACAAGATATATGGGTTTTTAAATCACTGGTGTTACTTCTGGTGACCCTCTCTTTCCTGTCTGCTCTGCACCACACTTGGTTCCATCACGGGCCATGTCTTCACACCCCCTTCTGTCCCTAAGTCAGCACCAGCTGGGCCCCACAGGTGTTCTGTGGGCACTGCTGACCCACTTGGAGGGTGAATTGGAGGCCACGTACTAAAGGCTCCTGGCCCCAGGGTAGCCTCCTGAGATGGCACCTGCGCTGAACACAGCCTGGGCATCTTCTCGGGTGGTAGTTTCCAGCTTGTGAGAAAGAAGCCTTGAGGGTCACACAGGACAAGGAGGACTGTCTCGCCTCAGGCACATCGGAAGCGGGGCAGCCCGCCACCTGTCCTCAGCTCCCGCAGAGACCGGCCAGAGGGAAGCTCGCTGCTTCTGGGCGGCAGCTGTTCCCGCCCCCAGAGGTCTAAAAGGACGCAGAGGATGTCTTCAGTTTTTCCACAGAGGTCACTGACTGAGTGGGTTCTATTGTGTTTGGTTAGTGCTGAGACACTTCCTCTTTCGTATGTGTCTCATTCAAATCCTCCCTGCCCCCGCCTGTGGGGAGACTGAAAAAGGGGAAGGTGAAAGAAAAACGCAATTTCAGATGCAGCTACAACACGGGAGCCCCTACTGGCATCCTTCAGTGGCTGGGGAAGTCACCCTGGGGATCATGTCATCCCCCAGAGGTCAGAGGCCTTTTAACCTGCCCTTTCTTCCGCCCCCCCAGCCAACTGTCTTAGCTTCCACCCAAGTTGTCCGAAATGCTGCAGAAGATTCTGGGGACCCCGATTCCTATTTTTCAGGGAGTGACATTCTTTTTCTTTCTTTTTTTTTCGGGAGTGACAATCTTAAAGGGAAAACGAAAGTCTGCTTTTACTCATTTTGTTGAGTTTATTGTATGCATTTGCAAGATAAACATAGAGATAGATACACACATGTATCTAGGTATACACACACACACAGACACACACACACGATTTTGGGAGCTTTTGGAAACTGTTGGCACAGAAAATAGCTTGCCTGACAAGACATCAAAGAACTACAAAAGAGGCCACAGCGCCAGAGGCCTGAGTGACTGGTTAGCAATTTGTAGCATGATTGATGATAAGCATCTATTTGCACCAGCAAGTTGAAGTAGAACTGTAGCTGTTCGTTCCGGGAAACAGTAACTGAAGTCACAAATCATACATAATGAAAGACAGAAAAATCCTCTTTTAACCTAATGGACCAAAATGATTTCTTGCTTTGTACTGCGGCTAATGGCCTCTCTCCCTGGGCACTGCCGGAGCTGGCCCATTACAGGCAAATCAAGCCTCAGTTTGCAAGCGGGACATGGTCCAGCAGACCATCTATAAGGTGGCTGTTTGGAAGGCAGAATGTGTTTTCCCTGGAAACTGTCTTTCCAGGGTGAGCAGTTCTCAGGTTCACTTGCACAGTGCTGTTTAACCCCTGCTGTGCCCGGGCTCTGGGTCTTTGAGGGCAGGTTGTCTGCAGCACAGGAGGAAGAAAACAGACCAACTCTCACTGTCCACGTACAGCCCTGGCCCTGAGCACGATTTAAATGCAAGTTAACGCTCTTTTCCATCTTCCCAACTCCTGTGTGGCCTGCAGGTCCCTGTCCCCTAAGCCCCTGGATCACAGCACCCTCCCCAACCCCTGGGCGGCCCTCCTGCTGGGGGAGTCTTGACCACAAATAACCCACCTGTCCCCACTTCCTTACCAGTTAGACTATCATTTCCTCAGTGCAGCTGATAGCAGCTCAGGGTCAGAGGAAAAAGCCAGCTGAGCAGATACGAACGCGTACCAGCAGAGGGATGACTGAGACCCTCTTAATGCATTCTCGCGTTAAGCCACTGTGGGCAGTGGGGTATAGGGGATGAGAAAAGGGGGGTTAAAAGTTCAGAATCTGCACACTCATGAGTGGGAGTCTCAGGCTACTTACCGCACCTGCTCCCCACACACGGGCAGTCAGTGAGGAAAGAATCCCTCCTTGGACAAAATGGGACGGTCCCGGGTTCCAACACTGGGTGATCAATCCCTCCTCAGTGAGTCAGCTGGTTCTCTGGTCACCTCTGAGAAGAAACCCCAGTGGATAAGCCGCTCGCATGCACACGGGACCATCGACCAGCTTTTTGTACCTCATGATGAAGCCTTAACAGACAGCCAAGGATGGCCAGATATTTGTGGCAAGCTCTAACATGAAGAGAAAAACAGAACAAAACAAAAAACAGAGGAAACAGCAGAATAAACTTTAAATTAGTATAGTTGATATCCAGAGAGAGAGATAAGATGTCTTACCCATCAGAGGAGAAAAGCTGCAAAATATACCATCAGAACAAGAAAGGGCTTTGGGCTGTTAAAGAAGACAATGTTTGAAGATAAATATTCAAAAGAAAAGAAAGAAAATAGTTGATGGAAACTTCAGAAAACAGTACACAATGATAGATGGGAAATATAAAAGAAAAGATAAGAAAAGTAGAGGAAAGTCCCACATCCAGCAAAAACTGGAGGGAAAGAAATTGTAAAGAAATATTCTAAGACAATGTCTTAGAAGGGAAGAGTTTAGTCCCACTCACAGAAACGTCTCAAGATTAAAGGGCCCACCGAGTGAGCAACAAAATGAATGGGAAGAAGGCTCAGACCGGGGCACATCTTAAAAAAAACACACCTATCAACTTCTAAAATGTCAGAGTTCTTCAGAACACTAAGGATAAAGGGAAGACCCTAAGATCTTCCTGAAAAAGCAGGTAACATACAAAGGATTAGGAATGAAAACGGCATTATTGGAAGTCAGAAGAAAATGAAACAAACTCTTCACAATTTTTAGGGAAAATGATGATCAACCTAAAATTCCACACCAATCCAGGGAAACTCTGTCATGTACGAGGGTAGAATAAAATTATTTTCAGATATGCAAAATTTCAAAATATCTGTCTCTATGTACCTTTATCCCAAAAGGTTTTGCGGGATGTGCTATTGCAATCAAAAGGGAAAACCAAAAACCAAACAAACAAAAACAACTAACAAAAAAACCCCTGAAACCCAGAAAGACACAAAATTTAAGAATCAGGGGATCCAGCGGAGTCGAGTGTTGCAGTCCCAGGGAGACAGCCATGCAGCAGGGCTAGCGAGGACCAGGTCAGACTGAAACAGGGGAATGGAGAGCTCCAGAATGAAGTTTCTCAGAAAAAGAAAAGAAAAAATGTAACCAGTGTGCTTGGGCTATGTAGAAAATATCATTGACAAGTCTGTACAAAAGATGATGAAGCATTTAATAAAAGGAATTAAGAGAGGAGGTCATAAGACAGAGCAAATGAATCTTATAATTTTTTTTTTTTTTTTGGTACATGCCCGTAGTGGGAACCAAACCCGGGACTCTCTGGTCTGCAGGCCGACGCTCCAACCACTGAGCCAAACAGGCCAGGGCTGAATCTTATGATTTAAAAAAGAAAACAGTCCGGCCGGTGTGGCTCAGTGGTTGAGCGTCGACTCATGCACCGAGAGGTCGCCGTTTTGATTCCTGGTCGGGACACATGCCCAGGTTGTGGGCCCAGTCCCCATTGGGGGGCATGCAGGTGGTGGCCAATTGATGTTCTCTCTCATCAATGTTTCTGTCTTTCTCTCCCTCTCCCTTTCTCTCTATCTAAAATCAATAAAGGAAAAAACGTTTTTTTTAAATAAAAAAAAAAAAGAAAAGAAATAACAGAGATGGAATGATTATGAACTCTGGGCAAAAACAAAGAGTTCTACAAGAAAGAGGGCAATGTCATGGTATACTCTTCGGCTCTGCAGCGAACAATGTTTACACAATCACAATCATGTATACGCTGACTCTAGAGTCGATCAAATATGTGATATAAGTACATTGAGAGGAATGAGAGGTGGGAACTGGAACGATGTATGAGAGAGTTAAGTTCCCATCTATCATGGCAATAAATCATAGATTCTACCTTAAATCAACAGATCAAGAAGTCTCATCACACACACATTGTTTAGAAATATAGAGATAAATACCAGGGAAACAGTTGAGGAGCTGAAATCAGAAGCCTCTTGGAAGTTGTGGGCCTGTGGGGTGGGGACTGTTGCTTTTCATTACAACCCTTTAGTACTATTTAGCTTTTAAAAACATGTCCTTATGATATTTTCATATAGTTAGTAATTTTTATTTATTTTTCTTATCCTCACCTGAGGGCATTTTTGCATTTATCTTCAGACAGAGTGGGAAGGAGAGAGGGGGGAAGAGAGAGAGAAATATCAATATGAGAGAGACACATCGACTGGTTGCCACGCACACGGCCCCAACTGGGGCCAGGGACAAACCGAAACCGAGGTACGTGCCCTTAGTGGGAACTGAACCCGGGACTCTCTGGTCTGCAGGCCGATGCTCTAACCACTGAGCCAAACCAGCCAGGGCTAGTTAGTAATTTTTAAATAAAACCAAAGAACTAGGAAAAGGAATAATAGATTGGTTATTAATCTTAGTGAATCTCTAATTAGTGGAATGACACAATGAGTAAAATTGAGAGACTGTACAGAAAATGGATTAGAGGAGGTTGAAAGGACACAATTAAAACACGAGTTTATACTGATATGTTTTGATTATATTGTGATTGTTTATGAAAATGTACTGGGTTTTAGAATATATGCACTAAAGTATTTAAGGGTAAAAGGACATCGTTTCTGTAACTTACTCTCAAATGGTTCATACATATATGGAGAGAGAGAGAGTGCACAAATAAGGTAAAATGTTAACAATTGGGGAATCTGGGTGAAGATTATATAGAAATTATTTATACTATTCTTGCTGCTTTTCTGTAAACTTGAAATAAGTAGTTTTGTCAATTTAATAGGTAAGAAAAAGTGGTTTTCATTTTATTGTAATTATTAGTAAAACTGAACATATGTTAATGGATCATTCAAATTATCTGTTTATGTTCTTTGCTCTCCCCTATTGATTTGTCAAGCCATTTAAAAATCTTTCATCTGCCATAAATATATTGCAGTTCTCCTCGGTTTTCTGTAGCCTTGTAATTTTGTTTCAAATTTTCTTTTTTAACCTTGGACAACTGGCATATACATACATTTCTAAAAACAGAATCTATAGTTATCTTAGAAATGTGGATATTCTGTGGTTCATTCTGCAACTACATATTAGTTAATAGGCCCCCCCCCAAAAAAATCTTAATCCCATCCCCGATTTGGCATTGTTAGCCCTGACCCGTTCCCTTGATTATGTATACTTTTTCTCCAAACCACCTATTATCCTGGCATTCTTGGTAATAGAAAATATCTTTATATTAAAAAAAAATTTAACAGCACTATTTAAAAAATAAATATTAAATACTTTATGTAGAAATATGGTATCCTTCTGAGATTTTTAAGCAATCACAAAGTTTTTTAATGCAGAAAATGAATTTAAGCAGTTTAAATGCAAAATGAAGAATTTCTGATAATGAATACAATTAATTGAATGAAAACCTAATGAATACGCTTTATGGTCCAGGCACCTTGAGTGAAAGTTTTTACCCTCAAGAATCTCACAGTCTAGGAAGGGAGACATTTGAATAACTAGGTTGCACTCATGTGATAAGGACAATGAGGGCAGATACCCACAAGAGAATGAGCCTTGCAGAGAAGGGAGTTTTGTCCTGAGGGAGGTTGGGTTGGGGAGAGCTTTCTCGAAAAAGCCTCTCAGGGTGTCTGAAGGCCATTCAACCAAAAGGCAGAGAATCCAAACATACTCATTTAATCCCTAAACCTCTGTCAAGTCGGTGCTGTTACTATCTCTGTTGTACAAACCAGGGAAGAGATTTATAAGAGGTAAAATAACTGATGCAGGTCACATACTAACAAGTGGAGGTTCTAGGGTTCAAACACAGGCAATCATCTTGGTCCCTGTGCTACACTGACTCCTGGGATACCCTGAGATCAGCATTCCATCAAAAGGCAGAATGTCCAAGAAAGCCCACTACCTCTCAGGCATGGCAAGACTGATGCATCAATATTCTCAGTTTGAAATTTGAGAACAGGCATGGTATGAACACATTTTGGTAAGGGTGTATATGAGCACTGTGGTCAAAGAATGAATGTTGAGATTTCAAGATCCAGGCTGAGGCAATCAATGGAGTTTCAAAGATCAAACATTTAAGGGGTTAAGGATGGAGAAGATAATTAGACAAGTGCCGAGGTCATCAAGATTGTGTGTGTGTGTGTGTCCCTCCTGGAGATTGGAAAGAGGAATTTGGATGAAGAAACATGAGTGTAGTACAATGTCCTGAACTTCAAAAGAGTAGAGGTTACTTTGTAGCGGTAGGACAATGACTTGGAAACGAGAAACAGGGTTTAGGGGTGTATCTGAGTGAAGATTGAGAGGTAAGAAGTGACAACAAGGGAGGAAAGTTGCGTGTCCCTTAAGGTGAAGGGCTTGGAAGAGAACCCGCGGAAAAAGGTGGAGGTTTGAGAAACAGGTTTATAATGGAGTAGGGCTTCCCCAGGGTTCCTTTGCAGGAAGTTGCTAGGAGGAATTGTGAAGAGCAGGGGACAAACCTGGGGAAGAATGGACTGAGCTGGATATAGCAAGGACGGTATGGGGGAAGGAGGGCTTGTTTGGAGGTTGGCTGGAAGTGAGAGGGGATGCCCATTAGGTCGCGATTTGTTCTTGGCAGTCCTCAGTGGCATTAGCCAGCCTGACCATCCCCTATGTCCTAATGTCTGATGAGCATTGGTATGCCTAAGGGGTTGTAGAGAGGTGGGTCAGGGGGTCCCCTGCGTTGATACACTTAATTTCCCAGGGGGACCTTAGGGATCAGAGCTCCCTCCAGGCATCTTCCACATGCGAACCGCGAGGCCCTGGAAGGTTAAGTGGCCTACCCAAGGCCACACAGCTACTTCAGTCCTGATGCCCACCGGGGACCCGTTCTACTTCCTAGCCTCGCTCTGCCAGACGCAGTGAGACACCGAGGGGCGCACCCCTGGGCGAAGAGGAACCCCGCCGGCGTCATCGGGCCGGGACCCCGCCTCCGCGCCCGCCCCCGCGCGCTGCACCTGCACGTCGCGGTTGTGGCCGGCGGCTCCCTGCGCCCCGGCCGTTGCAGGGGCTGTAACCAAATAAAGAAGGGAAAGTACGGCGGGTGACGGCACCGAGCGCGCGCCGAGGCTGTGCGTCAGCCTCCGGCCACGGATGACTTATTTTGGACCAGGATGGTTAAATTAGTCACTTTTCAAATCCACGGCCCTCCGAGCACATTCACAAACATGCAAAACGGGTGACGCTGGCGCGGCCCCGGGGGAAACCGCGGCCGACTGACGCGGCCTCCGGCGCGGGGCGCCTCGCTCCAGCTTCCCCGTGGCCCAGCTCCGCCCTCGACTACTGGCGGCGCCCTTGCGTGGGCCAGGGGAGGAGAGGCGACCGCGGGGGCTGATTCCGGCGCCTTGTCGCCCCCTGGCGACCCTCCTGTGCTCCGGGAGACGAGGGCAGCGCGTGCCGTTAGGACTAGGACTCTTCGCTGAGAGACTGCTGTACGCGAAGGGGCGTGGCAAGGGCGTGGCGGGCTCAAAGGGGCGGGGCGCGAGGAGCGGGCTGTGTGGGCGTGGCGTTGCGCGCAGGGGCGTGGCAAAGTGCAGGTCGCAGTGCGCAAGCGCGCAGGGGCCGCCGCAGTAGGCGGGCGGTCTGGCGGCGTCCAGGCGGGAGGGGTGCAGGTAGTGCGGTGGGAGCGTCACAGCCCGGCTGGGGCCGCCTGGGCTGCACTGCCGGTTGCAGAGGATGGGGACGGTCGCGGTCGGGGTTGAGGGATGAGGATGTGGGAGGGGCAGCCGCGGCGGAAGCAGGGAGGACAGCGGGGGCGGTGGTGTCTCCGGGGAGGAAGGCCGGGCCGGTGCGGAGGCTCCTCAGGGAGAAAAGACGAAGCGAGAGTTCCCTGGGGAATCCCCCACCCCCAGACGGGGACCCGGTCGCGCCTGCACGGGATCGAGCCTAAGGCGCCAGTTGCTATGGGCAACTAGCTCTGGTGACCAACTTGTCCCGGTTGCCGGGGATGTGCTGGTCTTAGCGCCCCCGGGATTGCAGGCCCACAGCCCACCGAGGTGACCCGATTCTTCCCCTGAGGCTCTGCCCAGCTTGGGTCTGGGAGACTTTTTAATGGGCTTTTTTTTTTTTAACACTACCTATCTACTATTAGGGTGAAGGCACCCGGCACAACACCTTCCTGACCAGGCCCTGACATGCCTGTCCTTGAGAGGTAAAAACTTCAACGGGCGTCTTCCTTCCTAAAGGCAGGGAGACTACAGGAGGGCACATCTTATTGATATTTTGTCCAGTAGAAGTCAAATTTCAGCCCAGTTGTGGAGCAGTGAGGGTGAGTCTCTGTGGGGATCAGAGCTTTGACAGCAGACACCAGTTTTGGGACTTCTCCCACACTCTGGACCCCAAGGATGCAGATATCCAGCCAGAACAGCCATTAGCTTAATTTTCCCATCCGTTGTCTATCATTCAGCTGGAAGAATCTAGATAACTAGATACTATGATAAGGTCCAGACAGAGATGTTCAATTTTTTCCTCTTCTAACTCAAAAAGCCTCCTGGTGGAACAGCTGTTGGACCCATTGAAACGAAAGGATGAAAGCTCTACCTAAAAACAAGATGTGAATGGAAGAGACCTGTCATTGTGAGTCTGGCTTTTGATTAGCCACTGATGTCTTCCCTGGGGTGACATGACCTGGCCACGATAAACCTAAGTGGCTGCAGTTAAATTGCAGAACCAGCAGTTCTTATATTAATTCTCTGTGTGGTCTTGGACACCTTTGAGTCACATTGAGAATGATGGGTATTTCTCTTGTGGCTTTAATGAGTCAATTCATAGTAACGCTATTATTACCCAAATAACAAGGAAATTGGAAATCAGGCCATGCTCTTATTGGTTACCACTAGTTTTTATAATGGGATCAGGTTCCATGAGAGATGGAGGAATGCATTGTATGACTTTTTAAAACTTTTTCAGGTACCCTCCCCAAGGAATTGATTGGAAATGGGAAAGGCAAACTGTAGTTTGGTGTGGCCCCTCTAAGGCATAAATAGACATTCCGTTTCGGGAGAAATTAGAGATGTCTGTGGAGGATATGTAGATTAGTCTCCAACATGGATATACATTTTATATTTGACTAGCTGTATCTTCTTGGTAGATGCAAACAGTAAGGCACTCGGAACAGACACTTAGAACAGCTCTCATCTCAAAGAACCCAGTGCTTGTGTCCCAGTATGAGAAGTTTAATGCTGCAGAACGGCGTTTGATGAACGAAGCCTTCCAACCAGCCAGTGATCTCTTTGGACCCATTACCTTGCATTCTCAGTCAGACTGGATCACCTCCCATCCTGAGCCTCCCCAAGACTTCGAAGAGTTTTTCAATGCTCCTTCCAGAAAGACACCCTCTCCGGAGAAGCGCAGTATTTATATACAGTGCATTGGTATATACTGTAATATGCTGGATTTGGTTGGTTTGTGCAGTGGTGCCGTTGCTAGGGATAGTTTGGACTGTTGATCTCATCCAGTGGTGGAAGTTTTTAGCCAAACCGCCTTAAAAGAGGACATTTTGTTTCTTTCTAGTTCATATTAATAAATGATAAAGGTGTTTTGAGAATTTAGAGTTGGTTTGTTTCTAATTCCAAATTTATAGGCTGAGGTAAAGACTGAATATTGTAATCATCCTAAAGTCTGTCTTTAAATTTTCTTCCATGTTATAGGATTGCTAGGAAACACCAGAATTATCAGTGAAGAATATATTAAATGGCTCAAGGGCTACTGTGAAGCATTTTTCTATGGCTTGACAGTAAAACTCCTGGAACCGGTCCCTGTCTCTGCAACGAGGTGTTCCTTTAGGGTCAATGATAGCACACAGAAGCTGCAAATACATGCAGGTATATCAAACAACTTGACAATTTTAATGGAGTAAAGGATGTAGAGATATACTAAAACACATGTACATATCTTTCTGAATAGGGCACATCTTGAAGTTCTTAAAAAGGAAGAAACCTGAAGATGCCTTCTGTGTTGTGGGAATAACAATGATCGATCTTTACCCAAGAGACTCCTGGAATTTTGTCTTTGGACAAGCCTCTTTGACAGATGGTATTCCTTTTTGATATTGTTTATAGAAACTTTCTCAACATGAGAACATTTGAAGATGTTGAAAGAGGGAAAAGTTTCCATTATAATTTTGGTGCTTAAAACTGTGTGTTTCTGGTGCAGTATCGTGCTGTATTGGACATGTACTGTTGATACATTCTGATGATCCGGGTTCCTCCTGAGGTTGGCCATTCTCTACCTATATGACCTTGAAGCTAATAATACCTATTTCACAGGGTCATTTTGAGATAATTTGCATGGAAGTGCCAGTGCTTACAAAGTGTGTATATGTGCCTGGCCCATGTACAGGCACCCAGAGCAACACACGGGAAATGTAAGTAATTCGGTAGCAAGGTGGATTATATAAATTCAGGATATTTGAACTGTCGTTAACATAAGTGAAAGTCTTGCTAATTGTTTTTTTAACTCTTTTTGTAGTCATCTTGCGTAGATAGAATAGCAACAGATTGCTATGTAAGTGCTCATTCTGTGTCGTATTTTATTTTAAAAGAAAGTACTTTATTTTCTTTTAAAAAGTACACTTCAGTCTTTGATTTGAGATAGAATAGACTTTGACTCATTAGGAACCCTGCATGGTAATATTGGGGGTGGGAAAGGATCCAGAAGAAAATCATATTTTTGCCTATTTTTTTTTCTTTTTGTCTTCACTTCTGTTCTCCCATATGTCCATTTTTTAAAAAATCCTCACTCGATATATTTAATGATTTTAGAGAGAGAGAGAGAGAGAGAAAACGAAACACCAATCGGTAGCCTCCCATACACACCCTGACTGGGGATCGAACCCACAACCTAGGTATGTGCCCTGATTGGGAATCGAACCTGCAACCTTTTGGTGTATGGGATGACGCTCCAACCAACTGAACCACCCAGCCAGGGCCCACGTGTCCATTTTTGCTTTATTTCTTTACCCTTATCCCCAGGGTCTGAGACCTTTTTGAAGGGGAAAGGCCCAGGGAACTAGGAAGTGGTTGTTAATTAGTGTCCTGGGGATGGTGAGTAAGTACCAGGGACTGTAATTTATGAGTACCAAGGTTATGGACTGTCTCTATGACACATTAGCCTCTCTCTGACAAACGTTTCTATTAGATATTTCCTTCTCTTACCCATTTATCAGAGGTAGGGGCCCAGAGCACTACCCCTTCATCCTCAATTCTCTATTACATTCTTATAGCCCCCCACTATCCCCATGACCCTGGCAATAC
This sequence comes from Tadarida brasiliensis, assembly GCA_030848825.1. Taxonomy (NCBI): domain Eukaryota; kingdom Metazoa; phylum Chordata; class Mammalia; order Chiroptera; family Molossidae; genus Tadarida; species Tadarida brasiliensis. The sequence continues at coordinate 57,075,426 of CM061273.1, forward strand.
ACTCTCTTGGAGACTTGGGTCACTGCTGTGTTCCCAAGTTCTGTATGAGCTACCTTCCTATTAAAAAGAAATCTGTATGGCCCTGGCCAGTTTGGCTCAGCGGTTGGAGTGTCGGCCTGTGGACCAGAGAGTCCCGGGTTCGGTTCCCGCTAGGGGCACGTACCAAAAAAAAAAATCTGTATGAACTAAATTTTTATCTCCCCTTTTGTTGTTAACCTGGTAGAGAGAGAACCATTTTTAAAAATTAAAACTATGTAGATATTGCTAGCTGATTGATCTTGTACATTTTAGGAGGTAAGGATGCATTCCTCCATCATGTTTCTACCTTAGTTTTTTAAAGTTTCTTAAATATTGCACCACATACGAGAAGTAGTGGTAAGCTAGCAGCATTGATCTGCCAAGCAGTGAAACAGTATCTTACAGGTGACTTTATTCTCTCCAAGTTTACAAAGATTCGTGTTTTAAAATGGAGAAATATTTAGTTATAAAGAAAATAATCTTCTATTTGTAGAATTATTAGGAAAAAAAAAGTTCTTGCTAAAGGTATTGTAGTAACATATGCCCACACTTCTATGGCCAGAGGAGGTTACTTGTGACACGTGAGTAGATTCAGTTTTTTGGTTAACTTCCAGAATGCGTTCTCTCCCTAAATTTCAAATACCAGTGGATGGGTGGGACAAGGAAGATTCTTTTTGAATCAAGTTGGATTGGATAAACTTACTATGAAGTCATTTCTGTCCCCAAAAGTTCCTTATGACTCAAATAAGAACGGAAAGAGAGACATAAATAAAAGTGATAATGTAAACAAGTCAAATTACAAAGCGATCCTCGTCGGAATGAATTGGAAGTCACACTCTGTCCTCCATGTGTGTAAAGATGGGTAAGACAAGCCTAAGACCTAACACAGGAAGTCAGTTACAAAGGGTTTATTCTGGTCGCCCGACTCCAGCCACATAAGAGTTGTGCTGTGCTTAAAAAGCGGCAGGAAAGGAAGAGGTTCTGTCTTCAGTCTAAAGGCATAGACCAAAACGTGACCTCCAAGGCATCGGGGGCAGTGGCGGGGCAGTTTTCCTCAGTAGCATGGCATGAGGGAAGGAAGTGCAGGCACCCTCACTGACATAAATGTCATAGAGATCTGTTTATTGTGTTCTTAAAGGGAGACGTGAGTGTGTGTTGTTCATGTCATCATTTCCATGGCTTTTCCTGGAGTACTTGATTTGACTATTTGAGAAAAAAGACTCCTTTTGTGAGAAAACAAAACCCTCTGGAACTTTCAAAAGTTTTCAGGAATTTGACCTCGAGACGATTGAGTTTTACGGGGCTGTAGTAGAAGATAGTAGAAGAAGGTTTTGATAGGGAAATGTGGAGCAGAATCTTCCTTTGTCTTGGCTTATTGGACTCTGTGAACATGGGAGTACAGAACATGGGAGTACAGACATGAACATGGGAGCAGACACCCAGCAGGCTGTCTTTTGGTCTTCCCTTCAGGAATCTTACTCTCTGTTGTTGTTTGTCCTCTCTTTGTAGGTGTGGGGATATTCAGCTTTGCCAGGTATGGCAGTGATTTTTACAACTCAAGCTGTGAAAGCGAAGGGAAGGCATTGAAGAAAAAGTCTTCGAACGACTATTCGGTTTTTGATAACTACTACGTTCCTGAAGTGACTAGTGTTTTGCTGCTTCGGTCCTGTAAGGTGAGTTGTTTATAAAATCCAACTGGACTGTTTTTAAAGAGATCTTAATTCCCTCCACCGTACATCAACACTCCTGAAGGTATATAAATGAGCTTGTATCATTTGTATACTTTTGGTGGCTATTGCTTGACTGAAATTATCAATGAAAACAATTTAAATGGTTACCTTAATATTGAAATTTTCAGCATCTGTGCCAGTTTTTTGTCCTGTTAGTTAAACACAGCCTTGGCTGTACCCACACCCTCACCATTAGTTTAAGTCCAGAATTCTGGTATGAGTAGGTGACCTGCCCTTGCAGACTGTTGGGTCTTTAAGGAAAGCTGCCTTCCTGGGGCCTGGAAGACCTGTGTTCTCTGGCCTCTCAAGGAGCCTGGCCTTCCTCTTGGTCTCCAGGCTACCTTCTACCACAGTCAGTTCTACCGACAGTTCCTGATGTCTCCCCCACCACTGTTCTTTGGAAAGCCTGTCTCCTCATTTTTTCCATTTTCCACAGCCAGGGACATAGGCTTTTCTGCTTTCACCAATACTATTTGTGGGGTTTGAGAACTACACCTCAAAGAGCAATGTTTTCAATGTACACTGCCTGCATCGGCACCACCTCGTATGCTTATTAACCTACTGACACGGAATCTCTGGGGGAAGGGCCCCACAATTTAAATGGTTACATGTACTCTGTTGCTCTAGAGCACTGGCTCTCAACCAGTGACAGTTTTGCCACGCAGGAGTCATTTGGCTATGTGGCGAAACATTTCTGGTTGTCACAGTTGGATGGCACTGGCATCGAGAAGGGAGAGGCCAGGGATGCTGCTAAGCATGCTACAGGACACCGGAGAGCCTCCTTCCTCCGAAGAATGATCCCACCCAATCAGTGGTGTCGAGACTGAGAAACCCTGGTCCAAGGGTAATGAAGTGGTTTAAGTATAGTGAGGAAAGCAGTAAGACAGTTAAGAAAATGAGGGGTTAAGTCTTTGGGCAGGTTGAAGTTTTGGTGATGATGGTAAGGGAATGGATTTCTGCAAATTTGTTGCTTGGAAAAGTAAGAAAAAGGGGCGTGTGACTTATTGCTGATAATCGTGGCGCTACAAAGCCTCCATGTGAATGTCTTGCAGACTTTAACCCACGAGATTGGCCACATATTTGGACTTCGGCACTGCCAGTGGCTTGCATGCCTGATGCAAGGCTCCAACCACTTGGAAGAAGCTGACCGGCGCCCCCTGAATCTGTGCCCCATCTGTCTACGCAAGTTGCAGTGTGCTATTGGCTTCAACATTGTAGAAAGATACAAAGTAAATTGGGGGGAGGCATAGTCAAAAAGGGGGAAGTGGTTATATAAGTAGCAAACTAAGATTTTCTGGAGCTGCCATTTATCAGGGGAAATTAGTGCAAAGATAAGCAGGAAGCTGTGGTTAAAAAAAAACATGCAAAGAAATATCCTCCTTAAAAACTTTGACTTGCCTCTGAGTGCCTTACACCTGTAGTTCAGTGAGAAATGGAAGAGGTTTCTGCATTTGCCATTCATGTATAATAAGAGAGCCTGAATTTTCAGAACACAATAAATATTGATATGTGGGCAAAGTTCACTTTTAAAAACAATATAAATGCCCTGGCCAGTTTGGCTCAGTGGTTAGAGCATCGGCCTGCGGACCAGAGAGACCCGGGTTCAGTTCCCACTAAGGGCATGTACCTCGGTTACGGTTTGTCCCCGGCCCTGGTTGGGGTCGTGTGGGTGGCGACCAGTCGATGTGTCTCTCTCACATCGATGTTTCTCTCTCTCTCTTCCTCCCTTTCTCCTTCTCCCTCCCACTCTATCTGAAGATAAATGCAAAAATGTCCTCGGGTGAGGATTAAAAAAACACGATATAAATATATGGAGATCATTTACCTTACCTAATGTGGGAGAGTTACCATATTCATTAGGAGGAAAAGATGATTTTAAGAAGGAAGAGGGAAAGTACAAAATCTCAGTATGTGTGAATATATGTGTGTCCACAAACATCAATATACATCAGTTAACTGCTCATGGGAACAACCACTCATTCAGGTGACCACAATACATATCTATATATACCTTCATATACATGTCTACCCTTAGCTGTGTGTACACTTACATATGTGTACACATTCACATCAAATAAAAAGCACAGTTTAATGCTTGTGGAACATTTAGCAAGTTGAGAAAACAGTAATTATTCTCCCACCCTAAAAAGCTGTGAGGATGAGTGTATTTATTTTAAATCTTTTCTCCTGTGCATACTTGTGGCTGTCACTTATAATCATAGTTCGCATATTTTGGGTGTATGTTCTTTCACTTAGTATGTCAGTCTGAGTGCTTTTTTCAGATTCATAACCATCTTTATCAGATGGAACATCTTCATGGGTAACCTAAGTCATCGATTTAAAGAACCTGATTTAGAAGCCAGTGTTTTTCTCTTGCCTAAAACTATTCTGTCGTGCTTTGTTAAAATATTAATCTCTTTTCTTCTTTTTAAGGCACTGGTGAGGTGGATTGATGATGAATCCACCGATGCACCTCGGGTCACTCCAAGACATAGTAGTAAGGATAGTGTGAATTTGCCCAAACCGGTGGAAGCCTTTAAGGAGTGGAAAGAGTGGATAATGAAATGCCTTGCTGTTGTCCAAAAATAAGAACCTTCAAATAGGAGTAATTAAAATAAATACTTGCACACTGTGCTTTCTTTTGGATAGAGTGTTTTATTGGAATAAACTGTTTACTGATTCTGCCCTGTATAAAAGTAACATAATAGAAGCACCTTTAAAGCACCTGCACTTGAAATGAGACTCACTTTGAGTGATAAAAACTCTGATCTCTTTCTTCTGTCTTAGTAGCCTGGTCTGTGTCATTTCCATTCTTCACTTATGTTTATGTCTCCTGAGAGAGCTAGGACTAGCAGTAACTAGTAAGTAAATAAATAGTGTAAACATAGCTGTATATGTCCCAAGAAAGGACTTTTAAGGACCCTACTTTCCAGGGGGTGATTTGTGCTTCAGTTTTTCTAAAGGGACTCCCCCTCTGTTAGATCTTCTCTATTCACGTCCCTTTCCCTTTTCTGTGGTTTTCTCTGTCCTCTAGGCTGCCTCACCTCCTGTTTTTCTTTGCTTATTGTCAGTTTCCACCTGAAAGAAACAACAGCTTGCTTCTGATTTCAGCAGCTTAAAAGGTGACCTCCTCTCTAGAATATTTGCAAGTTAAAATAAGAGTGGTACTTGTACTATACCAACCTTTGGTGGTGGCGGTGGTGGTGGGTGGGTGGGGTTAGATTACAATAGCTTTAATCGACACAGTCATTTGTGAGGGTTCTTGCAAATAATTAGTTAGAATGGTCCTCATGTTTGTGAGTGTTACACTTTTTCTGTGGACTTAGAGCAGCTGTTGGGTTTATTTTCACAGTAGTATTTTTCTTACTTCTTTGCAGTCAGTGTTTACTTGAGTGGGGGAGAGAGTGTGGTGGGATTACCTGTCTGTGTGCCAAGAATGCCCAGGATGGCCTGTCAGGTTGGGAATATCAGCTGTATTTCCATGGTGGGGAACAGGTTGAAATCCTCAGACATGACACACCGCTTCTGCTAGACCAGTGTGTCCTGGGATCTGAGACGGGACGCTAGAGCAGATGAGCGGACTGAGCGCTGGTGAGCAGAGAGCATTCCCCTTTCCCATCTTCACCTTGAGGGTAAAACCTATAGGTAATTTTTATTTTGAACTTTGAAACCTAAATTTTTCTTTGTTATTTATGCAGTATTAGTTAAAGCACATTTTATAATGGAATCCGTAATTTCCCTACATGCACTCCCCTACTTGATTAAACATCTGAGTTGTTTAGAAATTGGTGGCTTGCCATTAAATCCAATTGGAGGATGAATGCCTAGTCATTTAATACTGGGAAGAAAACTCATGAAGCGTGGACTTTTATGGATTCTGTTATGGATTTCATTTCCAGAATAATGTATTTTTCTCTAATAACATACTTTTTATTATTGTTCATTCTGTTCAGATTTCTTTCATTTTCCTACAAGGTAAATGCAGCTTTAGTCCTGCAGTTCAGTGTTACTGCGATTTGCTTTATTGTGCTTTCCACATATTTCATTTTTTAAAATGAATTGAAGGTTTGTGGCAACCTGTGTAGCAAGTCTATTGATAGCAAATGATGGTTAGCATTTTTTTTTTTAGCAATAAAGTATGTTTTAATTAAGGCATCTTAGACATAATGCTAACGCACACTTTATAATAGACTACAGTATAGTGTAAACATGACTTTTATAGGTACTGGGAACCCAAAATATTTCATGTCACTCACTTTATTTGGATAGTCCTGCAATTGCTGTGGTTTGGAACCGAACCCCCAGTATCTCCAGGTGTGCCTGCAGTTACAATGCTACATGAACTCAGATTTGGCAGAGGTGTGTGTGTTGGGGGTTACAATCATTTAGACAAGATGTAATGCCCATTTGCACCTACTCTGCACTGTGAGACCAGGGAAAAGATAATCTATTAAAGAAACAAACAATTTAGTCTGGTTAAAAGTTGGACAAACATACGTTTTATGTAACAGGCATTTTTATTCAGTACTCATCACGTCAATGTTATTTAATTAGCCAGTTGTATGTACTTTGGGGCAATTTCTTAGGGGTAAGATTTAAAATACAATTTGTTTACTGCAACTAAATTTTATGTCCTATAGGTAATCTTTGTGATTGTCAAAGAAGTCCATGCAAATTTTGCTATGCAAATGTTGAATGAACAAGATAAGAGTAAAAAAAATTGAGTGAATCTGAAATGCTACTTACTTTGGCGCCCAAGGAATTAGTAGTACCTCTCAGGTCAAGGGAAGGATTAGTGTTAATATTTCATTCTGCCAAGACTGTTGAGGGGACGGGGGTGGGGGGTGGTTTGAACAGAAGAAGGTGGCGAAGATTCTTGTCCAGCTTGTTCTTAGGACCGCAAATTCACCTGATCTGAGTACTTTCAAATTTGTAACCCTAAGAGGGCCCCGGGGCGGCGTTGTTCCCTCTCGGGAGCAGGCAGGCCGCCACTGGCCCTCTGGCCCGCCCTGAGCGCTGGCCCTTCCCCCTCAGGAAGCAGCGTAGTTGTACGTGCTGTGCCAGAGCGGGCGAGCAGCGGCCCCAGACCAGCAGCTGTGAGCCCGCGTCCCAGCCTGTCCCCTCCTCCTGACACGGGACGCCCTCCCCCTGCCTGCGCAGAGCGCAGGCTTGTGACTCCACCTCCCCTGGGCTGGGACCTCCGCTACCACGGAGGGGCGCACTTAGCCACACCCCGCTCGAGTCGGCTGCATCCCAGGGGAGGCCTTGGAAAATCAGTATGGCGTTGCAACAGAGCAGTAAGTGGAATCACGTCTTGGGTAGAGCGTGTAAACAGTGCCTTCTAAAAGTTTGAAGCTTAGTCACTTCCTCCGTTCTGATCGGTAATCTAGGGCAGAACCGTCCCATACAAATATAATAAGCCGTATACGTAATTTACATTTTTCCAGTAGCCACATTAGCAAATGCAAAAGGAAGTAGGTGAGCCCAGCCCGGTGTGGCTCAGTAGATTGAGCGTTGTCCCAGAGACTGAGAGGTCCTGGTTGGATTCCAGGTCAGGGCACATGCCCAGGTTGCTAGTTCCATCCCCAGTAGGGGGCGTGCAGGAGGCAGCCAATCCATATTTCTCCCATGGATGTTTCTATCTCCCCCTTCCTCTCTCTCTAAATAAATAAAATATATTTAAAAAAGGGAAGCAGGTGAAATTAATTTCAATGATATATTTTTTTTAATTCAGCATATCCAATATATTATTTCAACGTGTAATAAATATACAAATTATTGAGATATTTTATATTCTCTTTTCGTACTAAGTCTTCAAATTCTGGCTGTATTTTATACATACAGCACAACTGAATTCCAGCTGGGCGCATTTCAAGTGCTCAACAGCCCCAGGAGGCTCATGGCTACTATACTGGACAGACCAGCCCTAGGTCAGTACCATTTTGTAGTCTACACGGGAAGATGTACCTATGAAGTTGAATTAATGGGAAGAGAAAACCTTTTTTCAAGGAAAAGGTCACATGGTCCCCTGGCGGCACAGTGCGTGTGGACATGCAAGCTGCAGGGTGTGAGCACCGGAGGGGCCTCTGGAGTTGGCACTGACTCACTTTTGGATCTTGCTGTTACCCTCTGTGGCAGGTTGTTTTTTGCCCTCGCCTCCCTCCTGTTGCCAAAGGCTTGGTATTTCCAAATGCATTTTCATTTTTGGAAAGCAGAATTGCAAAGTGTGAATGATGTGAATGTTGTCGAGTCCATTTCGCAGATCGAGGAAGCAAGCCCGGGGTAGCTACGTAAATTGTGTGCAGCGGCCCCAATGGCAGGGCTCAGATCCCCAGTCTCCCCGATTTCCAGGTCTGCTGTGTTTTCACTGTGCTGCATGGCCTCATAAGAAGTAAAGTACCACAAGCTAGAAACCTACCATTTTCTTCCAGTTGTTTATAGAAGGGGTTATAAGATTAAACTCTTTTCTGACCTCTTTCCTCTTCAAGTAGGGCCACTGGGGTTGCTCAAAATGAGAAAAATCAGAATACTTTGCTTTAACATAAAAAATTTTTTTTTTCAATATCCAGGAAAGCATTTGCTGCCAGTTGAGGCATTAAAAAAAAAAAAAAAAAAAAGCATGGAAAAACATCTACTGAAAATAGGTTAAGTGACGACAAAGTCTGCTCTAGCATTATGTTAAAACTCAGAGCCCTCATTTGCATACCACCCTCATGGTCATTGCTTCCCACTGTTTAGGCTCCCATGGATCTGTTTCCTTCCTTACACCTGAGCCACACGTATAGGACATTATCACTGGGCACTTGGAGACCCATCTCAGATGTTGGACCTGTAGGCTTTGCCCACAATGCTTTGTGTCCTGTGCCCAGGGGGTCCAGATGCTTCTCGGAGCACCAGATTCTCGAGCTGTAATCATGAATAGATACCAGCTTTTTTCTCTTATAAAAGTCAATGAAAAACAAAGAACTCATTCATTCAACAATGTTTTTGGAGCATCACCTGCTATGCGCCAGGCCCTGCTCACAGCCTCCAGCATGTGGTAGTGAATAGAAAACTGGTTCCCTAATGTCCCAGTGGAAGAGACAGATGATAAACAGGTAAATAGATCCTTTTATAACATAGTGTCAGACTACAGGGACAGAAACAAGTGCTCTTTCAGATAGGATAGTTAGGCATGCCTCCTCATGGGTGACCTTTGGAGGGCACCACATTGAAGGGTCACATCGTATACTCATTAAGGGAAGGGTGCACCAGGCAAAGGGTGCAAGGCAAAATGCCAAGGCCTTATTCTTGTGATTTCAAGGAACAGTAGGAAGGCCAGTGCAGCCAGAGTAGCAAAGTCAAGGAGTGGGGGAGTCATAGCCTCCATCAGGGCGTACATGAAGAGCCTATTGTTAAGGACTGGGTTTTAAATGGGATCATGTCTGACTTGTGCTTTAAAAGGATATTGTAGGGCTGCTATCTGGGACACGAAGGCCAGGGTGGAGTGGGTGGATGTGTAGGAAGAGAGAAAGCAGGTAAGCCAGCTAGAAGATTATTGCAATAATCCAGCTAAGATGATAGGCTTGGATCAGGGGTACTGGTAGTTTGGCAAAAGCAGTCAGTTTCTGGATATATTTAGGAAGTAGAGCCCATAGGATTTGTGGAGGGACAGGTTTGGAGAGCAGGTTCAAGAATTCTGCTGAGGATCTGTTAAATTGGAAATGCCTAGTTGGCACCCATCTGCTTTCACATGGGCCTGTATAAGTCCAGAGCTCGGTGACGGTCTGGATTTAGTGCAGGAGTTGAGTGTGGAGAAGGTACTTAAAGTTTTGGCCGATTTCTAGAGGCATAAGTTGCTAGGATAGTTAGTGTGCTTGTTTTTTTTTTTCCTTGAGTTACTGGAAAGGTATGTAAATAATATAATTACATAGTCACAGTTTCCATTTTCTCTCAATAATTTTGGTGAGTTATATTTAAAAAACTTTTATAGATAGAGGTTTGGGATATCAGTTTTGGTATCAAATTTCCCCTTAAGAAATTCATAGTCACTGAAGTAATTTTATTTGGATATGAGAAGTTATTTAACATGAAAAGTGAAGTTGCAAGTTTCTTGTCACTTTTCTTGTTCTGCACTCTGAGGCAGTCAATACAGAAACAGAACACCAGGGGGCACTAGGTTCCTTACTTATAAGACAGTGGCTGGCCCACCTGTTGGAGATTGTAGCCCTCACTTCTATTAACATCTGTATCAAAGACAAATCCAAAAACAAGGACAGCATCTCTTTTCTCAATACAATGTATACCTGTAGGAGTGACCTTTAAGCATGTGACATGCCTTAAGTGAATTTAAATTGGCCATTTGAAGTAATGTTCATTACGATTTAAAATTTTAAAGGAAATGACTTCTAAACTCTAGATCCCTATTGGTGAGCCTCGTATCTGGGAGCTTTTAGAAATCAGGATTCATGATAATTTCTTCATGAATTTTAGAATATTTGAGGAGTACAGAAATGTAAATATAATAAATACTTCCCGTTGACTTCAGTGGTGACCTGGACCTGGGAACCCTGTCTTAATAATCATTTTCTAATTATCATCAGGTATTAAGCTAAAATGAGCAAAGGCTACATTATACACTATTGGAGTAGATAATTGATAACTTTGTTAAAAGTTTTGGGACCATTATATCAGTTAAGGTTGCGTCTGTCTTCAAAGAGCACGTTTTAAAAAATAAATTTATTTTCATTCTCACCCAAGGATATTTTTCCCATTGATTTTGAGAGAGAGTGGAAGGGAGGGAGGGAGGTGGGGGTGGGGAGACAGAAAGAGAGAAACATGGATGTGAGAGAGACACATTGATGACCTCCTGCATGCGCCTTGACCAGAGCTGGGGATCGAACCTGCAACCCAGTATGTGACTGGAAATCGAACCTAAGACCATTTGGTGCATGGGCCAATGCGCTAACCTCTTAGCAACACTGGCCAGGGCAAAGAGCACATAATTTCAATTCATTTTTCAAGGAGGAGTAACTTTATTTATTTTTATTAATTAAATTATTTTTGTTACAGATGTTTCTCCTTTTTCCCCCCTAGACACGCTCCTCCCAACCCTCCCCCGCCCCCCCAGGGATGTTGTCTATGTTCAATGGTTATGCATATATGCATATAAGTTTGGTTTATCTTATCCCTTCCCCCTGCCCCCCTTCTCTGAGCTTTATCAGTCTGAACCATACTCCTTTCTATGTCTCTGGGTCTATTTTGTTCATCAGCTTATTTTGTTCATTATATTCCACAAATAAGTGAGATCATGTGGTATTTGTCTTTCTCTGATTGGCTTATTTCACTTAGCATAATACTCTCTAGGTCCAGGAAGAGTAACTTTAAATTGGGACAGAAACCATCTACATTTATACTCACGAAAACATTATTTTTTAATTTTATTATTTTTTATATTCTCTTTAAAATTAATTTATTTTTGTTACAGATGTTTCTCCTTTTTCCCCCATTGACACCCTCCTCCCCGCTCCTGCCCCGCCTTCACAGTATTGTTGTTTATGTTCATTGGTTATGCATATATGCATATAAGTTCTTTGGTTTATCTCTTCCCGACCACCATCTCTGCCCCCCTCCTCTGAGGTTTGTCGGTCTGTTCCCCACTTCTATGTCTCTGGGTCTATTTTGTTCATCAGCTTATTTTGTTCATTAATTCCACAAATAAGTGAGATCATGTGATACTTACTGTCTTTCTCTGATGGCTTATTTTGCTTAGCATAATACTCTCCAGGTCCCTCTATGTCATCTCAAAGGATAAGAGATCTTTCTTTCTTACAGCTGCATAGTGTTCCATTGTGTACATGTACCACAGCTTTTTTATCCACTCATCTATTGATTGGACACTTGGGCTGTTTCCAGATCTTAGCTATTGTAAATAGTGCTGCTATGAACATAGGGGTGCATATATTCTTTCTGATTGGTGTTTCAGGCTTCTTAGGATATAGTCCTAGAAGTGGGATCACTGGGTCAAATGGCAGTTCAATTTTTAATTTTTTGAGGAAACACCATTTTGTTTTCCATAGTGGCTGCACCAGTCTTCATTCCCACCTGCAGTGTACTAGAGTCCCCTTTTCTCCACACCCTCGCCAGTACTTGTCCTTTGATGATTTGTTGATGGCAGCCATTCTGATAGGTGTGAGGTGATACCTCATTGTCATTTTAATTTGCATCTCTCTGATGATTAGTGATGTTGAGCATTTTTCATGTCTCTTGGCCATTTATATGTCCTGTTTGGAGAGATATCTATTTAAGCCCTCTGCCCATTTTTAAATGGATTCTTTGTCTTCCTTTTGTTGAGTTGTATGAGTACTCTATATATTTTGGAAATTAACCTCTTATCTGATGTATCATTGGCAATTCTCCCATACAGTGGGTTCCCTTTCCATTTTGATGGTTGTTTCTTTTGCTGTGCAGAAGCTTTTTAGTTTGATGTAGTCCTATTTATTAATTCTTTCCTTTGTTTCTCTTGCCATAGGCATTGTATCAGTGCAAATTGTACTGTGTGTGATGTCTGAGATTTTGCTGCCTACATTTTCTTCTAGGATTTTTATGGATTCATGATTCACATTTAAGTCTTCTATCCATTTTGACTTTATTCTTGTGTACAGTGTAAGTTGGTGGTCTAGTTTCCTTCCTTCCTTCCTTCCTTCCTTCCTTCCTTCCTTCCTTCCTTCCTTCCTCCCTCCCTCCCTCCCTCCCTCCCTCCCTCCCTCCCTTCCTTCTTTCTTTTTTTTGCATGTAGCTGTCCAATTTTTCCAATACCATTTGTTAAAGAGACTGTCTTTACTCCACTGTATGCTCTTGCCACCTTTGTCAAATATTAGTTGAACATAATGTCTTGGATCAATTTCTGGATTCTCTGTTCTGTTCCATTGATCTATATGCCTGTTCTTGTGCCAGTACCAGGTTGTTTTGATTACAATGGCTTTTTAGTATAACCTGATATCCAGTATTGTGATCCCTCCTACTTTGTTCTTCTTTTTCAAGATTTCTGTGGCTATTCGGGGTCTTTTTTTTTGGTTCCCTATAAACTTTTGGAGTATTTGTTCTAGGTCTGTGAAATATGTCATTGGTATTTTAATGGGGATTGCATTGAATGTATAGATTGCTTTGGGTAGTATGGACATTTTAATGATGTTAATTCTTCCAATTCATGAACAAGGTATATGCTTCCACTTTTTTTTTTTATATCTTCCTCTATTTCTTTTTTCAATGTCCTGTAGTTTTCTGCAAACAGGTCCTTTACTTCTTTGGTTAAGTTTATTCCTAGGTATCTTAATTTTTTTTGTTGCAATGATAAATGGGATTGTTTTTTTAGTTTCTCTTTCTGAGTGTTCATTATTGGTGTATAAAAATACCAATGATTTCTGGATGTTGATTTTATATCCTGCTACTTTGCCGAATTCATTTATTAAATCTAGTAGTTTTTTTAATGGAGTCTTTAGGGTTTTCTATGTACAATATCATGTCACCTGCAAATAATGACAGTTTCACTTCTTCCTTTTCATTTTGCATCCCTTTTATTTTTTTCTTCTTGCCTGATTGCTATGGCTAAGACTATATTAAATAAGAGTGGCGAAAGTGGGCATCCCTGTCTTGTTCCTGTTCTTAAGGGATATACTTTTAGTTTTTGTCCATTGAGTGTGATGTTGGCTGTAGGTTTGTCATATATGGCCTTTATTATGTTGAGATATGATCCTTCCATTCCCACTTTGCTGAGAGTTTTTATCAAAAATGGGTGCTGGATTTTGTTAAGTGCTTTTTTGGCGTCTATTGATATAATCCTATGATTTTTATCTTTCATTTTGTTTATGTGGTGTATCACATTCATTGATTTATGAATATTGTACCAACCTTGCATCCCTGGGATAAATCCCACTTGGTCATGGTGTATAATTTAAAAAATATATTGCTGGATCTGATTTGCTAAGATTTTGGTGAAGATTTTAGCATCTATGTTCATCAGGGATATGGGCGTAATGTTCTTTGTAGTGTTTTTATCTTGTTTTGGGATTAGGATTATGCTGGCCTCATAAAAAGAACTTGGAAGTCTTCCTCTTGAATTTTTTGGAATAGTTTGAGGAGAATAGGTGATAGTTCTTTGAATGTTTGCTAAAACTCCCCTGTGAAGCAATCCAGACCAGGGCTTTTGTTTGCTGGCAGTTTACTGATTACTGCTTCTATTTCCTTAATTGTTATTGGTCTGTTCAGGTTTTCTGACTCTTCCCAGTTGAGTTTTGGAAGACTGTATGATTCTAAGAATTTGTCCATTTCACCTAGGTTGTCGAATTTGTTGGCATATAATTGTTCATAGTATTTTCTTACAATCCTTTGTATTTCTCTGGTTACTTTATCTCTTTCATTTCTGATTTTATTAATTTGGGTCCTCTTTGTTTCTTCATGAGTCAAGCTAAAGGTTGATCAATCTTGTTTATCGTTTTAAAGAACCAGCTCTTGGTTTCCTTGATCTTTTGTATTGTTTTTTAGTCTCTCTGTCATTTATTTCCTTCCTTCTACTAACTCTGGGTTTTTCTTTTTGTTCTCTTTCTAAATCTTTAAGTTGTAGGGTTAGTTTATTAGAAAATTTTCTTGTTTCTTGTAGTTCTTACTAAGTTGTTTGAACACCCTTAAAACCATTGCTTTGAATTCTTTATCTGACAAATCACTTGCTTCCATTTCATGTAGTTCCTTTTCTTGTGATTTCTCCTTTTCTTTCATTTGGGAGTTGTTTCTTTGTCTCACCATTTTAGCAGTCTGGTAGTTCCAGGCCAGGTGAGGCGTGTTGGGATGTGTAGGCAGGTCAGTGTGTATCAGATAAGACTTGTTGTGCCTCCCAGACTGTTCTGGTGCATGGCGCCTCTTGTCTGCTGTGGGTCCTGGAGGACTGACAACTGGTGGCTAGTGTTGGTCTGTCATGATAGGCGCTGCTGGGGTGCGCGGGTCCTCAGGTACCATTGCTGCCTGGTGGGGCTCAGCTCCTGATCAGTCACTGCTGATGCTGCTGGGGGCGAGTCTCAGCTCCTGGTTTGTCATGCAAACATTAAGTCAGCAAGATTAAAGCAGGCTCTCTTTAGTCACAGAAACTGAAAACTGATAATTCATGTGCTTTCAGCTGTTTGATCTTTCCTGTCTCTGGTGTCTATGATCTAAGAATCACTTTGACCACAGTGATTCTTTCCTGTCATGGAGTACTGCTAACTTACAGAGCTGTGCCATTGCTGATACCTATCCATTCCCGTGTCACAGGTACACAGGGCAGGGGCCAGAGGCTGCAGTCCACAGGTCACATCCAGTCCACTGCCTCGTTTTCTTTTTAATTTTATTTTTCAATTACATTTGACATTCAGTACTATTTTTATTAGTTTCAGGTGTACAACATAGAGGTTAGATAGTCATATATATGATTTACAGAGTGATCCCCCCCCCACTATTTCAAGTACCCACCTGATGCCATAGTTAGTTATTTCATTATTGACTATATTCTCTATGCTGTACTTTGCATCCCTGTGACTGTTTTGTAACTACCAATTTGTACTTCTTTATCCCTTCACCCTTTTCACCCAGTCCCCCAACCCCCCTCCCCTCTGGAAACCATCAGTTTGTTCTCTGTATCTATGTGCCTCTTTCTGTTTTGTTCCTTTATGTTCTTTAGATTCTGCATATAAGTGAAATCATACAGTATCTGTCTTTCTTTGTCTGACTGATTTCACTTAGCATATTACCCTCTCTAGGTCCATCCATGCTGCCACAAATGGTAAGATTTTATTCTTTTTATGGTCGAGTAATATTCCATCAAATATATGTAGCACCACTTTTTATCCACTCATCTATTGAGGCACTTGGGTTCCTTCCATATCTTGGTTATTGTGAATAATGCTGCAGTGAAAATGGGGTGCCTATATCTTTTCAAATTAGTGTTTTGGTTTCTTCGGATATATTCCCAGAGGTGGAATCGCTGGGTCATAAGGCAGTTCCATTTTAAATTTTTTGAGGACCCTCCATACTGTTTTCCATAGTGGCTGCACCAGTTGGCATTCCCACTAACAGGGCACGAGAGTTCCCTTTTTACCACCTCCTCAGGTGGCTCTGCATGATGGCTGCCTCTCTGTGTGTGTTTCTGTGTATCCGGTATATCTGCTATGTCTCCCAGCCTTGGCAGGGTGGTGGTAGGTAGCTGGTATCCTGTGGGGCCCAGGGGCGCAGTCTCCCTGATCCCCAGAACCGGGGCTCCAGGGGTGTCCCTTGTGTGTGTTGTGTGTGTCCTCTTGTTGTAACTGAGCCTTGACTGCTGTTGGCACATCCATGGGTGGGGTTGATTCTCAGGCTGGTTGGGTGTGAGAACTGGTCACGACCACAGTGTGTGAGCTGCCGTGCAGGGCTGACCGCATGAAGCAGAACAAGCCCGAGCAGGGTCTGGGGCCTGCCGACATCTCCCTTTGGGTGTGATGCTTGTGGGGCTACTCAGGTTGTTCTCTGCTGTGGTCTGAAGCCAGCCGCTGGTTCCCGGGCCTTTTGGGAGGGACTGCAGTGCAGGTCAGTGTCACACGCTGCCTGTGATCAGCCCTGGGCTACCTATTGGGAGTTACAAAGTGGTCCATAGTTAGTAGCTGCCTGTGCTGGGCCTGGGTGTGCATGGGAGGGGCCAGCTGCCACCAGCTCTGGGTCTGGGGCAGGTCAGCAAAAGGCCCAAAGCACCCCAAGACTTGCTGCCACCTGCTGACTGCCCGTTAGGCTCAGCCACTGAAAGAGTCTCACGCAGTATGTGAGTTGCATGAGGAAAGGCGGGTGGTGTTCACCAGGTTAATACAGGTTTAAACTTTGTGCCCATGCTGGGTCTGAGGCCACTCACCAAAGGTCTCACAGCACACTAAGGCCAGCCACCACCTGCCTGGGGCCCGTGGACCTTGGCGGGGTCTCAGGGAGTCATCAGAGTGGAGCTGGTAGAGTTCATCGGGCTGAAGCGGATGAAGATTTGAACATGTGGAGGGAGGGCTTAACACAGGGACGGTGGCGCCTCTTGGGCATGCGGGAAGACAGCCCTCACCCCAAAGCCACACAACTTGGTTTCTCCCTGTGTGTTTCTGGAATTCCCCAAGCTTGCCTGGAATTCTTCGGGAGTTTTTTAAGCAAGACTGCAACGAGGCCCGGGCTGGGTGTCGTGCAGAGCCTCCAGCAGTAGTGAGCTTGGGAGGGCGGGGCCTCAAGGAGTCCTCGGGGTGAGGTCAGTGTCCCCCAGAGGCTAATGCTATGTGCGGGGAGTGCTTGGCCCAGGAGAGATGGCATCCTTGGGCCGTGTGGGAGAGGGACTCAACACAGGGACATTCGCAGCTGTTCCTCCAGCCCTCTCCCGGAAGTCACACAACTTAGTCTCTCCCCGCATGACGCTGGCACCCCGAGCGGCCGTTCCTCCACTGGAGCCCAGGGTGGGTGCCCGCGTGCAAGGGTTTGTGTGCACTGGCCCTTTAAGAGGACGCCGGGGGTTTCCAGCGGCCTCACCGGGGCTGATGTTCACAGATATTTTGTGGGCCCCTCTTCTTGGCACCGGTGCCCTGGGCTGGCAGCCCGTGTGGGTCTGAGACCCCTTACTCCGCAGTGGGGGCCTCTGCAGCTGAGCTATCCCTCCGGACAGGGGTTTTTCAAACTGTAAGAGCAAGTTTATTAAGTTACAGAGGCACCTGGGAGCTTAGGTGAGAGAAAGGTAAAGGTAAGGCACCTGGTGGGGGAGAAGAGGGAGCCGGGAAAGGCGTGGGAGTGGATTCGCAGTGGCCGTGCGTGGGTGTGGAGCCAGACCGGCGCACATTGGCACCCCTCCCACCAGTGTCTTGGCTCCTTCTGCATGCTTCAGTTATGACTTGTGTTCAGCTAGTCTTCAGATGGCTATCTAGGTCGATTCTTTTGTACTTCGGTTGTCATTTTGATGTGGTCCTGGGAGGTGAAGGCAGCTTCCACCCACACCGCCACCTTGGTCCCAATCCACTGCGCATTTCTCTCTGCAGCCTCTGAGCTGATCATGCTTATTACGTTTTTATGGCATTGCATAAGATCAATTATTTTATACATCAAGTTTTATGAAAATCAAATCTCAGTATCCATAAATAAACTTGCATTGAAACAGCCAAGATAATTCATATATATGTTGTCTATGGCTAGTGCCCCACTACCAGAGCAGAGTGAATAGCTGGGACAGAAAAAGTTCACCAACCCCTGGCCTGATAGTCTGTGCTGTTTCCTTAGAGGTTAAACTGTTCTTAGGATTATTCTGTAACTGAATAGTCCTCTTTCTAGTCATTACAGTTGAGAGGCTTAGCTATTACTCTGTGGCTACTATGATATCATTTCATTCACATATTTTTCAGCCAAGAAATAAATTCAACAAACACTTCTTGGACGTGTTTATGTGTCTCTAGTAGAGTTAACATATTTTTCAGAAAATAAGTTGTTTTCATAACTTCAACTGGATCAAACAATGAATGCTGAAGAGTCAACAAAAAACGAATCAGTCCCTTTAAATAAAAAAGCCATACATTTATTGCAAATCTAGAAGTACCAGAATGTCCCTAGTACAGAACAAATCAGCAATCCTGTTTTAAATTTTCTTCCAAACATTTAAAACCTTGATTATTGACAAACTGAAATCGGCATACATGTTTCTCATGCAGTTAACAGAATGGACATAGAGCACGTAGCTCAGAAATCAGTTATAAATATTAAACTGTATTTAACATTCATAGTAAAAATCGTTATAAAGTGCTGAAGTAATGTAAGTCTGCAACACTGTCACAAGCTCAGAGTCCTTCTCAAGCAGTGACAGAGATCTACATCCACCTTGTTTTAGGTGTGTCTTTTTTTGATGGACACTGTGTCACTTCCTGTCTCACCCTCCCCAAAGATTTACAGATTGTCCTATTTCTATGGCTGATAAAATTCTGTACAAAATATAGCAGGTGGTGTTGAACTATGCCACTTCCATTTCAGTGCAGAGAAATATTCAAGCTTTGTGTACCTGTAACCAAACTAGGCTTGTTATATTGTTTCCCCCTGAGTTGTCATAAATTAACAGTGAAGATGAATAAGGATGGAGCAGCGAGCATTGACCATCACCTGTAGAGTGAGATTCAGCACTTAGGAGTAGTAACCCACCTGTTATCCTCACACGTGCCTTCTTTACAGAAAATGGCTAAAATGAGAAATACTCTACATATAGTGTAACTGCAAAAAAAGAACAAAACCCAATGATCAGTTAACCTGAAAACTCTGGCAACTTAGAGCAATCAAAGTTTATACAAGATGTAAATTGCAACTTGTTACTCATGATGGTAAAATACATGTCCCTGCTGCCCCATGTGCAATACAGAAATGCTTCAGCAGTTAGATGGTTTTCTTGTTAAAATCAGAAATGCTTCAACAGTTCAATGAAATATAATTCTGATCAAAGAAGATCCTCAAGTATTCTTAGGTGATAAAACATTATTTTAAAATGCTAAGGCAATTTGCTATTCATTCTTTTCCCACCGTAAATAGCATGTTGCCTTTAATCAAATTGGAGAGTCATTACACCTTGGCCTTATGGAGTAACTTTACAAGAGAAGTAGTATTCTTTGAGGCGTTTAAAGGATTGCAGAAGGGAGGTAAAAATGATGCTTGTGTCCCAGATTATATTTCTTTTGACTACTGTAATCATTCTAGAATAACTTAATAATAAATAGTGGTTTAAATTAAAGACACTACAATCACATATTTCTGCATAATTAAAAGCAACAGGAAATGCATTTTTGAATGCTATTCTTTATATTCTGTGTGAAATACTTCTGGTAATGACTGGCTATAAAAAGAAGTGGGGATCTTCACATTCATGAGTTTCAAGTTTATATGCAGATATATAAATTCCCAGG
The DNA here is from genome assembly GCA_030848825.1 of Tadarida brasiliensis. Classification (NCBI taxonomy): domain Eukaryota; kingdom Metazoa; phylum Chordata; class Mammalia; order Chiroptera; family Molossidae; genus Tadarida; species Tadarida brasiliensis. The sequence continues at coordinate 57,095,101 of CM061273.1, forward strand.
TATTAACCAAATGTTTGGTCTTAAAGTGTACGTCATTTCAACGGAATATTTGGAAAATGAAGAGGCTATAAGATTTTAATGTAAACCTCTGTATTTTTCAAAGGGTTTTAAACAACTTGCTCATATCTCTGAAACTGAGAAATTTTACAAGTGATTTAAGATTTTTTTGAATGGCCAATTTCATTTCAGTGGCCTGGGCTCGATATTATTTGACAGTACAGCAGTTTATATATGTGAGAACTCTTAAAACCACTTCGCCGTTTATGTCACTATTTTAAAATCGGAATGTGAACCACAGTCCTGTGCGTCTTTGTATTGCTACGGAATACAGCCAGATTTAGGTACGGAAGAGTATTTGGTTGTTTTTGTTTTGGCTTAAAGAACAAGCAAAAAGGAAAACTTAAAACACAAAGAAGAGGATGTTGGTGGTGGTGTTCGTGTATACATTCCCTCTGAAATGTCGTTTTGACAGTGGGTGCAGTGGTTAGCTCCTCGGCACCACTGTGTCCCCCAGACACCCCCACCCAACCAGCCAGCAGGGCGGCTGATGTTATATGAAAGCCTATCATTCTGGCTCCGTTTTCATGGGAACTTTATGCTCGTTTTTCCCAAGGTCCATTTCAAGGAAGTCTTCAGGTGTGTCTTGTAAAGCTCTGCCGTGATAACTCTCTGCCTTTCCTTCACCTGCACGGTGGCGCCGGCACAGTCCCTTTTTACACGGCCTTACGAAGGCCAGGCACCCGGCAGCCATGGCCATGCCAGCCGCGCAGGAGTAGAAGGCTCTGCTGTATATCTTACTGTGGTCCACCAGCAGACCTGGGAGGAAGCATTCACATGTTAGCAAGTGGGCACAAACCTGCTCACCCAGGTCCCCGCACAGCCAGAGCCCCTGACTTTCCTTGCCTCCTTGGTTTTATCTTGTTTCTCTGAAGAAAAGAAAAAAGAGTGTTGAAGGGAGGAATCTTTTCTAGGCTGGGGGTGGGGGTGGAGAAATCAGTCTGACATACAACATGCTTATTAGCAGCTGAGATCATTGTGTCGCTAAAATGTCTTCGTGGGCGAATTGGCCCTTGGAGAGCATCTAAAACGTGGGACTGTTAGATACATGCTTTTTTGAAAAGGTAATATTCTTAAGGGAGGAAAGAGCTCTATTATTTTCACTTGGGCTCATTTCAGATATCTTTGAACAAGGGGTAAGATTTCCAGTCACAGTAACTTTAAGGATATTTCAGGTCTAAGATATGAAAGATACCCATGTCCTTCCTACAAGGAAATAGTCTATAGCAATCACTTGAGTAAATGCAGAGTGCTGCTCTGTGCTCTGACACCTTCCTAAGGAGGGAAGGTGACACAGGAGTCCCTTAATTCTGTTGTTCCAAAAGTCAGAGGGTAATGAAGTCATAAATCCATGGGTCCTCTCTAGCATTTATAAGGCAAGGTGGTGGGAAAGGCCTAGGCAGCTTGGGCTGCAGAGTGACCTGGTCACTGGTTTACCCTTTGACCATCAGCTCACAATCTTCGATCTTCAATTTCCTCATATTTAAGTCAGGAGAGTTACTCAGGTCATCTCTAATTCTGCCAGCTCTGTAATTGTATGGAAGTACTAAAATCAGTAGATTTTAAAACTAGACTTAAATAGGAAGCCAGCACAATGAATAAGGGAACAGTCAACATTATAGATTATATAATCTGTATTACAGTGCCCACTTTATAATGTAATATGACCTCCCTTTATAGCCTGGGAAATGATCTCCTTAATAATATTCTTGCCCTAAACATTGTCATGTTGAACTAACATGATTCAGGTCCAGAAAGGCTACAGATGTCCCACCTGTCCAACTCGACATTTTAAAAAGAGGGGGAGGGGACAGTAGACAAGGGTTTGGATTTGGTGTATTGAAATTACCGGCAAGGGGTGGTCCAGCCAGTGCTGCTATGCTCTGGATGAAGACGTAGACTCCAGCAGCAGAAGACATCTTCTCGATCCCCACGACGTCATCTTCAGCGAGCAGTGGAATGTGGGTGCCTGCTACCGTTCCGATCATAACACCGAAAAAGATGCTACAGCACATTAAACCCCAGAATTCAGTAGCAAAAGTAAAGGCAAACAGGGACATAGTCAACAAGATGACGAAGATGAGTTCAATGAAGATCTTACGAATGGGCTGGCTGTTGAGGACCAAACCAGCTCCAATCCTCCCAAACACTTCAGCAATCGCCATCGTAGACAACAGAAAAGCAGCTCGGTCCTCTTCAATGTCCAGACTAATGCCCAAGGGAATGATGTATAAGGAAGGTGCAAAGAATCCCAATGTTGCGAAGAGACCAAATAACGCATAACAGATGAAACTCTTCTCTTTCAAGACTGAGAAGTCCAGCAAGGGGCCTTTGTCATCGCTGTGCTTGGAGCTGGTCTTTTCCAGGATCTGCTGCTCCACGTCGGCCTTCGGGTCCAGTTCCATGGTAGTGTGACTAGGCACATTTTTAGGCGAGGTAGTTAGCTCTACTCCTGAGTCAATGGAATCTATTGAGGTGCGCGTTTTCTCGTTTTCAAGCATATAATGTACTTCTTTTGGATTTTCGTGTCCAGTTACTTTCGGTGACCCTGGTCTTCTGATTATAATTGGTCTCAGCAATGCCCCGCAGATGACAATGTTTAACTGTAGCAGGCCCACGAGGAGGAGACTGTATCTCCAGCCAATGTTCTCCTTCAGAGCCGTGAATGCTTGGGTGGGCAGGAGGCAAGCAGAAGAGAATGGAAGGTCAGACACGGACTCAAGACCCAGGAGGAAACACTGAGTAGAAATACGGATTTCGATTTAGAGTGAATATTGGAAACAATTGACTCAGCAGAGTGAATGCAGTCAACCTGTACTATCCTTTATTCTACGTTTTGGTGCTTCTAGGAATCCATAAGGAGAAAATGTGCATAATGATTATATATAACACAACAATTTTCAACCCAGGTCTCCAAAAGAGCTCGGGAGGGTACAGTTTGCCAGGTTAGGGGCATAGGGGTGGAATACGTTTTTGACCTACAGCAAAGTTCAGGACACAGCGGCTGAATCTCATCGCCTGCCTCTGTTTGATAATAAAGCTTCACTGGAGCGCAGCCATGCTCGGTCACGTACCTAGTCTGTGGCGGCCTCTGCTGCAACCACAGTGCTGAGTAGTTCTGACAGGGACTTCTAGTTCATGGAGCCTAAAATATTTCCTCTCTGGCCTTTTAAAAATAGAGTGTCCAACCTCAGAGCTAGAGCATTATCCTCCCAGTCATTCAATCCTTAGCGGTAGTGCATTAGGTACAAAGTAAATGAAGAATCCGAACGCTCAGTGGTTATCCCAGAATGAAATGATACTTTGTGGAATGTCCTTAAGCACCCGAGTCGGCCTCCTTCCTGCCAGTCAGTTGGGTGGGTCCTCGGCTGCTGAGCAGAGGCAGCCTGGAGGGTGGGCTGGACACCAGAATGTGAGGTGGCAGGGAGGGGGAGGGAGGCCAGAGGGCGCACAGCGACCATAGGCCAATCCAGGCCCCACAGGATCTTAAAGGCCCTTCATAATCATCCCCAAAGGTGAAATGATGTTCATTAGAACTTCATTTTACTACAGTCTAATTCCTTGCGCACTGACAGGTATGAGAGACATGGTGACAGTTCCCCAGAAGACAGCCTTGCAGGACACCCCACATTCCCGGGGCTCTACTTGCCTTTGTAGCATATGTGTTGCTCACACCTGTTGTTTCCCCATTAATGTGGAAAAGCTAGAATTGTAAAATATTTCAGGCATGGGTATTTCGGGTGCTTTATACTCATACGGCAATAACGGGTCTACTTTTCCTTACTCTGATGTTTCTCGAGTCCCGCCAGGTGCCAGGGTATGCCCAGAGCTAGGGAACAAGGCTGACCTACCTGTTGTCTACCTTTTGAGCACTCGGGCTACTGATTCTCCCCTCAACATTTGATTTTGAAAAAGTGAAAACAGGCAGAAAAGTGAAAAGAATGATACTAAATGTCTGCTGGCACTCTACCTAAATTCAACAGTTAATATTTTTCCCGGTGTCTCTATATTTAATGCACTCATATTTTCATTTTTATGAACTATCGGAAAATCTTCAGACATTATGACAGGCTACCCCCAAATACTTCTGCATGTATCTCCTTTGAACAAAGTGCAATCCAAGGACACATTCATCGAAAACGGCAGAGTAGGAAGGAAGCTGGGTCTCCAGGGTTGTCTATCACTTGTCAGTAATTCACAAGTTAACCTTAAGACAGGGAATTAAACCAGGGATACAAATTCCACTGTGAGATGACCCATACAATGATAAAACCGACTTTATGAGCACAGTTTAAATGCATGTCGAAGATGGCTCTTTTAGCACAGGAGAGAAATAGTATGGACAACCTCAAATTGTTAAATCATTTATTTTGGAATGGATATGTGCCCTGTACTTCCCATTTGTGTAAACTTGGACTAGGATGAAAATGTTTGCATTCCTAACATAAGGGTTAGAGTGGCTAGATCCCAAAAAATGTGCCGGAGAAGAAAATACCCTTGCATTATGCGCACAGTTACAGCCGTCCAGTGGCCAGCTACGGGCAGGCTAGTGTAGCAAGAATCGCTGAGTGGCTTCCTGTTCCCATGAATACACAGACTGTCGTGAGCCACCTACCTGGTGCAAAAGCAAACATAGCAAAACATTCTCCTGTAGAAGCAACTGCGGTGACCATCGAACGTCTTTTGTCAAAGTACTGTGACAGAATAGTGAGAGATGGGAGGAAGCTAAAGCAGTATCCCAAACCTGCAAAAGGCAAAGAGAACTGTGAGAACCACACAGCTCTTGATACCGGAAAGATGGAGTCAAAGATCTGGGATTTTTGTGCTTATTTATTTTATTTATTTTTTTTTATCCTCTCCCAAGGACATTCTTCCATTTTTTGTTCAGATAGAGTGGGAGGGAGAGAGAGAGAGAAACATCGACGTGAAAGGGACACATCGAGTGGTCGCCTCCCGCACGACCAACCAGGGCCGGGGACAAACTGCAACCAAGGCACGTGCCCTCAGCGGGAACCGAACTCGTGTCTCTCTGGACCGCAGGCCAACGCTCTAACCACTGAGCCAAATCGGCCAAGGCTTTGTGCTTATTTTTTAAATCATAAGTTCTGGGAGCCCAGTCATTAATTTTGGAAAAGGTGTTATAGCAAAGAAAACTGGATTTCATTTAAGGGCTGGAGAAGCTGCAACAGTTGTTTTGGGATGCTAGGAGTATAAACACTGTTTTCTGTTTTTTTCTGCTTTTTTGCATTTTTTTTCACATATATATAATTCACAGTGGACATAACTCATAATGAATATTGTTTTTATATATAAGACTTCTATTTGGAAATAACTGAGTTTTGATATGTGCAGAAATATATAAAAAATTTAAAGTGTGCAAAATTAGATATATACACATACATATATACACAGAATATATGTCATATCTATTTATCTATATTATCTATATATATATAAATATATTTCCAGCAATGTATGAACTCCTTTTAAAGTGAAAAGATGTTTCTCAGACCCCTAAGGATAACCCCATAGCTCAGCATCCTCAGACCCTGATTTGGGAAAGACTGGATAAAGAAATTAAAATCTTACTTTGTGACAATGATGTCTTTTGGTGGCAAGCTACAGGGGTTGGCAAAAGTGCATTTACAGTTGTGAGTACACAAAACAGAGTTTATCTTATATTAGTATTATTTATTAATTATTTTCCATATGAACAATTGTAACCTACTTTTGCCTACCCCTGTATCACCAAAGAGGTTTTCTTTCTCATTGGTAAATATAAAAAATTAGACAAAAATTCTTGGGCATCGAGAATAGATTCTCATATGCCCTGGAGTCCACACAGCCCCGTTCAAAACCCCTGATCTGGGACACTGTTTATTTGGAAGAAGAAAGGGAATGAGAGAAAGAAATAATACTTTGGATTTGAGTCCCTGCTTCCCTTCCTTGTCCTTCAAACTCAGTCTGGAAAACCTTTGAGCACAGAAAAACACTTACCAGAGATGATGCCAATTGCGATGTACATGTGGTACACCTGGCGGGAAAAGGAGGCCACCACCATTCCTGTGCTAACAAGCAGCCCTCCCGCCATCACCACCAGGCGGTGTCCGAAACGACTGCTCAGGACAGTGGACAGGGGAGCTGCATTGAAAAAGCGGAACAGGACACTTTAACTCCCAGAGGTGTAAGTGTTAGTACAATTCCTTCTTTTATGTCTGGAACATGGAAAGACAATATATAATATCTAACACAGAAGCATTAGCTTTAATACGATTCCCTCTCATATGTCTTGAGCACGAAGAGACATGTACCTATGTAATACATTTTATGCAGTGGTTACAGAAGCCAGTTCAGCATTACAGTCGACCCTTGAACAACATGGGTTTGAACAGGGCGGGTCCACTTACGTTCGAATTTTTAAAAATAAACATCCAGCCGGTCCTCTTTCTCCCTGGGGTTTTGCATCTGCAGATTAAGTAACTGCGGATCACTAACAGTATTTTCAATCTGCCGTTGGGAGTCCACGGATGTGGGGGCTGACTGTGTGCACTGCTCTGTGCCGTTTCGTACAAGGGACCTGAGCATCCGCGGATTTGGGAATGTGTGGGTGTCCTGGAACCATACCCACGAACACCAACGGATGACTGTTAGTTAAGCTTCTGGGGAGTCAAAAGTTATACATTGATTTTTGGTGCTCTTACCCTTGCATCGTTCAGTGGTCAACTATATTTTAGTATTTGGTTAAACTGGACAATATATTATTTGAGCTCCTTAAAGAGAAAGCCTGAGTGATAGTATAAAACTCATCTCCATATTTTTAAATGAAAGATTATGAGTTACCCTGAGTGCCTATAAAATTAGATAAATATTAATTAGGTTTATGTTATTCTGTAATAAAAATGGGCTTTCCTATGATTGCTAGAATGATTTTATCTTCTATACTCACTGCTTTGAATTAAAAAAAAAGTTCCATTTAGGGTCAAATTGCAGCTTAGTTCGATTTGACTTTTAGGAAAATGACACGAAAGTCTGGTGGATTCTCAGTTATGCACCATGGAGGATGGTGATGGAATAGACAGTTCCAAGTGGCTGACGAACGTAATTTACGAAGCTTCTAGCTTTCTTCTTCACGTAGCCACATTTTCATGTTTCCAACCTAAGCATGTTTTTGTGAGACCAGGGCCAGTAGGCCAAGTACTTTTGATGCTGCTTTAAAAAAAAAAAATTACATTCCCCACAGCACTGGGGGGTTACTGCTATCCTTAAAGTAATCTACAGCATCCTAAGAATCTGCATACGGTAGGTGTCTAATACGTGTCTGTTAAATTGAAGGCAGTCCAGGCTGGCAAATAAGGCTTCCCTCCCCCCTTCAGCTCCTTTTTCTCTTGCCATCCTCAACCCCCTTAAAACTGTATTGCTTGAGGCCAAGAAGTGCCAAGAGGTCACAGAGGAAACGCATTACAAACACAAGGAGTACCATTACGTGGTTAGGCAAATTAAAGCGAATAGTGTTGAAAGTGAAAGATGCACTGACCTGTAAATGTTAAGAAAAACACACATATCGATATTATCCATGAGATCCTACTATTAGATTCCTCAAAACTGTCCATTAAGTCATTAAAGAAGACACCAAATGACTTGATGACACCATAGGTAAAGACTTCAACGAAGAAAAAAGACACAGCTACTGCCCAGCCCCATCCTCCATCAGGCACTTGAGTATATACATTGGCTCTGGAACAAAGGTGTGATTTCTTCTCGGTCATTCTTAATCTGAAATAAAAAGTTCAAAAAATCAGAACAGCAACAGCAGGAGGGTTGATGATTCTAATACTCTTCAGCAAACATACCAGATAAGAACTACTTACCACATTTCTTAGCTTGATGGATATGTAAATCATGTGCAGTTAGTACAAAAGTCTTTGGATGATAAAAGATATAATGGAGCCCCCAAAGAATTTGGAAGTAAGACTTCCAAGCTGTGACAGTTAAATGGGACAAACAAATAAAAGCTCAGGGACGATATTTAGAGGCAGTGTGAAGGACAGAGAACAGCCAACAGACCAGGCATCATGATGACCTTGAGCTTGAAGACCAGTTAGGTAAATGCAGTGACCAAAGGGAATGTTGATCAGAAATGAAACCTAGAAAAAGGCAGGCTAAGAGGCAAACATTTACCATCTTCCACGGGACTAGCTGCCCGAGATACCCTATACATCTGTTTGTTTTTTATCCTCACCCGAGGACATTTTTGCATTTATCTTCAGACAGAGCGGGAGGGAGAGAGGGAGAGAGAGAGAGAGAGAAACATCAATGTGAAAGAGACACATCGACTGGCTGCCACCCACGCGACCCCAACCGGGGCCGGGGACAAACTGCAACCAAGGTACATGCCCTCAGCGGGAACTGAACCCAGGTCTCTCTGGTCCGCGGGCCGATGCTCTAACCGCTGAGCCAAACTGGCTAGGGCTACCTCTGCTTGATGCCTCTGACCAGATTAGCCAGCTACCTCTCCTTGATCCCATTTCCCACTCAGTCCACAACTTTATGACAATGACCGGTGCCCCGTGTGGATGGACAGACATGGACAGAATGTAACTATAAATCCAGATGTGGTAACTGACTTCTGGGAGTTTGGCATGAGTAAGTTATGAAAGTTGATCAGTTGGTACATTAGCCATTGATTTTCCATGCACACTACAAGGCTGCTCTAGAGTACAGTGGCCAGCTAAGGCACTGCCAACTTGTGGGGCCCAGGCAGCCAGTTCACTCAACCTTACGTTATCCGACCTCACTAGGCTTTCCATTCAAACTGCAGCCAACGTCAGAACGAGCGGACCTGCACCCTGACATCACTGAGTGAGAGGAAACATTGTATTCAACACTGGAGGGAGCTGGGCTCTCTGCTGGGCGCTGGCACATGAACACTGGATTTCAAAGACTCTGCACATACTTTGAAACAGTGACTTGTGGTTTCAGCCCAACTAAAAATTAGCGTTTATAATAATGAGTCCATGGTTTTAAGGTCTTAATGCTAACCCACCTTGAGTTTAAGAATGCTCTACAATTCGTGGTGTCAGGGTACAAGTCTGCTTGTTCTGACGTTCACTGCAGTTTGAATGGAAAGCCTAGTGAGGTCAGGGATGACATAACATTAAGTGAATTTGGGGGGTAGGGTGGGGAGGAGGTTGTATCCTTTCTGTAGCCGTAAAGTTGTGGTCAAGTACTAAGGCAGGTTTTATTGATAAATGGAGAGTCATTGAAAAATAATAGGACACAACCTCGTCATCCAGTGGATTGGCCAGTTTCTGGTGTTAGGATCTAACAGTCTGAATTTATTCTGTAAATGTTAGAAAGCAGCACCTCTGGCCCCAGTTAATACGGTTCACCCCATTGATGGCACCATTCCCACAGCAGCTGCTGCTTTGAAAGGACTACCTGCTCACTCTTACCCGGCTGCTGTTAAGTGCTTGGTTGCATTAAACAGAGCATACGATGCTTTAAGAAGCTTTACGCTCTGCTTTAAGAAGCGCCACAGCCAGGCCTTCGCGCTTCCACGCGTGTTAACGTGTCATTCCTGAGAGCAATGGGAAGCCGGGAAGCCGGGAGGGCAGGTAAACGGCTCCAGAGCGCTCGTCATTCCTGTTTCCCATCCTGGGAGGCTACTGATTCAGGATGGGAGCCCCGACTTGGGCCCTTCGGCAAATGAGGTTCTCACTATACCCCTCCCTCATTAGACTTCCAGACCCACTCCCAAGATGAGGCGGCTGGAGCAGGAGCAACAGCAGCACTGGACTGAAGATTTAGAAGACGCCCCTCCCGGGTTCACTTTAGCAGAGCGGTCGTCCCTGGGGAGGAGGGGCCGGAGGCAGCCTGCAGCCCAGTCCTCTGCCTTCACCCCTCCGCTTCAGCCCCCTCCCAGGCGTGTCTGGGCTCTTCCTTACGAAGCCCCACTCCTTTGCTAGCCTCTGACTGGTTCCTCACCTCCCCCAGGTTCATCTTTCTGAACCGCTGCATCCTGGCAACTTTCTTTTTCCTCACTAATTAACCTTTCATTGTCCTTCGAAATTGAACCCCAACCTACTGAAGCCTTATTTCTGTCTGTTCTAAGACTTGACCCAGCTGCCATGGCCAAAGTGTACACCTCCTTGCCCTCCAGGCTCTAACCACCTTGCCTGTGGCCACGCCCTTTCCCCAGGCTGGGTGCCCCTCTGCAGCTGGCACCTTCACGCCCGGTGCCATCAGAATCCATCTTCCACGATGCTTCCTCCGACTGACTCAATCTAAAGGGCTTTCTTCATGTGACAGGTATCATTTAATAATTGGGTATGGTTTCCTTTAATGAGTCTCTCTTTTAAAAACAATAACTTTTACTTATTGTTTTCCAAAAAGTACCTACTAGTGCCAAGCCCCATGCTAGGCCTCGGGAATTCTGTAGTGAAAAGACAGAGGGGGTCTCCGCCTCCATGGACTAAAATGTTTGCTGACGAGAAGGAGAAGGAACCTGAAGACTGAAATGCATGTTTACAACCATTCTAACTGGAAGATCTTAAGGGTCGTCTCAGAGGGCTCAGGACCAACCTGAACATACACACAGTGGGATAATAAAACACAACATATCGGAACAACATTGATGAGGGCGCAGAGAGACAGGCTGAATCTCTCGGCCTAAAACGACTGCAGGAAGAAGACAGAACCTTTTTGTTGGAGTGCATTTAGATTGCCAGGACTAACCGCACTTTCTGTACGAGGATGAGTTTGTCCACCCATCGGCAGAAGGTTCTGCGTCCGGCCCACATTTCAGTTCTGGCGAGGGGTGTGCATCCCTCTCTCTGTGCCTGTTGTGATCCGTGGTTTGCTTTTGCACACCTGTGGGGATTAGGATTAGCTGGTAGCCCCAGAATGGAGTTGGACTTCCAGAATGTGAAAGCTGAAAGGGAATTTGGACCTCATCCTGTCCATCTTGTTGTTGTACAATGCTGTTCATTTTGCAAAATGGGAAAACTGAGCCCCAGAGAGGTGAAGGGATTTGACCAAAATGGTCCAGAATGAAATCTCCTGCTGCCTGGGCCCTGCTGTATTAGCCCCCAGGACAGCATTTGAAAGGCCAGGAGGGGGTGTTTTATATAGAGATTATGAGAAAACACTTTTTTCCCCTCAAAAATAAAAGCTCCCTTGACTTCTACGTGTAAAGGGAGAGGTCTGTGACCTGATTCACCAGTTCACTGTGTGACCTTGCAAAAGTCACTGCACGTCTCTGGGCCTGAGCTCCTCATTAGTCAAATCTTTAGTCAGAGATTTCCTGGAGAATCTTAAGGAATGTTTTTGCATTCAGCACTGAGTTTTATTACAAGCCTGATTCCTCAGGCCAAACCAGGGAGCTAGGAAGAAGGGGCACATGCTAGATGCTCTTGGAAATGTGGGTGAAACGCAGCCGGACCTTGGTGGGATCTGATCAGCTAGTTAGAAGATGGCAGCGTTTTGACTGCTAGACTCCTGTGTACTTTCTGAGCCCCTTCAGGGTGTTCGATTCCTAAATTTTTTAAAACTTTGCTTTACATCTGTGCTACTCTCCTGAAGCTAGATCCAGATGTAACTTTCACCTGCATTCTTAGGTTTTTGGAGGACAGAAATCTTCTTTATTACGGGGATACCATACAGGAAAGATGACCCCCCCTAGAACCCAGTCCTACTTTCAAGTTTATGACTTTATCATCCTAAAGCATGCTATGTCCTACTAAATTTAGCTTTGAAGATAAGACTACAGAATAGAATAATAGAATAACCTGGTTTCTAAAACATACTGGATAATAACTTCTGTATTTTGCATGTAGGATTGCACAGGACAGGCACCTACAGGGTAGTCGGCGGCTCTTTCCAGACCAAGTGCCTGGCAGCATGTTTGAATCTTGGGGTGCTCCTGAGCAACGCACTACTCTGTCCTTAGAAAACCAAGTCAAGTGAGGAAGTCCCTGCTTGCAGAAATCAACGCTTTCCTGGACTGGTCTTTCTTCCACCCATTCAGCAGCCACGTGGGTTATCGACCTGTCAGCCTTGACAAAGCAAGAAACTAAGGCCTGACTTCTGAACTCAGTTACTCAGAAGCCTCTATTATAGATGCTTCCAGAATAGGGAAATACCTGTCCATTTCGGTTTTATGGTCATGTGAGTTTTCTGATGAGAAGGGATATTAGTTTACTGTGTGGGGATCTAACTGGTGAGGCCAGTCGAATGACTGTGGTTGTGGGCGAATCACTTTGCTCCTGGATTGTCAGTGTCCTCCATAGGTAAACAATGCAGACGAACTAGATTCCAATGATCTCAGATCTCTTCCTGCCCTGAAAACCTATAATTCCATGGTCGTCTTTGACCCTGACTTGCTCTAAGCCACCCTTTAATTTGTTTTCAACCCATGTTGAGTCCTTTGACGCAAAACCCATGGGTGTCTCTTTTTTGAGGCCCATGGGCATTATTTGTGAAGTTGTTTACAATCTTGGGGAAATCACTTGGTCTCTAAACTCCATTATCTGTGAAAGCAGGGGTCAGACATGGCAGTCTAAGGTCCCTGAACTGTCAAACTCTTATGATTCTGAACCAGGTTCCTGGCTGTCATCTTGTCTCCACCCTAATGGTCTTCCAGAGGAAGGATAACAAAATACTCTGGGCAGTTTGGAGTATTTCCTATGGCCATTTGGTTGTCTTAAACTTAAATAAATGAGTATTCTGCCCAGGCTTGTTAAGCTGCTATGCCTGAGGATTTCACTGTGATTTGATTTGTTTAGAAAATACTTGACCTGGGGGCATGAAGCATGCAAAATATTGGATTATTATAGACTATCAGAGTGACAGTCCAGGGTCAGTTTAGAGTCAAGTTCAAAATGCAAGTTTTGGGTGGAAATGGTGTGGCTGCTGGTATAAGCAAAGCGTAGGTGATGCATTGCCAACATCCATTCTTCTTAAAGGCATAGCCTGGATAACAGCTTTCGACAAGTTGCTTCTGCCCCCCAGTTGTCAAAACCATTCTGTCTTTAGGTGAAGCTCATTTGAATTCTCTATTTAAAAAAAAACAAAACACCAAACACCAAACCTAACCTGTAGGGCTGCCTCAGCAGAATCACCGGATACAACCGATTCACCCATTTTACAAGATCATGATGTTGAAACCCGAGCCCCTAATTTAAGTGTCCTCCTCCCCGGAGTTCCACTGAGGAAAGTCCTCTTTTGGAAACCACAGAAGGAAAGCTCAGGGTTAGTGGTACTCATTAAGATAGAGGGAGCTTTTCCACTTGGCTGCATTGTTTATTTACATACTGTAACTCTCTACCTTGGCCACCCTTCCCTTAGTTATGAGAAGAGGTATTTCTGTGTCCGCCAGGCAGGATGTATTATTGACCCCAAAAATGACACTTAATGGTGCTTGGGACACGGGGAGGTGCATCACTTAGAGATTTCAGCATAAGCTCTTGGTATATTTGGGCAAACAAATCACTCATTTTATTATGATTTGCAAAACAGTAAGATTACTGGGAAATGTCATTCTCCAGGAGAGAAACCCTCTCTTTGGAGAAAGAGCTGGCACGCCGCGTCTGGCAGTGCAAACACAACTAGCTTCCTGGTTGACAAGTTGCAGTTGCTCTTCCGCAGTTGGCTCTGGGGGAGCTTTTTCTAACACTCCGTGTTTGGTGACATTTTATATGCCACCTCGCAAACTTCTATCACCTGTCTTTGGGGTTGGTGGGGGTTTCGTTTTTTTGGTTTGTTTTTTGTTTTTAATTTAAAAGAAAAAAAGAAACCGAGAAGGAAATAACCCATTTCCTTTGTGAAATCCTCCTCCCTCGCTACAGAACTTCAGCTTCAGGGGCGCTTTTCTGTGCTTGGCAGCTCAGGGAACCTTGGAAGTTGAGCGGAGCAGGCTTCAGCCACTGACAGGTCCGACCATCAAGGTGGGCGACCTGTGCTGTGCAGGGAAATGCCTGCCTTCCCCCGGGGGGGTCACGCTGACGCCCCGGGAGTGAGCTGTGGGTGGGAGAGACAAGGAACCCACTTTCCCTCGCGCTGCCTCAGGGGCTGCCCTGCGTGCGCACTCGAGCCTAGGGAAGGTACCGCTGACATTTGGCACCTGGGGCGCGCAGGCAGCTTCATGCGGAAAATCCATGCAGGCGCTAAACCCGGCGCCCCGGATTTGCCCCCCGGTCTAGAGCCCCTAATCCGGGGCTGGGCGCGCTCAAAGGCCAAGCGTGCCTTTAGGTGTTTTCCGGACCCAGTTGTATTAGGGCCAAGATCATTCAACTCTCAGCTACCCACACTGGCGAGAGCGCTTCATCCGAGTGGCCCTGAGCATTCCTAACTGTCAGAGAATATGTTTCGGAATAACCTCTCCAAAATGTTAAGATGTTCAGCGCTCTCCTCCGCCTCCCACCTCCCACCCGGCAAAAAAAAAAAAAAAAAAAGCTCCTAACACATTAAAATAAAAACCCACACCCCATAATCAAAGTTTGAAACATGTAAAATAATAAAACCAACTCACCAAGTTAGAAGGGCAGAGAATAAACCCCAAAGGCTCCCAATAAGGCGTAGGCTTGGCCTCCCCTCCTTATAAGCCGCTGGGTAACATGAGAAAGGTTTAACTCCTTAGGGCGTGGGCCCGAGCCTATGGCAAGTTGGTTCAGGAGAGTGTCACCGGCGCCCGCCCGCAGCGCCCCGCCCCGGCGACCCACCTACTCCCGCGCCTGGGGCACCCCGGCCGCACCCTCCCCCCGCCCCCCACCCGCCAGCACCCGGGTTGTGCGTGCTGCTGCCCGTCTCCCGTCCCCGCGTCGCTGCCTCTCTCTGATCCTATACCGGCTGCAGCCGGTCTCTGCCGGCCTCGGGGGCGCGCCGCCGCCGACCATGTGCTGCGAGCGCCGCGGAGGAGGGGGCCTGCCTGGAGCGCGCGCGCCGGCCCACGTGTACCCGGTCCGCACCGGGCGCGCGCCCGTCCTGAGCCAAGCTGGGGGTCACGGAAGGTAACGGCGTGGCCGTCCCGCGCCCGGCCGCTCCCGCCAACGCCGCCGGGGTCCTGGGCGCGCCGCCAAACCCCGCGCGGCTCTGCGCGCCCGGCCGGACCAGACCCCGGCGTTTTGCCGCACCGTTAGTGGGGAACGCGGACTTGTTTGGGGGTCTGCACCCTTTCTGCTAGCACTCCCTGACCGTCTTCCTCCTCGCAGCCCCTCTGCACTTCCAGTCCCACCCGCGTCCTGAGGATTTGGGGGGTGGGATGAGGGTCGCTGGGGATGGTCTCAGGCGGCGCTCGCGGCGGTAGCGGTTCCGCGGGCAGAACAGGTTCTTTCCAGTTTGAGTGTGAGCTGCGCGCGCGGCGCCACGGTCCCCAAGTTCCTCCTCCAGGGCCAACTTCCCCAATTTCGTCAACTCGTGCACACAACAATTCCCGTCCCGGAAGGGGGTAAGGCGTGCCGCAGTGGCCCCAGGGAGCTGGCGGCCCGGCTGCCACGGGTGTCCTGCTTTCCCCTCTTTTCTGCAGCAGCGGCAGCAGCATCCGCGTGGAGCGAAGGATGTGAGCAGCCCGGCTGAGTCAGCATCCCCGGCCGGGGGCGCACGCGTACGGTCTCCGGCGGGAGCCGAGGTTCACACAGGTGCATGGCTGCCTAGCCTGCGGGGCGCCCCCTGGGGCAGAGGGACCCGGGCGTTTAGGGAGTACGTGCCGCTCATCCCGAAGTCCCCGACCCCAAGGGCACCGTGAATTCAGCAGATATTGCTCGTAATTCAGAGAGTTACGAACCCTCCTAGGGACAAAGCAGTGTGTCGGATCCCAGGCGTTTCGGAGCCCTCGGGGGCGCAGACTGTGCTTCCTGGTGCCCACCTCAGATCCCCAGGGCCCATTTGGCACCTGCTTGGGGGCAGAGGCCTTATTCTCCGCATTTCCCTGCCGGCTTGGTATGGGCTGCTCTCTTCCTTGGGGTTCGGATATTGTGGTTCTGATGTCAAACTCGAGAGACCCTAGTCAGCGAATGCGCGCATGGAGGGTTGCCACCAGGAGGAATGGGCCAGGTAAATTTTGATAAAAACGCCTCTTTGCTTGCTGCCTGATTTTCCTCATGATTTTGGGAAAGTGTGCACAGGGTTAAATACCTTTCTGTGCTGTTACTAAGCTCCGGAGTGGGTTAGGTGGGGGCAGGTGTGCAGGTGTAGAATGCTGTTAGGGCCAGTACTGGAAAGCTGGGGGCCACCGATTGATTAGCTTTTCAACCTTGTGGGAGTAACTAAACTTCTTAGAGCGTCACCTTCCAAGTCTGTAAAATGGGGACAATGGTGGTGCTCCCAGAATTGAAAGCTTTAATTTATGATGCCTGTAACGTTCAGATCAAAGTGACTGGCATCTGGCTAGCCCTCCGTACCTATTAGTTCTCATTGTTTTATTATTTTATGGCTCACCAAGTCCAATGACTGACTCCTCACACACCCTGCAAGTGATCCTATTTCGAGTTGTTTTCTGAAGAATCCACACACAGTATGTGGAAACTGATTGCAGTCCCTAAAATGAAAACCCTTAGTGCCAAAGTGGGACAGACTGCAAGTGTAATCTTTGATATTTAGGACCTTGCAGAGCCCTGGGTCCTGCCACTTTATTCACTGTGGAAATGTCATATTTACTATGACACAGCATCCAGTACATCTGAGTCTTGCTTATGAGCCTAGTGGCGCAGCCCAGCAGTTACAACTGAGTGAGTCCAAGCAAGTCATGAGAGGCCTTGGTGCATCAGCTTGCGGGTTTTAAACAGAAGAGGGGTGGCTGAAAGCCCTCGAGGTGAATGCATGACTGGGAAAGTCACTTCTGAGTATTTGACCAGCTGGCTGTTGGGGGGGGGGACAGAACTGTAATAATACAATTATAATCATGCATGCTCACTATTATTTTTACTAATATTATAATTAATTTTCACAGGTTTGCTTTTCCCCCAACATTTTATTAAGTGCCTTAAGGACATGTGACCCAGTTTTAACCCCATTCTCAGACTTAGGCAGCTGACACTCACCCCCCACTTTCTAGATGAGAACTGTTGAGGCAGAGAGCACTGGAGGGATTTGCCCCAGGTTTCTCAACACTTATACATGCTGGCCCACTTTGCAAGTAGAGCTCATCTAAAGATTACGTGTGCCACCTGTGTTTGGATGGCAGCGTTGGCTGGAAAACCCAGCCCTGCCAGCCACAGACCACTGACTTGTGCCTGGTTAGAGGCTGCCTTCACCTTGTTCCCGCAATCCTAGTGAGACCAAGCATGAAAACCCCTGCTTATTCTGCTCCTCCAGGGAAAGCGAGGAGAGGAAAAACACTGCATTGCCATGGTGATCACCTCCCCAAACAAAACTACCTCTGTTTAGTTCTAAATCCGAACAAAAGAACCTTTGGAGTCTGGAGTAGAGAACCAGAAAAATCACGAAATTAAGTAAGGGGTTCATCTCCCCTCTTAGCCTCTTCTATTGTGTCTGTGGCAGCTGAGCCCCTTGGCCCTTTACTTGCAGTGGGCAGGGCTGTAATGAGGCCCTGAAAAAGTCCCTCCGCATCTTCTCTGGAAATCGACTGGGCTCTGAGAACCATCCCTACTGTTCTCTTTTCTAGTCGTCTCACTTAGGGGCATTTGCATGAAAACAGAGTCTTTGTACAAAGTTGGCCTGCCTGTTCTCTGTCAACATTTATAGAACTTCTGGTCTTCATGTTGGGTTGCCAGGCAGATATGACCCTGGCTTGCAAATAAGCTCGCTGCATTTACCAGCCCGTGAGAACTTCAACTTGGGGTAAGTAGATTGAAAGGAATCTTGTCTGGAGCTCAGGGGGGGAGCAAGCCTGCTTTGGAGGGCTGGGTGTTCAGAGCAGCCAGTGAAGAGGGGGAGCATTTGAGGGGCCTTCTGCAGGAGTCCTTGACTGCCCAGAACATCATCTCTTTCTTGAACTTGACTGTCTGAGAACCCGCTGTGGCTCGGGCCTGGTGCGCCATCGGTCTTGCACAGCTGCTGGCCTTCCCCTGCTTAACCAGAGCCAGGAGGGCACTAGGGGGACCTGCTCCACCTGGGAGGTCTCGGGGAGAACACTGAAGTAGTGTGTCAGGGAAACTGCCTTTCTTCAAGTCAAGATGTACCCCCCGCCCCCTGTCCATCTTGTGAAAGATGCATTTCCAATAAACTTATCTTATGCTTACTAATTTATAAGAGTTATAATAGGTTTTAGTATAAATTAGTACAGTAATAATTGTGATACTAACTCACTTCAGAAGGGATTTTTAAAAAAATACTTGGAGTAAAGTAAAATGTTAAATTTCAGCTTATACACAATATCTGTTTCAGAGGAACAGGATAAGGTAATTAAATACTTTTGAACATAAAAGTACATTGTACTGAGATAGAATGGAAGTAGAGTTTTGAAAAAAGAAAAAATGATGTAACGTTTTCGAACTAATGGGAAGTGTGCTCATGTAATTTCTAAATGAATGTTGGTGGTCTTCAGATTCCTCTGGTGTTCATATTACACTTGATACATTTAAGAGTGAGTTAAGAATTTTACTAGACCCGGTTGGTGTGGCTCAGTGGTTGAGCGTCGACCCATGCACTGAGAGGTCACCAGTTCGATTCCCGGTCAGGGCACAGGCCCAGGTTGTGGGCCCAATCCCCAGTGGGGGGCATGCAGGAGGCGGCCAATCGATGTTCTCTCTCATCGATGTTTCTCTCTCCTTCTCCCTTCCTCTCTCTCTAACATCAATAAAGGAAAAAAAAAATTAAAAAAAAAAACAACGAATTTTACTAGAAAAGTAACATTTACAAATACAGTTGAAAGGATATCTTTTGCAGCTTTTTAAAGTTAGGATGAAACATGGAAGATAACTTAGAACTGTGTGAGGGTAGTGTGGACTGAATGTTGGCTCTCGCGTCCCCCCAACCCCCAAATCCACAGGTTGAAACCCTAACCCCCAATGTGATAGTATTTGTAAGTGAGGCTTTTGGGAGGGATGAGGGTTAGATGAGGTCATGAGGGTGGGGCCCTTATGCTTAGATTCGTGCCTTTATAAGAAGAGGAAGAAAGAATCCCTTTCTCTGAGAACACACATTGGGGCAAGGTCATGCGAGGACACAGCGAGAAGGCAGCTGTCTGCAGGCCAGGAGGAGAGCTCTCGCCAGAACCTGTCCAAACTGGCATCCCGATTTCAGACTTCCAGCCTCAGAACTGTGAAGAAGTAGATGTCTGTTGTTTAAGCCGCCCAGCCTGTGTTACTTTGTTACCGCAGCCTGAGCTGACGAATACAGAGGGTGTTTCATGTTTTTCCAAATTCTTTTTTTTATTTTAATTTTTTCTTTATTGATTTTAGAGAGAGAGGAAGGGAGAGGGAGAGAGAGAGAAACATCGATGAGAGAGCACATCGATTGGCCGCCTCCTGCATGCCCCCCACTGGAGATCGGGCCTGCAACCTGGACATGTGCCCTGACCAGGAATCAGACCGGCAACCTCTTGGTGCATGGGTCGACACTCAACCACTGAGCCACATCATCCGGGCTGCAAATTCTTTTAGAGCACACTTAAGCAAAAAACTGCAGGTCACTGAGTATGGTCCATATTAATCTGAGGATAAGAAAGATGAAGCTGACCTGAATCCCAGTCCTACCCTCACCAGCCAGGTCGCCTCCGCTCTCAGAGGTAATACCTGCTGCGTGGGCAGGAGGGGGGAGCTGAACCCTGGGTGGCTGATGAACTGAGTTCACGTGCGTGTGTAAGGGGTTTAGCAGCTTAGCACTGTGCTGGGATCGCTGAGGCTCTGGAACTCTTGGCTGGGAGGTTGAGGAGGGTGATCAGTGGAACCTAGAAAGGCAGGGAAGACCTTGCAAGGGCTGGCAAGGGGGAGGCGTGAGGGGTGAACCACGCGAGAGGCAGGCAGGGGGTAAGAGAGCGTGCTGGACTTGGGAAAGGGAGGTCACCTCCCCAGCCATGGCATGAGAGGTGTGGTGATCTGACTTCTGTTACACCTGGGTGCGTCTCGTTCACTCTGCAGTTAAGTTTTATTTGATTTCAACACTGACATTTGTTCCCGGACGTCTCAGTATTCAGAGTTGACTGCTCCTATAGTTTTGTCATCCTCTCACTACTTAAAAAGAAAAAGAACAAGAACATTGCCTTGAGGAGGCATCTATAAACTCTCCCACACCTGTTAGAGAAGTCCTCGACACAAACCAAGCAAACATCGAAATTCTCAGAACCAGGTGATATCCATCGCACTGCTTTTAGGATAAATACGTGTCATATCCAACTTCTACGGCACAGTTGTTTGTTGTGAACTCTAACTGGAAATATTGGAGAGTGCGGTGTGTGACTACTGGGTTTTGCTCCGATTCAATCTGGCTTTTTGGGTGATTTTGGGGGTTGCCCCACCCATCGTGTATCTCAAGGCCCAGGAGTTAAAAACCTTCTCTCCTGCGGTGTCCCTTGCCAAAGGGAGATGCTGGCTCGCCTGTCGTGTCCGAACACGCACAGCCTGTCCTGCTGTTCCTGGGACGATACACAGTGTGAGGTTTCTCTTTTAACTCTTGGAGCAGTTCAGTCTCATTTCCAGATGAGTAGGGGGATGACACAGAGACCTTAGAAGGGTGCTCCAGGACTGTGCTACGGACAGGAGGCAAGGGGGGCCCTTCCCTGCCATGGTTGGTGGAGAGCTGTGGTCTCCTGAGGTGAGTCTCTGAATGCTTGGTAAGGCTATGTGGCAGCGGTGGGTATAGGAAGCGCCCATCCTTCCATCCCATGCCCACTGCTCTCTGTCTGGGCAGTGTCTGCTCATCACAGTGTACTCAGGAGCTGGACTGATGGACACGGTCATGTCCCAGACCACAAAACCACAGCCCAGAGGAAGAGGTCCCTCCTCTCAGAGTGTTGCCTGTCTAGGTCGGAAGACGGGACACATACATGATACCCAAAACAGCATTTCCACAACTGCATTTTGCAAGTGAGCATCTCAGAAAAAGGGGAACTTAGCAAGGTCATCTGAGGTTTGGGAAGTGAGGAGAGGAAGCTGGGCTTTCGGGGTGGGTGGAGCAGGCTTGGCCATAGTGGTTCCTGTTAGATGCACTCATTCGGCACAGAGCGGTTGAACACCCTCCGTGCTGGTACCAGGATCGTGCAGTGCGTGAAACAGACACACTTAAGGAATTGACATCCTGGAGGCATGGACTTCTCTTGTGTCACGGGCAAATAGTTCTTTTGGATGTTTCTAATATTAAAATGTAATTTCCACGTTCAGTTCACATCAGCAAAGGGAGATTTCCCTCTCACCCTCTGTACATATCAGCTGGACCTGTTGTATTAGCCAAAACCAGATTCACTGGTAGGACTGTGCCCGGGTCACTGGGGCCTGCCCAGGCAGAGACCTGGCTCCCGTCTTCCCCAGATGGCACAGACAGCCGTGGGGTTGTGTGACAGGGAACCACAGTGTGGAGGTTTAAAACTGCAAACCGGAAAGACGTTTCCCTGTCCCTTTGGGGTTGTTTATGACCGCGGTGTTCGGAGTGTCCACCTTCTCTGGGTTCAGGATCCGTCCGCAGAGCCTGCTGCCGAGCCCCTGTCACAGAGACTCAGCCCCTAGCTGCGGGGAGTCTGGATTTCACCATTTATTTCGCCTCATATTAAGTGTAGTAATGCTTTGGGCTTGCATAGTACTTTTCCAAAGTGTTCTCCTGTTGTCTCTGTCTTCGTGCTGGAAACGGCCAAGAGGTGGAATCACAATAGCCAACATTTCTGAGCACTTGCTGTGAGCAGACACGTGCATTGGGTTATCTCATTCTCGTGTTTTGTTTGGGGTGGAGGAAGGTTACTTTGGCTTTGCTTTTTGGGTGAGTGGGGAAACTGAGGTACAGAGTGATTCAGTAACTCATCCAAGGTCACACAGCTAGCAAACGACTCTGCTGAATCCTAGACACACATTCTGCTCAGGCCAACACATCCCCAAAATCAGTTCCCCAAAAGGCAAATTTTCCAAGTAATCACTTCGCTGGATTGAGCATCCCCCCACCCCCCAAGTTTTGGTCTCATCCCTTCTCCTTCACCTGCCTCACCCTCAGGGGTTCTCAGATAAAAACTTATCTGGACTCTGTCTGCGTCAGCTTGGGCTGCCATAATAAAACGCCGGAGGCGGGCCTAAGCAACAGACATTTATTTCTCACTGCGAAGTCTAAGGTCGAGGCGCTGGCTGACTGGGGTCCTGGGAGGGCCCTCTTCCTGGCTCCCAGGCAGCTCCTGCTCACTCACGTGTTGGAGAGAGCACGCTGTCTCCTCTCAACACAAGGGCGCTAATCCCATCACGAGGGCCTCATCCAACCCCGAGTACCTCCCAGAGGCCCCATCTCAAATACCGTTACTTTGGGGGTTAGGAATGAACTTAACGAATTTGGAGAGCACACAAACATTCAGTCCATGACAGAATCCAACATATTTTATTGTAGGGGTGGATCAGATCTGGGAAAAGGATTAATCTGCCAAAACAGAAAAGATCGTATGTAGCATTTAAGAGAACGTTCCCTGTTCTCTTGAAAGATGAAACTTTGCCACATGAACCTCAGATCAGTGTTAGTAAGACATGGAGAAAGATAAGATGTATGAGGTGCACCTGCCCCCCCCAAATCAAACCTGAGCCTGATCTTACCTCTAGATCCACAACTCAGTTCACAGGGAAAATAGGGGAGTAGGGAACATTTTAAATGACATCTTGGGATGCAATCAGCCAGATCCAAAATTTAAGAACTTTTATAGGACAACAGCCAAATTTGTAGGGATATTGTAGGGAAGAGAGGGGAGGAACTTACAGATGAAAAGGGAACAGACACGTGAACCAAATGCAATGTGGACTTTGGATCCCGATCAGAACCAAGCGACTGAAAGAATCATTGATGAGGCAAGGGAGGACATTTAAACACGGATTGGGCTTTTTTATATTAAAAAGTATTCTTAATTTTTAAAATGGGCTAGTAATAGAATTATAGTTATGTTTTAAAAGCATCCTTATCTTTTAGAGAACCATACAGAAATGTTTAGGGATGATATGACATGATATCTGGGGGTTGCTTCGAAATAACCCCGTATTTGTGGAGCACGAGGGAAGGAGGAGAGGAGACAGAAGACAGCCAGACGGGCCGTGTTGATCATTGTTGAACCTACATATTGGGTGGGTGTGGGTGAGTTTCTCAACTTTTGTATGCTTGACAACTTCCATAATGGAATGTTTAATAAATAATAAGTAAATACTGCTTTGTAAAATAATTCTGAAAGATTGGGGAAACAGGCAGGGAGTAGATTTCAGGTGATCGACTGTGAGCCCCTTCCTTGTGGCCACACCTCTCATGAGTTTTCTCCTGGGGGGGGGGGAGGGCGGAGTTTTAGAGAAAGGATGTGGTTCAGAGGTCCCTCTACGCTCTCTATTTCCCAACCTGATTTCAAGGACCCAGATGCCATTTCTGCGGGGCATCTGGATTGTTACCTGCATACATGGCTTCCTTCTGTGACGCCCCCAGCAGGTGGTCTGCATAAAGGCAGTCAGAGGCCCCTGTGGGTGAGCTTCCTGGCATCCTTGGGTTCCCCGAAGTGATGTTCCCAACAATGGGGTCTGGCTTGAGGTCTTCAAGCTTAAAAAAAAATCAACACCCCCCCACCCCGCATTTTAATTATCTGAGAGGAACTACTTGCCAAGCCTGCGTGGAGACGTTCAGTCAACAATTTCCTTTGCTCCAGTCACGAGATACGTGAGTACCGAGGATGTCATGCAGGACCCGGTGACAACAGTTAGCACTGCCTCGTGGCATATTTGAAAGTTTCTAAGCGTTCTCATCATGAGGACAAAAGCACTGTTTCCTCTTTTTTTAACTGTGTCTGTATGAAATGATGGATGTTAACTACACTTACTGTGGTATTCATTTCATAGTACATGTAAGTCAAGTCATGATGCTGTACCCCTAAGCTTACACCGTGCTGTGTAGCCATTATGTCAATAAAACTGACATTAAAAAATAGAACAGGAAAAAAATATTTTCTCTGCATTTTTTTGGTTGAGCTAAGACTGGGGTCCCCCAACATACGCCCTAAGAAAGCCGTCTTTCTGAGTTGGGCCAGCCCCCAACTGACGTGTTAAGAGTCCAGGGGCAAAGTTGGGGCCCGAAGATGCTGGGTCCACATAGACCTCCATCACCGCAGTGACCATCTGGCTGCCAGGGGAAGTCGATTCTCCACCTGAGCCTGGATGGGGTGAGGCTGCGTGCAGCAGGAGCGCACGTAAGGGGCGTGCGAGGGCAGGGAGTGCCGCCCCTGAACTGTGCCCGGGTGCTTGGCTTGCATCTAGCACAGTCTGCAACACACATGTTCCTTCTCAGCAGGGCCGCCAGGGTCTGTCAGGACGCAGTCAGAACTCGCCGCTCCGGCCCAAACCCTCCAGTCTCCCCAGCGCCCCGTGCGCCTGCCTTCCTCCCGACTCCCTCTGACACTTGCCAGTGTCTAGGTGGCTTCTTTGCAGCCCCTGACATGTGCCAACCCTTTGTGCTTGCCACCTCACAGCTTCCTCCCTTGTCTTCTACAGACCCTTCTAGCAAGATCACCTTCTCCCGGAGGTTGTCCCTGCCCTCCCTCTTTCAGGTTGCACCTGCTCACCCCACACTCCTGATCCCCTTCCTGCTTTGATTTGCTCCCCCACATCTGTTTACTCATTCCATCCCCCACCCCACCCAGCCGAAAGGGCCAGGAGGGCAGTGGGTTTTGTGTTTCATTCACTGTGTGTGTGCAGTGGGGGGTGACACCTGTCCCTCGGCCACTGGCTGGGTGGGAGACAATGCATGGGGGTCATTTCAGACTACATGGGGGCAGCTGGTGCCCAGGCCCCTCCTGGCAGCCCCTGCGTGACTCCTGGCCCAGCAGGTGCAGCGAGCGGGCTCGGATCTGCCGGTCCAACAACAGGGCTCGGCACCCAGAGACCGCACTCCCCCGGGCCTGTGTCTTTTTTGGCCTCAGCTCATTAGAAGCTTTGTTTCTGGAAAACCAACAGAGAGCCCTCTGCCAGAGGGTCAGCCGGTCCTTCTGGTTGTTTCAGCTGTTTTCAAGGCTCTCCAGCAGGCTGCTTGGCCACAGGGCGGCCCGCAGGGAGCCGGGTCAGGTGATGCCCTTCCAGCTCCGGTATTCAGACACTGCCGAGCACACCACCAGGTTGCCTCACCCGCTGGCTTCTCAGCCCTCCTGGACCACAGCCCTCACGGGTCACGGTCACTCCAGTCTATGCGACTTGATCTCTAAACAAGCCCGGCACCGAAGGGAGGCCAAACTTCAGCAGAGCCAGCATTCCTGCGGTAAAGGGGGGTCCTAGAAAAGAGCAGGGACCCTTGCCGAGAGATTGGCACTCGCGTTCACTCCAGTGCGTGTGAAGGGCAGGGAGACCAGGGCAGCGGCTCTTTCTGGCGCTCAGCAAGGCTCTGTCCCAGCCACTCTGCTCCCGCGGGACAGGGCCCTTCCCTGTGGGGTCTGCTGAGTCAGGTGGTCATGCTCCTTCCAGCCCAGTGCACGGAGGGGTGAGTGCTCTCTTTGCCAAAGACTCCCCCTTTCTTCCTTAGGCCACAGGAGTGCACCTTGTTTGCGTCCACTTTCCCTTCTGAGAAGAGGAGGGCCGTGGGTCAAGGAAAGGTTGGGAAAGGAACCCCATAAAAGGCCCCGAGCTCAGTCTCAGCTTGGACCTATTACGTATACCCCGCCCCAGCTTTACCGAGGTGGGACGTATGTCGTTATGCTGTACGACACGATGCTTTGATTATGAAACGATGACCACCGTGAGGCTAATTGACACACCCACCCCGCTGTGTACCGCCGTTTATGTTTTTTTGTGGTGAACACATTTAAGATCTGCTCTCTCCGCTGTGGCCACCAGGCTGCACATTAATTAGCTCTCTGGAAGTTATTCATCCTGCGTAACTGAACGTTCGTGACCTTTGACCAGCACTCCCCACCCCTCCCGGCTCCTGCCAGTTCGACTTCTTCAGATCCCACACCTCAGTGCGATGGTGCAGCATGTGTCTTTCTGTGTCTGGCTTACTTCGCTTAGCGCAGTGTTTTCTAAGTCCCTCCAGGTGGTTGTAAATGGCAGGCCTTCCTTCTTTTTAAAGGCTGAATACGCCCTGGCCGGTTTGGCTCAGCGGTTAGAGAGCCGGCCCGCGGTACAGAGAGACCCGGGTTCGGTTCCCGCTAAGGGCATGTACCTCGGTTGCAGTTTGTCCCCGGCCCTGGTTGGTCGTGCGGGTGGCAGCCACTCGATGTGTCCCTTTCACATCGATGTTTCTCTCTCTCTCTCTTCCTCTCTCTCCCTCCCACTCTATCTGAACAAAAAATGAGAAAATGTCCTCAGGTGAGGATAAAAAAAAAAAAAAAAAAAAAAAAAAAAAAAAAAATAAAGGCTGAATACTATCCCTTGGGTTATATGTTATATACACAGCACATTTTACTCATTCACTCATCCATCGACGGACACTGAGGTTGTTTTCGTATCTTGGCTGTTGTGAAAAATACTGCAATAAACACGGGGTGCAGATGTCTCCTTCAAGATACTGATTTCATTTCCTTTGGATAAATACTCAGAAGTGGGATTCCTGGATCATAGGGTCGTTCTATTGTTAATATTTTGAGGGACCTCCATACTGTTTCCCAAAATGTCAGCTTGGATCTTTTTATTCCCCCCCCAGCTTGGATCTTAAAGTCTGTGGCTTGGAGACCATTCTTAGAACATTGGTTTGCCTTTTCGTTGTCGTTTAAAATAATAAAGGGGGAAAGGGTTAAATGTCCCCCCAGAAGTGTGGGCAAGGAGGACGAGGCAATGGTGCACTGGCTGAATTAACTCATTTCCATTCTATGGAAATGTTAAGTATTTAATGATTCTCTTTGAAAATCCTCCAAGGGATGTTTTATCGTGGAACTCTTAAGCAAAACAATGTATATTCCCACCGTAATTTTAGCTTCTTTCTTAAATAAATTGTTTTGAAAGTCTTTCCGTGTTGGGTCCTGCTGAAGTGGATTATTGACCAGGAATGAGGCCACTCCAGTGACCCACGCTAAGGAGCTTTCAGGAGGACAGCCTCCTGCGATTGTTGCTCATGGTCAGAAGCCAGTGGATGAGGCTGGGAGTCAGCAGGCAGGCCCGCAGTGATTGCTGGGTGCCCTCCTTGTGCAAGGCTCTTTCTTCTAGAGAGGGAGACAGACGTCTTTGGGGCCTCAAGATCAACAAATACCAGTTGAATCTAATTGACTTTGAAATCATAACCCTCCTTTTGGAAAACAGAAACGTTTGCATTTCTGAACAGTTCATTCATTGGCCTCCCGATGACCGTGACCTTGTACTTGGACTGTCTTTTTATGCTTAAGTGTGTGTCTGCTCATCCTTCTGAGTTTATCTAGGTCTTCCAGAATTTACATACCTCCAGCCAGCCCCATCCACTCGAGTTGGCCACAGGGTTGGTTTTGCCAGCTAGGTCGTTCCCAAGGCAGGGATCACAGGCAGATCGGCCATGACCCAGCCCCAGCAACATCTTTGTGTATTACGGTTTAGTTCTCTCATCTTCTCCAGAGGGGGGGTGTTCAGCCGAGCTGCAGAGATTCAAGTCTTTCTCTCCTTATAACTTTGTAGATGTAGGGCTTTTAAGTGAACTTGGGGGATAGGTTTTATCTCATGGATCCCTTTTGCAACCCGTGTGGAAAGCATAACCTTCAACTCCTGTCTTTTGAAACCGAACGTAATTTATTGCTCTTGTGTCCGTCCGCTGAAGCGGAATCGCCCCTGGTTAGGCTAAGCATCAGTTAGATTAGTCATCTCCAGTTAGGTTCGTTTTCTTCTAGGCCCAGAATCAGGATGTGTTTCTTTTCTGGGCATCTTGCTAATGATGTGTGATTCAAAGGCCAGCAGTGTAGGACTTTTTTGGGGAGCTTGTTAGAGGAACAGAACCTAGGCCCCAGCCTTACCTACTGAACCTGCATTTTGATAAAATCCCCGGATGATTCGTGTGTACATCAAAGCGTGAGAGCACTGGTTGAGCATGTCTTTAGATTTTCTTGTCAAAACTGACATTATCAAGATGTCAAGGGACACAGTTCCATTAAGAAATAAAAAATGGCCCTGGCCGGTTTGGCTCAGCGGTTAGAGTGTCGGCCGGCGGACCAGAGAGTCCCGGGTTCGGTTCCCGCTAAGGGCACGTACCTTGGTTGCGGTTTGTCCCTGGCCCCGGTTGGGGTTGTGTGGGTGGCAACCAGTTGATGTGTCTCTCTCACATCGATGTCTCTCTCTCTCTCCCTCCTGCTCTATCTGAAGATAAATGCAAAAATGTCCTCGGATGAGGATAAAAACAAAAAAACAAAAAAGAAATAAAAAATGTTTTCTAACATTCTATTTTGAAACATTTCTTTCTTTCTTTTTTTTTTTTTATCCTCACCCGAGGACATTTTTCCACTTTTTGTTCAGATAGAGTGGGAGGGAGAGAGGGGAAGAGAGAGAGAGAGAGAGAGAAACATCGATGTGAAAGGGACACATCGAGTGGCTGCCACCCGCACAACCAACCAGGGCCGGGGACAAACCGCAACCGAGGTACATGCCCTTAGCGGGAACCGAACCTGGGTCTCTCTGGACCACAGTCCGACGCTCTAACCGCTGAGCCAAACTGGCCAGGGCTATTTTGAAACATTTCAAAGATACAGCAGAAGCAAGAGTCTACAATGAGCTCCCTTAGACTCTCCACTTAGGTTCTACCATGAACTTATTTCTTTACATTTCCTTTCCCCCCAATTCATTTCTGTCAAGAATTTTGTATAGAATTGTCTGTTTGCAGCATGACTGTTAGAAAGGCTCGTATCTTAGTAATCAGGGGCTCACCCTGTCTTCTAGACTCCTCAGTGGGTTTGGTAGCGTCACAGTCAGTGTGGGAACTCCTTGCGAGTCCAGGAAGCACAGTGGTGGCGGTGGGAAGTGCTGGGAACGGGGCCACGCAGAGTGCGTGCTGGGCCTTGCCCCACCCGAGCCCTGGGCTCTGCGTGCCGTGTCTGCAGTGAGTGGGTGGGGAGAGGACGCCTCTGATATTGCTCTTACCCCCGTGATCATCGGCTCGTTGCCAATATTATTAGCATCACTATTTCTCAGGTGGAGAAACTGATGAAGCAGTTAAATATTAGAATAATAAGGAAAACATGTGTTAGCGTGGAAAAGCGATTATTTCCTAAGCTACCGAGTGAAACACAGCTGCACTGGCAGTTTTCATGTCAATTTTTGTTCTTTCAGGAAACCTTACAGAAACATGAAGCCCTCGACCACCTGGAACTCAGAACCTCCCTGGGGACCGACGGCGGCTTCTGGAGCGTCCAGGTGTTCTGCAGATGTGAGATTTTCTCCTGCACGCAGCAGCTGGAGTCCCGACCAGATGCGAGGCCTGTGCTTCGGCCCTCGCATCCCTGAGCACAGACGGGTCACTTTCTAATCGGCCAGGGGGCAGTGGTGGACGCTGATGTCTGATCGCTGCTGCAGCCAGTCATCTTGGGGAGCTGTAGCGGGGAAAGCCAAGTGAGGGGGTGCGAGCTTCCTGAGCCTCTTGAACTAGGATTCGAGGTGGGGTCTCGTTTCTGCAGCTCCACCCCCACCAGCAGACCACTGGGCCTCAGTAGTCTCATCTTCACAGTGGGCGTGTTGCATGGTCTTCTTGCAAAACACCGACCTCCGGAGACTCCGTGCATTGAGTGAGCAGAGGGGGACTCTCAGAAAAGTCTCTCGCGGTGGCCCGCCGTCATCGCGGTACCCGGCGCCCTCCCTTAGCACTATGGCCTGCCTTTTTCTGAAGGTGTTACTGGTGGGGGTGAGCTTCCTGGGATGTCTTTATACTCTGGTGGATTTTTGCTCCAGCGGGGAAACAGGCCAGAAACCGAACTTTGTGATCATCTTGGCAGATGACATGGGGTGGGGCGACCTGGGAGCAAACTGGGCAGAGACCAAGGACACGGCCAACCTCGATCAGATGGCCGCCCAAGGAATGAGGTGAGTGGAGGCCGCTACGTCAGCTTCGTCTTGGGTGTGTGACTGGCCTGTGTTGGGGGGAGGAGGCAGCATAAAGCATTTAAAGAGCAATTAATGGGTCCATGTTGATTTAATTATGCAATTGATTAATTTGGTATGAAGCCAGAAATCCATTAATCCATCACCCATCCATCCTTCCATCTGATGACGTTTAGAGTCTGTGTGTTAGGAAATCTGAATGCCAGCCAAACAAGATAAAAATCCTTGCCCTCGAACCTGGAGATGGGTTCGGTGGACAGTAAGGGTCAGGCTCTAGTTCATGAGTCTGCATCAGGAATTTTTGGAGAGGGTTTGGAACCTGGGGGTTCAAGGGAGAAGGTGACCTTTGAGAAACTGAGGGTCAGGGAGGCACAGAGGGCAAGAGGGCTGACTTGTGAGGTGACTGGTTCCTAGGCACACTTACCCCAAAGGGGCTGCGAAGGCGAGGGGTGTGCATCTGAACGGATCGAAGTGTTCATACATTTTCTTGTTCAAACGCCTGGGCCCCCTCCCCACAGAGATGGAATGCAAGTATCAGCTTTTGACCCTTTGGGCTTTCTTCTCGGCCTGACCTTGACCCGACTGGCCGGCCCAGATCCCGTCTGGCCCGGGTCGACTCCTGCGTCCTGCTCGGGGTCACCCCAGCTTGCGGTGTGGGACAGCGCCGGGGCGTCTCCGCAGAGTGTCGGCCACTTGCACCCTGGAGCCGGGAGCTTTTCCCTGACATGGGGACCCCTGGGGTCCCTGTGTGGGGTCTCACCTTTCCCGTCCATCCTCCTCATCTCAGCCAAGGTGATCTTTCTAGAAACACTCCTCTGCTTCCCGTCTTTCAGAGACATGTTGTGTCCCCGAGGATAAAACCCAAGCTCCCAGTGGCAGCGGGCAGGGCCGCCCGAGCTCCACACCGGCCTCTGCACGGCCCCTCTGTCTGCTCAGTTCTGCTCAGCGTTGGGTCCCAGGGCACGTGCGGTCCTCGGGAAAGCCTGCGCGGATGTCTCAGGTGTGCTCTGGAGCCCTTGCAGCTCTCCACGGCGATCATTCCATCATCTGAACACCTGTGTTGGCTTGACTAGCATCCTCCCCAAATTCATGTCCACCCCGAACCTCAGAACATGGCCTTATTTGATAACAGGGTCTGTGCAAACGTCATGAGTTAAGGATTTTGATGACATCATACAGGATTTAGGGTGAGTCCTAAATCTAATGACTAGTGTCCTTATAAGAAAAGGAGAGAGTGTCCGGCCGACGTGGCTCCGTGGTTGAGCGTCGACTCATGCACCAAGAGGTCGCCAGTTCGATTCCCGGTCAGGACACATGCCCAGGTTGTGGGCCCGATCCCCAGTGGGGGGCACGCAGGAGGCAACCAATCGATGTTTTTTCTCATCAATGTTTCCATCTGTCTCTCCCTCTCACTTCCTCTCTCTCTAAAATCAATAAAGGGGAAAAAAAATTAAAAAAAGAAAGAAAGGAGAGACCCACAGAGGAGGAGATGGCATGAACCAGGAGACGGGTTGAGTGATGCGCTCACCAGCCAAGAACACCAAGGCAGCTGCAAAGGCAGGCAGCTGGGAGAGGGGCGGAGCCGAGGCTCCCTCTGTGCTTCCAGAAGGAACCCATCTTGTCGACATCTGGATGTCAGACTCCCCTGACCTGGGAGAGGACATTTCTGTCGTGTGCAGCCACCTCGTGCGTGGTCCTGTCATGGCAGCCCTGGGGACTTCCTGCACCTCGATTCCAGCTCCGGGCTTCCTCCTTTGCGTCCCCAGCCGGCAGCACGGTGCTTGTCCCGAGCAAGCCGTTCATCTCCGTGTCCATCAACAAGTGGACTTGCGTTCACGATGCCTCGAAATGCCACCCCACATTTTCCACGTAGGAATTTTTTTCAGGGAAAGTTCATCCCTACCGTGGACCAGATCTTCCAAGGAAAATGGGTTGCCCAAAGCATAAGATCTTCTGCTGTGCGTGTCGAGGGGTCAGGGGGAAGGAGCAGGCGGTCGAAGGGAGGCCTGGCCGGTGTGTGGGCCGGTGCCACCTGCACCTCTCCCCCTGAGCAGAGGGGGCCTCGCGGGGACCATCGCAGACGCGGCTCGGTGGGCTCGCCGACCTTTTTTCTCCCGTGAATGAAAATATTTTCTCCATCTGAGCCTTGTAACGGTCCAGGCAGACGGCCCTCTGGCCCGAGTCTTGGGCTGTGCGCTGTGGGCTTTGTTGACAGGAAGGCGGGCTTCCTGTGAGGCCTTGGATTAATTTGTCCCTGGCTTCTCCCCCTGCGGACTCCTGCCAGTGCGGAGCCGTGACTTTCCGACAAGGACGCTCACTGCCAAACAGGGTGACTTGAGAACGTATCTTTCCTATTGTCTTCTTCAAAATTAGCATGTTCGTTTCCTAGCACTGACACGGTAATGACCGCAAACGGGGTGGCTTAAAGAGACACAGTTGCATCCTCTCGCAGATCCAGAGTCGGGAAGTCCTAAATCAAGGTGTCTGGCTCTTTCTTTCCAACTCGGGCCGGCGTAATGGCTCCCGCAAGGAAGGGTGGGGAGGAGGAGGCCGTCCCGCCATCAGCGAGGTAGTGACCCGAGAGTCACCATCAACATTCACAATCGCCTCCATGGAGTGGGTTTCAGGAAGCGTGCCCCTCGAGCACGCAAGGAGACCCGGAAATGTGCCGTGAAGGGGACGGGAACCCCAGTGTGCGCGTTGACACAGGCTGAACAAGGCTGTCTGGGCCGAAGGACCAAGGAGTGTGCCATACCGTGTCCGGCGCGGGGTCCGGAAAACGTAATGAGGATGAAGATTCGCAAACAAGCTCTGTACGTGGGTCACCTGTGTACCTGTTACCACTGTCAGAAATCTACTGTTAATGTGGATGAGAACTAACTGTTGATTGTCAAATAAAGTTATAAAATTGCAAAAAAAAAAGTGTCTGCAGGGTTGATTTCCTTCTGGAAGCTGAGGGGGATCGATCCCGTGCCTCTCCTAGTCCTGCTGGGTGCAGGCCACCCTTGGGTGTGGACAGAGCGTGCCGTCTCCCTCCGTTCTCCCTGCGTGTGTCTAAACGCTCTCATGAGGACATCAGTCACTGGATTTGAGACCCACCCTAATCCAGTATGACATCATCTCGACTCGATGACATCGGCAAAGACCCTATTTCCAAATAAGGTCACAGGTTCTGGATAGCCGTGACATTTGGGGAGGGGGCCGCTGTCCAACCCAGTACAATGAGCTGCACTACATGTAATTTAGTCTTCAAAGCAGCAAACTTTTTTTTTTGGTGATTAATAATTTTTTTTCTTTCTTTCTTTATTTTTTATTAATTTATTTTTGTTACAGATGTTTCTCCTTTTTTCCCCATTGACACCCTCCTCCCCAAACCCCCACCCTGTCCCCAGCTTTGTTGTCCATGTCCATCAGTTATGCGTACATGCGTATAAGTTCTGTGGTTTATCTCTTCCCTCCCCCCACCCCCTCTTCTGAGGGTTGTCAGTCTGTACCCTACTTTCACATCTCTGGGTCTACCCTGTTCCCCAGACTGTTATGTTTATTATATTCCACAAGTGAGTGAGATCATGTGATATTTGTCTTTCTCTGCTTGGCTTGTTTCGCTTAGGATAATACTCTTGAGGTCCCTCCATGTCGTCTCAAAGGATAAGAGATCTTTCTTTCTTACAGCTAAAGCAGCAAACTTTTGGGCACCTGCTATGTTAGGAGCAGAGGTCAAGATGGCCTCCAGTGCTTAAAGCAATGCCTAGCCTATGGTACGCCCCTCCCCCCATATTTGTTCATGTATTTGGACTCCTGGATCTCACTTTCTGGGCGTGCATAGATGAGTTCACCACAGCACAGTCTGGGACCAGGCTGTCCAGGTCTTACTGGCTCTGAGACCCTGGGCTCATATGCTGAACTTTGCTGGGCCTCAGTTTGCTTGTCTTTAAAATGGGACAGTAATGACCTACCTCACAGGGTCATTTTGAGGAGGAAGTGAGTTAAGTCATGTAAGGCAGCAGAAGAGTCCCTGCCACGTATTGGTGCATGGTGGGTATTAGCTCCTCTGTCCCCTATAACATTGGCTCTGCTGCCCTGCTTTCTGCCACATCCCCCTCCCTGGCTAGAAGGTCCTGCTTATTTCCTCAGCTTACCTTGGTTCCAGCGGCACCTTCTCCGTCCTTTCCCAAGCTGCTGTCCCTGAATCCGCTTCATTCTGCCACCACACACTGTCAGCGTCCTTGTTTTTCTTAACCTGGTCACGATAGATGCAACCTGCCAGTTGTGGGGACCACGCAGGCACCGTTCACAACGTAATTGTGATGTCATCATCGTGGCAGAAAGAAGGAATCCTTGGAGAAGAAAAGAATCTTCAGCGTCTCGATTCTGGTGTCCCGTTTCAGAATGCCTAACCCCACTTACATGGAGCTGAAGCAGGGCTTGTGGCCTAACACCCCAGGGCCTTGAGCTCGTCCACGGTATCTCAGGTCCAAGAGCATCCACATCACGTGTCACACAGGGGAAACTGAGGCTCGGAGAAAGGAAGTGTTTACTGTGATAGTCAGCTCTCTAACAGGTGGGGGCAGGTCGTCTCATTTGCAGATTCACCCCGTTCAAAATTATAACAAATAATTTCTTTGTGAAAAAATGAAAGCTGCCACAAAGCAGCAAACATCTGTTCATCAGAGGGCATCAGCGTTCGGGGCGCCCTTGTGTCTGTGGCTGCCCACGTGTGCCCTGGGCAGTGGCAGTCCCCTTGCACTCGTCAGTAGGTCCAAAGAGCAACATGTTTTGCCCTTGACCTCACAGGCTGGCATTTTGCCAGTGTCCTGCACACATCTGAGCTGGGCATCACTGGTGAACAGTTGAAAGTTTAAAAAAGATATGCTAGCCCTGGCTGGTTTGGCTCAGCGGTAGAGCATCGGCCCGCGGACCAGTGAGTCTCGGGTTCGATTCTGGCCAAGGGCATGTACCTCGGTTGCAGTTCGTCCCCGGCCCTGGTCGGGGTTGTGCAGGAGGCAACCAGTCGATGTGTCCCTCTCACATTGATGTTTCTCTCTCTCTCCTTTTCTCCCTCTATCTCCCTCCCACTCTATCTGCAGATAAACAGAAAAATATCCTCGGGTGAGGATTATAAAAAAAAAAAGATACGCTGACCAGGAGAAAATCAAAATGTTGGCATTTGAATGAAAAGGCCAGGGACTTAGTAATCCACAACAACTTAGACTTTCCAAGCCATCAGAGACCTTGCCTGTCAGTATAGGGGAGAGGAATGGATCGCTTATGCTTTCAGGAAAAGGACAGACACCTGTCACTGGCCTGCCTTCCAGCTCTTCAAGCAGTCTGAAAAGTATGCAAATCATCCAACTCATTAGGAGAACCCAGAGAGTCACCCCGATAATTCAACACTAGTTTGGGGCCTGTGGGCAGCACATCCAGGGAAGGCGGGTTTCACCCGACGTGAGCAAGTGACGTAGCTCTTGAAAATTCTCGGGTTAAGAAGGAGCTTGCAGAAGCCTCCTGGCTGGGTGACTGGACTCCGGCAATGGCTTAGGTGTGCAGACTGGGGTTGGAGCACCTGAGCAGCCGTGACCCACAGGTGTCTTGGGGAGAGAGAAGAAGGATGACCAGTGACACAGAGCAGTGGTCCCAGCCCGCAGAGCCCACATCCTGTCCACTCACTTCAGTGGTCTGCGAGGCGGGCCCAGACGTGAGGCTGGCCCAGACGTGAGGCTGGCCCAGACGTGAGGTTGACTTTACGTTGTAAATACATCTACACAGGGGAACTGACTAGCACTATGTTAACTTTGCTCCTTGAATGATCTCCCTTCCTGCTTCACTTCTTCTCTGCCCACAGTTTAATTCTGCTGGAAGCCAGTGCTATTGCTGAGAGTTATGGGCTGGCTTAGCTGGAAATCGAAGGTCAGTATTCACCCGTGGAAGGTCAGAGGTCGCAGGGGCTTGAGGCTGTTCCTAAAAAGGGCCCCAGCATGGCCTGAGTTGAGCTGTGGGTTCAGTCAAACGTCCGATTTGGTTTCTGTTTTCAGCATTGGCTTTTGCGAAAATTCGTCCATCCCGTTACCTTTCAGGACTGTCTCGGCCATCCTGCCGCCCTTGGGATTTTGCAGTAACCTAAGGGAAGGAGAGAGCCAGGCTGGGACTCAGAACCGCAGGGGGTTGTGATGAGCTCTGGAGGTCTGGTGGACACCATGAGAGCTAGGGCAGAAAGAACTTTCTGAAGGAGACTTAGCAAGAGAAAGACCCTCTCGCCCCCTCCTCCCCACCCCACCACCGTGTAATTTCCTCCAGCTCTATCCCTCTCCTCTCCCACGGTAATTCAGATTCAGGGTGAGGACTCTTATCAGGGAGACATCTTCTTATCCTGTGACCTTCATCTTGACCTCTGAGATGGTTGCTTTGGGAGGTCCCAGTCTCTCTTTTCTCGTAGGCTCTCAGCATCATGGGACAGACGGTTTTAGGTCTTTGCCCTTGGCTGAGGAGGTCAGACGGACAGAGACATGACGCAGTGCCCCCGTAGGCGGAGCCTGTAGATATGGTGCTGTGGGTGTCACCTCGCGGCTGTTTCATAGACGGGGACGTCCAGGAACACGATCTAGGTGGCAGCTAATCTGAAGGAAAGGGAACTGAAATATCAGCCGACGCGGCCTTGGTGCCAGCTGGCTTCACAGCTGCGACTTCAAAACCGCCTGTCCCGTGGCTGTCATTCATTCCCCCTTCAAGCCTCCCAATTACGTTCATTCAACCAGGGATCTCGACTAAGAGCAGGTCATGAGATGAAGGCGGGGGAACCCCGGCCAGCTCTGCCCTCCAGGGGCTTACAGTCTGCTGGTGACGAAAGACAAGAAAGCCAGCATTCAGAATACGGAAGGGCGTGTGCTGTCGGAGTAGGGATTCCTGACATGTGACCCGCCCTTAGCAACCTGAGTTGACATCCTAGGGGATGGAAATAGCACATTATTTACATACTGGTCACAGTTAAGGATGAGAACAGTCCGTGCTGGGCTTCTCAGATTTTCACTCAGAGCCAAAAATCACGTTCAAGATAGTGCTGTGGGACTGTAAGAACAGAAAGGCCGTTCTCCCCGCGGGCAGCTAAGAGGTAGTCAATAACGCTTGTCTGTTAGGAAGTGAATACCGAGACCTTAAAGACCAGTGGGCATTAGCCGGGTGAAGGGGGAGGAAAGAGTGTTGTAGGCAGAGGGAAAAGCATGAACAAAGACCCACAACTGAAAGCTGCTCATTCACTCAACAGATACTCCATGAGGCTCCCCAGGCACTGTCCTAGGTGCTGGGAATACACTGATCCAAACAACAGCAAGCCCTCACTCTCCCGGACTGGCTTGCGTTGCAGTGGTCGAGTAGGGCTGGGACAGGAAGCGTGAGGCTGGGCTATTGGACAGGCAGCTGGTGAAGGGCATCAAGTGTTTGGACTTGACCCTGAAGGCAGTGGGGGCCCTGAGCACTGAGGTCGTTGACCTGCATTTCAGATGGATTGTTCCAGCTTACTCAGGGTGGTCTGCTCTGGTGGCTTGGAGGGCAGGGGGCCTATTGCAGTCACCTCTAGGATGGCTGGGCTCAAGGTTGTGGCGATGGGGGAAGAAGTGTCCAGTCTAGGAGGCCCTGAGATGCATGTGTGTGCATCTCGTTTTCATGTACCTTGTGTGTGTCTTCCATTGAGTGTGAATGTGTGCATATCCACAAGGAAAATGTGGAGTGGAAACGAAAAAATTGCCAAGGATCATACCAGCTGTCAGGAATCTTTTGGAAAAGATCAAGAATATGAGTAGATACATGAATGAATGAACGAATGAATGAATGAATGAATGAATGAATGAACAAAACACACAAACTTTGCTATATGTTGCCACATTTGCTTGTAGTTCACAAACAGCCTGCATACTAGATATTTTTTATTTATCCTCACTCGAGAACATTTTTGCATATCTTCAGATAGAGCGGGAGGGAGAGAGGGAGGAAGAGAGAGTGAGAGAAACATCGATGTGAGAGAGACACATCGACCGGCTGCCACCCACACAACCCCAGCCGGGGCCGAGGCCAAACTGCAACCGAGGCACGTGCCCTTAGCGGGAACCGAACCTGGGTCTCTGGTCCGCGGGCTGACACTGTAACCACTGAGCCAAACCAGCCAGGGCCATACTGGATATCTCAATGATCCCACTTAGCCTCTGAAGGGTGACTCGGCTGCCCTCCCATTTAACAGAAGGAAACATGGGGGCCGAGGTGAGCTGGTGTGTCTAGGTCCTCCTTCGTCGTTTTTCTAGTTCTCACTTCCCGCCCGGTTCCTCTGCCCGCCAACAGGCCACAGCAAATCGTCTTAAAAACCTCTTTCCACCTCCAAGCCTTTAAATTGCGAATGGGGCGAAGATAGTTTTTATTCTAGTCACATAGCAATTTAGAGAGTTGCCACGGAAGGTCTCATCATCTATTTTATATTCCCTATCAATGAAGGCTGGACACGCTTAACTTTGCTACGTTACGTCTCTCCAGGGCTCTCGTGGTGGCGTGTCCAGCGCTAACGTTCCCTGGTTCTAATCCACGTAATTTATGCGATGCGAGTTGCTTTGGTTTCTGTCTGGCAGTGTTTTAATTTGAGCTGATTTTCCCGTTAACAGGCTGCTGTAATGTCTGGCTGTGTGTTTCCAGCTTTGCTTTGCGGTGCATTTTCAGACTTTAATTAGGACCCCTGTTGGTGAACTGGCCCGAGCCTGCCCAGATAGATCTGGGGAAAAACAAAAGACGCTTTCCAAAAAGCAAGACCATTTTATTACTTATTAATTAGTCCCTGCCAAACGGAGACCGCGGCGGAGGGGGGGAAGGGCACGTGCGGGCCGCTCATAGGGCTGCGTGGGCTGTTGCTAGGGTTTTGTTTGAGGGGTACAGTCGGGCCTCTCCAAAGGCTTGGAAATAAAGGAAGTAAGATTGTTTCTGAGAGTTAAGCTACGAGCGTGATCACACGGTGGGGAAGGAACTGAGCCCTGAAAACATCAGCTTAAGCGATTATGTGGAAAGTGGACTAAGTGTTTTTTCCAGTCCAGCGACGTGGGCCTCTTTCTCTTCCCGTCTTGTGTGTCCATGCACCAGATTGCTGGAGCAGCTCCATCCCAGCAAGGCGCCCTGCTTGGGGCTGGGGTTGCGAGGGGACGCCCTATCCTCGCAGAACCTGCAGTCTGGGAGGGAACCCGAAGCCACATCCTGCTGTGGAAATGGTGCTGTCGCTGTTTCCAGGGCGATGGCATCAACATGGCCCGGGAGAGACCACGCTCAGGAGAGTCACGAGAGACAGGCGAGCGGGGTCAGGGTTGCCATGTGTTTCGGCGCTGCCCAGTTGTAGAAGCGTGGCCCTCTGTGACAAATATAACCGAGCGGGTAGCTTCCACGACATACACTTACGTTTTACAGTGTTGGAGGCTGGGAAGTCCAAGGTGGTCAGGTGACCAAGCTTGCCAGCGTGGTCAGGTTCTGCTGGCAGCCTTCTTCCTGGACAGCAGGTGGCCGACTTCGCACTGTGCCCTACGTGGGGGGTGGAGAGAGAGCTCTGGTCGCCTCCTCTTCTTACCAGGATGCTAACCCCATCATGGGGGCTCTACCCTCATGACCTCATCTGACCCGAAACACCTCCCAAAGCCCCACCCCCAGATACCATCACTTTGGGGTTAAGGTTTTAACACGTCTTTTGGGGGACACAGACATTCAGTGTGCACCACCAGGGGCAAAGAGGTATGGTCAACAACCTTTGAGTATCCAGACCCACTGGCAGAACTCAATCCACAGTGGACAGAAGTCCCTTAAGCCGAGCAACGGAAGGGCTCCTTTGCTCCGTCTGAATGCCCTCAGCACTGATTAACTGCACACTCACCAGCGGATGTCGGAGTCTCACTTCCTGGGCAGTTTGTGAGCAGGAAGAGAACGCGTTGACCACTGGCGCTCCGGCTCCCGTGCCCACCCCTGGGAGTCAGTTGGGAAAGGGGCATTCTGGCATCTCCCTGGCTCACATGGCAGCATGGACACGCGTCTGGTTTCGGGCTGACACCACCAAGGGTAGTCTCGGGACCTCCTCAGCCTAAGACCAGAGAGCGTGGGGCAGCGACAGACATCAGCAGCCCCACGAGAGTCACGTGGAAGGGCAGGCGGAGGAGGGGTGGGGGCATCACAGGAAGACCCCCCTGATGTTGTCAGATGAGTCTCCATTCAGACGTGGAAAGTCAAAGTCAAGGCCATCCTCCCAGGGACGGGGAAAGATTGTGCCAGTGGTAGGTCTCGGAGGACAGGTAGGGACCTGGGGGGCCAGGTGAGGGTTAGAGCACCCTGGGGTGCGAACGGCAGAGGCAAGGTGTTGAGCTGGAGAGTTGCGTGTGGGTGTGGGCTGGAGCCTGGGCCTGCAGAGGGTGGCGTAACAAAGGACCGGAGACAATGGCTTAAAGCAACAGAAATGTATTCTCCCCATTCTGGAGGCTGGATGTTAAAAGTCAAGGTGTCGGCAGCCACGCCCCTCGGAGGCTGGCGTGGAAGATTCTCCCTGCCTCTTCCAGCCTCCGTGGCCTCCGCACCCCTCAGCCTGAGGCCGAGCAGCGCCCACCCTGGCTGCGTCTCTGTGTCTGTTTGCACGTGGCGCCCTCCCCGGTTTCTCTCCCACGCACGCGTGCATGCGCGCCAGCTCCACTGGGTAGAGGGCTCACCCTGCTTCAGTGGAACCTCAACGTGACGAATTATCTCTGCAATGACTATTTCGAAACAAGGTCACATTCTGAGGTATGGGGGTTAGGATTGCAATATAGGCCTTTGGGGGACACGGTTCAACCCAGAGCCAGCGGCAGTGACTCAGAAGGCTGACGAGGGAGGGTGAACCCCAGTGGGGGAGGTGATGGTGGCCAACCAGAACCTGGGGCTGAGGGATGGCGGGTCTCATCAGTGTGCTGTGCCGGCATGGGTCTGAGACAGTTAGCCTGGCATCTTGGAAGGTCACCGAAGTGATTTAGGTGAGGGACAATGACCATGTTGATGGCATCACTGGGAATGGCAGGAGCTGAAAGAGTTGGACCCCCTCCCCATGTGGCCCTGTGAGTCTGGCAGGTGGGGATGCTTTGAGAGAAGCCTGTGTCTGGGAAATTACCCCAGGGGCCCAGCGATCGAGGAAGGAAGGTGGCAATTGCTTCTTTCAGTCTCAGAGGAGCGGGGGACAGGAAGGTGGTGCCGGCGGGGGTGGGGAGCCGGAGCTGCGAGCCCCAGGGTCGCTGAGGCCTGGAGGGAGGCTGTCCCAGCACGTGTGAACTCAGCAGTGCGTACGGGAGCACACGCTGTCCCTGTGCTCCATCAGATGGGGACATCGCACAGCCTGTCTCTGGGAGCGTGGCTCCGGGGCCAGTGTGATCAGACAGGGGTCCCACTGCGGTGCCAGCCCTGCCAGCGCTGTCCCTGCCATGCCGTTTGTCACCTTGAAAAATGGTGTGAGGGGATTAACCCGTGTTCCGGGACGGAGGCCCAGGTCCGTTTAGCGAGACGTTATGTTGTCCCAAAGCCGAGAGGACAGTGGCGTCGTCCACTGAGCCCACGCTGGCGGTGCCCCCTCCGTGAGAGAGTGGCACCTTGTTCTGGCTGGGCATTGCTGAGTCACAAACTACCCCCCACGTTCATAGCTTAAAACAACGGCTATTTTATTGTCTCTCACGATGTTGTGGGGAGGGATTCAGGCATGTCTTGGTTGGGTAATTCTATTTTTTCACATCGTGTTGGAGAAGGGCAGTCCATGGAACTCAGCAAGCAGATGGGAGGGGGTCCCGGATGGCCTCACTCACACGTGTGACTAGATGAGGATGCCACGGGCCCTCCAGCGTGGAGGTCTGGGGGCGTCCGAATTCCTCGATGGCGGCTCCCAGAGCATTTCCAGGAGGGAGGTGGGAACTGCCAGTCCCGTAAGGCCGGAGCCCAGAACTGGCACGTGTCACTTCCATGCCATCCTCGTGGTCACAGCAGCCACAGACTGGGGGCAGGGGCTCAGACCTCGCCTGTCCCTGGGAGGCTTGTCAAAGAATCTGTGGCCATCTTTACGCTCTGAACATGAGTGTTATAAAGGATATGCCAAGAGCAATGTGATTACATAGGGAAGAGGGGGGCTGCTTCTGTGCAGGCATGGGGGCAGAGGGAGTACAGGTAGCTTGGGGGAGGGGAGAGCCAGGGACGGTGACATAGAGGTGGTACCATTTGAGCTAGGTCATGAAGACAGCTGGGACTTGTCAATCAACCTGAGGCAGGGGAGCGGGAGGGAGGCCTTCCCAGGGCTGGGAAGAGCATGTGCAAAGGCACAGAGGTATGGGACACAGGGTGTGGCGGACTGGAGGAGCAGATGAGCCCGAGGAAGCAGGCAGAGGGAGACCATGTTTTTTAATAAGAAATTGATTTGCACTGTGGAGAGACCTTTGCATGAATGCGGGGCATGAGTTGGGGTGGCAGGAAGACCCGCCTCGTGACATAATTTAGACTCTAACTCCTAAGGACGTCTGTCGAGGCAGTGGCAGTGGGTGGCAGAGGGGACAGATCTGGGAGCCCTTTAGGGGCAGAATCAGTAGAACTCGGTGAGCAGTGTGACAGTTTGACGTGAGGAGTGAGCAGAGTGAAGGGCTGTGATGTCGGCATGGTGACTACAGTCAGCACTGTGCTGTGTATTTGAACGTTGCCAAGAGGGTAGATCTTCAGAGTTCTCATCACAAGAGAGAAATTTTGTATGTGAGGCGCTGGATGTTAACTAAACGTACTGCGGTGATCATTGCACAAGGTGTACATATATGAAACCATTACGTCACACACCTTAAAT
This sequence comes from Tadarida brasiliensis, assembly GCA_030848825.1. Lineage (NCBI taxonomy): Eukaryota > Metazoa > Chordata > Mammalia > Chiroptera > Molossidae > Tadarida > Tadarida brasiliensis. The sequence continues at coordinate 57,138,064 of CM061273.1, forward strand.
GAATACAATGTTTTATGTCGATTATATCTCAGTAAAACTGGGAGAAAAGAGTAACATTCTCCCACATGGCCATAATCAAGAAAGTGAACAATAATCCCTAACAGCGTCTTACATCCAGTCAGTATTAAATTTCTCTAATTAGCCCCCGAATGTATTGGTGTGTTAGCTTGTTTGAACTGGGATCCAGTCACGGGCCATGAATTTCATTTGGTTACACCTCTTTATTCTCTTTTAATGTACAGTATCCCCCTCTATCCAAATTTCCCATGGATGTTGACTTTTTGTTGTTATTAGTCCTCACCCGAGGATATTTTTCCATTGATTTTTAGATAGAGTGGAAGGGAGGGAAGAAGAGAAGGATGGAGAGAGAGAGAGAAACATCGATGTGAGAGAGACACATCAGTTGGTTGCCTCCTGCATGACCTTGACTAGGACTGGGGATCGAACCTGCAACCCAGGTACGTGCCCTTGACCTGGAATCAAACCCACAACCCTTCAGTCGGGCCGACGCTCTAACCGCTGAGCCAAACCGGCCAGGGCATCGGCTATTGACTTTTTAGAGAGATCAACCCGTTGTCTGGCGGAACGTCCAGAGATCGGTTTGTGAAATTATTTTACCGTGGTGTCAAACATTTGTTCTCCCATGAGCGATATCCTCTGGAGCCTGGAAATTAGGCCCAGAGGTCTGATGAGATTCAAGTCAAATGTGTTAGGGACTGTGCTATTAGGGACTTTACATCGCTTCCCACCAGGAGACACACGAGGTCAGCCTGCCCCATTATTCCTGACATTGAGTTTAGTCATGTTCCTTGAGGGTAGGAGAATGGCTAGACTGTATTGCTCCATAATGTCTGAAAAGGGGCTGGGCATATGGTTGTGGTAGATACGTAGATACGGTCAGTCCTTGTTATTGGCAGTAGTTCGTTCTATGAAGTCACCGTGAACAGCGAGTCAGGGAATGCTGAGCCGTTGCTTCTGGGGGAAACACGGGACTAGGTTCCTGTGTGCCTCTGGCCACATCATCACGGATCACAACCGTGTTTTATGTGTGTTTCTGCTTAAAGGCACCTTATTTAATACACGTTTCTGATTCATTAGCAATGAACTCATAGCCAGTGGCACTGTAACACCTTCCTGAATGCAGCGTATGGAACATAGGCAATTTTCCACAAGGCATGTCACAGTCTTCTTGAGCTTCGGACCTGTGGTCAGCACTGTAGCACTATGCTTGAGGGCCATTTTATTTATTTATTAAAAAATGTTTTTTTTCTTTATTGATTTTAGAGAGAGGAAGGGAGAGATAGAAACATCGATGAGAGAGAACATCGATTGGCCGCCTCCTGCATGCCCCCCACTGGGGATCGGGCCCACAACCTGGGCATGTGCCCTGACTGGGAATTGAACCAGTGACCTCTTGGTGCGTGGGTCGATGCTCAACCACTGAGCCACACCGGCCAGGCTTGAGGGCCATGTTAAACAGTGAGATCAGCAACACAAAGAACAAAAGTGCCAGAACCACGGTACTGTCCAGACTCTGAAAGGGAGGACACTTGCTTGCAGGAGGAGAGCCGACCTCAGCTGGGAACGTGTTCCTTGGGTGGCTAGATTTTTCAAAGGTCTGCATATGTCTCTGTGTAACCACTTAAGAGCCAGCAAGTGCTGATTTGGGGGTTACAAATCAACTTAGGACATATGGATTCTTTGATAAAGAGGATCAACTAAGCATGTTGGATTACATCAGTTGGAATGGCCTGTGTGACCTTGGATTCGTCACATCACCTCTCTGGGCTTCCTTTTCCTTATCTGTTCTGTTGCTGGGCGATGTTGGAGCTTCTCCCCAACACTGGAGTCCCCGGAACTGAGTGGGAATTGAGTTTTCTCGGGGGTTGGCTTCCTGTGGTTGGAGAGACGTCTGTCACTTTCCTTTCTGTGCAGGTTTGTGGATTTCCACGCGGCCGCCTCCACCTGCTCGCCCTCCCGGGCTTCCTTGCTCACTGGCCGGCTGGGCCTTCGCAACGGAGTCACCCACAACTTTGCAGTCACCTCTGTGGGGGGCCTTCCGCTCAACGAGACCACCTTGGCCGAGGTGCTGCAGCAGGCTGGCTACGTCACCGGGATGATAGGTAACCCTGGGGCCCCACCGCCTGGGCCCCACCTCCCACCGCGTTGACTGGGCTGGCTGCTTCGTGTTGGTGGAGCCCTAACATGCTGCTCCCGCCTGCTCACGTCTGCTTTTTCATTGCATTCTTGCTGTGTAAGTTAGGAATGCTTTCGGCTGTAAGTCACTGCAAAGCCCCAGCTGTGGGCGACGCCGTGTACGAGCTGTTTTCCCCTCGTAATAAGCTTAGAGGTAGGGATCGCTTTTATTGGCTCAGCCGCTCCAAGGCATCCTTTCTTTCTGCTCTGCTGTCCTTACTCTGTGTTTGTCCTCCTCCCTGTCGCCTCGGCTGCGGTAGAGTGGCTTCAGCACCGTTCACCACAATTTGGCTTCAAGGAAGGAAAAAAAGGGGAGAGGCGGGGCCAGCCCCATCTGCTCTCTTTTATTAGGAACACAGATCTTAGCCCCAGAAGCGCACTGAGATCTGATTGGCGGAGCTGGGTCACGTAGCCACTCTTCGTTGCAAGGAAGGCTGGGAAGGGGGGTCAGGATGATCACGGTTGATCTCAGCCCCCTGAACAAAACCACCGTGGGCGGGATAAGAGTGGACATGGGTGTAGGGCAGGCACACAGCAGCGCCTGCCACACTGTCCAGCAGCTTCCTTTTCTTTCTAAGAAAGCACCTCGTAGTATTTATTTTGTACCAGGCATGGGCTCGGTGTTTATTTGCACGAGGGGACGGTAGTGCCTTCTGTGATTAGGATTTCCCCCACTGTCTAGGTGAGAAAACAGAGCCAGGCAGCCGAGACCTGTTCAGCCTGGCCTGGTGCGGGTAGATGCAGACAGGTGCGTCTGGTCCAACTTGTTCTCATGCTTTGCTTCATTGCTGGTCTCCCCTCCAGGGACGGAGGCAACCCAGCCATCCCAACAGCATCCTCAGGCTGCCTGTGCTTGTTATTCTGACTCTCCAAGAGCTGGGTCCAGTGGGATTCCCGCTCCTTCCACCCCGCGGGAGGGTGTGCTGACAGCGGGCCTGCCGCGAGGGTCCCGCCGTTGAGATCTTTGTACCACATTCATTTCTCTGCCCCTCCGCCTTGTGGGTGACTTCCCTGGGGTGTGACTCACAGCCGAATTAGCAGGTCAGAGAGTTCCAGCGTGATCAGAGCTCTTGGCATACATCACCAGTGACCCCCCCCCAGACCTGGGGCGTTTACAGAGTGAGGAGCAGCAGGTTGTCTGTCTCCTCATCTGTGGCCCGGTGGGTGTCTCTGCACTTGAACGGCAGCGGGGAGGCAGTTTCCCGTTCACTGTCTGCAGGCTGCAGGTGTGGGCCAGAGGAGAAGCTCATGAAACCAGTGGGACCTGGGCGTGACTGAGGCTGTGTGGGGCATGCACCTGTACCCTTTGCAGGGCCCCAGCCAGGAGGGCAGAGTGGAGGGTGCAGTGGGCTCTGTGGGGTTGTTGTGGCCACTGAAACCTCTTCAGGGGAAGGAGTGCGGCCAGCTGGCTTTGCAATGGCTTGTCTTGTCTTTCCCCTTCACTGTGCATTCTGGGGTGGAGGTGCTGAGTCATCCTTGCTTGCATCCTGTCTCCCTGTGGACTCCCCGTGGGTCCCACAGAGCAAGGCTTGGCTTTCCCGCTGTGTTTGCAGCCTCTCTCCCCTTGTCCTCCGTACAGGGCAACGCTGATGGAGAACTGAGAGTGTGATCAGCTCCCCAGAGGGTCTGGGAGCCCCCAGGGGGATCCCTCTGAAAGCCTCTCTCTTTCCCTACAGGCAAATGGCATCTTGGGCATCACAGCTCTTATCACCCCAACTTTCGTGGTAAGAATTCTTTGGGGGATTCGTTACCTGGGAAACAGAAAGTGAAGACCTCCGTGTAAAAGGACTGCAATACTGTTTAAGCCATCCTGCTCCATGGACACCTCTCCTAAGCTAGGACAGCTTCACTCATAGCATCACTAGGGTGCATTTGGGGTGCCCGGGCTCCCCTGGATCTCACATCCCTCTCCCCGGCACCTGTCCTGTCCCCTCTCCTTGGTTCCTGTCTGCCCTGTGGCTCCCCATCCTGAGCTCCAGGGTTTCTCCTGACCTAGGTCCTCACATCTCAGGGGACCTTTGACTGCAGCGAGGTCCAGACACATCTAGTGTGATAAGAAGTAAAAATTGTCTGATGGGTTCACCGGGGATGCCAGCCATGTGGGACTCGCGGGAGGGGTAGCGAAATCCTGTGGGAAACTTCACACTAAAGCTTGGGTTGGAGAAGGGACAGGATGAGGGAAGAATCTCAGGAAAAAGCCCACACAGGGTTTTCAGGTCTCAAATGAACACTCATGTCCTTCCCCCACCCCCTCCCCGTGTCCCTGGCCCAGTCCCGCCAGCCTTCTGAGTTCTACCTGAAATGCCATCTCTTCCTGGAAGCACCTTGAGATTTCTGCCCCAGCCCCACCCCACGCCCAGCACTGGGGGTAACGTCTTCCTCTGATCACTCTTGTCGGCTCACTGACTATCCATCTCTTACAGCTTCGTCTGTAAAACTTCCGATGGGAAGTTTTTTTAAGGGCCGAATTTATTCTTTTATCCCTTAAAGTGTCACGCATGTAGTAGATTTTCACCAAATACTTCCTGAATGTGTCACTAATTGCACGGCGGATAGTAGGTGTTTAATAATTCCCTCCACTTCCTCCCACTCTGGGTCAGCTAATCACAAGATGTTTTGCAAATCTGGTCTTCCAGCCAGAACCCAGCCAAGTGTTCTCTCTGCATACGACAAAGGGATATTCATCAAATCCTCTTTTAATTACATACCCAATGGCACTGCAGTATTAAATCGTGGAAAATTAAATTTTTGTCCTGGGTGTAACAATGCAGGCTCCTGGAGCCGAAGCCAAGTGGGGGTGCTAACCAGCGCTTCTCTTCCAGGTTTCGATTACTACTTTGGAATCCCGTACAGCCATGATATGGGCTGCACAGATACCCCGGGCTACAACCACCCTCCTTGTCCGCCATGCCCACAGGGTGACAGAGCATCAAGGTAATTGGCTGCGGGCTCCAGAGCAAGGAGAAGTCCTGAGGGTGTGGTTTGTCAGGAGTAAAGGAGAGGGGACAGTTAAGACAGCAGAAAAGAGGGCAAGAAAACCTCTAGCAGAGGTGAGGTCAACAGAGTTTCCTTATTGCAGCATGCCAGGTTCCTTGGACTATTTCGCTCTGTTGAGCAGAGCCCAGTGCTGCCACGGCCTCACAGGTGGGGCTCCCCTCCTCTGCCGCTGGCTTTGCTCCTGGGCACTCACCTGGCCCAGACACGGGGCAAGCGGAGGGACAGAGAGAACGCACACAGGGCTCCTTACAGGCTTCACCCCGCTCCGCACCCCTGCAAACAAGCCTGCATTCTGGAATGCCATGCGGCACTGATTTCAAAACTCGGCCGATGAACTGGGGAAATGCTCCCGGTACAATAGTAAGTGAAGAAAGCAGGAAACAAATCCTCAACAGTGCCATTGTAACTATCTGTATTTATGTCTTTATAGCCCTCGCAAGAGACTCCCGGGAAGGCAACATGGTGACAATGGGTTATTCCCTCTGGTTGTGGGACTAAGGGGTTTCTTTTTTTTCTTTCTCATTGCGTTTTCCAAAATTCGGTAATGAGCATGCAATGCATTAATTACCAGAAAAAGGCGACAAACCTCCTTCAGGGAGTAAAGCCGCACACACCGTGTGCTCAGACTCTGCACCGTGGCTACTTACAAGGTCGCAGGTGTGTCGGCTGCTTGGAGAAAGCAGTCTCGGCTGGCTCATTACTAGCACAACACTTAATATAATAATGGCCATTTATTGAGAAGTTGTTACATTCTAGGCTCTGCTACTCCGCTGTGTGAGGCAGGGATTTATCTGGGATGTTCAGGGAAGGAAGTGTACCTTGTGCCCAGGTCACCCTGGAGCTATAAGAGGTAGGGACGGAGACTCGGTCTGGGCTCTGAGACCAGAGCCCATGTCCTCTCGCTCCTCGCTCCTCAAGGGGTGGCCGCTGGACCGGCAGCCTGGGTATCACCCGAGTGCCTGTCGGAAATGCAGTTCAGACCCCTCCTGAGGCCTACACTTAACAAGACGCCAGGTGATTCGTGTGTACACTGCGGTGTGAGAAGTGGGGCTGTGGGACATCTCACCGCCCTTCTTACCTGGGGGTCACAGGTGGCCATAACTGAGGTATGACATATGTCAGCCGGTCCCTTTTAAACCCATGTTAAATCAAATAGGGGTCAGGGGAGGTAGAAGAGGGTAAAGGGGGGATAAACGGTGATAGAAGGAAAACAACTTGGGGTGGTGACCATAATACAATAAACAGATGATGTATTATAAATTGTACCCCTGAAACCTATATAATTTTATTAACCAATGTCACCCCAATAAATTCAATAAAAATAAAAATAATTAAACATTAAATCAAATAGAAAAAAGGGTTGGGTTAGGTGGGGGGAAGGGAGAGTGTCAATGATGATGTAGTTGTAACAAGATCATAAAAAGCTGAAAAATCCAACACAAATGTTGAAATTAGCACTGTGATGCCCCGTACAGTGATAGCTCTTTTTTCTTTTAATTAATTTATTTTTAATTCTCACCCGAGGATATTTTTCCATTGATTTTCAGATAGAGTGGGAGGAAGGGAAGGAGAGAGGCAGAGAGAAACATCGATGTGAGAGAGACATCGACTGGTTGCCTCCTGCACGACCCCAACCAGGGCTGGGGCCGGGGACTGAACCACAACCGAGGTACGTGCCCTTGACCAGAATCGAACCTGTGACTCTTCGGTCCTCGGGCCAACGCTCTACTTCTGAACCAAACTGGCCAGGGCTCTTTTTCCTTTTTAAAACTTGTGGTCCTTGGTGATTACGTACCCCAGTCTGACCTTGTCTCCTAAGTGTCCTAATGGGTGTGTTTGCGTACAGGTGTGATGTTTTTTCTCAAGTCCTCCGCTGAACCATGAGGACCATGTCTGTGCTAGAGAGGCCTCCCGTACCCCCGTCTCTCTCCACTGTGGTCGGCTTCTCCTGCTTCCCTGTGGCAGCCAGGACAGAGGGCTTGCGTTTTCACTGAGTTTCTGAAATATTGATCAGAGCACTCACCATTGATCTCACTTAGTCCCCCAGTACCTCTGCCGGGGGCCACAGGCCACCCCCTGCTTCAGATAAGGACAGTCGGGCTCTGGGCACTGAGGGAACTTTCCAAAATCATGGCCGCAGTCGTTCCTCAGCCACCTGGCCTCATGTTCGTTTTGATCCCTGAGACCAAGGGCTGAGTTTGTTTTTTTCCGGGAGAGGACTGGTTTGACCTCCACTTTTTTTCAATGGCTAAAGGTTCTCCAAATTCTCTCAACATGGTTTGAAATTTTAAAATTGTTGCCCTGCCCTGTTTGGCTCAGCAGTTAGAGCATCAGCCCTCGGACCAAAGGGTTGCAGGTTCGATTCCCGGTCAAGGGCATGTACCTGGGTTTCAGGTTTGATCCCTGGCCCTGGTTGGGGCATGTGCGGGAGGCAACTGATGGATGTGTCCCTCTCACATCCATGTTTCTCTCTCTCTCCCCTTCTCCCTCCCTTTCACTCTATCTAAAAATCAGTGGGGACCTGGCCGGTTTGGCTCAGTGGTTAGAGTGTCGGCCCTCGGACCAGAGTCCCAGGTTCAGTTCCCGCTAAGGGCACGTACCTTGGTTGCAGTTTGTCCCCAGCTCCGGCTGGGGTTGTGTGGGTGGCAACCACTCGATGTGTCTCTCTCACATCCATGTTTCTCTCTCTCTCCCCCTCCCTCTCTATCTGAAGATAAATGCAAAAAGTGTCCTTGGATGAGGATAAAAAACAAAAAAAATAAAAATAAAAATCAGTGGGAAAATATCCTCGGGTGAGGATTAACAACAACTAAAATAATAAAATAAAATAAAATAAAATAAAATAAAATAAAATAAAATAAAATAATAAAATAAAATAAAGTTGTCCCCGGCCGTCTGTCCTGTGGTCAGATGCTATGCAGGAAGCTGTGGCACCCCACGGACAAGTCATCATTTAGGGGGGACAGCGGGAAAAGCCAGGGATGGGGCCACGTGACTCTGCTGGAGTGCGTTAGTCTGTTTGGACCTCCGCTCCTCTCCCAGAAAATGGGACTAATGGTGTTTGTAGCTCACAGAGGCCTTCCTGTTCAAGGGCGTGCACGGGGGTGTTGTATTGGTTTTGCACTCAGGGGAGATGGCCGGCTGGAAAACTCCCTTGACGCCAGCTACCAAGTGTTTTGTATTTATGTGCTTCGCTGCGTAAAAGCATCCTGTTCTGCTTCACGACGACTTAGGTCGTGGCAATGAACACTCTGCTGCCGGTGGTTTCCACAGGAGCCCCGACAGGAACTGCTTCTCGGACGTGGCTGTCCCTCTGTACGAGAACCTGCGCATCGTGGAGCAGCCGGTGAACCTGCGCGGCCTGGCGCAGAGGTACGCGGAGAAGGCCACGCAGTTCATCCGGCAGGCCAGGTGAGCAGCCTGGGCCCCACGCCCCGCGCCCTGCGCCCGCCCCACGGCCCCGGCCTCGCTCTGCGCTCTGCAAAGCCCTGGCTGACTCCCCGGTGTGTCCCGCAGCTCCTGGGCTTCCCTGTGCTCCTGCCGAGATCCTGCTGTCCTCCCCGGGCAGGGTCTGAACGGTGCCTCCTGGGCACTCCCGGCATTCGTCGAGTCCATTGGTTGGCAGGGTGTCTTCCTTTCTTACTGCTTCTGTCACAAACTTCCCACCTCCGTATTGGCTGCAACAACAGACTCTATTCTCCCACAGACCTGGAAGCTAGGCGTCCGAGATGAGTCTTAGGGGCTGTTTGCTTCTGGAGGCTCCGGGGCAAAATGGTTCCTTGCCCCTGGCAGCTTCTGGTGGCCGCTGGCATCCTTGGCTTGTGGCCACATCACTCTGACCTCGATTGCTGCTGTCCCTTTGCCGTCTCCTTCTCTGTAGTCAGATATCCCTCCAGCCTCTCTTCTATAAGGACACCTGTGACTCCATTTAGAGTCTACCGGGAGAATCCAGGAGAATCTCCCCACCTCAAGATCTTTACGTTAATTGTCCCTTTTGCCAAGCAAGGTGACACAGATTCCAGAGGTCACACCCTGGATGTCTTTGGGGGCCGGTATTCAGTGTAACCCACAGGGCTTACACATTCCAGCATCTACTGGGCCCAGGTAGGTAGCCTTCAAGAAGGAAGCAGGCTGACTGCAAGGCGTTAGGGGAGGGTGGTGCCCGCGGTGTACTTGAAAACGCAGTCCTCACCTAAGGGGGCAGCCGCTGCCTGGCTCCAGCTGCCTCGTGCTTCTCTGTGGGATCGGGAGCCTGGATGGCCAGAGCTTCCCATTTCACAAGACAGAGGGGGTGCCAGGCCCTTTGGCGAAATCTCCTGGTCTTTGAATGTTAGAAACAATGCATTAAAAATAACAAAAATGCACAACAGCAGAGCCGTACCACAGTGTGTCTCCAACAAGGTTTACATGTGTGAGGGCTGCGAGGGGGTTTTCCCAGCAGCACACTCCCCGCGGGTGCACAGACACAGACCGAGGCGGTGCTACGTGTGTCCCTGTGCGCACACACTGTCTCCCTGCCCTTGTCCTGACCCTTCCCAGCCCCCTGGTGCTATCCTCTAAACCCCATGTGTGTCCTCTCATCTCTCTCCCAGGATTGCAGACTCCTCCCGGGCAGGGGGCGGTCTCCAGGAGTCCTCTAGTATTTCCCACAGCCGTAGGCTAGGTGGGCAGGAACAAACGTGCTGCGTGCCTCGCTACCTGTGCGGATCACAACGGACTCCACCGGGGTAACTGACCGCCCAGCTCCCTGAATGTGCGAGAATCCCCCAGCCCCTCGCACCTCGTTGGACTTTTCTAGAGAGAAGGGCAGGAGGGAGGGCAGAGGCAGCCATGTAGTAGATCCTTTGACCGTTTTCTTTTTTTTTATTAAAAAAAATTTTTTTTTCTTTATTGATTTTAGAGAGAGAGGAAGGGAGAGGGAGAGAGAGACATCGCTGAGAGAGAGCATCGATTGGCCGCCTCCTGCATGCCCCCCACTGGGGATCAGACCCACAACCTGGGCATGTGACCTGACTGGGAATCGAACTGGTGACCTCTTGGTTGGTGCATGGGTTGACGCTCAACCACTGAGCCACTCGGGCCGGGCCACTTACCGTTTTCTTGATAATAGAACCTACCTCAGGCCTGAATCTCTAGAGCAGCCCCTTGGGGCTTCAGAGATTGCGTCTAACCAGTTTCTCAGGGCTTTCTGAGAAACTCTGGCTTTTGTTCAGATGGCCCATAGGAAAAGGCGAAAGACCCTCCTCCCTTCTGGAGGGTTGAGCATTTCTGTGCTCCCTGGAGCCCTGAGATCGTTCGGGCCCTGTGGCCCATGACAGGTGGATGCTTTGTGGCTTGGGGGGCAGGGGGGACTGGCCTCTGCTTTCTCAGGCAGAGGGGTGGCAGCTGGTTGGGGACTAGGGCTGGTTTACCACTTGCTCTGAAGAGAGTGTGATACTGTTTGTTCACCAGTTCATGAATCAGTTGAAAGACACACAAATCACCGAACATGCTACTTATCACGTGAAAAGGGTGAAGAGTTTGCTAATTTATTCTTCAGTTATTAAGTGAAAAAAATCACACAAATCCTGTTGGCTTTTAACGGAACAGAAAACACTCCCCAGGCATGCTGACTTTTAGGACTTGCCTTGCCGATCCACCTGTGATTCTCAGAACATCAGCAGGAAAGGCCCCCAGGCCTGTGCTCCTTCCTCCTCTGCGCCCACCCGGCCCCTCACCTCCCCTGTGGCCCCTACCCCCACCGCGACCTGTGTGTCAGCATGACCAGGGGCCCTAGAGTGTGGGGTCCTGCTCTCCTCGGCGAGGGGCCAGCCCTAGGACTTCTTCGAAAGTTTTTCTTGGATCTTTACTTGAATTCAGACCCTTCATCTAGCAGCGATGCTGAAAGCTAATCCCTGACTTGGTTTTTCTAAAGCAGCAGGTGAAGCTCTGAATTGGCAAAAAGGGAGGGAGCAGGTGGTGGGGCCCCTGCTCGGTCAGGGTCGGGACTGAGCGGCCCCTGCTCCGTCAGGGTCTGGACTGGGCGGCCCCTGCTCTGTCAGGGTCTGGGACTGGGCGGCCCCTGCTCCGTCAGGGTCGGGACTGAGCGGCCCCTGCTCCGTCAGGGTCTGGGACTGAGCGGCCCCTGCTCCGTCAGGGTCTGGACTGGGCGGCCCCTGCTCCGTCAGGGTCTGGGACTGGGCATTGAAGCTAACTGGGGGGAGGGCTTGACCGGCCTGCCGGTATTGGGCACAGCTAGGAGGGTCGCTAAGCACATTAGAAATCAGAGTGCATGGTCAGGTCCCCAGGGTGCGCACCACTTGGCAGTGGGTCCTGGAGGTGCACAGGTGAGGAGCCCTGCTTTCCTGGGCAGAGCCTAGCACCCTCATCCAGGTCCTGGAGGTGCACAGGTGAGGAATGTGCCCTGTTTTCCTGGGCAGAGCCTAGGACCCGAATCCAGGTCCTGGAGGTGCACAGGTGCCCTGCTTTCCTGGGCAGAGCCGAGCACCCTCATCCAGGTCCTGGAGGTGCACAGGTGAGGAGCCCTGCTTTCCTGGGCAGAGCCTAGCACCCTCATCCAGGTCCTGGAGGTGCACAGGTGAGGAGCCCTGCTTTCCTGGGCAGAGCCGAGCACCCTCATCCAGGTCCTGGAGGTGCACAGGTGAGGAGCCCTGCTTTCCTGGGCAGAGCCTAGCACCCTCATCCAGGTCCTGGAGGTGCACAGGTGAGGAGCCCTGCTTTCCTGGGCAGAGCCGAGCACCCTCATCCAGGTCTTGATTCCTCCCCTACTGGCTGGGCCTGCCCCGGAGGTCTCTCCCTCTGGGTCTGTGTCTCCCCCTGTGGTGCTGCCCTCGTCTTTCCCCCACTCAGCTCCCCCCAACCCCCCCCCACCCTGCCACCTGCTTCGGGGCTCGGGTCCAGCTCCAAGGTCATTCTGCCCCACCCTTTCTCCTGTTTGAATATTTGGGGGAATCACAGGGAGGAAATGGATGAACGAATGAGCAGCCAGGGACCTGGGGACCTCAGGCCTTCCTGCCGCAGCTTCTCCCAGTGCTGTTCCGTCTGCCCTGCAGGGCCACCAGGCCTCGCCGTCTCAGGGCCCTCCCTCTCCTCACCCCAAACCCAGGCTGGTTCCCCGGTGAGGCCCTCGCACAGCACCCTGTATTTCGCCTCCCTCACACCTCTCATTTGTAAATCATTCTCTAATTAGCTTTTTACTTGCATTTTTTCCCCGGTTTCCAGTTGGGTGTTAAGCTCCAAGAAGGTGGAAATCACATCTCTCGGGTTTATCACTCTGTCTGTGGGCCCAGAGGCCTGTCCGGGGCACTCAGTGAATAGTCACTGGGCGAGTGAATAGTGGGTGTTGCTGCTCTAACCCCGAGGGTGCTGAGGTTGTGCTGGGCACACAGCGTGAGCCAGGCCGGCCCTTGCTTTGGAGTAGCCCCCAGGCTGGTGGGGAAACGTGTGAAAGGCGGACTTCAGCCAGGGCATATTATCAGTGCTGATCAATGCTGTGAGGGGCAGGGGGACACAGCGGCAAGGAGGGTGAAGCCGTCCACGAGCTGCAATCAGAGGAGTGCTGGTGGCTTTTGAGCTGGACTTGAAGAATGAGGTGTTTTGCCTGGCCTGTGTGGCTCAGTGGATTGAGTGTGGACCCATGGAATCCCGGTTCGATTCCCGTCAGGGCACATGCCCGGGTTGTGGGCTCGATCCTCAGTAGGGAGCGTGCAGGAGGCAGCTGATTGATGTTTCGATCTCTCCCTTCCTCTCTCTCTAAAAAATCAATTAAAAAATATATAGATATATAAAGAATGAGATTTTTTTAAAAATATTTTTTAACTTTATTGATTTTTAGAGAGAGAGGAAGGGAGAGGGAGCGAAAGATAGAAACATCGATGAGAGAACATCGATTGGCCGCCTCCTGTATGCCCCCTACTGGGGATTGGGCCCACAACCTGGGCATGTGCCCTGACCGGGAATCAAACCGGCAACCTCTTGGTGCATGAGTCAACGCTCAACTGCTGAGCCACACCGGCCGGACAACTGTCAACTTTTTAAAGAGAAGTTTTATAGAATTTGGATCAAAAAAATTGAATGCTCATCCAGTGAGCCACACCAGCCGGGCGAGCTGATTTAATTTAATTTTAGATGTCGGTCACGTTTAAAACTGGCTTGCAGAATTCCTGAACTTGGAGCCAGGTGTATTCGGCCACTGCAGTGGGGCATCTGCCTGTAGCTTAGCAGAAGGCACCCTCTGGGTGAGTGCTGATCTGCGCCAGGGCGCCTGCTGGGCCAGGGATGGTGGGTGGAACTCAGCCCCTGTTCCCTGCTCGGCAGGGTGTGCTCATGCAGGATACGACCTGCCGTCCAGGATCACCCTCGGAGAGCAGATGCCGGGCCGTCTAAATCAGGGCCATGAACAGAACCATGCGAGGAGAGTGGTCTCTGTCTCTGCTGCCCCAGATGGTGCCAGGAGCCCCCTGTGACGACTGAGCCAGTGAAACATGGGTAGGGCAGCTGAAGAACTGAACTGGTAGAGAAGTAGTGGTCAAACACATGACATTCACCTTCTTAAGTGTTCAGTTCTGTGGCTTTAAGAACATTCACATTGTTCTACCACCATCACCACCGTTCGTCTCCAGAACTTCTTCGTCTTCCCGCACTGAAACTGTCCCCATGAAACACCAACTCCCGAGCTTCGCTTCCCTCCGGTCCCTGGCCACCCAACTGCACCTCTGTCTCTCCCCTCCAGGGACCTCCTCCAAGTGGGGCCAGCAACCTCTGTCCTTCAGTGACTGGCTTATTTCAGGTGGCGTGATGTCTTCTGGGAGACATCGTCTGTGCTGTAGCATGTGACAGGGAGTTCATTTTGTTTAATGTTCACGGATTGAAATCTAAATAGCCACACGTGACTCGTGACTGACGCGTCGGACAACACAACTCTCGAAATGCTGCCGAGAAATTGCCGACCGAAGTGGGGAAGGGGAGGCCCGTGTCTGGGGCTTGGGTCCCGGGTTTTAAGTCTGTCAAAGAGAGCTGAGTGCAGGTGCAGTCCCAGGTAGGGACCCCGGGAGTTGCTTGAATTGGTGCAGAGCTGATGCTGGGGGGACTTGGAGAACTTGATATGGGGTGCTGTGAATCAGAACACGGGGGCCAGTTTGCAAGTCAGATCTCTAGTGAACTGGGGTAAAAGGAGCCCGTCTCTCTGAGCACTTGGTACGAACTTGACTGAGCTCCACCCTCACCCTGTGTCCTCTGAAAGGCGACTCCATCGGTGTGGCCTCCATCGGTGTGGCCTTCCGAGGGAGCTCCACGAGGGTTCTTGCCGCTGCCGGAGGGCAAGGGCTGTGGGTCCTGCTCCTCGCCTGGGAATGAGGGTGGGAAGCAGACAGGAAGCAGAGGCCTCCCTGGCTCCTTCCATAGCAACCCTCGGGGTTGGGGCAGGGGTGGCTGAGCACCTGGGTCTCTAACAACCATCATGTTCCGAGCGGTCGTGTGCACGTTTGGTATTCCCTGTGGTCAACGTGAGTCATCCATTCATTTCTTAGAAAGGGCCGTGTCTGGGAACTAACGTAGCCTGGGTGCTGGCTGCAAAAAAAACAGATGCAATTTAAAAATATGTTTGCGTTGAACTTGAGAATGCAGCAGTTGAGAGCGAGGGCTTTGCTCTTGGCCAGATGTGCGTTGGAATCCACACTCTGTCACTCGCCAGTGCGTGACATTGGACAGTACTTTCGTCTCCCTGAGTCTCTCTCTGATGCTTCGTCTGCGAAAGGGAGCTTGGGGCCGTTCATGAGAGTGAACTTAGTGTGAGTCCCACTCACTTGGCTCTCGGCCAATGTTAAAGGACAGTGGCCATTATTACAACGACTCTCAGGTTTGAATTGGCTAACCAGATTATCTCCAAGCGTCCTAGGGAGGTTCCAGACAGACATGTACTCCCTGAGCGCCTGGGGCGTGCTGGAGGTTTGCTCTGAGGTGGGGAGAGACCCTGGACGAGGCAGAGAGCCTTTGGAGAGTGATCCCTTGACTCTTCCGTTCCAGCACCAGCAGAAGACCGTTCCTGCTCTACGTGGGCCTAGCCCACATGCACGTCCCCCTAACCAGGACCCAGCGGTCAGCAGACCCACGGGGCCGCGCGCCCTATGCCGCGGGCCTCCGCGAGATGGACAGCCTGGTGGGCCAGATCAAAGATGAAGTGGACCACACGGCAAAAGAAAACACGTTCCTCTGGTTTACAGGTAAAGTGCTAAAGCCGACACCTAACTGAGACCCGATGGCTAACTCCGCAGGGGCGCCCCGGAGCCGAGCCTGGACGAGGGATCATCTTTACCCGGCAGGGGGCTTGCTCTGAACTCGGGGCCCCACTAGTGTTGGCTTGTGGGAATGCTAAGCACCCGTCCATTTGGGGCCTCCCAGGCTTACACAGAGAGAGCAGGTATCTGCTGGCCCCTCAGTATTGATCAGGGCCATCTGGGCATTGCTCTGAATGGTTAGTGAATGACTTTGACACTGTGAACCTATGTAGTCCTCTGACTGTCCCTCTTCCCTCTCCTCCCAGTCCCAAGGACTCTGGTTGCACTGGTCACCAGATCACCCGGTCACGTCTCTTGGCCGAGTGGAGCTGAACTGGTGAGCCGTTTAGAGGGCCCACACCAGCCTCGTGGGTCTCAGGATAAGGGCAGTGGCTCAAAGCACTGCCTGTGGGTCACACAGACACCCGGGTTTGAATCTATACGCTACTGTTGAGAAGGTTACTCCCTCCAAGCCTCTGTTCCTTCATCTGCAAAGTTAAGCTAACCATGGAATCTAGTCCATAGCATGTTGGAAGATCACGAGATGATGTCTGTGAAGCCCTGGGCACGTCATAGGTGCTCAGGAAGTAGTCGCTGGGCTGATGACAGTGGCAGTGAGTTGCTAAAGCTACATAACAGGCCCAGGTCCATCAGGCCAGAGCCTCGGGGGACTGGCTTGGGGAAGGAGAGCCCACCCTCTGCAAGCCCCGCAGAGCTTCCTGGGAAGGGGAGCCCTCAGGGGCCGGGCAGATTTGATTCACAGGGCCTCGTATCCAGTCCCTGCTGTGCCCTGGGACGCAGGGCCAGAGAGAATCAGCAAAAGTGTCCCCCAGCCTGCTGACCTTTGCATGTTGCTTCTTTTGGCTTTTAGGAGACAACGGCCCGTGGGCTCAGAAATGTGAGCTGGCGGGCAGCGTGGGTCCCTTCACTGGATCGTGGCAAGCTCATCAAGGTAGGGGGCTCAGCTGGGGTTGGTGGGTCCCACTGTGGGTGGGACATGGGATTCTGACTCTGGAAGGACCAACTCCTATCGAGGCCTTAGGGCATCCCTGTGGAGCAGGGACAAATTCCTCACCTGTCACCAGGAACCAGAACAGAAACTACTTGGGACAGAGAGAGTTTCTGTTCCGCCCGGAGCATCTTCATCTCTGCTTTCCTCCTAGACTCCCTCAGGGGCCCAGCCCTCCTGACAGGCCAGCCTGCGGGCCTTCCCACATCTGTGCTTTCCCTTTTCCTCTATCCTGCTGCTTCCTCATTCTCTTTCCCATCTTTCTTTCTTCTTGAAAAGTCATCCCTCGATCCACCCAACCATTCATTCACTCACTGAGGAAATATTTAGTGTCCGGCCACTGAAGGTTTGTGTGTCCATTGTCTCTAACCCTTACAGTCATGAAAGGTAGGTTCATTTCCATTTATGGACAGAGGCTCAGAGAGGCCAAGTAACCTCCCCACGGCTGCACAGTTTCTGAGGAGGGAGCCAGGCTTGTTAGCAAAGTTAAAGCTGGGATCTCGCACCACAATGCCCTCTCTATTTAAACCAGCTCCCAGCTCAGCACCCACCTGCTCTGGGAAATTGTCCTCACAAGGACTGTACTTTTCTGAGGGAGCAGCCGTGCTGGGACAGTTTGGTAGCATGGACCAGACCCCGAAAAAGGCGCATGCCTGTGGATGCTTCTGTTTTCCCCCTAGAACTCCTTCTAAAGAGATAAGTAACCGAGTGCACAATGATATATGTGAAATGATGCTTATTGCAGTGGGTTTAAAAAAAGTAGTTGGACACAACCCTGGTGTCCAGCAATAGAAAGAAATTATGTTAAAGAAATGATGATGCATGCATTTAAAGAAATACTAAGGAACCACTGAAATGCTGCACAGCATTGACCTGGAAACATTTACATTAAACACTTGTCAGGGAACAAAGCAGGTTGCAAAACAATATGGAAAGGATACTTTTATTATGTAAAAGTAAGCCTAGGTATTCTGGGGAAATTGTTAAAAGAGGCAACACAAGGTAACAGAAGAGTAGCAGTAATTGCCCCTGGGTGTTAGAGGGAGGGTTGAAGTGTGATTTTTCCCACAACAAACTGGTATTATTTATATCCGAAAAAATTGAAACACGTTTTTTAGAAGGTGCTTGTATCCAAGGGGTTCAGAGGTGGATGTGGCGACATTACCCCTGGGCCTGGGGTTTCCTGCTGTCCAGCTCGATCGTGGGCCGTGCCCCCACTGTCCAGGTCAAAGGCCGCAAAGTCCCTTTCCTATTAGCCTGGCAGAATATTTGTAGCTCCCGACGACGGGAACCTTTGTGGCCCTCATGTGTCAGAGACTTTACGAGGGAGTGGCTGCCGGGGCTGTGGCCTCGTCTCATGTCAGGAGAGCTGGGTGAGGGGTCTGGGCACTGAGTGCCACCTTCCCTTCCTGCACAGTGCGCAGACACCTTATCGTCAGGGTTGGCGGTTCTCTCTCTGTCACTTTCTGGTTCTCTCCAGCGCAAGAACGCAGTAATTTAGTTCTGGTTCATGGAGAGCTGGACCAGGAAAAGATGCCAGGACTGGACGTGGGTGGACATGTGTCTGGTGCCTGCCAACAGTAACAGGTGTGAGCTGGGAGTGGTTATTTGCATTAGCTGATTACACTTTGTCCTCTCTGTGCTGGGACACCCTCAGGCTGCTGTCTTCCAGGCTTGGTTGGAAGGCCTGGAGGAGCCGGGGATCAGAACTCTCAAGGGTAAAAAATCCAGAAAGCGTGGAAACCAAGGATGAGGAGAAAAGGGTCTCTCAGTAAGTGGCTCCTCTGTGGGGAGCCCTCTGTTCCCCAAAAGTTGACCTCTGGTCTCCTATCTGAGGACCTGCCTCATCGCCTCTTCCCTTGCAATGAGGAAGTTTTGAAATAGTGACTCCAGTATGAGGATGTGGGCTGAGGCTCATTCTTTGAACCTTACCCTGGGAGAAACATATTCACTAGCTGGGCAACCTACATCTCTCTTTTCCTTCCATTTGTTGAGCATCTGTTATGGGCCAGGAACTCAGTGCTGGGGACACAAAGATCGACAAAGTCCCTGGCTTGAAGGGATGGCAGTCTAGACGAGTGTTTCTCAGACTTGAGTGTGCAGAGAGTCCCCTGGGGGTCCTGCGAAGGCGCAGTTCCCACCCAGTGGGTCTGGGATGGCGATGGAGATGTCGCATTTCCAGTGAGCTCCTCGGTGACGCGGCTGCATCTCGTCCAGGGGCCACACTTAGGGGCCACCAGTCTAGAATAGCCTCATCTAGACCATCTTGATTCTAGAGTCATCCAAGTCGTGAACTTCCGGACGCAAACCTGAAGTTCATCAAGGCGTGGTCTCGGGACCAGCAGCCTTGGCGCCACCTGAGAACTTGTTGGCAAATTCCAGGGCCTCACCCCAGACCTGCTGAATCAGGACCTCTGGAGTAGAGCCTAGAAATCGGTGCCAGCAGCCA
This sequence comes from Tadarida brasiliensis, assembly GCA_030848825.1. Taxonomy (NCBI): domain Eukaryota; kingdom Metazoa; phylum Chordata; class Mammalia; order Chiroptera; family Molossidae; genus Tadarida; species Tadarida brasiliensis. Next base: position 57,156,989 of record CM061273.1, read on the forward strand.
CACATGACTATTTAAACTCAAATCAGTTCCTTAATCACTTCAGCCACACTCCGAGGGCTCAGAAGCCACGTGTGGCTGGTGGCTACCCGATCAGACGGTGCAAGTAGGAGACATTTGCACCGTGACAGGGAGTTCCGTTGGACAGGACTGGGAGCCAACACATCAGCAGGTCTTTCTGCTGCAGGGTAAGGACTCCATGATGGCAGGGAGCCCAACGGCCTCTTACCCCCTGGGGGGGTGGGAGGGACAGAAAGGCTTTCCCGAGTGGTTAGTTTGGAAGAATGAGTAGGAGACAGCCAGGGACTGTGAGGGAGGAGGTTTGGGCTGCCTGGGCCAGGGTGGGAGTGGGAGGTTGGGGGAGGGGGAGGGGGTGGAGAAGCCCAGAGAGTGGGAGCAGCCCAGCTGTCTGCATGTGGAGCAGAGAGAGACAAGGCCAGGCCTGCGTTCACAGGCCTTTTCGTTCAGGCGAACACTTCTGGCCTTCATTCTACAGAAATGAGGAATTGTGCAAGGATTCTCAGAGAGAGTGACATTATTCAATGTTGAAAATGGAGGTGAAATCCATGTGACATTACCCATTCTAACCTGTACGGTTCAGTGGCATTTAGCACGCCCACAGGTTGTGTGACTGTCACCGCTGCCGAGATCCTAACATCTTTATCCCTCCAAAAGGAAACTCGACACGTTAATGCTTGCCCCCACTCCCCACTCCGCCTGGCACAGCGCTCGATCTTTTGTTGTGTTTTTTTTAGTTGTTGTTAATCCTCACCCAAGGGTACCTTTCCATTGGTTTTTTTAGATTGAGTGGAAGTGAGGGACAGAGAGAGACATCGATGTGACAGAGACATTGATTGGCTGCCTCCCGCAGGACCCTGACCTGGGCCGAGGATTGAACTTGCAACCTAGGTACATGTCCTTGACCGGGAATAAAATCCATGACCCTTCGGTCCTCGGGCTGACGGTCTAACCACTGAGCAACACCGCCCAGGGCACATGCTCACTGTTTTTAAGGCCCTCTCATGTCAGTGAGGCAGAGCAGCAAGGGCAGGCCTGCGCCCTGGGGGCCCGAGATGATGAACGAGAGAATCGAGTGACAGAATCTCCAGGAATACCCCACATTCAAAGGACCCCAGGGTCGGGGGAGACCTCCACGATCTTTACTCCAATCACCCTGTTGGCCAAAGGAGGAAACTGAGGCCCAACAGGGTGGAGAGCTTTTCCAAGGCCATCGATCAAGGAGGTCACATCGTTGGCCCCCCCCCTTCCTCATCCACATGGTCACGGTGGTTCTCACGCCCCGTTCTACCCAACTGATGGCTCGGCCGTCGGGAAAAGCTGCTCTACTTCTCTGGCCCCCGTGACACTGAATCTGTCTAAATCGTGGGAGGCAGACTGCAGAGGTGGGAGGAGTGAATGGCTTGGAGGCCCAGCTCGGGCTTGGATCCCCGCCGAGCTGAGGATCTGCTGCTTGCGGCCCCTGTGCGGGGTGATGGGGAAGGACCCAGCTCGCTGGGCCGTGGGGATCTGCCCTGCTGTTGCCTGGCAGGTCTCAGCCTCGTGCTTGGCCTCACCAATCCCCGCAGACTCCATTCCCTCCCAGACACACAGTGGTACCCCACCAAGGGAAGAACTGCAAGGGAATCAGAAAATGCCCTGAAAGAGATTTTCTCATTAAAGTACACGGGCAACGGAAGTAGTGTATGGCTAACTTTCCGAGTGTTCTGGGCCTCTGTCTTGGGAAATTTTCCTCGGAAGCTGGGTTTCCATTATCTTCAGAGAACACTCCTTTTTGGCCGAGTGTTTGCCCAAATGCTGCGGCTTGATGTGGCATGTGAGTGGCAGGCGCAGCACCTGAATTTGGGGTGAGGCCGGGGCTGGATCCATTTTCTTCTTTTCTCAGGAGATCCTGAGGGCAAACTCTGCCTAGGGGTAAAGACTTCCTCTTCTTCATTCTCCAGACCAGCTTCCTGTCAGCTCTTCCCCAGCCTCCCTCCTCTCTCTGCCCAGAAAGCTGCTGGGGACTCTGGGAAGCCAGGCAGATCCCTGCATGGAGGGGTGTGGCCAGGGCCTCAGGTCAGGAGGTGAGCTGGGGGTCCTTCTAGACCACCTGCTCCTCCTCGCCCAGGCTCCTGGTCAGTGGGCTGCCTGCACACCCTGCTGTGAGGGGCCAGCCTCGAGAGCAGATGAAAGAGAAGATGGTCCATGTTTTTGCAACGGGGCCTGCTTTTCCCTCTCTGCAGCCAGCCACTGTGCCAGGCCTCACGCTGACTTCTCCTGTTCTCAGGCTCCCGGACCCCCCTCTTGTCTCCCCTTTCCTGGCCGAGCTGCCTGCTCAGCTGATGGGATGAGGCAGCGTCTCCAGGAGTCATCCTTACCCCGTGCAGGGTGCGGTGCTCCCCTGGGCTTGGCGTGCGCCCTGCAGGGGTGAGGAGAACCCGAACGGGGGGGCAGGGGGGCAGAGGACATGGGGCACCTGCCCACGGCTGACCCCAAGCCCACGGCCCCGCTCAGGCCTGCTCAGAGCAGCTGTCCCTCTCTTCCCCACTCCAGACCGAGTTCCTCCCCGGGACACACCAACACCTTGTTTGTCCCCTAACAGACTGCGCCTCTGTCTGAAAACTCTTTTTTGTTTTATTTGAAGAGCAGAGCTGTTCCTTCCTCCCCCTTGGTGATGAGGAAACATTCTGTTGAATTTGGCACCTCGGCTTCTCGGAGACCTTGGCTGTTTGTAATCTGATGCTATCAGGTTGTTGCATAACCTTTCCCACTGGGAAGCGGGCTCTGCATCCGGGTCCTTCTCTCCAGCCCAGCGTGGGGGGGGGTAGGGGGTAGCGGGGAGAAAGGCCAGAGGTGGGCAGGGTGAGGGAGCACGGGACAAGAGGTGTTGGTTGTTGGCCCTGGTTTGGGACAGGGCCAGCTGGTGGGGGGACCCAGTGGAGGTTGAATCGTGTGTCCTTCTGGGCCTTTGGCCACCAGGCTTGAAATGTCCCCATCATCACACTTGAGGCCAGCTAGGCCAGCCAGAATGATCCGTCCCAACAGGGGCCCGCTGCCCTTTGTTTCTAGAGAACCAGTGTGCCGCGGGCATCCTTGGCAAGGGCGCGAGTGTATATTTAGAAAGGAAGGCTGCTGGTTGGAAGGTTAGGGAACGGGCACGCCTCAGGACGGGCGTGTTCTCCCGAGTCACGCATGCAGACTCTCCGCGGGCCAGGAAGGTGATACAGCTGCGCACGTGTCCGCCTCGTCAGGTGGCCGGTCAGGGAGTCAGTGAACTGACACTGCGTCCTGTCTAGTGACGCTCAGAATCCGTTTAAAACACAAACCAAAGCCATCCATGCCAAACCAAGTGTCAGAGGGCCGAGTGCAGAGTGTGAGCTGGCAGGATGCCACTTCTGCTCTTCTCTGTCTGTCGCTTTATGGGTTATTTTTGGATGGCATATTTGGGGCACTTCCATGGCAGGCATAGGCCAAAGGGTCTTGCTTTGAACTTCATATACCTCCTCTTCTGTAACTTTCCCCAACCCCCTGAGATCAGTACACCCATGTTTTCACTTCATGCCCGAGGAGACTGGATCTGATGGGGGTTAAGAGCTCTACCCACCTGCCCCGGCCTGTTGGCTCAGCGGTTAGAGCGTCGGCCCGCGGACCAAAGAGTCGCGGGTTTGATTCGAGTCAAGGGCAAGTACCTCGGTTGCGGTTCAGTCCCTGGCCCTGGTCAGGGTCGTGGGGGAGGCAAACCATCGATGTGTCTCTCTCACATCAATGTTTCTCTCTCTCCCCCTCCCACTCTATCTGAAGATAAATGGAACGATATCCTCGGGTGAGGATTTAAAAAAAAAAAAAGAGTTCTGTCCACACACAGCCGTACAATGAGGACGGGCGGCCCTGGAGCCAGACCTAAGGTCTGCCTGCTTCGCAGAGTGCCCCCTCCTTACCTTGCTAACACTCCTCAACCTCTGGCCCTCAGACCATCGGCATCAGAACCGCCTAGAACCAGAGTCCCACCCGGACTTCGAGTCTCCGGGTTCTCCTGGGGTCCTACTCTGCCGAGGAGTTGTGAACGCTGTCTTTCTGACTCGGGGTGACATGGCACTGTGTCCCTTCTGGGAGAGACTTCTATTCCTCAGGGTGGGCCCAGTGAGCCCTCCGTGGCCGGCCAGGAATCCATGCATCACGGAATGCCACTCCACTCCACAGCCAGAGAAGAACAAGAAAGCAAAGTCATGAATCATGGTTCTGTTTATATTTTGGTTGCCGAGGCTAAATATTTATTGCTTTAAGTAAGAGGTTCTGCCTTAATTAGAGTCATAACTAACCACAAGCGCATTGAAACATATTCTCATGACCGTGGGGCACGCTTTTCTCAACGGAAAGCCATGTGCAACTAACACTTTGCATGGGCCAGTGCCACTGGTCAGAGAATTGGGGTTTGTCTCAACTGGGAAGTAGCTTTTGGAATCAAAAAGCACACAGAAACTCCATCATGGACTTGCTCATTGTTCTTCAAGGTATACAGGCGTGGGCACCACGCAAGCCTGTGACTAAAAGCATCAGGCTACATTTAACTTTGAAATGCATTATGTCCACTTGCTGATGGTGCCCCTGCCCTCGACTTCTGGAATGGGCGCTCTTCACCTTAAATCACCTGGAGTGCATCCAGGCCAATTCAATCACAATTTCTGGGAAAGGGACCTCGGCATGGGTATTTTTTATACGCCCCTAGTGATTCTAATATGCATTCAGGGGTGAGTGGAAAAACTGTCCTAGAAGATTTAATAGGTGGTTGTGTAGTTAGACCTGGATTCAAATCCTAGCTCTAGCATTTGCTAGCTGTGTGACCTTGGGCAAATTACGTAACCTCTCTGAGCGTCAGTTTCTTCATCTGAAAAATGGGTGTAATAAGTACCTGGCTCTCACGGTTATCATAAGGATTAAATGAGCTAATTCAAGGAAGCTGTCAGCGTTGTGCTCAGGGGAGCTTAACTTGGTGCTCAGGCCGGGCTCAGTCAACAGCAGCGAACAGTGTTGCTGTTATTACTGTGTTTAACTGGAAATGAGTTTCCAGGAGTAGGAAGCATGTTTCACTGGAGATCACTGGGGGCCGGAAACGGCCATCCTGGGATTCGGTCTCTGTTGGTGCAGAGAAACCACAATAAGCACTGTTACTCTGATGATCAGACGCCACAGCCCAGGGGAACGGAGAACATCAGTCAGATTTTTAAGTCTGTCCACCCCCAGCAGTGCCACTGAGATGCTGGGATTCGGAGCGAGGTGGTGTCCACGCTGTGAGGGATATATATTTTCATAATTGCTTATGCACACCCTGGGTACTTTGCAGATAAATTGCTTTTGAGGACGAGGTCTCTGGGCATGGCTGGGGTATCTGATCGTGCCTCTCTGTCAAAGCCGGAACCAGGGGCAGCCAGCACTAGCCAGCTGGTCTTGCCAACGCAGAGGGGGTGGACCCTCAAGGGTACCCACTGAGGGGCTTCGCTCAGCCAGCCTTTTTCTCTCTTTCTCTTAATTCTGAATCTTTACCTGCGGACTGTTCCCTTGGTTGACATATACACATTTTATAACTGAATTCCTTCTAACCCCTCCAGCGTTCAACCCTCTGCTGAAAAAAAAGGCAAACATATTGAAATATTTTCCTCCACAAACGACTTTAAGGAAGTCCCTTGCCCGAAAACAGCAACATAAAACCTTGTGGCAAACAAGCAGAATCCCTAGTGGTGAAGACCAATGAGCAGATTAATTCGGGGCCAGTGCAGCGTTCTAGAAACATCCCGGGGGCAGAAACCAAGTCCGGGGCCCACCCTGGCGCCCCTCACCTGCGCAGCGTGGGCGCTCACACCGCCTGCCGGTGGACTGTCAGAACTATCAGCTGACTTCTTGGAACCGTGGCCTTCACTTCCCTTAGCATCTGCCGCAGCGGCTGAGCAAACCTGTCTGAGTGTAGTGCACCGCGGACGTGCGAAGAAACAGGGTCTGTGTTTCACCCACCTGCCCCCCAGGCTTCCACATCAATCTCCTCGTGGGGTGGAATTCTCTGCAGAGCCCTGCCCCTACAAGCGTGGGCACTTCCTGCCGGCCTGCCCTTTGGCCTTAAGCTGTGGTGTAACTCCTGCACCCAGAGCCTCGTGGGAGTGCGTTCCGTGCTGTCTGTGGTTCCGATTCTCTCGGCCCTGTGCATCGGTACTTGGGGGCGGGCTCGTGTGCTTTTGTGGACCGTGGGGCTCTCGTCGGGAACAACGTGAGTCTCCTGGGCCCGGCCAGAGAGCTTCCATTCCATCTGCACAACTCCTCTTGGTTCCGAGAGCCCCACACTCCCGAACACGAACGGCCCAGAGGAGGGAGTTGTTTTGTGTTTTGACTCTCACTTCAACACTCGGTGGACTTCAAAGCCGGTCACGAGAAAACCTCAAAAATGCCAAGCATTTCCGGTGTGGCGTGCCAGGGACCTCCGGGGTTTGGGGTGAGAGCAGAGGGGCAGAGGCCTCGGTCTCCGTGCCCCTCCTCATCCCAGCCAAGCTGGGAAGTTGCATGACCCTGATCGACGGAGCCCCACACACGCAGGGCTCTCTACACGCGAACTTTGTGGAATCCTTGGCTCCACGAGGCTGAGGGTGGGGTGTGTGGGAGTGGTGGGGATGGTCATGGTTAATTCAAGGCAGCGTGTATCCAGATGTTTCCATAAAGCATGACCTCATCTCTTCCAGCCCGCTGGTCATCATTATACTGGTGGTCACTTCTGACTTCGCGGTTACAAAAAGAATTCCTTTCGTTACCAAAGTGGAAATTCATAGATTGCACATAGATTGTTCTTGCCTCCTCCTGAGAGGCAAGAGGTCGGGAACTATTACTAATGCTGTCTCCGCAGCATCAGAACAGCTCATTAATTCAAGGGGAAACAAAGCAACGCAAAACAGAAGGCAACGTGTGGGATCTGTTGTTGGGCGTCGGGCGGATCAAATAGCCGGGGGACTTTCTGCCTTTCCCTCTTCTCAAAATACTGTCTTTTTTCACCCTAAACAGACAATCATATTGTGAGCGTTAGGAAGACACGTGCATTGACTTAGTGACTCTTTGTTAAGTACCTGTGTTGAGTATACTCATCTCATGGTGTGGAGACACACGACAAGCAAGTCAATACACCAGACGATTTGAAGTGTGAAAAGCGTCATGAGGAAAATAAAGTGACGTGATTCCATAAAGAATGACTGAGGCAACTACTTACACATGTAGAGTCCAGGAAAGTAAAAGCATGCACTGAAAGATTTTAACGAGCTGGATAAAAATAGCTGGTCGCTCTTGTTGTAATTATCAGGTGCTCCTGGAGAGTCCCCTTAGAGAGGGACTGTGGTCCCAGAGGGCAGCTCTGAGATGGAGAGAAGACCGGGGTCACCACTGTCCCAGAACCCACCGCCTCTCCTGCTTTCACAGGGGGAAGTCCAGCCAAGCAGACCACCTGGGAAGGAGGGCACCGGGTCCCGGCCGTGGCGTACTGGCCGGGCAGAATCCCCACCAATGTCACCAGCACCGCCTTGTTAAGGTATGAGACCCAAACTCCCTGGACACGTTGGGGTTACGGCATGGGTGCTGAGTGGTTAGAGACCTCGGGAGGAGAGACCTCATCTGCCACCTGCCTTTCCCGTGTTCTTGGATGTTCCAAAGCTCTGACTGGGGCACAGGGACCTGCCGCCCGGCGGCCCCACGTGCTGGTTAAAGCCAGTCCGTGTCTGGGTGAAGAGGGGACGGGGGGCGGGTTTCGGGGCCTTCGGCGCCGAGTGGTGGCGGTGTGTCTGCTGGAGAAGGCAGTGGCAGAGAGGGCTGCCTCCGCATCTGCCTTCCGCCCTGGCCCACGCAGACGGGAGGAACCGTCATCTGAGCTGCAGTGATTCCATCCTGGGAGGTAGAGCAGGTGTCCCAGGGGTGGCTGTGTGAAGCCAGCAATCACATGGCCCCAAGAAGGGAATGTCGATGTCCACTTGCCCTGGAGGGGAGGGGGAAGGGAGGTGGCGCCAGGGCCAGGGCTGGCACGGAGAGAACGCATCCTTCGTGAGGACCTTCTTCCTACCTCTGGCAATGGGGCCTCGACAATGAGGCGGGTCACGGGTGCCTCCCTCATAGAAGGACAACTGTAAGTGTGACGTCTTGCCGTTGCTCTTAGCTTCCTTATTAAGGCATCTCCCGGAGGCCATCTCCCTGGCACAGAACTTGGCTGAGGGGGCCCCATTCTGAAGCAGTGTCGTGCCCCGTGGAACCACGATGGGGACTTCTCGCTCCTACAGGCGTGGTCTGACCTGTGCTCACCGACTGGGGGCCCCCTCCGTCGAAGCCAGTGTCTGCTCGTGTGCTCCGAGGTTCTGGTCTGTTTGAAGACTGGTTTACTATTTCCGCAGTTTCTGCGTCATCAGCCGAAAGGGCGCTGGCTAGAGAACACAGCTCAGGAAGGAAGGCAAGCTTCCCGGGTGCCCTGCAGCACCCCCAGACTTGGTGGGGGTCGGGGAGAAGCCCAGGGGAAAGGAAGGGTAAACAGCTCTGCTGGCCAGAGTAGGGAGTGGGACGGCACCGCCCCTGGCAGCCCGCGGGCCCCCGGACTCTGGGTCAGCCCTGTGCAGTCAGGAGCGGGCTGGAGTCTTGTGATGTCAGGCTGACCGGGAAGAGGGCCAGGTGGGCTGCTTTTTATGGGGCCGGCTTGGTGCCTGCAGCCAGGCCAAGTGTTCCCAGGCTGGGCTGCACACGCACACATAACCCGGCCGTCTCCTGGGCTGCATCCCTGAGATCAGACACGTGCTTCTCACGGGAGGAGTGTTTACACCTTCACTCGGCCACGGCAAGTGATGACATCGCATTGTCCTGCCGCTCATCTAGGGCAGGGGAGGGGAACCTGTTTTCTGCCCAGGGCCGTTGGGATATTTGTAACATTGTTTGCGGGCCATACAAAATGGTCAGCTTAGAAATGAGCCTGCTGTATTTGGTCAGGCTAGTTTGGTGAGGCGTGTGATGTCAGCCGGTATTGATTTCACGGGCCTTATGCAGCCCAAGGGCCGGACGTTCCCCACCCCTGATCGGGGCCTCAGAGATGACAACTGACTTAGGGGACAGTTCAGGGACTGAAGGAAGCGAGTCAGGACAAGGTCACGTTGGCTGGAGGGCACCTGGAATTTTTACCAGGACAGTGCCCATCTACTCTGCCAGCCCCTCGAAGGATCGTTTCTGGTGTGAAATTAGTCTCGATCGTAGCAGAACAGTTGACCTCCACAGAATCCACCCACTGGCCGTTTTCCCGGTGAAACCACGCACACTTGGGGGGAGTCCTGACTGCCAGGACAGGCCCCCCGAGCGTCTGCTGGCGTTTCCATGGTTGCCTTGGGGTCAGCGCCAAAGAGACACTGGTGCTAACACTTCCTGTTCTTGGGAGCAGCACTCCCACCCGGAGGGCTCGCCGCCATGCAGAACGTCACAGCCCAGGGCGTACAGATCCTCAGATAACACGGAGCCACTTGGTCTGTGCTCTGGTGGCCCTGAGGAGCTATGAACACCAGAGAGCAGATGAGCTGATACAGGTGTTCACATGAATACAGAAGAGTGCAAAGTGTGAGGGGTGCCGGGGTCCCCACTGATGCCATTGCTCCCTTTTAGAGATAACCAATCTCGCACTCGGGGGTGCACCCCTCTGATGTAGTAAGAGCCAAGAAAGGTCCTGCTCGTGCCCTGACCGCGAAGCCCAGAGACATGGTTACAGATGGGGGAAGATTCGCGGACTCCACAAATGTTTATTGTCACGTCCAGCTGGGCTCAGGCATTGCTCCGGGGACAGACCTTCCTGTTGTCGAGGAGCCCACCTCCCTGCAGGAGGCAGGGCTGGGGCTGCACACGGGACGGGGTCTGCGGCGATTCCAGCCGGAAACTGGAAGGCAGGTGTCTCAACCTCACACCGCTGACATTCGGGGCTGGGTCGTCGAGGGGCTGCCCCGTGCGTTGTCGGATGTTTAGCAGCATCCCTGGCCTCTCTACCCAGTAGGTGCCAGTTACTCCCCCACCCCCGGTTGTGACGACCAAAATGTCTCCAGGCAGCTCCCAGTGCCCCCTGGGAGGACAGACTGAGGCTGGTGGAGAACCAGAGCTTTGCGTATAAAAGGGGGAGGGTCCACTCCGCACCCCAGCTGGTGCCCCCGGCTGCTCAGAGCACGGGGCCTCTCTTTCAGAGATGACTGGGCCAAGTACAGGGTGCCCAGCACGGTGCGCAGGCCGGGGGCAATCTCACGAGCAGAGCAGCTCGAGCTGTGGTTTAGCCGGGAGAGCGGACAATCCCCTGGGGAACCCTGTGGCTCTCTTCCGACCTGCGAAAGGCCGAGGGGGATTCGACTGGTGCTATACACAGAACCAAGTCCTGGAAGGAGGAGCTACAAGGAGAAGATGTTCGCGTCAGTGTCCTGTGGTTAGGTGTCACCCTGGGCAGGCAGAAGCCACATGTCCAGACACACACACACACACACACACACACACACACACACACACACACTTCCTTCCCTGGCAGTGAGCAGCAGGGGGGGACACGAGGAGGTGGCCTCACCCCCACCTAGCCACAGTGGGCCCTGTAATGAACGCGCACACACGCTTTGCCTTTGGGCTCTGCTGATGCTCTGGGGGACGCTGCAGCCCCTCAAACCTCTGCAGGGGGCTTAGGCTCGGGAGGGGTGGGTGTCTAGCTTTTCCTAGGGGCAGCGAGAGGGAATTACAGTGCAGGAAGAAACTTACAACCAAACACTAAAAACACTGCTCCCCACGTCCTGGGATACTTCCCACTCTTCCATGGTCTGGAGGAAGTTCTGCCCCCGCCCCATGTCCAGGCCCATGCACCCCCAGTCCCTCCCTCCTCACCCATCTCACTTCCCGTCTTCAGATCGTATCTGCTCTTTTCCCAGATATATTCCCCCCAGCTTCTAGGAAACCCTGGGCCTTCCCACCCGCGGCCTTTGCCCTGGGATGCACTCCACCCAGCACAGCCCAGCCCGGCACCTCAGTTCCCATCAGCTCAGGTCCTGAGGTCCAGGCGGTTCTTGCTTGCAGCCCTTCAGCCCCCGCCTGCCAGTGGCAGGGCCCTCCTGCGTCCTTCTCTCCATCACCCGGTCCCCACACCCAGATTCCTTGGCAGCTCCGTGGGTAAGAACACGAGTGCACACACTTCTTCTGGACAGTCTGCAGTGCCCTGGGCTGGCCGAAGCCACAGTAAGAAAAAAGGAAAAGATTTTCACAAGGGCAGAAGAACCTGCAAAGGTGTCCCCTGCCCGCTCTGATGGCAGCCTCTTGTCGTGGTGCGGGGTGACCTCGGCCTCCCCGCCCGTGCGTGCACAGGCTCCTGGCAGCCCTGCCCGTCACCAGGAGGCCATGGAAGTGGGGTTTTCTCTCTTCTAAAGTCCGAGCTAGCTTCTCCGCCAGGCCCAGGAGGCACAGTGCCAGGGGCACTTGAAATTTTTATTTTCTTTTGAAACCAGAAGAAAGAAACAAAGAGAGCTGTTAGGTTGAAGAACATGGTTTAATGTATATGGTTTATATGTTGATCTCTGTGTCCACGCAGTTGTGAACTGGAAGTGCTGATGTTTTGCATGGAGGAAAGGACCCAGGTCCCACCGAAATTGGGATGTGGCCTGTTCAAAGCCTCACCCCAGATGTCACACTCAACTGCAGAAACCTGAAAATGTCAGGGTTTTTCTCCTCTTCCTTCAAGGTATCGGACTCCATGACCAATGCCTTCGTGAGGTTTGAAGTCTGGAGCGGCGGAGGTCCCTCCGGCAGCCTGAGCTGATAGCTTCTCCACGTTCACGCCCGGGCTGGGGAGGCGCTGGGCCTGTCTGCCCGGGAGGATCCCGCTCTTCCAGGGGGAACCTCGGGGCTGGGCTTCCTCCACGAACCAGCAAGCACTTCTGACAGCCCGAGCTTGCCAGGCAGCGCTGGGATTGGCGAGTCACCGGAGATACTGACGCGTTTCTCGTGGGCCAGAGGTTTTCTGCTGTGGGTGGGCTGGGATCCTCGGAGGTTCCCGGTAAAGTCTGAGACACGGGATTCCGAGAACGTCAGACTCAGTGCTGTGTAATTAGGGTGCTAAGCCTCATGATAGGGGGGGGAATGAGATGGAAAAAGGAAGTGTACTACCCATTCCAAAAGCGAACACAGATCCTGTTTCTCTTGCTCACTGATTTGACCCGTCTGTGACGCAGACCTCTCTGAGGGGCGCAAATGAGAGAAAGCTGCGACAGACAGCCCCCGCCACCCGCGGCCTCGGTGCTGCCCGTTTGTGGGGGACCTGGGACTCCGGGCGGGTTTCTGGACTGCGCCGTCTCTGCACTCCTGACGCTGCCTCGTGTGGGATGCCAGCTCCTGGGGCACGTGTCTCAGGAGATAGGCCACGAGCTCTGTGACTGTGACAGAAGGCAAACCAGAGGCACCTGTACCCGAGTCAGAGGAGAGACTCCACCTGGGGCTGTGGGGGGCCGGCAGCGGGGGAGGAGCCTCGTGGCTGGTCTTCCTGCAGCCCCTTTTGCAGAGAAGAGCTCCCCACCTCCCCGCCATATGCGCCCGTGGGGCAAGTGCCAGGGGTGGCCCTTCAGGCCTCCCTGTGAATGAGTCTGCAGCTGGCTGCTGAGCCTGGCCTCAGGCCAGCCAGAGCCCTTTCCTGGGGCAGTCCAGCCTCCCGTTGGTCCTGCCCTTCTGGCTCCAACGAGCTCCACGGGCCTGGCCCTCAGACCAGCAGCTCTGTGGCAAGAGTTGTTCTGACGCGAGCCTAGCAGGCTGGACGGAGAAGTGCCCATCCCAGAGCCACATTGTGCCGCACGAGTTAAAAAATCACATTCGCAAAATGCACCAACATGTGAACGATGGCTGCCTGGGGTGGTGGGCTGTCTGTGCGTCGTTTTCTCCCGTCTTTGTCTGCATGTGCTCTGCTCTCATAAACGTGCTATCCTGTGCTGGGGAAGAGAGCTACATTACCGGAGGCGGGCTGTGTCACACGTCACGGGATTCTGAACGAAGACTGGATGTGCGGTACAGAGACGGGGAAGGGAAAATGAAGTGTGCGTGCTCCTGCAGACACCTGTCGGCGAGTGGCTGCGGCCTGGCTGGTGACGGACAGAACCGCGTAGATAGGTCCCCAGCAGTGCCCCTGTGAATGGTCGTAACCCAAGCACCCAGTGAGCGCTTTCCGACGGCCAGCTCTTCCCCGTGCCGTTGCGATGGCTGTTGTCATGCCCATTTTAGAGAACAGAAAACTGAAGCCCTGGGGAGCTAGATGGGTGGTGGTGCTGGGATTCGAGCCTGGGCGACACCTGGCCGCTGAACCAGCAGGCCATGCTGCCTCTTGCAGGAAGGACAGGCAGGTGGAGGGGGCGGGCCCCCAGGAGGCGTCAGTGCTGGGCTGGGGCTGGCCCGGTGGGTCTTGACCACAGCATGGCCAGGAGAGAGAGGGACCAGCGGGCCCAAGGCTGTTGTCTTCTTCCTGCAGCGTGCTGGACATCTTCCCTACCGTGGTCGCCCTGGCCGGGGCCAGCCTGCCCCGAGGCCGCCACTTCGACGGTCTGGATGCCTCGGACGTGCTCTTCGGCGGGTCGCAGACTGGGCACAGGGTAAGTGGAGGAGATCTGTACCCACCAGGCTCTTCAGGGGGTTGACCTGCTGCCTCTCACCCGGGCCTGTTCGCCTTCGTGCAGACAGAGCCCTCCGCCGACGGTGCCCGCAGGTGGCTGCTCCAGACGCAGTTTAGGAAATCGCGAGGGGTCCAGCCGGTGTGGCTCAGTGGTTGAGCATCGACCCGTGCACCAAGAGGTCACTGGTTCGATTCCCGGTCAGGGCACATGCCCAGGTTGTGGGCCCGATCCCCAGTGGGGGGCACGCAGGAGGCGGCCCATCCACGTTCTCTCTCATCAATGTTTCTATCTCTCTCCCCCTCTCCCTTCCCCTCTCTCTAGAATCAATAAAGAGAAAAAATAAAAGAAACCCTGAGGGTGATTCCTCTGAGAGAACCCCTCTCTCCATTCCTTCCCTCTTCCTCTGTAATCAGCCCAGCATGTCAGCCCAGATGTGTGTCTCACCGTTTGACTGAGGGTGGGCACACGTGGGTGCTTGGTCCCTCCGAGAGAACTTGGGGTGGCAGGGACAGTCCCTTGGCTCCTGCAGGGCCCACACTCGCTTTGGGCTTGTGTCCTCTCCCAGGTCTCTGGAGCACAGCAGGAAGTGTCGGGCCTGACGGCCTTCCCTGTCATTTCCTGGTGCTTTCCTTTCGCCAGCAGGGGGAGAGGAAGTGGGAGGGGGGAGAGGATGGAGGAACTGGACCCCTGTGTACGGCTCTGTGAGCACGGGCTTCTCAGGGACCACACGCCAAGGGTCTATTTATATTTATGTCTTTGCCGAGGGTCACATGGAAGTGACTCAGATGCTGTTCAAATGGACCGTGGCAGTCACTGAAACTGCCCTTCCCACTCGGCCGGCCCGGCGAGCTGCACACTGGGCCTGCGTGGGCCATCGTGCTTCTGTGAGCACACGTTAGTTTCCAGGTGTCATCGGATGATGCCTGGCGCGTCCCCCCAAGAAGGACTGCTTCTCCCCGGAATATCGGACCCTCAGCTGCACGCCCCCCCAGGCCGGGCCCTCGTCCTGAGCAGCCGCAAAGCAGGAAGGTGGTTTCCTCCGTCAGGCTGCAGGTGTGCAGAACGTGACCCCGGCGGCTTGTCCAGGACATCGGCGAGGGGCTCCTGAGTGTGTGTCACCGTGGCCACTAACAGGATGATCGGAGTCACCAGGAAGCGCTTCAGGGACTGTGGCCTCCTCGATGTGGTCGTTCGGTCGCCTGTGGAAGGCAGCTCCTCTGCGCTGACTTCCGTTCTCAGGGGAGGACGCTCGCTCTCCGCGGGTCTGCAGATTCCCAGGCCCCATCCGCAGGGCTCAGCAGCTGCTGGTCTGTGCCCCGCCGAGGACCAGACACAAGCCGCAGCTCCGTTTCGGCTTTTCGTGGGAACGTATCTGCGGTAGCACAGCTGCTGTCGGGCTGATCTCCCAACCACACCCCACGGCCCAGGTGGAAACCCCCACGATGTTATCTTGCCGCGTAAAAGCGCAGGGCGCAGCACCTGGGGGCCGCACCCCCCCAGAGCGGGGCCATGGAGCCAGTCATTGGCCTTGGTCTGAATTTGGCCTTGGACTTCTCTGGTCAGCTACTAAAGAGACTACAATAAATCGTCTCTAGTTTGCTGAAGGAAGGCCAGGAGATGAAACTATGAGTGATTATATAGATATACATCTATGTACACATATGTACATACGTGCGTTTTAGCATAAGCACGGTTTGATTGTGCTCACCCCTAGACATGTCCTGGGCTTACAAGGGTTCTGACACCGTTTGGTTTAGAAGAAAACCCCTCTGGGTTCAGGAAGCTCACAGTAACTCCTCATCTCAGTACAGTATGCAAATGGGTCTCAGCACTTGGGTTTTCCCCCATTTTGCACATTAACTTTTCAGTACCCTCCTCAAGTCCTTTGTTGAGAGGTTTAAAGGCAAATCAATGGGCTATTGGTTTTCCTACTGAACGGTCTTCTCACTAGCCACTCCATCGACAGCTGGGGGCAGCCTGTGATGTGATGTTCAAAGCCCAGAGCAGCTGACACCGTACTGCAGGTTCTTGCATTTGCTGAGCCTTCTGCTTCTGATCTCGATAGGCCCAGGTCTGGGCAAAGAGGGCACCCCAAGGAGGGGGAGGGTGCACAGCCTGGCACCCAGCTCTCACTCTGTACTCACCTGTCTCCCAGATGAAGTGGGAGGCTGTGATGTCCCCACTGGTCAAGTCATATCTCAGCCCCAGGTTGCCATGCCCAGGTCCAAACATTGTCAACAAAGGAAGGGCTCGCTTCTGCCCAACCCGGTCTGGAGCTGCTGTGGGTTGTGAAATGCTTGGAACATCCCTGGAGGCCATACATCGAAGGAAAGGAAGCTGGATGTTCATCTCTGGAACGCTGATCACTTCTCTTAGGGAGGCCCCTAGTGGTGGAAGACACCATCCCGAGTGGCTGGGGACGGGCTGACCCTTTTGGAGAAGGCGAGCTGTGCCCCCCCACCCTGTGGGATGGGAGGGCCTCCCTCTGGGGATGTGACATGGGCACTGGCCTTCAGGACCGAAGGCAAGGTCGTGCTTCCGTGCTTAAACACAGAGGATAACACGAAGCACACGGGCAGGAAAGGCCACCAAGCCCTGGCCGGTTTGGCTCAGCGGTTGGAGCATCAGCCCGTGCACCAGAGAGGCCCGGGTTCAGTTTCCGCTAAGGGCACTTACCACAGTTGCAGTTTGTCCCTGGCCCTGGTGGGGGTCGTGTGGGTGGTGGCCACTCGATGTGTCTCTCTCACATCGATGTTTCTCTCTCTCTCTTCCTCCCTCTCTCCTTCCTGCTCTATCTGAACATGAATGCAAAAATGTCCTCGGGTGAGGATAAAAAAAAAAAAAAAAGAAAGGCCACCAAGAAGGTACAACGAGTTTCCGGGAGGTCGTTTCATCTTTGAAATTTGGACTGGGCGACCTCTGAGAGGAAATGTCTCCAGCTGTGATTCATGGGTGAGTTTGCCAACCTCCGTCCTACGTTGATATAAACAAGGACGCCAGCATCAGCCTGCTGAAGGGGGAGAGAAAGACATGTATACATGTTCTCGAGGTTCCATCCACGTTTCTGAGCGTGAGCCATCCCCAAACTGGATTGTGGAAGTGGCCTCTGGTCACGTCGTGTAAATATCCCGGCCGGCGCTGTGACACGTCTGTTCCAGAGACGCACGGTCGATGATCCGAACCAGCGGACCGTGACTCCCATCTTCTGGATGCGGGGTGCATCCGAGATCAGTTGACAGGAGGTTTTCCAAGTCTCCCACTTCCTGCGTTCTCCAGAAGGAAACCAAACAGCCTCCTGCGGTGAGAGGCTTGGCTTCCTGCAGGGCTGGAAGAAGTGAGGGTTTTGAGTTACGACTTCTTTTCCTGTTTGGAAGGAGCCTGCTGTCATCATGCTGGCTGGGGACTCGCAGGCCGTCACGAGAGCGCGGAAGGAGCAGGTGTGGGGGGCCCCACCCTCGGCACCCTCTCCGAGCCGGGAACTTGAGGGGACAGCTGTTTACTGCTCCAACAGATGTTTCTCTTTTTTTTTTTTTTTTAGCCCCATGGAAACTTTGAATCACATAAGCGCCTTTCCAGGGATATAGATCGGTCATGATTCATACCAGGGCGGTCTCCCACGTCCAGCCCAAACCCACCACCCTACCAAGGACACTGGTCACTTACTTCCTACCGACGCCGGCCCGAGGGATCCCTGAATTCGGTGTTTCCGCTCTGTAGGGATTCTTTCATCTGGGACCTGCTGCGGAAAGTCCCCGCGGCCCGAGTGGGGTGGAACCGGGTCCAAGGTGGAGACCTCTGCGTTCAGGTGGTGCCCATTTCCAGCCAGATCACACTGAGAGGCCCTCTCAAGGTGCCTCCTTAGGTCCTTGCTCAAGTGAGAGTGAGAAAATCGGCCGGCTGCTGAAGAAGCCGGTTTGCCAAGAGAGCCGAGGATCACGTTCCAGAAGCCCCGGGAATCTGGGAAACACGCAGGGCCCCGGGCCCCATCTTGAACCTGGAGGGTGGAGCCGGGGCAGGGCCGCCTCCTGGGCAGGTGACCGGTGCCCTCACAGGAGCCCCGCACGGAGAAGGACCCAGTGCTGGGTTTACAGCGCACCTGCTGGGTTGTCTTGAAGTCTCCATGTTGGGACGAGGTTTCTTTCATTCTCGTGTTGTGTTGGACCCTGGAGCTTATACAGCTGGGCCTGGGCCTGGGCCTCTCAGCAGGGCTGTAACCTCTCTGGTCAGGGCACAGAGCTCCTGGGACTGGGCTGCTGTGCATGTAGGCCCCTGTCTGTCGGTGTCTGCGGTGGGGTGGGGGTGGGGGTGGGGGGAAGGAGGGACCACGGCAGAGAAGGGAATGCGTCCCAGGGAGCACCCAGCATGGTTTCTTGTTGGTAACCCTGCCGCCCTTCCTCAGGCGCTGTTTCACCCCAACAGCGGGGCAGCCGGAGAGTACGGAGCCCTACAGACTGTCCGCCTGGAGCGCTACAAGGCCTTCTACGTTACTGGTGAGTTCGTGGGGTGCTGGCCCACGGGCCTGGGTGCTGGCCCCTGCCCCTACTCCATCTGGACTCTCACTCAGGCCTCCAGGAATGGGTGTGGGTGGCCCTCTTTTGGGGAGCCCTCAGCACCTCTGACAGTGCACCCCCCAAAAGCCTGGGCCCAGCAGAAGGTCCCAGGCCCCAAGGGCCCAGCACAGGCCCTCTGCGCCCATAATATGAGGCAAACTAGGTCTTCCTACTGTTACATTTCCAGCAAGCTCAGAGCTAGTCGAGCACATTTGTATAGTTCCTTTTCACCTGAAGAACATTTTATTTGTTAATGAAATGCCACTGAGTGAGTGCATTTGTAGATCTCATTGGCTTTATTAAGTGATTCATGAACCGGCAGCTAGAAGGGCGCACCCGGTAGGTGTACAGAATGGCCGGTTTTGATAGGCAGAAGGGCGTGGCAAGGGCTTTATTAGAGAAAAGAGAAAGGATTCCTTTTAGGGTAGTCATCTTCTTTTAGGGGACAGGAATGGCAGGGGTTTTATCCTGCAGATCACCTCACTAGTGTTGATCAGGAAGTTCCAGACTGATTGGTTTAAAATTCCACTCCCGGGAGATGCTGAAACCGCAGTCAGGTTAGTGAGTTTTGGGTTAGCACAAGTGACTCCATTTGGGCCTATTGTTTTTCTTTCTTTCTTTCTTTCTTTCTTTCTTTCTTTCTTTCTTTCTTTCTTTCTTTCTTTCAACACATTTCACTGTTATGCTTTCGATGCCAGTTAGGATGGACATTAAATGGAAACTTAGAGGTATTTGAAAGTGTAATTTACTCGTCAATAGACCATTTCAGAAAATAGAGTTCAGAGGTCTATTTAGGAAACTGACAGAAGTCTCTGCTTCTGGGTTCATTTGGCGACCGTCTTAAATGCGTGTGTTAGGAATATGATACTCGCCATGGCCCGTTTGGCTCAGTGGTTAGAGCGTCGGCCCACAGACCAAAGGAGTCATGGGTTCGACTCCGGTCAAGGGCACGTACCTCAGCTGTGGTTCGGTCCCTGGTCGGGGTCCAGTGGAAGCAACCAATCGACGTGTCTCTCTCACATCGATGTTCCCCCCCCTTCCCCTCCTACTGTATCTGAAGATAAATGGAAAAGTATCCTCTGTTGAGGATTAAAAAGAAAAGAAAAAAGAAATGTGATGCTGGATTAGGACGGTTCTCAGAATCTTCCAGCGACTGCCAGTTGCATTCAGGCTTCCTGGGTCCTGGGTCCCTCTCCCTTGCTAGTCTTCTCCAAGGTCAAGGGCCCTGTTCCTTGGCCTCTGTATTACAATCAGCATTTCAGACCTCAAACCCAGTTCCACCTTGATCATAAAACTCCCTCCTGTCTTCCCAGGCGTGTAGGATCTGGAGAAATCTCATATTTATCACATTCTGCTGTATGTCGAACAAACGTAAAAAGAGACTGGAGGCTTTGTTAGACATACATGATAAAGATTTATTTAAGGGTCTTAGAGTTGCACACTGGGAATACAGCTAGGCAGAAACCCTGACGTGTTCCGAAGAAGAAGGAAAAGCTAAGCGTTCTTACAGCAAACAGTGCATCCTTGAGAATTATGAGTCCTGCACTCCTAGGATTCGCCCGGGACAGCTGTCAGTCAGGTGTCTGGGGTGATCAGAGGGTCATCTGCAGCTCTGGTATGTATGTCCAGGTACACGGCCAGGCATTGTGCAGGCCTGGGAAGTTCAAAAAGTGTACGTTCCCGGCTCGTTACAAGAACAGGATCCTTTCTTCAGGCCTCCGCCTTCAGAACGTTAATTTTAGCGGCTTAAAGTGATTCCATTTTATACACTCCCTGTTTTCACTCTTTTCTCTTGTCTACGCCAGTCATTGAGGTACTTGTTTTCTTTCCCTTACCAGTTTTAAGCTCGCTAAGCTCAGAGCTCCGTAAACTCTTTAATCTCCATTGTCTTGGAGTGCATGTCACCGTATCTTACACCTAGTAGGAACTTCTAACGTTTTTTTTTAATGAATGAGAAACAAACAAAACCCTAACCCCACCAAAATCTGGGACCTGATGTGGACTCCAATTTGATTCAGTTATTTAATGTCAGAACTTTCCAAAGAATTATATAATCCAGAACAGAAATGATTTCCTCTGAGTGTAAGTAAGTGACCCCGAAGAGAATGCGGCATAAAAACAAATCAGCTTCTATGAGTTCATAACTTGGAGGATATTAAAAATGCCACAACAATCTTTGATCCTCCAAACCCTCAAACGCAAACCAGTCAGATAATTGTTACACTTTCAGATGGAAATTTTCTAGATTACAGTCCTTACGTTACATGAGCTAAGAGGTATGGTTTCCCCAGGCTGAGTTAATTTCAGAAGTAATAACCCTGCCAGGAAGCCCTCCGCACCACAATGTTGGAATCATAAATGTTACCATGAAGTAACAGGACGGTTTAAAGTGATCACAATCAGATAGGAATTGTCGTACCCAGGAGACGTCTGTTCTGAGGAGTCACCAGACTCCCGGGAGATTCAGGGAGGGGAGGACCGAAATCTCAGCAGGTGGGATGAAACTGAATAGACTGATTCCTCCCCCTGGACCCCCTGAAAGTCTGCATCCGTGACTTACAGCTGGTTTTGGAGAAGCGCGATGGACTGACATCTACTGTGTTAGATTAGAGAAAGATGTGTGTCCTAGGATAAGGACATGATTTGAGGGGCATGAACTAGGAGCGGCCTCGGAAAGGCAGCCGGTCCATTTTGACGTGTGGCCTAGAACTGAAGCATCTTACTGTTTTCCCATTTTAAAAAAGGTAATCGAGGCAAACTTTACACACAGTAAAAGGCATGGATATAAATGGTACAATCTGACGAGTTTTTAATCAATGTGTATACTTGTATAAGTACCCTCTTAATGCTGTGAATTACACCAATTTCTAAATGTCAAGTCAACTTGGAATTCCTGCATCAAGCCCACTTAGTTGTGATATATATTTTGCTGGATTTGATTTGCTAAGATTTTTGTCTATGATTTTCCTTTCTTATAATGTCTGTGTCAGGGTTTGCTATCAGGGCTTTGTTGACCTCATAAAATAAATCAGGAAGTGTTTCCTTCTCCTCTGTTTTCTGGAAGGGTCTGTGGAAGGCTGGTATTATTTCTTGCATGTGTGACTAAATTTACCTGGGAAACTATTTGGACCTGGAGGTTTCTTGATGGAAGAATTCTTGGTTGTGGATTTAATTTCTTTAATAGATATAAGGCTATTCAGATTTTGTATTTCTTCTTGTATCAGTTTTGGTAAGTTATGTTTTTCAAATAATTTGTTCATTTCATCTGCGTTGTCAAATTTATTGGCATAAACCTGTTCATAATATTTCCTCATTATCCTTTTGTTAACCTTTTCTGCATCTGTTGAGATGCTCATTTTTGGGTCCATTATTCTGTTAACGTACATTGTTTTACATTGATTTTTCTATGTTGAACAAATCTTGCATCCCTGGGATAAATCTCACTTGGTCCTGGTGTATAACTTTTTAAATATTCTGCTGGATTCCGTTAGCATTTGTTGAGTTCTTTTTTAGCACCTGTATCCATAAGGGATACTGGTCTGCGGTTCTTTATGGATTTTGTTATGGCAGCCTGTGCTAATACAGCATTTATGGTATCTTCACATCTTTTCATGGCTGGACAACGTTTATTTTAGTGCTAAATAACATTCTGTTGTGTGGACGTACCACAATTTATTTACCCATTCACCTACCGAAGGACATCATGGTTGCTTTCCAGTTTTTGCCATTATGAATTGTTTTGACAATTTTGCTATAAATATCCGTGTGCGGGCCTTTGCGTGGACATACATTTTTTTTTTTTAATCCTCACCCGAGGATATTTTTCTATTTATCTTCAGATAGAGTGGGAGGGAGAGAAACATCGACGTGAGAGAGATACATCGACTGGTTGCCTCCCGCACGACCCTGACCAGGGCCGGGCACGAACTGCAACCGAGGTATGTGCCCTTGGCCAGAATCGAACCCATGACTCATTGGTCCGCGGGCCGACGCTCTAACCGCTGAGCCAAACCGGCCAGGGCTGGACATACATTTTTTTTTTTTTTATCCTCACCCGAGGACATTTTTTCATTTTTTGTTCAGATAGAGTGGGAGGGAGAGAGAGGGAGAGAGAGAGAGAGAGAAACATCGACGTGAAAGGGACACATCGAGTGGCCGCCACCCGCACGACCAACCAGGGCCGGGGACAAACTGCAACCGAGGTACATGCTCTTAGCGGGAACCGAACCCGGGTCTCTCTGGACCGCAGGCCGACGCTCCAACCGCTGAGCCAAACCGGCCAGGGCTGGACATACATTTTTAACTCCTTTGGGTAAATACCAAGGAAGGTGATTGCTAGATCATATGTTAAGAATCTGTTTCGTTCTGTTAAGAAACCACCAAACCATCTTCCAAAGTGACTATACTATTTTGGATTCCCAGTAGCAGGGCGTGAAAGTCCCTGTCCCTCCGCACCAGCATTTGGTGTTACTAGTGTTGTCAGTGTTGGCCATTCCCACAGGTGTGGAGCGGCGTTTCACTGTTGTTTGAATTTGCAGTTACCTAATCGTACGATGTTGGACACCCTTTCATAGGCTTGTTAACTAACTGTTCAGGTCTTTTGCCCACTTTTTAATTGGCTTGTTAATGCTCTTATTGTTGGCTTTTATGAATTCTTTGTATAACAGTCTTTTATCAGATATATATGTGTGTGTGTGTGTGTGTGTGTGTGTGTATATATATATATTTGCAAATATTTTCTTCCAGTCTATACTTGTCGTCTCATTCCCTTGACAATGGCTTTCACAGGCATTTATTCTGCTTGGTGCTCTCTGAGCTTCCTTGGTCTGAGGTTTGGTATCTGACCTTAATTTGGGGAAAATCTCAGTCATGATCATTTCGTATATTTATTTTGCTCCTCTGTCTCTTCTCCTTCTGGTGTGTCCATTATGCATTTGTTCTAAGTTCCGTAGTTGTCCCACAGTGCTTGGTGGTCTGTTCTGGGTTTTGTTTTGTTGCTGTTGTTGTTTTGTCTTTGCTTTTTCTGAGATCTCCTCAAGCTCAGAGAGTCTAAGGAACCATCAAAGGCATTCTGCTCCGACGTCTGTCACAGTATTTAGGTCACCAGCGTTCCTTTTCGATCCTTCCTTAGACTGCCCGTCTGAGAAAGGACGGGCCCCGTGGGGCTGTCACTCTCAGCCCTGTGCCGGCTGAGGCTCCAGCAGCCCGTCAGTCACCCGAGGTCCCCCGCCCTGCGCTGGTTCCCGGAGGCGTCTGCTCTGACGTGGCGCCGTTCTCTTTGTTCGTCTGTGTCTTCAGCTTGGGGGGCGCTGGTTTGCCCCGTGACCGCACTTCTCTGCAGATCTAAGAAGCCTCGCTGCTTTTTCTGTTTGTTCTGCTTTCTACTCGTTAGGATGGAGTGACGGCTTCTAAGCTCCCTCCACGCTGGGCTGGACACGGGATGTCTTCTAAACACTGGACCTTGTGGACATGCACCTAGAGGTTCCGACTCCTGTCACCGGAGGAGGGTTGACTTTTCCTGTTTTGTTCTCATGGGCAGTTCATTGCTAGCTAATCCTCTTAAACGTGGGGAGGCTTGGTTTCCCCTGGTTGGAACCGGCTCTTTCAGGTTTGGTCCTTGATCTTGGGCATGTGCCTCGTCCTGGGACTTAGTCCTTAATCCTAGCACGGACCTTTGGGGACTTCGGTGGAAAATGGGAAGTGTTTATGAGGCCTTTGTGAGTTCACACTCAGAACTGTTCCCCAGCACAGAAATGTCTGCTGAGCAATTCAGACTCGAAGCTGCCGCTGGAACCTGGGTCCCCTGTGCACGGTTTGGGGCTCAGCCGAGGACATGGAGGGACTTTATTTGCAGACTTTGAGGCTTCCCCTCATGGGTTCCCTCCTACCCAGGATTTCGCTCACCCATTGTCATCTGTTGTGTTAGCCCTGAACTCTGTCCCCTGACACCTCGAGCCAAAGAGACCACACACAGCCTCTGGGGTCCAGCTGCTCTGTGCTACACAGACGGGGTGGGGGTGGGGTCTTCCCAGGGGAAAACACTTTTATTTTTATTATTTTTATTGTTTTTTTCTTTATTGATTTTAGAGAGAAAGGAAGGGAGAGGGAGAGAGAGATAGAAACATCGATGAGAGAGAACATCGATTGGCTGCCTCCTACATGCCCCCCACTGGGGTTCAGGCCCACAACCTGGGCATGTGCCCTGACCGGGAATCAAACTGGCGATCTCTTGGTGCATGGGTCAACGCTCAACCACTGAGCCACACCGGCCAGGCAGGGGAAAACACTTTTAAACACACACCCAACCCCACATGGCTTCCTTTTTTCAAGGATCGAATCCCTTTCGGTTTCTGCCTGCATTGGTTATCTTTCGTGTCTTCAGTTTTTTCTAATACGTTGCCTAGAAGGCACAATTGTTGTCTATAGGGTTAGTTATATGCAAGCTACCCCGCTATTTCCTCCATTGGAAGCCTTTAATTTTTATAACAGGAGTCCATCCCAACCTTCACTTGCTTGACTGCCAAACCTCACATGGCCGCTCCTTATCGTCAGTGAAGAGCTGACCTTGACCGCAAACTCGAGGCACAGGCTGTAACATTCTCTGCTGAACAGCCAGAATCCCAGTCACAGGAGGAACGCCGTCAAGGACGGCTCCCTGAAGGCCATGCGATCTCCTCCCTCTTGTCACTCAACTTCAGATCTCATCCCTGTGCAGAGTGGACCAGAGTGCAAGCCACAAGCTGGGGTGGCGTGGCTTGGGCCCCGCAGGTCTGCCCTCCCTGGACGGCACTGTGGTGTCCCGCTCTCATCCTGTTAATAACGGGCGTGATAGGAAGCCATCCGCTGGTCCACCTCGCCACCCGGCTGTGTTTCTCTGAGTGTCTGAGGAGCCACTGGGAGAAGTTCTCCACACGTCAGTGCCGGAGGGAGCTCTGTGTCCCCCGAGCACCTGGATTGCAGTTTCTGGCTTAGGGACGTTTGGCCGCTGAGAAGCCCGGAGTCAGAGGAGGTCTTTAGGAACTCCCGCATGTCCCAGGGCTAGCCTTTGCCTCCATTCCTTTGGTTGATTCAGTTATGTTCGATTCATTTTTGTCAGATACCTTAACTACTTTTTTGCATGGAAAAGGCAAGCGAAAAAGAAGTCATCTGGCCCTGGCCGGTTTGGCTCAGCGGTTGGAGCGTCGGCCCAAGTACCAGTCGTGGGTTCGATTCCAGTCAAGGGCACGTACCTTGGTTGTGGTTCATCCCCGGCCCTGGTTGGGTTGTGCAGGAGGCGACCTATTGATGTTTTTTTTTCACTTCGATGTTTCTCTCTCTCTCTCTCCCTCCCTCCCTCCCACTCTGTCTGATAATAAGTGGAAAAATATCCTGGGGTGAGGAATAAAAAAAAAAAAAAAAGGAAGTCATCTGAATCATCCACAACCAGGGACGCCACCATCACGCCACACATCTATCACTCCTCTTTGGGACAGCCTGGACAGCCAGACTCGGATTCATACAAGACTCAACGTCAACCCCGGGTGGAATTAGTCACCCTGTCCGCCTGCCTGATGTACCAACTTGAATGCTATTTGCTATCCAAGAGATCAGTTAAATATTTACTCCCAAAGGGCAGAGATAAAAGATATGTGAATGAATGTTCTGCTGGCTGTACAGCAAGTCCCAGGAGAGGTTCCAGGTCATCTGGACGGCAGGAGCACCGCGGAATCACATAGATCCCATTTCTTTGACAGGAGATCAGTCATTTGAAAGTCGAGTGCGGTGTGTTTGAATGAGTGTGGACTCAGTCACAGGTGTCCCCTCTCGCGGCGTGGGGCTAGAGCTGGGTCTGACCGGTGTCTGTCACCCTCTCTCTAGGTGGAGCCGAAGCCTGCGATGGGAGTGTGGGGCCTGAGCGGTATCATGAGCCCCCCCTTATTTTTAACCTGGAAGACGATGTTGCAGAAGCTGCACCCCTGGAAACAGGCAGCGCCGAGTACCGGAGCGTGCTGCCCGCCGTCCGAGAGGCTCTCACAGACGTCCTTCGCGACATTGCTGAGGACAACGTCTCCAGCGCGGACTACACTCAGGACCCTTCGGTGACTCCCTGCTGTGACCCCCACCGAACTGCCTGCCGCTGCCAAACCGCCCCCCGGACGGCTGTCCCCACGAGCAGAGCCACCAGGAAGTGAGCCGGGCAGGTTCACGGCCGCCCTGTACAGTCGTGTGCGCTTTGGAAGGAAGCCCCCCTTGGCGTCCCCCACGGTCCCTCTGCATGCTGGCCTGAGGGGACAGCTGCGAAGAGCTAGGGTGGGCTCAGAGTCAGACCCGGTTCAGGCCCCAGCTTCGGAGCGTGGGCCATCGCTCCGCCTAACCTGCAATGATGGTGAGATTCGACGAGGCCGTGCATGGAGATGCCGGCACGTGTCCTGCCACTCAGCATGCTTTAGTGCTTTGTTTTCAGTGCACCCAGGTTCCCGGTCATTAGAGTAGAGACCTGTGCCAGCTGGCATCTAGAGCGGTGCTTCTCCCCCTTTAACACACACAGATCACCCGGGAGCCCACGACAGCACAGATCACCCGGGAGCCCACGACAGCACAGATCACCCGGGAGCCCACGACAGCACAGATCACCCGGGAGCCCACGACAGCACAGATCACCCGGGAGCCCGCCACAGCACCGATTCTGACTGGGTGGGGCTGGGCCAGGCCGGAGCTCCTCCGTGTCTGGGACGCCCCGGGGGATGCTTGAGTAGCGTGGGTGGTGACTAGGCACAGTCAGGTGTTTCCAGGTCTCCAAGCAGAAAAGCCCACAGACAAGTCCATGGCCCTGCCCACCACCCCACCCACCCCTTTTGAAGGTCAAATGGCTGTATTTTAACGATGTTAGGAGTTCTTCCTGCTTCCTAAAACCACGAAGAAATAAAATGTTTAAAGCCTCCAAAATGCATTGCCATGATTTTATTCTTAGTGTCCTAAATGGGACTCAAAGGTATAAGTGATTTATTCCAATCAGTGCAAAAAAAAAAAAAAAAAAAAAAAAAAAGAAAATACTCGGCCTGGCTAAAATAGTCTCTTCTATGTATGTAATATACAAGAAATACAATTTGAAGACATTTTCCTGTAAGTACATTTTTACACAGCATACATTTTAAAAGGATGCCCTTTTTAATATAAAAGTCCGGTTATAGACCAATATGGCTGGTTAGTATCGACATTATGGCTGTAACATATTTAAAGAGTGGGATGTGTATACCGTGTCTCCCGTGCCCACCGGCAGCCAGGGCTGAGGAGGGCTTGGTGAGCAGCGAGCCATGTCCTGTGGCTTACGCGGGCGGCGCCTGGGATTCCTGCCCCCCATTCTGCGCCCACCATCGCACGCCATTCTTCCACCTTCCTTGTTCTCTCCAAAACCACCTGACAGGGGTGTCCTGATTTCTGAGGAACGCTTCTCATCATGACTGCTTCGCTTTGCCCTTCTGACTTCCACGGCACAAGATTATCTACCGAAATCAAAACAGAACGGCCTTACTCTTTCCGGGAAGAGTCTAGTAAGCAGGCTGCATTATCAACAGGTCTGTGCCCACCAGGGTCGGCAGGGAGGCTGGGCACACGTGGCCACAGAAGAGCCACCCGTCTTATTCAGGTGTAGATAAGTATGGCACAGTTTCAGAAGATATTGACTATGTATGAAATATCTGTATGTGTATATATATATATATATTTTAAAGGCTCATCTTGTAAACACAGACTGCTAAACCACTATTAAAATGTCAGTAAATGCCCTCGGTCCCTGTCCCCCTACTCTTGCTCACGAGAATAAGACTAGTGTCAGAAAAGCAGACATGGAAAGGTTGGCTTACTACTGAAACGAGCTGCCCACCCTCCTGAATTCTGCATCTTTTAAGGTACCACAGACCATCAAGTCTCTTTTCTTTCCTTGCTCTAGGAGCAAAGTAAACCCCAAGGAGATAAAGGGGACCATACCCAGGGATGTGTCAGTATTTTTTAAAGCCCACTAGTGATGAGCCACGTTGTCAAGGCAAAGGCCCCAGGAGCCCTCGGGAGGTGACCCAGGCAAGCCCACAGTCATGTCTACAGAAGTGATTTTAACCACGCTGAGACTTCAGGATTCTTTCACAGCCCTGGAAGCCTTTAAGGAATGTGGGTAGGGATGTGGATTCTGGACAGATATGTCTATAGCAGGCACCGGAGAATCAAGGCAGAGAGAGGAAGCTGTCTAGCATCTCCCGTTGAATCTATAGCCAGTAAGGGCGTGGCCGAGGCGGCCACGTTGCGTGAGCATCCCCGGAGCACTGGTGTCTCTGATCCTTGTGCGGTGAGGCGGAGACACCTGCCTGCTCCTGTGTCCGTGTCTCATAGGATCACGACCCCTTCCCACCGTCACCTGCAGGCTCGAGGCCGGGCTGGGGGCTGATGGCCTTTGTGACGCCTGCCACCAGCTCTGCACACGAGCTGCCCAGCTCTTGCTCGGGTCTGGCCACCGTTCTAGACCTCATTCAGTGACCTCGCTGGCAGGAGGCCTTCCTCGTATAGAAATAAAAATCCCTGACACAATGTAAACCGACTTGCACTCCCTTGGTCCTGGAGAGG
The DNA here is from genome assembly GCA_030848825.1 of Tadarida brasiliensis. Lineage (NCBI taxonomy): Eukaryota > Metazoa > Chordata > Mammalia > Chiroptera > Molossidae > Tadarida > Tadarida brasiliensis. The sequence goes on from CM061273.1 coordinate 57,185,778, forward strand.
GTGACAGGACGCCGGGCTGGAGCCCAGCTTCCTGGCGGGGCACAGGCGAGCAGGCCTCGGCGCTGGGTCTTAGGCAGCTGCACTTGTCCTCTGACGGCACACTCGTGCCCACACAGTGCACCTGTTCCTCTGTACAGCTTTTCTTTGGCAAGGGACCACCTCCTGCATGCCCTGTCTGAATGCTCAGAGTCCGTAAATGTGAGAGGTTGCACGGTCTGCTCTGATTACAGTTAAGAATCATGGCCTTTTACAGTGGTCACGGATTTTTACCAAAATGACTGAAAGGGAACCTAACAGTCACCTTCCTCCCCAACTGCGTCTGACTTGCTCTGGCTCCTGGAAGATGCCAGTTCAGGTCAACCACCACCCCCTGTACGGTTGGTCGGGGCCTGACAACCCAAAGGCAGAACAACTGGTCAACCAGGAAGCAGCAAGCCAACAGAGGTTCTTAAATTTGTAATTAGTACTTTTAAGAACCACTGCTCTCCACCCCTAAAGTATAAACTTTCCTGGTTGGCAACGTACTTGGTGATCTGTGTACTAAGAGCCAGAATGGAAATCTCAAGCTGCAATCCACAGAGACTTTAGAGAACTCACAGCCCCCCAGCCATGCATGATGTGCCCTAAACCACCTTTTAAAAAAGCTGACTGTGCTTCCCAGCTTGTCCTATGGATCTGTGCAAGCAAGGAGCCAGACCTGCACTCCACCCTTTTGCAAAGACATGTCAACTGATACCAAGTGCTGAGCAGGAGAAACGACACAGCCAGACGGCACGCGCTGAAGCAATGCCCAGCGGCTGTCTCTGCCTCCAGGAGGGTCGCTTGGTTGACTCTCCCAGTCTCGGCCCGAACACTGCTCCTGTGCTAAGCTCGACTATCTGGGCCGTTCTCTAACTGGAGCTCACAAGAGGCGTCTATAGGTTGCCCTACATGGAAGCTTGAAGAATCAGAAGCTCAGGCGGCCATGGCAGCCACCCAGGGAGAGCATCTTCTGTTCAGACAGGGATGCTGGAAGAAGCCAAGCCCAGGGCCCAGCCCAGAACAGCTGAAGCGGGAAGCTGGGACCCAGCAGGAGCTGCCCGGGGAGCTCTCCACACGGGCTGTTAGTGAACGAGGGCTGTAGCCGCTGCACAGGCTGGGGCTGCCCTCGGAGCTAGAGGGAGGCTCCAGCTGGCCGTGGGGCACACTAGCCCCGCCCTGTTAGAGGGTCGTCTTTAGGCCAAAGACGGCAGCACTGTGCACAAGCACCCTTAGGAGCCTCACGGAAAGAAGAGTGAACCAGGCAAAGGTCCCTGCCTTAGGGGCAGCCACGACAGTGCTAAGGAAGCGAAGTCAAGGCCTCCAGGCCCCCGGGAGGCAGCGAGCCAGGCCACCGAGACTCCCTGGGTTAGTGCCCGTTACTCTGCTGTCGTGTGGAGCGCGACACCCAGGGCTAGTGTGCGGGTGGGCAGCGCACAGCCCCGTGGACGCCGGCGTCCCGAGCATTAGAGAGGGTTAGTTCTAGACTAGGTGGCGGGGCAGAGCCCCGGCCCCCTGCACGAGGCGGAGGTTGCCCTCGAAGCACACAGACTGAGCCGCTCTTTTAAGGGTTCCTAATGCTCACAGGGGGGAACTCATTCTCATCATCCAGACACACTGGTCCCGTCGCAAACTCGTGTTCAGGAATAACCTCTCCTCGGAGCGCCCCGCCGTCCTCAGAATAACCTGAAAGCAAGAAGCAGACGTGAGAGAAGCCACTGGGGCTCCTCTGGGGCCACGACCCCGGCGCAGGCCCTCGGAGAGAGGGAGGGTCCAGGGAAGCCCTGGAGGCCGCCTCTGCCTTTCGGGTGAGCCCAGCACCCCACCATGCGACGTCTCCGAGCCTCTGAGAGATGGGCAGGCTGGTCTCACCCACCGTCCACCCGGGTGCCTGACCCTTCCCACCAGTCTGCACGTTCTCAGAGAGGCAGAGGGCCGTGTTAGGGAAAGGGGCCTGTCGTGCGGTGCCTGGCAAGGTCACGGCCGAGTTCGGAGGCTCTTCCCGTGGCCTCTGTGGGTCAGGGCGAGTGGAGGGGAGAAGGGGCGCTGTCGGCACGTCCCCCCACGGCCGCTCACCTGGCACCGTGGAGGCGGAAGAGGAGCTTGGTCTGGCGACAGTGGCGGCATAGGACTGAGGTAATGAGGGTCTGAGGTCATTTTCTTTGTTCTCTTCTGTTGTTCCTGAGCCAAGCAACCTAATCGCGGCAATGAAGAGGGAGAAGGAGAGCGGTCCTCACATGTCCTCCAAGGGGAAAGGCGCCAGGTCGCTCAGGCTGGGCCGCTGGAGTTCTCAGGGTAGCCCTCCCAGTGCCCTGCCGGGCCAGTGCGAGCTGAAGGGACCCTGAGCTGCCAGGGTCAACCATGCAACGTCACGCTGACCCCTTTCCCTTATGTTCAATAACGGACAACTGGCCCGAGGCTTTTCACGGTACACTCGGGCAAGGACGCCGAGACAGCTCGCAGGGCTGCTCTGTGGGGGAGGGGCAGGGGCAGCTCAGTGTCCTGTCCACAGGAAGGAGAGGCCACCCTGTACTGGATCACAGAGGTCAAGAGGACTTTTCAGTTCCATTCAGTAAATACAGGGTGTCCCCCCAAAAATGTATACAGGGTGTCTGCAGACTCTACTGCATTTTGAAGATGAAATGCATTTTACTAAACACTGGCTTTATAATTATCCAAAGTTGTGCATACATGTTTTGGGGACGTCCTATGTTTTTGAGCACCCGTTATGTTTTGATCTGCATGCGATTCACCCTGGCACCCTCCCAGGAGCGTACTGCATGGTGAAGGCACCTGACACTGAGCCCCACCCAAAGCAGGTGCCCACTGGAGGTTTGGCACCGAGGTTGCCGGTAAAGAAGAAAGAAGAGCCGGAGCCCCGCAGCTCATCCCTGTTCTCTAGGCAACTCGACACAACTGGCTGCAGGCAGGCCGCCTTTGAACACTAGTAACCACCTGTGAGTCTTGATTAAGACACACTCTCCTCCGTCCTGAGGGTCCAGGTTGTAGATGTAAAGGTTTCCGTCGGATGATGCGACTAACAGCCTCGGCAGTTTCTGGATCCTGAGAGCGAGCGAAAGGCGCCGTGATTACAACAAAGGCTTCACAGGGCGAAACCTCGCTCCGCCCGTCACCCACCTCTGCCATCGGCGACCCTTAGCCCACTGACCCCTGAGTCTGGGTGTCTGGCTCCTCCTTTGCGTTCTGACCTAGGCCTCTACCCTGAGGATGAATTCTTGTCTTTGAAAATAATTGTGTGGAAGAGACAGAATGACGTGGGTACACACAATTACTTCCCGAAGAGCTGTTGCCAACGAAAACATTAGCTTACCTGGATGGGACGTCGTCTCTACCTTATCTCCGCCTTTAACAGTGACCAAAAGGGAAAAAAAATGTGGAAAACTGGCTCGACATCTTTGCTGGCTGGTGTTACGAAATTTTAAAAATGTTTAACTCCTTTTAAACTTCGTAGATAAAACATCTGTCAACCCCAAGGGTGTCTGAACCCAGACAGTGGAATGAGAGCTTTTTGACATAATTATGTAAAAACAGAAATTGTTCTCAAGACAGTGTCCTCATAACCCGAAGGTGGAGATTCCTATGCCGCCTTCCAGCTGCCCCCTGAGAAAATGTAACCGGGCAGGCAAGGCAGCGATAGCAGACTGCAGGGTTTCGATTTGGCTCACCCCGCCTCTTGGCCATCTTCTCTTCTCTTTCTTTTTTTCCCTCTGCATGTGTTCGGGGAGTTTGTGCTTTGCGGAAATAAACGTGCAACGTGTTGAGGGTGGGTGGTGCCATACGTACGTTGAGAGGGTGCAGATGTTCCTCTGTCCAGAGAAATTCAAACGCCCGGTGGCAAAGGCCCTGTCCTGGTTCATCATGTCCGACACCTGGGCGGGGAGGTAGTTGGAAGCAGCCATGAACATCTTCCCCATGTAGCCACTCCAGGTCGAAGGCTCTTCGGGTCGACTGGGGGAGCAACGCACAGGCGAGGATGAGCCTGAGCTGCGGGAACCCACACACCCGAACGTTCTGAGCTGCACTCACAAGGGAAAGAAACTGCCTTGGCACGAAGCTCCGCCCACCCAGAGCCACTCAGGACACGCTGTCCTGGCAGCGCGTAAGGGCACGAGGGCCTGCTCGCCCTCAGAACAGCCATCACAGAGCTCTTAAGAGCTTCCCAGTGCTACGCTTTCCTGCATTAAGAAAGCCGTATCTGATGGCTAGCCTGATTTCTAGATTTCTAAAAGAGGGCTAGGGGACAGAATGAGATGGAATCGCTGTCTGGACTCTGTAAAGCAGCTTCAAGCCTGCCCTGCGCTGAGGGGAGAACACCCGAGCTCAGTGTGAAGGCCTTCGAGCCAGACTGAGTGGGAAGCACACCTCCGGGCAAGACGCTGGGGCGGTGTTTGATGACAGCGGGAGCACAGGGTACCGGGCCATTCGTGAAGGTGGGGAGCAGTCAGAGGGACCTGGGGCGCCCCTGCGGTCATCCGACTTCATCCTGGGGCCTCCACCACAGGGGTCACTGCTCTGTTGCTGAGACTGAGTGTGGACAGGACACCCCGCCCCTGCTGCTGCTTCATGAGCAGCGTGCCAAGGACCGGGTGGTCACACCGGCTGCGAGGCTGCTCGTCTGGGGGACCAGACCCTGGTGGGGAGCACACACCACAGCTCAGACGCTCTGGGTTACTTCTCAGGCTGTTCCCAGCTGGCTGGCTGGTGTTTGGACAGACCTCTTGGTCTCCGTGTTCCCGTCGGAAACGGCGGACCCTTTTAGACGTGCTGCTCCGTTCCCGCCCTTACTGCCCTCCCTAAGCTCTGAGCGCAGGGTTGGGACTGACCCACAGGTACAACATCCGGGCCCTGCGTCCAGGCAGAGACACGGCCCAGGAGAGTAAGAGGGAACAGGAGCCGTTAATCCCACGTGCCCGTAAAGGGCACAGGCCGCAGCTACCCAGGACCACAGAGGAGAAGGCGGGCGGAGTTCCTCCACCGCTCAGTGCCCGTTTCCCTCATTTGCAAAACAGGATGGTCCCGGGCACCGAGCTGTGGCCGCTAACCAGGTAACATGCACAGGGCCCAGCACAGCGCTGGGCTCGCGGCAAATGCTGTCGTGTAAGAGGGGGTCCCTGAGACCGGTGTGATCGAAGAGGTGCTGGGGTGGTGACCCTGGGAATCAAGCTGTCTGAGGAGGGTCACGTTCAAAGGAGCGTATGCAGGGGACCAGTCTGCTGAGAAGATGGAGGCAGACTGGTCAGAAGAGACTGGAAGGAGGGACTGAGTCAGGAGACGTTGAAGACGGGGGTAGGGCCGTGGCCAGAGCACGGGACCGAGACGTGAGCCACCTCACACAGGACGTGGCAGTCAGGAGGGACTGGAAGGTTCTGTTCCTGCTCACCTGAGATCACAGGCAGAACCCGGAGCGCCCGGAGGGGAAATGAGGTCGCATGGCCACTTCCTGTCTTAAGCACCAGTAATGACCTCAGGTAAAGACATGACTGAAGCAGCGGTCAGGGGGCCACCCAGTCACGACCCTCACGACTGAAGGGGATCTTTTTTAAAAATCCTCACCCAAGGATATTTTTCCACTGATTTTCAGGTAGAGTGAGAGGGAGGGAGGGAGAGAGAGAGAGACATCAATGTGAGAGAAACACATCGACTGGCTGCCTCCCGCACAACCCCCACCAGGGCTGGGGACCGAACCACAACCGAGGTACGTGCCCTTGACCAGAATCGAACCCATGACTCTTTGGTCCGTGGGCCGATGCTCTAACTGCTGAGCCACACCAGCCAGGGCCAGTGCTCCAACCTGCTACAGCAGGCGATGATTGACCCTCCAGGAGAGAACAGGGCTGAGTTTGAGAAGAGTGACAGAAACGTCTAGAAGATGGATGTAATCTTTGCAGAGTGAGAACTGCAGGGCGAACAGTGGGCTTCGGGATGCACACAGAGGCGGCTTCCCAGGGCCGCGGGCAGGCTGAGCCGGGAGAAGGGCCCGGAGAAGGGGTGACAGCAGCCTGCATTGGGAGCCGGGGCCAGCCCTGACAGTCCACAGCGCAGGGGCCTGGCTGGTGCCCTGGGACGGGGCACACAGACCCACACTGATACATAACGAGGAGATGCATTTCTTTCCATCACAGAAGGCGGGTCTCTCTTGGGACAGCTGTAAAACCCAGCGGGGAGGATCTGTCCTGGGGACATTTATTTGAGACGCTTTGGAGGTTCCCCTCTGGGAGGCTCTGGAAGCCTGGCGGGGCTGTAGAAGGTGGCGCTTACACGTGACCCTGGATTTGGAGACAGAGGCCAGCTCTGAGCAAGACACGGGACTTCTCTGAACCTGTTTCCTCGGTTATGAAACCCCCCTCTGCCTGCCTTCCAGGAACACGGTGGGGACCCAGGGAAGACGTGAGGATGCTCCAGGAACCCTGAAACGCCCCGTCGGTGTGGCAGCGCCGTGACCGCTGACTCCACCCCCTGCTTTCTGAGTGTGCTGGAGCTCACTGCTAACACCTCGTGCTCCATGTCCTGTCACACCAGAGAGAAGTGTCAGGAGACACGAGGTGCCCGAAACCCCCCGAGGAAGGTGTGAGCCATCTACCGTGCAACTAGAGGCAGGGTCTTGACCATGGGAGGAGGGCTGGGTGGAAGGAGACCTCGTGGCGGCTCTCCGGCTTCTGAGTGTAAAATGTCCCAGGAGAGGACACAGGCACGCATGCAGCATGTACTTAGCCCTGTAAATTCATGCTCACACACGACAGCAGGCAGAGTTTCTACGCATGGGCCCGGGGTTCCCCGCCCTGGTCCCTGCACCCTGACAGCGATGGGCTAGCAGTAACTATGCCCAGCTGACTGCAAGCAGGGAGATCAGGCAGGGAAATCGTCCAGGTGGGCTCGATCCCATCACGTGGGCCCTTCACAGCAGAGAGCTCCCCCTGACTGCTGGCAGGGAAGGAAGGCAGGAGGAGGCGTCAGAGAAATCCAAAGCCCAGGAAGGAATCACCGCGGATGAGTTTGGAAGGGGGCTTCCGGCTCAGGTGCGCACGCGGCCGCGGACCCTGGGATTTCTGCCTCCCCAGGCCCTGAGCGGAGCACTCGGCCGTCCCGGACCACGGACCCACAGAACCGGAGGTAATGCCCGTGGGCTGTTTTGAGCCATTGCGTTGTGGTTATTTGTTATAGCAACAACAGGAAACGAACGTGCCCGGCCCTGGCTGCAGGCAAATACATGCTTCTCATCCTGCCAGCCTCGCCCACGCCTGCCACAGGCATGCTCGCGGGCACAGAGTGTCTGCCGGGCAGGGCGATGCAATGATATTCTACTGTATTCAGAACTACACCGGCTAATAGTTATGAGTGTTTGTTTGCTCCATGCTGGGTACTACACTACACGCTTTAGGTCAAGGAACTCATTTAACCCTTACAACAAGCCTAAGATGTGTAGACGATGAATCTGTACCGAAGTCCAGAAAGATTAAATTACTGCCCCAGCGTGAGTGCCCCTAGACTTTGCCTCCATGCGTTGGGCCACCAAGGCTTAGCTAACCTACACTTGCCACGCTGGTGAGGACATGGCAAGCGAGGCCAAGGCGACGGCACGCACAGAGAGAAGAATCACTTGCTGGTGTGGCCCCTAGCACAGCATCAGGGCCCGACTCCTTCAGCCGAGTCAGTGCCTGGCGCCCGGCGCCGCACCCACCTGTTGGTGAGGTGTTCCAGCTTGAAGATGTGCACCGTCTCCGTGTTGCTGGAGGCACAGAGGAACTGCGAGTCCATACTGAAAACGAGGGAGCTGATCGTCACATACCTAGAAAACAGAGCAACGTATGGACTGGGGAGCTGGAAAAAGTGAGGGTTGCTGCCTGATCGTTCAAAAATCCGCTTTCTAAGACAACTGAAGAGGCTAGGTATTCTGAGATCTTTCCAACATCGTGTCATTCGTTTGAAATTAATGTTGAAAGACTCATACAGGGTCACGGTCTCAGGCAGGCTGAAACGAGGCATGCTCCTTCCTGTCACCGCGGAGGTTCTCCAGCTGCTCTGCACCGACTGGCTGCAAACCCTCAGCCGACAGGATCCCAGACCACTACACGTTTTATCTCCACAGAAGGGACTCGGGAGTTACTTCTGGATGGTGACTCTTGCTCTCTCATTTCTCCTTTGTTCCCCCCTCCCCCCACCGCCCCATCACATCAAAAAAGGACTCTCGTGGCTGAAGTCCTGTGTTAAAATGGCTTTTTTGCTCTTGGGTGTTCTAAGCGGTAAGCAGGCCTCTAGGTCAGTTACCTGAGAAAGTTTACTTCTACCCCCAGGGGCACAGAGAGGAGGGCACAGAGCTGCCCCCGCCTCTGCCTAGATGGCTGCCAGCCGCCCACTGTGGAACCTCCGTGGGTGCTTTAAAGCAGGTGTTGCAGTGAACACACACCTTTTCATTCCTCTCCGAAACTCGTAGAGCTTTTGCCCATCAGGTACAGAGAACACCCGGATGACCGTGCCCTGGAAAAGAAAGCAGGTGGACATTTCAAACCGGGAAGGGCTTCACACAGACACGGCCCTTGAGCAAAGCTTGTCTTACTGGTTTCGAACATCTGTTCCCGAAGAGGAAGTACAAAGCGTTAGGCAGGGAGGCCTTTTCGCTTTGTGTGTGTGCCATGCGAGCAATTCTCGGATGTGTCTGTGTCCACTCTCCCTCCCACCCTGGCCCAAGGCTCTGTGTGTGTTCACCCAAACAGCGCTGGCTTCCTGGAACAGTTCGTCTCTGCCGGTCAAAATAGACCTGTTTTTCATGGCATCTGAAAATTCAACTTGATCACATTCCCTGATCATTCTAATCAGAAGAGATCAATCTGTCCTGCTAAATAGCGAAGCGTCTCATTGAGACGACCTTCATGAAAGGCAGTGTCTGTTGTATCTAGGATGATGGGCACGCACATTTCTCGGTAAGACGGCAAGTTTTTGGGCAAAGCATCTTGCGTCTTGCCTAGCACAGGCCTTTGGTCTGTTGAATTAATAGATGCACCAATATACCACAACATGCCAGAAATTCTTCTCCTGAAATGAATTCTGAGCGTGTCACCAGACTCGTTTCATGAGATCAACATCCCGCAAACCCGACCGGAGGACAGCCCATGAGGGTGCGGAGCGCACTCACTTTTTCAGACGCGCTCGCCAGTTTGGAGCCCGAGGCGTTGAAGGTGATAGCAGCCAGTGTCCCCTCGTGGGCAGCAATAGTGCAGACTGTTTTCTGTTGGTGAAAAGGGAAAATGGACAGTGATGCTGGGAAAGAGGGAAGAAGGATTTCCCCTCCCGAGATCTCCTTCCTCTTTCCTCACTGGCCAAGCCACCTGTCTCTCTCGTTCCAGCAGACCTTGTACATATAAGCTGTACACCGTTCTCCAGTGTATCCAGATTCCGCTTCAAGGGCCGCTCCGTGTCTATCCCTTTTCCTGCCCTCAGGAAGACAGACAACCAACTGTGCCTGACGTCACAGACGCGGGCGCTCCCTGCGTGCATCTCTGGGGGGCTTCCCACAGCAAACCTGCCCCATTCTATGAAGCTTGGAGAGCCGAGGACAGGAAGCTAGAGCTGCACGTGGTCACAGGCCAGGCCACGCCGCAGCACGACTCGTTTAGGCCGACAACGGGCCACCAGCTGGCACGTGGTTTCTAGGATGCTGCAGATGTCTGCCTCGGCCTGGCACACTGCCTCCTGGCCATGCTGACTGATGGCATGAGGGTAAATATCATCACCTTTTCCTCCACACCCCAACCGCTGTGGCCAGAACAAACTCCCCGGGGTTGCTTCTGCCTCTGCACCCCACCCCTCGGCGACAGAGCCTGCTCGTCACCTGCCACTCCCTGCAGAGCCAAGCGGGTGGGCTGGGTCAGCCCGGTCACTGTCAACTCACCAGGGAGTGCCCGTCGTAGAGCACAATCTCCCCCGTAGTCAGGCTTCCAGGATAGGCCACGTAAGAGTTGGAATGGTTGATAGAGAGGGCACAAAGACCTGGCGGAGAGCAAACAGCAGATGAAAAGCCAGGGTCCAGAGAGAGAGAACTGAGCCTGGAAAAGGGCCCCTGAAAACGGTGCGCCTACACCGCCACCTACTGGTGAGGGGAGGAACGGCTTTGCCGACATTGACTTGGGGTTGATGAGGAGCACAACTTCATCCAATGAAGTGAATTTACAGGCAGAGACCTCCTGTGAGACACTGGCCGTGTCCTCTCCCCAGCTCAGCAGCCAGGATTTCGAATGTTTAAAATTCTCTTCTTCACATTTCACCCCAGGCCTCTGAAATCACATCGACTTCTCTTCCGATCCCATTACCCTCTCGTCCAGGCCACAGGAGAAATGAACTGATAACTGAAGTAACACTTCCCACTGTGGAAGGCAGAATGTGCCAGCCTTCCGGCAGGTGATTAAATGCAGTCATTTCCAGTTGGAGAACGGGAGGTGGTGAGGGCGAGGACCTTTTTAGAAATCGCTCCTTTCGGGGCCGGATGTCCTGCCTCGACTGGGGAAAGGGTGCCTTTGGAGGTAGGAGTTTATTTGAGGACCGCACCTGCCGTTAGGGTGCTGTGTCTGCCATGGACACAAACCAAAGAAAGGATATTTGGGACTGAAGACGTTTTGACAGTGTTCTGGAAGGGTACACAGCCAATCAAACCATCGAACCAACATAAGTCACTTTTATTTACAAGGGGGTTCAAAGTGTGTGTGTGGGGAGGGGGGATCCTAATAGCATTTTTTTTTTACTTTAAATAATTTTTTATTTTTTTGATAACAGTTGACTCTAGGAGCATTTAAGTGAAGGACTTTCACATCAGTGGTTTAGAGTATTAGAGGTGTAGATGATAGAAGTGAATTCGAAAGCATTGCTGGAACTTTGAGATTAGGCAAGAGAGACATCTTTTTAAATAAAAAAGGTACCTGACATCTTCGTTACAGGTTAGTCTGTTAAATGGGTTTCTTATAAAAGCATAAGAAAAACCTGAGATCAGGCTCAGATGTACCCCGCCTAATCTGCTGCGGGGAAGAGCACAGAGAAAAAAATCAAACGTTGAGAACTGGAACCAGGACCTACCTCCTGCTCCGGCTTTGCCAAGGACACAGTCAGGGCTGTGCTCTCTCACTTGCCACACAGAACTATGGGAAGAATGTGACCGAGCCTGGCACCCTCACCTGCATGCTCCGGCTCCCCGCAACCCTCTTGGCTGTACAAGGTCACTCTTGGCCTGGGCCTTTCAAGAGACCACTCAGACCTTCCCAGTTTTGCTCTGGGAACCCCAATTCCCCATCTCCTCCTTTGCATTCCAAAATGCAATTTCAAGAACAGCCTGCCCAGCAGAAGGAACTCTGGTCTTGTGACACGGGGGAGGGAAGACGACCAGGATACCAGTGGGCTTGCACGTGGGCTCCCCCAGGAGTGGTTAGCGGAGAGGAGTTAAGATCAAACATGGCAACGGCAGAAGGACTTGAGTACCAAATCGAACAGTTAAGAGCTTACAAATGCAGCTGGTAAGTCCTGAAGGTTTCTGAGTACATGTGTTTTTAAAAAGCAGAGTTAGCCCTGGTCGGTTTGGCTCAGCGGTTAGAGCGTCGGCCTGCGGTCCAGAGAGACCCGGGTTCAGTTCCCGCTAGGGGCACATACTTCGGTTGCAGTTTGTCCCCGGCCCTGGTTGGTCGTGTGGAGGCAGCCACTTGATGTGTCCCTTTCACGTCGATGTTTCTCTCTCTCTCTCTCCCTCTCTCTCCCTCCCACTCTATCTGAACAAAAAATAGAAAAATGTCCTCGGGTGAGGATGAAAAAAAAAAAAAGCAGAGTTAATCAAAACTACAATGAGATACCACTTCACACCCACTAGGGCGGCTATTATCACAAGGATGGATAATTGGAACCCTCGCACACTGCCGCTGGGAGTGTAATAGGGGCCAGAGCTTTGGAAAACAGCCTGGCAGTTCCTTAAAAGGCTAAACACAGAGTTACATGTAACCCAAAATTCCACTCCTGGGTATATACCCAAAGGAAATGAAAACACAGAGCCACATACAAACTTGTAAACAAATGTTCACAGCAACGTTATTCATAATAGTCGAAAAGGATAGATAAAATGTGGTATATCCTCACAATGAAATATTATGAGATAATACAGAGAAATGAAGTACTAATATATATATAATACAATATGGACGAACATGGAAAATAGTATACCAAGTGATAGAAGCCTGTCACAAGAGACCACAAAGAAGTATCATTCCACTAAAGTGAAATGTCCAGAATAGATACATCTAGAGAGACAGAAGTGCATTAGGGTTGCCAAGGCCTGGAGGTACAGGGGGTGATGGCTAAGAGGTATGGTAATTTTGGGGGGGAATGAAATGTTCTAAAATGGACTGTCGTGGTGGTTACACAACTCTGAATATACTGGAAGCTATTGAGCTGTGTACTTTAAATGGGTGAGTCATACGGCATGCCGATTATGTCTCAATAAAGCGGTTAGAAAAAAACAGGCAGTGTTTTGAGAAAATCTGTCTGGCAGAGACAGGCTGAGAACATGAGTTCAAGACCCAGATCTGCTGACATGATTCCATATTTGTATATACTGCAAAATAATCACAACCCAGTCTAGTTAAAATCTGTCAACATACATAGTTACAATTTTTTTCTTGCAAGCAGATCTTTTAAGATCGAGTCTCTTAGCAACTTTCAAATATGCAGTGCAGTATTATTAACTCTAGTCACTATGCTGTACGTTATATTCCCAGGACATCTTTATTTTATAACTGGAAGTCTGTACCTTGTGACCCCCTTCACCCACTTTGCCCCTCACACCCCCACTTCCCTCCTCTGGCAACCACTAATTTGTTCTTTGTATCTATAAAGTTATTTAAAAAAAAAATCCACATATAAGAAATTGTATGGTATTTGTGATATTTGTCCTTCTCTGGCTTATTTCACTTAGCATCACACGCTCAGCGTCCATCCATGTTGTCACAGTGGTAAGAGCTCATTCTTTTTATGGCTGAACATATTCCATTGTACACACGTACCACATCTTCTTTATCAGTGCATCCATCATTGGACACGTAGGTTGCTTCCATGTCTTGACTGTTGTGAATCACGCTGTGATGAACGTGGGGGTGCAGCTACCTTTTGGGGAGAATAGTTTCATTTTCTTAGGATACAGTCCCAGAAGTGGAATAGCTGGACCGTACGGTAGTTCTGTTTTTCACTTTTTGAGGAACTTCCTTACTCTTTTTCATAGTGGCTGCACCTCCTTCCATTCTCACCACCAGGGCCCAGGGGCCCCCTTTCTGCACATCCTCACCAACACTTGTTCTCTCTTGTCTCCTGGACAAAGCCATTCCACCAGGTGGCAGGTGCCCTTCAGAGTTCTGTGTTGCAATGTAAGTGTCTCAGAAAGGAAGAAAGGCTTCAGCGTCTTCAGCAAGCATGGAACGTTCTGTGTTACCTACTGGAGGAGACGGCCTGGACTCTAACAAGACGGGCACAGGGGCATGGCTAGGGCAGGTATCCTCAGGCAGCTCTGACTCTGGGCTTGCACCTGTGCCAACCCACCTGACTTTAGCCAAGGGGTCCTGTGCACCGACCCTCGCAGATTACCGAAGGTCCCCAGAAATGCTTAACATCAGTTCCTTCCATTTCCTAGGGCCCAGTTCTCAGACAAACACAACCAGCTATAAGAGGGTGTCTTTATGTCCCGAGGAAAGAGTGAAGAGTCTTCTGTTTCTGCCACAGGTGCCCACAAAGCCTTTTAAGGAAGGAAACGAGCTTTTCTTTGATATTACTTTATAAAGGAAAAGTGATCACGTAAACAATTTGCAGAGCCCAGAAAATATGAAGAGAGAAGAAAAGAAAATCAGTCATCGTTCTCGAACCCAGAGTCTTTCCACCGTTCTCAGTATTTGACACATTTCCTTCCACAGGAGCTAGGTTTTGACGTGGCTTTTGGACTCGTTTGACACTTGACACACATGTTCATAAATCATGGTCAGCTGTAATTTCACTGAAACGGTTTGGCTGTACTTCTGCAGCTGGAGACGAAGGACCTGCTATCAATTCGAGAACCGATGGCATGACTCCACTGGATTCGAGAAGTCCCGTGATTCTAAGTCGTTGTCATCTTGGTATTCATAGTAGGACGTGTCAAACACCAGGCAGTTTACAGTGATCTATGTCATGCATTTCCCTCGGGGCTGATTCATGGCTCAGAATATGCTTTCCCGTTTTCAGAAATAGAAGGGCGTCTCTGTGCTTGCAAATGAGCGTCATTTCCCACCTGCACGACCATGTCCAGAGACAGGTCTCACGGGACAACCAACCACGACTTTGTTGAGTCATACACACATGTGTGATATAGACTGCCCCCTCAGTACCCCGCAGCAGGTCGTGAGATCGACGGCAACCCAAGTCCCGCGGCTGGCAGGCCCTGTTCGGAGACTCCTACCCTCGGCTGCTCAGCGCGCAGACTGCTGTGCTGGCAGGAAATTAGCTTCGAGCCCCTTCTGGCCCAGCTCTTTAGAGGAAACAGCCTGCGATCTTGGACGCAACAGGAGCGGGCACGACACAAAGGCAGACAAACGGGAAGGAAATTTACAGCCACGTTAGATGCTGAGCGCAGAGCCAGGGCAGAACCCTGCGTGTCGTTCATTTGCAGTTCACGTGAGCCAAGGATATACAGAATCTGTGTGCTCGAGCCGACAGACAGGTGATTCTGTGTCTCCTGTGTGCTCACGGCGGGTTTATAAAATCAGGGCCAGTTTCCACCTTGATGGTTGTTCCGAAAGTCTATTTGAGAATGAGAACAAATACAGGAGACCACGGGCCTCAGGATTTGATGTGCATGGTTCTGACTGCAGAGTCAGCTGATGGCTCTCGAGCGAGGAGCTGGGCAGGTCACCGCGGTGCCAGGCCGCCCTCCAGCTGGCGCCGGGCTAGTGAGTGAGCTGAGCGGGCCTCCATGCCCTCCGCTCATCCTCTCCGTAATTCGGGGGGTGATAATTATCCTCTCCACTTTGCTGAAGTAGAAAGGGAGCTCAGGGGTTGTGGAGAGGATAATTATAAATTTCAGGATTTGAAAAGCTCCTGGGCGTTCTCTTCTAAGGACGGCAAAGGTGTAATGAGACACGCTGTGGTCTTTCAGACCCTGGCCTTCCAGAAGGAAGTGCTCAGTCTGTCCCTGAACCCACTCATAGTGCTTCTCCGAGACAGAGGAAACACCTACCATTGTTTCTCATTTTCCTTGAGATAAAATTATTCCCTTTACAAAAAAAATGCACATTTTCAAAATAGCCCCCCACTTTCAAAACCTTTCCTCCCTCTTTAAACTGCATAAAGTGAGGTAACCAATGAGTTTTCTGAGCTAAGAAAAACAGCTGTATTTGCTAAAAGTTAAGAGTAGATGGGGGAAAACATCCTTTTTGCAGGAGGCACAGGCCCGGTCCTGAGGGGGGCAGCACTGTCCCCTGGCCTGAGCAGCGCGAGGTGGAGGAGGGAGGGAGGCAGGGAGGGCAGCGGCCCGCTGGGTGAGCCACAGTCCTTCTGCTGGAGAGGCCTCTCACTGTGCCCACTACCCTCTCTGCAAAAACTGGAGAGCCGACAGCAGCTTTGAGCTCTGTGCCCACCAGGAAAGTCCCCTGTTCAAATCCAGCTCAGGCCCACGGCTTCCTGGAGCTCTGCTTACCTGGGAGAGCCCATCTCCCTACCGACTGCCTGCACCCCAGTCCCCCCCTGGGTCCCAGCCCTACATGTCCTACCCCTATGTGTCACATGGAGCAGATGGGTCTCAGGGAACAGTGTGGCTGGATTTGAGGTTCCAAGTGTGCGGTTGCCATATCAGCACCTGACAGTGCCTAGTGGGGTCCTGGGCCCACAGTTCGGCCTCACTAACTCCTCTTCCAGACTAGCTCAGCCCCTCGTTCCTAAAACAGACCTTAACCCCCACGGCTCCTTCACTTACCATCCTCCATCTGTGAAATGCTTTAAAGTCATTCCACAGAACTTTATAATGGCTTTGTTCTTTTAAAAATATCATTTTGTCATGGCTAAAATGTTTAAGCACTGAAGTCACCAGTAAAGGGCTATCCATGTCATCGAGAGGAAGAGGAGGAAATGAGCAGAGGAGGTGTTGGCCGCGTGGCAGGCTGTGTACGCGCTGGTCCTCTGGCACACGCCCTCTCACTGAGTTCTCAGCCTACCCTGCGAGACGGGTGTCATCATCCCATTTTACAGAGAAGGAAACTGAGGCTCAGAGACTACGTGACTTGGGTTGGTCCACACAGATCTTGTAATCAATCCAGTGACCATCAAAGAACTGGGAAACTGCAGTAAACTGAGTCATTGGATACGCAGACCGTTCCAGTGTGATGACTCCCCACCCTGCCAGCCACCTGGGGAAGGACCTCTTTCTTGTTTACTCCTCACTCAGTGAATTCATAAAATGTCACCATCTGCTGCTTCAATCTAACAAATCCAAACTCTTCCCCTTCTTAACCGGGAAACTTGTCCAGCGGTGTTCCGTCCGGCGAGATGTCTGCGAGGTCCAGTTTCCCACACGGCACCCACGTGGAGATTTCTTTGTCACATAATGGAACATATTCTTCAGGGTTCGGCTTGTCTCTCTCCTCCTCACGTAGACACACCAAGTCAAAACCTGCTTTTAATGATTACGCCTACTCTGTACTGAGCAACCACAGAAAATAATTAGGGGTAAACACCTCTCGGTATCAGATGCATGAACTCTCCCACGCGTCTACCTTGGATGACATTTACCGAAAACAGCTCCCAGATGAAAGGAGTTCCTGTCCGGCGGCCAAGGGGGCCACACAGCCAGCCTGATGTACCCGAACCTGCCACCATTAACACGCAGCTTCGAGGTAAACACCATGAACACTTATAAAGCAAAAACACGGCTTCGGGTTCTCAAGAGAGGTGGAAGTACGGCTTGGGAAAGGGGCACCTGGCTTGTTCGGGGAGCTCACCTGTTGGGTTTGCAGGAACATCCAGGATGGTCTTCAACAGCTTCATGTCCTTAATGTTGTGAATGTAAATGGACTCCTCCAGGCACACCAGCAGCCTCTGTAACCACACAGACTCGTCAGTCTACTGGATCGAGCCGTTCCTCGAAAAGGGACCGAGCCCATCGAAATCGCTCATCTTTCCTCTGAGTCCTAACCTGATCCTAAGTCTAAGAAGGAGGAAAAATCTGGATGCTGGGTTTTGTTTTTGTTTTTAGAGAGAGATTGGAAGGGAGAGAGAAACACTGATGTGAGAGAGACACATCAATCGGCTGCCAGCTGCCTCCTGCACGCCCCCTACTGGGGATCAAGCATAAAACCCGGGCATGGGCCCTGACCCGGAATCAAACTGGGACCTCTCAGTCCATGGGACCACGCTCAGTCCACTGAGCCACACTGGCTGGGCTGGATGCTGGATTTGAAGATGATGTTTAAGTAGGCACACGTGCACGTGCACACACACATATACATCATCAGCCACCTGAACGGAAACGTAAATTACAAGACCTTTAGAAATTGAGATTTCTTTTTCTTTCTTTTCTTTGGTACTTTCCCCTCTGCTTAGAATGGGAATTTCTGAACACTTCCTGATCAGACTTCTTTTACTGTTTAGGGTAATTTGGGGTAAGCTTTTGGGTTCCTATTTCCATGAGACAGGCTCCTCCTTTTTAAATTGAATTTACTGGGGTGACATTGGTTAATGAGATTAAGGTTACAACTGTACAATTCTATAACACATCATCTGTACATTATGTCGTGTGTTCACCCCAAGTCAAGTCTCCTTCATCACCATTTATCCCCCTTTACCCTCTTCTGCCCCCACCCACCTTTCCCTCTGGTAATCACCATACTGTTGTCTGTGTGTATGAGGTTTTTGTGGTTTTTTTTTTTTTGCTTAATCCCTTCACCTTTTTCACCCCGTGCCACAACCCCCCTTCCCTCTACCAGCTGTCAATCTGTTCTCTATCTATGAGCCTGTTTTTATTTTTTGTTAGTTTACTTTGTTCATTAGATTCCATATGAGTAAAATCACATGGTACTTGTCTTTCTTGGACTGGCTTATTTCACTTAGCACAGTACTCTCCAGGCCCATCCATGCTGTTGCAAAAGGTAAGATTTCCTTCTTTATGGCCGAGTAGTATTCCACTATGTAAATGTACCACAGCTTTTTTATCCACTCATCTACTGATGGGTACTTGGGCTGCTTCCAGATCTTAGCTATTGTAAATAATGCTGTTATGAACATAGGGGTGCATATATTCTTTCGAATTAGTGTGTCAGGTTTCTTTGGATATATTCCCTGAAGTGGAATCGCTGGGTCACAATGCAGTTCTATTTTTAATTTTTTGAGTAAACTCCATACTGTTTTCTACTGTGGCTGCACCAATCTACATTCCCACCAACAGTACATGAGGGTTCTCTTTTCTCCACATCCTCACCAGGACTTGTTGTTTGTTGATTTATTGATGAAAGCCATTCTGACAGGTGTGAGGTGGTATCTCATTGTGGTTTTAATTTGCATCTCTCTGATGATTAGTGACATTGAGCATCTTTTCATATGTCTATTGGCCATCTGTATGTACTCTTTGGAGGAGTGTCCATTCAGGTCCTTTGCCCATTTTTAAATTGGATTGTTTGTTCTTTTGGTGTTGAGTTTTATAAATTTTTTATAAATTTTGGATATTAACCCCTTATCAGATGTGTCATTGGTGAATATGTTCTCCCATTCATTGGGTTGTCTTTTCATTTTGTTGACGGTTTCCTTTGCTGTGCAAAAACTTTTCAGTTTGATGTAGTCCCATTTATTTATTTTTTTCTTCTGTTTCTCTTGCCCAAGGAGATATATCAGAAAGAAATATTGCTAGGAGAAATGTCTGAGATTTTACTGCCTACGTTTTCTTCTAGGATTTTTACAGTTTCAAGTCTAACATTTAAGCCTTTAATCCATTTTGAGTTTATTCTTGTGTATGGTGTAAGAAGGTAGTCTAGTTTCAGTTTTTTGCATATATCTGTCCAATTTTCCCAACATCATTTATTGAATAGATTATCTTTACCCCATTGTATGTTTTTGCCTCCCTAGTCGAATATTAATTGACCATAACGGTGTGGGTTTATTTCTGGGCTCTCTATTCTGTTCCATTGATCTACGTCTGTTTTTATGCCAGTACCATGCTGTTTTGATTACTATAACCTTGTAGTATAGTTTGATACCAGGTAGCATGATTCCTCCAACTTTGTTCTTTCTCAAGATTGCTGTGGCTATTTAGGGTCTTTTTTTTTTTTTTGGTTCCATATAAATTTTTGGAATATTTATTGTAGTTCTGTGAAGTACACCATTGGTACTTTTTATTTTTCTTTATTGATTTTTTAGAGAGAAAGGAAGGGAGAGGGAGAGAGAGATAGAAACATCGATGAGAGAGAACATCCATTGGCCACTTCCTGCATGCCCCCCACTTGGGATCGGGCCCACAACCTGGGCATGTGCCCTGAGCGGGAATTGAACTGGCAACCTCTTGGTGCATGGGTCAATGCTCAACCACTGAGCCACACTGAGCAGGGCACCATTGGTATCTTTATAAGAATTGCACTGAATCTATAGATTGCTTTGGGTAGTATGGACATTTTAATGATGTTAATTCTTCCTATCTATGAACATGGTATATGCTTCCATTTATTTGTTTTCCAAGTACAGGACTTTTACATCTTTGGTTACATGTATTCTTAGGCCCTGGCCAGTTTGGCTCAGTGGTTAGAACGTCGGCCCAAGGACCAAAGAGTCTCCGGTTCGATTCTGGTCAAGGGCATGTGCCTCGGTTACAGTGCAGTCCCAGACTATGGTCAGGGTCATGTGGGAGGCAACCAGTTAATGTGTCTCTCTCATATTGATGTTTCTCTCTCTCTCTCTCCCTCCCACTCTATCTACAGATAAATTCAAACAAAAAATTTATTCTTAGGTATTTTATTTTTTGATGCAATTATAAATGGGATTGTTTCCTTAATTTCCCTTTCTGATAGTTCATTATTGGTATATAAAAATGCAACAATTCCTGGATATTTATTTTGTATCCTGCTACTTGACTGAATTCATTGATCAGTTCTAGTAGTTTTTTGGTGGAATCTTTAGGGTTCTCTATATACAGTGTCATGTCATCTGCCAATAATGACAGTTTGACTTCTTCCTTTCCAATTTAGATGCCTTTTGTTTCTTCTTCTTGTCTGATTGCTGTGGCTAGGACTTCCAGTACTACATTGAATAAGAGTGGTGAAAGCGGACGTCCCTGTCCTGTTCCCGATCTTAAGGGGAACGCTTATAGTTTTTGCCCATTGAGTGTAATGTTGGCTGTGGGTTTGTCATACATGGAGACAGGCTCCCTTTTAATGTTCATAACAAATCCCCTTCTTGTATAGAGGTGGATTTCTCTGCTCCCCCTGCATCGCCCAGTCTTCCCTTTTACCCCTCTCCAATGAATGGTCAGATTTTCAACTTCACCCAACTCTCCTGCAGACCTACTTTTGTGCACTTTCTCCAGCCCTGGTAGAGGGAACCGAGAAGCCCTTCAGCCTCGTGGGAACACCCATCCTCCTCCCGCGCTTGTGCTCGGCTCCTCTCCCTGGGGCCTGCCTCCCCAGGGCCCAGAGACCCTTCTCTTCCTCTTCCCGTGAGCCTTGTCAGGTTTGGAGCCTGTTCCCGTGGCCGTGCTCTCTATCGAGTGGGAACAGGCCATGGGGTTCACGAGCCACATGTGTAAAGGAACAGGATGCAGAGCTCAGTACAGGTGAGCAGATGCCGAGCGAGGCTGGGGAGATGTTGGGGAGGAATTTGGGGTCTGGGAGCTCTGGCCTCCCTCCAAGCAGCTGCCTGCTACCCCTGCACACGCCTGATGCGCTGCCCTCGAGGCCAGTGGTTCTCAGACTTGGATGAGGATCAGAGCACCCAAGGGGCAAGGCCTGGGCTCTCCCCTGAGATGCTGGTTTGGGAGGTGGTTCAACAAGTGCCCCAGGGAACTCTGACGCACACCTGTGTTTGAGAACCACTGTTCTCCGGCCAGACCCTTTTATCCCAGGGAACAAAACTTGGAAAGGAAGGTACCTAAAACGCTACCAAAAAAGCAGCAGGCTCTCGGCCTGGGAAAAGCCTGCCCTACTGTTTTCCCAGCAAGACTCCTCAAAGCTCAGAAAAGTGGAGACTGACACTGGAACCAAGCAGAAGAATAAAATATCAACATCTTAATTTTAATTAAGGCTCTGTAGTCACAGGTCTGAGGCTGGGTGCTGAGGAGCAACAAAATTCTAACAGGATCTCAACACCGATGGCAAGTGAGTGCTTCTCCGTGGAACACCTTCTCTGATTGCCCCGGTCCCTTTGCCTTTTGCCAGCACTGACTATGGTTTGGGTTATATTACTCTAGGCTTGTCTCTGTTCTTGGATTTCTGTTATTCTCATGCATTCCTTTCCAGCCCCACACCCAGTCCCCGGCACATGAGGTCCTCAGCACACGCTTCTTGCAGAAACGGCACCTACTGCTAGCTCGTCTGTCCTCGTCTGCATCTCTTCCCACCGGCTCGAACAGCACCATCTGCGCTGTGGCCCACTTGGCCGAATTTCAGGTCACCCCCGTGTGGGCTGCAGACAAGAATTAAGTGGGAGGAGAACAGACAGAAAACATTCAGAGGGAAAGAGGAGGTACTCTGTCTCCAGTTCCTGTGACAGCACGCTTCTGGGATGGGCATGAGCCTGGGAACTTGCTTCCTTCACCAGTCAGTTTTCAGTCTCAGCAGAACCAGGGGCTGGCCTTTGACTCAGCTCCTTCCCTGTCACGCTGGTTCTCATTGACTTTTCCAGGTTTTACAATGTAATGACTCCTTTTATCAATTAGAAAATATGTATAGCGTCTGCCCTAGAGTACGGCAGACTTACTCTCAGCTTCGGAGTCTGGACGTAGATGCCACATCTGTTCTAGGGTCCTTGTCGTTCAGACGGAGGTTGAGAACAGATAACCAAAGAACAG
Organism: Tadarida brasiliensis; assembly: GCA_030848825.1. Taxonomy (NCBI): domain Eukaryota; kingdom Metazoa; phylum Chordata; class Mammalia; order Chiroptera; family Molossidae; genus Tadarida; species Tadarida brasiliensis. The sequence continues at coordinate 57,207,841 of CM061273.1, forward strand.
TAGAAGCTCAAGGATCGAAATGCTTCTGGTTTACTGCCTTTATTCTGCTGAATACATTTCCTCAATTAAGTCCCAGGGGAATCACATCAACCAAAAGTGAAAAATATCACAATTACTAAATATTCTTCCTTTCTGAATATTGGAGTCCCCCACCCCCCACCCCAACCTGGCAGGAAGGGGCTGTAGGAGTTACCCAGACCAGAAGTTGTGAAGGTTTTAAGAAAAGCAAACCCCAAACACTTTGCAGACCTGTTCCAAATCATCTTCTTAAGAGCAGAAATGTTAAAGGAAGAGAGACCTGCTCGATCTGGGTTCGGATTAGTGTGGCCATTAACAGCCAAGTAGTTCCAGTCATTCGTGTCCTTTGGAAGGTGGGGGAGGAGAGCCTTAAAGTTAGTGAGTGTCTATTGAGGGGGGTGACATCTAAAGGCTAACAGACTCGGACACTTAAATAACCTTTCCTTGTCCCATTTGCTAATGAAAATATAAGAGAGAAATTATACAAATAAATGCCATAGATATGATTTGAGGGTTCTAATCTTTACCGGACATTTGCCTAAACAATCTTAAAAAGACAATCAGCTATGGAGAAAGGATAGGTAATGTTCCCATACTGGCTACTACTATATGCAAAGAAAACAAAACACAAAAAACAGTTTTGCAACAAAATTTCACGTGCTCCCAACAGACTTCAGACGGAGCGCTTGAGCCAAGAATTGTGCTTCAAAGCTTTCGAGTTGAAAACTCTCAAGCTGCCTTGTCCTCTTTTGCCAAGAACCCAGGTTTATTTTCTTTACTTCAGCTCCTCTTTGCTTAAAAAAAAAAAAAAAAAAAAAAATCCCCATATCCTATTTCTTGGGCTGTTCTCAGCTTTATACAGGCTTAAGTGGATAGTCGATCAAAATGTTTGATTGACGCAAAGAAATAATCTCTTCCTTCCCATAAACTTAAGAAAGCACTTTGTCTCATTTGTTAAAAAAAAAAAATTAATCAGCACTAACAGTTTGGGTACAAAGACAGAAGAAAACAGTGTCCTCAGGGAATGCAAGGACCTCCACCCTCCGGGAGTCCTGACTTGGATAGACAGAGCTGCGCAGTCACCGGGGAATGTATCTGTTTGTTTCATAGGCAATTCGTGTGTTTCTACCAGGCATTCACCATCTTTTCCACCAGGTCTTACAATAGTGAACACACAGCTATGGCCCCCGCCCTCCTCCTGGGATTCAAAACCTAATAATTCAACGGAAACTCTGCTAAGACCTCAAACACTTATTTAACAAGGACTCATATCTTTCAAGAGAAGGTGCCGCATATTTGAGATAAGAATAACCCTTCCCTTCAACAAAGAAAACACTACAAGAAAAATCTTCAAGGGTCAGCTGGGGGGAAGAAAAGTGGAAGGCCGAGGCCCCGGCCCACTGGGCAGTTTTACTGACCGGCTTCAGAGCCACTTTGTCCCGAGAGGCATTACCGCCAGTCTGCAACGAATGTCACCATTAGGGACCCAAACCAGAGAGGCGTCCCTCTGTTGAGGTGTCCCTGCAGTAGCTCAGGGAGTTTCAGAGCCAGAGGTCCGCCCAGCCTGCACCCAGGGGAGGGTTCACCTAGCCGGTAGCCAATGTTCGAGAAAGAACAAGAGGTAGAAGGACCAGGGAGGACTCTCCGCTGAAACAAGGCCATGACACAAGTAGACTCTCTTTACCGGAGCCCCACACATCGAGACCTGCATATGGAAATCCCTTTTAGAATTTGATGCTTGTTTTACAGACATTCATCTTGAAAAATATCCATCTTTTTCTTCGGTCCCAATGAACAGAAGCCTTGCCATCTGGAGGGATCGCCCCACTTACCTGCCGGTTCAGCCTTATGGATAAGATATTGCTGGAGTAGCTGTAATTACAGATCTCTGTGCCTTTCTTGAAGTGATAGACGTTCATTTGCCGTGGCTTGGTGTGACTGACCACCACCACCAGGCTGCTGGAGAAGAGGCGCTCCACGATGTAGACATCCGGGATTTCATCTGGGAAGGAAAGCAGCCAAGGTTACCCGGGTTTCGGCCTCCCCTGAACTAGGCCAGTCGGCCAGTGTCCTCTAGGTCCTGCTGACTGGGCACCTTCCATTAGCATGCATTTACAATGATTTTTCCCCACAGGGAAGCTTTAACTGTTTCCAAAATGTAACAGTTCCGAAGCCTTTTCAAACATCTAAAGATGCCAGTGACCAGACACAAAGTCAGAATTTCCACAGCCTCCCCTCCAGGACCCTGGGGAGCCACTGTTTGCTCTATGAAACATAATAAGGGGTTTGGGCAATCTCATCTACCCTTTTCTCATTGAGAGGTTTCCAAGAAGTGAATGCTCCGCTGGGAGCCTTGGCTTTCCAAATTCTTCTGGTCCCTGTTGCTAAGAGGGGGACCACCATGGGGGACAGTGACAGAAAAATCTGCACTCCCTCCCCATCTTGCTGTGCTCCCTGATCCTTTCTGGAATCCCTTTCCTGTTGAAAACCATCTGGGCGTCCATGTTATAACCAGGGAGGTACCTCTGTACTCAGGAGGAAGGTACATTAGTGAGCTTCCTGAGTGCCCAGAGCTGGAGAACATTCTTTTCGTACCCATGCCTTTCTTGTTCTTGGGCAAGTCCCATAGGGAGCGACACAGGCCAGATACAGAGCAAAAAATATTCATGAAAATGGCATAATAAGAGTAACATCTTGCAAATAGATTAGGAGCCCAATGTATCATTTTACCAAACCACTTTCTTTCCAGGAAATCCAAAGACTGTTCTTCACTATTAGGATGGCATAAACTATTACGTACCCTGGGAAAATAAGAGAGTCATATTTCTAAGCTGAATTTTTTTTAATAGTCACTAGAAGTCCATCTTCCGTATGGACTATGTAAACGGGATAGTACTGCTGTGTTAAGGCAAAGGACATACTTCCACGACTGAACGACTGTTACCAATATTGTACAGCGCCAATATAACGGGAAAAGATCTCCTACATGATCTTTTGGTGTGACAACCCTAAAGATGATGACTGAATATATGTGTGTGAAAAGTGGTCAGCAGCATGGTTTTAAACAAAGGATTCCTTCATCTAAAATGCGACCTAAGCTATTGCTACATCTCACTAAGTGCTTCATTATGTTTTTATTTAAAGCAAGCAGAGACAATGATTTATATTTAAACCTGAAAAACACTGACTTGAGTATGATGAAGGGGGGAATGCAGATAGCTCAGGAGTAGCGGGATTAAAGTGCAGAGGGAGGATGTGGCGTCTCTGAGATCTCACGCACACACACTTACTGCTTCCATGGACTTGGTCCAGTCGCTCCACCGAACTCAAAGAAAACAGCTTATAACCGGCTTTGGTTCCAATTGCTAGGGATCTGTGGGAGATAATGACAGCCTGGGAATGACAACAGGGACTGCGTTCCAACCGCAGACCTGCCTGAAGACCGACACCCCTGTTCCCGCTAACCTCACAGGGGCCACATGAGCATGCCTCGCCAGGGGCTTTGCTATTTGACAACCTTCTAGCTGGGGAGGCACACCCGTGGGCAGGCCCGGTGAGCGGGGCAAGGTCAAAGACAACTGCACGGAAATGTGAAACGGCCACGAGCCCTGAAACTTCATGGGCTCTGCCATCAGATGGAATGTCAAACCTACCAGAGACCACGCTTTCCCGGCTGAGCAGAACAGGAGAAATGGGATGTTGAAGAATATTCACCATAGCCCTGGCTGGTTTGGCTCAGCGGTTAGAGCGTCGGCCCGTGGACCAAAGAGCTGCGGGTTTGATTCTGGTCAAGGGCACCGACCTTAGTTGCGGTTCCGTCTCCGGCCCCAGTTGGGGTCGTGCAGGAGGTGGACAACCGGTGTGTCTCTCTCACATCGATGTCTCTCTCTCTCTCTCCCCCTCCCACTCCACCAGAAGATAAATGGGAAAATATCCTTGGGTGAAGATTAAAAATAATAATAATAAAGAATATTCGCCATAGTACTACCCCCAACACAATTGGGGTCTTATGGTTGTTTGAGAGGCACTTTACCAAGAGGTAAATCATTTTTTATTCCCTTGATGCCTTTTTTTTTTTGCCTAAAAAGAAAATACATGTTCCTAGTAGGCATAGTAGGTCACTAGTAGGCAAAATTTAATAGATGCTTCCTTTTATCACTTTCCATGAAGCATTCCCAGACACTCTCATCCCTGGAAGGACATTAAACTCACTTGGGAAATTAAAAAAAAAAAAATACTGGGGACTGTCTACCGCTACTCCCCCAACCCTTTGCTTTTTATTGATTGGATTTTTTTTTGTTTAGTTCAAGAGCTCTACTGTGCAGACAGGGTTGAGAACTCTGCTTTATACTATGTTCCACAAACCAACAAACAAAATAAAAACCAAATGCTTATCTGGGGCAACGTAGGCTAAAAAAATCTTGTTTTTTAAAAATCTCACTTCTCAACCCATAGATACAGACAGAGTGTGAAGCCGGGCTTCCTTGGCCTCAGGATGAAAGCAAGGAGTCCGCTTTGTTCCGCAGCTGGGAATCCCCTTCCAGCTCTCCAGCTGGGCCCTCAAGGCCTGAGTGATGAACCGAATCTGACACAGAAGACACGCAGCATAAGCAGTCTGGCCCTGAGCACTTCCATCGGGGGGGAAAAGGGGGTGTCTGAGCTGAAAGGGACCTCAAAGTGGTCCTCGGGGGACCTAAACATTAGTCCAACTTCCTCATTTAAAACAAATAACATGCAAAGGTGAGAATCGCTCTTCACAGAGAAGCATATACTAAAATAAGCAACTTACTGCCACCAGCCCGATGGCCGCGGCTCTTGTTTCACTTGCCTAAAAAAGAGAAGGTCACGTGATTTTCCCGGGGATATATTTTTTTTCCTCCCCAAACATTTGTTCTGGGACACAGGGATAGGTGACCACAGTCAACTTGTAATCAGCGAGGTAGAGGCTTCTGTTCCTTAGCCCAGCCTGCCCAGTGGCTATACAGGTGTGTTAGACCTTTGCTTAAGAGCAGCAGTGGGTTTGGCATCTGTAACTGCGGGCTTCATGATGACAGACAGCTCCCGGAAAGGCAAGCCAGCAGCATCTTAGACCTTCAGAATGTACTCTGCAGTGTTTACTGTTTTTAATTTTTTCACATAAACGTTTCCACATAAATAATAGACACAATTAGTTGTAAACAGTGGTGTCTAAAGCTTGCAAGTAACAAAAATATGTATGTAACTAGAGTCTTATAATATTAACCAAAAGATCTGGCAATTTAAAGTAATTTTTAAACATATGCCCTGCTCCTGGAACAGAAGGATTTTATATATGAGAAAATGGCAATGTGGTCATTCTTATGTTTTAAACAATTAATCAATGGCTACAAAAGTCTCTGAATCAAGGAATTCAGACTAAAACCTATTTTATCCAGAAAGCTTTTTTGTAGGAAAAAAAAAATTCTCATCACCTCTCATGGACATAGGGTTTGGGACAAATATGTATCACCGATCAAATGAAGAAATGTACCCAAGTGTCGAGCACAGTACCAAGCATGAAGTGTGAGTGAAATATTAGATCTCAAGCTCAGACTATACTTAGGGAAAAAGACACACTGATACTCCTAAATGTATTCGGTAAGGGGCTTGACTTATTTTAAAATTCAATGTCATACCCTCTGTGGCTCAAAACAACTGACTGTGACAAAAACTTTTATTTATAGGCGAGACAGAGCTGCCCAGCAGAGCCTTCATCCAAGAAAATGGAACCGACAGTAGGGACTAAGGAAATTAATTTTCCAAGCACCCTACAGTTTTGAAAATAACATTTGTATCCAAAAGTTATGAAGGCCTGGACTTAACTAGAATAAAGATTAACATTACTTTTAAATAATCTAATAAACAATGCTACAAAGCAGAAATTAGAACATTTACTAACAAGCAAACTAACTCCCCTCCTTAACCTGTGTTCAGTTGGGAAGGAAAACACCCAGGCATTTCAACAGTCATCTCCTCTTGCAAAATGTTTCTTACAAAACATCAGAATTTTATCTAGACTATCATTTTTGTAAACTGTGGGTCTCAACAGTGAGTCAATCCTAAAAACAATTCAGGGAGTCATAAATGGCTTTTAAGAAGGAAATAGATAAGCCTGGCTGGTGTGGCTCAGTGGTTGAGCATCAACCCATGCACCAAGAGGTCACTGGTTAGATTCCTGGTCAGGGCACATGCCCAGGTTGTGGGCAGGATCCCCAGTGGGGGGCATGCAGGAGGCAGCCAATCAGTGTTCTCACTCATCGATGTTTCTCTCTCTCTCTCTCTCTCCCTCTCCCTTCCTCTCTCTCTAAGATCAACAAAGAAAAAATATTATTTAAAAATAAATAAATAAAAATAACAAGGAAATAGAAAATACGAGAAGATATCGCCCATTAAGGGTAAATACCATTTTGTGATTCACTTTTTAGTGATACTATTTGTATATGGGTGTTGGGCAATGTAATATATATTTCTTATTGTGGGTGGTGGTCAAGGAAAGCTTCAAAATCACACATCTAACCAAGCTGTCCAGCAACCAGATTACCCGATTACACATACAGTTTTCTGAACAAAGGCATACTGTTTGGCATAGGGTGTTTTTAAACAGAAACACAACGGGAATGAAAGCCAGAGTTGCTTATGGTACATGATGGCCTTAATTACCACCGAATGTTCAATATTAGCATAGCCCAGTCTCAGGCCAAAAGCACAAGCCTGAATCCGACTACCAACAGAACACAACAGAAACTGGTACAGCAGGAAGTGGGAAACTGGGAAGAGGTCATCCCTGCCTGATGCGCTGGGTGCACATTCCAAAGAGATTATTCCATATGGTCCCCAGGGCTGGCGTCTAACAAATCCATGAAAAGAGGGAAGGAAAAAGATGCATGCTTCCAAGGGACAGAATCCTCCAGATGCCTGAAATACAATTCAGTAAATCCCAGCTCTCTGGCCAAAGTCCAAACGTGAACATCAAGGTGAAACATTAAAAATCCACTCAACAAAGCAACCTGGAGAAAGCCCGGGGCCGAGAAAGGGCTCGTGGACTCGTAGAAGGCGGCTCGGCCTCGCTGAGTGGGCTGTGTGGAAACAGTGAGAGGAAGGAAAGGTTTCTGACATCCAGAGTGGGCCGGCCAGATGCCCCGCGCCGGGGCAGGGACAGGGGCTGGCCTGACCGCAGGGATAGGCTGCCTCTGTCCGAGGCCCTGCCCAGATGCCACGTTGAGATGCTCAAGGACAAATGGGAAAGTTTTTCCTGGACTCCCATCTTCCTGGGCCCCAGCTATCACGCCTTGGGTCAACTTGCAACCTGCCCCTCCCCTCCCATCTCTTTTGTTTTGGCCTCTGCCCCTCCTTCCCCAGACCCCCACTTTGGTCACCACCCTACCCCCACTCCTTAGCTTTTTTCCAGCCCAACTCCCTTTGCTAACGCTCCCCCTTCACCCTCCGCCAGCCCCTCCTGGCTCTCAGCCCGAGCAAGGGTTGGGGGCGCCCAAACGCCCTGCTGGGGGAGGAGGGAGAATGGGGGGGCTACCTAGACCCGAACCGGTCGGGGGCAGCCGCCGGCCTTCCCGCCCACGGCCTCTTGGGGCGTAGGCCCGCGCCTCTATGGCTACAAGTTGCGGACAGGACAACACCCCTGGTCTAGACCTTCTGTCCCCCACTTCCCGGCCAGGCAGGCTCCGCGGCTTACGTGCAGTCCTGGTTGAAAGAGAAGCAGCTGAGCGTCCCTTCGATCCCGCCCGGGGGGCCGTCCGCGGCCTCGGCCTCCATCGGGGGCTCGACCCGGGGAAGCCGCAGTTCCGAGCCGGCGACAGCCACCTCAGCAGCCCGCTGGCGCCCGCTCTGGGGGCCGGGTCGCCAGCCCTTCTCGGCCCTGGCCCCGCCCCTCTCCCTTAGCCCCGCCCCGCCCCGCCTCGCCCCGCCCCTCCTGCCAGTTCGGCGGAACAGAGCAACTCAGAGGGCGGGGATCCTAACTTTCGGTCGCTATTGGCCACGAGTCCATGCCGCCGCTCACCCTTGACCAATTGGCGACGGATGTGGGCGGACCCGCCTTGTTGGACACCCGCCCCCAACTCCGTGACGCGGCTCGCCATTGGGCGAAGGCGCGTGATGCCGATCTGCCGGACACGTGGTGGTGTTTTCATTGCCAGAGCCGCTGGCCCGCCCGGAGAAAGGAAGAACGAGTGAGGCTGGGTCCTGACCTGCTGGCTCCAGTCTGTCATCTGCGTCGCGGCTGCGGCAGAGCGGACAGGAGGACGCTCTCGTTCGTACCCCACCCAAATCCCCGGTCATGTGTAGCTCTTCGTCTATTAAATTTACAGAGTTTAGTAGAGAGCGTTAGACGCCAAAGCCCCACCCTGTGTGGAGTCTCCAAGCTGCTTTGAGAAACGTTTCTAAAATGAGGATGCTAAGGCCAGACAGATAAGTTATCTTACCATTGCACGACCGTTGAGAATTGCTACATGACAAACACGGTATTAATGTGTATTATCTCGTTGAATTCTTATAAACTTTTGTGAGGAAAGTGTAATTATGGCCAATTTAAAAAGCGGCAGCTGAAGCCCGGAACTGCTAACCACCTGTTCAAATTAACACAATAAATGGTAGAAGGTGGATTTGTCTGATTTAAAGATCCATGCACCAGACGACTCTGCTAGGCAGTATTTGACAAATCGTATTTGGTCTGTAGCTGAAAAAGGAAAGAAAATGTGTATAGGATAGTGTATTTTATTAAAGTTATGAAGTCTTGAATACACAATTCAAAAATCACATAATTCGAGATGATGAAAGCTAAATGAATGCATGTTGCCCTGTAGAATTACCAGCACAGTTTATGAATCATTAGCTCTGCTAGATTTGAATTTATTTAATTCCTGATGGATTTTTAATTCATGCTTTTCAACTTTTGAGATGAAATGGTATTTTAATTATTGTTATGTCACAGCATTTCAAATTGGTATAATTCAAATTTATCTCTTTTGTGACAAAGATATATAGAAACTTGGACATAGACTGGATGACAGAAGAGGACTATATTTCACTTAAGCTTTTCTGGTTGGATTTCCGGTTTTGTCTTTCTGAAATGCAAATGTAGCAGTTTCTTCTCTCAACTGATGTAAAAATAGTTCATCTCATAGATTCACAATGTGTGTGGTGGCTCCTTAGTTGATTGTGTGGTGTTGTATAACCATCCTAAGTGAAAAGAGCTGCTGTTTGGATGCTTTAACTGCATCATCTTTGTAATCTCTCAGATCAAAAGCTCTTTCCCTATCCCTCCCAGCTCTGGCAAAAGCTTCCCTGCCTTCTAGTCTATTTAGAAAACCAAGTGTCTGGCATACTAGGTGCTAGGTTGCTGGAGAATTATATGAGATGCCCAGTAGGTTTTTAAAGTGGAAGTTGTTATTACCAAGAATTTGGACTTTATGGGGTAGAACTGGGAGCTGGTGTTAGTTTTTGAGCAGGACTGTTTCATGATAAAAACAGTGTTTTATGCAGATAAACTCAGCCAGTGTGTGCAAAACAGATTAGAAGGGGAAGGGGGGAAGCCTAGATTAATGTAATACCCTAGGAGTGAAGGGATGTGAGAGACTACTAGGCTATTGGATGGCAGCAAGTTTGGATAGGTTAGTACAAACTCAAGAGATATATGTATATTTTTATCCTCACCCGAGGACATTTTTGCATTTATCTCCAGATAGAGCGGGAGGGAGAGAGGGAGGAAGAGAGAGAGAGAAATATCTATGTAAGAGAGACACATCGAGTGGTCGCCACCCACACGATCCCAACCGGGGCCAGGGACAAACTGCAACCAAGGTACGTGCCCCTAGTGGGAACCGAACCTGGGACTCTCTGGTCTGTGGGCTGATGCTCTAACTGCTGAGCCAAACCAGCCAGGGCAAGAGATATTTTTAATTGAAATATATTTGGCAGGTAACATTGTATAAATTTAAGGCGACTAATGTAATTTGATACATTTATATATTGTAATATGATTGCCATGTATCGATAATTAGCACCTCTACACCAAGAGATATTTTGAGGCAGCGCTGTCCAATAGAAAGATGTGAGCCCCTGATGTGACCCTCATATGTAATTTTAAATTTTCTAGAAGCCACGTTAAAAAGGATAAAAACCCAAGATGTGAAAAATATTTTAATAGGTAATCAACGTAAAATTATTAATCAGTTAGTTTAGATATTTGGGCAGGTATTTAGGAAGAGGCATTTAGTTTCAGATATGTTGAGACAGCAGAACTGAATGTTCATTGGCATTGAAGTTCAGGCCTAGAGATGTTGATATGGAAGAAAACGGGTCTTCTTCCCAGCCCCACCCTTCCTGTGAATGATTCCCCCTGTATGTCTCCCACTGGGTTCATGGTCCACCATCCACTCAGGGCTGCCTCATCTGGTTTTATTTTTTCCCCAGGACAATACATAAATCTATATTTTTACATAAATTTATATTTATATAAATCTATCTTTATTTTATATCAACCTATAGTTTTATGTAAAAATTTAAAATGTTGACAACTAATTCTTTTTTTAAAAACAAACAAACACTGCGTGGGCCAAACTAAATACATCAGCTGGCTGGATGTGGTTTGTGGAGGGCCAGTTTGTGACCTCTGTTAAAGACATAAGCAGCCTCTTTGAGGGGCTCCACCCTCAAAAAAATTCCCAGATGTCCATTCATATAAAAAGCCAAAGGAAAGGTTATAACTAAACTCAGAGGTGCTGAATTCATTTCATGTCAGGCTGAGTTTTTTTAAGTCCTCTCCCTAATTCTAGGTTCCATAGGAGTGGAAGCTCCTAATTTGAATGTTGGCCTTATGGTATCCTGATCCTTCCACATTCTTGGAACAGAACTTTCACTGCTAAATAACTGAAGCAAGAGATATTGGGGGGAGCAGATGAACACAACACTTTATTGCAATGGGAACAAGACTTTTTCTCCTTTTTCCAAATGAAAATTCCTAAGTGTCTCTCCTTTCCCAGACAAGATGTCCATTATTCCTAGGGAAACAGTAAGTCTGAAAAATCCTGGGAGAATAAAGCTGGGCTCAGGGGCTCAAACATCCTGGGGAATACAAAAATTCAGAGGCCCCAATTCAGCTAATGGGAAGACTTCCTATTTGCGTAACAACCAGGCTGTAATTTAAAAATGCCCATTGGCGCTTGCACAGGGCATTACCAAGGGAAGTTGGGAAGGAGACATCCTGTCTGACGCAACTCTGCTGTCACCCAGTATGGTTGCCCATCACACCCAACTGCCTATAATTAGAGTAACTACTAGGTGAGCATATACCACTCCTGTCCTCATCTTCTTTTTATAAAATCTATTTTTACAAAATCAGGTCACAGGAAATAATCTCCTTTTGCTTTTCTGATGTGTTTCAGCACTCAGAACTCATGCTGAGAAAGAGTCAAACCATCATGGACAAGTGTACAGTAGGACTTTGAGAAAAGAGTCCAGGGAGGAAGGGCCTGGGGATAGGACAGAATAGGTGAGCCTTGGGGCTGGGGGACAGAGGATGTGTCACAATGTGAAGGAATCTCAAGGAGTCAGCCCAACAGTTGTAGATTAGGAGGGGAGAGGCTGACTGTAGGGTGACTCCTCGGAAAGGTGATGATCCCCTTGGATTGGCAAACAGGAAGTCCCCGGTTGGAAGTATGGTATGGCTGAGCAGCAGGCACGTTTGAACGTTTTGTTTCTAATCACAGGCACAGTCCCTGTGGGAGAACATGGTTGCAGGGAAGGAATAGTCCAATTATGTGCAAAGTTTCCCAAAGTAGAACCATTATTTCTGGTTTTATTGATTTGAAGGGGTGGGGAGCAGAGAGCAAAACCAACAACCATTCCAACATTCCTTGACTTGCACATTGCCTCTCAGGAGTAAGAAACAATGACATTTCACTGAAGAGTGAACTGGTGTCTCTGTCTTCATTTTCTTCCCACATCTGTCTTATTTTTGCTTCCTGAATAATCTTCCTATACCCCCAAGGCAAACCATAAGTTCTTCATAAATACTTGCTGATTGGCTGATACTCGTGAAAAGAGTAGCTTTCAATGTGTGCATTTGCAGATATACCTTGACCTAAGGGTCTGTTTATTATTCAGGACAATGTAGAGAGGTTCAGTCATGGAGCTTTTGGTTTTCTGGGACATCTTAAGATCAGCCGAGGTTACAGAAAAGGATTCAGCAGGTCATCCTGACTTAAGTTTCAGAGTATAACTGCGGGTGATATCTGAAAGTAGAAAATTAAGTTTTACAAAAAGCACAGCTTGAAGCCTCATACACCTTCTCATTTCATGCTCACTACATCTGTAATGTTCTGCGGATTTTATCCCCACCACGTAGTTGCATAGACTGAATTTGAGAGATGTTGGGTACGTTGCTAAAGGGCCAGGGCAGTTTGTGATGGAGATGTAGTTTGTACTCAGTCCCCAAGTACAAGGTCACCATTCCGTGCTGCCTCTCAGACCACTGTGGCTCAAGGCTAGAAATAGAATTGGCATCTTAACCTGTACTTCATCCTATACAGAGACAGAGAAGCCAGGGGTGGAGAGAAAGGGACAGCATGTGCCAAGAGGTCCGGCCACAGGCCAAGTCACAGGGGAGGCTATGGAGTCCTGCAGCTTGTCACAGGGGATTGAAGCTTTGCTTACATTCACCAGAAATATTACTAGAAGTATTTAAAACATCTTTTGCTCCCAAGCAAAGGGTTAACCTGAGCTCATGGCGGGTTCAGCTAGTTAATAAGTGGTTCTGTGTGACTCTGGGTTTCTTCTCAGTCTAGAAAAATGATGTAGGGAGTGGTATCCATTTCTCAGAATCCTTCACACTGAGAAGGTGACTGCGAAGGCCTTGGAACCTGGGAGAGGGCTAAGAATCCCACGAGCTTGGCGAGCAGCGCCATCTAGTGACGCTCGGTGTTTAACTTCCAGGCGGGCGGATGGGCCTTGAAGGGAAGACTGGATTGTAAGATAGAGCTGCTGGTAAACCCTGGAAGAAGAGCCCTCGAGGCTCCTCATGTGTTCTTCCAAAACTTTTTTAGTGTTTATACATGGAAAACCTAGGGGCCTCGCCACTTCCTCTCCAAAGGAGAAGTTTGGGAGGAGTTTCAGGTGCATTCATTTGACAATTTTTTTTTAACTTTTTTTTTTTTTTTTTTGGTACATGCCCCTAGTGGGAACCGAACCCGGGACTCTCTGGTCCGCAGGCCGATGCTCCAACTGCTGAGCCAAACCGGCCAGGGCAATAATTTGACAATTTTTTAAATCAAGTGCACCGTGGGACAAAATAAATAAAAATGCTTGCCCACGTGGGCAGAGACACCATAACCAAAAAAATAAATGAAATGGACAGTATTTTACATGTCGATGAGTGACCACAAGAAAAATAAAGGCATGGGAGGGCATTTGGAAGTATTGGGGAGGGGGTAGGTTTCATATAGTGTGGGCAGGGAAGACCTCACTAGGTTTATTTGAACAAAGACCTGAAGGAGAGAAGGGAACAGGTTATGCAGCCATGTGGGGAAAGCATTCCAGGCAGAAGGAACAAAAGTGCTGGGGATACACGGAGGAAACCAGGGGGGATAGAGGAGGAGGCACAGTAAACAGGAAAAGAGGTCAGACTGGTAATGCTGGGGAGGAGGGAAGGGATGCAAAACCACTGGACATTTTGACGTATTTGAACAGAATCACTCAGGCAGCTGTGCTGAAAATAAGTTGAAGGTGTCTTGGGAAATCCCCAGTTCACTTCAGCACATGAAAAGTGCCGAAAAGCCCAGCATGTGTTTCTTTAACATTGTTTAACAAGCGCTCTCCAGGCTTATGTAGATCTCTTCCTTCGTGGAACCTCCAGTGACTTCTCTTGGGACCTGAGAAAGTGGAAATCAGTCCTGGTCCGTGGTGTCCCCCTGGACAGTCAGAAACAAGGCCAGGGCGAGGCCAGCAGGAAACAGTGTTGTTCTCTAGGCCACGCAGCAGCTGCAGAATGACTAACACTGAGCAACTCATTCTTTCTTATCTATACCATCCTCCGACTCACTCCATCCCTCCTGCTCAGAAACAAAGATGTAAGATACCCAATTTTTAAAACGCCGACTTCCTGACCAGATCCAACCTGACCCGATTTCTGTTTCTCCTACCCTTCCCACCTTAGAATTGCTTAGCACAGACCCAAGCCATACCCAAAGCCCCTGCCCACGGCCTCTTACTGGGACACCCCCTGGCTCCTTTGGTGTGCACACGGCTTTGCTGCAGTCAGTTAGCAAAACAAACACTGGGTGGACCTGGTGGTCTTTTCCTGCTGGTGTGATCAGCCCCCAGCCTTTCATAGAACAGAGTTTAAGAAAAGCTGGATGAATGATGACCTCCTGCCATAAAATTCTGTGAGTCTATGGCAAAGACACTGCACCCCGCTGGGAATGTCTTGTGTGCCTAGTGGAAAACAGTGTATCGTGAGCGAATGGGGTGAGGACTGTATTGTCAAATATTTTTAAAATAGGAAGTATGTGTTGTTTTTATAAGTTGCCTCTTGTCTGTCTGACCCCTCCTGATTTTAACATTTCTGGCTGAACGTTTGTGCTGTGGGGTTCTTGGCTTGATCAGGGCGTCATATCTGTCCCTTCTGCCCTGGGCCTCCCTGGACTTTCTCGGGCAATACACAGATGTCCAGAGAAAGACGGAATTGGTTCCAGGCTGAGCAATGTACACTTCCTGAGCACACCCCTGTTGTGTGAGCGTGTAAGCAAGGGTGATCCACCAAGTCAGACTTGCATCTTCGAAAGCTCACGCCGCAGCGGAAGTGGAGGCTGTTGGATGGATGGGGAAGTAGAGGCTGGTGCATCAGCCCAGGTTAGAGACGCTCAGACTTGAACCCCAGTGACAGCTGGGGGGTGGAGGTAGAAGCTATGGGACTCGGTGGCCTATTAGACATGGGACTACGGAGAGACAAGTCAGCATGTGGCGTGGCCAGTGTAACCTGGGTTTCCCTGGGCCTCGCTGGCTTCCTAGTAAAATGAGGCTGTGCCATTGGTTACTCCCATGTCACTGGCTCTTGCCTCCACCTCAGAGTCCCTGGAAATGTCTCACACGCAGGGACCTGCCTTATTGGGTGTGACCCTTGAAGATGTCACCTCATTACTGTCAGGACTGTGATCCGTTATGACAACACCAAAGTTTGTTTTGCCCAAGACTTTTTCTGCTTTGATTGAAACGATCACTTTTGTTTTCTCCAATCTTCTGTTCATGTGGCAGTTGGTAGATATCTACGTCCCGGGCACAGGGTAGACGTGGGATTGAGAGAGACACTGGCGAAGAGGTGTAGCTGCAGCCAGGGGAGGAGGGCAGAGGTCACTGAGCATGTGTGAGAGGCTGAGGAACTGGAGTGAAATGTCCTGGTGGGGTGTTCTGAGTGTTTCTTTCATCTCAGGAACACTGTCAGAAAGGAGACTGCTGGAGTGGCCGCAGCAGCTTGGAGCTGATGAGTGAGAACCCCTGTTATAAATGGAAACGCAGACTGGCACTCGCTGGTTGGTGAAACTTACAAGCGCCAGTTTATTTTGGTGCCTATTATCTACATGATCTCCTACGTTCCTTATCGATTGCAAATGCACGCGAGGAATAAAACGCTGGCGTGTTTTCCAGAAACGCAACTGAGCGTTTTCACTGCTGCATAGCGGAAGGGAGTGTGATTTAGAGTTTTTTATTATTTCTCTGAGGTCGGAAACACCCTTCGGTGGGTTTCTAATCTTTAATGGAAACTTGGTTCCAGAGCCTTTAGGAAAGATATCAGGTGGACAAGACAGGTCTTAAAATATCTGACGTGGCTGTTTCCTAGGCCCTCTGTTCTCCCTCTGCTTTCTCCCAGGGATCTGTTCCCACACATGGGCGTTTAAGTCAGTCTCTATCTACAGATGACCCATGTCTGACCTCACTCTCTGGAATGTTCTGCCTGCCTCTGACTTTCCTCGCAGAGCACATCAACACTTCTGCCTGCATGTCTGCTAGGATCTCTTTTTCCTGTGCTCTTGAAAGAATCCTGCTTCAGCAACTCCCAGGGAATCTAAGAGGGTTGTTTTTCAAAAAGAGATTTATCCCATACCAAGGACAGGAATCACTTATTTTGCACCATTTTATGCATTGACCATTTGAGCGGCAGACTTGTATTTTCTGTTCTTCTTCTTTTTTAAAAAAAAAAAATCCTCACCCAAGGATATTTTTCAATTGATTTTTAGATAGAGTGGGAGGGAAGAAGGGAGAGAGAGAGAAACATTGATGTGAGAGAGACACATCAATTGGTTGCCTCCCGCACGACCCTGACAGAGGCCGGGGATTGAACCTGCCACCCAGGTATGTGCCTTTGACCAGGAATCAAACCCGAGACTCTTCCATCCAAGGGTCGAGGCTCTAACTGCTGAGCCACACTGGCCAGGGTGCCATTTTTCTTTCATTCCAATCCATGAACATAGTATAGATTCTTAGGTCCTCTTGACCTAGGTATTTAATTTCTGATGATCATATAGCCCAATTCCTTCCCCCCACCCCCGTCAGGGATTCTTATCACATTAGCCTATGCATTTCCTTCAGAGCAGTCCTCACAACCTGAAACTATCTTCTTTGTTGATTTGTTTCTGTATTTACTGTCTATTTCCTCCATCTAGAAGATAAGCCCAGGAGGGCAGGGTCTTGTGTACCTTCTTCCAGCATCGAGCAGTGCTTGACCACATCACAGGGCTCGTGAAATATTTGCCAACTGACCAACTCACAGAAACAATCATTTAAAAATCACACTGAAGTTATCTTTCCATGAACTCATCATGTGTCTTTTTTTTGGCCTCTTGAAAAATAATGTGGCCCAGATTTAATTAGCATTATCACCGAATGTCCATGAACTATATAGTATTAGTGGCTTTGGAGGAGAGGCACTGTTTTGCATTTTTTCAAATCTCTTCCAATGTCTGGCTTAACAGAAGACACTGGATCCTCCGAGCTGCATCTGCATTCAGTCTGATACCACACATCATACGGGTCTCCGAAAACCCCACTGTGCCCCTGTGAAAGAATGGGCGTGAAAAAGGCAAATCGCATCTTGGTATTATTTTGAAAATGGTTTTGTCTTCACAGATGCCCCGAGAGATTCTTGGGTGGCCGCAGGCATCCTTGAAGCAGTTTGAGAACAAATGATCGATATTAATGGAGAAGAATAGTTTTCTTGCCTTTGAACTACATTGCCTTTAAACACTGTTATCTTCCTCTTCAACGTCCTTCCCTTAGCTCAGCATTAAAATACATGTGCATTCCTCATGGCTTTATCATCGTCAAAGGCGGCCAAGAGGCGTAGTGAGTGCTGAGCGATGGAGAAGCAACCCAAACGTTAGTGATTTGTTGCACTGAGACACAGTCACACACAAATAAAAACACCCAAATAAAAGTATTTACTGAACATGTCCTCTCTGCTCCATATTTTCCAAAGATTATCTCTACTCTTTATAACACTCCCAGGTAAGAATTTTTAACCTCATGTTGTAGACAAAGAAATGGAAGCTCAGAAAACTTAAACAATGTATCCAAGGTCACCAAAGCTCATCAGTGATAGCTGGTGACTGCCATACTCAAGTGTCTGTGACTGCCGAGACAGGTGTCTTTTACCATCAAATGCTAGATTACCACAACACAGTGGAGGGCGGGACGCTAGAAACAACCAAGAGTCCACTCTACAAATTAGCCTTGTTGTTTCTTACAAATCAAGGAATCAAAAAATGTAGTTCGTTTTTATTTTCTCTCAGTGTTGTGTACTTAAAAAAAAAAGTCAATGGACTGATGAATCTCAGCGGGAAGGAGGTGGGGGAGGGTGTGAAGAGGTAAAGCAAAGAGTTTATGTGCCTGTATGCACAACCAATGGACACAGACAATAGTGCCGTGAAGGCCTGGGGTGGGGGCAGGGTGGAGGCAGTCAGTGGGGAAAAAAAGGGAGACATTCTCTGGAGCATTTGTGATCTGGCTCCCCAGCATATGTCCTCAGTTTTGCTCAAATAAACTTATGAAAATTAAAAACAAACAAACAGAACAAATCAATGCTCTCCCCCCCCCCCCCCCCCCCCCCCGGATTCGGAAAGCATTACACCTACAGCTAAAGATCGACAAGGAACAAAATACCATCGACAGGGGACAGGTCACATTCATCGTGGTACCTCTGTAGAAGTGATACTGCGCAGTCACTGAAACACAAGGCAGCTCCATTGGTACTGACACAGAACCATCGCTGAGCTATGTTGCTGTGTGAAAAAATAACATAGATAAGGTCTATTTCTATTAGAAGGTGTGTGTATGAATTGGTTTCTTACATGAACTCAACAGAGGGGCTAACAGGAGACTGCTTATGTTTCTGTAATCATAGTTGCAGAGATTATGGTATGGGCACATCCCCTAAGTTTCCAAGTCCTTCTGGAGAGTAGAAAACATCCCTCTCAAAGCCAATTCAACACCTCTGAGCTCTTCTTTCCCTTTCCCCACCTCCCCTGCCCCCTCCATCCCCATCTTCTCCTGCGTTGGGGCCCAGAGATGGGATCCCCCTTGCAGTTCTTTCTTGCCTCACAGTGTCCCATTAGGGCAGCTCCCCAAATATCTCCAAAGACTGTCTCTCTCATGGGTCCTGTTTGTGGTCGCTCATGGGCCCCTCCGCCCTGCCTGGTTCCTGATGTGGGTGACCTCTTGTGGCTGCTGCTCAGCGTCCTCCCCCAGTGCTGCCCACAGCCTCTTTCTTCTGCGCCCCTGGAGGTGGCGGCAGCGGCCCCTTCGAGGTGGCTCCGACTGACTCCTGCCCCTCCCGCGCTCAGGGCCCTCACCCTGCCCACTGCTACCTGCTGGTAAGAAGCAGGCACCAGGCTCTGTGTTCACATCTTTCCTGCCCACGTCTAGGGGGCACAGCCAGACTGCCAAGAACTCTTCTGCTGTCTCTGCCCAGGCACATCGGGTGGAGCCTGAGTCTTCCTGCCCAACAGCGCCTCCCACCCGGACCTGCCACGTCATTTGCAGGTAAACGTAGAAAAGCAGGGTCCAGTCCAAATGGAAGTGCGGGGCCCTTTGTTCCAAAAGCGGGAAAGCGTGCTGTTCAAGGCACTAAAATGTAAAGCTGTTTTCTTGAAGAATATTGTATTACTATAAAACCCAATGGGGGTGAGAGAAATACACAAGTATCAGCATAAATGTACACACTGCAAAAATCAAAAACAAAAACCAAATACGCACACCACTTAGAGGTCATAATTTATATAACAATAATTTGTGGATGTGATATCTTGATTGGTCATTGGGTTGTTCTAGCTCACTTTTCTGCAAATTCATTTATGAGGTCATTCAATTTTATACTCGTAGTAACTTTATTCTGTTTAAAAAAATTTTTTTTCTTTATTGATTTTAGAGAGGGAGGAAGGGAGAGGGAGAGAGAGATAGAAACATTGATGAGAAAGAACATCGATTGGCTGCCTCCTGCACGCCCCCCACTGGGGATTTGGCCCACAACCTGGGCATGTGCTCTGCCCGGGAATCGAACCAGCGACCTGTTGGGGCATGGGTTGACGCTCAACCGCTGAGCCACATCGTCTGGGCAGTAACTTTATTCTTAATTGACATAATAGAAGGCGTCAGCTGCTCCCAGCAAATGCCAGACTATAAATCATCTTTAATTTCGAGAAGGATTATTTTGAGGATACCACTGTACAGATGTACATTTAAACTTAAATTTGGAGTTACACAGAACTGCTTAGCATGAAGAGACAGAATTATTGATTTAGCTGCCGATCTATCAATCCACCAGTCAAATGCCCTCTGTCTCTTGAATGTGCACTGTTGATTCTGGAAAGATGGGGAGAAACCGCACGCAAACAGTGATTTCCAGGTTTCTTGTCATTCCCAAAGGCTTGGAGATGAGGGGGAACGGGGTGGGAGGGAGCTTACTCTTTATTTGTATAATTTGCCACTGTTTGGTGTTTTAAACACGGGCATGTATTACTTGTTCAATTAAACATTTGTTAACAAGAAAAGGAACACTTTGGGAAAGAAACGCACGCCGCCTTACAGTTTCAGCACTCAGTTGTTCGTTGGTGATGTTTTGATGCTTGCTCATCTTTCCAAAACCATCAAGTACATTTTTATATTTATTTTATGTTATGCACAGCTCTATACAGTTTAGCATGTTCAGTTCGGCGGAAAAAAGTGAAGCCTGGGAGAGTTCCCAACTTGGAGCATGAAGCTAGATCCACTCTGCTCTTTTCCCTGGGCTAAAGGCTTGGAGAGGCAGGGAGTCAGCTGTTATTTTTGTGGTTGTCTTTAAAAAGATGCGGCGTGCCTCCTCACGCATGAAGAGGATGCCGACAGAGGTTATTTCCTGCGCTGGACAGCCCGTGCGTGTGCAGAAGGACCCGAGGGCTGGGTGACTTGGACGGCAGTGCCCCGGGGGCCTGTCTGATCTCCGGCTGCCTGATGTCACACATAGTGAGAAGGCTGGCAGCGGGCAGGGCTGCCTCCGGTCCTGTGATGAACGGTCAGGAAGTCAGGTGGCCGCCTGTGTGCAGCTCCCCATCAGGGTTTCTCAATCAGCTCATCAAATAAAAACCTCAGAACACCAACATGCGAGATCAGGAAACCGAGTTTTCCTAGCTGCTTAAATAAGTAAATAAACCATTTAAAAATGTCTTTTAAAAAATATATGAAATATAAATTGGCTGTATTTCCATTATAAAAGGATGGGTTAACATTGGAAAATGAATATATTGAATGCAATTTTAGCACATTAATGGATTGATGAATTTCAAATTCATTCATGATCAAAATCCTCAGCCAGCTGGGAATAGAAAGGAACTTCCTTAACTTAATGGGAAGCATCTACTCAAGACTTCTAGCAAACAGCATACGTATTGCGGAAACACGGCAAGAACAAAATCAGACAAAGCATAATACAAAAATATAAAACGGTCTGTTACGAGTTAAATTTATAGATTTACTTAGGGGACATCAGCACTGTTAGGATGTCCCTGAACAATGATAGGCCTTTCCATTTGTCCAGATCTTCTGGGTCCTTCAGTGGCGTTTCTAGTTGCCCCGTGTGGATCTGATGTGCTTCTTGCCGGTTTATTTATTCGGGTCTTTGTCACACTGCATCGTGTATTTTCAGGCCATGTGGTTGTACGAGTACAGAGATTTTATGTCTCCCAGGATATTGCTCTTTTATCGTTATATAATAGCTCTCTTTATTCCTAGTACTCTTTTGTCTTAAATACTGTTTTATGTCCAACATTAATATTGCTAGAGCTGTCTCTCTCTTTTTTTGCTGCAAAAAGCGTTATTGTTTCCATTTGGTCCCAGGCATGGGAAAGGACTCCAGGATGGTTAAAAGGCTGCCTAGTGGTTTGGGGGAGAGGCTCGGGCAGAAGCTGGACACCAGGGGGACACGAAGGGGAGGCCTCAAAGGCCTATGGGCTCCAAAGGCTCCCAGTGGTGCTTGAGGGTGAGCCTTTCAAAGAGATGCTCACCCAGCCCAGCCTGCGGAGGTGAGTCAGGTGGTGGCCCATCTTCTCGGTGGGTTTCACCTACTCATCCAGGAAGTGGCTCTGCAGGAAGTCACAGAGATGGGGCTCTGTGTGGGCAGAACCCAGGGCACGCAGGTGCCAAAGGGCCTGGTTCACGTTCTTCTCCGGGACCCAGGAGGCTCCCATGGTGCCCTGAGTTTTACCCCACTCATCTTGGGATGGCTTCTGCACATCCTGGAAGAGGGCGCGGCCACGCTGGTTGGCATCTTCAGGAGATGCTCTGCGTCCTCCAGCTTCTCCTCCGCCAACTCTCGGAGGCAGTGGCCCCAGAGCTGCAGCAGCGTGGTGGAAATAGGAGCCCCGAGAGGCGGGTGCGGGAGGCCCCCAGAGGCAGGGGGGAGTAGTTCTGAGGAATGTGGGAGCTCATGGTGCTCGGCAATAAGGAGTTAAGCCCAAAAACTGGTTGGCTGGTCTCGGAGGCTGAGGATGGCTGGGATGGGTCCACAGGTGGCGACTGGAAAAGAGGTTGAGGGTGGTCGGAGGCTGGGAAAAGGGGCGTCCCTGGGTCTGTTCTGTCCAAACATCAGGGAAGCAAAAGACAGATCTGGGGGGCTGCTGAGGGCACTGCCCAGCTATAGCTTTCTTTTGGCTGGTGTTTACCTAATATATCTTCTCCTATTTTTTTTTTTTTTTTTATCCTCACCTGAGGGCATTTTTTTTTTTTTTTTGCACTTATTTTCAGATAGAGCGAGAGGGAGAGAGGGGTGAAGGGAGAGAGAGAAACATGGATGTGAGAGAGACACATCGACTGGTCACCACCCACATGACCCCAACCAGGGCCGGGGACAAACTGCAGCTGATGTACGTGCCCTTAGCAGGAACCAAACCTGGACTTTCTGGTCCGTGGGCCAATGCTCTAACTGCTGAGCCAAACCGGTCAGGGCATCTTCTCCCATTTTTTGCTTTCAACTTTTCAATGTCATTTTAGGTATACAGTACCTTTTTTTTTTTTTTTTTGAGATATAATTGACAAATAACATTATATTAGCTTTAGGTGTACACCATAATAATGTGTTATTTGTGTGCAAAATTACCACCACAATAAGTCTAGTTAACATCGAACTCCACATAGTTTCATGTGTGATGAGAACGTTTAAGATCTAATCTCTTAGCACCTTTCAAATATGCAACATAGTATTATTAACTATACTCACCATGCTGTATATTATGTGCCAGGGCTCATTATTTTATAACTGGAAGTTTATACCTTTTCCCCCTTCACCCATTTCACCCTCCGCCTCTGGCAACCACCAACCTGTTCTCTGTATTTATTAATTCATTGATTTTTCTTTTTCTTTCTTTTTTTAAGATTCCACATATAAGCGAGGTTTATATATTTGTGTTTCTCTGGCTATTTCACTTAGCATAGTGCCCTCAAGGTCCCTCTGTATCATTGCAAATGGCACGACTTCCCTTTTTATGGCTGAATCATATTCTGGTGTGTGTGTGTGTGTGTGTATGTGTGTGTGTGTGTGTGTGTGACATTTTCTTTATCCATTCGTCCATGGATGGACACTCAGGCTGCTTTTGTGTCTTGGCTTTTGTAAATAATGTTGCAGTGAACACAAAAGTACAGATATCTTTTTCGGGTTAGTGATTTTGTTTTCTTCAGATAAATACCCAGAAGTGGAATCGCTGGATCGTAGGGTGGTTCTATTTTTAATTTTTCGAGGACCCTCCATGCTCTTTTCCATAGTGGCTGCACCAGTCTGTCCCGCAGAGATGTCAGCGTCCTGGGCTATTAAAACGTTGATTTATCAGGTCAAGGGCTCCCAGACGACCCAGCTGCTATACACTTGAAGCTTAAACCCACTTGCTCCACAGGGTTTCCGTCTCTCAGGGGAGAGCTTGTACTCTAGGACTCGGAAGATGAAGGAAGCTTCTTTGTTTCCTGAGCTCTTGAATACTTCTCTACCTGGTTACCGGTACCGTGCTGGTGCAGCTTCAAAGACCTCGGCTTTATGCGGGTCTTAGCTTTAACCCCTGCCTGGTAGGTCTGTCTTCATCTCTCACTTCTGTGCAGGCAATGACATCCAAGCCTCCCTCACCCACCAGGTCCCAGAGCCACCCCGCCCCCACCTGGTTCCAGCATCAGCTTGCCCCCTGGCCAGTCTGGTTTCCCACACCCTCTTCGTTTGTGCTTTCATCTGCCCCGTTTGCTGTGCCGTGCTTTCGGCTCCTGAGGTTCCCCTCTCCTCCTTGAAAGCTCAGATATGCATGAAAAGCACTGTTACATTAATCCAATTTTCCAGGTGATGAAAGCCAGGAATTTCCCTCTTTTTTTTTTTTTTTTTAAAGGTGTGATTCAGTCTCCATGTGACCACTTCCTCCTATCCTTAGTTATAGGAGTTCTGTTCAGCTGCTCTTCAGGTGGTTCTCCAGGTTGATTGTTCCATCCTTTAGCTGTAATTTTGACCGGAATTCCAGCATGACAGTTACCCATCCACCCAGGCGTGTATTCATTTATTCACATTCTATTACTTAAGCACCTAATATGTGCTAGGCACTGCGATCAAAGATGACTGGACATTGAAAACCAATGGCACCACACACACACACACACACACACACACACACACACACGGTAACTATGTGAAGTGATGGATATGTTAATTAGCCTGACTGTGGTAATTATTGCCTAAGGTATACTCCTATCCAAGCACCACCTTGTATAACTTAACTATATACAATTTTTCATTTGTCAATCATATCTCAATAAAGCTGGGAGGAAAACCCAGGGGGAGGTTGTGTTAACAAGACAAGCTTCTTGGACGGGGTAGAGCTTAAGCTGAGCCATGGAGATGAAGGCAAAGGAGACGGAAGTGTACTGAGTGTTAAGCATGTGCTAGGCTCTGCTCTGGGTGTTGAGGAAGGGAAATCGTACCGTTAGAGTTTACAATGGAGTGGAGAGGCAGAGACAGACCAGGAAACGGTTCACAGCAGTGTAGCAGGTGCTGTGAGCTCCGATGGGTCAGGTACAGCCTGCCAGGGGAGCAGAGAGATGCCTTCAAGGAGCAGATGTTTGAGCCTCGTGTTGAAAGACGCGTGGCAGTCAGCAAGACGAAGCCTAAGGAAAGAGGCTGACAGTTTTGACTGCATACAATTTAGAACTTCTGTACAAGTATAATAATGGTTGATGTTTACTGAGCATTTACTATAGGTTTTTCATAGATGTCCTTTATCAGTTTTGAAAACTCATCAACTTAGCCAGAAAGGGCTGGCAGACAGAATAGTGTCCTTCGTTATGATGTGGAAAGCAAGCAGAGCCCAGGTGAAGTCTCAGATCCTGGGGACCATGCACATTAAGACAATGTCCCTGTATTTGTCATGAAAATCAATGTGGTGATTCACTGGACAGTGTTAACTTTCATTGTTCAAGTCAAAGTTATATTTGCTCCATTCATTTTAAAATAAATTCATTTTCTACCCCGAGAGCAAGACACTAACAAATTAGCAGTCTATTAGAATACCTAGAAATATATAAAGACATCACAGACATATGTTCCACCAAGGACTCAAAGAACAACCTGGACTTCTAGGATTTGCTGAATTCAAGAGCCGATTGTGGACTGCCTTTCTGCTAATTAGATGATTTCACCCATCAAATCATCTTGGAAAAATCCTTTAAAAAGCAGTAGTTTGTGCACATAGGACTATCTGTCTAGAATTAAATTAAGCTCAACAGAGACGGAGAGTGGGAGACCCTTCAATGACGGGTTGAATGCCGAGTGACCTTCTACAAGGAATGATCTTAGACCTTGGAGTTAATCCAAGTCCTTGGACTGTATTGTAATAATACAGCTGTAGGTTTGCTTTGCAAACGAGAGGGCAAGGAAAAAAGGAGAAGGCATCTGTTCTTTTTTTTTTTTTTTTTTAGTTCTCACCCAAGGATATTTTTCCAGACAGAGTGGGAGGTAGGGAGGGAGGGAGAGAGAATGAGAGAGAGAGAGAGAGAGAGAGAGAGAGAGAGAGAAACATTGATGTGAGAGAGACACATCGATTGGCTGCTTCCTGCATGACCCCAACCAGATATGTGCCCTTGACCGGAATCGAACCCGTGACTCTTTGATCTGAGGGCCGGCACTCTAACTGCTGAGCCAAACCAGCCAGGGAAGCATCTGTTATTTCTAGTTAGGTAAGGCTTCTAAAAATATTTCTCTTTTAGTGACCGCTTGTTATTTCGACACTTCGATCTTCTACTCTGGAAAGAGGACCTTCTAAACTCTCCTACCTCTCTGCCCATGTTTGCAAAATGGTGATGATGCCGAATCACAGAAGTAGAAACTTCATTTTCTACTTCATTTTTACAGCCAATGCTTTTTGGAGACACAAGGGGTTGTGGTAAAAAAAAGGAAGAGACATTCTGATTAATCTTGCCAAGGCTGAAGAATGATCTTTTCTTCATTAAAAAAAAAAAAAATTGTATTGATTCCATTGATTCTAAAGAAACGTACTTTAAACTCAGCGATCAAGTCCTATGGTCTGTACTACATTTGGGGGTTCAGTGAACTGTTGATTGATCACAAGGAAAGGAAGGATTCTGTCAGGAAGCAGCCAACTTGGCATCAATTTCACCTTAGTCAGACTGACATCGGACCAGGCAGAGAGGACCCCAGGAGAGTTTTTTAATGCCTGCGTGATTATGGAGTCCTGAACGCATAATCGCTTTCTAGGGGATTGTTTGATGAAAACCAACGGGCCGAAGTCTGTTATAGTGTCAGGAGATTCCAGCTCTCGATTACAAGGAGATTTTTATTTCTCTTCCTCTCCTCCTTCTCCCCTTCCTCTTTCTCCCCCTCCCCTTCTCCCTCTTCCTCTTTCTTCTCCTTCTCTTTTTTCTTCTGTTAAATAAGCTTTAGCCTTTCCTCTTAATATTATAGAAATAAATAACGCTCACTCTAGAAAGCAGCAACGTGGTGTGCAGACACTCTTGCTCTGGAACCTTGACTCTGGAATCTGGTTCCATTGCTGACTAGCTGTTACCTTGCAAAACTCACTCATCGAATACACCTCAGTCACCTGAGCTAATGGTTCTGCTGATGCTACTTACCTCCCAGGGCTGATGCTGGGTGGCTTTCATGAGACATTTGCATGCACACATTTGTGCCAGGCGTGAGGTGAGAGCTCAAAATATCGTTTTATGAATACAAATCAGAAAAATGTAACTAAAACTACCTCTAATTCGACTGCTGGGAAATAAACTTTGCCTTCAGGTACATTTTCCTGTTCTGGAGTTTTCAAACAAACGCTACCCAATTAGTTAATCAAAATGTATTTAGCCAGACACCATGCTAAATAGTGAGAGGCATATAGTTTGTTTACATCAACATTTCATGACTTTCTACTGGCTAATCCTCTTTCTAGCATTGACTCATTCATCGCTGACTCATGCAGAAATCACTTTTACACCTTTTTTGTGCCAGACACTGTTCTAGGTGTTGGAGGCACAGCAGTGAACAGAAGACAAAGCTTGCTCTCATGAAGCTTACGTTTGTATACGTGTGTGTGTGTCAGAGAGAGAGAGAGAGAATGAACTAGTAGAAGAACTAGAATACGTGGTACGTGGGAGCATGGTGGGTACCGTTGGAGGCTGTCTGGGGAAGGCAGTGTTGCAGGCAAAGGGAACAGCCCGTCCTGAGTGGGGGGCGGCCCTGGGTTGCTCGAGCACCAGCAAGAATGTCCGTGCAGCTGGAGAAGTGAGCGAGTGGAGAGTGGAAGGGCTGAGACGAGCGTCTGACCGTGGCCGCATCCCGGGCTCGTCGGCCGCTTCCAGGCTCCTCTGCCCCATCGCAGCCAGGCTCCCTGTGCTCTGCTGTGACCGCGACATTCAAGAGGGGCTGATGCCTGTCCTTCCTCAGCAGAAGCTCCAGGAGCCGGCCTGTGCTGCTCCAACATCTCTTCCCTCTCCAACAATGTTCTAGAAAGATGTCACGCTTGAACTTGAGGCCTGGTGTGCAGACAACATGGAACCAGATTCCAGGCCACCTGGTGAATCTGTAGAGTCTGACGGCTCTTCTTCCAGCCGGTTTCTGGATTGGGTTTGTCTCGACGTTGTATTTGCAAAGCTCTCTATATAGTACTTTTTTTTTTTTAATGTATTGATTTTTACACACACACACACACACACACACACACACACACACACACACAGAGACAGAGACAGAGAGAGGAGAGAGAGGGGTCGATTTGTTGTTCCATGTATTTATGCATTCACTGGTTGATTCCCGTATATGCCCTGACCGGGGATCGAACTTGCAACCTTAGTGTATCAGGATGACGCCCTTACCTGGCCAGGGCTTTACAATGTTTTTGAAAGTTGGGTTGTCCGTATCAAAAAACGAAGTGAGGGGGAAGCTCCTAGAATAGGTAAGCCCTCCCTTCCTGCTCCCTCTGAAGGGGTCGCTGCCTCCATCACAGCGAGAGCAGCCCAGTCCGTCTCCCTGCCACACTGTCTGCGCTGACGCCAGGGCACTGTGTCAACACGCAGCCTGAAAAATGTCGACTTCCTATTTCAAGCCCGTTGGTGGAAAAGTACAAAAATACATGGAGAGTCTGAAAAGACTGAGCATCAGAAATACTCAAAGGACTTTTTCCACCATGTGATGTGATAGTTTCTGGGTGGTGGGACTGTGGGTGATTTTAATTTTCTCTTTTGCATTTTCCCATATGGCTGCAAAATCTAAAATAATTACTACTTGGCCCTTTACAGAAAAGATGTGCTGATTCTTGCCCTAGACTCACCGTGGCCCGTAGAGCGTCTGTGGTAATGGAAACATTTTCTAGCTGAGCTGAGAGGGTAGCCACTAGCCATGCGTGGCACTTGAAATGAGGCCAGTGCCACTGGGGGACTGACTTACACTTTATATACTTATCACTGATTTCCATTTAAAGGGCTGCCTGTGACCGGTGGCTCCCGCATCAGGCAGCTCAGTGCTAGGAGAAGAGAAGAAGATTGGAAGATGCTGAGAGGGACGTGATCATTTTACCACGCGCCAGGAACCGTGCCGAGAACAAGGGCGATGCTCCTACCGTTCCCATTTTACAGACGAGAAAACCGAGGCTGAGCGAGATGAAGTGACTCGCCTAGGGCCACGCAGCTAGTGAGTGGCAAAGGTGGGGGCCAGGTAGACCGACTCCAGAGCTGTCACTGCAACCACGAGGCTGTCCTGCCTCAGTAAGGTGACACATGTACACACCGAATGACAACACATATCAGAATGGGAGGGGTGCTATGAAAGAGGTGAAACAAGGCAGGCAACTAGATGGGGAAGAGCGTCTGATCAGGGAGGAAAGAGACACCTTCACAGGTGCCAAATTTCCTAAGCTGGACTTTGACATTTGGGCAAGAGTCTGATGGACAGCTACACGCTTGTAAGCAAGAAGGACGCAGTGTCCTAGACCAAGCCGTGGTGTTGGGGAAGTGGAGGCGGTGTTCAGGGACTGGAGAGCAGTCCAGTTTGAAAACCCGTGAGCTTGACTCGCCTAGGGCCACAAACGTTTTCTTGACAGATGAGGGCCCGTCCTGTTTTCTATCAATAACAGCGTAAGTGACTGCGTCCCCCTTCCGGCTTGGACTGGAAGCTGCGAGTCAAGCTGGAGCTTAGCTCCGGCCATGTGTGTTTCCATGTCCTCCCCCTGCCAATCCTGCCTGATTTCTGCTCTTGCTTATGTTTTTTTCTGATCTTAATGTTTATTCTTATTCACATTTTAATATAGTTTTTTGTTGTTGTTGTTAATCCTCACCTGAGGATATTTTTCCATCGATTTTTAGATAGAGTGGAAAGGAAGGAGAGAGAGAGAGAGAAAAATACTGATGTGAGAGAGACATATCGATTGTTTGCCTCCCGCACGACCCCGACCCCGGGGTCAGGGATTGAACCTGCAACCCAGGTACGTGCCCTTCATCAGGAATTAAACCCATGACCCTTTGGTCCATGGGCCGACACTCTAACCACTGAACCTAACCGGCCAGGGCTTAATATAGTTCTATTATAGGCTCATTTATTGTAATGCTACTTCAATCCCTTTGTGAATGTGTGTGGGTATAAATAACAAAATAGGTTCAAATTGGGTGAAGATCTGGGGTGAAAGCAAGAAGATAAGTCTGAAAAGATAAGTCGGTGTCAGGCACTGGGCATGGAGTCTCAGCAGGCTGGTGGCTGTTTCTGCCCTGAAAACACAGCCCTGAGCCAGCCAGGTGCACTCTCTGCGCCCCTTGCTCCTGCAGCCTCGGCGGGGATCCTGGCAGCTCCCCACGCAGTTCTTGGAAACCTGGCAATGACCCTAATTCCATCCCCTGCTGCTGCCCCCTTGCTTCCGGGACTGGCTCTGATGTCTGTTGGTGTCAACTCCGAGTGTTAACCCCAAACATCCTTGGTTTCTGTCTTGTTGTTGGCATCACAGAACACACTGGCACCCTGTAATCTTTCTAAAGCACACCCCGATCAGGTCGCTGTCCTCCTTGAAGAGTTTCACCTGTTCTCAGATGGAAGCCCAAGTTCATCAGCTGGGCTCAAGGTCCTGGTTGACACCCTAGATCTGCCTCCTCCTAGCTATATGACTTGGACAAGTTCTCCTTCTTATTATTGTTTTTCTTTATTGATTTTAGAGAGAGAGGAAGGGAGAGGGAGAGAGAGATAGAAACAGATGAGAGGGAACATCGACTGGCTGCCTCCTGCATGCCCCCCACTGGGGATTGGTCCCACAACCTGGGCATGTGCCCTGACCAGGAATTGAACCGGTGACCTGTTGGTGCATGGGTTGACGCTCAACCACTGAGCTACACTGGCCGGGCTGACTTGGGCAAGTTATTAAACTCCTCTATGTCTCAGACTCCTCATCTGTGAAATGGGAATGACACTAGTACTTACCTCAGAAGGTTCTGGTGAGTTAACGTGTAAAACTGAGTTAACATGTAACACGTGAGAACAGTCCTTGGCACAGAGTAAGCACTCCACATGTGTGTTAGCCCTATTGTTACGAAGCCTCCAGACTCATCTTCTGCTAGTTCCTCACGCAGTTTCTGGTTCCACGTGGCTGAATTATTTGCAGTTTCCCAAATGCCCTGCCTGCAGCCTGTTCCCAGTTACCTCTGGGTGTTTTGCATAGTTTCCTCTCTATGAAAAGCGTCCATCCCCACTCACACCCCCAGCTCTTCCTCATTCTCTCAGCCGAGGTGCCACCCCCTCTGGGAAGTCATCACTGACTACTCTCCACTCTCCCTCCCCCATGTATATTGTTCTGTGTCCCCCTGGAGACCAGGGACTGTGTGTGGCTCTCTTGTAGGAACGATTACAGTTCCTGGTGGAGTAGGTCCGCATTAAACTGTTATTGAATGAATGGATGACTGCCCCGGTCAACTCAAGGCACATTGTAGACCAAACGTGCGTGCATGAGAATGATGCAGATCCGAAATAAGATCACATCATCATGTTCCAACCACATAATTTCAAAGCTGGAGTGACTCTTAAGCTGTTTCTACTGTTTTCCACTTGGTGACGCCACTTTAGCTGGTAACCAACAATACACACCCTCCTGTCTCAGGATCAGTCTCACATTATGGGAGTGTTTCAGGAATTTGTGTTTTGCCTACAGTGCTAACACCTTATATACCTGATGAGGGTGGAAGAATTGATGGGTGGTAGAAAAATGAGGAGGAGCAGGGCAATGCTGGGACAAAGAATTGGACTGTATCAAGGAGATTCAAGGACAAGGGTCTGTGAGAGCCCTGGCTGGGTGACTCGGTTGGCTGGAGTGTCGTCCCGTACACCAAAAAGGTTGTGGGTACAATTTCTGGTCAGGGCATGTACGAGAGGCAAACAGTCGATGTTTCTCTCTCATATCAATGTTTCTCTCTCTAAAATCAATAAAAACATATCCTCTGAAACTGAGTTTTTGAGGGTAAGGACACAGTTCTTCATCTCGGTACCCCTGACACCTAGTGCCTGTTGTGTAGAAGCTCAGGAAACATTTTTAAAGGCTTCTGAACCTGGTGTCTATGTGTGTATGGGCTTCAAGATCTGTGAGCAGAGAGAGCGAGAGCGAGAGCGAGAGCGAGAGCGAGAGCGAGAGAGAGAGAGAGAGAGAGAGAGAGAGAGATTGATTTCCTGGAATAGGTCTAGATACACAGTCAGTTAAGTGCTAACAGAGGTACATTAATAAGATTTGTTGACTTTGTCAATTTGACAGAATCAAAGAAAGTTCCTGACCCTAGTCAACACACTCAAAAGGTCTGTATGGGTGACAGACCAATCACTATTTTTTAAAGCCGTAGTATACTTGGAAATCGTATAGGCATAGAAAATTGATATTCAGAGGAAGAATCTTTAGAAGAGATTCATACAAATATCTGGGCTCAACTTGATTCATGCTAAATACTTTTCTGTGTCGATTTGCCTAGGTTATGGTCCCCAGTTTTTGGTCAGACACTAGTCTAGATGTTGTTGAGAAGGTATTTTTTAGATGTGATTAACCTTTAATCAGCAGACTTTGGGTAAAGCAGATTTCCGTCCACGATGTGGATAGGTCTCACCCAATCAGTTGAAGGCCTTACGAAAAGACTGAGGTTCCCTGCGGAAGGAGTTCTGCTTCTAGGCTTCATTAGGACTCAGAGTAGCAACATCAGCTCTTCCCTGGGTTTCTAGCTTGCTGGTGTGCCCTGCAGATTTCAGCCTTGCCAGGGTCCCCAGTCATAGGAGCCAATTCCTTAAAAATCAGTCTCTTTCTTGATATATATATACATTCCATTGGTTATGTTACTCTGGAAAACTCAAGAGTACTCTCTGTCTCTCTTGTTGAACACTGTGGATTTACATATGCTATTTTGGATGAAGACATGTTTTGGATGAAGATATTTTTACTTGGAAATCTCTTTACTATTAGACTCAAGATTGCCATTCTTCAGGTTTTGTGGTTGATGTTTTCAATTATGCTCAAGATAAACACCCATTCTCTGTTTAGATAAGCATTTGCCAGGGAGAAAAGTAGGAAGACTTTTGGTATTTGCATGCTCGCTGGAATGGAGTTAGGTTTGCAGCCACACCTTGGGTTCCAGCGGCAGCATAAATCCTCAGCTCCACTGCACACCACAAATAAGTGTTGATAGTCTGAAAAGTTCCCCTTGGAAATGTCAAACATGCGGACCTGTCCTTGGCCAATGGAAACTTTAAGCATAAGAAACACTAAGAGCCCTGGCCAATTTGGCTCAGTGGTTAGAGTGTCAGCCCTCAGACCGAAGAGTCGCGGGTTCGATTCCGGTCAAGGGGATGTGCCTAGGTTTTGATTCGGTCCCCGGCCCTGGTCAGGGTCATGCAGGAGGCAGCCAATCGATGTGCCTCTCTCACATCAATGATTTGCTCTCTCTCTCTCTCTCTCTCTCTCCCCCTCCCTCCCACTCTATCTGAAGATAAATGGAAAAATATCCTTGGGTGAGGATTTAAAAAAAAAAGAAGAAAGAAACACTAAGAAAAGGGGCCACCAAAGTATTCCCTCCTTTTGTGTTTTGCTTCTTAGTTCTACTTCTTACTAAATGCACTTATGTTTGTTATTCAAATTGTTTGCTATTGTTTCACAAACATTGTGACAGCAATTAAGGAATTTTGTTTTAAAGAGAAAAATTTACTTACAACCCCACTACTCTAGAAACTTACTTTGTTGAGCTTTCCAAGGACACAGGCCAAAGGACAGGCCAACAGACCTTGGAATCAAGGGCAGAAGGCCTCTGGGGAAGGGGAGGCCACAGAAACTGCAGTGAAACAATGATCACTTCTGAAATGCAATTTACAAGTTCTTACTCTCATGACAGTGGCACTGAGGGAGCATTCGCACCATTTTGGAGCCACCGAGGCTGCTTGGTGTTTCAGAACAGCTGTCTCCATGAACTCTTCCCCAGGCTCAGCTATTGACGGCCCATGTCCCTCTCTGGCTTCTAAAGCCCCAGCATATGAGGATTTGGCAGCTAGAACAAGGTTGAGCATGACGGACACAGGAAATGGCCCATGGCTGGACTGGCGCCTGAATGCAGCTGAATGGGGACACACATGGGGCTTTAGCAAGGAAGCAGCTGTCACTCAACCTACTCAGTTCAATGTCATCAGCTGTGTGTTTCCTTATTCTGAGTGTCTGGACTGTCTTAGGAAGGTAATGCGAATGGTGGGACACAGTACCGCTCTGTCTCAACCTTGTGGTTGGTGTAGTTCTCTAGGAAGGGGGAGGAAATGTGGGAAGCAAACTAACATTTATTTATGTACCCCACACTGTGCTGGCACTTTATTTATATATATGCTGCAAAGGAGGGTGACTAAGCCCACTGCCTGTGCAGCCTTGGGCACGTCACAACTCTTCCATGCCTCCTTTTCCTTCTGCAACAATAACAGTAACGATAATGCCTACGTCACAGAGTTATTATGAGGATTAAATTAATTATTATGTGTGAAGCACTTCGAACAGTGCCAGCAACATAGTAAGTGCTATGTACGTGTTGGCCATTATCTTCTTGACTAGTTAATTTTAACACAGCCCTGTTTATCCTTTTATGATTGAGGAAACTGAGGCTCATGGAGATTAAGTCAATTACCGGAGATGGCAGAGACTAAAACCAAACTCAGATTTATCTGACCGAACTGTTTTCTTCTCAGAACAGGACCAGGCCTGCTCAATGCTATCGAATTCCCTCTCCTGCTTGCCAGCTCAGGGTTCAGTTTATTAGCTCTTCTTTGTACTGACAAGGGTGAAATCCTATATGACTGAGGTTCTGTCTTTAATCCCCCATTCCGCCCATCCCTGGCAAAAAGCCAATGGTCAACATGTGGGGGGTAAGGGGTTGTGGGAGGAGAAACGGCCCTCCTCCATGTCCCCCCTATAGGCATAATCGGTTTTTCTGATGTTCCTATGCTTCCTGCATCAGAAAGCAGGGGATAGCCATAACTAAATAAAATATCTGGATGAGCAGGGCTCTTATTATAGCCGTGTGGAGTTAGGGGAGCAGTTGGCCTCTTAGATCAGTGCTGTCCAACAGAAGTATAACCAGCCATATATGTAATTAAAATTTTTCTAACAGCTACATTAAAAAAGCAAAGGAAAAGGTGCAATTAATTTTAATCATATTGAACCTAATAGATTCAAAATATTACCATTTCAACCTGGAGTAATATAAAGATATTAGTGAGATAGTTTATGTATTACGTTTCAAATCCATTATGTTTGCACATACAGTCCTCCAGCCATATACCATGCTAGTACAGGTACCAGTCAGACACAAGGATACGTGTACCCCAAGGCCTTCTGTATTCATTTACCGACTTTATATACCTGAAACTGTCCCCTGCTCTCCCTTCCTCCACGGGCAGATACTCTGATGGAAAAAAAAGTGGCTAAAGGAGTCAAATCGCTCCTCCTCCCCCAATCATCCTCCATTAGTGCAGTTTTTGCGGAGAGTTGAGATTTTTTTGTGTGGTCACAGAGCGTTTGTGCCAATCTGCACGCTTTGTACTTCTCACCAAGCAGGCTTGGGCGCGATGATGGGGGGTATTTCAGGTTCTAGAAGGACTCTGGGCAATCTTGGACCCTGACAAAATCCTTTCCAGTGTCTTGTGCCCATGGGGACGATGTGGCCTCCACGACAGCACCCCCGGAGGGGAGAGCAGCCCGATCTGCCAAGCAGACACTTGGCAGGGCTCAGGTTTCCTGGACCGGATGGCAGGCCGGGGCCCGGAGGCCCGCACGCACTGGCGGGGCACAGGATGCGCGGTCGGGCGTGCGCATCCCGGGCATCCGCTCGCGCTCGGCCTGCGGTGCAGCTGCCGCACATCCGCGGGGGCTGCCTCCTCCGGGCCTGGAAACCGCACGAATCTCCCCGCCAGGGCCCCGCGTGCTCCCCCTGCAGGGGCCGCCGGGCGGAGTCGCCCACCTGTCATCTGAGACGCCCACGTGGGCCGGGGGTTGGGGGCGGGGGTTGAGTGGAGGGAGAAAAGGCAGAGGCGGCGCGGGAGGCAGGAGTGAGAGTGGGGAGGAGAGAGAGGAGAGGAGGAGAGAAGGGAGCGCCCGAAAGCCTCGCGGAGAGGGAGTGAAGCGCGGAAGGAAGAGGAAAGGGGACCTGAGGCATCCAGAGAGGAGCAGGTAAGGAGAGACAGGTGAACAGGAGGGAAGCGGTGGGCTAGAAAGAGTGGGAAAAGGAGAAGAGGCGGGAGTTAGAAAAGGGCTGCGGATAAGGAGGAGGTAAGATGGAAAGAAGAGTGGAAGGAGGAAGATTCGAGGGTGAGGAAGGGCGGGGGTCCTTCAAGGAGGGGCGGCAGAAAAAGTGGGGCCGCTGCGCCTTTAAGGTTGTCAAGGCGACGGCTCTGGCCAGAGCGAGGCGCATTGACGTCAGCAACCGAGCGGTGATTGGCTGCGGCCGGGTCGTTTCCGGTGGAGCCGCCGCGGAGCCGCTATCGCAGAGTGGATCCGGGCTGGGAGGGAAGCGCGGAGAGAGCTCAGCAAGTCGCAGACTCGCAGCCGCAGTCCCGCGCTCGCCTCCTCCCGTCCCCAGGTGAGTGCGGTCGGTGAAGGGCCCCGGTGCGGCGAGCTTCGCTGCCCCGCCACCCATTTGGGGGCGCTGGACCGATCCAAGATGGCGTCACGGGGAGCGACCTGCAGGGGGACGGCCGCACCCCCTGCCCCTCCCCGGCCCAGGCGGGCACCTCCCCGCAGGCCTCACGCCCGGGGCCGCGTCTCCGACCCCAGTTCTGCACCTCCGAGGCCGCCGGGCCGCGGGGACGTCCACTCCGGTGCCGGGCTTCCCGGCCGCCCCGCCCCCCACCCCCGGCCGCGCGCTCCCCCCACTTCACGGAGCCCAGGCCCCCGGCCCTCCGCGGCCTTCACCGGCCCTCCGCCGCCCTCGCGCCCCGCCGCCCCCGCCCCCGCGCGCGGCCTTCTCCCTGGCCTTCCCTCGTTTCCTGAAGGACAACAGCTCGGTTTTTACCGGCATCGGCGTTTCTGGCTGATCTCGGAGACCCGGCAGTTCTTGTTTTCCTCTCTACTGTCTCCCGATCTTCTCCAGCAATCGCTTTTCCTCCTTGCCAGGAGTGCCCCCCACCTACCCTCCACCCCACGATTTTAGCCTGGCTCCTAAATTTCCTTTTGTCCCCTTTCACCTCCCTCCCTTTCCCGACCCCCCCCCCCCCCCCGAGGCCGCCTCGCCACCACGGTGGCCTTCGACTAGAGCGGGATGAAGGATCTGCCTCCTCTCTTCATTTTGTGGCCATGACTGTCGCCTAAGTGAAGTGAAGGGCACTCTCCCGTCCTTTCTCTCGAAAATACGCGTTTCCTATTAACCCCTGCAGCTCTGTGTAGGTGTGGTGCCAAACGACTTAACTGCTTGAGAGGTTCCCAAAGGGTCGGTCTTTTCAGCAGAGGGAAGAGAGCTGGCACTTGCTCCAGACGACTCCAGGGTCTGAGGGGGTGCAACCAGAATCAGCAAGAGTTTCTCAAAGTGTCTTAAATATTTCCTAGCACGTCATCCTTTTGAAACTGAATTCTGTCACAACTGAATTTCCAAACGAAAGAATCTGAGTGTAGAGACAATGCAGTGAAAAATTTAAAATATTAATTTTGGGAGGGAGAAGTTAAATTGTTGGGCTCTTCAGACTAAGTACAAGTACGGACTTAATCTAAGTATATTCGATTAGAAAAAGTAAGGCCATGAAATTCGGATATTCAGGGGTTCACGTGGTGACTACATTATCTTGGGGCTTTTTTGTTAATGTGCTACCTTATTACCAGCGTCTGCTTTCTGTCTTTTTAATACATTACTTTGTTTCACACAAAAAGCAGTTTCATGCCGCAGACCCAGTTCTCATTAATCTTTGAATGATTTCTCTGGTCGGTTGAATACATGTATTGATATTCCTGGAAAAAAAAAAAAAGTCTGAATGTTTTGAAGCATAAATGATCTGATTTATCATTGTTCTTGGTGGCCGTCAGTATTACCAGAAATGCATACAATTCTGTGAAAGGTATTCTCAGTTCAAATGATTGACCTGAAAAAGTGTCTGATATAAATCCATCCTCAAGTAAATTATCTTTTTTTTTTTTAAACTGTTTATTTCTGAAGTAGCAGCTTGATTCTTTATCTTGGGCCTTTAATGTTTGTTGTCTGGGAGCTGCATACTTTTTCTCAGTCTGTTAATTAATCTGCTTTTTATTGATCCTTATGAAAGTTGCCAAAACAGCATGAGTAATAGTGTAGCACTTCAGCTCTTTATTCTAGTATTTCCTTCTGCTTTTACATGTACAGTTTTATCTCAGTAGTTTTGTGTACATTATATTTGGAAAGGTCTGATTAGTATTGATTTTATTTGCAGAGCAGATCTCACTTATCTTCTAATCTTAATGTTTAGTAATTAGGAGTTAGAAGGAAACCAGTTTATGATTTTTGTTAAATTACTAAGCTTTTAATTCCAAGGTAAGGTTAGCTGCCTGTTATATCTCTATTTTACTTCACATTGAGATAGTTTGAATCCTCTAAAATCCTTTAAATGTAATTTATCTATTAAATTTTCAAGTAAATTTAAAACTTAATGTATTTTAATACTTTCCTGTCCAGATGAAGAAAATGCTTTGACATTTTCCTGTCCAAATCTTTTATAGTTTACTTGGTAAGATTTTTTTTCTTTTTCTGTTGAGGATAGTCCCTCTTACCAATGGGTTTAAGTATGTTATCATTTAGGACTGGAATCTGGTAAAAGAATCTGGAATAAAAGTTTGCTTATGAAACTTATCTCGGGTTCCTTTAAAATTTTTTTGATTACACTAGTAGTTGGCTAA
This sequence comes from Tadarida brasiliensis, assembly GCA_030848825.1. NCBI lineage: Eukaryota > Metazoa > Chordata > Mammalia > Chiroptera > Molossidae > Tadarida > Tadarida brasiliensis. The sequence goes on from CM061273.1 coordinate 57,246,270, forward strand.
TCAGATCCTTTGCCCCAGTGGTTTGCTGGGTGACATTAGGACAGACCCTTGGGATAGGAGTTTCCATAGGGAATGTCAGATGTTCATTGTGCTTACTTGCTTTTACTTAGAGCCTACTTGTGTGCCCTTGTAATTCTCTGTCCTGTTTACCGTTTACACACTTCCCACGTCATCATGATTTTTTTTGCAGGGGGAGAACTGAATGAAATTCCCTTAGGGCCTGACTTCTCAGCAGGGGATAATGGCTCATACTTCTTCCCTGGAGCTAAGGTTATGGCCTCTTACTGTTGCTGCCTGCAGAGTCTAGTCCTGTAGCTGAAACCCAATGAAATGCTTCTTTGAAAGAATGCTATTTCTCTGCACATCTTATCCACTAGCTCCCTCCTCCCTTAAATAAGAAATGTACTTAGGGAGAAGAAGGAAAAAACCCCTAGTGAATCAGTCCGAATGAATTTGTTAAGTCAAAGGCCAAATTGACATTTGCTCTTTATAGTTTACACAGCATATGCATGTTTTTCGCTTTGTAGAAAACGAGAACCATGGCATCTGGCAGCTCTGCGGCCACTGAGGAGGAGCGCAGCCTCCGGGAATGTGAGCTCTACGTGCAGAAGCACAACATTCAGGCCCTGCTGAAGGATTCCATTGTGCAGTTGTGCACTGCTCGACCCGAGAGACCCATGGCATTCCTCAGGGAATACTTCGAGAGGTTGGAGAAGGTAAAAATAAATGTGGGGAGATGATGAGATGACCCTGACAATTAATAAATGTAATGCTGTAGAATGTCGCTAATTTGTATCTTTTGGAAGAAAAGGAATTCTGACCAAATAAGTCTAAAATAGAGTTTCAAAAAAGAAATGCAGTTAAGGCATTTGTAATTTTTAACTTGGCGATCAGTAGGCTTTTTCAGAAAACAAATCTGTGTGCTGTTTATTTGGCATAGGGTTTCCAAGCTTGTTACTATTTTAATTAATACAGAAAACTGGCTAAATAAAATAACTGACTAGATACAGTTGATGAGAATGAGGAATTCTAAAGTACTTGAAAACAGTTCATGTTTTTCTCTTCCTCAGCAAAGCAAGTAAACTTAATAAGCCTTATCCCACTTTTTAAAACTGAGGTAATGAAACATTGGAGTCTAGCTTGTGATAATATAGCAGAATTTAGGAATTAGTGAAGTCCATTTTTTATAGAATATGTCTCAGATGAATTGACTGGAGCAGAGATCAAAGTTGATGGTTGCCAAAATTGTATTTTATTTGCAGTTTTGATCAAGACTCATTTCCTCTTAAAAAAAAGTTAAACTAGTTTTTATTCTTTGTTTTTCATCCTCACTGTGTGTATATCAGTGTGACCAAAGCATATGTATCTGTTTCCCTAAGCAAAATGCTAATTTTGCATCAAAGACAATGCTTTAATCAGTTCCCTCAAGAAATGATAAATGAGAAAGGCTGGATTGCTAAATGTTTTGAGTAGTTTGTTTGATTTGCTTCTGTAAATTTGTGAGATAAATTTACAGCCTTTCTTATGCATTTTGAAATTTTGATATGGTTGATAATGATTATGAACAAATTAAGAGGCATTTCTTAGGTATATAATCATTATCTAATTGTATAATGGAAATGTTTGTAATACATACCATTGATTTGGACAGTTTCTTAATTAGCATAATTTGTTAGTAAAAGAATCTTTACATTAAGATTTTAAAAATGTTTGGGTGGTTCAGTGTTCAGGCATCTTCTACTGTTTTCTTAAAAGCTGTTTGTTAAAGGTGGTGTTTAGTACCATAATTAGAAGAATTAAAAATAACAAACAACCAGTCCCTATGAATTGGAATTGTAGTAGAAAGTCTGTTATTGTTATTTTTCTTGATGGATTTTTTTCTTTTTAGAGAGAGAGGAAGGGAGAGGGAGAGAGAAATAGAAACATCGGTGAGAGAGAACATCGATTGGCCGCCTCCTGCATGCCCCCCACTGGGGATTGGGCCCACAACCTGGGTATATGCCGTGACTGGGAATCGAACTGGTGACCTCTTGGTGCATGGGTTGATGCCGGGCTGGTTTTTTTTTTTAATCCTCACTTGAAGGTATATTTTTATTGATTTTTTGTTTTTGAGAGTGAAGGAGAGGGAGATACAGTGTGAGAGAGAAACATCAGTCGGTTACCTCCTGTATGTGCCTTGACCGGGGATTGAACCTGAAACCCAGGTATGTGTCCTGAACAGGAATCAAACCTGGAACCTTTTGGTGTACGGGATGGCGCTCCAACCAACTGAGCCTGCCAGGGCATGGTTTTCTCTTTTTTAAGCTATGTTCAAATAGTGGAATACTTTAGAGCCAGGCTGCTAATGGGTGTTTCTGTTTTGCATAAAGTACGTTCCTGGAGATCTGGTTCTGAAATGGGTCACTGTAAAGTGATTCCTCTTCTCCTTGTACATCAATAGAAACCATCAAATGAGGGGATGAAGTTGGTGAGATAACTACGTTTTTTTATAGGGTGTTGAATGTATAGTACTAATTTCAAAGCCTGTATACACCATAGCACTGATAAAGCACTATCAAGGCGGAAGGCACAAAAATCATTATTAGTTTCTTTGCAGATGGGACTTTTAGATTTAATATGTGTTGGCTTCTTTACCTCTTAATGAAGGTCGCAGCTTAATAAACTTTTCCTATAATGCAAGGGCCTTTGTTCACTTACATACATTTCTTTAGCCAGGACATTTAAGTAAGTATATTTTAATTTTTTTAATCTATCAGTTATTGTATACATTAGGTGTTAGGTTTATATGTCTGAAAAATCTTCCCTTTGTTAACCAGGGGTCATGTTTCTGGTACCCTCAACTACTCAGTGCGCCAAAAACTTGCACAGACGGTCCATTGAAAGCTTCTGTGTTTTACTTCAGACCATCATCTGGAATTTGAGTCCCCTTTTATGTACATGTTAGAACCTTGCCTGCCTGATTAGAGGAATTTTAATAGCTTTGACCATTGAGTGTCTCCTGTGCCAAATACTATGTCAAGCACTTTACATATATACATACTCATTTCAGATGTGTGAGGTAGGTGATTATCACCATTTTACAGAGGTAGCAGGTAAAACTAAGTGATTAAGTAACTTGGTTATGATTATACAGTGTAATAGTTTTTGTTGCAGCAGCAATATAACCCTCAAATTTTAGTGGTTTGTACAAAAAACCTTTCCTATTTCTCAGTCATATGCAGCTCTTCCTGGGCTCAGCACATCTTGTCTTCTTGACTCCACATGTCTTATTCTGGGGCTGAGTGGAAGGAGCAGCCATTATTAGAGCATGCTGTTTTCAAGGCAGAGAGGGGACAGAAGCTCGAGGGGGCAGAGCCAGACCATACAAGCGGACATGGTATGGCATATCCACTTATATTCATGGTCAAAGCAAGTCATAAGGTCAAGCCCCAAGTCAGTGGGGTGGCAACTTTACCTACAGGGAAGAATGGACTGGCAAGGGAAGGGAGGAGCAAATAATTGTGAAAACGTTAAGTGGTTGAGACAGAATAGGATCATAAAACAGTAGAATGTAATGGTATTAACCAGTAAGTAGTCTGGGAGTATTGGGGAGTAGGGGGTGTTGTTTTAATATATGAAAAAAGTGAAGCTCGAAGAGACTGACAGAATGAAAATAGCAAGAACAAGAATAATTAGAAATCGATCGTGATAATGGCTCTGAGTCATCAAGATTAGGTTATATCTGATTGCTATTAAAGATGAGAACCCATGAAACATGGTTAAAATCAAAATGCTTTTGGTACCTCAAAATTATCTTTAAAATTCAGTTAGGTAGACTACAATTGCAAATGAGATGTTATTTGTGAAATTTTTGTAAAATTCCAGTGACGGGGTGGAATTTGTGTTTTCATTTATACTCTTAAACTTTAAACTTTGGGGAGACCTGAGTTTTATAGTTCTGTGTTAATATGGAATTGGAAAACCTTAATGGTTATTGCAGTTACCAGAATGAAAATGAAATGAGTTTTCCAAACATGTATTTTTAAACAATTGATTACATATTTGCACAAGATTCAAAATTCTGCAGGTACAAAAGAGTAACAATAAAAAGTCTTCTTTCTGTTGTCTTCTTGAATGCAGCCATTGTTCCATAGGCATATGGGCATTTATAGACAAATTTATATATAAAAGAGCTGCTTATTCTTTTCAAACACGTGTGTGGCATTTCATTGTGTTGATGTACTATAATTTATGTAAAATCATTCTATTAGTGACCATTTGTTTGTTTCCAGTGTTTTACTACTAAAAACAGTGATACAATGAATAACTTTATATATGTCATTTCACATATATGCATATCTTAGAATAAATTTATAGAAATAGAGTGATTGGATTATTTGGTTAAGAAGTTTATACATTTGTAATCAAATATACTAATGTATTAAACCTTTGTTATATGTTATTCCTATTGTGTGTTTTCTTAGTTGAGATTAGAAAATCCAGAGAAATGAGAAAAATAAAGCAAACCCCGTCCCTCCAGAAAAGAAAATATAAAAATAAGGCATAATTCTGCTAATAGAAATGAACACTATTAATACCTTGATGGTCATTGTTCTGGACTTTTTTTTGCTGCTTTTATATAACTCTTATATTTGTCTTGATGCCAAAATCAGGGCTGAGTACCATACAAGAGAACAAAAAAGTAGGCATCTTCTGAATTTAATTTTTATCAAAAAATTTTCTGAAATAATCAGTAAATGCTAATAATTTCATTTTGAATTTGAAAGATGGTATACAAAAATAATAGAGAATGAGTCAAATGAGAAATTAGTAGATAACACATTCTTGTTTTTTCATTCTTAGTTTATATCAGATATAATAATAAACTCATTCTTTGCTGCAGACCTGAGGTATTTCTTTTTAAGGCTCTAGGTTTAATAAATAAGAATGTTAAATGGTTCATCTCAGTTTAACAAGATGTTTTTAAAAGGTAAACTTTTTTATTTAACTTCAAGTGTAAACACTGATGATAATAAAGAATGCTTGTAGCTCTGCTGGGAGAAGTATTGTTAGAGCTGATTTAATTTAAATTCTTGGTTACCATCACATCATTTTTTTTTTTTTATCCTCACCCGAAGACATTTTTGCATTTATCTTCAGATAGAGCGGGAGGGAGAGAGGGGGGAAAGAGAGAGAGAAACATCACGTGAGAGAGACACATCGACTGGTTGCCACCCACACGACCCCAACCGGGGCCGGGGACGAACTGCAACAGAGGTACGTGCCCTTAGCAGGAACCGAACCTGGGACTCTCTGGTCTGCAGGCTGACGCTCTAACCACTGAGCCACACCGGCCAGGGCTACCATCACATCATTTTTTTATTATTTTTTTTTCTGAGACTCCAGTTAGAAATGAATTCCATGGGCTCAGGACCCTCCTGTATTGGTTTCTATATTTCCCTTGCCTAACTTACACTTGCCGTGCAGATCTAGAGAATGCTTATTGAATGAATGAAGTAACTCAGTCATCTAGACATTCTTGGATCACTTTACTGTGCCTGAGTACATTCTTTTTGGGGGGAGGGTCTCATGCTGTCTGCAGCAGCATACTAAAAACCTAATTCCCCAGGATTTTGTTTTGCAGTTTATTGCTGTTGTGTGTGTTACAAATCCTTGTCAGTGTTATTATAATGAGTGTCTGATTTTTTACTTGCATGTTATGTGTCCTTGTACTGATGGCTTTTGTTCATTAATCATCTATTATCTGCGAAACAGTCCTTTCAGAATATTTCTTTTCAAACTCTACTGCATTTTTTCCCATTTGGAATTGGCTTTTCCCCCTTAACTTTTACATTGGGAATAGAGGAAGAGATTTGAAGTAACTTACCATTGAAATACGAGAATACCAACTTGACATCCTGAAAGATCGCATTTTATAAATGTATAATTTTTTTCAGGAGGAGGCCAAACAAATTCAGAATCTGCAGAAAGCAAACACTCGCGGAGATTCGAGGGAGGATGAAATCTCTCCTCCTCCACCCAACCCAGTGGTTAAAGGCCGGAGGCGACGAGGTGCTATTAGCGCTGAAGTCTACACGGAGGAAGATGCTGCGTCATATGTTAGAAAGGTAGGTAGTTTCGAGGTCTCAGTATTTGGGGCAATGTTTTCAGGACCCACATGGTAGTCTTCTAGTTTCCTTTGATGAATGCATGCATGGTTTTGAATAGTAAAACACAAATAGGGTAGATTGTGCTCCATCCTGTATAGTTCTTGGGTACTGGGGAACAGATTTCTGGGATAACATGCATCAGAGACAATGACTAAGAGTGATTATAAAACAGTGAATAATTGCATTTTGGGAGTTTTCTTTTCCCTGATGTTGTCTTGCAGTAGAAGGAGGCAGTACTCCTTTTTCTCTTGAATCATGGTGTTAATTTTTTGATATCAATTAGTTCATGTTGTGGCTTTTAACCTTTTACCGTATAAGCTTCATCCTAATTAGGTCTTCCTTAGAAGCCAGCTGCCATTTCAGGTTCCGCTATTAGCTTGAAGGGGGAAGAGAATTGTCCTGGCAAAAAGCTTGTGGAACTAATAGTACACAATCACAGTTTAAAAAATGACTACCATAGCCCTGGCCGATTTGGCTTAGCGGTTAGAGCGTCGGCCCGCGGACCAGAGAGGCCTGGGTTCGGTTCCCGCTAAGGGCACGTACCTCGGTTGCAGTTCGTCCCCGGCCCCGGTTGGGGTCGTGTGGGTGGCAACCAGTCGATGTGTCTCTCACATCGATGTTTCTCTCTCTCTCTTCCGCCCTCTCTCCCTCCTGCTTTATCTGAAGATAAATGCAAAAATGTCCTCGGGTAAGGATAAAAAATTAAATAAATAAATAAAAAATAAAAAATGACTATCATAAAATGTTCAGTTTGCCTTAGAATAGTGACCTTGGTCAAGGTGTTTTTTGGTTTGTTTCTTTAGTTGTTGACTGGGAACCAAATAGCAGCCTTCAAATACCAGTCTGGCTGTAGGCAAGGGGATTAATGAGTCAATATTTGTTGAGTATTTTGTTGATCAAAGGTAGTATATTTGTGTTACGTTGAAAATATTTAACTCAAAGCAGTCTTGTTTAAATACCATAATGTAGCTTGTCATTTTATTGACATGCGGGTTGCAAGCATGAAATGTTTTTGTTTTGTGCAATCGCCATTTGACCTTATGTTCTTTTTCTAGGTCATACCAAAAGATTACAAGACAATGGCTGCTTTAGCCAAGGCCATTGAAAAGAATGTGCTGTTTTCACATCTTGATGATAATGAGAGAAGGTAGGTACAAGTTCTTTGTTACACTGTTTTCCTGTACAACTGTGGTCCCAAACTAGTCATCATCATTGCACATTTTAATGCTCATTGCTCACCTGATGACAATCCCTGCTGAAAATATAGGAGCTTGAATTTTAAGGTTAATGTTTGAAATCCATAGAAGAGGTACATGAAATGTAATACGAGGCCTTCTGTCCCTTGCAGTGATATTTTTGATGCCATGTTTCCACTTTCCTTTATTGCTGGAGAGACTGTTATTCAGCAAGGTAAGGGCTGCTGCTTTTGTGGCGTGCAGTATTATTCTGGGGGAGGAGATGAGGCTAGGATTTTTTAATATTGAAGTTTGTTTTCCTCTTTCAGCTTGCCAGTTTCCTTGTGTTACACTACTGAATTTTTCTGTTTCTTTTGAAAATTAAAATCAGCTGAGCTAAAAGGCACACTTTCCCTAAGGGACTAATATTTCCCTACCACCTGATACGATTTTGTTTATAGTAACTTAAAGGGTATTTCTGTATTTTTATTTTGAATGTATGGAATTTCAGAATTACATATCTCGTGCATCTCATATATCCTTTATATTATTATTAACCACTTGTAAAATAAAATAAAGTAGATAATAAGCAAAACTATTTTCTTCATCATGTAGCTCATCTATTCATGAGATTTTATACCTTCAGTGATTCTTACTTTTTTGCCCACATATACTAACATGGATCTAATCTTTTGAATCCCTCCATCCCCTTTGCCCCTCTTATGTACTCTCGATCTTTTCATGGGTCTTTATAATCCATGTATTTTCCCATTTGTGATAATCTGATGTTTTGTTACTTAATATTTGGTTTGGTGCTTGTTTTGTTGTTGGTATAGAATGATAGTTAATATTTTTGTACACATATATGGTTGCTTTTTAAGTTGTTTTTTAGAGGTTTTTTTCTATCATGAGATGACTGAAAATTTGATCAGTTTTATGATTTAAAAAATATATTGCTGGACTTATTTCCCCTGAAAAATCGTGTTAATTTATAACACACTGTCTTCTCACATAGCAGCACTATAAATAAGTTTATTATTTTACATTAATTTGATAGTTTCTTTAATTTGTAAAATGCTTCTAATTTTTTTACTCCTCTCTTTTAGGTGATGAAGGGGATAACTTCTATGTGATTGATCAAGGAGAGATGGATGTAAGATTTAATAAGAGCAAAAATATGTTGATAATCTTAAAAGTCAATGTATTGATATATGTTGCTTCTAAGAGTTTCTGAAGGGCTGTTAGAGCCCTGTATGCCAAATTCCATCAATTACCTTTGCCAGATATTTTAATGACACAGAAACTTTTTAAAGGTAATTTTCTTTAGATAGACATGCAGTTCAGAACTTTTGCTGGAGTGATGGTTAAGCTGGGTGCTGGAGTAAGATGAGTGTAAGGGAGATTCTGGACCCAGTCATTAATTATGAGACTTGGTACAACTTTCTTGATCTGTAAATTTTGTTTACAAATGAAATGGGAATACTAATGGCATTGTTCTCATAGGATTATTAGAAAATTCAGTGCCTTAGGCAAGGAAGATGCTTCTTAGCACAGTGCTCGGCACAGTAGTCTGTAATATGTATGGTTTTTATTAATGCTTAGTTCACCTTTTTGCCCTGATCATCAGTGCAGAGTACCTTTTCTTCATGATTAAACCAGGTAAATCACAGACACTCTGAATTTAACTCATTGTCAGAAGTTAAGTATTTTGCTATTCTGTGTACTGAAAACATAGTGTATTCTATTTTAAAACAAAATTCAGGATTCTGACCCCTGAAAAGGGTTTGCGGGTTTTTAATACTTAGGTGTTTGTGTATGTAGAAAAAATAATTCTTTGTCATTTGCATTTTAGGTCTATGTCAACAATGAATGGGCAACCAGTGTTGGGGAAGGAGGAAGCTTTGGAGAACTTGCTTTGATTTATGGAACACCTCGAGCAGCCACTGTCAAAGCTAAGACAAATGTGAAATTGTGGGGTATTGACCGAGACAGCTATAGAAGAATCCTTATGGTAAGGCCATGGTTTTTGGAGTGTGATTTAGACTACCTGTCTATGTAACTAATGTTTAAATGGAATAATATCACCAAATTAAAATGAGAATGTTACTTTTAATGATTGAATGCTTTGCATTAAGCCCACTATAGCATTATTCATTGTACCATTTGAGACAGTGATCTTTTAGAACAAAAATTTGGCCAGAAATAACATGGGAAACAAATGTGGTGTATACATAATGTTCAGCTCATGTTTGGAACTCTCTCCATTTGCTGATAGGCACATCTTCACTTATCTAATCTTTACACATCACAGATAGTCTAATAGGTGCTGCTTCTAAGTGCATAAAGTGTTTTAAGGCCATTCAGAAGTAGTTAACTTACCTAAACTGAAAGTGGGTTATCGGTAATGCAGATGTCATGTTCCCGCTCACTAAAGGAATAAACAAAATAATAAAATCATTGGAACATTCTGCTGACGTAGTCAGACTTTTTGAGAACTTTGTGACAGAGTTATAGAGTCGCTTTGTATGTTTTAAGTCCCAGCTGATGGCATTAGTCATCTTGAATGGTTTTCTAAATCTGTGCAGTGCCTGTCTGGCTATTGACAATGTGCAGTCAGATGTACTTTGAAAATTTTCTGTATTAGGGGGATGGATATGTATGTATGTATGTCAATATTTATAAGTATGTAAATTTCCAAGGCTATTGTGTAAGGAATGTCTATTATAGGGGACCATGTGTTCCCTTTTCCCCCCCTAGATATAATTAACAAACTTTGCAGATAAGATAACTTGGTTAAGTTTGGGGCTATGGCAGTTTTTGGGGAGTGGATGGGCTGTAAGTGGTGGCAGTTGTATTTTCTTCCGTGGAGGATTGGGGTTATGGGGAAAGACCCTGAACTGGAAATATGTTCAGCTATAGTCACATATATTGGTTGGTGGTTGTTTTTTTTGTTTTTTTTTGCTTTGAGAACTGATCATTTGCTTTTTATGCATGTCACTAATTGGTGGTGTGAGGAACTATGGCCATTTACTTGGTGGTCCTTTTAGGGGCAAGTTGCCAAGAGCTTTTTATTGAGCTAAAGAGGGGCTTACCAACTTCAACATGAAGAAAAATAATCATGTATCAAGAAGCAGCAATAACAAGCTGTGATTTCTTTCTCTTTTTTAATTTACTTGAAACTTGATATTTATTATTCCACAGCATTATTTGGCAATTACACATTTTTTTGACATATGACGTTTGTTACTTTTTTTTTTTATAGGGAAGCACTCTGAGAAAGCGGAAGATGTATGAGGAGTTTCTTAGTAAAGTGTCTATTTTAGGTGAGTTTTGGAAGATTGCATGGAGAATTATTAAGTTGAAGTGTTAGCAGTACTTAAACAGAGTCTGTTATATTTCATAAAAACTACTGTAGTTATCAATTCTGTTTTTGCCAATAGTAATGTAAAACATGGAATACAGAGTTAAAGTTTGACTAAGTTAGAATTGATTTCAAAGTGTGTTTAATTACTAGTATGTGACAAACTTCTCCATTCGAAATTATTGGATCAGGGAAAGCTTTCTGGAATTACGTGCTACTCATCTCTCCTGGAGAGACAGACAGAAAGGCTAAAGGTGTCCTCCTCCTGACTGTGGACATTTACAGTCATTCCTCCTGTGACTTCTGTCTTTTGCTCCATCAGCGAGTTCATTGGTTAAGGAAAGTATTTCCAAGAGTGCATTTCCTCTGTAGAAAGATTAGGTTCATTTGCTTTCTCTGAAAAAAATGCTAGAAGTTTTGTTGAAATTTTGGAGCTATGTCTATGTAATGTTAGAGCCAGTTCTTCATTGAAAGGGTAAATGGCAATGTTTATAAGGTGAGATGTCTTCTGTTGTTTTGTTACAGTCAGTTGATTTTTCCCCTCTTAATTTGTTCTCTGAAATGGTTACATTTTTTTAGTGTGTTGGATGTTAACTTTTGTTCCAAAGGCCAAACTATTTTCTAGTTCTTATGGTTTGATAAATTAATGCAACTAAGGATTTAAATAGATAAATTATTTCTATGAACCTCTGGAATAATGTGGATGGGGACACTCTTATTTTGGGCTCTGTAATTGTAGGTTTGATTTGCATTGATGGCAGCCTTTAGGAATATGTAATGATTACATTTTTTATTCCTTTACCATTTGGTGCAGTTGGTCTTAATTAACCTGGCCACTGGGGCTGCTGAAGTAAGGCTCTAAGGGTGGGTTATCTGTGAGTAATAGGAGGATCTTGCTGAGACTAGAGGTAATGGAAGACAGACTTCATATTTAATCTGAGATGCTACTCAAATATTGAATAGACATGGCTCTATGGTTGATTTTCTTTATATTTTTTGTTTTGAAATTTTTAGCAACACCAAATAATGTGGAGAAATTCTTTTGATTCTTGCTTTTCAGAATCTTTGGACAAGTGGGAACGTCTCACAGTAGCTGATGCACTGGAACCGGTCCAGTTTGAAGATGGGCAGAAGATTGTGGTGCAGGGAGAACCAGGGGATGAGTTCTTCATTATTTTAGAGGTAAAGAACTCTGCATTTGACACTTCAAGAAGTTGTACACTATCAGAAAGAAAAAAGGGGTTAATTCTGATTTACACTCTTAGATAAAAAAAATATCTAACAGTTTTACTTAAAAATTACCTTTTACTTTGAAATGCTGCTGTTTGGTTTTCTGTCAGACCACCACATTTGAAGTGTGTTTGAGTCAGAATTTTAGAAGGGTTATTTATGAAGTAATAGCCATATCCTACCTACTGAAATTAATCCTACTTATGCAAGCCAAACAAACTATTAAGCATAACAAACTAATGGTTCTGTACCATTTTTATTAAAGTCATGTGTTTGGGCTATTTGGCAACCAAAGATCAAAGGCAAGGGTTTAAATTCTAGAAGTTACTATGTTTTATATCTTCACAGTCCATGGAAATATATAGCAGAGAGATACTCTTAATTGACAATTAGATCCAAAAGGCAGATTTTCTATGAATGTGCTCAGTAGATGCTAATTGGTTTTATTTAACCTGGGGTTGTAGTGGGAGAGGGAATCAAGGGACTCTTTCTGTAAAGGGCCGGATGGTAAGTGCTTTAGGCTTTGTGAGCCCTAGAGTTTCTGTCCTGAAGACTCAACTCGGTTGTCATAGTGCAAAAGCAGCCGTGGACACTGCGAATGAATTGGTGTGTTGTTCCTATGAAATTTACCTATGAAAATAGGTAGCAAGCTTGAATTCCGCACCCCCCCCCCCACCCCAAGCTTGCTAACCTGTGCAAACCCTTCAAGTTACCCAAGTACCGTAGTAGCTTGATGAGAAGGGCCTCCTATCCTAGTGGGCTGCTGGGTAAATAGGAATTAAGCTCATGCAGTCACTCTCTTCAGTCAGCTTTTATCATATGAACACAGAGGATTTGAAATAACTGTGGAATTCCTTTTTTTTTTTTTCAGAGAACCTAAAATTACATATTTTATTAAAATGCCACCCTACATTTGAAAGTATTTGTTTTGCTTTTTGGTGATTTTCTTACAGGGGTCAGCTGCTGTGCTACAACGTAGGTCAGAAAAGGAAGAGTTTGTTGAAGTGGGAAGATTGGGGCCTTCTGATTATTTTGGTATGTAGATTTCCTTGCAATAAATACAAAGTTTCTTTAAGTCACCTTTAAAGGTGTGACATCGCAGTCTCCAGATTTGTCTTTTCTTCTGAATTTTATTTTTTAATTGCAATCTTATTTGCCTCTCAGAGAACTAGTGTGAGATTTTGACCTTTACTCAGTTAATAATGAAGTTATTGATCGTCTGATCTATCAGTTGGTTTTTAAGTACAGATGTGATGTGGCCTGTACTAAGTTATTAAGAGAAATACATATTTGTTTTCTCTTTTCCAGAAGTGTACCTCTAAGAAAATGTTTCCCATAGAAGCTAGCCTCCTCTTATTCCTGTTTCTCCCTTCTCCAGGTGAAATAGCACTACTGATGAATCGTCCCCGTGCGGCCACCGTGGTGGCTCGTGGCCCTTTGAAGTGCGTTAAGCTGGACCGACCTAGATTTGAACGTGTTCTTGGCCCGTGCTCAGATATCCTCAAACGGAACATCCAGCAGTACAACAGTTTCGTGTCACTGTCTGTCTGAACTCTGCCTCCTGTGCCTCCCTTCTCTCCTCTCCCCAGTCCATGCCTCACTCTTGCACACTGCTTTATTTTCCCTATTTGCAGCACCACGTGGCCACTGGCATCGCAGCTTCTTGTCTGTTTATATTAAAGTTGCTTTAATTGCACCGTTTTTAATTTGGAGCATTAACTGAATGCTCATACACAGTTAAATAAATAGAGAGTTCTATGGAGACTTTGCTGTTACTGCTTCTCTTTGTGCAGTGTTAGTGTTCAACCTGGGCAGTACATGCCATGCATTTTGGTGAGGGCAGATCCCTGCACCAAATGAATTACCACAGGGTAATGATGTAACAGTGCAAGATTTCTTTTTTAAGTGACATAATTTTCCAATTATCATAAGCATATTTTAGACTGTGGCCATATATGCTGTATTTCTTTACAGAATAAATGATTTCTCATTAAGCTCTAAGGATTAGGAAAAACGGATATAGAAAAATCTTAGACAAGATATTTGCCTGTATTTAAACTAGGTTAAGGGTGGGAAAATGCCCATTTTTGCTACTTATCAGATGGGTAAGATCTGTTACGGTAATTTTCTTTTTAACCAGAATTTTTGTTTGTCAAAGCTAATTTGTTTGGTATTGCTTATATCTTGTTACTGTTTCCAATTCTGAAATACATTTAGGTGTGGCTATCCATACCTACCTTTTGAGTTGGAAACGAAATCGTAGCCTGCAAATATGGATTATGATTTAACTACATCTGCCTCAGCTCACAAATTCTGAACAGACCTTTATTTATCCAGCCAGTGCCAAATATTGATCATCAGATGCTGACGTGAGAGTGAGAATTTGAGGTCGACACTCTTGGTTGTTAACTTAAAGCTTTTGGTTAGTGCACATCTTTCAGTTGACTCCAGGATAATCTCCTGTGCTCGTTAAACACTGATTCCAGGAGATTGGATTTGCTGGGAATAGAATATATGGAGCAAACGTCATAACAGAAAAATGGAGGTGATGTTGCTAAGGGGGAAATGCCAGGTGGACCGAGTTCATTGTTGGGAACTTTGCCCCACTAAACTCATTGGGGCAAGAGATTTGCGAAGAAGTTTTTTACTTTGGTTTGACCTTTTCCCCTCCTTTTTACATCAACTAGAGTTTATGGTGGGTTGGGGGTGGGGTAGGATGTGTCTGTGTTGTTTCAAATTGGTCTAAAAGGCCATCCTGCTGAAAAGTTCTGCTTTCCTCTCTAGCATTTATTTCTCTGGCAAACGTTTTTGTTTTTTTAAAGTAAGCTTGTGTTTTGAGTCTTAACTGTATTTCAGTATTTTCCAGCCTTATCAAACTTACGTGTTACATTATTCCATGTGCACCAATGATACTCAACAGTTTATTTTTATTATGTTATTTTTTTAAAACAAAATCTCACAGTTCTGTAACGTAGGCACTTTTATTTTTATTGTGATTTATATGTAATGTAGGGTTATATTTGGGAGTGACTGCAAGCATTTTTCCATTTGTATGCAACTGACTCTGATTATTAATCCCCTCTCCTACCCTTTCCCAGGTCATTTAACTTGGTCATGGTAGATTTTTTGGTAGATTTGAACAGTTTTTAGGTTGTTACTAAGTTTGGAGTATAAATCTGGGAAAGAGGTTTTATTTACATTTTAGTGTGGGATAGAAAGCTACCTTATTACAAATTTTTTATGTTTCAAAATAATCTATATTAAATGAGGATTTTCTGATCTATACATTGTGTTTAGCTACCTTTTTATATTTAAAAAATTAAAAATAAAAATTATGTTCTTATTAGCATAAAGCTTGATTTGATCTTTGTTTAAATGCCAAAACTGTATTTACAATGCCATAAATTGCAGTTTCATGTATGTGTATACTCATGTTCGTGTATATTTAGATACATGTAATGCTTCCTAAATGAGTTTTGCTCTTAAATCATTTGGCTTGCTGTTTACTCCCTTTTGTAGTTTTTAATCTAAGGAATTTTAAGTCTAAATTTAAAAATGATCACATTTAAAGCTTTATCTTTGTGCAATCTGAGTATATGTGAGATATCATGATTGGCGTAATTTGTCTTAGTTGATAATCAGGACTTTAGAAGTCATTTCTGGGCTTGGTAAGTGAATTTCTCAGATCTATTGCTCTAGAAAGTATAGATGGCCAAAGGACCATTTTGTATTGTTTCCTGGTTACTAGTCTGATTATACTGTGTGTGCTAATATACTCTATTCTTTTTGTTATAGATTGTCTTAACGGTAGGTCAAGTAATAAAAAACATTAAATAATTTAAATTCTTAAATGAATCAGTTTTTGTTCCCTTTGTCCTTTTCTTCTTTTTTCCCTGCCCCTCTCCCCCTGGTGGGCAAGAATGAAAATCAAAAGTGAATTATGGGCTTAGTGTTTGGAAAGAGTCATATGTTTGTTCTCAATGGTTTCCAAGTCAGTTTCTCAAAGAATGAATCTGAAAACCTTGCTTAAAGGGTAATTGAGATATAGCAGATCTGTTCACAGAGTAGTAGAAGGAAAAGATTCAATCAGAAGCTGAAGATTTCCTTTTTATTGAAGACTGGTTCTCTGGCTTTAGAAATTTCCCAGACTTAGCGGGGAAACATTATTTCTGGATCAGCATACTCTTTGGTTTAAATGTAATAGCCATTTAGATATTGAGGTATGTTTATATATTTTGCATATATAAAGTCTTATTTCTCATGTCTACTTGGCAGATTTCTGAGGAGTGAGAGAATTAGGTTGTTCTCATTGTATATCGGTATTTCTTTATGCCCAATGAGTTGGAGATGGTTGTTGCAGACCACCCTTTAATTTGCACGGCTCTGTAACGTGTCATCCGTATTGAGTAACCCCTTCCCTCGGCTCCCTGGAGTCGGAACCTTTAGAGTTACAACAGAGTACAACTAAAAATGTTTCTAGGTTGCCCTGGCTGGTGTGGCTCTGCTGAGCGTTGCCCCATGCACCAAAAGGTTGCTGCTTTGATTCCTGGTCGGGGCCCATGCCTGGGTTGCTGGCTCGATCCCCACTAGGGGGTGTGCAGGGGGCAGCCAACTAATGTTTCTCTCTCCCTCACCCTTCCTCTCTCTAAAATCAATAAAAACATTTTTTAAAAATGTTCCTAGGTTAACTGTGATGGTTATAGTTTAATTCCTAAAACATTGGCTCGTACAATTGTTTTTTAATGACTTACATATCAACATTTTAAAATTGAAGTAACATGATGTCAGTTTTCTTACTACTGTTTTTTTTTTTTTTCTCACCTGAGGACATTTTTTTTCTTTTCATTTTTTGTTCAGACAGAGTGGGAGGGAGAGAGAGGAAGAGAGAGAGAGAGAGAAACATCGATGTGAAAGGGCCACATCGAGTGGCTGCCACCCGCACGACCAACCAGGGCCGGGGACAAACTGCAACCGAGGTACATGCCTTTAGCGGGAACCGAACCCGGGTCTCTCCGGACCGCAGGCCAACACTCCAACCGCTGAGCCAAACCGGCCAGGGCAATTTTCTTACTACTGTTTATCTCCAACCACAAACTATAATAGCTGAACCCTTTTTGTAAAACAACCTTGAGAAGCAGTGGCTAGGTCACCATTTAATACGTCACCCAAGGTAGCTGTTGTAATAGTTATCAGTAAAGGCTGGAAAAAGAATTTAAAAGGGGGCATCGTAAATCTCTCATCTTACCCTGTGGAACTTTTACATAGAAATCAGTGTTGCGTATCGATAAAGTTAGAATTTGCTTACTGACTTAACTCCTCCGTTGTTGTGACTTGACCCCAGCCAGAGGATAATTCTTTCATTTTGTGCAAGTTCTGCCAATTTAGCTCATGGAGCTTTGTGATTTTAAAAGTCACCACTAGATGGAGAGCTTTTTGGTCATCTTTGTTAATCTCCAAGTGAGTTACAGTTGATTCTCACAGATACGGTATTTGCGAATTTTGCGTATTTGCCTACTTGTTAAAATGTATTTGTAACCCCCAGAATCAGTGCTCGCAGCCCTTCGCAGTCATCTCCAGACGTAGGTGGTGAAGGATGAGTCTCCCAGGATGGGTGTGCCCAGTTCAGGGTGAACAGGGCTGCGCTCTGCCTTTTGTCTGGCTCTCCTACTATAATGGGATGTCCTTTTCATGGTCTATTTAATGCTACCTTTTTTTTTTTTTTTTTTTTTTTTTTTTTTTTTTTTGCATTTTTGTGCTTTCTGTTGGTGATTTCACTATTTAAAATGGCCCGCAAGTGTAGTACTGAAGTGCTGGCTAGCACTCCTGAGGGCAAGAAGGAAGTGTGGTGTGCCTTAGGGAGAAAATAAGTGTATTAAATAAGCTGCTTTCAGGCATGAGTTACATACAGTGCTATTGGCCACAAGTTCAATGTTAATGAATGAACAGTGTATATGGAGGTCTCTTTAACACACTGTAACACATAAAGCAATATTATGTGTTGACTGGTTGACAAAAATGGAACCAGAGGTTCACAGGAACCTAAACCCTCATATTTCCTCTGGGAGCAAATGGCTCAGTATCCATTAATTTAGTACTTGTGGTGACTTCCTAGACCATAAAACTACCCTGAAGAAGGGAATCAGCCCTATTTTTTAGTCTTCAAACATCCTCCTGACTTGGGAAGGATACAGTGTACGCCTCCAGACGCCTTTTCTCCGCCAAGTGATGTGGGCAGAATTCCCTTTCACTTTCAAGTCTGCTGTCAGTAACAAGAACTACTTTTTATGTAGACAGGATTTTTATGTCTCGGGAAGTTGAACAATGGTCCAGAATGAGCATGTTAGAAGAACTTGATAGCTCTGAGACAGTCTTGTTTCTGCTATTTCTGACGAAGGATAGAGCCTTGATTTTGTTATTAGTGCAAACATGGGGTGTTTAAGATATGGGAATAACTAGGTATCTAGGTTCTCTACACATTGTGGTCAAATTTAGCTCTCTCTCTGTAAAGGACACCAAAATTTGTGTGACAGGCCGCTGGCAAACCAGCGCAGGCTCACGGGAAAGACTGCCACCTGCAAGTCGTGGCCACGGTGTGACTGGGGTGTCTTGGCCTGAATAGTCCTCTCCGTTCCGTGTGTAAGTCCCTGGTCCCACCTCCAAGAGGAATTCCTGGCCTGAGCTAGGCAAACAGTTCATGAAGTGGGAAGCCCTGGGCTGCACAAGACTGTGATTAAGGTTCCTCTAGTAAAGAGTTGATTTTTTTAAGTAAATATGATTTTATAAATTGGGTGAGATTCTGTTGGGTTTCTGTATTACAGTGGGAAGAACATGTTGGAATCGATTTACATCATTGAGTTGTGTGATTTTCGTTAATCTCAGCATAATTTTCTTGTGTGCATTGGAAGTAGGGGGTTCCATCATGGTCAGGAGGGTGGGAAACGTGTGCATTCCCTCCCATGGTGCGAGCTCGTGGACGGTAGTGACGGAGACCAGGCTCAGGGGCGGTGGGGTGTCAGGGTGGGTCAGAAATTCCCTCGTTTGTCTTAGGGGCTGTCTTTGGACACATGGTGGAAGTCTTAGGTGACATCTCCTGTCTTGACCTTGTAACCCTCTTTAGTGATAACTATTTTCTACCCTTCTCACACTCGTATTATATTTGAGCTCTTGCAGCCTTTATCTGTGAGTTGGTGTGGTATACTCGGGAGTTTTTACTTGCTGACTAATCGTATAGCATGAACCCTTCCTGTCCTGTGTTTTCAGTCATGAATTATGGGTAAGAGTCAGCCTCCTATTCCAGGAGTTTCAGATGTCAGCAAGCCAGTGAGGAGAAGGTAGAGGAGACGGAATCCCCGATATACCCACTTTTGAGGGAGGTTTGCAAAGTAAACTTTAGACATAGTCCTTTTTGAGAAAGCAGCGGAGAAGGGCACCTAGCGTGCCAGGCCTCTCCGGGTGGCCCCTGCTGCTCTTGGGGATGGGCGACAACTCCTGGATCTTGGGAAAGGTTGTGATTGGTGAGCTGTGGTAGGCCCTGGCTCGCTCCTGCCTCGGGCCAGGCTCAGGCACCTGCTGGGCCCATCCCTGGGCTGTCCCACCTTCGAGACCACCCTCATTTCCCTTCATGAAAATCCCTCCTGTTTTTGGAGGCTCATTTTGGCATACTTGGTGTTATTTCAGTTGATATTTAAATAGTCTTGAGATTGAAACATCCCTTTTCTGATATTCTGAGCAAATCCCTGCTATTTTTACCTCATGTAGTAACATTTCTTAGAAATTACTTTAGAAGACCGGTCAGTAGTAATTACCGTCCTCGGATTGGGCCACAGTGACTGGAATATAAGTAGAAAGCGTGAGGTCTACTTTGGGCCAATTTGAGAGTTACTAGTTGTAGATTTTTTTGTTTGCCTGTGATATGCCAGATGTTTTTTGTGGATCGGGAATTCCCGGGTAGATACAATAAGGATCTGGAGGTTAGGTAGGTGTCCACTTGATGTCCTTTATTTTATTTGTAACAATTAATACTCTTCCGGGATCAAGGCTTCCAAACCTTTCAAGCCTGACCTGTATCCAGATTTATCCAGATTTCCCAGTGGGCTCTGGAGACGGTCCGTGGCCTCGATGAGGCCGTGCTTCCTGGGCGAGAGGGCGCCGAGGCAGTCCACTGGAGAAGCAGCGCACCGAGGAAGAAGGGCCGTGGATCCCACTTCTTGGGCTCTTTTAGAACCATCCCAATGCCCTGTCTCCCGAGCCCACGGTCCAGGGCCTCTAGCATCGACTGGGGCAGGTGAGAACGCAGAGGTCGCACCCGAGCCCACTGCTGGCGCCCGTGTAGTTTCTGCCGTTTGACTCGTCCAGCCCCTACCTTGTCAAGTTAGCCTGGCCAGAGTCCGGGGCCGACTGTTCGGCTGGGCCATTGGCTATGACACTCTGCTCCCCGTGGGCCTCTACGCACCCCTCCACTGTCCTTAGGATGATTCGGAGTCTCCGATCCAGGGCAAGGAGGTGGGGCTCGGTGAGGATCGGGGTGAGCTGGTCCTCCAGCAGTGACTCCCGCATCACGTCGCTGAGTCTGTAGTCGGCCTGGGCCAGCAGCTGCAGGTGTAGAAGTGTTTTCTTCTTTATCCTGCAAGGACACAGTCATAGGAACCAAATAAGAACATGTAAAGAAAAGAACTTCACTGAACTAACTTTCCCCACAAAAGGCTCTTGTAGCTGATGTTCTGAGCCTCTCGCCCAGTGTCTTCTCGAGCACTTTTTAATGAAAACCAGGTAAAAAAGGAATGACTAAAAGATGACCCAATGTTTTTCCGTCATTTTGGTCAAAGGCCTGCTGAGCTGTTTATACTCCAGTGATTGTAACGCCACACAGCGATGCTGGAATCAAGTGATCCGGACTGCAAGGAGATCTAAAGCTACGCGAGGTTTCTAGTAGTGAAATGATGAAGTTTGCCATCTCCAAAGCTCTAGGTGCAGCCGGCCTCCAAGCTGTCTCTTGGCACCTTGACAATACTTCTCGGTGTGAGAGTCTCAAATCAGAGGGATGGTAAATGGGGCGGGACCCACCGTGACTGTAGGATTTTTACTTCACATGGAAATCTGACTTGGACTCAGATGCAGCCTGACTATCCAACTTTTCTTACAAACTGCTTGCCTAAGTCAGGAGGGGAGGAAGGGAATCACGTCTAAACTAACCTAAGAGGTGGACAGAAAAAACTGAGGTGTCATTTTGAGTTTTCTAGCTGAAAGTGAATGAGATGACTTTCCTAGGGGTGGGTCCCGTATTTCTAATGAACCCTAACTGCAGCGGAGCAGCTGGGCCATTTCATAAGCCTGGTGAGACCAGAGAGGACCAAAAGGAGGTTAGAGATTCTCTAGAGAAATGGTGGCCAGGCAGAGGTGTGAGTGCTTCCTTTCCATCTGACACGGGTTCATGGGACTGGAGTCAGTATGTTACTTAGATGGTGATCAAGTAGTAATATTTATGAGCTTTTATGAGTCGGGTTAGTCATATCAAAGACAGGCTCTGACAAAGGGTGATTATTATCTGAGTGGGCTAAAGATTAAAGTTAGTGATTGAAAGATTAAAAAAAATATATACTAATTCATCCCTTGCTGAAAGATGAAAGAATCTGAGATGTCGCTGGGGGAAATTCTGTCATCGGTATTACCTGTCTTTCTACCCACTCATGTCCTAGACCCATGAAAGCTGAGTAAGAGCCTCAGAACTTGGCTGCAGGCAGGATGAAGTGTCACAGTTGTGACCTGCCCTTGAACTGAGAGCTCACCTGCAGCACTGGGAGAGTGGCGAGAGGATGGACATTTCGTCATGGGAGTGTCGTCCAAACCTAGGAGAAGAAACGGGCTGTGGGTGGCAAGCAGCATCTCCCTCCCCATGTGTTTTCTCTCTTCTGTCTCAGCTTTTTGTATTGAAGCACAGCTTGGGGTAAAATGCCCAGGATCATGGCAGCTGCCCCCACCCCCCAGCCCCTGTCCTCAATCAGGTCAGAAAAACCTCTGTCCAAAGATGTTAAAACCAAGCAATCATCCATCCATTTGTTCACCAACTGCAGAGGAAAATGAGGCACGCACTCTGCCTCTAGGAGTGAACCCTCCAGTAAAAAAGTACGGAAAACTCCAGTCTATTTCACTGGTGCTCTTAGGGTAGAAGAGAAACAAAGGGACTTAGCAAAGATCAAGAGAAAAAAGAAACGAAACAAGTAGGGCAAGGAGACAGGGAACCTGACCCCAGAGCCCCTCATTTCTCAGGGTTCCCCTGAGCAGCTGCAAGGGGTATGGCTGGGTGGGGAGAGCGGTGCAACACTTACCCTCTGGCATTGTCAAGGTGAATGAGGAACCCATCATCCCCAAATTTGGTGAACATCTCATAATGGTGACGGTCCATATTTCCTGTAAAGGAGGGAGGCATTGGAGCTAGAGCTCACAGGCCAGAGGGCAGGTGCTCCTGACCTCTCCGTTTTTTCTCCAGTGTCTGGAGGCCTGTTAGCTGTTAAGACAAGAGTTTGAACCCAGGGCCACAAGCTGTCGTTTCCCCAGGGTAATTAGGGACTTTGCCGAGGGATAAGGAAGCTAAACTAGCCACCAAACCCTAGTGTGGACTTTGCAAATCTAAGGCTTTCACTGTTTCTCCCACCCCCCAGGCCTGGGACGTGAACACTCTACGTCGATGTTGGCTTTCCTTGCCCAAGCTCCTCAACTGAGGCCCGCTGTAGTAAGCCAACACAGGTTAACTTCCCCGAGGGCGGGAGAGAGAGCTGGGTGGGTGCTGCAGGACTTCAGGTCTGCGCACGTGTGTGCTGGCTGCCTTCATCGCTCTTGCTCCCCAAGGGACGTGAAGGTGGATGACCAGCCCCTTCCCATGGCCTTTCTTCTGCTACCCATTCAGTGTGCACCCTCCTCCTTTCCTGCCTGGTTTCCCCTCACTCAGTCAAGGGCATCCATGACCTCAAACCTGAGGCCCGCTCGGGCCTGGCTTGCAGGCTTATCCCTGCCTTCCGAGTGACGTCCCCTCTCAGGAGGGGAGCATGTTAACTTCTGTGCTTTGGGACCTCCACCGCTTCTGAGGGCCTGGGCAGTGTGGGGTTATTCAGTTCTCATGGTCCAGGTGTAACGGTGCCCAGGGTGGGGGGAATCCCGGACCAGCAGCAGGGCCCCCCTCTGCCAGGAGCCCTGAGCGTGGGACCTACCGATCAGGAAGTCGAAGATGGCCATGTCGATGACATTGAGCAGCCGGGTGCTGCTGTTGTACGGATAGATCTGCTTCACTGTGTCGCAGTAAAGAGGATTGACCTCCCACCTGAGGGGGAGAACCAGTCCTGGGGCTGGAAAAGCCAAGATGGCAAGGTGTTGGGGGCCCTCCTCACACCTCTCCCCGCCCCCCAAGTCCCTGCCTCCCTAATCCTGCCCTGGGCATGCAGGTGGTCGCTGGGTGCCTGCAGGTGGACCCCGGGCAGAGACATGGAAGGATGCAGATGCCGTGTGGTGAGAAGGTTCTGGGTCCTTCCAGGGCAGGTTTCCTGAGCATCGCTGTGCCGGGCACCGTGCTGACGACCGGGACACCACGCCAGAGGGGAGATGACAGGCAGCAGGGGAAGCCTGGCCGGTGTCCCTGCCCTGCCTCCTCTGCAGCTCCTCTCACCAAGCCTCTTGGGCCCTGCGGCTCTCCTGAGATGTTCCTCATCCCCCATCCATCCGCCAGCTAACACGAACTGAGCCCCTGCTGTGTGCAGGGGGTGCTCTGAGCCCCGGGATACCACGACGGGGTCCTTGGCTTCAGGGCTGACCGGGGGCCGGGAGTCCCCTGCGGGGTCCTGGGCTGCTCGGTCACAGCAGGTGCCGTACTGTGTTCTCAATCTGGCCACTTCTCTGACCACCCAGCTAGACCGCGGAGCTTCTCGTGACGGACGGGGGCCTGTGTCTCTCATGTCTGTGACCCCAGCACCTTGTGTTGGGTACCTAGTGGCCTCTTTATAACTGAATAAACGAACTAAGGGGAGAGAATGGACACAGGCCGCTGGTCTCAGGATCTATAGGAGATGAGGCCAAGGAAGACGGGGGTAGCTTTTGGGGTCAGGCCAGCCACAAGCCCTTGGTGTAGGACTGTGGTCACGCTCAGGGACTACCGTGCACAGCCACGTGGCCAGGGGGGCAACTCACTCCTCTTTTCCCGCCAGCGAGTAGGAGCGGATCCAGGGGTTGGGCACAGACAGCCGGGGGGCCAGGTTGAGGGACGGCAGGAACGCGGAGAGGGAGCCCTCCAGCAGGTGCGGGTTGCCGCAGACGGCGTACTCGGTCTTGCACATGTACGGGCACTTGGCGAAGAAGCACACGTTGCTGGCTGGAGGATGGGGTGGGGAGGAGGGTCAGAGAAGGGCTTTGGAGCAGACTTCCTGCCCCAAGGAACCCACCGGGAGGGAAGGAACCCCTGCCCTCGCAGCTGGGGGAAAGGCAGGAGGAGGACACGAGCCTTTTCCAGGTGGTGAGTGCTGTTACACCGAGCATCCTGAACACCGACTTGCAAATGTCTGGGAGCCGAGAAGGTGGGACGTAGCCCACCGCCTCGTGTCCACGTGGTAGGAGTGTTCTGTGTTTGTCTGGGTAACACCTGATCCCGGGGAGGCTGGTATTGCAGTCGGGTACACACCCAGGCTCACTAGCATCTCATGTATGACCTTTTCCCATCCCCAGTTCCTCTTGTGTGACGCTCAGGTGGCCCAGGGTGGGAGTGCCGGATGGCGGTGTACACCCATCCCAGTCGCAGATGTGGCTGCTGGCAGGACAGACCACTGCTGAGTGTAGCGGCGGCCACGCCGGCCTCCCGCGTTCTGAGACCCAGAAGGTGGCTTTGGCCACTACTCTACCTGGAGAGACGAAGAAAACGCTCTGCAGGATTTCATTCTTGGTGACCTCTAGGATTTCCTTGGTGACGTTGACTAGCCTGCCCACTGTTGGTGGCACGCGTCGGAAGTCCAGGATCCTGAAAGAGAGGGAGCCCTGTTCAGATCTGAGGAATGGTCAGGGAGTCGCCGGTCGCCCACTAGACACGGACTGGTATTTGTGACCACACCCAGCAGCGGGGGTGTCTGCAGTGCGGAGCTGACGGTGCCCAGGGCAAACCCAAGGTATGGGAGAGGAATCCTCGTTCCATCAAGCCTCCCGGGCAAACCGTCCACCATCCAAGCTGTGTTCTAGGTCAGAGCTTCTCATATTTCAATGTGCGATGAGTTGCCCGGGATGTTTTTCAAACGCAGGCTCTGTTTCGGTGGGTCCAGGGCGAGGCTGAGATTCTGCGTTTCTGAAGAGCTCCCCAATGGAGCTCTCGAGTCGCAATGACCAGGAGCTAGGAAGTTCAGGAGTGTGTGTTCACCTTTTAATATCACAACCTGAAGACTCCGTGGCTAAGTGGGAGTGGGAGCTGGAGCAAAGGGCGATGTCCTGGCCGAGGTGGCAGCGCCAGCAGCCTGGCAAGGTTGGTTTTCTAAATGGTTCGTGTCGTTACCCTAAGAGTCTTTGTGTTTCTCAATCCATGGGGCTGGGTTTGAGGGCATCACTGAGGTTCATGAAGAAGATGAAGAGGCAGAAAGAAGACATTCCTGGGAGGTCCCATCTGAGTGTCTGCCCAGCACCCCCTCTGGAGATTGGCCCCGGCCGTCCATGCCATCTCCACGGGGCCAGACCCTACCTGTCCAGGTGGAAAGCTGCAATCTCAGCATTGTGTCTCTGGAAGTCAATGAAATAGAAGAAGTCCTCGGGCGTCTCCTCGTCTCGCTGCTGTCTGAAAAGAAGGAAGGAATCATGCCCAGGAAGGATTCACGCAGACTTCGGCGGGAGCCTGAGAGGAGCTGGTGAGTACGACCAGAGGGACGGAGAACAGCTTTGATGATGTCAGTGTATGTGCATCGGGCACGGCCTGTGCTCCCTTGGCTGGGAGACTGGCACAGGAAGGGGAACCAAGCTTCTGCAACACACTACCTTGTTGGCACCCCAGCACCAAGTCTACTTAAGAAGCTTTGGTGACAACGACTGATTCTTTAGAAAACCCAGTAGTTGAGAGGGAAGAAATACAGATATAAATGGATATAAACTTCTACAGATATAGACAGAGGGGAGGATTCTGGCCAGCAAACCCAGGGGAGCAGAGACCCAGGTGACAAGGATGAAGAGACAGGATGCAAGACAGGACTTTATTAAAGCAAAAGCGCTCTAGCAATTTACATGACCGAGCTTTGAGGGACAGAAAGGTTCTGGGTCTTAAGGTGACGGGGAGGAACAACCGAAGTGTCTTGTCTCCTCACACAGACCTGAGCTGGGGCATGAGAGTGGGCCAGCCGGGGGCTGAGGGAGAGACTGCTATAGAGGACATGGGCTTATAAATGTTTTCCACTCCAATACATTTCTCTTTTGTTGTGGTTAATCCCCACTCAACGATATTTTTTCCATTGATTTTAGATAGAGTGGAAGGGAGAGAGGGACTGGGGGAGAGAGAGAGAGAGAGAGATTGGTTGCCTCCTGCATGAGTCCCGACCAGGGCTGGGGATCGAACCTGCAACCCAAGTACGTGCCCTTGACCGGGAATTGAACCTGTGACCCTTTGGCGCTCTAACCACTGAGGAACAGCGGCCAGAGCTGGATACATGTTATTTCACCCACGTGCTACAGAATGTTAAAGGTATGTCTTTGCTGCTGTTATAAATAAGACAGAAATTGATTTAAAAGTATAGCTGACTTCACAGTAGCCCTTTTCACTGCCTAGTCTTTCAGCCGAAAGAATGATCATCATGGAGAGCTCTGGAACCGTTTTGAGGGCCCGAGCCCTGGAGACAGCGGGGAATTATAGTGTAGAGTGTGAACTGAGCCATCCAGCTGCCGGGGTTGAATCCTGGCTGCACTGTCGGCAGCTGGGAGGTTGGGGCGAGCCGGCTTCTCCAAACCTCAGTGTTGTCATCTGTAAAATGGATATTTTCACAGTACCTGAGGCTATTGATGACCCAAAGACAGTCACGTAAATAACGTGTGTAGCACAGATCCTAGCAAGGACCTGATAAGGGCTGGCTCTTACTCTTTTTAATTATCATCACCAAAAACAGCTCAATGTGTGGGCAGATTGCCGAAAACACAGTCAGATAACTGGCTCGAAGATGGTGGACCCCTTTGACTAATCTGGGGTCAGAACTCCCCAGGGCTGCCAAGGCTGCGTGTGGAGGTCAAGGAGGCAGTCACTTACCTCATGGGTTTGAACATGGCCTTCCCGAAGTCCGAGAACCTCAGAACCAGCTTGAGGTGGACCCCACTCGGTTTCACAACTGTGGGGCGAACAAGGCTGAGTTAACCAGGCTTCTGGGTCGGAGCTCAGGGCTGTGAGCCTTTGTTCATTCAACAAACCCAACCCCTTTCTTCTCTTTTTCCCTAAAGACTAGAGTTTGCTTTTCAGAGCCTGCAGGGTGACTGAGAGGGTGTCCAGGACCAGACCTCTTCTGCAGTGCTGGGCGAGGGCAAACGGGAGCTTTCCCCGCAGACACTCACAGAGAAGCCCCAGGACCGGCCGCCTAGGCACAGCGCCTCCTCGGTGCTTGGCCACCTATGGTTCTGACTCTGCCCTCTGCTGTCTTGCTTTAGTGGCTTATCTCGAGTCTTCCTGGTGAAGATTGCTCCAGGGCTGGGACAGGGCTGGGTGCACACGGCCTCGAGGGTGCCCTCGGGGTGTCCGGGCACCTCCCTCGCCCACCCTGTCCCGGCCCTGCTGTGAGCCAGTGAGGGTGGGGACAGTGTCTCCCTCACCACCACGCTCTACGAAATGGCAAAGGGCAGGCGTTCAAGGAAAGGGAAGTTCCGGACCCCACAAACCTCCGTCTTTCAAACCCTTTAACACGTCATTTAACACATCATGACACGAGGACGTGTCCGATGTGTATTCGGGTATTGAGGTGAACGGATGAGGCCGCTCATGGCCGGCTGGGCCTGGCCCCTCTGAGGGCTGTGTAAGGTCCACGCACCACTGCACGTAATTCGTGACATCCTGGGAGGGGCCTGGGCTGCGTCTCATGCCTGTCATTTTGATTCTATTCATCGCGGACCCCAGAGAGGGGGTCTCAACCTCGGCTGCATGAGAATCACCGGGAACAGTTTAAAATGCTGATGCTCAGGCCTCATCCTGTGCAACAGAATGGAAACCTGGGGTGGAGGCCAGGCCTCTGCACCTTCGGGGGCTCCCCAGGGGGCTCTAACATGTTCCGGGGTTGAGAACCACTGTCCTGTCGATTGCTTCTTAAATACGAAATGCGCTCCAACCCCTTGAGGATTTTGTTAAAATTCAGATTCTGATTCAGAAAATGAGAGGGGGCCTGAGGTTCTGCATTTCTAACAGGCTCCCCAATGATGCCCCGATGCTGGTCCTGGGCCACACGCTGACCAGCAGGGACCTACACACGGCTCCTCTTAAAGGACTTTTCTGTCGGGTGGGTGGGTGGGGAGAAACGCCGAGTCTTCAGAGATTAGGCAGAGAGAGGCATGCCCCTTCAACTCCCATCCAAGACCCCGGGGAGGGGCTGGTGGGCCCTTCCCCTTGCTGCCAGGTCCTGGGGTTCACAGAGCTGTGACCCTGAGGCTGGATGGAGGCAGGGCCAGGTCACTTACTCTGGGAGCAGTCACACGCCCCAAGCAAGGCTTTCTCGTCCTGACTGTAATCTGTGGAGGAGAAGGGCAGTAAGAACGTCCAGCCGGGCCTCGGGGAGCCAACACACGGGGCCCTGGGCTCTGGTTCCAACACTGGAGGCGACAGTGCAGCAGCCTGGGGCCCCGGCCCGTTCCGTGGGGCCTCTCCCGGCGCCCCTGGTGGTGGTAGTCTCTTGCCCTGCCCCATCCCAGGCCCCATGCTCGCTGGCCCTTCAGTGGACGCTTGTCCCTGAGCCTGTCGCAGTGCTCGGCCACGCAGACCTGGAGACAGCAGGCCTGTGCTCGGATCCCAGCGCCAGCTGGTCCCTGGCCAAGGTGGTCAACCCCTCTGCGTCCCAGCTCCCCCATCAGGAAAAGGGCAGTGGTGATGTCCACGCCACAAGGTCATCGTGGAGGAGAGCTGGGGGGCTGAAAGACAGCACTCGCCAGCTGCTGGGGGTCACCTCTCCTGAGGGGACAGAACCCCTCCCACCTCCCCTGCGCGGTTGTGGTGAGCACGGTTGTAAGAGCTCTTTCAAAGGGAAAGGTCAGCGTCCGCGGCCTTTTTCTTGTTTCGCTCTCTGTCTGTCAGGAGTCAGAGACAGCCCTTTCCCGTCTCACCCAGAGCCCGGGGCGGTGCGCCCAGCCAGTGCGGGCCAGCCGGTCCCTCCGGGAGCCTCACCAGCGCTGATGGTGGGGAAGTGCCGCATGTCGTGCAGGAGCTTGCTGACCACAGGACTGGACCGGGAGTACAGCCCGTGACGGTTGATTCCCAGGTGGAACTGCACCCAGCTGGCCTCGAGGCGGAGCTGCAGCGGGGAGTCCAGGGAAGTGAGGTTCAGCTGCTCTTTATATATCTTGTGCCGTCTGAAAGAGCAGGGGAGCTGCTGTTGTTTAAATCGGAGGAACAAGAGTGCAAAGACCCCTCCGAGATACCTTGTCGGGACTCCCCACTCATCCAACAAGAAGCACCTGCCATGGTGGGGTGGGGCTGGGGGCAAAACAGCCACAGGGGCCTGCCTTGCCCTCAGAGAGCTTGCAGTCTGGTGAATGAAACTCCAAGCAATGAACACAATACCACACGCCATACACAGATACCTAATACAAACCGTGGCAAATCTTTTTTTTCTTTTTTTAAACTTGAATGGGGAAGAAGGAATTTATTTATTTATTTTTAAATTTTCTTTATTGATTTTAGAGAGAGAGGGAGAGGGAGACAGATAAAAGCATCGATGAGCGAGAACATCAGTTGGCCGCCTCCTGCATGCCCCCCACTGGGGATCGGGCCCACAACCTGGGCATGTGCCCTGATCAGGAACTGAACCGGTGACCTCTTGGTGCATGGGTCGATGCTCAACCACTGAGCCACACCGGCCGGCCAACCGTGGCAAATCTTGTGAAGGAAAAGGGCAGATGGTTAGAGGCGAAATCAGAGGCCGCACATAATCGGGGGTCTCAGGAGGCGACCCTGAGCCTCTCTGTGTGTGCGTTCCCATGAAAAAGCCCGTGTCTGTATTTCCCTCTATTTTCTGACCCGAGGAGTCAGGAGATAGGGGAGAGAAGGTCACTGGTGAGAATGAAGAGAATGGAGGGCGAGGGTCCCGAAGCAGAGCTGGAACCGAGTTGGGTGAGTTCATACGGCGTACAGGGAAAGGAGGAGGAGCTACCCGCTTGCCCTTCGTCCTGCCCAGGAGCAGCTTCTGCCAGGGCACAGAGACAGAAGGAAAAAGGCAGGTCACTGCCTGTGAGAGGCGTGTGGTCCAGTTTGGGAGACACGCTGGATGTCTGGGGATGATCAGAGTAACAGTTAAAGCAGCTGTAATTCAAATTCTAGACACGTGGTTTGGACGAAAACACCTTCACATTTTTGAGAGGGAAAGTGGGTGGTGTGTGGATGGAAGAGGAGGTGTGGAGGGTGCCCGTGGATGAGGGACAATCTGAGCACCCGGAGAGGCGGGCAAGGGTCAGGTATATCCGAGGGTTGGAGAGGAAGGCTGCAAGATGAACGGTTGGGTAAAAGACGGACCCCTCCGGTGGGAAAGAAGGCACATTAGCATGATGTCATCTGGCTAGGCAAAGCTGATGGCGGGGTTGGGGTTGGGTGCTCCTATGCATCGCATTTCTCCAGCCGAGATACCACACCTCTGAGGTCTGTGATGGAGCCAAGAACAAAACAAACATGGCCGATATTCTGGGAGTGTTAAGTTTTCTTATTGGGCAATAGCTTTTCAAACGACCTTTATATTTAATATAATATACACAATCATTTTTAAGTGCAAACCCTAATTCTCAAAGAAAATTTCACTTGGTCAGCTCAGGCCGTACCTTCAAGAATCCAGGCCCTCCGTGGAGGGTGTTTTTATTCTGCACTGCCCTTAGTGGAAGGGCTCGGGAAGTGCTGAATACCAGCTTGGGTCAGGAGTTCAGGCCCAATGTGCAGCTGAGCTGTCAATCACCTCACCCTCACCCCCTCCTCCAGCCGCTCTGTGAAGAAGGTAACATAGCATGACTGTCCTTCTTTTGGGTTTCCTGTCCTGGGTGAAAGTTGTCTGGAGGAAGATGCACAGTTTTATAAACTGTGTGAAGAAATGGATATCCGGCAGCTTTTGGTCCTGGCCTCCCCTCAGTACCTGCTCCAGGGCCCCGGTAGCCCCTGGGCCTTTCTGCTTTTGAAGACTTTCGCCTCATATCAAATATATTAAAATCCACCCAGAATCCTTTTTTTTTTTTTTGCTATAATTTTTGCAAGTTTTCTTTGATCATTTTGAATTCTGTTTTGAATAAAGTATCTAGCAAGCCCAGTCGGTGTGGCTCAGTGGGTTGAGCTTCGTCCCATGGACTGAGAGGTCCCGGTTCGATTCCCGGTCAGGGCACATGCCCCGACTGTTTCAACCTCAATCCCCAGTGGGGGCATGCAGGAGGCAGCTGATCGATGTTTCTCTCTCACATCGATGTTTCTATCTCTCTCTCTCCCTTCCTCTCTCTCTAAAAAATCAATAGAAACATTTTTTTTTTAAAATGTGGTAACATAAATGAGTCAACACTGACTCATGGTCTTGTAAACATTGAATTATATATTAATTTATTTTGATTTGGGAGTTTTCTTTTCATTTTTGGGCCAATACCTTTTCGTTGTTCAGACCTTGGGGCGTTTTAAAAGCTGAGACTTCCCTCCCGGGAGAGGAGGCCCCTGCAGCCTTCCGGCTTGGGGTGGGGGAAAGTTTGAGTAATGGATATACTTATTTAAAGTGACACATTTTCAACTGCTTCAGGACTAGGGCTTTGTGACAATCAAGGGAAAGGGCGAATGGTTGACTAGGTCAGTAGGCCTCCTGCCAGATTTTTTTTTAAAAAAACTAGATTAACATTTATTTTTATTTGAAAAAATAGTCGGGCCAGGCTCTAGTTCCCAAGGCTACTTTGAGGCTGAAACTCTGTGATTGCTGAACTCTCTGGGGAGTCTCATGGAAAGATGGCCAAGTCCTGAGCTAAGTTAGTCACCGTGCACAGAAAGTCAGGAGAAAGAGAAACCACTATTCTGGGGAGAAGGGGTGGGGAGGGCGGAGCTCCCCTAAGTGCGGCTGATCGCTGATGGATTCCGGCTACGGCAGCGGCTGGGGTCACCGCATCCAAATATAAAAACAAATGTGGCAAGTTGGGGGTCACTTCTGGATGAGGACAAGTTGCTCTTTCAGGGGTCACATCTACTGTTGGGTGAGGACACATGGTTGGTTCTTCTGCCCTTCCCAGAGCCCGTCACAACCTGGGGGGAGGGAAAAGGAAGGGTATCACAGCATCCCTCCCATTTCTGATCTGTCTCACACTTGAACTGGTTTAGGGAAATGGTGTCACCTCCCACTGGACACGGCCCACACACCACGGAGGCACGAAGCCCGGCCGTCTCATCTGTCCCCTGGGTTCCAATCAGGACCCTGGACTTCGTCCACAATTATTAGGGACTTCTTTTTCCATGAACAAACAAAACCACTTCCTAGTCCCACGTGCGTCAACGTGACAGATGCCTCTCTCAATAACCGACATTATCACTCAGCGCCCACTCAAACGCTTGTTCCAGACTAAACTAGACGTGTTACTTCGTTTGTTCATGTTCTAGACAACCCTACTGTTTTTCTCAGGATGTTTCTAAGTCTTCAGTCTTCACCTACAGAACTCCTACACGGGCCATGTCTAATGCCCCCATCCCCAGCATGACTATTTTATTGACTCTCCCAAATAAAGAATAAACAGCACAAAAGCAGACACGAGGCCTGTTTTGGTTGCCAGTGATGGCGGTGACCAAGTCCTAGCCCTGCTGAAAGGAGGTGAGCAGCACCAGGCATGACTGAGCTCCGTGAAGTGGAGCAAGAGCTCATCAGGCGTGGACAGTAGGAAAGGACACGGACCTCGGGTTCCGAAGGCCTGGCCTGCCTCTAGCCAGCACCATGACCTTGAGGATTGGGCCATACACACATATCTCATGTGAGCCTACAACCACCCCACGAGATACGTCTTCTTCAATTTGCAGACGAGAAGACTGAGGACAGGGCATGGCCATCAAAAAAGTAAGTTGACCCCCCTGGGCCTCAGTTTACCTATGTGGAAAATGAGGATACTGACAGCTGCCTCCTTGTGTCACAGGAATTAAGTGTAGTAACACCCACCACAGAGGAGGCATCCAAGCATGTTACTGCTGTTAATTATTATTATTAGTGTTTATGAAGACCAGATACCTGGTAGAGGATAGGTTTCCAAAAACATGGTTGTAGTGGGTAACCAGAAACAACCAGCTTTGCAAGCCAGAGCAAAACCCCTTGGGAGGTTCAATAAGCAAGGACATGACATCCATGTCACGCTGTTGCATTAGACACCACCACTGTCACACCTTCGCTTGTCAGCAAGGTCCAGGATCATCCAAGGGCCTGGGATCCTGCTGTAGCTTGTCTGCGGTCTCTCCATGTGCCAGCTAAGCGGGAACCAAGTTATCTGCGAGGCGTTAGAGAGAAGTGCTGTTTTCCATCCTTTGAATGTTTAGGCAGGTCTGGCCTTGGGACATAGGAGGGGGTGTCTGCTGGCCTGGAGCTGGGCACCTCAGCAGCTCCTGGTGGGCTAAGTGGGGGCTTGGATCCTCTTCCTGGGACGTGGGGAGCTGAGAGCATGTGGAGGGGGACCACCCGTCCCCAGTCCCTTCTGGGATTCCCAGGGCAGAGCCACGGGGGTGCGGTGTTAATTAGCCAGGTGCTACAAATAAGCCTGGCAAAGAGGCGGGGGCCACTGTGACTCAGAGGGTTCGGGGAGGTTTGGGCCTCCGTGCTCCTGGTCACTGGAACTCATAAGGCCGGTCAAAAGCACTCTGTTATAAAGACAATTTAAAAACACGCTAGTGCACTTCTATGGGACATGGCTTTCGAAGGAAATCTGTGCATCTGTGTGATCCCCATGGCTGTTTCAACATTCCTTCTCTGGACATTCGTCTCAGAGAGAATATTTCTGAGTTGTTTTTATCATGGTGGTGATGTGTTTGGAATAATCCCCCTTGGTTTTTGTTTTTTTTAATAAATTTTTTTCCCTTTATTGACTTTAGAGAGAGAGGAAGGGAGAGAGAGAGAGAGATAGAAACATCGACGAGAGAGAACGATTGGTCACCTTCTGCATGCCCCCCACTGGGGATCAGGCCCACAACCTGGGCATGTGTCCTGACCGGGAATCGAACCAGCGACCTCTTGGTGCATGGGTCGACGCTCAACCACCGAGCCACACCTTTGCAATGTCTTATTTCTCCTGTGACCAAGAAGGATCCAGGTTGAGTGGGGCCTGGTGCTTACACAAATTGGGGAGCCTTTTCTTTTTTTTTTTTTTAATCCTCACCTGAGGACACCCTTTCATTCCTTGTTCAGATAGAGTGGGAGGGAGAGAGAGGAAGAGAGAAACATCGACGTGAAAGGGACACATCGATCGGCTGCCACCCGCACGACCAACCAGGGCCGGGGACAAACCGCAACCGAGGCACATGCCCCCAGCGGGAACCGAACCCGGGTCTCTCTGTACCGCAGGCCGATGCTCTAACCGCTGAGCCAAACCAGCCAGGGCTGGGGAGCCATTTTTAAGAAAAAGAGTACAAAGCTATGAATCCAGAATTAGGCATGAGTGTGACTATTTATACAGAATGAGAAAACACGTTAACAGATGACTAGTGCCTTGAAGATTTAGGTCCCTCTCTCCTGAGATTTCCTACTTAACGTGGACGTACATCTTGATTGTGACCTACCCACCCCCTCCCCGCAGTCCCTGCCCCAGCTACTCCCCCCCACCCCAGCCTACAGCTCTCTGCACCCACAGGGGAAGGGACGGACCCTGGGCTGAAGCTTCACCAGTTTCATGGTAAATATGTCTGTGAATTGTGCAATCCACAGTCCGAGAATACCTACTGAGTACCAGGATGTCACCTGCAGGCCCATTATTTTAGCTTTATCTAGGGGACCTTCTTGGCTCTCCTAGCCAGCACCCAAGTATGAGAACGTCGGAACGACAGGCCGTGTGGACGTGACTGAGGCCAAGGACACGGGCTTTTGGAAGTGGTTTTCTGTTCACCATCCCATTGTCCTTTATTTCCGAGACCAAGCACTGAGTGTCAGCTGGTGGCGTGTGCTCACTGCAGAATTATGTGGGGTGACCAACTCTCCCCCAAATGCACCTTCAGCAGACTGGCTGGCTCACCACTAAAATCCTGTGGCTCGTCATAAACAGGCCACGGAATGCTGACGATGTCTCCCTGCCACTCCATCCCATGGGCTCAAAGGGCATGTCCCCCGTGTCATCCCTTCCTGTCCATCTGCCTCCTCATCCGTTTTTATCTCCGTGCCCTGGGATCTGGCAGACCCCAAAGTGAGGTCCCTAATTGCTCCTCGTTTCATCTCCCACGACAGAAGTTCACACTCTGGAGTCTGTCTTTCAGCCCTAAAGGAGTCTCTGCTTCGTTCGCTCAAGGACCAAAGCTCGACTTTTAGGGGTAGGTGGCAAGGCTGCTGTGTCAGTAAATCAGAGTCACTCTCAGTGATGAGTTTGCAAATGCAGAGAGAGAGGAGGGAGGAGAGACAGTTCCCTCGTCCCGAGTCCTGGCTCTGCCCCTTACAGCTGTGTGACCTCAGGCAAGCTGCCTAACCACTCTGTGCTTCACTCCATCTGAAACGCAGCGATAATACATGTGCCCACCTTCTGGGGTTCTGGTGGACTAAATGAATGTAATAGTTGTTTATGTGAGTTATTATCACTATGATTTCTGGGATTCCATTTATATAGGCGTCTCTATGCCTTACGCGGGTGGGGAAGGAGGACTGAGAAGAATTATTTGCAGCTACTGTTTAATTTCCTAGTTACCTGAGTCTGTTTTCTAAGGTAGACGCAAGAGCTCTAGTCTGCATTCCTTAGGACGGCCCTGTGGCAGGCCGAGTAGGGGCCTCAGATACCCACACCCTAATCCTGGAAATGGTGACTGTTTCCTTATATGATCAAAGGAGATTACGTTAGGGATTCGGAGATGGTGTGATGGTCCTGGATTATCCGGGTGAGCCTGGAATGTAGTCACCTCTGCCAGCCCCATTTTACAGATGGGCAGACTGACACAGTTAGGAAACTGTCATGAGCTAGATCA